>CM062917.1:99923293-101173293 GCA_031878705.1 Tapirus indicus
TCACTTTAAACTGTTATGACAAATGTAAAATAGACTCAGGACATCTGCCCAAATCTGTGTTCCTTTCATATGCTAAATAGAAAATACTTCCCCTGCCTGTGTTGTGGATAGCCCCACATATTAGCTAATATAGGAAGGAAGCCAAGTAACATCTTATTTTAAAGCTAACCTCACATTTTCCTTTTAAATCTAGTCACTTGACTTGGTATGTAAGAAAGAATACAAAATCTAACAACCTGACAAGTACTTAACAGTGTGTGCTCTTCTTTTTCTTTTTCTTTGTGTTGCATATATCACAGTCACTTTTTTAACCAGACCTCCAGGGAGAGCCTAATGTATATTAGTAAAATCATTATGGTATTAGTTATAATATTAGATAACAAGACCCAGGCGTAGGAAATAAGGCTCAGTTATGATCTAGCACTGGAGCTTGCAAGTATTCCCAATTTACCCAGGCAGTTGTAATGACTATTTAAAATTGTTCTTTTTCCATTTTACCTTTCCTGTTTCCTTGGCATGGCAAAACCTGAAGTTTCTTTTTCTAAAGCCAAGTGATTTTATAATATGCACATAAAATCACACATTTTTTTCCTGGAAAAAAAAGTGTGTTGTTTGTTTTATTTGCATTAAAAAAATTGCATGCTCTCCTGTATTTTATAACCTTTGGTTTATGCAGGAATATGCTGAATTTCAGTATCGGAGGAGGCACAGACAACAGCGCCGTCGCGGAGACGTGCACAGTCTGCTCAGTAATCCTCCAGACCCCGATGAGCCGAGTGAAAGCACTTTAGGTAAGCTCTCGGATCGGGTATGTTTTAATCTCTTAGTTATCTTGAATTTAATCTTAAACTTGGCTAATCTAAATGTTTGTGAAAGAGTTTGTAATTTAGATATACCATCAATATGCAGATGTTTCTGTCACAGGATACAGAAAACCAGGGGGGTTAAACACACAGGCTGTGGAGTCAGACAGACCTGGGTTCATGACTGCATCTCTGGGGCATGTCAGCCTGACACTTCAGTCAAGTCACTTAACCTCTGCAAGCTTCAGTCTCCTAATTCTAAAGAAGCAATAATGATAGTGCCTTTGGGGGCTTACTGTGAGCATTAAATGAGATAATGCATGTGAAACACTTAAGCACTAGTAGCACCTAATGAGCACTCAAATGGTCATAGCTGTTGATTACTGTTATTGTGTTCATGGAATATTTTTCTCCTAGACTCAGTTCTCCTATAAACATTCTTTAAAAGAGAGAAAATTTCTGGCATTGGAAGAAAATTAATTATCAACCTTTAAATGTTAAATTGTTAATTGAAAAATCTTCAGCCTAGAATGTCAGCAGATGATCTATAATAAATCAGGATCAACGGACCTAAAGATTTGCTCTTCAGGCTGTTGTAACTCCCAAATTCTTTAGTTTTAAGAACTCTGAAAACTAAAACACCTTTGTTATTGCTTAAGAAAATAAAAGAAGTATGGGTGGTAGTACTTGCATTTATGAAGAGAATCATATATAGTGCAAGCAAGAGTACAAAGAACAGTCATGGATTTGAAGTAATAGTATTAGATATATATTGTTGCTTATGGTGAGACAAATATGGATGAGAAATCTCTGAAAGATTGAGTGAACATGTGAACGTGGGTTTTCACCAGCACTGAAAGAGAAATTGCCTAGTTAAATAAACAGATGTATGAAATTTTGTATGACTAAATTGTCTCTGGTACCACTTGCTTTGAAACAGATATCCCAGAAGGCAGCAGTGGCCGCAGGCCTGGCACCTCTGTGGTAAGTTCTGCGTCTATGAGTGTGCTGCACAGCTCTTCCCTGCGCGACTACACCCCTGCCAGTCGTTCTGAAAACCAAGACTCTCTTCAGGTAACCTGCCTGGGCAGCCGTATTGCCCCTGCTTTTGCTCTTTCTCTGTTAAGCCTGGTTTCCTATTTTCACTTTTATTGCTTTCCTTTTTCTTCCTTCCATTCTAAAATCCTTGTTTTAGAGATGTACTATGAGAAAAGATTCCTATGTTTCAGATTTATCTTAAGGAATTTTTTTCTCCTGTAGCATGGGCAAAGAGAAAATTAAAATGAGATAATACAGAAAAATTTATTTTTCTATATAGAGATAATATTAATTATCTATTTGGTAAAGGAACAGTGGTAAACCTCGTTGGGTTAAATCATTTTTCCTTTTACATTTTAAAGTGATTTTACCTTCTGTTGCTCTCAGGCTCTGAGTTCCTTGGATGAAGACGATCCCAATATACTTCTCGCAATACAATTATCACTGCAAGAATCTGGGCTAGCCATCGATGAAGAAAGTAGAGACCTCCTCAGTAATGAAGCATCCTTAGGAGCGATAGGCACTTCTTTACCTTCCAGGCTGGACTCTGTCGCCAGGAACACAGATAGCCCTCGGGCTGCGTTGAGCAGCTCTGAACTGTTGGAACTTGGTGACAGCCTCATGAGACTAGGAGCAGAAAGTGACCCATTTTCAACTGACACCCTGAGTTCACACCCTCTCAGTGAGGCAAGAAGTGAATTCTATCCCTCATCCAGTGACCTTGACTCAGCTGGCCAGGATGCCAACATCAATGACAATCTTCTTGGCAATATCATGGCCTGGTTTCACGACATGAACTCCCAGAGTATTGCCCTGATTCCTCCAGCAGCTGCAGAAACCAGTGCAGTTTCCCAGCTGCCCTGTGTCAAAGATGAGTCAGAAGGTGTGAGGGATGTGGAACTGGTGCCGCCAGAGGAAGAGTCAGTGTTTGAAGATGCTGCGGTCAGTAAAGGTAGAGGAACCCAAATAGAAGAGGAAAATCCTTTGGAAGAGAATATTCTGGCTGGGGAAGCAGCATCTCAAGCTGGCGAAAGTGGTAATGAGGCAGCCGACAAGGGGGATGGTTCAGATGTTTCAAGTCAAACACCTCAAACCTCAAGTGACTGGCTTGAACAAGTACATTTAGTGTGAACTGCACACGTCTGGGCTCCAAATACATCGCAGGTACAGATGGTATGCTAGTGGAGTATGCTTTATAGAGACTTGATCCACTTAATTCCAACTCAGTTATAAACCACTAACATTAGGCTTGAATATGAAGGAGTTCCCTTGAATGGTAGCTTCATTGCTGTGTTTAACCTTACAGGGAATTTCTTCTGTATTTAATTGGATAACTTTCCCCCTTTTTGCTGACAAAAAGAAGAGCGAGAGAGAAACACAAATGGAATAAATAGGTTAGAGTCCACATTCTAAGGAAATGCAGTCCTCTGTTTAGCCTAAGGTCAGCAATACTTAAATTGAACATTTAAATTAAAGGCTTACTCCCTAATCCTTGGGTGGTTTTTCCTTTAAAAAAAAAAGTTTTCTTCATTTTAGAAGTTATTTTGGACAGATCTAATAACATTTAGTCCTCAGTCTCTTTGTGCTCTTCCATAATGTCCTTCCTTTTTGTCTGAGCAGTGTGAATTGAGGTATTCAAGGCTTCTCTTTAGTGATGCATCTACCACAGTGTAATTAGTTTTAATTTTCATATGAATCAAAAATTTCTTTTTATGTCTATTTACAGTCCACTTGTGCCAAACTCTGACTCATGCGCTGACTAACAAGGCGTTTAGGTGTGTGGTGTCCTAGAGGGCTCCAGAGCAGTTTCAGCCTTCTCTGGAGGAAAAGGTGCCACTTGGTAGCAGTGATATTCCAGAATTTAATGGGCTTTTGTTGCCATGGAGACTGCATTTAAATAAATGTAGCCTGTAGCTTAAGTTAACTAAACCTAATGCTGCTGTTAAAAACAGTTTATTTTAATATTAAAATACAGTTGATTAGCAACAGCGGTGCTGTATTTTAAGAGACACTTTATTGGAAGTGCAATCATAGTTCTTTGTTTTCACAATTTTACAGTGCATTCTAATTACTAATGGGTGCAATTACTTTTAATGGTAAGTGTTTTATAAAATAGAAAAAAAGTGGAGTTTTCATGAGTTATAGTAAATCCCACGATTATTAAAAAATTCAATAAAACATCCTGCGCAACATGTTACTGTGCCTTTGCCTAACCTACATGGATAGTTGCCAGTTAAATAAGTGAGTAATTCAAATTTCAGTGTTTCTTTTGAAGTAACTATGCTATGAATTGCAAAGACCTCCATAAAACCACCCATGGCCTTGCCTTTACAGTAAATATAACAACTAAATGTTCAATCAGTGTGTTTGCCTAAATAGCAAATGCTGACGTGTTTGTTCTATTGCACAATACTCATTTACTGTGTGATTACTGTTTAGTGTTGAAAAAAAATCAACTTTCTAGTTATCAGTGTCTTACTGTGAAGAAAATACTGGTCTTAGCTGTAATTAAGATACAATGGTACAGTGTGTAATTAAAACTAGAGTAAACTGTTGGAATGGCTGTTTTACTTACATATTATCAAAACTAGCATAATATAAAGCAAAATAGATATGCAACACTCCATTTAATGTTTTGCCAGATTCTTACCAGAAATCTGCAGATACCAAAATTTCAGTACTGAGTTTGTACAGGCAAGTCCTGGGCTGGGTAAAAGGTTATATTAGTATTGATATCTATGAGTTGTAATTACGGTTTTTTAATTACTTTTTTTTTTCCAAATCCTGCTTTTGAAATATTCTTGAATTTCTAATTCATATGGCTAGGACATTATATTAGAGCATTTAATATTGCCCGGGTTCCCTTAGGATAAACTGTGGGAATTGTTCCTATGCCATAGATATCAAAGGTCCACATTAGTTTTTATTTCCCCAATTATCAGAAACTGGTATCGATCCCTATTAAAATTAGTTGGGGAAAATATTAACTTTACAGTGTATTACTGTATATTAAACTGAAATAGTCCATTAAAGGATTTTTTTACAAATTTATTTTGGATTAAAAATATCAGCACCAATCAGTTTTTAGACCAAGTTGTAATTTTTCAATAGAAAGAGTCTTTGTATCGCACTGAAGCGTCTTGCAAAGCTGCAATAAGGTGAGAAAGCGTGCTCTGTGTGGAGACTGTCCGGGTGGGTCTGGTTCCTCGCACCTTGTGCAGTACCCTTGTTTCTGTGGTGTTCTCTCCTGAGCATGGAAAATGATCATTATCCAGTTTGTATTTCCTTGGTACATATTTTAAAAACAACACAGTCATTGACTTTACAATTCAGAAATAAAGTTTGGCAAAGCCTATTTTTAAACAAGTTAATTTTATAATGTTAAAAAAAATTCCTCTAACCTTGACTTGTTATTTGCACTTTCATAGTATACTTGATACATTCCCACTTTATATACAGTAGGATTCTACAAACGTGTAGATGTTTGGCCAAATGAATGCTGTTAATAATATGTAAAATTCTTTGATTAAACATTTATTACTTAAACTACTTCACTTTTGTCTCGTTACATTATAGACTTTAACCAAGTCAGGAAATTGATTTTCTTCAAATTAAATTCCCTCCAATATGATGGGATTAATTTGGTTTTTACGTGTAATTGACTAGTGCTTAATATTTTTTACACTACCCCACTTACTGAGCATTTTGTACCTCAGAGATAAACCCAAAACACTGCATGACAATGTGTTAAAACATTGTGACTTCAACGTTCATTTTATTTTCATTACTGTAGCTTTCAGGAAAAGGGTGTTATGATTTTTCTTTGAAATCTCTAATAGAAACACAGAAAAAGAGAATTTTAAGGTATTTTGTGAAATTGCTTGGGATAGGAAAATTTTTATGCTGTATGAATAGAAATGCCTGCTTCTCCATCATTTTATTGTTCTGTCCCTCCTGAGTTACCTAAACAGCCCTTGGCATCTGAACTTCAGTATACATACGCAAGTTCCAGGCCACCAGCTGGTGCTTCATGGGGTCTGCTGGTGATAACCACTTAAAGTCATGTCGTTTTATATGCCTTTCATAGTCTGGATCTGCAGCTTAACTACCAATATCCATATGCTGACTTATTCTTTAAATGTTGTTGTTTATTGCACCCACTGATCTCATTTTGTTCTCTTTTTAGTCCTCAAGTATTGTCGCTTACCTGTTATGAATTAAAGTCTGAGATTCATTGAAGTTTGGTTGTAATTTAAAAACAGTTATAGTGTATCTTTGAAGAGTAAAATCTTGGAATCTAAATATTACATGATAATACAAATTTGGGGTTTTTTTTTTTTAAGGTTGAAATAAAAACTCCATAGGAAAAAAATGTTCATGTGCTCGCCTCTTGGGCTGAGTAGTACTTTTATCTCAGCAGTGGGCTGTGGGCCTAATTACCAGGTCTTCTCCTTAGCAACAGCGTATTATTGCCTTGTCAGTTGTTATCACCTTCTCCCCAGAATAGTAGATTTCTTTCTAGAAAGAAGTAAGCTCTTTCTAGATTATTACATGACTATCCTTATTTTAGGAACTGGCAGTAGTCATGCTTCTTAAAGAAAGATGGACCAGAAAAAGTTTCCTTTAGCTCTCTGTTCCACTTAGGACTGACAGGTGGCTGACAACCTGAGTGGTGGCCAAACTTTTGAAGGAATTATTCTTCTTCAGTATTTAAAACTATAATCTGAAAATATTCTTGATCAGGCTATATATCATCTCTCAGCCAGCTATTGCACAAGGGCCTCGCCTGCACAAGGCACCAGTTTACAGACAGGCTGAGATGTATTCATCAGAGAGAGAACAAAACCAACATAGAAAAGGGTAATTGTTGGACAAGACAGTCCTGTTCTCTTGGGCCTCTTACGCGCCTGCACATCTTGCTGTGTATGCCAAGACTGCAAGTCCTGACAACAGTTTTCCTTGGGCCGTTTCTCAGGATTTATGTAGCTGGTAACCTTGAGGACACAGAGCAGGCTTGCTGTAACAGCATTAGATTCCTCACACTCCGTGTTTCTCAGCTGCAACACAAACCCACTGCATACTTGGCATTCGTCCGGACCCATTGCCTTGGCCCTGTGGAACTGGAGACAAGGGGAACTGGCGCAAATATGCTGGTGTTCATTCTGCGTGCTGTGCCATGAGTGATAAAGTCCTTTACCTCTGACCCAGGGATCTTGTGTCTTCTGTCTGCGTCTATGAAACTATGACAGGCTAACTTACTGGTTTGTAAGTAAGGTAAAATCCCAACAGTTTTGGCAACAAGGATGGAATGCTGACAGAGACATGATTTTCTGGAAGAGGAACTGTGGGTCAGGTTTGGGAATATAAGACACCCTGGAATCTATCTGGAAGTGAATGCTCTCACCTAAATGATAGATAAGGGGTGGGGGAGAGTAAGGGTTCCCACTGTCCTACCTATTACTGAACAGGAGTTGAGCTCATGTTTAGAGGTTTGACGATGAGAGGTAGGATTGAAACAAGCTATCTAAATGGTGCCTTGATTGTTGGTTGCTAACTCCTGCAGGCAGGCAGAGGAAGGAATGTTTTCATGACAAGGAGTCAGCAATTCCTGTGGCCCTACCTGCAGCTGCTGAATCAAGGAGTCTCCAAATGTAAAATTAAGGGTATCAGCAACAAGAATCTTGCTATTTGAGAGCTTTAAGTAGACTGAAAACAGAAGTTCATTGGGTTGGGCTGCAGGCAGTCACAGCACTGTTCAAATACAAAAGTGAATGCAAAGCCTTGCCTAAAAGTACAGAGTGGGCTGCCCTCACCGCCCTGGCCCCTGACCTAGCTGGCAGTGAGGAAGTGAGGATGAGCTGCTGTGTGCAGGAGTGTCAGAAGGTGCCAAAGACTGCGGGGTAAAACGTGGCAGTGTGCATGGAGAAGAAGGCCCTGAGCCCTGGTTCTCTCTGGATGCTGGCAGGCATCACCACTGCCATGGGAGAGGTAGTTGTGCCGATGTCCAGGCACTGACCCTGGAGCAAAAGGCTAAAGGAAAAAAAAGGCTGAGAATTAAGTTTCCTCCCAGCAGGCTAGCCTCCCCCATCTCCTGGCTCCACACCATCTTGGTTGGGAAGTAGGTTGATCTGGCAGCCATTTGCCATCTGCTGTAGCTCCTCGCACACTTTGTAGACTCCTCAGCTGGGAAAAGCATTTGGACACCCTCCATAGTGAGGAAGGGAAGCTTCCCTTGTGGGTGGGACCCTTTGGGTGATTCAGTGTAATGTGTGCCTTCCAAATCCAAACGTCTAATGGAATTGATGTTACGTGCCCACAAGTTCCTGTCTCACAACTGTCAGTGGGTGTTCTCCTGTTCAGGGACTGCCATATATAGAGAGGTCATAGTGGGGCATAAATCACTTTCCAACCTGCCTCCTTGTCCCCTCTCTGGTAATCCAGCAGAAACAATAGAGAATCGCAGGAGGAGAAAGTGAAAACACTCCTTTTGTTAAAGACTTAATGGCAGCCCGAATACTCAAGGCATTTCCCAGCACAACATCGCCACCTGCCTGACGCAGCCACCAAGTACACCCGTTTTTGGAGAAAGGCAGCTATTAACCTGCTCCTTGGCTCTAGAAACAGAACGCCTGACTGGTGGAGGCCTTGTGACTGGCTGGTGTGACATCTCCACTATGGGGTGGGTCACCTGAAATTGGGGAATTAACACAGGCCCAACAGACCTTGCAAGTCAAGTAAAAATGTTATATTTGAAAGTGCAGCTGGCCTGACTGTAGCAGTAAGTATCTTAATTTTACATGAAAAATTAGTAGCTACTCCTTTGGGGGTTATTTTGTGCCCAACTTCACCACCTGAGGCAAAGCCACTGGCTTAGTGGGAGTCAGTTCACAGACTGCCTGGGCTTGGCAGCAATTTCCACCAAATCCTGGCAAAATCTTATAGCTATAGATAAGATAATTCTAAAATTTATATGGAAAGGCAAAGGAACTAAAAAAAGCTAAAACTTTTGAAAACAAAAAAGCATGAGGAATCATTCCACTCACTTGCAAGACTACAGTAATCAAGACTGTGTGACACTGGAGGAGGGATAGACACAAATCAATAGAACACAATAGAGGATTAAAAGTAGCCCCACACAAATATCATCGACTGATTTTGACAAAGGTGCAAAAGCAATACAATGGAGGAAGGATAGTCTTTTCAACAAATGGTGCTGGAACAATGGGGTTATAAGACAGGCAAAAATATGAACCTGTACCTAAACCTCACACTTTATATAAAACATAAAATGGATCATAGATTTAAAAGTAAAATATAAAACTTCTAGAAAAAAACATAGAAAATTTTCATAAGCTAGGTTAGGCAAAGAATTCTTACACTTGATACCAAAAACATGATCCAAAAAAGAAAAAGCTGATAAATTGGACTTCATCAAAATTTACAACTTTGCAACAAACCTATGAAGAAGACGGAAAGACAAGCTATAGACTGGGAGAAAATATTTGCAAACCACATATCTAGAATATATAAAGAACTCTCAAAACTCAACAATAAAAAGACAATCCAATATAAAATGGATAAAAGACATGAGGAGACATTTCACCAAAGAAGATAAATGACTAACAAGCACATGAAAAGATGCTCAGCATATGCACCCATCAGGAAATGCAAATTAAAATCACAATAAGACACACTACACACCTATCAGAATGACTAAAATAAATAGTATCAACACCAAATGAGGAGGAGGCAGAGAAACTGGATCACTCATACATTGCTGGTGGGAATGTAAAATGGTACATCCACCCTGGAAAATAGTTGGATAGTTTCTTTAAAAACTAAGCATACACTTAACATATGACCCAGCACTTGCACTCCTGGACATTTATCACAGAGAAATGGAAACTTATGTCCATATAAAGACCTGTGCACAATTGTTCATAGCTGTATTTGTAATAGCCGAAAACTGGAATGCACCAAAGTGCCCTGTGGTAGGTGAATGGTTAACTGTGGTATATCCATGCAATGGAATACTACTCACCGATACAAGGGGATGAACTACTGACACAACTTGGATGGATCTCTGGGGCATTGTGCTGAGTGAAAAAAAGCCAATCTCAAAATGTCACATGCTGTATGATTCCATTTATATAACATTTTTGAAATGACAATAGAGATGGAAACATAATAGTGGTTACCAGGGATTAGGGATGCTGTGGGGTAGGGAGGTATGTGTGTGACTATAAAGGAGTGGCACAAGGGACATCTTGGTGGTGATGGAGTAGTCTGTATCTTGGTTACAATGGTGGCTACATGAATCTAGACATGATACAATGCCAGAACTATACATACATGTTGTACCAATGTCAGTTTTGTTTTGTTTTGTTTTTTGTGAGGAAGATTGGCCCTAAGTTAACATCCATTGCCAATCTTCCTCTTTTTGCTGAGGAAGATTAGCCCTGAGCTAACATCCGTGCCCATCTTCCTCTATTTTGTATATGGGATGCCACCACAGCATGGCTTGATGAGCAGTGCATAGGTCTGCACCTGGGATCTGAACCTGCCAACCCCGGGCCACCAAAGCAGAGCACACAAACTTAACCACTATCCCACTGGGCCGGCCCCAGTTTCCTGATTTTGATATTGTCCATTATGTAAGAGATAACCATTGGGGGAAACTGGGTAAAGAGTACACATGTCCTCTCTGTATTATCTTTGCAACTTCCTATGAATCTATAATTATTTCAAAATAAAACTAAAAACAAAGATAGCAGGCCAAATTTGGTATGTGGGCTATAGTTTGCTGACCCCTGTTTTAGAGAAACAATCAGAAAAATCATTATCCTACTGCATTATGAACTGTTAGTAGTTCTACGACTTGGGAACCACTGAAGATATCTTTACCAGTTGATTCATTTGATTAAGCAAAAGATTCTAAAACTGCCTACATTCATTCCTGACAAATAATGTAATGTCAAGTATATGCCACAACATTTTGGACCATTGACACTTTTTGAGCCTCTGAGTGCAAAGTGGCATACTGATTTTAAAAAGAACATGGCTAACTGTGCACTAGCCTTTAACATAAGTAGTTTCACCAAGGTTCACTTGTATATAGATAGTTATGCTCATCAGACCATGCCAAGAGGCTAGATGAGGGAATACCCATTTGAATAACATAAAGAACAAAAGTTAAAAGTAAATTATAAGGGGCCAGCCCGGTGGCGCAGCGGTTTAGTCCGCGCTTGGCAGCCCGGGGTTCGCCGGTTCGGATCCCGGGCGCCCGCCGACGCACTGCCTGTCAGCCATGCCGTGGCGGCGTCCCATATAAAGTGGAGGAAGATGGGCACGATGTTAGCCCAGGGCCAGTCTTCCTCAGCAAAAAGGGGAAGATTGGCGGTGGATGTTAGCTCAGGGCTGGTCTTCCCCACAAAAAAAAAAAAAAAAAAGTAAATTATAGGCCCAACATTTGTGGGCATTCTAGAAACTATAACCTGAATTCTTCTATGGATTCTCCTCTCTTTTTTCTTATAAAGCTTCCATTGACCTGTTATGGACATCTTGAGTTGATTTATGAATGTGCTACACACTGGATTTGGGACCACTCCTGACAGATTTTCAAATTGTGGACTTTCTTCTCCAAAGGTGAATTTCTAATATTGAGAACAAATTAATCTAGTCATTTGATAGACTGACCCCAAGAGGTGAGTCTTGCTCAGAGTAGACTAAATGTAGTAGTCAAAAGATTGTCATAGAAGAATTAGAATTCTCTTAATCGAGTCACCATGACTATGTTATGGTACATACAATAGACTCACACAATAGGCTGTGTGCAGATGGGAACATTGCTGAGACAACAGAAATGCCTAATGTTGTGCTGGGACAGCAGAAACTTAAGGGAAGAAAGAAATTGGCCAGCATGTCCCTATTATATGCAGGAAGGTTTTCTTGATGCCAAGAGAATATGCAAACCTCAAGCTTTCCAGCTGAATTTGCTTTCTTGTGTGGAATTACTTCTCCATCACTTTGGCACCAAAGCCTTTGGCAGGTATACACATGGTAATGTTTGTTAAGATATCCAGACCCAGGAGTTTTAGAGGTCCTCCCAGATTTTTTGCTGGGTGGCTTTAAAATGCCTTTCTCTTGTACTTGCTCACATTTATCACATGAATCTACACATGATAAAATACACAGAACTGTGCATACATATTGTACCAATGTCAGTTTCCTGATTTTGATATTGTGCATTATGTAAGAGATAACCATCGTCAGAGGTTACACCCACCATCAGGACTTTGCTGATAGTAATGAGAGATTATAAACACAATAAAAAACATTACTGAAGTAGGGGAGATAGGGCTAATCTGAAACAACGGGTAATCAAAAAGTCAGGTGTATGTGACTATAGTGCTTGTACTTAAATTCAAATGTCTTACTTGAGACCTGTAAATTCAGTTAAATCTAGAAATGAAGCTCTATGATAAATAATTCTAGACCAGAAGAGTCCAGCCAATTTCCCCATCCATCCTCCCCCCTGCACCTTCATCCATGCTGGAAATGGCCCTTTCTTATCTTCACGCCAGACATTGAAGTGATTCAGACTCAAAAGACTTCCCTGGGAACAAATGGATCGCTTGAGATAAAAACAAATAGCTTGCTTGAGGTAGAATTTACATGAGTAATTATGTAGGGTAAATTCTGTAGAACTTGAGAGCAAAAGTTGCTAGAGTTGCCAAGTGTTGTATTTGTGAAAGAAGATAGACAGATGTACTCCCTACATCTATATATTATACATAACTGAATTCTCATAAATTCAACTCTGCTTATCTGGCAGTTACCAAAAACAGACTTCCTGAAACAATTTGATAGCTTCTATGCTTTGATAAAAATCAGTTCAAACACAGTGCTTGTCAACTCATCTATTAGGACCTTAACATTTTAACCATGCAAACCAGGAGTTGGCAAACTTTTTCTGTAAGAGGCCAGACAGTAAATATCTTAGACTTTGGGGGCCATACAGTCTCTGTCACTAGTGTTCCATTCTGCTGTTGCAGCACAAAATCATCCTTCAACAATAAGTAAATGAATAGCTGTGGCTGTGTTTTAATAAAACTTTATTTATAAAAACAGACTGGATTTGGCCCAGGGGCCTTAGTTTGCTGACCCCTGGTATAAATGAACTATTCATATGTATAGTGTTTGTATTAGGAGAATTGGTACCAGAGCAGTTGTTAATATCTTGACAATGTTTTCCCTGTAACCATTTTCTCCAAAGCATGCTTCCTGCTTTTTGTCCCCTATAAGATAAAGTCTGAATTCCTGAGCCTGAAAATTGAGGTTCTTTATTGCCTGACACAACCATTCCTCAACATAAATCTTTCTGTCTCCCTCCCTGGACCACCTGAAGCACACCAGGAGTGGGCCCACCTAGTGCCTTTGGACATCCTGCAGACGTGACTTACATTCTTCCTACTGGAGCAAGCACCAACACTTGGAATTAGAAACAGGTGAGGCAGGGCTGTAGCTGTAGGCTCATTTGCATGGATTTAAAAGTTTGAGCTTTTACATCTCTTGAAAATTTTTCTCATCAAGCATCTCACACCAACAAGTTGTGAGATTCCAGGAGGGATATAAAGATCCATCTAGTCCATGACCTTCAGGTACGTAATCAAACCAGTTACATAAGATATAAGATATTAATCTTCAGGAATGTAATCGAACTGGTTATATAAGATATTAAACAAGTTATTGCAAAATGTTATAGGACTTCTTGTTGATTATGGGTATGGAGTTTCAGTTTTGTAAGATGAAAAAGTTCTAGAGATTGATTGCACAATAATGAGAATGTACTTAACTCTAATGAACTGAGCACTTAAAAATGGTTAAGATGGTAAATTTTATGTGTATTTCATCACAATTAAAAATAAAATAATTTTCTAAATATTATGAGACTTCAAGGGAGGTCAATTGTCCCAGACAATCAGAGGAAATAGTCTCTGAGTTAAGCCCAGAAGTGTAGGTGGGACGGTTACAATAGCAGCTAATGCTCTGTCCTGAGCCCTTCATGTACAGTAACCCTGTTAATCCTCTCTGATCCCTACCAGGTAAACAGTATTCTCTCCAGTCTGACTCTGAAATCCAGGAGAAAGGCAGAATTCTTTGGTTTATCTTACTCAAAAAATAATCAGATGCCAAAATATTCCCACAGAATGTCCAAATCAAGAGAAAAGAAAGGAGTAAATATAGGTTTCTGTAATCAATTTTATTCATGTAGAGAGATGTTGTTTACAGCTTTAAAGAGTGCCTGGAAAACTGCAACAAAGTAATGGGCGTCTTACAAATGTTTTTAAGTATGTAATTATGATACTTATCTTTTGAATTTATGAAAATCAGAAATGTCCCCCAGAAAGTTTTGCAATGTGAATGTGGAACTAAAAACATAACAGCTACAGCTACCATCTACTGAATGCTTGGTTACACTTGACAAAACAAATAAGTATTTTAAAATATTTTTTAAAACAAGAGGGCTTATGAAGTGGTACCCTCTGCATGTCGGAGCTGGCGACAGTTGGCAGACGTCCTTCCTCCCCTCACAACACCAGCCAGCCTTGGCCATATGACTACCGTGCCAGTCCAATGAGTTGCAAAATAAAAAGGAAAAGGTTGATGATGTCCAAGTAGATGTTCAGGGCAGCAAAAACATACTCTTCAGGGTTCAGGTCAGAATGATGATGGCGCCCTCCCACCATGAGCTGCACATCCATCACCAAGTACTTAGAGAAAAGAAAGAAGAATTAGCTACTTAAATCGTATATTCCTATCAAATAAGTGTCCTAAATTGTCTGGAAAAATTATTTTAGCATCAATATATATATTGCAGAAAGTCAATTTGTGGCTATATCTGTTATTCTTACAGCTTCAACCATTCATGATGTCCCCAAGTTTGTACTCTATTAGAGCAAACGCTTCGTCCTCCTGAAGCTGGTGGGCAGGAAGCGGGGGAGGGGCGGGGGGGCAAATCTATGAGCTTTTCTCTCACAGGCGAGGTTACGTGTTTGAAGGCAGATGGGAAAGTGGAAGAGGGAGATGAGCTGGGATCATTGTCTCCCCCAGACCCCAGGCAAACAGAGCTCAGGACACAAACCAAGATACAACTAGCCCACAGGGAAGTCCCAGTAGGGACTGGGAGCATTTGGGAGTGTGACTCCCTGCCTCACCCCTACAACTCTGGTAGTTAAGCCTCCCCTCTCCCACCCCCTGAAAAAGTTTCAATTTCCCTCTCCTGCTATTTGTTTTGTGTTAAGTAGACCTGCCTGAGTCCACAAGAGTTTTTGCTCTGCCTCCAAACTGGCAATGGAAATACCTACATACTTTTGCATGGAAACAAACTATGCCTAAAACAGGACACAAGAGCTACAACAGCAATCAACAACACACAAAGGCTGAGATCATAAGAGCAAAGGAAAATGGGCACAAATCAGTTCCTCTCATAATAGGAGAAGAAAAAAGAAAACTGAAATGTACATACTTAACCTCCTGGTCTAAATTTTTCTAACATTTGAAAGATATGACATAATTCTAACAAGAAAGAGGAACATGATGAAGGAAAATGTGGAAATTCTTTAAGCTTGGTGATAATACATGAGGTTTGTTACACCATTCTCTATTTCTGGGTATGTTTGGAAATGTCAAAAATGAAAAATTAGGGGCCAGCCCGGTGGCATAGTGGTTAAGTTTGCGTGCTCTGCTTTGGCGGCCCGGGGTTCACAGGTTAGGATCCCAGGCATGGACCTACGCACTGCTCATCAAGCCATGCTGTTGCAGCGTCCCATATATAAAATTGACAAAGATGGGTGCAGATGTTAGCTCAGGGCCAGTCTTCCTTACAATAAATTAATTAATTTCATTAAATCCTGAGATGTGACATAATAAAAGCATAAAATGGAACACCATGCAGCTTTTAAATAGAATGAATTAGTTCCCTGCTGCTAATATGTGGAGACCATTATTTTTAAGCGAAAAAGCAAAAGCAGAACATTGTACGTAGTATAACTACGTTTGCATTAAAAAAAAGAGACGTGTGTGAATAGCCAACACAATGTTGAAGGAGAAGAACAAAGTTGGAGGACTGATGCAACCCATCTTTAAGACTTACTATACAGCTTCAGTATCAAGACAGTGTGGTACTGGTGAAAGAACAGACAAATAGATCAATGGAACAGAATAGAGAGCCCAGAAATAGACCCACATAAATATGGTCAACTGATCTTTGACAAAAGAACAAAGGCAATACAATGCAGCAAAGACTATCTTCAATGAACGGTGCTGGAACAATTGGACATCCACATGCAAAAAAATGACACAGATCTTACACCCTTCACAAAAATTAACTTGAAGTGGATCTTTGACTTAAATGTAAAACACAAAACCATAAAAATCCTAGAAGACGACATAGGAGAAAACCTAGATGACCTTGGATATGGCAATAACTTTTTAGATACAACAATAGAGGTACCATCCATGAAAGAAATAATAGATAAGCTAGACTTCACTAAAATTAAAAACTTCTTGACAATGTCAAAAGAATGAGAAGATAAGCCACAGACTGGGAGAAAATATTTGCAAAAGACACATCTGATAAAGGACTGTTACCCAAAATATACAAGGACCTCTTAAAACTCAACAATAAGAAAGCACACAACCCAATTAAAAAATGGGCCAAAGAACTTAACAAACACTTCGCCAAAGATATATAGATAGCAAATAAGCGCATTAATAGATACTCCCCATCATACGTCGTGAGGGAAATGCAAATTAAAATAACAATAAGATACCACTACACATCTATTAGAGTGGCCAAAATCTGGAACACTGACAACACCAAATGCTGACAAGGATATAGAGCAACAGAAACTCTCATTCACTGCTGGTGGAAATGCAAAATGGTACAGACACTTTGGAAGATGGTTGAGCAGTTTCTTACAAAAGTAAATATACTTTTACATATGATCCAGCAATCATGCTCCTTGGTATTTGCCCAAAGGAGTGAAAACTTATGTCCACACAAAACCTGCACACATGTTTATAGCAGCTTTATTCATAACTGCCAAAAATTAGGAGCAAACAAGATGCCTTTCAGTAGGTGGATGGATACATAAACTGTGGTACATCCAGACAATGCAATATTATTCAGCACTAAAAAGAAATGAGCTGTCAAACCATGAAAAGACATGGAGGAAGCTTAAGTGCACATGACTAATTTAAAAAGACTCCATACTGTATGATTCCAACTATATGACATTCTGGAAAAGGCAAAACTTAGAAACAGTAAAAAGTTCAGTGGGCCAGGAGTTGGAGGTAGGACAGGCAGAGCACAGACGATTTTTAGAGCAGTGAAAATACTCTGTATCATATTATAATCATGCTTACATGTTGTTATACATTTATCCAAACACAAAGAATGTACAACACTGAGAGTGAACCCTAATGTAAACTATGGACTTTAGGTGATTATGGCGTGTCAATGTAGGTTCATCCTTGGTAACAAATGTACCTGGTGAGTGATGTTGATAATGGAAGAGGCCGTACATGTATGGGGGCAGGAGGTGTATGGGAAATCTCTGACCTTCCTCTTGATTTTGCTGTGAACTTAGAAGTGATCTAAAAAAATCGTCTTTTTAAAAAAAGGAGGAGGAGGAACAAGTCACCTGGACGGCTTTCTAGTGAATTACTGACTCTACTTGACTGCAGACCTAGCACCAGGGCCTAGGGGCGCTATTAATGCATATACCATACTCTTTGTCAAAGGGAGGGAGAAATGGACTTACAAGTGAGAAGATCACAGTTCCAAGTCCAGCATACAATAGATGCAACCACTGCAAAGAAAGGAAACAATTGGATATTAAGAACAAAATTTGAAATAACAAAAGGGCTCACTTAGTTCACTGCTGTTAGATAAGGATCCAATATTAAGAAAGTCAAATCTGTGGAGGAATTCATCCTTTTTGAACATGGTCAACAGCATCCACTTGATTCCATTCAGCAAGCAAATGAAAACTAGCCTTGCATATGCCAAACAAGGTTCATCAAGTAAGTGCTAAACATCTCATGCATGGTAGGGCAAGTAGAATGTACTAGATATGTTTTACTTTTTGCCCCATCCACATAGCCCTTCTGGAGAACCTGCTCTACCCTCAGATCTTGGAACAGGTAGCTCTGGGTACATAGTGACCCTCACACCCCCTTGCTGTAGCTTATTGGCAAGAGGTGGAAGACATCCACTCCAACAGCAGCGAGTCTCGTCACTAACCAGGAACGTTTTGTATGTGACCAGGATCAAACAGATGTGCCAGGTCAGAAATCAATTTTCAGGATAGAGAGATCCAAGCAGCAGAGGCTGTTGAGTCACTAGCTGATGCTGGAGCTATTACTGTACAAGCAGAGGTGGCCGATCAACTCAGCCCAAGGGAGGAAAGTGGGTTTCCATTTCTGTGAACCCTGGCTCTTCTTCCACCTAGGAGTTCCATGAGATTCTCTGGGTCGTTGCCTCAACCTAGTCTGAGCGGTATCTGTTCCTTGCAACCAAAACAGCCCTGATCAGAATGTGGGATTGGTCTAAGTGCCAAAGGGTTTGGCTCTATATGGGGAGAGTATAAAGAAGTGGTGTATAACATCTGAGAAAAATTATGGCATTCACTCTTCAGGATGAGAAAGCTTGTTCTAGAGGGGTGGGCAGAACACTCTGCTAACCAGGGAACGTTCTTGGTGAAGGAGGGTCAGGAGTCAGTGACGTGGTGTGGGAGGCACAGTGTTTCCAGACTGAGCTAATAGTAAGAAAACATCTGATTCTTGGAGTCTAAAGAATTCAAAATTGCCCAAGTCAAACAAGCCTGTATACTTAGGACAACGTTCTGTCAAAGTTTTCCATTAAACATGTGTGTAAGATTATATACTGCAGATATTTGTGAAAGAAAATTTAGAACGGAGTTCATCTATCTAGTAGGAAACACAGTTTCTTAACTGTACCTAAGTGGTATTGTAAAGACTTATGGAACCCACCTAATAAATATTTATATTATTACTACCAATATCTGTGCCACCACCAAAATAATAAATGCAGAGCTCTGACCTTTAAGGCATATCTTTGTGATGTCTTTGGGTTTATCTCTAAAATACAGATGCTACTTCCCTAGCAATTCAGGCAGAACAGTTGGTTATATGTCTGAAGATCATTTAACAAGTTCACTCATTGCCAAAGAAACTCTTTGATTCAGCATTTGGACCAAGCTGGCCTTGGGGCTTTAGTCAAATGGCCACAGGCCCCAGGAGTCCTCAGTGGACCTGGCCTCCAGTAGGGTCTCCACACAGGAGCCAGTCACAGCCAGACCACAGGGCCAGATCCTATGCCTCTACGTCTCCACACCCCTGCAGCCTCAGTCCAGAAATGGTGCCAGGTGGTGGAAAGAACATGGAAACTGGAGTCACCCAGATCTGGCTTGGAACCCACCCCTACCACTTACTCCCTGTGTGAACTCGGATGAATAATTTCTCTGAGCCTGTTTTCTTATCTATAAAATAGATGAAATATGTACTTTTTAGGAATGTTATAAGAATTAAATTTTATGCCTATGTGAAAACACATAAGCCTATGTCTGATATCCAGTAAGAAGTCAATGATATAGTAAAGCAAAACAAAAAAAGAAAAAAAGCTGGAAGGAGCCTCCTCTAGGCTGCTGTTGGAAAAGTCTGAACAAGCCCATCACTCCACTCCCATTACTCAGGCAGGCAGCACCCATGTAGAGGAGAAGGAGTCGACCTGCCCTGTGGGTTGGTTCCCCCAAGACCCTCTTAGGGAAGGACAGCTGTAGTCTAGGGTGGGAGCTCAATTTTCACACCCGGACATCCTGTCCATGGTACCCCCAACCACAGCACCACAGGCGGCCACGAGGACGGGGCCTCACAGACTTCCAGCTACCTGGAGGAGAGTGTAACTGACCAAGAGCCCTGGTGGCTGTGCTGTCCAACCCACTGCAGTTTGCTCCTGGGCCACACGTCCCTTCTCAGGCACAGGTGGGAGCAGCAGGGCCCTTCCCAGGAGACATGGGACTTCTGTGATGGTTGACTTGAGCTCAAGGACTTCGAGATGGCCTTGCTGAACTTGCCTTAGAGAGCACCGTGTCTAGAATACTCCCACCCGACCTTCCTTCCCTCTCCTTCACTTGGGGTCAGATATGCTATCTGGGCTGACAGCTCTTCCAGCCTTTGTCACTCCTGCTTCTCTCATAGACATTTCTCCATTCAAGTCCTCGCATGTTTCAGCCATCTCAGTGTCTGCTTCTCAGAGGATCCAGGCTAACACAACCAGCACTTCACCCTGTATTTCCGGCAATTCTCTGAGGTTTCCAAATGAGATCCCACTTACGTATGATTGTATGAAGATTAAGAGAATTCCATAGATAATAAGAACGAAGAGTAAAACAAACAGCGCTCCATTCAGCAATGTGAAATCCCACTGAAGAAACATAACACAAAAACAACTCAATTATCATCTTTAAGGAATTTCAGGATGTTTAGAGGTGCATCTTACACCCCATAGACAGAAACTGGCCCATTTGCTAATAATTTATCCTGGCCAATTCTGAGAAGCATGGAAATCCATTGGCCCCAACCACTGAAAAATGCTACATAAAAAGTGTTGTATTGACTGGACTTGCTTCAGGACAAGGAAGAGGTAGAAGCATGGATGAAATTATAAGAGTCACAAATTGATAATTTTTGAAACTGGGTAATGGGTAAGTGGGGGTTCATGTATATATTCTATTTTTATATTTATATGAAACTTCCCCAATACAAAAGTTACCTTAAATAAATAGGATGTAAATTTGTATATATAGTATCATCATAATTATTCATATTTGTGTGTGTTTGTGTGTGAGGAAGATTGGCTCTGAGCTAACATCTGTTGCCAATCCTCCTCTTTTTGCTGAGGAAGATGGGCCCTGAGCTAAATCTGTGTCCATCCTCCTCTATTTTGTATATGGGATGCTGCCACACATGGCTTGATGAGCTGGGCATAGGTCTGTGCCAGGATCACAAACCTGTGAACCCTGGGCCACCAAAGCGGAGCGTGCGGACTTAACCACTAGCCACTGGGCCAGCCCCAGTTATTCATATTTTTAAAAGCATGTGCATAGAGGGGGCCAGCCCGGTAGCATAGTGGTTAAATTTGGGCACTCCACTTCGGCAGCCCAGGGTTCACAGGTTCTGATCCTGAATACGGACCTACTCACCGCTCATCAAGCCATGCTGTGGCAGGCGTCCTACATATAAAGTGGAGGAAGATGGGCACGGATCTTAGTCCAGGGCCAATCTTACTCAGCAAAAAGAGAAGTTTTGGCAACGGATGTTAGCTCAGGGCTAATCTTCCTCACCAAAAAAAAAAAAAAAACATGTGCATAGAATGTATTAGTGGAGTGAAATAGACCAAGATGTTAACTGGGTACCTTTTTCATGTTTGTATGCATATAAAATATATATACCAAGCTTTCCAAAATCACTGTTAATGATTCTTTTGTAATTTTTAAATTTATTAATATGCTTTTGTGTTTTGCCTTTATAAATCAGTGACCAAATCAGCATGAGGGAGATTAGGGTTTTTTAAAGAAAGAGGTTTATTCATCTTCCAGCCGGAGAAAACTTGGATAATGCAGCAAAAGAAGAGCTTTGAATTTAAGATATTTTCTTGCAAGGGCATTTTCTTAATTCCTCTATTTCCCCCCTCACTCCCTACCCTTAACACATCCAGAGAATAACCTAAAGTAGTAGTTAAACAAGTGTGGTTCTCAGACCAGCAGCATCAGTACCACCTGGGAAATGTAGATTACTGGGCCCTGCCCCAGACCTTCTGAAGCAGCAACTCTGGGGTGGAACCAGCAATCTGTTTTAATGAGCCCTCCAGGTGATTCTGATGCCTGCTAAAAAAGTTTGTCTCAGCTATGCTTTCAATACATGAGGTTACCGAGCACTTGAAATGTGACTTGTGGGAACTGAGTATAAAATACATACTGGATTTGAATTTTAGTTTGGAAAAATGTAAAATATCTCATTAATACTTTTGTTACATTGATTACATGTTGAAATGATAATACTTCACATATATTGGGTTAAATAAAAATGTTATTAAAATTAATTTCACCTGTTTCTTTTAACTTTTTTAACATGGTTACTAGGAAAGCCAGAAGCCAGAAGGCAAGGAGGCCATGGAGGTGAGGCCCACGGGACAGCAGAAAACAGGAGGGCAGAGGGAGGAGAATGGGTCAGGAGTGGCAAAGGAACATATCCACATACTTCCGTACGTGTGGGAATCAGAAGTCTGTTTCAATAATACGTACTTTTGTTTGAAGAGCAAATAAAGTGAGGGATAATGTCACCAGAGCGGTTGCTGCCGTTGCCCATAACACTTCCTCAGCATTATAGAAACTAAAACCAGAAACTGAGATTATTGTTCACATACATTCAAAGAAAAGCACACTCAAAAGGAGAAATGTGTATCAAAGACTTACACTGATATGGCTCCCAGCAGCAGACCTTGAAGAATTGTCTAAAAACAAAATTCACAAGAAATCAGAAGCCTGATTCCGGGGGCCCAGAATCCAGAGGAGAAGATTTGAGTGTGTGCGTTTTCGCAGGGTCTAGGGAGCAAGTGGGAATATGCACAACCCCAGTGCACAAAGTGACAGGGAGATTGATTATGGGAAATAAATAGGAGAACAAAACATTTCCTTAACATTCTCCCTGAGACTTACAAGAGAAAATTCTTTATTAGTAAAAATTTCTTAGAACACAATAGTAACTTTCAACATATTTAGTGAATTAAATATGTATTAATTAGGAACATGGAAACTAAGGTAAAAGTTTATCTGTAGACCGTATTGTCACTAATCAAAGGGGGCCATCCACACAGAATCTTAACATTTTATCAGAGCAGGATATGCTATTTCTACTAATGCTGTAAGTGAGCATAAGTGAGGCCATCTTGTTACACTAAATGGCTCCAGCCCCTCCTCTGTGTGACTACTCGCTGCTCTGCATGTACGCCAAAAACTTCACATGCTCTCCCGATTTATGGCCTCTGCTTACGTATATACTCCCCAATAGCTTGATAAATTCAAAACTTTGTTCTGTCAGTTTCTTTCCAGGAACAGGCTGAGCACAGGTGGGAAACACACCTATAAGGTATCCATCACAGCTGACAGAAGAATGGAACAATGTGATGCCTGGAGCCTGACATGCTTGGAGACCAACATCCCTGGACACCCTCCTTACTGCCCATTTTCCCTATTTAATTGCCTCAAGATTCTGTAATCTTGGAAGATAGTTTTTTGAGACATTAGCCTACCATCTTCCCAGTTATGCCAGCTAATCGAATTAAAACTTCGTTTCTCAATCCCTAACTCGTGATTAATTGGCTCTGATCGCGGTGAGCAGAGTGAGCCCATTGCTCAGTAACAATGCTTCACCAGCAGTTTCAGTCCCGTCCTTTCACACAGTGCTTGGGTGAGAATAAAATACTTCAAACCTCAGACGTGGGATGAGGATTAAGACCTTCTCAGGACCAGGGGATGGGAGTGGAGGGCATTTACCTACAGAGCACGGAGCTGCACCTGTAGGGGCCAATCCAGGGCTTGGAAGAGAGCTGCACTGGGGCCGTATTGGGGCTGGAGGCTTCCCATGGTCCAAATGGAGCCCAGGATGGGGCAGTGTGGGAGAGAGGCAGGGGCTGAGAGCCAGCGGGCAGGCAAGCCAGACGACAAGACCAAGAAAGGCAACGAGGATGTGCCCAGGCCCCCAGTCAGGCTCCAGGACAGTGGGCAGGCCGCATGAGAACTACAGTGAGCAGTGGCTGCAGGGCCTGAGGACATTCGCCGGCTGTTAGGATGCTCCGTCAGAGGCAAATCCAGAGGCTCGGCTGATCCGTTGGTCCACGGCAAGAGCCAGGAAAGAATCCCCTAGTCTCAGGGAGTAACAATGAGGACACGTCCTAACCGCAGTGCCAGGACTGCTAGAGGGGCTTTGAACTTCTCCAGCCAGCCAACGATCTACAAGTGGAGACAATCGGATCGGAGACTGGAAAAGAACTGAAGTCCCGAGAGTGCCAGATTGCCTCTGGATTTCCCAAACCCAGTGGGTAAGTGCCTGGTTCTCTATTTTGTTAAACTTGCCAAAGTAAGCTGGTTTTATTTCCACTATAGGTTAAAAAAAAAAGGAATAGATTTCTGCGTACACATGACATTTTAATCATGTGCTTGCTTCCGACCTTCCTCTCAAGATTTTCTTCTTTTTCTACTTGCCGAATTGCATCGTATTTCTCCATCTTCAGCAGCACACGGAAGAAGTGTGTGTGTATCTGTGTGTATGTGAGAGAGAGAGAGAGAGGGAGAGAATGGGGTGGGGATGGGAGGGAGAGGGGATGATTTCAAGCTGGAAACCACCCTTCAGTTTTCTGAAGAGTAGGAGAGGAGTAACAAGTAACAGGCGTTAGAAGTCACACCTTCCTGATGGCTTCAAGAGCTCAGAACACAGGCTCAAGTGGCCAAAACTCTATGGGACAAAGCTGTCTTCAGTGTGTGAGTGTTTTCCTTTTTTCCCTCGACTCCTCTTCTGAAATGGTTTTCTCCATATATTTCCTAACACTTGGACAAGACATAAAATCTAGAAAATATAACTAATTCTTTGCCCCTCTATAATATTTCTTCTCTTAAACTGTTACCTGCTTTGGGATAAACAGCAAAACCTCAGAGATGAAAGCTTCCTTTGAGACCAATAAATTTGATCTCTTCATGTAATAAACTTTAAAACCATTGAAAATTTTAAAATAAAAAATTCAAAAATTTCTGCAAAAATACCCCCCACACCTCCACCCCATCGCCACTGCTCCAGGATTCCTAGTATCTTCCTATGTCTGGCTTTTAGCCCCCACCCCTCCTGAGTGTGGTCCATGCTGTCATACAGGAACGGGGAAACCCCACTTGCTCACCTGGGCAATAAGCAAGGTATCCATGCCAGCTAAGCAAGGCCCCTCAATGCTCTGGAAGCTGAGGAAATGTGCACATGTGGGCATCAGAGAGCCAGTCTTCTCCAGTCCCAGGAGGAAGCTATTCTTCCCAACATATAAATCAAACTGGACGCAGCACAGTATGGATGCTGAGAATCTCATCACTGACACGTGTGCTTGCTCGATTTGACCACCAGGAGGCGCAGGTCCAAATCTAGGCTCATCACACCCAAGTGCATAGGACTATGCTTTTTGTGAGCTAATCAACCACTGGCTTTATTTTCCTACCCTTATTTTTTCTTCCATCAGATTTCCCCACCAATTTATCTTCTTACATTGTGGGTATTTTTATAAGCTACCTCAAATCTGAAATGGAACCAGATGAGGAATAAATCAATCAGTAAGTAAACCTTCACGTAGAAGGATGGTCAACGGCGCTTGGGAGAAAACGCACACTCCCCCAGAGAGAATCATTCTCCGGCATACTGAATCACACTGAGACTGTCCTGGATTTTCCCAAGAGGAGCAAAAACTATCAGTGAGTTTTGGAGAGACCACTGGCTCCAGGAGGCAAGAGGTTTGGCCTGACTGGGAAGCGGAAAGAGGAGTCAGGGAAAGGGGGAATGATTCTTTAATGTTACTGAATCCCTGAGGAGGAGCCCTGTGACTTTCCAGGGAGCTAAGCCCTGGGTGGGGATAGGGGCAAAGTGATAGAAATTCAGATTTTATTTGGGCTTTAAAAATCTGGGAGCTCCATGTACCTGCTGAGAGCTGGCAAGATCCTGGAGTCCCTGGGGGCGGCACAGAAGGGAAGTGGCTGCAAGAAAGGGAGCCACACAGAGCAGCACTGATCCACAGAGAAAGGGCCGATGTGGTGAGGCCTTGTGAGTGGAAGCCCCACAAGGAGGTTGGCAACCGGGAAGCAGATCATGCACAAATGAGGAGAGCCGAGGACCAGAAGCCCCCAGACTCCAACTCACTGGCGCTGGAAAAGCCCTCCTGAACTGAGATGGCTTTTGCTCCCAGTGAGACTTGAAAAAGAAATAAAATAAATTGTACAAAAATAAAGAAAATTGCATTTCTTGCAAATGGGTTTGTGAACTAAATGTAGACCCACTCTCAATAACAAAATGTATTTGTTGTGTCTGACAGAGGTCCAGAGACAGGTTAACTGTTCCTGAAATGGAGCCCAGACTCAGGAGTGGGTTCCCCCAAGTGGCCTCTCAGAGGCAAGTTTGCTGGCACAAAGGAGTAGCCCAGGGTCCCCAAATTCTCTAGCTTACTAAAAGGGTGTGGCTACTATCTCATAAGTAAGTTTGTGACTTCGTTACAACCAGAATTCAGCCAAGAGAACATCTCACAAATAATTTCTGTCTGTATTATTCCACAGGAAGATTCTCTACAATAAAAGGAAAGGATTTAATAATGTGACAAAAATATATTTCAGAGGTGAGCTACAATGGGTGCTAATAAGGTTTACTTACAAATAATCCCAGGAGAATGTAATTTGCAGGCACCTGACGGCGGAGTTTCCCACAGCAAGCAAGTACAATAAGTACAACAAAAAATGCTGGCCTGAGGATAATTTTAAACCACGTGTTATTTGCTTCCAGTGATTATAGCATATGATATATTATAGGTAGGTAGATAGAGAAAAAGAGAGAAAGATCATTATATGATATTATCTGATAACAAGTATTATAAAGTAAACAAAAATGTAGATTACCCTTAACTTTTTTTTTTTTTTTTTAGCTTTTAAAACTAACTTCTCATTGCCATCCACAGACAGCTAGTGGGTTCTTTTTTTTAATTTTTATTTTGAAATAATTGTAGATTCACAAGAAGTTGCAAAGGGACAGTGAGGTCCCACGTACCCTTTAGTCAGTTTCCCTCAATGGTTACATCTTACATAATTATAGTGTAATACCAAACCAGTAACTTGACATGTACAGCATGTATATATAATGCTATCGCATAGAACTATGACACAAATCTGTGTGTAGATACGTGTAATCAGCACCACAACCAAGATTCGGAACTATCCCATCATTAAAGCATCAACCAAGATCTCCCTCGTGCTGTCCCTTTATGGTAACACACTGGCAACCACTAATTTGCTTGTTTTCCATCTCTAAAACTTTGTCATTTCAAGAATGTTATACCTTTACCTAATTTTAAATACTTAAAGAACCTCAATCAATAGCTAGTAGAAGAACCACTTTTTATTAAATCCAGTAATACTTACAAGATTGCGTAGGTGAACCAGGCATTCTTAAGCACCCAAACTTTTAAAGCCTTCCTATTTAAAAAAAAATTAATATAGTTTTACACAGTAAGCAGTTTATTTTGCTAACTAATGTACTATTTAAGTAGAAGTAAAACAATCTCATGAGAAGAAAGGGGGAAACCCTAAATGACTGACAATGACAGACAAAGACAGATGGTGAAACATATAACTGTCTCTTGCTTCTTAAAGAAGATTCATGAAAAGATACAGTCATAATAAGTGGTAAGTCAAATCTGGATAAATGCAAATGTGCTAGTGAAGCTTTTTATTTAAAAAAATACTGAGATGATATGTGTACAAAGCAAAAGAAATCAACTTCTCATATATTTGTTTTGTATATATAGATTTTCATAGGATGGGTTTAAGCAGCGATGGATCATAGTCCTTGAAATAAGTTCTGCATTTAACAGTGTTCCAGCCTCCAAGACCTCCATAATCGCATATTTTTTCCTTTATCCGGTTTTATCTGGGGAAATAGCTCAGGGAAAACAAAAAAGAAAACAGTGCCCAAAATAAGAGTAAGAAGATAAGTTCTTGGCTTAGGAAGTTAAAGTAAAACTCTCGAAATCTACCAACACCTTGGTCTAGGAGTTGCCTCAGAAAAACAAAGCTATGGAAATATCATATTATGAGTGATTAAGAAAAAAATAACTTTTTAGTGTCCAAAATTAAACAGAGCTGATTCAATAAGAATTAATGTGAACAACTTAATATTTAATTTACATTAGTAATAGAGACTTACCAGAAAAGAAACATGCTGATAATCGCCCCAGTAACCACCAACTGAGCTGACAGGATGAGGAATACTTTTATAATGAAAGCTGAGGAGACAGAAACATTATTTCTATGGCACAACATTCAAAAGTAAAAGTATAAATGTAATTACCTATTTTTGAGACTTAACGAAAGAAGTTTTTCCTCTGATTTTTGGAGGATGGGAAGGGGAGTGCTAGTTTAGTCAGCAAATGGGATCACAACAAAAATACAGCTCTGCAGAACTTCTGGAAAATACTCAGTCCAGATTGTTAGAGGTGTTTTATTGGAGATCTGAGGGTTTATCCAGAGAAGCCCCAAAGTTTTAAAGACAAACTCAGGTATTTAATTCTTTATTAGGCACACCCCGTCCTCCTTAGGACCAAAAGTGATCTGAAAGTCTTGGAATATCACAGGCCCATCATTAGGGACCCAGTTACACCCCTGCGCAGAATGGAGAACAGCATTGCCTCCGGGACTGCTGGCAGAGAGGGCATTTACCCCTCTGGGGATGGATGTGGGCTTCAGGGAGTTTACAGAGCTTTTCCACCACTTTCCTCTCCAGTCTACCTGCGTTTAGCAACTCCCTTCCCTTATACTTGTGTGGAAACTAGATAATCTGACAAATTATAAATAAAATTAAGGAGTTCTAGGTAAATGGCCTGCCAGAGCAGAGTGCAGAGTATGTTGGCATCTCTTTTTGCTTACTTCCTACCACACAGGTTTTCCTGAGGCCCTCTGAATATGTGCTGGTAATGACATTTTACTTTTTTGTGGCTTTATCCCAATTTTAAAAGGAAACAAAAAAGAAATAATGCTGCTTAAAGTTGACTTACAGGATCATTAACTGTGTCCTTTTCCTAGGCCATTTCTGTGCATAGGAAGTGTGACAACAAAGAAATGGGACTGAGTTACCTTAATCAAAATACCAGAACATATGTACCCAAATGTGTGCTGCCTACATGAAAATAATCATTTAGCTAACATTAATTTCACATCTACTATGTATCAGGCACTGTGGGGGAATAAATATTAAATGTGGCCCAACCTCATAAGACTAGACATATAGTAGATCAGTGGAGTAGAACTGAGAGCCCAGAAATAATCCCTTACATTTATGGTCAATTGATTTTTAACAAATGTGCTAGAACAATTCAATGGAGAAAGAATAGTGTTTTCAACAAATAGTGCTGGGACAACTGGACACATACATACAAAAGGACGAATTTAGACCCCTTCTTCATGTCATACATACACAAAAACATACATATACACATACATACATTCATTTTAAATGGATCATAGACATAAACATAAGAAATAAAACACTTGGAAGAAAGCATAGGTGTAAATCTTTGTGACATGTATTAGGCAATGATTTTTTTAGATATGACACCTAAAACACAGCAAAAAAAGAAAAAAGAGATAAATTGGATTTTATCAGAAGTAAAAGCTTTGTGCTTCAAATGACACCACCAAGAAAGTGAAAGAAATCCCACAAACTGGGAGAAAATATTTGCAAATCATATATCTGATAAGGGACTTGTATCTAGAATACATAAAGAACTCTTACAATTCAATAACAAGAAGACAAATAACAATTAAAAATGGGCAAACCTTTGTAGTGCCCTCCCACATTGACACTGGGCTTGGCCACATGACTTCTGCTGGCCAATGAGACCACTTGCATACTGGGTCTTGTCCACTTGGTATATTTCTTCTTGGGACCCAGCTGCCATGTGATGAGAAGCTCAGCCACAAGAAGAGAACCAACAACCAACACCAACTGGCAGCCATGTCAGGGACTCATAATGTCCACTGCAGCCTCAGCCGCCATCTGATTATAACTGCATGAGAGCCCCAACCAAGACAGCACAAGAACTGCCCCGCTGAGCCCATCAACCCACAGCATCATGAGAGATAAGAAAATGGTTGTTATTTTCTAAAAAGTGAGCAAAGGATTTGAATAGACATTTCTCCAAAGTAGATATACGAATGGCCAATAAGCATGTGAAAAGATGCTCAGCATCATTGAGTCATTAGGGAAGTGTAAATCAAAACTACAATGAGTTATCAATTCACAGACACTACAATGGCTATAATAAAACAGACAATAACAAGTGTTGATTAGGATGTGGAGAAACAGGAACCCTCATACATTGTTGGTTGGAATGTAAAATTGTGCAGCCACTTTCGAAAAGTTTGGCAGTTCCTCAAAATGTTAAACATAGAGTTTACCATTTGAGTTTACCATAGAGTTTACTCAGCAATTCTTAGGTATTTACCCAAGAGAAATGAAGACATATGTCTACACAAAAGCTCATACATATATGAATGTTGATCACAGCATTATTCATAATAACCAAAAAGTGGAAACAACCCAAATGTCTGTCAACTGATGAAGGGATAAACAAAATGTGTTCCATCCAGGCAATGGAATATTACATGGCCATAAGAAGGAATGAAGTACTGACATAATGCTACAACATGGGTGAACCTTGAAAACATTATGCTAAGTGAAAGAAAGCAATCACAAAAGACCACATATTTTATGATTCCATTTATATGAAATTTTCAGAATAGGCAAATCCATAAAGACAGAAAGTAGATTCATGGTTGGCAGAGGCTGTGGGGAGGAGGAGATAGGGAGTGACTGCTAAAGGGTATGAGTTTCTTTAGGTAGTAATGGTTGCATAACTCTGTAAACATACTAAAAACCACTGAATTGTACTCTTTAATGGAGTGAATTTTACAATATGTACATTATATCTCCATAAAGCTGCTTTAAAAAATTGTAGCCCCCCCCAGCCCTGTAACTCTTAGTCCATTTTCCTGCTATACTTTTCCTTTTTTTCCATAGCACTTTTATCTTTATATGTACTATATAATTTTTTTAAGTATATATTTTTTTAAGGGGAGGGCCTAGCCTCTGCCATCCAGGAGAGGCAGGTAAAATAACTAACTCTAACAGTGGTGAGGAGGCTTTACATATGTTTTCAAGTATAACCTCTTAAGCCTCATTTCCTCACCTGTAAAATGACACTACCACTACTTCATCTATAGGGTTGTTGTAAGAACTAAATGCAATAATGTTCCCCTTGCATAACACCCAGTGATGAGGGCTTGGCACCTGTGGTGGAGGTGGCTAGTTGCTGAGTGACATCCATTCTACCCAGCGTCCTCACCATCCAACCTAGATCTTGTTAAAGGCGGCAAAGGACCCAAGTGAAAAACTACAGATAGAGGTGGCCACATGATCCAGGCAGGATCAATGACAGGTAATTGGAAACTCTTGGGTGTAGTTTCTGGGAAAGCCTCTGAAAAGAGGTCTTGGCTGACTCTTAGGACATCTATCCATGAATGGTGCCCCCTGGAGTTGTCTGGGCGGCAAACCAACCTTGGCCTTTCTTTGCCTTTGCCTTTTCCTACCTGGAAGGTTAGAACTTCAAAAGGCATCTTTCCAGCCACAAGCTGGAAGGTGAGGGCCACAGGGAGACAGCAATGGGATTCAAAGCTTACAGTCCCCCTCAAGTTGTCCAGGCCCTAAGAAGGCCTAAGGGTGGCAGAGTGGTCACTGGGGACCTGTGGCATTTGCCTTGAATTGCCTACCTTTGAACTTCATATTCCATGAAAGAATAAAAAACTTCTTATTTACTTAAACCACAGTTTTTTAGATTTCTGTTACTCACAGCTGAATATATTTCCTATACAGAATTAATATCTAGGGCATTGAATTAATATTCCTTAAAACCTAAGCCAATATTATGGTATCAGCTTGTATGTAGGTAAGAACATTCTACAATCAATGACTAATTCATATTTCATAAGAAAATCACAAGTTATTCACCATAATATGTTTAGTATGAATTTCTGAATGCCCTGGACAGCTTGGGGGCCATCTATTATAGTAACTCTACATCATGTTTTAAGTTAAAGTATGACTGGGAGAAACTAAAAGCAAATTAAATCTTTCTGACAATCCATTCTGTGGAAACATTTTAAGAGACCATTTGCTTTTCTCTTCCAAAAAGGTAATTTCTTTATTCTCACCTCTGCGGACAGATGCCTCTGAGAATGGACTGGCTGCAGTTTGGCTGTCATCTGGGGTGATCTCATCTGAAATTTGTACCACATAGGTATCCGATTGCCCACTAGTCTTTGAGTGTGGATTCCCATGAGATTTTCGTGGCCCAGATGAAGGTGAAGTTGTGTAGGATTGACCAGATTTGGTCTGGATGTTATTATCTGCTGCTTTCCGGACCAGATGTTGACGATCTCCAGAACTAAAGTCTATTGGCTCACTGAGCTCCAAGTCCATTTTCCTGGAGGGGAGAACTGTTACTCAGGCCCTTAGGATCATACCACTACAACCTCAGCATCCTCATAACAGTCAGATGATTTTTTTCTTAATTTTATCTCCCTTGGCTCCGTACTTACCAAGTCAGTGCCTAATACTTGTTGAGTGAATGATGAACAAATACTTTTAAGATGAGGCCTATAGAGTAAAATAACTTGCATTCCATTATGAAATTAGTATGTTTATAAATTCATTCAGCAAGGAGTTAATAAAAAAAGTTCCCTCCTATGTGCCAGGTGTAGATCTGTTCTCATCACCTCTATCCTCAAAGAGCTTACATTTTGGAAGAGAAGATAATCAAACTATCAGTAATATAAAAGCCAATATAAGCAGGGCCAGGAACAATGGAGGATGATACAAGAGCCCCTAATGAAGTCTGGAAGAAGATACAGGGAGTAGAAGAGGTTGTCAAAAGCAACCAGAGAAAGTGAGGTTTAAGCCCAGACTGGAAGATGAGTAGGAGTTGGTCGAGTGAAGAGCTGGGGAAAGATTTTTTTCCAGGCAGAGGAATCAGCCTGGACAGCACTGGAGGAAGGAAGCAGAGAGAGCAGTTTCCAGAAACCAAAAGAAATTCATGTGGCTGGAGCAGGGAGTTTGAAGGGGAGAGTAGAATGAGGTTAGAACAGAAGGTAAGTGGAGGCAGATCACTGAGGGGCTGGAAAGCCAAGTTCATCCTGAAGACCATGGCTGTGGTGAGCAGAATAATGGTCCCCCAAAGATGTCCTCAGCCTAATCCCTGGAACCTGTGAATGTGTTACCTTACATGGCAATAGGAATGTTCTAGGTGTGATTAAGTTAAGGACTCTGAGGTGGGGAGATCCTGGGTTACCTAGATGGGCCCAATCGAATCACAAGCGTCCTTATGACCATACTTAAGAGAGAGGCAGGACGATCGGAGTCAGAGAAAGAGATGTGACAGCAGAGGCAGAGGTCAGAGTGATACAGCTGCTGCCTTTGAAGATGGAGGAAGGAGCCACAAGCCAAGGAATGCAGGTGGCCACTAGAAGTTGGAAAAGGCAAGGAAATGTATCTTCCCTCAGAGCCTCCTAAAAGGAATATAGACCTGCCCACACCTTGATTTTAGCACAGTAAATATGATTTTGAACTTCTGACTTCCAGAACTGTACAATAATAAATTTGTGTTGTTTTAAGGCATTATGTTTGTAGTAATTTGTTACAGCAGCAATAAATAACTAATACAATGGGGACTCACTGAAGGTTTTCCAGCAGGGGACCTTGGGGATCTGACTAGAAAGATTACACTAGGCACAGTGTGAAGAAAGGGGCAGAGTAAGCAAAAGTGGAAGCAGAGATGAGAAATCCAGATAAGAGATTATGGTGGGCTTCGCCACAGTGTTTGCAGTGAACAGAGTTCTTAGAATACCAGTACTAAATGGACCAAAAATGGCAAAAGAAAAGGCCCCCATTAACCTCAGAGGGACATGAAGACTCAGGCAAGTCCCTGCTGCTGTCTTCCTGTCCCACACAGAGAACCATGCGGGAGTTTGAGAAGGAGATTGCTGAGATGGCCAGGGCTTAGACAAACTGAAGACCAACCGGGAATGGTGTAAATAGATGGTGAACAAAATCCCAGGCTCCTGGAGAGGCAGACTCCATTTTGTAAAGATGTCCCTTCTCCTCAAATTGAGGAGAGTAGTGATTTACCTCATCAGAAATAAAAATATAAAGCTGTATAGTTAAAAGTGTGGTGCTAGCATGGCAATAGATAAACAGATCAATGGAATGGAAGAGATTCAAGAAATAGACTCACGTATATATGAGAATTTAATATTTGATAAAAGTGGCATTTCAAATTACTGCCCCATGGTGTTGGAACAATTAGCTATGCTTGGAAAACAAAGTTTAATTGCTATTTCACATCTTTTACAAAAATGTAGTCCAGATGAATTAAAGGTATTATCATAAATAATAATACCCATAGATATCCTACAATAAAATATCAATCAATATTTGCATAGAACCTTTGTAAGGATGCTACCATAAAAGAAATACTTGACTGGGGCCGCCCGGTGGCGCAGCGGTTTAGTCCGCGCTTGGCAGCCCGGGGTTCGCGAGTTCGGATCCCGGGCGCCTGCCGACGCACTGCCTGTCAGCCATGCCGTGGCGGCGTCCCATATAAAGTGGAGGAAGATGGGCATGGATGTTAGCCCAGGGCCAGTCTTCCTCAGCAAAAAGGGGAGGATTGGCGACGGATGTTAGCTCAGGGCTGGTCTTTCCCACAAAAAAAAAAAAAAAAAGAAAGAAATACTTGACAGATTTGGGGTAGGGGAACACTTTAAATATCATTACAAAAAGATACTGATAAACTGAAATGCAAAATTGTGAAAATAACATTTGCAATATTTAGTATACTGTGCAAAGAACTTTTTAACAAGGAAAAGATGGGCAACTCAATAGAAAAATGAGAAAAGAACACAAATACGCAATTCACAAAGGAAATTTAAATGTTCAATAAACTTAGGAGATGATAGCTCACAAATAACTAAAGAAGTGCAAGTAAAAACAATCATGAAACGTCATTTTTTTTTTTGCATAAAAGACTGGTAAAAACTGAAAAGATACTTCCCACAGTTGCAAGGGTGTGGAGAAATGGATAACTCGGGGCCACATGGACTCGTGGGGCCCCTACACACATTTGCCTTCACGGGTCCCCTCTCCATAAAAAAATATGAAAAAGTATATTTTCTGGCTTCCTTGGTATAAAAAATATAATCTAGGCTGGATTCATTGTATATTATATATTCATTATTACTATATTCATTTTCCCCCTGATTTTAAGAGAAATTAAAATATTTTCATGACTCCTAAAACTATCGTAGGCCGTAGGCAATGTGCCCAGTGGCTATCAGCCCTGAGATAACCTCACGAGAGTTGGCAAGTGTTTAAACTTTTTTTGATGAATAATTGGCAGCATCTATCAAAATTCAAAATGTGCAAAACTTTAGATCCAACAGTTAACATTTTTAGGAATTTATCCCGTAAAAATACCCACCCAAATAGGCAACGATACATGTATAAGGAAATTCATTACATCATTCATTGTAACTGCAAAAAATTAAAACAGGCTAAATATCCAACATCAGGGGAATGGTTAAATTAATTTTGGCAAGGAAAGGCAGACATATATGGATTGATGTGGTAAGTCCACACTAATACACTTCTGAATAAAAAAAGTCAGATTAGTGAGTAATATTTAGTGAGATCACACATATTTTACACACACATTTTCAGAGACTGATGAGATATACTACGAGCTGTTAATATGGTTATCTCTAACACAGCAGAGTTGGGGAATACACTCTGAATTGGATGAATTTTTACAATGAGGATTTATTATTTATATAAAAAAGATATTTACATTTTGAAGAGAAAAAGAAATAATTCTCTTTTTGGTAAAGTCTGAGCTCCTCTGGGGAAAGCAGTCTCCACACACAGCTGAGAAGCACCAAAAGATGCTCATATAACCAAGTTGGTTTCTTCCCCAACCGTCCTGCAATCAAAAGGGAGAGAGGCAGCAAAATTTTCAAAGCACTCAAAACCAAAAACAAACCAACAAAAATCAAAGGCAGCTGAGTTTTCCTCGTGAAACTACAGTTGGCTGGTGCCTGAATCACCAAGTGAGGCTTTCACCTGGTCCTCAAAAAGCTTCCCCAGCTCCTAAGCCAGCGGTCATCCAAAGGACGGGCAGGCGCTGGGAGCGAGAAGCAAAGTTCTGAGCGACAGTTAAAGGAGTGGCAGTTGGAGCATGGGGTGGGCTGGGGGCCGCACTGCCTAGAAGAGGGGCTCTGAGTCACGTCCATCTGCCGAGCCTCATAATAGCTCAACGGTCACAGCCAACGTGCTCTGTGCTGAGACTAAATCTCCTGAACCTCCAAAACCGATTCCACATCAGGGAGTGTCCTGAAGCCTTAGCTTGGTGTCCTCCTCACCATATCACCTTCTCCCAGCCAGGAGGAAGATGCTTACGAAACTCCACCAGGGACCCCACACAATTATTTCAAATAAGTGAGACTTGTTGATAAGAAAGCAAGCGTTGGTTTTCCTGGTGGATGACGACGTTGGTGCCCCCTTGGTACAGGGAGATGCCTACCCCAGGCTGCAGGCCAATGAGGAGCCACGGAGGCCCAATTCAGGCTGCTTGGTGAGAGGAGAAAGATGACAAATTGGGGGACAGTGAGAGGGGAGTGGGAGCTGACACTTGTCCTGAATGGAGACTGTTGCTGAGAAAAGGCTGAGTGATATATTAACACACTCATCAAACTGCTAATTAGTGCATGCCTACTGTGTGCAAGGCATGGAGAAATAGAGGAAATACAGAGAGGAAAAAGGCAAACTTCCTTTCCTCAACATGCTTTTAGTCCAGTGGAGGAGACACAGATACAAAAGTGTGCCCTGAGGTAGAAGGAGGGAGAAGCCGCAGCAGGGAACAGCTATTTAGAGTGGGGGCTGGAGAAGGGAGATGTGACTTCCGGCACAGAGGCTTCCAGGTATCCGAGCTGATTCTGGAAAGATGGGTAGGGTCCGGTGTGAGACGTTGGGAGGAAGCATATTCCAGGCAAAGGGAACACCCTGAGCCAAGGGGGTGGGAACCGTGGGGCGCACAAAACAGAAAGTAGTTCCATGAGCTTGTAACATAGAAGGTCCACGTGCAGTGGGAAATAGAGCTATCATGACGCCCCTCCTGAGAATAAGGAAAAGGTCAGCAAGAATGTCTGCCCTGCCTCTCCCCTCTTTCATAGGTCTCACTCATTCTCTGCCCAGTCCACAGACTCTCTCTCTCCAGTTTATGTTAATAGGCAACATGAGTTCATTACGTTTTCTGAGATTACATGTGAGGGGGGTATAACTAATGACCTAACCAGCCTGGTCAAAAGAAATGCTTCTTCCTCCTCCTCCTTTCTTACAGGCACAGAGTGGACATTAATCAGGCACTTACCAGATGGAAAAGTGGTTTACAACCTCACATACACTACCTCCCTGAATCCTCACATCAATCCTGTGAGGTCTGTCCTCTCATTACCCTCATTTGACAGGGAAGTATGCCCCTGAGATATGCAGGACAAAGGTATGACAGTCAAGGAATCCTCCACTGCCTGTACTCACCAAGACATGAAATGTGGTGAATAGCATCTCTTTGAAAGCAGTCTGTGATATATTTTATGCATCTGCTTTTTTTTAAATTTTAAGGGTTTTAATTAATGAACCATGCAACACCTAAATCATGCAAATTAGACTGCATGCTGACACATAATCCCCTGAGGAACTCAGCTTTATTCCTTTCCCTTAGTGTTAATTTTAAGACCTCAGGAGGTATTTATTTCTGTCTTCACAGCTCTCCCCTCTCTCTCTCTTTCTCACACACACACACACACACACACACACACACACACACACACACCATTGGCAGAATATTCTCCAGTATCCCCATAGGTACCAAACTGTCTCTACATGTTCCAGTTGAACCCTCCCCTTGGGTCTAGCCGGGGTATCTCCCTCTTTGTTTTAGTCTGAGATCTCTCCCCTGGCACCTCGGGGAGCCCTGGCCTGTCCAACTGTGGCTCATGCTCTTCCTGAGGCACCAGTTGGTAGGGAGCCTTCATTGACAGTGCCTTCCTGCATTCTTGTCTTCGATCCACTTCCCTCACCTCCCAACTTGACCCCCCAGTCACCTTCCCTGTGTAGCAGTCCTATGTGTCCTCACAGCACCGTGCTCTGTTAGCACCCCTGTACATCTGCACAGGAGTTTGGCGATACTGTAGCTTTGCTGCTTGAAGTAAAAGCCCCACTTATTGACTGAGAACCATGTGCCAAGCACAATAATTGATCAAATCTTCACACAGCCCTGAGGTGGACAATTCCATCCTCACTTTACAGACAAGGAACTGAGCTGCAGAGTCCCTGAACTTGGTACTGTCCACTGTGCACTACGACCTCCAGTTGGGACAGGATTTTTAGGGCCAAAAAAACTGCCTGTATTTCCTTCTCTTCCATTTGATTACTTCCTCCTCTTCTTCTTTTTTTTTCCTTTAAATAAAAGCAACACATGATGTTGTGAAAATTTTTCAAACAATACAAAAGAGTGCAAAATGAAAAATGAAAGTCTCCCTTCCTCGCCACTTCTGTTAGCATCAATTGTCAACAGTTTTATGTCTAAATGACTAAAAAAATGTACTCATCATGCACACATAGTTTTTAAATTTACACAAAGTGATCATATTCTATACACTGTTCTATAAATTGCTTTTTTTCTTCTTAATTACATCTGAGATCTTTTTATATCAGCACATAGAAGAGCCTTGAATAGTTTCCTGTCTCACTCAGCATAAAATCCAAAGTCCTTACTTTGGCTGATATAACCTTGATGCCAAAGCCTGAAAAAGATATTACAAGAAAGGAAAATTATAAGCCTATCTCACTCATGAACATAGATGCAAAAAATGTTAAACAAAATATTAGTAAACCAAATCCAGCAATATGTGAAAAGGACGGTACATCACAACCAAACTGGATTCATTCCAGGAGTTGCAATGTTAACTTAACATTCAGAAATCTGTCCATATAATCCACACATTAATAGAGAAGAAAAAGCATTATGATCATCTCGTAGAGAAAATCATTTGATAAAATTCTGCACATTTGTGATGAAAATAGGAATAAAAGGGAACTTCCTTAACCTGACAAAGGGAATCTACAAAATTTATGGTGTTAGAAGTCAACATAGGGCTTATCTCCAGAGAAAGGGCAAGAGGGGAGGTTTTGTGATAGTAAGGTTCTGTTTCTTGATTTGGTTGCCTGAGTGTGGCTACTTTAAGCTGTCCTTGAATGAGTTGGATACTTTACAACATGTGTATTATACTTCATTTTTAAAGGTTGTAAAAAAAATTTACAAGGAAGAAAATCTTCCTGATGATGTCAAAATGGTAAAGGGTGTGACCAGGGGTTGTGGGAGCTGTCAAGGACAGGAGATGGAGATGGGTGGGATGAGGATGAATGGAGGAAACAGGGTGTTGGGTGGTTATACGTGTGGATATTGACCCCACCTAGGGTGGTGTCCTGTAGTAGAGAGGAAGCTGGTGAGCCTGAGGCCAAAGTTTTCAGTAAGTGAGAGGGAGTAATTCGGAGGTAAGGTACAAAAAGAAGTGTACATTACTAGACAGAGAGATACATTAGGGAGCATGGAATTTATTACCTGAATTCCCCTCAGAGTGCATTGTTTTAAAATGAGGAGATGACACTCTTTATCTGTTCTTAACGGCTTTAATAGTTGGTCTATTATGGTCCAGGAGCCCATAACAGTCCTGGAAAGTAGTTAATATTATTTTGTTTTACTATTGGGGAAACCTAGACTCAGAGTGAGGATGACTGAGCACAGCCCAGGCCACAAGACTGCTCCAAAGGCCTGTCAGATGTGCCACAGAGAACAGCAGCCATGCCGGCAGCCAGGCCAAATCACGGTCCCTCCGTTGATCATCAGTTAACAGTAAAATAGGGATAATATCTCGTTCCAGGGCTGTCACAAGCGCTAAATGAGATTTCGTGACATTATAGGCGTTCACAATTTTCTTCCTCTCCCCCTGGCACGCCACCAACATTTTCATCGAGATCTCTCCAAGGATATCAAGCCCAGAAAATCCAGGATCATGAAGACAGGTATGCAACCACAGCTCTACCAAGTGAGGCTGAGAAGACTCATTTCCCTGGTGTGGACTGTACTGACTAGCGACACTAATAGAGGGGAGCTGGCTTCTCACAATGCCCTTATCCTAGGCCACCTGTTCTCGAATGTGGTCCAGGGAGGTCCCAAGGCCCTTTCTGGAGGTTCTCAGGGTCAAAACTGTTTTCCAACAAAGCCAAAACGGTTATTTGTCTTTTCCAGCCTCATTCAGAGGCTACAACACGTACAATGACATCATCACCCAAATGTTAATGAATGTCTGCTTGACATCTTAGGCTGTAAAACGTCTGTTTCAACTCCCAATACATAAACGTCCACGGATATAACCCATATAAACACAGGTATTTAGGGGTATAAATTATTTTTAAGAGTGTAACGGCATCTTGTGTAGGAGTGCCAGATTTAGCTAATAAAAATACTAGATGCCCAGTTAAATTTGAATTTCAGATAAACAATGACGGTCACATGGGATACACTCATATTAAAAAATTATTCGTTGCTTATCTGAAATTCGAATTTAATTGGGCGGCCTACATTTTACCTGCCAACCCTAGGCCTAAAGTCTAAAAGTTTGCGAACCGCCAGCCCACAACACAGTAGCAGAAGAACAGCGCGCTCCTAGTAATTCCGGGTGGGGCACTTCCGGTCAGGCGGGCCGGCCAGCGAGGCGCGGGCCCCGCCCCCCGCCGGAAGCCTCTCCGGGCTACGGCGCGGCTTCCCTCTCAGGCCAGGCCCCGCCCCAGCCCTGCCCCCCCGGCGCCTCAGGCCGCCTCCGGCTGGTGCAGGGTACCGAGCGCGGAGCGGGCGGAAAAGGCGTCCTGCCTCCAGGGGGCAGCGGCCGCGGCCTGGTTGCTGCGTGGGCATCTCGGCGCCCGCGCCCTCGCCGCTCTTCCTGTTGCTGGGAGTGGCGGGCCGACCAGGGGGCGGCCAGGGCCGGCGGTCGCCATTCCCGTGTCGCTGCGCCCGCGGGGGCCGCCCGAGCCGGCCACGATGCCACTGGGCCTGAAGCCCACCTGCAGCGTCTGTAAGACCACGTCGTCCTCCATGTGGAAGAAGGGCCCGCAGGGGGAGATCCTCTGCCACCACTGCACTGGCCGGGGCGGCGCGGGCGGCGTGGGCGCCGGCTCGGGGGCGGCCGGCGGGACGGGGGGCAGCGGCGGCGGTGGCGGCTTCGGCGCGGCGACCTTCGCCAGCACCTCGGCCGCCCCTCCGCAGAGCAACGGGGGCGGGGGCGGCAAGCAGGTGAGCTCCTCCGGCCCCTTCCGCCAGCGGAGGCCGACCGGGCGCGAGGCGGTCGGAGGCTGGGCGGGCGGGGAGAGGTCCGGCGCGGGCCTTCCCGGATCGCGGTGCCCCTGCCGGGCCGGGCCGCCCCTGCGACCCCCTCCGACTCCCAATGAGAAGATCGTCGTTGGTTTGTCCCATTCTAAGTACCTTTTCATGTGAGAAATTGAAAGTCTAAAGAAGCAAGAAAATTAAAAGCTCTTCAGAGGACGGATGGCGCAGCGGTTTAGTCCGCGCTTGGCAGCCCGGGGTTCACGGGTTCGGATCCCGGGCGCCCGCCGACGCACTGCTTGTCAGCCATGCTGTGGCAGTGTCCCATATAAAGTAGAGGAAGATGGGCATGGATGTTAGTCCGGGGCCAGTCTTCCTCAGCAAAAAGAGGAGGATTAGCAACCGATGTTAGCTCTGGGCTGGTCTTCCTCACACGCGCACAAACCCTTCCGAAATCCCCCCATTGTAATAACATTTTGGGTGGCACCCAGACATCTCCATATACACACATATACACAGAGATGTAAACAGGGTCTTGCTATTGGATCTCTTTCCCTGTTATTAAGTTTATTTTGTCATTATGTGGTGTTATTAAATAAGATTATCATGTCATTATTTTCAATGGCAGCATACGTATTCCATTGTACAGGTGCCATACCTAACCCGTTCTCCCGCGTTGAAGAGTTGACTTAAGAGTTTTCCCTGTTATAAACATAACAGATGAGTAGTTGTTGCCTTGGCCTGCACTTGAAATTCCTGCCCCTTGCCCCATTGTAAGTAGCTCACACCTTTTTGGAGGCTCTGGAGCTGCTTGCCTAGGGCCCTCCCTGTTTTAATTGGCCCAGTTTGTATGATTACCAGGCATAAAAAGAAAATGGGCACTCTTAATTTTTAAATGTCCATATAAAGTGCATACTCTGGGGTTCTTGTAAGATGGTGATATCGGGACAGCAACCTTTCTACACTTTTTATTTCTTTCTCTTGTTTTGTTTTTTAATTGTTTGTGTAACAGAGTAAGCAGGAAATTCACAGGAGGTCTGCTCGGCTCAGAAACACTAAATACAAATCTGCTCCAGCGGCTGAAAAGAAAGTTTCCACTAAAGGAAAAGGGAGAAGACATATTTTTAAATTAAAAAATGTAAGATGATTGTAGACAGTGTGTTTTACTGTCGTGGTGGTGTGTGTGTCGTGTGTCCTGTCACTGCTTTCACCTCTCACTATTGAACTTGAACTCTGCTCTTGGGAGCTCTTCTGTAGTATTCTGGGGAGTAGTCCAGACTTTCTGAAAGGGCCTGAGATCTGTTGCAGGTGGCTTGTTTTTAATAATACTCTTTCTCTTTTTTTAGCTTTTATTTTTTCCTCTGAAAAATATAAAATATGAGCCTGAAAGCAACATAAACCTTGAGCACATTTTATTGGGTTCTCCATGCAAAGGATGAGGTGGGATTATGGTTCTTGGTATGGCCAGTTACACTAGGAAAACTTTTTCTTTTCATTCTCTTTAAATACTAATACTGGAACTCATTCATTTCCATAGTTGTTTGTTATTATAGCCCCAGAAAAATGTATCTTACTGACTTATGATGATCAATTTGATGAATATGAATCAAAAATTTTGCTAAACTTTTCTCTCTTCTGCTATGAGAAAATAGATTGTTGAAAAAAAAAAAGACAATAGATTGTTGAAAGACTTCCTGGGTGTAGTTGAAAGCACTTTTTTGTTGCAGTAAATTCTCATTATTTTTGTAAAAACAAGGGGACAAAGGTCAAACACAATGGACAATGCATTATAGACTATTTTTTTAAACCTTGGTATGGTATTCTTTCCTTTCAGAACAGGAATGCTTCACTTACCAGTAAAGGCAGTTCTGAAGTTGGGTGTATTCACTTATAAAACATAAAGGGGCCCTACAATATATTCTCGTGCAGATTGAGGATTCTTTTCTTGTTGAGAATAGTTACCCCTAATTTATTTAAAATTTTTGTAACTTAGTTTTCTTAAAATGAGGTATTTATTGACTAGACAAAACATGTTAAGTAGATATTCGTTTGATTATAGTTGTATCACTTAAACACGTTTTCCTCAATTTGGTGGGTTCCCTGCAATTATTTCACTCAATTTCTCTAGCAATCCCTTTTTTCGAAGATGATACCAAGACATAGTCGAAGAGTCCTAGTTTCTGTGCTGTGGCGTGAAAGTGTGTATGGCAACTTAAGAAGGGATTCCAGTAATGACTGGGTGGTGGCAAATTACTAAGAACTCCCAAGGAAGTTTCTTTTAGCTTTAGTTCAGGTTTGCTAGAAAATTAGTTCCGATGATATTGAGTATCATAGCTAGTTCCATAGTTAAGATGGAAAATGTCTTCAAGGAGACACTTTTTCACTTTGTGTACACCTGCACATCCTTTATTACTTCCACTTCTGTCATGCTCAGGCTAGTAGAGCCAGTATGTTTCTATAGCTAGAATGTTAATGTGTAGTAGACCTCTGAGAGGGCTTGTGTTAGATCTTCAGCAGCATCATCAGAAGCCTGTCCTTTCGGTCTCAGCAATTTATAAGCTAATGGTAGCAGAAATAGCAGTAGAAATATTCAGACTGTGTTTTGGCACAACACTGAGAAAATCATTCATCTTTTTCTTGTAGTTGTCACCCAACAACAAATTTAGGATTTCTCAAATCACAGAACTCTCATATATGGCTGGAAATGCCTGTACACACATACGCACTCTGAATGTGCTAATACTTTTACTTTTGTTTTTTCGTAGCCCATCAAGGCTCCTGAGTCAGTTTCCACCATAATCACTGCAGAATCAATCTTCTACAAGGTAAGCATCTGTAGGGTTACTGAAGGAAGATTTGGGCCTATTGTATAATGTGCTGCTAAAATGTGGGGTTAGTCTAAAGGTCTCTGCTTCTCTCTATATAAGATGCGATTGTGTTTTGTTTCCTTCTAAGCTATTATCCCGCATAGGTGGCTATTATAAAACATCTCATCCAGAGCTAAGGGGGAAGGGAAAGTTGCCTACTGAAATATGATATGAGGATCTTAAGTATTTTTTAATGTAGGTTATGGGAATTGTTTTTAAAATACTAATCTATGGTGTGGAGCCATGAAAGAGCGAGCCGTCCTAGTCAGTGTGATGCATTGAAGGGTGAGAAGGACAGAGGCGGCATTTGAACTAGTAGAGGATGTAGACCATGATGTCTAGTGGGTAGGGTAAGCACAGAGATTCTAGAATGCCTTTGAGCAGAAGTGAGAGGAACAAGGGCAGTAGTGGGAATGAGCACCTGCTAGTAGTCCGTGGTGAGAGAGGAAGTCCAGGATGCCTTGAGAAGAGTGAGGTGAGCTTTCCTAGGGCCAGTGCCCACGGACATCTAATACCTCAATAAGAAGGGGGCCTGTTGTTATTTTTGAACCAGAAGCCTTAGGAAAGCAGTTGGAACACAGAAAAGACCTCCAGGTCCTGGCAGGCCAGGCACAGGCAGCAACCGTTAAACACTGGTATTTGAGGGTCTGAACTGTCACTTAGGGAGCAGTAGTGGGAGTTAGGGCCATATACCTGACCTAAGAGGACCAAGCACTGGGAAACACAGGTGATTATGTTCCCTGAGTGTACCTTTTTTGTGTTAGCCCAGAATCTGTATAGTCTAAAACATCTCTCCTATATTTCTAGCATACATTGTTAATAATAAATAAAATAGCTAAAATTTAGTATATGCTTACAATGTATCAGGCACTGAGGTGAGCATTTCACATGCTTTCTTTCTTTCAGTCCACTCCATGCAGTGGACACTATTACCCCCATTTTATGGATGAGGACATTGAGGCACAGAGAGGTTAATTACCTTGTCCAAGATCTCATAGCCGAAAAGTCATTGAGCAAGGTGGTCAGATGCCAGAGCCCAAGCCCAGAGCTCAGCTCCTGGCTCCTCTCCTTGGGCAAGTGGCTGTGGGACTGGACTAGGACCAACCTCTCTAATGTTTTTTCATCTGTAAAATAGGGACTGTAAATAGAAACTATCTCACTGGGTCGAGTGAGATCATGTGTCTTAAGCACTTAGCAGGGTAAGCATTCAATGAATAGGAGAAATTATCATCATCCCATTTTTAAATTTGTGCATTACCTTCACAGCTGAACTTAGAGTTTACAGATTAAGTCCAGAAGCAACTGGACTTAAGCCAAGGATTTAGTGTACCCATGATTTCCAGGCATGCCTCCATGGAAAGGTGCGTGGGGGCTGTTATTGCAAGTGTCAGTACTTTCTCATTGCTGTCTACTGCCCATGTTTATAAAACAGGAAAGACATGATGCAATAAAATATTCAAATAATGCTGCAGATACCCAGTATTGTGGAGGCTGTCACAGCAGTGCCACTGCAGGCAGCGCCTTGGTGGGCAAGTTTAAGAGGTCATTGCCAGCTGCTGAATTAGAGCCCAGATCAGGCGTGCGAGAGGGAGCTGAGTGGAAGCCACTGGGTATGGTGGCCAAGAGTATGGGCACCCAAGACCCAGAATGGTTAGGTGACCTCTCTGGAGCACTTCTGCGGCAGAATAGCTTCATGAACTCAAGTCCGGTTACTCCTAATCCAGTGCTCCTCACTATATTGGGTGAACCCCCTTCCTCTCTGCCAGAAACCCTGAAACCTCCCTGCAATGAGAAGCCTCCTTAGATCAAGTGCCTTAGTCCTGCTTGGTGTTATATATGTACACACAAAACACAACACATATTATAAACACCTGCCATGTGCCAGGCTCTGATTGCCGTTGGAATCTTTCACTAAGACACTGTGCTTGCCTTGTAGTTTTGCTTTCACGCTATTATGTATTTTAGTTTAATGCTCATTCAGCATATATTCGAGTGCCTGTGGTAAGCAGAGCCCTGTGTTTCATGTGTGAGAAAATAAATATAATCATTTGTAATTTGGGAATAATGATTATACATGTAGACAAAGCAAGCCATAAATGCAAACTATGTGATAAATAACTTAGAACTTTGGGGTAGTAGCTAGAAGGACTAGCTAAGGATGGTTCATCAGGCTCAATTACTGGAAATATTCCTTCAGAATCATTTTTGTGGTTGAGGTGTGCACCCCAGCAGCTTCACCTGCTGCCAAGGCCCTGTTTCAAGGGAAGCAGTGACAAATCACACCTGGTTCCTGCCGTCAAGGACAGTGTGGCCTACTGAGAGCTGCACCCACCTGCAGAAGTGCTGAGTGTCATAAAGATGTGGATCAGCCTTTATGGATAATAATATAATGGATATTATGGATATATGTGGATAATAAATAATCTCAAAGGAGAGTTTATTTTCAGTTCAAGACCCAGGGAAGAGGACACAGGATGGATAGCAGAGGCAGAGGCATAGGGAGAGCCAAACACAGAACATGTACAGATGAGGCAGTTGGGTATGAAGTAGAGCAAGGATAAGACAAGAAGCCTTGAATGCCAGAAATACCAGAAATTGTCTTGTGGGAGCATAGAAAAGTGAACTGGAGGGGAGAGACAGGCACCAGTGAGACTGGGGAAAGGGTTAGTAAATTGAGGGTAAACCTAACCTGAAGACTGGTTATGATCAAAAGAGTTTCTGTCATTTCTTTTGGTTTGAATTTTATGGTATCTGTTTTCTTTAATGGATGGTTGAGGAGGGAGGTGTGTAGAGTGCATTCTCACCAGGAAAGCCCTGCTTTTCAAGACAGTACAGAGACAGACTGCTGAGCTGTAGAGCCTCGGCTGCACCTCTGCCTTATGTGGCTTTCAGCAAGTCACTTAACCTTTCTACAGCTCGCTGGCTCTGGCCAAAAAAGTAGGGATCGTACCGTTGTGATAGAAAATCACAATATTTTTATAAACAAATGTTTTCTCCAGATACAAGTTCTCATGTGCATGTGTGTGTATGTGTAAAATTTTTTTCATTCAAAAGTGAAACAACTTTAGAATTGGCATCAACTGTATAAACATTGATACATCAGACCATCTTGCAGACCTTTTATTAATCATATAATTGCTTTCATATTGGGGAAGCTTCAGTTCATGGCTGTGGTGCTGTTCTATTTTTATTTTAAATATGGGATTATCTTCTGTTTCCCCCAGGGAGTATATTACCAAATTGGAGATGTTGTTTCTGTGATTGATGAACAAGACGGAAAACCCTACTATGCTCAGATCAGGGGTTTTATCCAGGACCAGTATTGTGAGAAGAGCGCAGCACTGACGTGGCTCATTCCCACTCTCTCGAGCCCCAGGGACCAATTTGATCCTGCATCCTACATCATAGGTGAGTTTGAAAATGGTCCAGGTTCTTGAACCCAGTTAATCCTCCCTTATCATGTAAAGGAATGTAGTAGTCTGCTCGGGCTGCCATAGCAAAATACCACAGACTGAATGGCTTAAACAACAGAGTTTATTTTCTCACAGTTCTGGAGGCTAAAAGTCCAAGATCAAGATGCTGTCGGGGTCAGTTTCTGGTGAGAGCTCTCTTCCTGGCTTGTAGACATCGCCTTCTGGTTGGGTTCTCACATGGCCTTTCCTCTGTGGTGCACACTCCTGGCATCTCTTCCTCTTCTTATAAGGTCACCAATCCTATTGGATTAGGGCCCCACCTCTATGACCTCATTTAACCTTAATTACCTCTCTAAAAGCCCTGTCTCCAAATACCATCACTTTGGGGGTTAAGGCTTCAACACATGAATTTGGGGAGATACAGTTCAGTCCATATCAAAGAAGCATAAGTATCATTAAGTACAAAAAAGTAGAGAGCTTTATAGAAAATATGAAAAGACATTTTATATAGCTGAGGTTTGAGTGCTATCGGTTATTCTGGGTGAGAGCAATATGCACTTACTAAAAATCTATGTGGATAAGATTTTCCTGAGTGACCCAGGGTTAAACTCTATTAAAAGAATTATTGCTCTGGAACTAGGTTATTTAGGTAACATATAAAAATCTACTCAAAAATAATTTCTAAAAGAATTATCATGGTTATTTCTAAAATCTTACAAATTCTCAATATGTGTCCCTCTGCATGTCACATACATCATCCTAGACCTTTTATAACACATTGTTGACAGTTGAAATGGCAGCCATTATATCCTTATTAATTTCAAGGCTGACAAAAGAAGTGGTGCAAATGGTTCCTGACACAGACTCTCAAGAAGTTACTGATGAATACAATCTTGAAAGTGTTCAGAGTTTTTGAATTACCCTGAACTTTTCAATCTTTCTGCAATGGGCAGGTGTCACTTTCGCATTCTGAGAAAAAAACATATAAAAGGTTTTTTCAGAGAGATCTCAGAGACAAATAAAGTACCACTATTATTCTCACTTACATGTCAAGGTTGATACATGACCAAACAATTTTAGCCTTCTGCTTGTAGGTGCTTAGAAGAATGGACTTTCATTTACCTGATCTGTCGGACAGGATTCTCAGCAGAGGCAGTGATGGGACAGAATCACCTCTGGGGCTCCTCCCACCTCCTCTTTCTGATCCGCAGATTCTAGAGGAGGCAGCATAGCATAGAGGTTCAGAGCACGATCTCTGGAGCCAGACTGAGTTCCTAGCCCAGCCACTTACTAACTCTGTGATCTTGGACAAGTTCCTTAATCTCTCTTGCCTCATTTTCTCAAATGTAAAACAAGAATAATAATAGTGACTACCTCAGAGGGTTGTTTTGAGGATTCAGAGTATTGATATATGTGAAGTACTTAGAACAGTGCATACATGTAATAAACGCTATGTAAGGCTGAACGTTACTTTTAGAATCCTTTCTATGTCGAATCACTGTTTTGGGGAGAATGCTGCATTCCTTAAGCAGTTAAAGTAGAAAAAAAAGATGGAGAGTAACTTCAGAATACTACATTTCAAAGGCTGATGTCAAATCACCACCAGAGCGGTTTCTCCTAGTGTCTAGGAATTTTAAGATTTTATGAAAATGATATATATGTTCAAAAATGTGTTTAACCTTTCCATTGGCTGCCTTTTAGGACCAGAGGAGGATCTTCCAAGGAAGATGGAATATTTGGAATTTGTTTGTCATGCCCCTTCTGAATATTTCAAGTCACGTTCATCACCGTTTCCCACAGTTCCCACGAGACCAGAGAAGGGCTACATATGGACTCATGTTGGACCTACTCCTGCAATAACTATTAAGGAAACAGTTGCCAACCATTTGTAGTTTAAAAAGTAAAACTGGATTTCCAGTTATCTTGTATTCGTACTAATACTAGATATGCTACGTTTCTTTAATGAAATTCTTAAGTGGAAAAATAACTAAAAAGTTTTTTCCCTACTACCCAGTAACCATTAGCTTGTTTATTACTTAGTCACTTAGAAAATTAAAAGGGATAGAAAAGAATTAAATATATTTTAAAGTTAAATATTACATTCTATATGTGTATCTTCCCAGGTAAAGGCTGTAATTTCCAGGAAGACCATTAGGAACAGGTAGTGTCTATTCTTCTCCATAATTTATTTCTAGAAAATCATAAAATGGATCGTATTTTTATACAAGAATGAAATCTTAATTAATTAAGGTTTCTATTTCTGACCAGGGACTGAATCAAATAAAACCAACAGTATCTATCACCAAGTTACACCAGCTGTTTTCTCGTCTAGAAGATGCTATGACAGACTGTTGGCTGGTTTAACCATAAGGAAAGTGATTGGTGGATGATTTTATTGCTCAGGCTTTTTAAAACTTTCATCTAATTCTTCTGTAGCAAACAGGGATTCAGAATTATTCGGTTGATCTTAATAGAGCTGCTCTTCACTGTTCTCACCTACCTTCTCAGTCAAAACGAGGCTTCCAGTCAAACCATAAGATTTTACAGTCAACGTCACTGAAAACACACAGAAAACCTGTACTGTGCAGATATCCCCCTTGATAGCTTCTTGACTACCATTCAAACAACCATTGGGCAGCATAAAAGTGATTAATAGATTATTAGCGTTGATATCTTAGAAAAAAGTCTGCCCCAAAGTCAAACCATCTGCTGTAGACTCATAATAACAGGCCTAAAACAATGTCTTGGACTTAAAAGGTCTATTGTTTATGAAATTGTCGAGAATTCAGGTACAGGTTTTACTTCAAGTGCAGGTCAGCTAAGTCAGGGAGCAACGACGTTAAAGTGGGAAGAAGTGGGAATTGCACACACTTGCCTCTTGCTCTGTCCTGACTTAACCAGCATTTTTCAACCCCAGGAAAATCTGTCAGAATCTAACTTAATTATAATGATTTTGAGCTGTAGCAGTTTTAGCTGTTACCATTTTTCTACCAGTTATGGTTTGTACGTTGGAAAGAAGCAACTGTAGATAGCTCTGTGTCTCTCTCTTTTCACAAGTTATAGTAAAATGGATTGTAAATACCATTGTAAATAACTAAATGCTAATTTAATATTCAAACTTTTGTATTAAAATGTATTTTTCACAATGTATTTACTTTGGATTTACTTCATTCATTTATTTATTTCATTTAAACAATTAAAGGGCTTTCTACCCAAAAGTGGTATAAATAGAAAACACCAGTGTTGTACTACTCATAATTTGGTGTGACAGATTCATCATCAATATATAGTAGATTTTAGGAAAATCAAAGAATGGCTGATTTATAAAATGAACACAATATAAGATATTTAAAGTGTGTATACTGACCATTTGTTTGTAAATCAGTAGATACTTGTGTAGTATCCTTTAAAATAAAGATTGAATTTTCACTTTCCTCCTCAACAAACATCAATGGCTCCTACTGCTTACAGGGTAGATTCATACCTTTTCTCCTGTTATCAAAGGTCTGCCCTGATATGGCCCCAGTCTGTATTCCCAACCTTGTCTCCCACTTACCACTGTTAAAATGTTTCCCCTGACACCCTCATTCTCTGGCTCTGAGCCCTTGTTCATACTGTTTCTTCCAACTCCACTTTCATAAGGCCCTCAAATTCTATCTCCCCCTGAGATCTTTCCAGATTCCTATGGCTCCTTGAAATCAGCCAATGTTCTATTCTGTTGTTGCATTTAAGATTTTTACTTCTCTTGCTCACACCCCCACCGCTGTGTTCTCTGGAGGGCAGAAATGGTGTGTTTTATTTACTCGTCTGTGTAATTCCCACAGCAGCTAACCTGGTCCTTGTTTATGGGAGGTGCTTAGTGTAGAGTCCAAGTTAGCTGCTGTTAACTAAAATGCCTGTTGATATTTTTAGTTACTACTAGTTCATACTAACTTTGGCTTAAACTTCAAATTCTCTTGTGAACAGTTAACTCAAGTAGCATTTCAAATTGTTACCTTCTAGATTAGTATTAGATTGTTTTTAAAGTTATTTTAACAGAATGTTTTTAAGATGAGCTTTAAATAGTTCTCTTACAGAAATAAATCTTAACATGAGTATCTGAAAAAATTATCCCAAACTATTTAGTTTCTTAGCTGGGAAAGGCTTTTCCAGGACTAGTAAGTTTTCCGTCAAGAAGTCTGAATCATAATTTCTTTTCAGCCATAAGTAGATGAAATCATAAGAACAATGGGGTGAAATATATATATAATTATTTTACGTGTGTGTGTGTATACACATATACATAGATATAGTACACGTAGAAGTTCTGCTGTGGTCTAGAAAAGGGAGGGGCATTTTGTGGATTTTGTTTTGTGCCCTGGGTGTGGTTTGGGAACTCTGCCCCAACTCCCACTCCATACCAGATGTGTGAAACATACATTTTGTAGGAGGGTATACCTCCGACACCCGAAAAATATAAGCCAAGAGGTCAGCTCTAGGGAAAAACTAGGGGAATGCTTAAATAAGTTATAGCACATTTGTGTGCATTTTTCTTCTTTATACTTTTCAATATTTTCCAAATTTTCTACAATGAGCATACATACACAGACATACGTTTTTGTTTGTATACTGCCCAACTGGTGATGAGGGACCACCCGTTTTTAGTCCATACACACATAGAACATTTAATAAATAGTAGTTCTTAAACCCTTGCAAGGGAGATGAATGACATGCTGAGGAAATAAATTCAGTGATTTAGTTAATTTCCTGTATTCACAAAGTGATTCTAGGAAAGATCTCAGGAAAAACCTCCTTCAGCTTCATCAGCTCCTGGGCCAGGTGCACATTTAGCTTGGTAATGAAGGGCACCAGCTTCTCCTGCAGGGCGACTGCATTATCCAAGGTGGAGGCTTGGCGAGGGTGAGAAAGGCAGGCTCAAGTTTGTCCTCGCTCTTCTCCACTTCAAGTCCATCTTCCCATCCAGCCTGCCCTGCTGATTTTAGGCCTCAACACCAGACACAGAAGCAAAAGCCTTACCCAGACTTCAACAGGCTGTCGTGATTGTGTAAGGTAAAATCTCTACCATAGATCCTTTACTCTACATCCTTCTTAGTGGTTCTGTTTCTCTGATCAAATCTTGACTGACAGTTACCGAAGGATAAGGCAAGGAACTGCTGTTCTTCATATAAGCTATTTAGAATTATTTGACCTTTTTCTTTATAACTGTGTATAGAGATTACTTTGATAAATTTTTAAATTGAAAAGAAGTGAAGGAGATCACATAGGGAAAGATGAACTGATTATAAAAAATTTTAATTTCTGTCAAAAAAATGTACAAAATTAAAACCAAGCAGTCTCTTCTCTTCCTTCCTTTCTTCTTTTTTCTGTTAAAGAAGTAGGAATCATTAATCAGTATTTCTTATTCAACATGACAGACTGACATGAAGTAATTACTCAACCACGAGCAGAAAAGCTACAATCATAACCTCAACTTCTTGTAACATCACTATTTCGAATTACTCTAACTTCTATGTTCCACCTGTTTAGCAGACGCTGGGTAGAAGGGAGGAGGTTTATAACAAAAATACCTATATACCTTAAATACTTTTCCCCACAGATAAGGAAGGTGTGAGTGAAAAAGTAACTTTAGAATAAAGGGTGAAGATGCCGTGGGGGACATATAATTTTAAAACAACAAAATCTTCTCTCAACCCAGAAATCCTCTCCACAGAGAGAGCAGAGAAAGAAAACACTTTTATTATTGACTGAACATTAAACCAGAATGTGATGCTCATCACAGGCAATTGGCTAAGAGACTGCAAAGACAGAAATCTCACCCTTTTTTTAATGTTTTTAATTTTTTTATTGATATCTTAATAGTTTATAACATTGTGAAATTTTAATTGTACATTATTGTTTGTCAGTCACCATATAAATGCTTCCCTTCACCCCTTGTGCCCACCCCTGCCCCCCTTGCCCTGGTAACCACCAAACTGTTCTCTCTGTCTGTGTCTTAGTTTATATTCCACATGAGTGAAATCATGCAGTGTCTGTCTGTCTCTCTCTGGCTTAAGAAAGCCAAGCAGATACAACCCATTACATACATGTTCTCCAGATAAACAATAACTGGTTCTTAACTAAGAGAACTTGACATCACAATTAGTCACATGCAGTTCTTCCTAACTTTACCTGGTAATTAGGGGGACCATCTATGTTAGCTAACTTTATCCAGAGGGGGTGAAAAACAAACTCATGTCTTCAGGACAGGAGGTACAACTTGCAACACTGAATTTAAGCTCTTACTCTCCCACAGAAACTGGGGGATAGTGGTGCTATCTCCCGATGTTTATATTTCAAAGAGATGGCTCCCAGCTTCCTGTGAAAGACATTCCTAGGTCACAAAGCTGACAAAGGCTTATTTAGTTTCCAAAAAGATTTGTTTCAAAGAGACTGAGAAAATACTTACAAGTTTTCTAAGGTAAATATTCTGACAAAAAGGGTGAGGAGGGAAATCTCTTCCCTTATTTTCAACAGGGGGAATGAAGCCTCTTATTTTAAGTTCTGATTTGTCCTCACAGTGCCCTAAACTTGGAAGAGGAAGGAAGTGAGCAGCTTTTTGACTCAGGCCCTCTTCTCAGGGCTGCTATTAGAACATGTTGGTACCTTTGTGACGGTTTCAGTACGGCGGCCATTTCACGGCTTGGTGAGAGATGGTGGGCTGGATTCCATTCTCAACTCCCCCAGGAACCTTTGGCAGGGCACAACCGGCACAACCATGCTTGGTGGTCCTCAACGTTGTGGCTCTGTTAACAGGACGAAGAGGTTCTGAACGTACAGAGAACTGCCAAAAATGTAACCCTGTGCTGGAGGGAAATTCATTTTCTATTAATTCTCCTCCATGAGCACTTTTCAGTGCTTTGTACCTAACAGGGTCACAAACATTATCTCATTTAATTATCCCTGCTTTATATTTCAATAATTAATCATATGGATTTTGAACATGATTTTAGATTTCACCACCCTCCCCCACCTTTACACCACTGAATCACAAACTCAGTATAATCACCTCTGGAGCTTTAAAACAAACAAACAAAAACTGCTCTGAAGGTCCCACAAGCAACCAATTAAATCAGAATCTCTGGAATGAGACTGGGACCTAAGTTCCAAAGAGTCTAGTAAAATTTAAAAACATAAAAAAATGTTTAAATTTCTAGAGGTGATTCTAATGGTGCAGCCAGAAATGAGAACCACTATTTAGGCTAGTTCTCTCTTAGTATATAAAATTCAACTCATAAAGCCTTCAATTTCCACAAAGTGAGAAAGAGCTCTGATAGCATCCTGCTTTGGGACAATTTAGGAATTTAATCAAAGGCCTATTTATACTAATTATCCCTGATAAAGGTAATTGTATATGGCGATCCACAAAACGGAGGCCAACCCACGTCACAAATCTAAACATAAGTCAGCTTGCACTTACCAGAAACACCTGTCAAGGAAACCTAACACCCACCAATCACAATCCTCCAGCTCAGCTTTAGCTAGTTTACTTGACCCTGGAAAACAGGACCTGCTGGCCTTGTGAGGAAATCCCTGACCTCCTGGCCAATCATGCCCTTTAGGTGTTGCCTCTTACAACTCGCTATAGAACTCCCTCCTGCCCAACATCCCTAGGAAGAGTAGAGCTCCCCCAATTCATGGATTGTTTTCCCTTGAGTAAAGGGCATCAAACTCCTTACTAAATTGTTAGTAAGTTTTACTTAGTTTTGTCATTTGACAGTTTTGGCAATGAGATGAGACCTGAAGTCAGGGGCTGCAGTGTCAGGACGGCTCCTAGACGCAGGTGAAGGTACCAGCAGAGCCCTTTTGGTTGCTGTCCCTTGGGCTGCTCTCCGGTAAGCTTCTCTCTACACTTCTCTTGGATGGAGCTCCACTTATTTTGCGTTATGAGCTCTTCAAGTTTGTTCGTCCTAGTCCTTCCAGGCAGAAAATTGGGGTGTGAGAGACTCCAGATTTTTCACCTTGAGACCTGGTGGGCCACAACATTTGGGTTTGTGGCCAACCTTATCTACAAGGTAAGCGCCTTCAAGTGGTCCTGACAGGTCTCAGGAACTGTGCACAGGCAGCCAGAAACATGTATGACTGAGTTAGGAGTGTTATTTCAAGACGGGAAAAATAATGGGTACCTTATTTAAAGAAAGCAAGATGGCGGCTGTTAGGGGACTCACAAAAACCTCCAGGTAAGTCCACAGCTTAAACTGTTGGGGGTCTTGGGGAAATAAATAAAACAAGAAATTTGGACAGTTTTGACCAATGGCATGCCAAAATCTAAGTAGGTACAAGTCCGACTATTAAAAGCCACTATAAAGAAATCTCATGAAATGAATAATAGATGTATTACTAACGAGAATCTTGGAAGCCAAAGCTGCAAAATTGAAGTCAAGCACTCAAAAGCTGTTAGAGTGCTCACCATCTAACTCTAAGACTCCTGTGCTAGGATAGTTGGCCACCAAACAAGTTAGAATGCACTCATCAACCCCAAGAAAATTTCCATGCAACAACGTACAATGTAAAACACCAAAAAAATCCCCAACCCAGTATCCCTTTTGGGTATTAATTTGGCTCTGAGAGACGTAATGCTCAGCTAAAGAAACGGGATCCTCAAGTTTCCAAGAACTGAGTATGCCACCTTCCAGCACACCTGCCTATTTTATGTCTAAGAGCTGTGGTCCCAGAAATTGTAGATATCTACAGAAATGGAAAAAATCTTACTAGATTTCTAAGACAACCTAGAATTACAATGGCCACTATGGGAGTGTTCCAATTAGACAAAATCATTCATTTCAGAAGTACCCTTGAAAGCAAAGTTTTCCACATCAAACAGAATGCAATACCTATTTTCTTTTCCTATTTTTCCTTTTTAAATTTTTTTATTGAGGTATAATTGACATATAACATTATATTCATTTCAGATGTACATGATTTAATATTTGTATACATTGTGGAATGATCACCACAATGTCTAGTTAACATCCATCACCTTACATAGTTACAAAATAATTTTCTTTCTTGTGATGAAAACTTTTAAGATCTACGCTCTTAGCAACTTTCAAATATGCAATACAGTCTTAACTATAGTCACCTTGCTGTACATTACTTCCCCAGGACTTATTTATTTTATAGCTGGAAGTTTGTATGTTTTGACCATCTTCACCCATTTCTCCCACCCTCTAACTCCACCGCCACCTCTGGCAACCACCAATCTATTCTCTATCTATAAGCTTGAGTTTTAGGGGGTGTTATTGGTTTTTTTTTTAGATTTCACATATAAGTGAGATCAGATGGTATTTGACTTTCTCTGTCCGACTCATTTCACTTAGCATAATGCCCTCGAGGTACATTCATGTTGTCAAAAATAGCAAGATTTTATTCTTTTTATGGCTGAATAATATTCCACTGTGTATACATATACCCCACATTTTCTTTATCCATTCTTTCATTGATAGACACTTAGGTTATTTTCATATCTTGGCTATTGTAAATAATGCTGCAATGAATATAGGAATGCAGATATCTTTTCAAGTTAGTGTTTTCATTTGTTTTTTTGATAAATACCCAGAAGTGGAATTGCTAGATCATATGGTAGTTCTATTTTAAATTTTTTGAGGAACTTCTGTACTGTTTTCCATAGTGGCTGCACCAATTTACATTACAACCAACAGTGTACAGGTGATCCCTTTTCTCCACACCCACACCAACGCATTTATTCTTTTGATAAAAGCCATTCTAACAGGTGTGAGGTGATATCTCGTTGTGGTCTTGATTTGCATTTCCCCGACGATAGTGATGTTGAGCATCTTTTCATGTGCCTGTATGTCTTCTGTGGAAATATATTTATTCAGATCCTCTGCCTTTTTTTTTTTTGAATTGGATTGTTTGTTTATTTGGGGTTTTTTTGTCTTTTTGCTATTGAGTTGTTTGAGTTCTTTATATAATTTGAATACTAACCCCTTATCAGATACATGATTTGCTAATATTTTCTCCCATTTGGTAGGTTGCCTTTTCATTTTGTTTTGGTTTCCTTTGCTGTGCAGAAGCTTTTTAGTTTGATGTGGTCCCACTTATTTGTTTTTGCTTTTGTTGCTTTTCCTTTTGGTGTCAGATTCAAAAAATCATCACCAAGACCAACGTATAGGAGCTTATGGCCTATGTTTTCTTCTAGGAGTTTTATGGTTTCAGGTCTTATGTTCAAGTCTTTAATCAATTTTGAGTTAATTTTTGTGTATGATGCAAGATCATGGTCTACTTTTGTTCTTTTGCATGTGGCTCTCCAGTTTTCTCAACACCATTTATTGAAGAGACTCTCCATTTCCCACTTTATATTCTTGTCTCCTTTGTCGTAAATTAATTGGCCATATATAAGTGAGTTTATTTCTGGGTTCTCTATTTTGTTCTACTGATCTATGTGACTGTTTTTATGCCAATACCATACTATTTTCATTACTATTGCTTTGTAATATTGTTTGAAATGAGGAAGTGTGATGCCTCCAGGTTCGTTCCTTCTGAAGATTGCTTTGGCTATTCAGGGTCTTTTGTGGTTCCATACAAATTTTAGGATTGTTCGTTCTATTTCTGTGAAAAATGCCGTTGGAATTTTGATAGGGAATGCATAGAATCTGTAGATTGCTTTGGATATGTGGATATTTTAACAATATTAATTCTTCCAATCCATGAGCATGGAATATCTTTTTGTTTATTTGTGTCTTCTCAAGGTACTATCTTAACTGAGTTTAACATAACAGAGGGCTTCAGAAACCTGGCATGTGAAGTTGGCCTTAGTATTCTCCTTGACCAACACAGAAATAGAACTAAGTGGGCAGGGTAAAACAGCTGTAAGGCCATGGGTTTTGGATTCAGACAGCCAGGGTTAAATACAAGGTCATTGAAATAATATTGGACATACTTTCGCAGACAGTTGAGGGGATTAAACGTGATAATACATGTAAGGTGCTTAGGCACAGTGCCTGGCGTATGGTAAATGCTCAGTAATGTTGCTGGTTATAATTGCAATTTAGAAAGTCAAGTTAAGTGTAATACAGAGAATGGATTTTAAATAAAAGAATATCTGGTGATGCCATTCGGTTCAATTGGTGACCATTCCAGTTAGGCTGGCCCTGTGCTTATTACTCACAGGTGAAAAAACATAAAACAGGAAACTCTGCTACTCTCCATGGGTTTGTTTGGAAGGGTTTTTTCTGATAGTGGTGGTGGGTTGCAATGTCAATCTCACTCTCTCTTTACTCCCTCTCAGGATCAATGTCTGTTAATCATTTTATAAGACACAGGAGGGCATCCTCACAGCCTCTGGCCTCCCTCTCCGTCAAATGCCAAGAGGGCCCCAAAGAGGAAGGATTCCAGCCCCACCTCTGCTGGGCTGGGCCAGCGGCCTCTGGGCTCATCCCCTTTTGAAACCAAGGCTCTCTGGCACTGCCAGTCGCCACTGCAGACGTTTCTGAGCTCCAAGAGGAGGCTGTGATCAGAGGCTATAGTGCAGGCTGGATCTGTATCCAAACAACCGAGGCTCTGCCCTAAAACTTTAGAAATGTGATTAAGACTTGCCATCCTCAAATCATGGTAAAACTTACTTAAAGTTTTATTGATCAGTTGAACTGACTGATCCATCTTCAGATGTTGTCACCTGACTATGCTTGTATGGGAAGTTTCCTTGAAAGGGAAAAGACATCAACTCAAAGGTTAAGGACTATGTGCTGAACTTACATGTGGGATGATTTTAAAATTCTGCAATCCCTTCAAAACTAAGAAAGGTGAACTCATTAGATAATTGATCCAAATAATTTTGTGGTAGGATTGATTTAATGATGAATCCACTTATGTGTATTTACCAGAAAATACAAAAGCTTTCCAAATGCTACTGAATAAATAAAATTGCATCAAAGACAAGATTCTACCAACTGCAGAATTTTATAACACCTTTTTAACACTAGTGCATGCTTCTACTTGGGTTGTACTTCTAAGGAAGTAGTAGGTTTAAAGTGAGTTTTTTGGTGTGTGTTCAAGATGTGTATGTGATCATAAGATATAAACCAATTCTATATTCCATACTTTATTTTTTAGACCAGTGTTTTTCAATTTGCAAGTCTCAATCCATGTGTGGGTCAAAACTAGCATTATTTGTATGAAATAGAAGAAAAGAGAATAGAAAGTATCAGAGAACATCATATATGGTAGGAGTAGGTATTGCTCTGTGAAACTTGTCTCAGTGTGTATATGTGGATCAGGTCATGATGGAAAATGTATTACTCTGGGTTGTGGTTAAAATATTTTGAAAATCAATGGTTTAGGTGCCTGCATTTTCACTTTTGTGAAGAAGCTATACCATTTTGTGTGTGTGTGTGTGTGTGTGTGTGTGTGTGTGTGTGTGTGAGGAAGAGTAGCCCTGAGCTAACATCCATTGCCAATCATTCTCTTTTGGCTGAGGCAGATTGGCCCTGGGCTAACATCCATGCCCATCTTCCTCTATTTTATGTGGGACACCTGCCACAGCATGGCTTGATAAGCGGCGCATAGGTCCATACCCAGGATTCAAACCTGCAAACCCTGGGCCACCGAAGTGGAGTGTGCAAACTTAAGCACTACACCACTTGGCCAGCCCCAAAGCTATAGCATTTTAACTAACACTGATTCCTACAAAATATCTGAGTAATAGACCAGAACAAATGTCTAGGCCAAAATGCGTCATTTCAATTTTCTGTCTAAAACTCTGGGCAAAATTTCTGTCAATATATGATTGATGGTGTCTATTATCCTGGAATATTTCTTTGCTTTTAGTTGTTTTTTTGATTCTTGGAAACCTCCTGGGTGATTAAATCCTATACCAGTTTTACAAAAAAGTCAGGTTGCCTAGGAAATGAATAAACTCCATGGCATAATGCCATTGTCCAATATTTTACATTTTATATTTTTATTTTTCCTTCTTTATATGTATAAATATTGAGTATTTTACTGTAGGAATGTAAAATGTTCATTTATTTTAAGAATCCATGCTTCTAATAGGTCCTGCAACTATTGTAGATGGCCAGTTTCCATTGCTTTTACAATCAAAACTGATTCCTAATCAATCATATCTGCTCGAGTCTAAAAAAAAAGTTAAGGGCTACAATATTAGATTTTGTTTTGTTTTTCTTTCCCCCCCTTCCTAATTTATTCAAAAGAGGATTATTCCAATTTCAATTGAGAAGTAAAAATGATTCATTCATAAATATTTACTATTTATTTGAGTGATCACCAGTACAAGGTACTGTTCTAGATTTCAGCAGTGAACAATGTACACAAAACCTGGCCCTTTGTGGAATTTTCGATATAGCATGGAGACAACTGGATACGGTTAAAAAAAAAAATCCTGCAAATGAACAGTTGATACTCACACTAAGTGTTCTTCCAGTCAGACTCTTAATAGATAACTAGATTTCAGGTTAGAAACTATTAATACTGATGAGGAAAATATCAAAGGATGATGAGACCACTGCTCAGCGTCTGAAATAAAAAATATAAGACTGAATTTTTTTCCTTACTATGGTAACTAGGAGCTATGCTGGTTGGAGCAGAGCAGACTGCTGATCTTACACGGAGTTTTCCAGAAGCTGAAAGTTCAGGAATGGGCAGACTTTGAGAAGTATGAATGGGATGGCGTCATCTGTAGCCAGGTCTTTTGGGAGAGGTTTGTGTTGATTGGTTGGCTCCCGGAGGCTTGTTTTTTGGAGTGGAAGCCCCTTTAAGCTGGTTCCCATGTCACCCAAAGACTGGTGACATGACTCCACCAGTCTTTGAGCTTCTCTTTGCTTTCTAGCTCCAGTAAGCTTTCAAATTTTTTCTGCTTGAAAAGACCAGGGGTGGTTTCTGCTACTTACAACTAAAAACTCTGCTGGATACAGAAATCAGTACCAGAAGTGGTTGCAGGCAACAGACTTTCAAGAAAATAAGGGGAAATTTGGGACTGGCTATCTGCCCTAATAAAGGCTGAGGGCAAGGAAAATCCAGTTTGTATTAAGGGGTATGAATTTGGCAGTTCACGGCACGCAGTGGCAATACAGCTAACTAAACTATCACAAGCTATTCCCAGGAATGAAGCGCCCATTGAAGGGTTGCTGCTGTAGAATAGTATGAAACACATGAGGATGTCAAATGGGTAAGTGACTATAGCGCTAGAGAGTTTAAAGAAAGAGAAAGACAAGCTCAGATGTTTATATTTTCAGCTCAAGGCATAGGCTGAAAATTAGGGACTGTACGACTGCTAAAGGAATCCCTTGTCTTTTGGAGCCATGAGGCTGAGAGCTAAACATCAAATGCAAAGCTTGATCCACAGCTTACTGGATTACATCATCTGTTGAATTTTATAGCCATATCAGATCTCTCATAGAAAAGTTAAGGCATTGGTTAGGAAAGAGTGAGCCCCTGATAACTGGGATGGGGATACATGGAAGGATCTGGATTCCCTTGAATCCCCACCCTTTTTAATCTTTCTTGTTAGTGAAGCAGCCCCTATGTCCCTTGCTCGAAGACCCTGAAATGCCCACATCTAGGGGGATCAGTCTTGCAAAAGGGAGCTGATCCTTGCATTCCAACCCTCCCATCCATTGTCAGATCCCAACATGCCCCCAGGAAGTGAATTAAAAGTCAAGCCAGAAGGAGAAGGCTTAGACAATAAAAGAACTATAATATTTTGCTTTTTCATGGAAAATCTGAAGACTATGTGTGGAGAGAGAACATGTGTGTGAGTGCTAGGCTAAGTAGGAAGGACATAATTATTGGTCAGATTGATGTATTATGACACTTTTTTAAAATTAATACCCTTAATTTCTGATTCAGTGTCCTGCTTCCGTTGTTGGGTAATGGGAACTCAGACTCAGTGACTCACACTGAATAAAGCTGAGATGCCTGAAATATCTTGGTATAACATAAAGAAAGACATCCATAGACCTTGTGAGATAGGCATGTTGAATGAATGAATCATGTACAATTCACCAACTTACCACCACCCGACTCTGTCCCCCAAGATAGTGGGGTGTCAGAAAAACACTCCTGCGACAAGGCTTTAAGAAAAGCATTGGTATATTTGTTAGGATTGGTTTGGGCTGTAACCCCTACTCAGAGAAGTAAACAAGGGGTTTATCTGTCTCGGGCATAAAAAAGTCTAGGAGTAGGACATCCAGGGCTGATATGTCAGCTCAGCGATGCCCTCCGGGAACCGGCCTCCTTCTGTTTTCTTGCTCTGCCATCAGTCACCTGTGGTTTTCACCCTCATGTTTGCAGGATGGTTGCTGCATCTCCAGACACTGTGCCCTCATTTCAAAAAGGAAGCCCACCCCAGGACTTCTACCTACACTCATTGTCTAGAACTATGTCACATAGCTGTGCATGGCTGCAATGGATATCACGTTAACTCAGTAATTCACTTTCCAGGAAGCATAGGAAGGCAATGGAGAGGGTGTTGGAATGGATGTTGAATGAGTCAGTCTATAGAATCTGCAACAATTGATGGGGATGCAAGGGGTAGATGTTGCAGTAGAAATGGGTTCTCTGATTTTAGTGGGAATGGGTGGATCCTGGGGTAGCAGAGGTCAGGTAGCTGCAATGTGAGAGGCCAGGTGGATGTGGTTACCATAATCAGCAGCAAAGTCGGCGCATTGATTACAGTGGTCTGACTCGCAGGGATCTTGGTACTGCCTAACTAATTGTGGGGTCCTTAAGACCAAAATAGAAGATCAAAGATCCTACTTCATTCTTATAATTTAAAAATCTCCCTGTTAGTAAACAAAGGCCTGATTTGAGTCATCACAATATGGTCATAGCCCCGACCCAATTCTCAGGTCTAGATCAGACCAGAATGAAGGAGAAGCCAGGTGTCTAGGGAAAGGGCCCTGCAATAATAACATCATGAGTACTTGCTATGGATCTTCTTTCCTCCAAGTCTTCCCCAAAGGACCTGAAGCCACTCATCAGGCCATTTCCCAGGTGTCCTGAGAAATAAACAGACATTCTAGGGACTATCTCTAGGGATTATCAGAGACACTGGGTCTGCACTCATGTTAATTCCTGGAGACCCCGAACTCCACTGTGACTTTCCCACCAGAGTGAAGGCAGTACTGCTGGACTCAGGCAATAGTCCTGACCGGTGGACATAGGAAATCTGCCAAGAGAATAGATTTTCTGAGCAACATGTATCTTCTGTTTTGCCAGGAGGTAGAGATGCCTGATACAGAAATCTATGCTGATCCATAGACAGTGGCAAATAACTGAGGGGAAAGGCACTCCTAGTGACATAGGCACATACCTAGTGACTCCATAATCTTTGCTTCCATTCCCTGCAATTCTGGGCTTTGCTGATTTAGAGTTAAGCAAAGGAGGAACGCTTCTATGAGGGGAAGACAGTGATGACTGCACTGGTTTAGAAGGGGAGGGGTACAGTGTTGGCTGAGTGAATAGAGAGTTGCTGCTACACGATGGGGGATGGGAGAAGTATGGATGGAACATTTTGGTAATAGTGAATATTTATGGTAAAACTTAAGGGAAGACTTCTGCGATGTTGGGCAGACAGGAATGGCTCAGACAGGAATGAAGGTTTAGACCTTCCTAGTAAAGGACTCTATTAATCCCACCTAGTAAAGGACGCTAATCCACTCAGGTGCTGGCTTAAGTAAGAGGAACATGGAATAAGTAATGGAAGAGAAAAGTCAAAAATACCAGCCACAGCCCCACGATAAGGTGCAGAAAGGGCAATGGCTGCTGCCTGTACATCTTTCTTTGCTGTCTCTTGTACTTATTTGTATATTTACCTAACTTTCTCCTTTTTTCCTTTCCTCTTACTGCATTACTATACATAGTTTGTGTTGATGGTGGCTGACTTTACAATTTAGCTCATAGATTAGAAACTATGAGGATAAAGTCATGATGGAGCTGAGGGAGGAATGGACATCATTCAAGATCCTGGCCTTGGAGGTGGAAGTAGTATCTTAGGAGAATGTGATCTCATTTCTGGTTGAAGGAATAATGAAATTTATTTGAATTGTGTTTAAATTCCATATTTTCTGATGTAAGATCACCTAATTGATCAGTAAATAATAGAATATTTTATTTCCAAAACAGTCAAGAAGTTGCTAAGCATAAAATGTGTCAAATGCAAGAAAGATGTTAAATATGCAACTGTCAGTGAGTTTTAAGAAATGGATTTAATTACATTCTCTAGTTTTCAAAGGAAGGAAAAAATTAGTTACACCATTTGGCCAATATTATTTCATTAAAGATTTAACATACATTTATAGGAAATGAAATATAGAATCTGTTATAAATATCTCAATTTATTCTACAGTATTAATCTCAAATAATCCTGATCATTACATAACCACAGGTTTACCAGTCTGTGATTTTATAGATAAACAATTTGTTAAATTAAAAAGGAATTTACAGACATCATTTTTACTGCTACAACATAGGGACAAGCTACCAAAAAAAAATCAGAAGCATATATTATGCTAGAGTTACTTTCTGTCCAGGTCGAAACACTGTTCCACTTTGAGTTTTTCTCTTCTTTGGATTTTGAAAGCTTTCATACCTTAAAAAAAGTGAGAAATAATATTTAATACATATAAATGCTAAAATTACAAAAGACAGTGGATTGCAAACAGAATTATATTTTAAGAAACAAAAGGGAAATAATAAACTGGAAAAATATTTGTAAAATAAATTAAAGTTCTTACAAATAAATTTTTAAAAGTTGAATACCCCAATAGAAAAAGGAGCAAAGGGGATGAAGAGACAACTTAGAAAAGATAAAATACAAATGACAATGGTTAATATAAAAATATAACCTCTATGGTTTTAATCAAAAAAATGTAAATTTTTAAACAAGATATAATTTTTCTCCAGTCAAACTGGCCCAGTTTAGATAAAGAATATACTCAATGTTAGTGAGGATGTGGTGAAACTAGAGCTCTTGATATATCACTGTTGGGAATATATATTGTACCGTATTTTTGGAAGGCAATTTGGCAATAGATTTCAAAAGCCTTAAAAAATGTGATGCAACAATTCTACTTCTATCCCAGTGAAATAATTAAGGATTTGTGCAAACATTCAGCTCTGATAATGTTCATTATCACTTATAATGGTGAAAACCTGGAAGCAACTTAAATGTCCAAAAATTGGATATTGTGGCATAGCTATACCATAAAATAACTTTAAAAACAAAGGAGTAAGACATTTAAAATGTGAAAGAATGTTCAAGACGTATGGATGGATGAAAGGGAGACTGCCATAAAGCAATACATGTGGAGTGTCTTATTTTAGTAAGAAAATATATAAGCATACAAATAAATATGCTTTGGGAGGCAGTGAGATTAAGGGAAACTGCTGTTTTCTTATTTTTCCCTCTGTTTTCCGATTTTTTTCTACGTTACGTACATATTACTTATGTATGTTGAAGGGGAGGAGAATATGCCACCTCAAAATGTACCACTTTGGCAGGTGGATTTTTTTGAGCTGAAGGGAATCAAGACCCAGCAGACTCAGGAAAAGCTCTTTGCCTCTCCCCGAACTGCCTAAAAGAATTTAGATAGGGGGCCTGTGCCAGACAGAGAGCTATTGCCAGAGATAACTTTTTATCTGAAAGACTTACCTGCATGGCAGTGCAACCATCTGATACCAAACATCCGCCCTTCTCATCCTCCTGTGAATTGCCCTCCTCCCCTTTGAAGCCCCAGCCCCTGTCCCTTTCCTTAGCTCAGGACAGTATATAAGCCTCAACTGCCTGACTGCCTTTCAGTTTCATATTTTTATGAGACTCCCATTAGCATGATATTAAATTTGTTTTTCTCCTGTTAATCTCTCTCATGTCAACTTAATTATTAGTCCAGCCAAAGAACCTAGAAGGGAAGAAGGGGAAATTTTCCCACTCTTACAGTGTACACACACATGCACAACCCAAAGTACTACAAAATTAAACATGAAAGAGTTGTAACTTCTAAAGGCCAAGAATAAACATTTCTTGAATTAGGTTGAACCACTGACCTAGAATGGTCCCCAGTCTATGGGTCTCAAACTCCTAAGTCGCTACAGAGACAACTGCCAGAAGCCTATAAATCCAAATGTGTACTAAACATGGCCCACAAGTGAATAAATTTAAATGTATTTAAATGTTCTTGAGACTAATAAAGTATATACAATTTTGAAAGCAAAACAGGTATTTTTCATAACAATTTTTGCAAACTATATATTGGAATTATTTTGAGCTTTTAATTTTCCTTTTATTTCTTCAAAGCTTTTAAAATTAAATCAGTTTATTATAAATCAAATGAATTAATGAAAATTCATTTTTTTACTTCTATACTCCTGAAATTTTTGGGTGTTTAAATGCATAGCCACTAAACTAATTTTTTCAATTGGCTTTTAAAATATTCAAAATATGTGTGATTTTAAATAAGAACTTTTAACGTTTAAGTGAGTAACTGTCACTTGTAATAATATCTATACTTCTGAATCAGAATCTGTCACTTACAGCTCAGCAAAATTCTTCCAGTCATCTTCACTAATGGATGGCCTTGTGTGACTGAGTGCAGTCATTAAATGTGACTGACTAATGGCCAGACTGGTTTTGGTGGGTCCTGGTTGGTTAAGGGAGTCATCCTCCTTAAATAAAAAAGAAAATGATGAAAAGTTAACTTAGGTATGTGATGAAAAAAGAAGCAGTCAAGTGTTATTTCTTTTTGTCAGTTTTCCAAAACTGGAAACTCACTAAACATTCCCTTTCTCATAAGATTACTAAAAATTGTTTGAAAGCAGGGAGAACATAACCATGTGACTTAATGTATTTCAGTCCCTTGTCTATAAATATAGCTCATTTAAAAATCAAAGAAATACATATCAAAAAAGGAAAAACAATATATATATATTTTTTGGTGAGGAAGATTAGCCCTGAATTAACATCTGCTGCCAATCCTCCTCTTCTTGCTGAGGAAGACTGGCCCTGGGCTAACATCTGTGCCCATCTTCCTCTACTTTATATGGGACACCGCCACAGCATGGCTTGACAAGTGGTGCTAGGTCCACGCCTGAGATCCGAACCTGCGAACCCCGGGCCTCTGAAGTGAAGTGCATGAACTTAACCAGTATGCCACCAGGCTGGCCCCAGGAAAAACAATTTTTTAAAAGTTTCTACAATTATAATAGGGGTGAGAAAAGCCATACTCCACTTTGGCTCCGGTATCTGCTTTTGATAAGACTGATATCCGCCCTCAGCTGATCTCTTTGTTCCTGTGTGAGTTCCTGGTAACCCTCTTGGGAAGCTGTTCTGAACACTGGAGGTCGTGAAAACAACTGCTCTTTCCCAGGAACTCCAGGAAAATCCTGAGTCATGGAGCTTGGTGCAGACAGGCACTGTGAGCTCTGCATGGTTAAATATAATGAAAGAAGGAAAAAGGGAAGAGAAGAAAGCGGAGATTGGGGGGGAAGGAAGGGAGGGGAAAAGACAGAGGGAGAAAAAAGTATGTTTTTACTGAAGATAAAATTAAAAATTTTAAGCAATAAAACCTTAACATGGATAAACTTACATTTTAATTAACTGAAATTAAGCAAGTTTAAAATATGTTCATATTCTATAAAAGTTCATTTACATCTATGTTGCCGAACCACCATAGAGTGGAAACTGCCATAAGACAAGATTTTTTTAATGCTTTGTTATTAAATCTACCACACTAGAATTCCGTTGTAGGAGTGACGTCAGCATCATGGCAGAGTGAGATTCCCTCTTTGAATCTCTGCCCCCTACGACACAACAAAAACATCATTCACATTCCAACAGAGCTCAATCAAACACTACGAAGGACTTCTGAGAAACCCCTGCTGCCATACATGGGACAGTGGAGGCGCAGGAAGCCCAGGAGGACGGGAGGAGAGGTAGGAGGTTGTACTCCCCCTCCCCAATCGATCGGCAAAAACAGCGCGGTTCGCGGACAGAGGGGGGAGGGGCGGCCCACAGCGGGGAAAACTATCGCCATCCAGGTGCTCTCACAGACTGTCGCGAGATCCCCAGGGGGAAGCGACGACGGACTGTTTAGGGGGTGTAGCAAACACCCTAAGAGAGCCAGAAAGGAAACCCCCGGGTCAAGCAGGAGAAAGAGAGGACCCCTCCCCCCACACACCCGGCGTTTCAGCATAATCCCTCCAGGGGCTGCAGCCGCCTCAGAGCAAACCGCTCGCGATCTCCATCTAGTGGCAGCAGGGGGAAACTGCAGGACTAACTTTAATCATGAGGGGTAAAAATAAAGCCGTCCCCGTCGGATCCTTGCGAAAATATGTCAGGGCTGCAGACCAAAAGGAAAATGACAAACACCCAGAAACCAACCCTGAAGGCACAGAATTTGATAACCTGAATGAGAGAGAATTCAAAATAGCTATCATAAACAAGCTCAACGAAATACAAGAGAACACACAGAAACAAATCAACGAATTCAGGGATTATGTCACAAAAGAGATTGAAACCCTAAAGAAAAACCAATCAGAATTATTGGAGATGAAAAACAAAATCAACGAGATAGTGGAAAAAATGGAGTCTTTAAAGAGCAGAACTGACAATATGGAGGAACGAATTAGCACTATTGAGGATAGCCATGCAGAAATGCTCCTGGTAGAGGAGGAGAGAGAGCTAAGACTAAAAAGAAATGAAGAAATTCTTCGAGAAATATCAGACTCAATGAGGAAAAGCAACATAAGGATAATAGGTATTCCAGAAGGAGAAGAAAGAGAAAAAGGAGCAGAGAGTTTGTTCAAAGAAATAATAGCTGAGAACTTCCCCAACCTAGGGAACGAGAGGGAAATAACAGTGAATGAAATCAATAGATCACCTAAATATATAAACAGGAATAAAAAATCATCTCGCCACATAGTAGCAAACTTGAAGAATACCCGTGACAAGGAAATAATATTGAAGGCAGCTAAACAAAAAAACAAAATAACATACAAAGGAAACCCCATCAGGCTCTCAGCTGATTTCTCGACAGAAACTCTACAGGCTAGGAGAGACTGGAATGATATATTCAAAATCATGAAAGACAAAAACCTTCAGCCGAGAATACTTTATCCAGCAAAAATATCCTTCAAATACGATGGAGAAATAATAACTCTCCCTGATAAACAAAAGCTAAGAGAGTTCGTCACCACAAGACCCCCCACTACAAGAAATGCTCAAGAAGGCCCTTAGGCCTGAAAAAAAACAAATGAGAAAGGGGATACAAAGATTTCAACAAGGAGAAAAGCAAGGAGACTAAACCAGAACAAAATACAGTTGGAAAACATCAAAAATTAATTCAAGCTCATCAATGGACACACACATTCATGACACAATCTGGAATAAAGAGATAACAAATAAGGAGGGGAAGAGGTAAGGGATTGAACTGACCCAGCCTCAGGAAAAAGGAGGCATCTGAAAATGTACTTTCTTATCCAGGAGATCGCTTATATAAACCGCACGGTAACCACTAAACAAACAGCCAGAAGAGAACCACACATGACAAATAAAGAGAAAACCAAGAGAATGAGCATGCAGAAATACCAAATTGAATTAGCAGTCCGAAACACAAGGGACAAGAAACGAAGGAAATGCAAAAGAACCAGAAGATGAACAATAAAATAGCAACATTAAACCCTCATATATCAATAATCACTCTAAATGTAAATGGATTGAATTCTCCAATCAAAAGACACAGAGTGGCAGGATGGATTAAAAACCAAGATCCAACAATCTGCTGCCTCCAGGAAACACATCTCAGCTCTAAAGACAAACACAGACTCAAAATAAAAGGATGGAAAACAATACTCCAAGCTAATGGCAAACAAAAGAAAGCAGGAGTAGCCATACTTATATCAGACAAAGTAGACTTCAAGATAAAAAAGGTAATGAGAGACAAAGAAGGGCAATATATAATGATAAAAGGGATACTTCACCAAGAAGACATAACACTTATAAATATCTATGCACCCAATACAGGAGCACCAAAGTACATAAAACAACTGCTAAAAAACCTTAAAGGAGATATTAACAATAACACAATAATAGTAGGGGATCTTAATACCCCCCTTACATCAATAGATAGATCATCCAGACAAAAAGTCAATAAGGAAATAATGGACTTAAATGAAAAACTAGACGAAATGGATTTAATAGATATATACAGAGCATTCCACCCAAAAAAAGCAGAGTACACATTCTTCTCAAGTGCACATGGAACATTCTCAAGGATAGACCATATATTAGGAAACAAGGCAAACCTCTATAAATTTAAGAAGATTGAAATCATTACAAGCATCTTTTCTGATCATAATGCTGTGAAACTAGAAATCAACTGCAAGGAAAAAACTAGGAAAGGGACAAAGATGTGGAGACTAAACAACATGCTACTGAACAACCAATGGGTCGTTGATGAAATTAAAGGAGAAATCAAAAGCTATCTGGAGACAAATGAAAAGGAAAATACACCATACCAACTCATACGGGATGTAGCAAAAGCAGTCCTGAGAGGGAAATTCATAGCAATACAAGCTCACCTTAACAAACAAGAAAAATCCCAAATAAATAACCTTAAATTGCATCTAACAGAGTTGGAAAAAGAAGAACAGACAAAGCCCCGAATCAGCAGAAGGAGGGAAATAATAAAAATCAGAGCAGAAATAAATGAAATTGAAACCAAAAAAACAGTAGAAAGGATCAATGAAACAAAGAGCTGGTTCTTTGAGAAGATAAATAAAATTGACAAACCCTTAGCCAGACTCACTAAGAAAAAAAGGGAGAAGACTCAAATAAATAAAATTAGAAATGAAAGAGGAGAAATTACAACAGACACCACAGAAATACAAGGGATTATTAGGGAATACTATGAAAAACTTTACGCCAACAAATTGGACAACCTAGAGGAAATGGACAAATTCTTGGACGCGTACAACCTCCCAAAACTGAATCAAGAAGAAATAGAGAATCTGAACAGACCAATCACAAGTAAAGAGATTGAAACAGTCATCAAAAACCTCCCAAAAAATAAAAGCCCAGGACCAGATGGCTTCTCTGGAGAATTTTATCAAACGTTCAAAGAAGATTTAGCACCTATCCTTCTCAAACTATTCCAAAAAATAGAGGAAGATGGAATACTTCCCAACACATTCTATGAGGCCGACATCATGCTGATACCAAAGCCAGACAAGGACATTACAAAGAAGGAAAACTACAGGCCAATATCGCTGATGAACATAGACGCAAAAATCCTCAACAAAATATTGGCAAACCGAATACAGCAATACATCAAAAAGATCATACACCACGATCAAGTGGGATTTATACCAGGGACACAGGGATGGTTCAACATCCGCAAATCAATCAACGTGATACACCACATTAACAAAATGAAGAATAAAAACCACATGATCATCTCAATCGATGCAGAGAAGGCATTCGACAAGATCCAGCATCCATTTATGATAAAAACTCTCAACAAAATGGGTATAGAAGGAAAGTACCTCAACATAATAAGGGCCATATATGACAAACCTACAGCAAACATCCTACTCAACGGGGAAAAACTGAAAGCCATTCCTTTGAGGACAGGAACAAGACAAGGGTGCCCACTCTCACCGCTCTTATTCAACATAGTACTGGAAGTTCTGGCCAGAGCAATTAGGCAAGAAAAAGGAATAAAAGGACTCCAAATAGGCAATGAAGAAGTGAAACTCTCACTATTTGCAGACGACATGATCCTATACATAGAAAACCCCAAAAATTCCATCGGAAAGCTACTAGAAACAATCAACAACTACAGTAAAGTGGCAGGGTATAAAATCAACTTACAAAAATCAATTGCATTTCTATACACTAACGATGAAAAAACAGAAAGAGAACTCAAAAAGACAATCCCATTTACAATTGCAACAAAGAGAATAAAATATCTGGGAATAAATTTAACCAAGGAGGTCAAAGACCTATACAATGAAAACTATAAGACACTATTGAAAGAAATCGAGGAGGACATAAAGAAATGGAAAAATATTCCATGCACATGGATTGGAAGAATAAATATAGTTAAAATGTCCATTCTACCTAAAGCAATCTACAGATTCAATGCAATCCCAATCAGAATCCCAATGTCATTCTTCACAGAAATAGAACAAAAAATACTGAAATTCGTATGGGGCAACAAAAGAGCCCGAATAGCTAAAGCAATTCTGAAAAAAAAGAACAAAGCTGGAGGCATCACAATCCCTGATTTCAAAATATACTATAAAGCTACAGTAATCAAAACAGCATGGTACTGGTACAAGAATAGACACACAGATCAATGGAACAGAATTGAAACCCCAGAAATAAAACCACACACCTATGGACAGCTAATCTTCGACAAAGGAGCAAAGAACATACAATGGAGAGAGGGAAGTCTCTTCAATAAATGGTGCTGGGAAAATTGGACAGCAACATGCAAAAGAATGAAAGTAGACCATCTCCTATCGCCATATACAAAAATCAATTCAAAATGGATCAAAGACCTGAAAGTGAGACCTGAAACTATAAAACTCCTGGAAGAAAATATAGGCAGTACACTAATTGAGATTGGACATAAAGGGATCCTTTCAGATTCCATGTCTACCCAGACAAGGGAAACAAAAGAAAAAATAAACAAGTGGGACCTCATCAGACTAAAGAGCTTCTACAAGGCAAATGAAACCAGGATCAAAATGAATAAACAACCCACCAGCTGGGAGAAAATATTTGCAAATCGTTTGTCTGACAAGGGATTAATCTCAGTAATATACAAAGATCTCATACAACTGAGCAACAAAAAAACAAACAACCCGATCAAAAAATGGGCAGAGGATATGAACAGACATTTTTCCAAGGAAGAGATACAGATGGCCAGTAGACACATGAAAAGATGTTCAACATCACTAATCATCAGGGAAATGCAAATCAAAACTACACTGAGATATCACCTTACACCGGTTAGAATGGCTATAATCACAAAGACAAATAACAACAAATGCTGGAGAGGTTGTGGAGAAACGGGGACCCTCATTCACTGCTGGTGGGAATGCAAACTGGTGCAGCCTCTATGGAAAACAGTATGGAGAGTCCTCAAAAAATTAAAAATAGAAATACCGTATGATCCAGCAATACCACTCTTGGGCATCTACCCAATGGACATGAAATCAACCATCACAAGAGGCGTATGCACCCCTATGTTCATTGCAGCATTATTCACTATAGCCAAGAAGTGGAAGCAACCCAAGTGTCCCTCAACTGAAGATTGGTTAAAGAAGATGTGGTATATACATACAATGGAATACTACTCAGCCATAAGAAAAGACACAATTGTCCCGTTTGCAACAACATGGATGGACCTAGAGGGTATTATGTTAAGTGAAATAAGCCAGGCAGAGAAGGACAGACACTGCATGAACTCACTCATATATGGAATATAAATGAACACACGGACAGAGAGAACTGATTGGTGGTGACCAAGGGGAAGGGGGGTGGGGGGGGCACAAGGGGTGAAGGGTTACATCCACAAGGTGACGGACAAACAAAAATGTACAACTAAAACCCCACAGTGTTATAAACTAAGACATCAATAAAAAAAAAAAAAAAATCTACCACACTAATGCCCTAGGGATAGGTTCCAAATGAGCCTTATTCTTAGTTTTCAGCAAATAGAGTTATACTAAGGTTCTACATAGGGACATTTCTATATAGAAGTTAAGAAATAGAAAACATAATTAAAGACCAGAATTAAAAAAACAGCTTACTATTCTTAGGAATAAAAATGGGTCACTTTTATATCTTTAGAAACCTGAATTAATAAAGCAAATTTACAAAACACAAAAATATAACTAAATATATGTAAAAATGTTATGTGTACCAATACAGTAACAGTGAACCACTGTTAATTTGGGAGGATATGTGTTGAAAGCTATTTTAATTTAGGAAAACAATGATATTGCCCACATTTAATCTAAACATCTTCCTTGTTGAAACATTCTTACTACTAATAACTATTTCATTGTGCTTGTACTTTCCATCAAAAGTATGACAAATGGATAACATTTTATTGTCAGGAATTTTTGACATTATTGTACCAAAGTTCTCATTATCCTCAACTGTTCTATGATAACAGAATTTAAGTTTAATATAAAATGGATCTGCTACTAAAGATGTTTTAAACCACTGATGAAGGGAGAGAAACCTGAAAGAAACCAAAGGTTAATCCCAACCACTGGCCACTCTGGCTCTCCCTTTGCTGCCAGCTGTGTCTTACAGTTCTTAACAAGGAATGACTAATTAGTGTAAGTAAGAAAACCAAGACTATTTTACTGAAGAACCAAACAACCAGAAAGAACATGTGGGGCTGGTTAGGAGATAAATCACTGTCCCACTTTCCACCAACATACAACTTTATATTTCACAACTGTACAATGACGACTGCACAAGGTACCAAATCAGAAGAGGTTCCATTCCCAAGTTCTGATTCGTAAGAGCTTCCAAAGTAGAGCCGGTATATATTGAATTTTGATTCATCTGGAAGCATCTCGGACATCTCTAGAGAAACAAGGGACTGCTCTAGCCCACATTCTCCATCTCCAGCCGAATCATCAGAGCCACTGCTGTGGTTAAGAAAAACCATTGAAGACAGACTTAGGTCACTGTCAGAGCTGGAATTTCCATCCTAAAACACAAAAAAAGGGCAACGAGTTGTAAAGATCTAAATAACCCACAACTCAGAAATAACACACACAGCATTCTAATAGACCAGTACAATGAAACTTGAGGCATTTTTCAAAAAAGCGCTTATTAATTCTCTAATGGTTCTGAGGCACATAATAAAATTTTAACTATTAAAATAAGGAAAGACAAGATGGAATGTGTCGATAATTTGCCAACCACCTCCCCAAAAACTCTGTAACAAAGCTAAGACTCAGACTTCTGGATTTTATTTTTATGTCTCTCTCTTTCAATTCATACTTTTCTATTCTGAAATGAGGAATCAACCATGCTATAGAGTGCTTTACAAATAAACACCCTTTTTGGTAGTGAAAGGGGGAAAAAAAGAGCTTCACTGGCTTGCCAAAATAGATAGCAAAAACTTGATAGCATCTGCCTTAGGAAGGTTAGGACCTGGAAGAATCTCCAACAAGCTGTAGGGGAGAGGAGTATACAGGAAAATCCTTCCTAGAAAATACATGGTCAAGTCCATAACGCAGTAGAGTTCAAACTATCTGCTGCAAAAATTAAAATCAAAATACTATCCTTAGAGAAAATGCTGCTTCTAGGGCTAAGTACAGGAAGAACAAGATAAACCTAGAACACCTTGCTGTATAGAGAAATAAGTAAATGATCAAAGAATTATGAGGACATATCAAAAAGACACAGAAGCTATCCCAAAGCGGCTCCTGTTGGCTGGATCTGGGACAATTTGAGCTTCAAAATAAATAACTTTGATTATTTTTTAAAAATTAAAGTATAAGACAAACTAAAAAACCCCAGTATTTTTCTGTCTATACTATCTAATTCATGATACCCCAGTTTAAATAATATCCTTCCACACACCAACGTATTTTGCTAACAGTAAGGCAATATTAAAGACACAGACACCAACTCTGCATAATTACAAATTCTCCACAAGGCCAATATTCCAACTATGAAACATTTGACTAGACGTAAATTTCTAAACAGTTTTACCCGAGTTGTTAAAAAATAGGATTTTTTAAGGCTGAAATTTTGACGCTGACCTGCTCTTATCACTCATGAAACACTATAGTAACAATCTCCTCATATAACTTACTTGGAGTCCACAGGACAGCCGCCTTCCATGTAAGGCCTCTAACTGGGCATTATAAAGTAAAGCCTTCAGGTCAGCTCCCGTGAAGGAGTCGGTTACTGACGCCACATGCTGAAGGTCCACGTCATCTGCCAGAGGTAGAGAGTCACTGAGAACGTTTAAAATTTCAAGACGTGACACCTGAAGGGAGAAAAACTAATTGATTTAACAAATAAAATTAAGTATTATTTTAAACTATGTATTTTTTTTGTGTGTGTGAGGAAGATTAGCCCTGAGCTAACATCTGTAGCCAATCTTCCTCTTTTTGCTGAGGAAGACTGGCCCTGGGCTAACATCCGTGCCCATCTGCCTCTACTTTATACGGGACGCCGCCACGGCATGGCTCAATAAACGGTGCATAGGTCCACACCCGGGATCCAAACCTGCAAACCCTGGGCCGCAGAAGCGGAGCGTGCAAACTTAACCACTACGCCACCAGGCCGGCCTCTATGTATCTTATGATTTTTAATAAATTAACTTTATATATATAATAGGCTTTATAAGTAAGTTGAGAAATGTACCACCAGTCTGCTATCTATTCTTGGAAGTTCTTCCCTAACAGAAAGAATATAGGTAGAAAAATGAATGAAAATCAACGTTCTTAACTATTCAGTGTAAGTCATTTTTTATTCAGACAGTGCTTATTTTCTAGATTCGGGCAAATGTGCCAAAAAAAGTATTTCAAAAGGAAAATTAAAATAATTTTAATAATAGCTACATGTGACAAATATTTAGATATACTTCTGACTACTCATTTTTCTACTTGGCCTGTCACTCATTTATTCATTAGTTTCTAAATTTGGGAACAAGAGTTGGAACAACACAGGACTAGGAACAGTTAAAAATCCTCTCTCAATGGAACCTGTTTACATGCTTACTAGTCACATGCTTGATTCTGCATCAGTCTTTTGTCAGGATAAGATGTGTGTGATCTTTGAACACAGGGAATGTGGACATGAAATACTTTAGGTTTCCTTCCTTTTTTTCCAGTTGGTCAACACTGACAGATTATAAAGTTTTCAGACTTGCGTGGAAATGGCTGGGCCAAAGAGAGGCTTTGCATCTAATTCAGAATCTTTCATACTGTAAGCAAACAGTGACTGAGGCCTTTGCCTAAAGCTGGTCTTCTAAGGACAATTGCTATTACCTGGCAGATGTAAATTTCACAAGGAAAGAGTGTAGCATTTGTTGGGTTTTGGACTCTAAATATGAAATTGTCACCTGATCAGGAGGAGGACAGTATACACATTTATCTAGTCGGCCAGGCCTAAGCAGGGCAGGGTCAATCAAGTCAGGGCGACTAGTAGCAGCCAATACATAAACACCTGGGGGAAAAAGAACAAAAATTCTTTACTAAATCCTGCTGAAATTTTGTTATGATAAGATTATCTCTGTATCTACAGTTATTACCCTGTAAGCCTTCTACTCCATCCAACTGGGTCAGCAACTGGTTCACTACGCGATCCGTAACCCCTGTATTATCATGGCCTCGTCGAGGAGCAATGGATTCAAATTCATCAAAGAAAAGAATGCAGGGTTTTGCAGCCTGTGCTCTGAGAACAACAAACAATATTCCATATTTGAATAGGGCCTCAGAGTTTACAAAGTAATTTATATCTATATATACATACTTATTTATACAAATATGAATATATATATATCTGTATACACACACACATATATACGTATTTATGTAAATCTTCATACCAATCACTTAAAGAAGGCAAGGCATGTGTAATTATCCTTGTTTTCCCTAAACTGAGTCAGAGAGGTCAAGGTGGTTGCATAGACTCATGCCTTCTGGATGAGGACTAAAACAAAAATTAGAGTCTTATTCAAGAAGTGAAATGTTTCTTTGATTCTTATTATACTACAAGTTAACACTTTTTATACAGTCATGTGCTGAGTAATGACATTTCAGTCACTGACAGCTGGCATACATGATGGTGGTCCCACAAGATTAGTAACACACAGCCTAGCTGTGTAGTAGGCTATACCATCTAGGTTTGTGTAAGTACAGTCTTTGATGTTCACACAGTGATGAAATCACCTCACAACGCATTTCAAAGAACATGTCCTTGTCGTTAAGCAATGCATGACCGCATGCTTAATGGCCACCTTTACTTCTTTTGTGAAATGCCTACTTGTGTCTTTTGTCCATTTAAAATTTGGCAAGCTCATTATTTTCATATTGCTTTGTAAAGGCTTTCTATAAAATATATTTTAGTTACATACATTTTTTTCTACTTTGAACTTTGACTTTTAATATTATTAATTTATTAACTAGTTTTGTTTTCATTAAAAAGAAGAGAATATAAATTCCATCTCTGGTAACAGAGTGGACTAAATGTCCGAAGAATCACCCCTATTGCGAAACAGCTGTCACGCTGATTGAAAAAAACCAACAAATATCCTACTAAATGCATGGCAAGTAAGATAAATCTTCTGGGGCCAACAACAGACCCAAATTCTCTCTTCCTTGAATGTTTGGCAGTACTCTCCTAGAAAACCAACTGGGTCTGATGTTTGATGTGTGTAAAAATTTTTAACTAGTGACTCAATTATTTTCTACAGTTATAGGACTATTCAGATTTTGTTTCTTCTTTGCTAGATTTTGGCCAATTACATTTTTGTCTGTCACCCAAGTTTCAAATGTATTGGCATAAATTTCACAATATTATTTCATAATATTCTCTTTTTATCTTTTACATTTCTGGTATATCTTTCATCATGTCCCCCCTTTTATACTTAATATTATTTATTCATGCTTTCTTTCTTCTTGATCAGTTTTGCTGGAGATCTATCAACTGTACTAGGCTTTCAAGAAATATTTGGGTCTGTGAACTTCTCTACTGAATTGTTTTCTATTTCATTAATTTTTCCTCTTATCTTTATTATGCCCCTTTTTATTTATTTATTTTTTTAAGTTTATATTTTCCTAATTTCATGAGATGGATACCTAGTGATTAACTTTCAACCTTTTTTCATTTCTAAAAATTTAAGGCTATAAAATTTCCTTGAAATAAGTTTTGCAGCATCTCACAATTTTAATAAACTGCATTTTCATTATTACTTAGTGCCAAGTATTTTCCATTATGATCTCTTCTTTAACCCATGAATTATATAGAAGAGTTTTGGTTTTTTTATTATCTAAATGTATGGGAAGGGATTATCTTTTTGCTGTGTTTTCAGAGAAGAGAGTCTGTCTGATGCTGTTTTTTTGCAATTGCTAAGTATGGCCTGACATATGGCCAATTTTCAAAAATGTTCCAGGTCTGCTTGAAAAGAATGTGTATTCTCCAATTGTTGGGTACATGTTCTAAACATGCTTAGATCAGTCTTGCAGAATATGTTATTTAAATCCTCTAAATTTTTACCTCAATCTAACTAATTACTGAAAACTGTGTTAAAATCTTCTACTATGAAGATAGATTTGTCAATTTCTCTTTGCAGTTCTGTCAATTTTTGCTTAAATATTTTGAAGCTAGAGCATAGAAAATTTTAGAACTGTAGTATCTTCCTGGTAAATTGAACCTTTGGTCAATATGTGGTGACAGTCTGTATCTGTAATAATGCTTTCCTGGTAGTGTTCTATTTCTTTCTTTTTTGTGTGTGTGAGGAAGACTAGCCCTGAGCTAACATCTGGTGTCAATCCTCCTCTTTTATGCTGAGGAAGACTGGCACCGGGCTAACATCCGTGCCCATCTTCCTCTACTTTACATGGGATGCCGCCACAGCATGGCTGACAAGCGGTGTGTCTGTCTGCGCCCGGGATCCGAACCTCCGGACCCCAGGCTGCCGAAGTGGAGTAAGTGAACTTAACCGCTACGCCACCGGGCCGGCCCCAGTGTTCTATTTCTTAAATTGGGTGGTGGATATACAAGAGTTCATTTTATGATTATTCTTTAAAATGTATATGTACATTATATATATATTCTAATTGCATATTTTATAATAAAATTTTCATTTAAAAACTTCCTATAATCCCATCACATTTAAATAATTATTTTCATTCTTAAATATTAGCTTCTATATTCATATATATATATTTCATGTATTTTGATATAAATGCAGTAAAATAGTTACACTCTATTACTCTATTTTAATTAAGTTGGCCACATGGAATCTTAATTTATAAAAGAGATAAACTGGAATAATTATGTGCTTCATACAGGATCTACTCTTGAGATTCCTCTGAATAACAATTTAAGATTCCACTTACAGCATTTCGGGAATATTTCTATTGTAAAAATATACCAAATAATCTCCAAAATTTAATATCAAAATGTTTTATATTTAAGTGGTATTTGGTGAAACAGAATCTTTGTTCTCTAGTTTATTAATAATCCACATAAATCATAAGTTTCAAACATCAGTTATTCAAAAAAACAAGTGAAGACCAAAAAGCAATGACAGATACATACATAGTAATAGAGTTAGTTACTTAAAAAACATTCATAGGGAACCAACCTAATAAAAATATCCCGAACAGCTTTTTCACTTGCTCCAATATATTTGCTGAGTAACTCTGGTCCCTAATGGTAAAATAAAATTAATATTAGAATTAAGATAAAATTATTTAAAAACAAAATATAATTTTTGTTTATGACTAAGTCTAAATGCAGGCATGGAAAATGTTTAATATGATTAAATGGATGTCTCTTAAATACATTTTAAAAATCATATGGCTGTAATAGATATCATACCACAATTTCTACACTTGTTGTTTCCTCTTCCTAGAACACTTGTCCCCAGCTAGTCTCATGGCTCTTTGCCTCATTTCATTTAGATCTTTGACAAAATGCCGCATCCTCAGAAAGGCCTTGCCTGACAACCCCATCTGAGCACTCCAGTTACTCTACACCTCCTTATCCCGCTTGTCTTCCTACATAGTACCTACCACCTCCTGACACCATATTATATACTGAACCTGTCTATTGTCTCTCTCCACTAGAATGTAAGCTTCAAAAAGGCATTTTGTTCACTACTGAGTCCCCAGTGCCAAAAACAGTGCTTGCCACATAATAAGTACTGAATAATTATTTGTTTAGTAAAGAAGGGTTTAAAAAGGGAAAATGTTCCATCTATCTCAAACCTTTGGAGACTCCAACAAATATGTAATGAGACATGAATTACTTTCATTTCCTCAATACAGTCAGAGAACTACAGCGGATGGAACAAGAAATAACTTAGGCAAAATATTAGGAACAAGGCAACATAATGGGGTCGGGGAAAGGCCCCTGTCTTTGACGCATGCCTCCTAGGATCCACCCTGACCGACCCGGGGAGAATTAGCTCTCTGCTGAAACCTTTCCACTGAGAACTCATCCCAATCTGTGATTGGAAGATTTACAAAGGGGATAAGATGGCCTTCCTAACAGAACAATCTAAAACACAACAATATTCACAAGCTTTAATCTTGAAAAAGAAGTGTTTTTTGTTGTGGGGGGGAGATGTTTTCCCTCACATTCAGTGAGCACCACCTATGTACCAGGTGCAAGTCACTGTGCAGGGCACACTATACATGTGTCACTTAATTCTTTTTTTTTTTAATTGAAGTGTAGTCGACATACAATATTGTATTAGTTTCAGGTATACAACATAGCGATTTGACATTTATATACATTATGAAATGATCACCCTGATAAGACTAGTAACCATCTGTCACCATATAAAGTTATTACAATATTACATTACATCCCCATTACTTAGAAAATTATATATATACACACACACACACACAATATATATATATATATTGTGTGTGTGTGTGTGTGAGGAAGACCAGCCCTGAGCTAACATCCATTGCCAATCCTCCTCTTTTTGCTGAGGAAGACTGGCCCTGGGCTAACATCTGTGCCCATCTTCCTCCACTTTATATGTGGGATGCTGCCACGGCATGGCTGACAAGCAGTGTGTTGGCGGGTGCCTGGGATCTGAACCTGTGAACCCTGGGCTGCCAAAGCAAGGACTAAACCACTGTGCCACTGGGCCAGCCCCGAGAAAATTATATGTTTTTTTAAAAAATAGTGAAACTGGAGCCGGCCCAGTGGCGTAGTGGTTGAGTTTGTGCACTCTGCTTTGGCGACCCAGCATTCGTAGGTTCCAATCCCAGGGGTAGACCTAGGCACTGCTCATCAGGCCATGCTGTGGCAGGCCTCCCACATATAAAGTGGAGGGAGATGGGCACAGCTGTTAGCTCAGGACTAACCTTCCTCACCAAAAAAAAAAAAAAAAAATAGTGAAACCATATTCTAGTGACAAGTAAAAAAGAAGAGTATGGTCAGAGTTATTTCAGAATCCAGAAAAAAAAAAGAATATTTAAAAGTTACAGTGTTTCTCCACCATTGCCAAGGTAATCATGTAACCAGCTCATAAAAAACGTATAGAAAGAGGTGTAGGCAGGCATAACCCAATTGCAAATTACTAAACTTTCAGATTACAAATCAATTTTGAATAAGGCTACAATATATGATTCCTTTAACTTGAAATCTAATCACTCTTTGGTAAACTAATATTGCTGGGGTGCTGAAACTGTGCAAATAAGATATGGGACCCTAGACCATCAGGACACGCCAGTGGTGGACTGTGAGGCACTACCTGAAATGATGTTAGCATGTCCTTTAATTACCACACTCACCTCATATTGGAAAAAACAGACCTAGTGTGACAGAAGCAAAGGTGAAATACAGCCAACAAATAACAGAACTATCAAAACCCCAGCTTCCTGCCTCAGTGTGGTCTCCAGTCCCTAGTCTTCTAGGTTTTCTTCATCCCTCAAGTATAGTTTGCTCTTTTACCTGAATATTTATGCATAATTCTATTTATAATGCATGAATATTTGCCTTAAGCAAGAACGTAATAAGCCCAACAAAAGAGAGGTAGCTCATTATTCAGTTTCCCACAACACAGCTTTAACTAACAGATGGATCACTGCTCCCACTGGTTTTCCAAATATGAAACTAACCACAATCAAGAAACATAAATGGTGTTGGTGAGGATATGGAGACTTAGGTACACTTCTACATTGCTGGTGGGGATGTAAAATGGTGCAATCACTGTGAAAAACAGTTTGGCAGTTCCTCAAAAAGTTACAGATAGAATTACTATATGACTCAGCAATGACACTCCCAGGTATATATTAAAAAAAAAAGAAAACATATGTCTATACAGAAATTGGTACACAAATGTTTATAGCAACATTATTCATTATAGCCAAAAGGTGGAAACAACCCAAATGCCCATCAATGATGAATGGATAAACAAACTGTGGCATATCCAAACAATGGAGTATCATTCAGCCATAAAAAGGACTGAAGCACTGACACACACTACAACTTGAATGAACCTTGAAAATATTATGCTAAGTGAAAGAAACCAGACACAAAAGGTGCATATTGCATGATTCCTTTTACATGAAATATCCAGAATAGGCAAATCCACAGAAACAGAAAGTAGATTACTGGTTGCCAGGGGCTGGGAGGATGGGGAATGGGATGAAAAAGTTTGAAATTAGAGAGAGGTGGTGGTTACACGCCATTGTGAACGCATTAAATGCCACTGAATCGCACATTCTAAAATAGTTAATGATTATATTATGTAAATTTTACCTCAACAAAAAAAGAAAAAAGAAGAGAAAAAAGAAAGATTAATGCAAAACATACCTTGACACTAATAAAATTCATTCCACTCTCTCGTGCAATTACTCCAGCTAGTAAGGTTTTTCCTGTCCCAGGAGGACCATACAACAGTACTCCTGTTCTCTGTCGTATGGGCAAGTTTGCAAATAATTCTGGATACTGAAAAAAATAAAAATATGACAAAAAACTCAACAAATGACCAAGCAGCAGCCAAAGAGCAATGTATAGAAAAACGTATTCAGATGGTAATAGCTCCACCTTTATTAACAGTACGATAGAAAATAAAATTCCTACTCAAAACAATAAATGAACTTGAGGAAACTACCACCGATTTTCCCCAAGTGGACCATGGAATACATTCTACATAAAATGTATTAATATTAACTACATCAGAACTTCTTTCCATTTTTTCCTGTTTTTTTTAAACATTATAAAACATTTTAAACATTATAAAAATAAAAACCAATCTTGTAACAATTATACTGCCTTCCACTTGTATGGATCACAGAGCAAGGTATGACAGCTATGTATATTCAAATATATGCAATCAAAGAAAGAAAAGAAATAACAGAGAAGCATGTGTAATGATAACAGACAGTAAAATCTCCCAAGAGTCTCCATGCTGAACAAGCACCTGACTGTTCCTAAATCACCAGCTTCTCAGAGAGCAAGAAAACTTTTTGAACCGGTGAGCAAACATCAGGCTAGTGTCAGCAACATCCTGCTCTCCTCTATCAGGTACACCTATTTAGTTCCACCTGTTGACAAAATTCTAACCCCATCTCCACCTCCATTCTAATCTGAAAAGGCCCCAAAGTCAGCAGTTATGCAGATGGCCTCTACATATCTGGATGCTAATGCTTGGTGCCCAGACCCAGCACTGGGGTCATGATCCTGCTGCCACGTATTACCATGCCGATGTTCTCTCAAACAGGCTTCAACCCACAGTCCTGGGCTGCACTCATTATGGCCTAGGCCCCACTGGCCACAGTTCCCAGGAGTTGCCATCCAGTTACCTGTAACTGAGGTCCTTAATCACCCATTTCTTTACCTCTTTGTATTGATCCCTAATCTCATGCAATGATCCTTCTCTCTCAGGTTTCTGATTCAAACACACTACTTCCTAGACTCTACCTTCTAATCTTCTGAAGAACAATCTACATCTGCCCCCTTCATCCTGCCATCTGCCTGATCTATGCTGTCTGCTAACTCTGCCTTTCCAGGACTGACACCCAGAATCTGGAAATCTGGCTTAATCCATCAGTTCTGTGGACCTAGATGACTCTTCCCCCTCCCAGCTTATTCCTATCTGTTTCTACTCAAATTCCAGCAGACAGTTAATTTCTTTATATAAGTTTCTTATGAGCAAGGAGTATATTAAATACCTTAAAAATCTGTTACAGTACCAAAAATAGTGCTGGACATTTATTTGGTAACTTAGAAAATACCTGTTGAATCAAACTGAGATTGGGCAAGCCAACACATAAAGCCAAAGCCAATGACTCAATGGTTCTTCTGGGAGTAAGTACTTGATTTTCTTTTTTTTTAAAGTACCTTAGCTGGTAACTGGATAGTATCCATGAGTATCTGCCGAACTTCATGTAATCCACCAATCTTATCCCAGCCCAGGTCTCTAGGTTTATGCAGGTTGACATTTCGCAGAGATGCAGGAATAAATCCATGGAGAGCCTTTTGGAAGTCCAATGTTGTTAAAACTAATTCTGTTTAAAAATAAACAAAAACCTCTTTTGGTAGTCATATTTATATATGAATTTTCAAAATATGCCATTGACTTAGCTGGAAATGCTAATTTTCTACTCAGATAACTGCTTATTTGAATACTAAAATGGAATATATTTAATTCTTGCCTTACTACAATTACATTCCTCCACAATGGAAAGATTTCAAATTTTGGTTTTAATACTAAGACATACCTTCCCTGGTGGATATACTCTGATGAGAGAGACGGGAATGAATGGCTCGGTCCACAAGTACTGTAAAATCTCTAGCCACAAACCCTTCAGTTTCTTTAGCTATACGTTGCAGGTCAAGATCTGTGAACTTGTTTATATCACAGTCCAGTTTATTTTTTATTACATTATGCAGAATTTCACACCTTTGCTCCTAAAGAAAAAACACAAAATTCAAATTTCTAATTTTACTCAACTGTAAATTTTAGTATATATATTTTGAGAAAAATCAGGTTGACACAATCTACGGTGACAGAAGCAGATTGATGGTTGTCTGCAGATGGAGTGGGGGATGGATGGATTGCCAAGGGGCATTAGGAAACTGCTGGGAGTGATGGAAATGTTTGTTACCTTAATTGTGGTGATATGGTTTCATGGTATATACACATGTTAAAACTGATCAAATTACACACTTTAAATACTGAGTTTGTTGTCTTCAATTATACCTCAATAAAGTTGTAAAAAAAAATCACACTGATAAATGATTGCTAGTTCTTTCTCAGGTAAGAAGCCTTCCTAATTAGTAATATCTGGTTCCCTTAAGAGTGTTTTTTTGTTGTTGTTGTTCCTTTAAAAAGACTTATTTCTAAAAACACATTCAATGACCAATACCACTAACATTCTGTTATGCTTAGTAACAGGTATAATACTTTTGTTCTCCAATAACAGTTAATTAGCACAGGGTCTGAATATTTAGGGTAGATGCCAGGTAAGAATCTTAAATAAGAAGTTAAAATGTGCTTGCCAGTCCCAGAAGATACTTCTCTGAGCTCACTGCCACTAAAACCATCATGAACATGAGTCCCCAAAGGGGATGATGATGATGGGCCATATGTGCTTGTGATATTGTGATTTATAAGAATTATGTATTTGGTCTTTGTCCCCATTTCTGGCACAGAGCTCCTAAAACCTTAGAATTTCCTAAGTGATACGAATGATAAAGGTGATATTCATAACAAACCCCTTTCAACCACACCTGAGTTTATGTTACTGAGGTGACATTTGGAAAGAACCTAAGGATGGGGGCTGGCTGCCAGGGGAACCAGAAACTTTTAGTCCCACCCCTTGATTTCCAGGGAGGAAAGAGGGGCTGGAGGTTATATCAACTGCCAATGTCCAATGATTTAATCAATCATGCCTATGTAATGAAGTCTCCATAAAAACCCAAAATAGGGGAATCAGAAAGCTTCCAAGTTGATGAACCAAAACACTTCCACATGCCACCATGCCAGGCGCCAAACTCCACAAGGACAGAAGCTCCTTTGTTTGGGACCTCGCCCTATGTATCTCCCTTCATCTGGCTGTTGATTTGTATCCTTTAATATCCTCTGTGATAAACCAGTAATCTAGTGAGTAAACTAGTTTCCTGAGTTCTGTGAGCTGCTTTGGCAAATTAATTGAACCCAAGGAGGGGGTTGTGGGAACCTCTGATTTACAGCCAGTCAGTCAGACGCACAGGTAACAACCTGGACTTGTGATTGGCATCTGAAGTGGAGGGCAGTCTTGTGGGACTGAGCTCTTAACCTGCGGAATCTGATGCTGTCTCGAGATAGTGTCAGAATTGAACTGAATTGTAAGATATCCAGCTGGTGTCTGAAAATTGCTTGGTGGTGTGGGGGAAAAATCCCACACATTGAAAATGGGTTCCAGAATCGTAGTAGGTGCAGAACATTAGTGTAGGTAAAAAACATGTTTAGTTAATCAAATTTTTAAAAGACATCTATTTGCATTTCTCATTAAGAAGAAATGCTTAAAAAAGGTAACTTGAGAGGTGACATATGTGTTAATTCAACTTGATTGTGGTAAATATTTCACAGTGTATACATATACCAAATCATCATGTTGTACACCTTAAATATATACAATTTTATTTGTCATTTATACCTCAATAAAGCTGAAAAAAATTCTAATTTCCATAACGTATTTAAAGATTTCACCAATAAGAAATGAAGCAGTTCAGAATTGTTAGGGTTTTTTGCTTCTTTTTAAATCCAATAGAAAAAGAGCATTTTAATGAAAAAAAAGAAATGCTTTTTTTCAAAAAAGCCATTTCCCTGGAAAGTACATAGTAACATTTCAGATGGTTATAAATGAAAATTGTGCATCTAAGCAAAACATGCACCAAATATCAACTTCTAAATATTCTTAAGATCACTAATATAAGCATAAGTGTAAAGCCGTAAATCATTAATATAATTGAAAAATAATTTATATAAAGAGAGACATACTGCAACAATCATCACAAGTAGTATGTTACCTGATCAGGAGGTTGAATATGCTGGACGCACTGAAATATGTGAATGCCTTGAGCAGAAACAAGTAAAGGATGCAGAGAATGTTGAGACTGGCTTGTGGCAATCAGTGCAACCAAACTTCCCATGGAAATAAACTCTTTCATCATATCGTTCAAAGCTAGAATTAAGCAATATAGTGTAAAAGCTTAGTAAATATAAACATGAAATTTTTAAATTATACATTCATTAAAAATAATGATATCCTAAAGTCAAGCTTTAAGGTGGAGTATGAATGGTACGGCTCCTTCATACTTTTTAAAAATTAAACCTTCCATTCATTCGCTGGTTTATCTATTGAGGATCTAATACTGGCTAGGCTCTCATCAATCAAATGGAGGCAGAGGAGGCACTGTAAACTCGGTCTGTATAATCAGAACAATGCCTAGTGAGGTTCCTTACTTCTGGATCTTATAAAGTAAATGAAAAGGAGTCTTTGAAATAAATATTATAGAAGGATGATAAATTTCCATACTGTGTTTTATTAAACAAAATACAGCTCATATTCCTATGACTTCCTGAACAACCTCTTTCCACCCCATGTGTTACAAGGTTTGGTTGGTATGAGGTTGGAACTGAAACAGGCAATAATCATACATATCTCAGTCCTGATCTAGAAATTTGTAGCATTCCCTTAAACACAAGACTAACAAGTCTCACAGATGCTATAGGATTGAAAATGTGAGATGAACACTAGTTTATAATGACCCAAGCCACTGTGGTTGCATTTTGTCTCTATTTCAGCTCGCAAGAATCTTGAGGTAGCTGAATGCTGCCAAATCCTCCAGCCCCCAACACCCTCCTCCCCGCCTCCTCCTCTCCTTGAACTCTAAGCTCCAGTCAATGGAACAGTCCCTAACGTACCATGACTTCTTGTACCACTGTGCCTTTGCCTGTGGACCACACTCCCTTTGCTTCTTCACTAGCATGAAGTTGCTTCACGCTAATTCCTACTCCTCCATCAAAAGTCATCTCAGTTATTGACTCCTTCAAAAAGCCTTCCCTGATAACTTCTTACCCCCACACCACCCCCAGTTTAGGGTATGTGCTCCTATTGGACCCTGTATATACTTCTAGCAGAGCATATCCTACTACCTCCTAGTTGTGTCACTGTGGTCAAATTACTTCATCTCTTTGAGTTTTCATTTACTTGTCTGTAAAATAAAGAGATTATCTGCATGTGGAGCACAAAGCAGTCCCCAGGCCAGAAAGGGCGCTCAACAGATGGCAGCTATCGTTGCTACTATCAGTCTTCTGCACTATAACTGTCTGTATACTTTTCCTTCCTCTCCTAGACTTTGAGAATACAGACTGTACACAAGCATTCAACAAATATTTGTCAAACGAACAAAAGCAAGAGTCAATCTGTACACTTAATTTCTCGTAAGTATAGGAGAATGAAAAGGCCCCCAAAGACTAACCATGAAGTCGCAGAATTTTCATACTGCTCTTCCTCTACCAGTGTTGCTAATACAGGACAACTGCAGAATGCTACCAAAGGCCTCTAGAGCAAGACATAATACAGTATATATTCCATTCTCTGAAGAGAGCAGATTTACCAGGAAGACTGAAAATGCTGTCTGGTAAAAAAAAAAGGCCTGAAGTCAGTGAGCAGATGCGTTACCATGTGCAAGCCGCTGGCTCTGCACGGCGTCAGGACCACGCTCGTGTTCCGGGGGAGCAGGCAGGCCTACAACGAGATCGAGGTCGTCCAGCAGAACAACAGAAGGCTGCCTCCACGCCGCCTCTGAGAAAGCTGTTTCTAGGGTTTTTTGGATGTTTTCAAGCCTTTTTCCTTTGTACAGAAGATAAGAGATGGTTTTAATGTTATTTCAGGGCTGGGAAAGTTCAGGCTGCCCTTCTGAAAGCATTAGAAAAGCTCAATATTGATTTAACTATGAAAATTCGATCCACATTTTGTTAATATACCAATCACAAAAATTTGTTAATCATTAACATGGTTTAATTAATACAGCTTCAAAGGACTCATTAAAGTACTGAATTTTATAAAACCAAAAAAAGGAATATGCTACTATAATTTCTGTATGTAGATATTTATTTATACCTAGCCTCATGCCATAGAAAATTTCAGATGGCTTACAACTAATAATAAAATAAAAGCAGGACATAGGAAAATGTAAATGAGAGTAGGGGATCAAGATTCAAATAAAATCGAACACAAATATAGCTGCCTAGAGATCCCAGAGTTGTTACATTTGAATCATAAATTTGGCTTCGAACTTCCTGGTGAATGACAGAGTTTTAATTTTCAAAGAATAAAAAACATACCAATTCATAAGGCAATGTAAAGAGTTCCTGTTACTTAGCTCTAAAATTTTCACATGCGGCTTCAAGCAGGTCTCTGAGAGATGGACAATGTCTCTAAAACCACCTTTACGGCCTACGAAGTAACGGGCTTTCAAAGGCTATTTCTCAGTTTCTTATCATCTACTAGATAAAAAAACTGAGGACAATGACTAGTTGGGACCATATGGTAGTGGTGGCTAAGGGAAAAGAAAATTAACTACTCAAAGTAAAATCTTTCCTATCTTTTTTTTTAAATTGAATAGATAATAATGTAAATGTTAAAGACTTTTAAAAGTACAAAGTGTATACGGTAAATTGTAATCCTCCCCTTTGCTGTCCACAGCCACTCACTTTCCCTGCCCTGAGGCAACCACTCTACCAATTTCCCACAGCGATTCAGAGAATTTATACCCATTAGAGGATATATACGAACTTTCTCAGAGTGGTGTAAGTTGGCTTGTCCAGAAATATACTCTACAAAGAATTCTGGCTAGAAAAAAAAAGGCCTCCATCCAATATGGAGAGTTTTAAACATTTTATTAAAAACATTAGAAAGCCAAAGATTTACAATTTCTAGGGAATTTCAATCACTAAATGACAAACAGAAAAGTTAAATAAAGATTAGATTTTTGTATTTATTAGATTAACAGCATTAAATAACATTTCTGTCTTTCTACCAAAAAAGGGATTTATGTAGAGTGTTACCATATTCATACCTCGTAAAGCTTTACAGTCAACTCTCTCCACATGGGCATCCAATATGTCAAATGCTTCTTTACAGATTGCCTTGGCAAAAGCTGATTTTCCACTCCCCTAGAAAATAATTGCTTCATAAGAACTCTCAACACATTCAATCACAGAAATAGCTTCTGTCGCTGTGGCAACCAACAAGATTCAGCCTCATCAATCAAGTATATACTACACAATGTTATACATCAATTATATCTCAATAAAGCTGGGGAAAAAAAAAACAAAACTCACATCCCTGCAACTCTGAGATCACATAATGGCAGGTGACATTTAGCATAAAGTAAATTAACAGGAAGCAGTGAAAACCTGGATTGAGGAAGTTGTGTGGGAGGATAAGTGGGAAAGAATTATTTCCTAAATACTCAAGTCTAGCAAAAAAAACCCCACATAATATTTTATGAAGAAACCAGAAGGCTCCAGCTTCCTAGCCTTAGTGGCAGGATTCAAGCATTATATAAACATAGGCAAGGTTAACAGATGACAGTACAATCTCAGGAATACAAACACCATAAAAAGAGGCATTTCCCCACTCCAGCTCCAACCTCAACTTGTACTAATGCTAAAAATAATAAATTGCTTTGAGAAAGTAAAAAAAAAGAAAGTATATATCAGTTTAGTTGCTGTGTGAGATATGCAGGTGTTACCAAAATATGGTTTTTCTTTTAAGCTGCTAATAGTTGGCTATACCCTATGTTCATTATAGTGCATAGACAGAAAATAAACATCTGATTTGTTTTTTACAATTTGTTAGTTAAAACAATCACTACTACTTAAATCTTTTACCTTTAAAAACAGGTAATGTTTCATTATTTGTTACTAGAAGGGAATAAGGTGAACATTAAATAATTTTTCCAGATAAATGAAATTTATTCCCATTAATTTCAACTATTTTTAATGGAAAAAATGTATTACCCACATCTCTATTACCTTAAATTAACTGTATTTTTAATTCAGTTTCTTGGTGATTTACAGTATTACTGTGACCACCAATTTCTGTACAGTGCAGGCCTCAGAGACTATTAAGGTGGGTAGAACTGTTTACTTTTATATTAAGTGACTCCAGACCACAAAGGGTTTTGATCCAATGTACACTTTCTTTTTTCAAGTAAAAGCTTTATTTTCTCCTGATTATAACATACTATGTAAAAAATACAAAATAATTATAAACACTTAGACAGTTGAGAAAGGTAAAAAATCTTCCGTAATCATCCCACCTCACAGAAGTAACCACTGTCAATTGTTCTGACGTATCATCCTTCCAGACACTCCACATACATTTTCTGTGAATTTATAAAGATGGGATTACAGTATTCATGCGGGTTTATAATAAATCATCGTCCCCCTTATCAACAAACATAGAGCTGCATCAGCTCCCTAGTACACCACCACCGTGGGGATGTATTGGACCATAACATGTTTAACAAGCCCCTCCCTAGTGTATATTTATGCTGCTTCCAATTTTTAACTATTATAAGTAAAGCTAAAATAAATATCCATATACATATATGTTCCCTCTTTCATCTCTAAGTTTACTTATTTGTCAGCTTATACCTCTAGGATAAATTTCTAGAAGTGGAATTACTACATCAAAAGGTACGCATATTTAAAATGAAAAAAAAAAGGTATGCATATTTAAAATTTTGTTAAACTTTGCTATAGTGCCCCATAGAAAGGCTGAACACTGGTAGGTTTTTATAGTTCTTTTAATATGTTTCCTTCCTCAATCTACTATTATTTCTTACCATTGTTGTTTAGTCTAGCTTAACAGCCCTGCACCAGTTCTAATATTTGTTTTTCATTACTGTAGACTGGAAAAAAAGCCAAGCTTGTTGTGCAAAGTTTGAAATTTAGCAGATATTCAACAAATACTACCATCATTATAGTTTACAGAATCGCATTTATATTTAAAATCAATGGATTTCAAAGAATAAAGAAATTAGGGGTGTTGGGGTATAGGCCCTGCTTGTCATAATCACCTTGCCTAGTCCGAGGGCCTTTTCTCCTCACTCAAAGTAATTCACATTTGTATAGCACTTTTTAGTTTACAAAATCCCTTCATGTATATTATTTTCCTTAAGTGAGGTTAATCCTGAAAGGCAGAAACTAAAACTTAAACTGCCTGAGGTCACAGTCAGTGAGGACATGACAGAGGTAGGACTCAAATCCAGGTCTCCTGCTTTCTCCTCCTATTAACCATGCTGCTCCCAGGTGAGAGTGTGGATGTCTGGTTTCTGAGTCAGTATGACAGTGCTTTTTCAAAATAAATATTCTACCATGATGATGCATTTTGAAATTTCACATAGGTAATTTAGAAACCACATACAGTAGTTGCTATATTTTACCAGCCTTGCATACCTGGGATAAATCCCACTTGATCATGGTATATAATTCTTTTATACATTGGTTGATTTGATTTACTAATATTGTCTTCCTTTTTTTGAGGAAGACTGGTCCTGAGCTAACATCTGTTGCCAATCTTCCTCCTTTTTTTTTTGCTTTTTTCCCCCCAAAGCCCCAATAGATAGTTGTATGTCATAGCTGTGAATCCTTCTAGTTGCTCTATGTGGGACCCCACCTCAGCATGGCTTGCTGAGTGGTGCGTTGGTCCATGCCCAGGATCCGAACCGGCGAAGCCCAGGCCGCCAAAGTGGAGCGTGTGAACTTAACCACGACACCACCGGGCCAGCCCCCAGATTTACTAATATTTTCTTAAAGATTTTTGCACCTATGTTCATGGGAGATGTTGGTCTGTAGTTTCCTTTTCTTGTAATGTCTTTGTCTGGTTTTCGTATTAGGGTAATGCTGGCCCCTCAGAATGAGTCAGGAAGTATTCCCTCTGCTTCCATTTCCCTCTGAAAGAGATTGTACAGATTGGCATAATTTCTTCCTTAAGTGTTTGGTAGAATTCACCAGTGAACTCATCTGGACCTGGTGCTTTCTGTTTTAGAAGGTTATTAATTATTGATTCAATTTCTTTAATAAATATAGGCCTTTTTATATTGTCTATTACTTCTTGTGCAAGTTTTGGCAGCTTGTGTCTTTCAAAGAATTGGTCCATTCATCTAGGTTATCAAATTTGTGGGCATAGAGTTGTTCATTACTATTACCATTACCACTTTATTATCCTTTTAATGTCCATGGGATCTGTAGTGATGTCCCCTCTTTCATCTCTGATACTAACAATTTGTGTCTCTCTCTCTTTTTCTTAGCCTGGCTAGAAGCTTATCAATTTTATTGATCTTTTCAAAGAACCAGCTTTTGGTTTCATTGATTTTCTCTACTGATTTCCTGTTTTCAGGAAATTCTTATTATTTCTTTTATTCTGCTTACACTGGATTTAATTTGCTCTTCTTTTTCTAGTTTCCTAAGATGGAAACTTAGATTATTGGAACAGTTGCTATATTTTAAATAAGAATCAGAAGAAAACTGAGCTAGTAATGGGAAAAAAAGTTATTATACTGGAGTTAAAAGTGAACGGAAATTTAAAAGCCTTAAAATTTTGAAACAATACCGTGTTGGTAGAGAATAAAACTGTAAGCTCTTTAAAAGGGCAGGGGATCTTTAGCAAGACTGACAAAAATGAAAAAGAGAGAAGACATAAATCACCAATATCAGGAAACAAGACATCACAACAGATTCCGCAGCCATTAAAAGGATAATAAGAGAATACTACAAACAACTTTATGCTCATAAATTCGACAACTTAGAAGAAATGGACTAATTCCTTGAGAACTACAAACTACCAAATGTCTGCCAAGATGAAATAGACAACTAAGGAAATTGAATTTATAATTAAAAAGTTAACAATAAAGAAATCTCCAGGCACAGGTGGTTTCACCAGAGATTTTACCAAACATTTAAAGAAGAATGAACACCAATTTTACACAATTTCTTCCAGAAAACAGAACAGGAAGAATACTCCTCAACTCATTTTATGAGGCTAGTATTGGACTGATAGCAAAACCAGACAAAGACAGTACAAAAACAGAAAACTATAGGCTAATATCTCTCATGAACTTAGATGCAAAAATCCTCAACAGAATATTAGCAAACAGAACACAGTTTTATAGAATGCATTCTATACACCACAATCACGTGGGCTTTATTACAGATATGCAAAGGCTGGTTCAACATCTGAAAATCAATCAACCCTATCAACACTCTAAAAAAGAAAAATAATACAATCATATCAATTGTTAAAGAAAAAGGGCAGGGAAAGCATCACCTTATGCATCTTATTCATCACCTCTTTCCCAATATCTAATAGCAGGCACTCAAAAATATCAGTGAATGAAGGAATGCTTTCCATATCTCATATTAACAGCCCCATATAACAGATGATCAAAACCTAGAGAGAGAGGAATTAAAAGTCATTAGTGAATGAGCACATTTTAACCACATACCTTTCCTCCTGTGAGTAAAAGGGCTCCATTCCTAAGTCCCGCCACAAGGGACATCAACTGCCGAGACAAAGGGCGTCCCAGGAGGCTATGGGTGATGTGCTCCATAGAGGATACGCCTAAGGAATTCACTCCTCTGCAAAACATATAAATTGTTGCAGGATAAAACACTGAAGCAGGATAAAATCCAGCTCTAAAAAATTCTGAAACTTTCCTTCCTAGGCTAGTCAATGATTTTTAAAAGAGTAAAATCTTAGAAATTCTCCCTTACTTTAAATTATTGAATTATTAATTAATGCCAAAGCTGAGTCACAGCTTTTAAAACCAGTTTTATTACTTTCAAACATATGCAGTAACTAAAAGTTTTGTCCTAATAGGATTCCTTAAGGAATTTGTCTTAACACACACAAAGACCCCCCCTTAAAATGATTTTTGCTTTGGTAATCAACATGATCATAAATGGGTGCTTCTGAAGTGTCAGTATAATTAAGGCTTATTTCCTCTTAAACATCACCTCTGAGATCCACATTTCAATCTGAAGATTATACAAACATGAACTTCAACCTATTTCTTGACTCTGCCTGCCACTTTATTTCTGATAAATATCATTAATTCCTAAAATTAGAGTCTCAACTAAAGAGATTTTACTTTATACGTGAATATTATGCTATATTTAAACACTGTTACTTTATGGTTTAATCCTTTTACTAAAATGCTTACAGATTATACTATTACAGGAAATCAAATCACTACTACTACATCTATTAAAAGCCTCTGTGAAGAATTCTAAGAGGTAATGTTTATATGAGATTCTTATATTGTATAAGAAATAAAGAAATTAAGAGGAGTTTCCTTTCAGATTTGTTTGTTTTAAAAGTTGAGGAAAACACAAATAATCCCAATTAGTACATTAATAAGATAGTGAAGGAATAACTTAATTTGAAATATTTTTAAACATTCATCTAATGTTTTAGGATTTTATTTTTTCAACAAATTTATTAGCTCTAAGAATTATTGTTTTATTCAAATAAGTATGATCCAGGTCATATCTAGTTACTTTCTTCTCACAAATCAAATCTCAATGTAAAATTTCTAATAAGCTTCAGACTTTCAGTTAAGAAGACAAGGCAAATTACTAAGCTAGGTGTGAAAACAGAAGCAATCTTTGAAAAAATGTCTACTAATGCATTAGTAAGATTATTCCATGACATGAACATCTTTAATATTTACACATAAAAACCCTGCCAGAGATAATGTAAAACATGTCTCTAAACATGCTAGTTTGGCCATAACTTCTTACCCCAAGCAGCTCAGCTTTAAAAAAGGAAGAATAAAGTCAATTTCCTCACTGTTTTCTTCTTTTACCATAGGATCTAGAAGGACCTATAGTAGCAAGGAAAAATCAGTTTTACATTTCAAAGTTACATCTTTTGCCTGTTTTTCTCAGGTCCCAGGAAACTGAACTGCTGATTCTGTTACACCAGAAAGAAAAGATATATTGTGCATGCAAGATCATTACTTAAAATAGCCTTCAGAATAATAATTTACCCGTCCATGGAACATAAATATTTATGGTCAACAAGCAATAAAGAACATCATCTCCTTAATACATTTTATAGATCTATCTTTATTTGCAATTTTGATTTGTGTCACATTTATTCTTTTCACAATTTCTACATTTGTATCTTCTCTGAATGGTATTTCTTCAATTATATTTCAAAAGTAGAGAAACAATGTCCAGCTCCAAACCACTGAAATTTTAAGTGACTAGAACATCCTCAATTCTAAAAGGACAAGAGCGAATATCCTAACTAAAACATAATATTCTAAAAAGACCACTTTTAAAATACTTGTGGAAGAAAAGTGATCTGAAAAGTAATTATGTGAAGAGTTGAGAATTTAAGAATTGCCGAAATAATACGGGCTGTGCAGCAAAATTGCAAGTAAAAATATGAATTTAAAAAATCAAACCCCTAGAGCTAAATTTTCCTTTGTTTCAATACTAGAAGAATTTTAAATGATGATCCATTTGCCAGTTAACACAATCAGTTCTATTCTTGACACTTAATTATGCCGAGGCATTCATTTTAAATTTAGGATAAATCAATAATTTGTTTAGATAAGTTAAAGAGATTATAGAATAAAATATTTTAAATCAAGTTATTCCTTACACATATCATTTGAGTTTCTAATACACTTTAAGATGCAAGGCCTTACAGGTAAATTCATACTTTGTTATCAATCACATGTGACAATTCAATACTATGTGACAATTCAATAATATTACTTGTATTGTGGTCTTCCGCAGCAGATTAGTACTCAACAGAAAAATATTTTTTTCTTTTTCTTTTTCCCAGGAATGAACTATATTCAGAGAAAACTCCTTCAACTCTATTGAAAAGAAAGCAATAAATGTAGAGTTAGTACTGAAGCTGAGATGAAATAATTTATCATTTCAAACTTCAAATTCAAATTTAAATAAAGGCACTCTTTGCTATGTAAAATCTACTGTTTAATTATCGTTATGTCTCCTGTTCACATATGTCACAAGTTGGAAAAAGAATTAAACATTTTATGACTTCTTCAATAAGGAAAATATCATAATAAATAAAATTTACTCACCATCTTTAATTCCCAGCTTAATATATTCTTCCTCTGATATTACCAAAGGAAGTGTAGTAGTAGTAGACTGCTGTAGCCATGAATAGAATACAGTTTTTATGTCTTCTTCACTTATGTCTTTAGGCTGCCAGAGAAAAGGAAAGAATTGTAGTGAATTATCCTAATACCTAAACTTAACCTTAACATCCTTATTTTAACACCTTATCTTGCTAATAAAATATAAATCTTAATACAAAACCAGGAAGGATATTCATATTCCATAGGCACAGATTTGGGATTTGATATCACAGTACAATGAGTACAATGTAGCCTGAAGACACATTTACACAAGTGGCAGTTTTAAATGCTCCTTTTCTCTATGCCCAGTGATACACATACCATAATTTGGCTCACTAACCATTCCAACCCCATTCTCCTGCCTTCTTCTACTATAGAAGTGGGAAAGGAAACTCCCCAATTCCCAGCTTGGAGCTGTGTGTGTGTGTGTGTGTGTGTGTGTGTGTGCGCGCGCGCGCACGCACACTGGCCAATGATGTACAATCAGCAATCCTTGGGAAGAACCTCTCTTCCTAATTAAAAGGTAAAGAAATCTTGCAAGGAGAAGGCTTTTGCTATGCGTCTTTCCTTCTGCTGCCAAGAATGCAGACATGATGCCTATTAGTACAGCAGATATCTTGGATCTAAGAGAAGGAAAGTCACAGGCTAAGGATGGTGGAAGAGAATGACCAAAGGAGACGAGAGCCTTAATGACATGGTTTACCCACCTATGAGCTCCTCCAAACTTCTTTGTACATGAGAAAAATAAACTCTTTATAAGGTCAAGTCACTTTCTTTTCTTTTTTTCTGTTAAGCTGGCCACAGTGCTGCTATACTCAATAAGTAGAGGGTTAATAAATTGTTCAAGTATGAAGAAATTCTGAGAAAAACACTGCTAGTGTTCAAAGCTTTTAAATTAAAATTAAGTTTTTTAAGCCTATTTGAAATGAAAAATGGGAATAACAAAAATTCATAATAAAAAGATGATTAGTATCTGCCCAAGAAAATAAATCTCTAGTCTACCATTTCTTGACTGGTTGATTTCTGTTCTCTCTCTTCATCCAGAAGTCAAGTTTAGATCTACTGATTAGGTCTGTTCAGAACTTGATCACTACCAAAAGCAGGCTAAATTAAGAAAAGGCATCACTTTCCCATTTTTAAAAATCATGGAAATAGTTAATTTCTTCGGATATTATCGGGCAATGGGATTAAAGACCTAAAGGAAGTCATAAAATGAAAAGGAAAACTATTTAAAATCAAGACTTTCAGAATCAGAAGGCGACTCACAGTTCCTTTTAAATTAAACATCCTTCTGTCCTAAGTGATGTAATTAGCCCAGGGAGACCTGACAAGGTCATAAAGCTTCCACTAAAATATGCAACTCAGGATAGGAAAGGAATTCTGTAGTAATACCCCATTACTGAAACTAAAAAAAAATAATAAATCTAATGACCAGTAGCTAATTATTTTTGTACATGAGACCTAACTTTTGAAAATACCAAGATCAATAACCAAAAAGTTAAAACAAAACTACAAATCACTGTGTACTATTCAGCCAATGCGTTAAATACTCAGTTACACACTGTTATGGAAATGACATTTATTCTATTTGCTTTCCTCTCCTACAGTCACATAATATAATCTATCTTATCTGGGTTTTCATCAACCAGAAAGTTGTTAAAACGGTTCTTCCATGACATAATGACCACCATGATCCTGAGGATTCAAAAGGACCATCTGAATTATCAGAGGATTAAATCATGTTTGCAATTTTTTTTTTTTTTTTTTTTTTTTTTTTGTGGGGAAGACCAGCCCTGAGCTAACATCCGTTGCCAATCTTCCCCTTTTTGCTGAGGAAGACTGGCCCTGGGCTAACATCGTGCCCATCCTCCTCCACTTTATATGGGACGCCGCCACGGCGTGGCTGACAGGCAGTGCGTCGGCGGGCGCTCGGGATCCGAACTCGCGAACCCCGGGCTGCCAAGCGCGGACTAAACCGCTGCGCCACCGGGCGGCCCCATGTTTGCAATTTTTTAAACATATAATAATTTTCCTGTATTACAATTCTCTGAGAACTGATAACCTAAACTGGTACAGGTGATAATTCTCCATTAAAAAGATTTTAAAATTAAGTTCAATACCTCATTTCCTGACCATACCAGTTTCTAAAGAATTAACAGAGTAGAAAAGCAAAACAGTCTAGCACTCTTTTAGGCTGTAATATTAATACTGAAACAACACAGGAGAAAATTTTTCTTAATTACATGGATGTAGCAAAAATATCAATCTTTTAAAAACCAAATTATCCACATTTGCTTGGTACAATATACATAATATGTGTATCGCTTATTAAAGACTTCTTGATTTCTCAGAGTTAAACATTAGAATTACCATATGATCTAGCAATTCAACTCCTAGGTATATGCCCAAAAGAACTGAAAGGAGGGACTCAAAACAGATACTTGTACACCTACACCCATAACAGCATTATTCACAATAGCCAAAAAGGTGGAAACCCACGTGTCCATCAATAGGTGAATGGATAAACAAAATGTGGTATACACATACAATGGAATATTATTTAGCCATAAATAGGAATGAAGTACTGACACATGCTACAATATAAATGAACCTTAAAAACATGTTGAATGAAATAAGCCAAATACAAAGGACAAATATTATATGATTCCACTTACATGAAACACCTAGAATAAGCAAATTCACAGAGACAGTACAGTTTAGAGGTTACCAGGAGCTAGGGGAGGAGAGGATGGGAAGTTATTGCTTAATGGGCACAGAGTTTCTGTCTGGGGTGATGGAAAAGTTTTGGAACTAGATAGTGATGATGGTTGCCTAACATTATGAATGTAATTAATGCCACTGAATTGTACACTTAAAAATGGTTTAAAAAGTATTTTATGTTATATATATTTTACCACTATAAAATAAAAAGGAAAATAAAAGACTTCTTTCCCCTTCTAGCAAAAAGGAGTACAAACATTCTTATCACTTAGCTAAAGCAACTAGAAATTTCACAACACATGAAAAACAATTGTGACATATAAATTTGAACTCACTAAATTTTCTCTAGGTTGTAATTTTAGAGATCTTGGAATTTTAGGAGTAACTTCCACTGGAGTTATTCTGACTACTGCATGCATTTCTATATTTAGTCTCTTTCTCACATCATCTGGAATCTGAAATTTAAAAGTAAACAAAAATATAAATATGTTCAAAGCTTGATTAAAAATATTCCATACTATAAATGTTAACTTCTATGAATTCAAGTGAAATTATAGAAGCTATCACAATTCATAGGTTCAGGCATTGTTATTTCACAACATTTCAGTATTTCCCCTACATTTCTTTCCTTTTACATCTTCTTCATAATGTGATCAATCAATTTTGATCTCTCAAGTCAAGTCTGTTTGAGTACCTCATGGCAACTACTGCCAGTACTGCCACTCCTCAGTGCCCATGGTGCCCAACCTTTAAGGTAGAGTGGGAAGTGCAGACCCCTCACTGCTATCTTATATGGTCCCCAGGACTTTACCATCAGCACTTCTTCACCACTCCCCACCACACAATTTCAAGGACAAAAAAGGATATTCTGGCCTAATGGTAGAACCATTAACAGAAACAGATAAATCATCAAGCTCAGCTCAGACATTCGATTTTGAAGATGTAGGGGGATCTCCTAAACTAAGAGTTTAGAGGTAACAGAAAATAATGAGCCAATGGTCAGAGTTTTAGAAAATGATGTAAGCCAATGAGATTAAAACTTTGTAAGTTGCCTGCATAAAGATCAGAAATAAAACTGTGGGAGTAAAAGAAATCTACAAAGGAGACCCCCTTCCCTTCCTATTTTTCTTCTCTGTCCTAACAATTTTCTCCCTTTATCACCACAAAGTCTCATTTCATAATGGTTCAAAATTAAGTTCAAATAAAAGGGGCTGGTGACTCATTTTACCTAAAATTTAGCATTAATATTTGAGGCCAAGATGAGAAGGTGGAACACTAGTTGCTCTACCTCCTTTCCCAGTTCCACACATTAAAGAGCTGATACCGGTAGGTTAAGCAGCTTCTGGGTACATGCCAATCCAGGTGCTATCACAGGCAGCAGGTCATCTCACAAGATGGGTCTCTCCCTACATAACAAGTCCTTCCTTTGCCTTCAAGAACTTGGGAACAAATCTTCTGCAGGTATTAAAAATGCGAGGCTTGGGCTGGCCCGATGGCATAGTGGTTAAGTTCACATGCTCTGCTTCAGTGGCCTGGGTTCACGGGTTTGGATCCCGGGCGCAGACCTACACCACTCATCAAGCCATGCTGCGGTGGTGACCCACACACAAAATAGAGGAAGATGGGCATAGATGTTAGTTCAGGGCCAAGCTTCCTCAACGGAAAAAAAAAAAGTGAGGCTTTGTAGGACACTCCATGCTAAGTGTGAACTCTAGAGTCAGCCTGCCTGGGTTTGAATCCTAACTCTACTTACTAGTTATGTAACCTGAGGCAAGTAATTTTGACCTCTCCAGGCCTGTACCTGTCTAAGCTTACACCTTTGCAAGTTTACTTAGCCAGAAAATACACAATCTTTCCCCAAACAAGGCCTCTACCCTGCAATCAGATATGTGTCCCTGCAGGACTTTATACACTATTTCTTATTATACTGGTTTTCAAATTATATATAACATATTATTCTAATTCATAATTTGAAGAAGTTCAAGCAACATAAAATTATTTCCTCCCTAATTATGAAATTTATACTAACCCAGACTTTCCCAAGATGGAGAGCTTCTACATTTTTGGTGTATTTTATGGCATTCTTCAATTCCTCAAGTCCATTCCAGACTACCTGTAGCACACAGGCCTTACCCGCTTCTTGACTATGGTCTGAGCTAATTTGTTTTTGATCTAGTGGTTCTGACACCTGCTTCTCTTTTTCAGGTGGCAGGACATTTTGCTTTGTTTTACTTTGCTGTTGTTTTGGAGAAAGCAGCTTAACTAGCTTTCCATAGGTCACAGTAAAGCTGGGTTCCAGATCAAAATATTCCTGGTCCCATGGAAATACATGAACGGCAGAGTGTTTGTGAAAGACGGAAGCTGCCGATGCATTACGTATACTGGGAGGCTGAGATTTGCATACTCTGAAAATATTGTCTAGAGGAACAGCTTTCGACTGCATATGTTTGAATGCGTTGATTTCAGTTAAACCCCAGGATGTCTCTTGTTTCCTCTCAGACCCAAAAGAAAAAATGCTTCCTATCATAGTCCATAAGCTTGGTGTTGATGATGAGTCAATTGTAACCTCTGAATCTGTTTCATTAGACCCAGAGAATCCTATAGTATTTGATTGAAGTTGCTTGGTTTGAAGTTCTTTTGTCAATCCTTTTTGAAATTTTCCACATGCATTATCTGCTTTTGAAAATGTATTCTCTTTGGCTTGGCGAATCTTTGGCTGAATAAGGAGTTCAGTGTCAGTTTCCAGTCTTCCGTAAGTAGCAGTTGGTATCAGTGCAACTGTGTAGGAAATAAAGCTCATTAGTGCACATTCACCCCTGCTGTGGATGCAACGCTATGGTGCAGAGGATGATGCAAACACTGCAATAGCACCTACCAATACGGAGACATACATAAGTGTGCTGATCAACCCAAACAGGAAAAATGGCTTTTGGGAAAACTATTCGAATTTGATCTAGAAGATGCTGTTCAAGGGAAGCAGCATGCAGCTCCTAAAACCAACAAACAGAAAGATCAATTCACTTTACATTTTGTCTGTTCCACGTCTAGTGAGGAAATCTCAATTCATTCTTATAACTCAAACCAACTCAGAATATATAATGAAGCTCAAACAAGAGAAATCTAAAGACACTGATATTTTGAAGTAGTTTAACCTTAAAATGGGATAGTTCCCATATTTTTCTTTACCAGTATCTCCCAATCATCTGCTGAGACGGGTTCCACTTCAACTTGTTGACAAGACACCACATGGGAACATGGCTTGAGAAACACCTGGAAAAAATTTAAAATGTAAAACTACTTTTAAGACTTTTTCAGATCCCTAGAAAATAAGAAGTTCTCTCTTTAGGTAAGTAATTAAGTGTGTGTGTGTGTGCGCGTGTGTGCACATGCATGTGTGTGCGTGTATGTATTGTGTCATCCTTCATTTGACAAATATTTATTAAGCACTTATTCTTAGCTAGGCTTTGATATACTCAACATTTTAGGAAAAATCGTTTCACATCTAATTGTAGAATAAAGGAAAATATATCCAAGTACAACACATGTTTTTTAAAAAAATGAAATAAAGATAACCATTAACAAAAGAAATGTAACCAAAAAATGCAAGCAGAAACACTAATGTCATCAAGTCATGGCTTGATCTAGTACATACATACTCTAGAAGTTTTGCAACTGTTCGTTTTATAACTAACTTCAAGTCATGCTGCTTCTAGAAAAGTAAAAAACACACTGAAATAAAGATCAGAGCCAATTATTTAGAAGTATAATCAAGCACAGCTAAAAAGTAAAGTAAAACAAGTATCTCCTCTTCCAGTCTATAGGTATATATGAAATGCTAGTATGTCTCAAGAAGCTGGCATCCACCATCTTACTTTCTTTTCCCTTCTACAGGCATTTCTGGGGATTAGAGGTACAATCCAAAGCCACCAAGTATTAAATGCTCCAGGCAAGCAGCCCTTCTCTGCTTTTGTGGATGGGAGCAGAATTTCCCCAAGTGCCTCACGCAACTCCTCAGTGACTCTCCCTTCAGCACCTCCTGTATACCCGTTTTGAAAGGGGTGATTCTGAGGAAGCACAAAGCAGCTCCCACCCACTAAGAAGCGCGAGTCGTGGGCAAGTCAGTCCACCTTCTGTTCCTACCGATGATTCTTTGGTCCCTGAGTGGTATTGTACAATACAGAGGATCTGCAGAAAATCAGGTAAAAGATCACATTGAAGCAAATGGGAATTAAAAGCAAGTAGGTCACCAAGACAAAAAACAAGAAATGCTGGAGAGGTTGTGGAGAAACGGGAACCTTCATTCACTGCTGGTGGGAATGCAAACTGGTGCAGCCACTATGGAAAATAGTATGAAGATTCCTCAAAAAATTAAAAATAGAAATACCTTATGATCCAGCAATTCTACTCTTGGGCATCTACCCAATGGGCAAGAAATCAACCATCACAAGAGGCTTATGCACCCCTATGTTCATTGCAGCATTATTCACTATAGCCAAGAAGTGGAAGCAACCCAAGTGTCCCTCGACTGATGATTGGTTAAAGAAGATGTGGTATATATATGCAATGGAATACTACTCAGCCATAAGAAAAGACACAATTGTCCCATTTGCAACAACATGGATGGACCTAGAGGGTATTATGTTAAGTGAAATAAGCCAGAGAGAGAAGGACAGACACTGCATGAATTTACTCATATATGGAATATAAATGAACACACGGACAGAGAGAACTGATTGGTGGTTACCAAGGGGAAGGGGGCTGGGGGTTGGGCACAATGGGTGAAGGGATGCATCCACATGGTGACGGACAAACAAAAATGTACAACTAAAACCCCACAGTGTTATTATAAACTATTAAGACATCAATAAAAAAAAAAAAGCAAGTAGGACTGTTCAGAGTGCTGATGAAAACATCAAGATCAGGAATAGGAAGCTGATGTTTCCCACAGGGAAGAGCCACATACTCAAAGAGAGCAAGAGTAACTTGCTATGCAATCCTGGGCAAAACAGTCCCTCTCCCTAAGTTTGTAGACCAAGGCCCCAAAGTTAGTGATTTCTAAGGTCACTCTGGTGCTAAAGTTTTAAGATTGTAGGAAAAATTTAGGGTAAGCAAAGGACTAGCGCTGAGTCTATGAAGTTCTCAGCAGTAGTGTATTCTCATGATCAAAAACACACATGAACAAAATTATTCTGTGTTCAAAACTAGTTAAAGATGTGACAACTCTTGTGTACTGTTGTGGGAAACGGGCAATTGAGCACCAATTATCAAATTTTTAAATGTGCAGCCCTCTAGACTTGGCAGTTCAATTTTTAGTATTTCATTCCATATATATATATATACACACAGAGATGTTCAATTGTTCATAATATGTTTCTAATATGTGGAAAGGTATCTCTGATACAGTTTGTGGGGGAAAAATTGCAAAAAATATGTGTGATCTCATTCTTCAAATGTAAAGGTCTAGTGAGATCCCTACATACAGTTCACACTTGTTCTGAGGCTGGGGTTAGAGAAAGGGAAAAACATTTTTTACTTTCAATTGTAGAATATTTGTAATGACTATGTATTACTTCTGTAGTTCAAAATATTTAAAAAGGAATAAATTGGTGAATATAATAAAATGAAAAAAATAGATGGATCCTTAAGCTTTGGAGTTTGCCACGTAAGCACATTAAATTCATAGGCAAGACAAAAATGGAAAAATAATAACCCTCCTTTGTAGGATAGATATATATATATACATATTTTTTAACACATCTTTTTTTTTTTTGAGGAAGATAGGCCATAAGCTAAGATCTGTTGCCAATCTTCCTCCTTTTCTCTCCCCAAAGCCCCAGTAGATAGCTGTATGTCATAGTTATACATCCTTCTAGTTGCTCGATGTGGGACACTACTTCAGCATGGCTTGATGAGCGGTGAGTAGGTCCACACCCAGGATCCGAACTAGCAAACCCCAGGCCTCCAAAGCAGAGAGCACAAACTTAACCACTACGCCACTGTGCCAGTCCCAAATTTAAAAAATCAAGTATGACCCTGGAAGGTTAGAAAATTTGTCAGAAACAAATGAAATGAAGTTCAATAATAGTAAATAAAATTCAGTAATTCATAAAGCAAAAATAATTGCTCAAAAACAAAATGAGAGAACCTGAAAAGTGAGTAAAATAGATAGTGGAATACAAAATCAACTAGGGAGCATAGTGGACTACAAGATAATGACTTAACAATGGAGTATATAGTCAACTTGAACATCCAGGACTGGTTATACTAGCACACAAGTTAGGTATCATCTCACCCCCTAAAAATAAATAAATCTGAACTTATAATTTTATTTCCATTGCTCTATTATGTGACATTAGAAGAAAGTCATCGTCATCACATTTTGTGCTTACCTCTTCTCCATTTGAGAGTCCAAGTTTCTGACCAACTTGTCTGTTAATTTCAGCCACATTTTCACCTTGATCACTGAAATGCCTGCCTTCCACCCAGCTCAAGAATGCAGGCTGGTGACCCCAGGCTACTTCTATAGCTTGATTCTATTTATGCAAAAAATAAGAAATGGTGGGGGGGGTGTTAAAAGTTTTTACATGCTTTTCTGGATTCACATAAAAGATAAACTATCATTCCAATCAACACGTACAAAAGGAGTTCTATAGATAACAGATAGCTCTGTTATCCACATTTGTCATAGCATTTAAAAAGCTATAATCATTTCCAACACCCAATGCTGGTGATGCTATAGATGAAACCAATACCCTTATATTCTCATGACAGCATTATAAATTGATTCAACCATTCCAGAATTCAAAATGGCAATAGGTAGCCAATGAACTTACATAGTCCTTGAGCCATATATACATATTTGAGTATTTATTCTGAATTAATGATTCAAAGAGAAAAAAAATTACACCAGAACATACCTCTGCAGTATTTTCTACAGTGAAAAATGTAGGGCTCTCTTAAATTTCTATCAATAGGGAAATTATTAAGTAAGCTACAAATTTACTACTTTCAAAAAGTTTGGGTCAATAAGTAGAAACATGTATCATGATCATTAAAAATGTAACCGTATTTATTAGAAGAGTAAAAATGCACATGGTAAAAGCACAGAAAGTACCAAAGCATAAAACATGAAGGTAGGTCCCTGTTCCCAGAGGTAATTACTGTTAATAGCTTCTCATGTACTCTTCTAGAAATTTTATATTATGTAGCTTTTTGTTTGTGTGTGAGGAAGACCAGCCCTGAGCTAACGTCCATTGCCAATCCTCCTCTTTTTGCTGAAGAAGACTGGCCCTGGGCTAACATCCGTGCCCATCCTCCTCCACTTTATATGGGACGCCGCCACGGCGTGGCTGACAGGCAGTGCGTCAGCAGGCGCCCGGATCTGAACTCACGAACCCCGGGCTGCCAAGCGTGAACTAAACTGCTGTGCCACCGGGCTGGCCCCTTATGTGGCTTCTTAAATCATAATTTTAAAAGTTCTAGAACTGTGGAAACATATAAGTAAAAAAAGCAATTAGTTTGTGGCTAAGGAATAAAAAATAATGTTTTCTTTGATTAAAGAAGTACAAACTCATAGAAACCTTGGAAAATATATAAACTTGGAGGTGGAAAAAAAGAAATTACTGATATTCCCGCCACAAAAAGACAAGCACGTGAAGAATTTTGTCTATTTCCAATTTTGTCTATTTCTAATCCTTTTTTCTATATGCAAGTTAGTTTTTCACATAGTTGTGTATTATAGTCATGATTTAGTATCCTTTTCCCCCACTTAACATTGTATGATAAGCATTTTCACACATGTATCATTTTCTAAATAAAACGTAAGGATTTCATTCATAGCCATCAAGACTTACAATCTCAGGAAATTGAAGTATTATTACATTCATTTATTTACATCAAAATAAATTAATTATGTTTAAATGATTAAATTCATTCATTTACATCAAATTTTACTACCTCAAAACTGGTTAAAGGCTGCTTATTGTGTTTATTTTTTTGGATTTTGTGTGTGTGTGTGTGTGTGTGTGTGTGTGTGTGTGTAAGACCAGCCCTGAGCTAACATCCATTGCTAATCCTCCTCTTTTTGCTGAGGAAGACTTGCCCTGGGCTAACCATCGCGCCCATCTTCCTCTACTTTATATGGGACGTCGACACGGCAGGGCTAACGAGCAGTGCCTCGGCTGGCGCCCGGGATCCGAACCAGCGGACCCTGGGCTGCCAAGCTTGAACTAAACCACTGCGCCACTGGGCCAGCCCCTTATTGTGTTTCTTTAAATAGAACACACTTCAAAGGATGTTGGAGCCACTTCTGAGGCAACATAATGTACTTTAAATTAATCATGTTATTAAAATATTAAAACTTTGTATTCAAGAAAGTCATGATGTACTACTTAGTTGTGTAATTTTTCTCACAGTTCATCACAGGATAGTCCAACTGCTCTGGCTGACAAAATCTTTCCACTGAGAACAGTATGATACAGTAGAAAGAGCCCTTGGTTTGGAGTCAAAAGTCTTCAGTTACTATGTCAGCTGTAACGGTGTGAGCTGATGTTACAAGAGTGCAGGCGACCAACCCCCAGGTGCCTTCCAAGGGGCTTCATTAAAGTCAGTGACTTATGATCCAGATCAATTCTCCTATTTCATAGGAAGAAACTTTTAAAACCAGGGAAGTTAAATAAAGAAATATAAAACACATTCTGAAATATCAAAAAAGAGAATTCCACCAACTCACTGGAAAAAGGAAAAATCAACTTTATTAAACAGGAAAAATACTTCAATTATTCATTTGGTCAAAATGTAGTAACTAGCTCCATAAAGTCGTAACGTTTGTTCAGTTGGATTTAGTAAACTTTGCAGACTAATGTTCTGAGTCCATTTTTATGTCAAAAAATTTTCACTTGAACCACAGAGGCCCTGGACACTCAGATAGAGAGGAGAAACAAACAGACTGGAGAGAAAGGAGTCTCTTTTCCAGGAGATTAATCAACAAAGACTGACTACCTGCTTTTGCCTAAACCTGTGTGTAGGGCCTTGCTTGCTCAGCAATAACCTACGAGCCCTATTACAACCACGTGTCCTCCTGGCCCTCTCTGGGCAGGACACCAACCATCTGGGATGGCCTGGCCAACCCAGATCCTAACTTATCTCACTCAAAGAACATCATGTCTTGAAGGAACACAGAGCCCACGTGAGCTGCTGTTCCTGGGAGGGCTGGTTGTACCAAGGACAGAACTTCTTGGCAAGCAGTTAGCCTCTGTCCCCTGCCTATATAAACAACCCCCTCTCTGCCTGCGGTAGCAGGTGCACAACTCTGTCCAGCCAGCCGCCCCTGAACACTCCCTATACGTAAGTCCCAATAAACCTATACATCTCGTACATCATCTCCGGGTCTTTTCTCTGGTCTCTTCACTACCCATCTAGCGCTGCTTGCACAACTGGGTGTGCAGCCAGACACTGTGGTACCTGGCCAGGTCCAAGGCCTGGGTTATCTCTTGCTAACACTAAGGAAATGACAAATCTATACCTGGCCACTTCTGGATGGCGATTTAGGTTCATCTGTTTGCATTCAGTCTGGATATGAATCCTTTCCTGTTTTGGCAATCAGAGAAAGCGCTGAGCCCAGAGTACAGACAAAGTAACTGAGTTAAAACAGTGGTTCTCAACTAAGGGTGATTTTGATCCCCAGGACACCTTTAGCAAATGCTGGAGATATTTTTGGTTGTCACTCCTGGGGGGAGGGATGCTACTGGCATCTAGTAGATAGAGGTCACGGACGCTGCTAATCATCTTACAATACCCAGGACAGCCCCCCATAACAAAAAATTATCCAGCCTAAAATGTCCATAGTGCCAAGGTGAAGAAATCCTGAGTTAAAGTATCTACTGGATACCCAGTCCTGAAACAAAGACTTGGATAAACAAAAGAAGACAATGCTTGAAACACAGAACAGAGTATAACAAGTGAGATGTGTCACATAAACAGCAGTAAAGTTTTGAAAAGGAGACAAATGTGGGCAAGAGAGAATTTGAAAGCTACGTGGAAGAGGTAGGATTACGTTCAGTTTTTAAAGGCATGGAATGAGGAAAAATGTTTTAGGGAAGAAGAGTAGTGTGAGTAAGAGTAGAGAAGTGTAAGAGAGATGGGTGAGAAGTGAGAAGGCAAGTCTGAATGACACGGAGTGAGTTCTAGACCAGAGGGCAAATTAACTGCATGCACATGGTACCAGCCTGGGAGTCCCAGTTTCCTTATGTGTATAGAAATGACCTAGATACCTAAGGTGTTTTTCATCACCAACAACTAGGATTCTAGAACAGTGAGTCTTAACTCTCTTGTGCATCCAAGTAGCCTGAAGATATTTTAAAAATTACAGATGCCTGAAGCCCACTCCCCAAGATTTGGATTCAGTAGGTCTGTGGAAGGGCCACAACATCTGTATTTTTAAAAGCTTCAAGGTTTTAAATTCTGACACAGAATTTAAACAGAAAACCATTGTTCTGACCCTCTTCCCATTACAGCATTATGTATATTATGTACTCAATACTTTAGCCCAAATAATTCAACCCACTAACTCACAACTTATGACTTTCTGCTTTAACAATTATCTATGCCCTCTAACCCAATAATTCAGGGAACCTATCCTAAATAACCAGAAATGAAAACAATGTTTTAAAGCAAAGATGTGCTATTTTTAACTTTTAATTTATTTATTATTACTATTTTTTGGTGAGGAAGATTGACTCTGAGCTAACATCTGTGCCAATCTTCCTCTATTTTGTATACGGGATGCCACCAGAGCATGGCTTGATAAGCGGTGTGTAGGTCTGCACCCAGGATCTGAACCCGTGAATCCTAGGCCTTTGAAGCAGGGCATGCGAACTTAACCACTGACACTGGCCAGCCCTATTTTTAACTTTTTATTAAAATGTAATTACAGTATAATTCTTAAGGTCTAAAAGTTGAATACAATGTAAATGTTTAATCACAGTGAACAATTAAATAAATTATGGCAAATTTATGATATAATACTAATTAACCAATAAAAATGATGATTACATTTAACTGTATATGTGTGTATTTAGGACTTCATTTCTGTTAAAAATAATTAACGATTAGAAACAAAACTGGAAGATGTGACCCAAACTATTACTATTAGTTATCTCTAGGTTTGGGGACTATGGGTAACTTTCATTTTCTTTTTTCTAATTTTCCGTGCTTTCTAAATTTTCTATAAAACAAATGTATTACTTTTATAATTGGGAACAAAAGTTGGCCTATCCTGCTGAAATAGGCTGGATAGAAACAACAATTCATTCCAAGGCTGAAGAGATTTAAGTTTTAAAAAGATATCCATGAATTAATTCTTATGAATACTTATTAAATGTTCAAAATTAAAAGAAAGATCAAGACCACTAAGTCCTTAAATAGTGATGAATGTAACACAGCATCCACATCTCAAGATTAAATTATTAGAGTTACCGTAAAGAAGTATTCCTATAAACTCATTAGGTGGCGAGTCTATTCCTATAAACTCGTTAGGTGGGGATGTGAAGGCATATTGAAAATCTCCATCAAAGTTGACTGAGAGCACAGGGCAGGGTCTACCTGAGACTTGGTGACACTAACTCATTTCCAGCCATGAAGGAAGCTCGTCAGGGCCAAAAGATTGTCTACTTTATGATAAAAGAAATAACGGAAGGATCTGCTGAATTTGGTATGCTCTTAAAGATGGGGAGGGGGGTGATAATATAGAAAAATAGTTACGGTGAAGTAACTAACGTGGAAAGGTGGGACACTTGAAATTACTGCAAACTCATATATTTCCTGCTCGGATTAGCCAGTGGTGGATACCATTCATCCAGGATTTTCGAGGATTTCAAATATTCTATTCTTTTGTCCCCATAAGCACATTCAAACTCGTAGACCACGTGCCTCTATTTTTACTCCTTAAAATAGGATGGTGTTACTCCACCAGTGGTTAGAGCTATGAACCACCACAACCACAACGTCCACAAGGGCGACTGACAGCGAGGTTCTAGTAAACCTAATTACATATGTCCAAATATGCATAATCCCATTGCACATTCCCAGTACCCCTTGGAGGTGTTCAGAGTGTTGGAGACACAGAGAAGAACCTTCCTTTTATTAACCTATCCCGCTCGTGGGACACCGTGCTCAGTCCCTGTTAACCTACAGGGGCTCCGCAAACCTATTTGCCCCTCCTCCCTGTGGAGGCCCGGACCACAGCTGTGCAGGCACCTGGAAGTCGCTGGCAGGAAAAACATTTAAAACAAAAACAAAAACGACTTCTCAAGGGCTTTTCCAATCTGGAGTGAGGATATCTGAATGCAGAGATCGAACATTAGGATGTCTGAAAGCCCAGTTTCACCGAGTGAAAAGACCTGGAACGAACAAGTTAAGTTAAAGACCCGGGGCTGCACTGGACGTGGTGGGGGCTGCAGACACTGCCCAGACCGGCCCTGCCATCAAGAGGCCCTCGGTCTACTTCTGAACAACTCGGCGGCGCCGGGAAGGCAGCCCGTGCCCGCCGCCGGGAGAGGCCCGAGGTGCCGCCACGTCCCTGCAAGACCTCGGCTCTGTCCGACCCCGAACTGCCGACCAGGTGTCCCGAGTCCGGGCCGGGAGCCTTGTCCGGGGCCGGCGCGTTACCTGCAGCAGGTGCAGCTGGGCCACGAGGCGCCGCGGCAAGTGGAGGAAGCAGTCGCGAGCGTTGGTGAAGGCCACAGTCACGGTCACCCCACCTCCCCCCGCACCCGCCAGGCGATCGATGCCCCACATCGTCAGCAAGCCCGGACGGCCCGGCCGCCCACGCCACCGCACGCCGGACGCCCGGGCAGGCCCAGGGCTCCGAAGCCGGAGACGATCGATCGCCCCGCCCCCTCTCCCCGCGGCGCTTGTCCCCGCGCGCCGGTAGGGGGAGGGGCAAGCAAGCCTTCCGCCGCTCTCCGCGCCTCTCCGCCGCGCCGCTGGGGGGCGGCACGTCGTGCACCGAATCCTCGCTAGCAGGAAACGACGGCCGACGCTATCGATTTGTAGCCAATCCCGGCACGCCTTGACCTATCCCTCTCTCTTATTGGAGACACGGGAGTGCGGCGAGGCGGATGTTGTCGTCTTTGCAAGGGCCAAAACCGGCAAGATGGCGTCGAGTGGCAGGGAGCTTGGGGGCGTATTCGACCACCACGTCCAGAGGGCTGTATGCGACACGCGGGCCAAGTATCGGGAGGGGCGACGGCCTCGCGCTGTCAAGGTAAAGTGATTTTGGTTTCCTTCGCTGTCCTTGGTAGCTTTATGTGAGCTCTAGCTCTACAAGCCGAGCTTACGTAAATAAAAGCTTGAAAAGCAGCGGTCATATCCGTCTCTCATTGGAGATGGGTATGAGGAACCCTGGTACTCAGGTACCGAAGATTCTCACGACCCCTTTGGTCAACTGCTAGAACGTCAGCTCCGCGAAAACAGGCCTTTATTTTAGTCATTGCATCTTCCGTGTTTACAGTGCTTGGCGCATGGCAAGCACCCAATGAATATTGGTTAATTCTCTCCAGTAATTTCTATCGAGCCAATTTTTGGAAAACATGTCGATTGAAGATTGTCTGCTTTGGTTAGAGGCACTCACACGTGGGGTGAATTATTCTTTATACAGAGAGAGGGGCAAAATTTTTGATTCCTGTTTCCTGCAGACCGACTGAACCACAATATTTCTTGTTTTCAAAGCTTTTTTTGTAAAAAATAACAGATTTGTCCTAGGCTTATTTATGAAACACATTTAATGTGTCTGCATTTCTTTTAGGTGTATACAATCAATTTGGAATCTCGATACTTATTAGTACAAGGAGTTCCTGCAGTGGGAGCGATGAAGGAATTAGTTGAGCGGTTTGCTCTATATGGTGCAATTGAACAGTATAATGCTCTAGATGAATACCCAGCAGAAGACTTTACAGAAGTTTATCTTATTAAATTTATGAATTTGCAAAGTGCAAGGTAATATGCAAGTTAAGCGGTGTCTCATTTCCTCCTTTCCCATTGCTATAATTTTGGTCCCAGTTTTCCCTTATTTATACCTGAATTACCTGATAACCTAACATGGCACTGTTATTATTTTCCGTGATTCTTCTTGAATGTTAGCCTTGCCAAAACACTATTTCCATCGTGTCATTCTCATGCTTAACAATTTTGTGTCATGTAGTGTGTAGATTAAAAATTGGGTCTGGAGTAAGTTTTCCAGTTACACTACTTACTAACATCATGACCTTGGACAAGTTATTTAACTTCCTTAAGCCTGTTTTTCTTATTCTGTAAAATCTATATGGTAAAAGGACCTATATATTGAGGTTGTGTGGGGATGAAATGAGATAATCCCTATAAAAGGTGTAGCATAGTGCCTGTTTAGAATGCAGTCAGCATTAGCTACTGAGGTTCTTACTGTTATGTGCCTATGTGGATTGACCCCATCTTTTCTAGCCTTCTATGTAACATACCTCTCTGTCCCAATAAGGCTGAAAGTGTGAAATGCCTTATCTATTTCCAGGTTGACCTCTCTTCTTTTTACTAATTTGCTGTAAGACCCATCCGTCCCTGGCTATTACAATTAATATTTTCTTTTCTCTGCTTCAAATAGCACTTGTAGTCTGCCACAAAAACACTTGATTTTATGGGATCATGTATTCTCAGGTTGCTCTTATATATAATCTCACTTCCCTAACCAGCTTGCCAGCTCCTCATGGTTAAGGAATCATATTTTCTAGAGCTTTTGTATCTGCCACAGCACCTAGTACAGTAGGCTGTGAAGTTGGACATCTGGCTTTGAATCCTAGCTCCACAAACTAAAGTGAGCATGGTCAAGTTATGAATCTCCCCTGTCCTCAGTTGCATTATGGGATTGTTGTGAAGTGGTAATTCAGTTGAAGCACTTAGGACACCACCTGGTGCATTGTAAAATCAGTAAGTTTCTAATCATTATCCCTGTGCATATAAGTAGTTAAATATTTATTATAGTGTAAAGCCTGGCCAGTCATAAATGTTTAATAAGTATTTGTTGAATGAATACCATTCTCTCATTTTCTCATTGATTAGTTATATATTCAAAATGTCCTTAATTATTGGAAGTATTACAATTACAATATTTTTATTATTTTTTTAATATATGAATCCTATTATAGGAGCACATTGTGCTGAAAAGGCTAAATTGGGTATGAGCTAACTCTCAAAGGCCATTTAAGTTAACACAGAGAAAATCTCTTTCATGACCACAGACTGTGTACCTCAGGCTAACTGCTGGATCTTAAGTTGAGTCAAGGGAGTCTGGATATGTGTGGATGACATAGCTCAAGAGTGTGTGAGTTTAAGAGTATACACTGGATCAGTAGGGTCAATACCATCTACGAACAGAGCCTCTTAATTCCCAAACCATAGGATGTATATACACATACCAAAGCTAGACTTGGCTCTTTAGATTAATGCGTTGTATACTAGTTAAGCTTTCATCCTAAGTAAATCCAGATTAATAAACCATGCTATCATGTATTTCTGTTTAGGACAGCCAAGAGAAAAATGGATGAACAGAGTTTCTTTGGTGGATTGCTTCATGTTTGTTACGCTCCAGAATTTGAGACTGTTGAAGAAACTAGAAAAAAATTACAAGAAAGAAAGGCTTATATAGCAAGAACTACTAAAAATAAAGGTATGGAAAGCCCTTATTAAACATCTTCTATGTGTCAGGCCCTCTGCTAGGTATATCCTCTTGGAGCTCTCAGATTAGTAGGAAGAGGGGCAAGTAAATGATCACAGTATTCAATAACTGTAAACTGCAGGGTTCTGTGCAGCACTCCACACAATCTGGGCTGGGAGGAGAGAGATATTGGTTCATGAAGACTTCCTACATGATGAGAGAGGTGGCTGAGTTTTGAAGGATAGGTAGATATTACTGAGAAGGGGAGAGAAAGAGATGGAAAGGTTGGCCAGGTAGCATGTTTAAAGGCACAGAGGAGTAAATGAACATCATACATTTTAAGGAACTGTGAGTGGTATAGGATAAACACAACAAAGGGGCTTCAGTGAGAAGTTTAGAAGGGTGGACAGGAAGTGAATCATGAAGGGCCTTGTGTCCTGTGTTGAGGAATTAAGGCTTTGACCTAAAGGTAGTTATGATTTACAGACCAGTTACCAACTGCTGATCTAAAACTGCTAAAAGTGGAAAAATTCCACTGTTGACCAGCAGCTGGCCAAATGCCCCATATGCCCAACTGAGTTTCCCTAGACAGAAATTCCAGTTGCCTGAAATAGAGTCATGGGATCTGGTACATGGATTATAGGACTAGAACAGCCAGAATTGGACTAAGAAAAATGTGTGTGGTCTGAAATCTGAATAGTACTAGAGGCTCAAATTACCAGATTTCCACCCTCTAGTTGACAGACAAAGTCAGCATTCATACAGCTGTTGAATATGATGAGTTTATGGCTGATTGGGGAAGGGGCATGTGGCAGAGGTGAAGAGAGAAATAAAGTGAGAAGACTCTTGGAAAATCTCCCTGAAAATTTGTCAAGAGAGCTGTTGAGAGTCCCTGGTCATTTGTAGACACTGAATTTTAACCTGTAAGATATGAAAATAACTAGCTCCAGGAAAATGTGTGTGTACATGGCAAAGGAAATTACAAAATATGGGCCCAGCATATTGCCTCTTTTAAAAACTAATTAACACAAACTAAGCAGCATGATACATACATATAGTGAATACTCTGAAGCTGTAAAAAAAGGAGTTTTCTGTGTAATGACGTGGAAAAACTCTCCAAGATCTGCAGTTAAGTGGAAAAAGCAAAGGTGCAGAGAAATGGGTATTACAGAGCGATAGAGGGGTAAGTGGGAGGAGGAAAAGACATACTGGACAGATAAATAAGAAAGTAAGAATAGTGATTACTAGGCCTAGCCCCATGGCCTAGTGGTTAAATTCGGCAGACTCTGCTTCTGTGGCCTGGGTTCAGTTCCCAGGTGCAGACCTACACCACTCATTGGCGGCCATGCTGTGGCAGTGACCCACATACGAAATAGAGGAAGATTGGTACAGATGTTAGCTCAGGGCAAATCTTCCTCAACAACGACAACAACAAAAAGAATAGTGATTATTTATCAGAGGTGGAAACCAGGCATCTGGGGAGCAAGGAAAGAGTGAAGCTTGACACTAACATCTTTTATCCTTTTCAGCTTTTAAACACATGAATGTATTGCCTGCTTAAGAAGTAAATTTTTGAGGGTAGCATTTGTTAACATTTTAAAGTAATGTTTTTAAAATTACACATTTCTGAATGATGAAAACAATAAATGAACCATTTCTGTTTCCCTTTCCCTCACCTTTTAAATTGTAATGTAAAGATCATTACATGTCAAAGAAGAAACTGGTTACCAAGCATAAAGACACACAAAATTTTAGACAGGACTTCCATTCAGAGACATCTGGATTTTGTGCAGCCACGGTGAACACTTCTACTGGGAACTCAGATCCTTGTCTTCCTTATTCTTGTGAATTGCCTTTATGTTATTTTTCCTCAAAATGTACGTGTTCATCAGGGGAACATGTGGACAGAGCATCAAACTCCTCTCAGGATGATAGAAACTGTGATGAAACAGTGGAGCATTATAACCACAATGACTCTTGGCAGAAAATGCGGATGAAAACTTTTAAAAATTCTGTGGCCTGCACTGGTGCACAGAAGGCTATTACTACTTCAGAGGCAGTTGACAGATTTATGCCTAGGACAACACAACTGCAGGAGCGGAAAAGAAGAAGAGAACATGATCGTAAACTTGGAAGTTTTTTTGAAACGAGCACAAGCAGTAATGAGGATATGATTGGGCCTCTGTTGCCAGACATCAAAGTGGATATGCATGATGACTCCTTGAATACAACGGCAAATTTAATTAGGAATAAACTTAAAGAGGTAAGATCACTTAAAACCTGTTTTAAGAGACTATTTGATTATAGAACTGACAACTAAATGGAGAATTTTTTGTAGGAACTACGTATAGTATTGTCATTAATTTTTTTTCATTTTTAGTATTTTGATGTATTTTCCTACAATTGTTTAATTAACTGAATTTGACTAACAGATTTTTATTTGGTTTGATACCATTAATCCTTGCTTTAAACAATGACAGAACATAGTTCATGTCACTCTAGATATAAAATAGAAAAGCAGTGGTTTCAGTCAGATCAATCTGCGAGAGTGGAGGCAGGCCCTCCCTTTTTTTTTAAAGCTCCCCAGATCTGATATGAGCCAAAGTAGAGAACTATTCCATTGAAGGAAACTTATTACAATTTATTTCTCTTAAGTTCAAAGTTACTACAAATTACATCAAATTCAAAATGCTTATTTTGCTTCTTTGATAAAGATAGCCACAGAAGAAAGTGAAATTTCTAAAGATTAGGCCTTAAGTTCTGCATTTCAAATGTAAACTTAGACTAGAACTAGATTGTGCTACCTAGGTAGTAATTTTTTTTTTGTTATTTACATAATTATTTTCCATTGTCTAAGCACAAATAAAAGGAAGTTAACATTTGAGTAAGCTTTTGAAAGATACCTTTTTGTGGGGCAAGCCTTTTAGAAATCATAAACTGAGGGAGAAAGACCATTCTCTTATACTTCAACTCTGAGGTTCAGAAAGTGCTTTTCACACAGTTATACATATATTTTACAGTGCGATGAAGGGAGGCTAAGGTAGCTTTATTTTATGTACATTTGTTTTACCTGAAAATTACCTGATTAAGGAAGAGGGATTGTTTTATAATAATAAAAATCCACGGACACAATTTCTGTGCTTAAGCCTCTTTTAAATTTTTCAGTTTGTGCAGGCACTCTTCCTTCCTCCAGATAGAGCCGAACTGAGGCATAGATACTGATACATAGCTGTCTCAGCCAGAGCGGACTGTATTTTTAAGAAAAAAGTGTTAGGTCCAAGTCCTAAATACAGAAATAGTAGAACTACAAAAAGGAGAACTAATAAATACAATTTACTACAGTTTCTAATAATTTTCCATTTTAAGAGAAGACTGTCTTAACTGTGCTTTAACTTATTGTCCATTCTTTTTTTTTGATGATGTATTTGGTTTCATTTTTCCCTAAGAAATTGAGGATTATGCCATTTTCTGCTTAGTTCTCCAAATTTTATGCATAACCAGGATATCTGTCTGTATCCATAAAATAACAAGTGACTTCAGATCTATAAAGGAATGTTAAAGTAAAGCATATGTTAACTTCTCTCCCCTCAAATTTGTTTTCTTGTTAAATGGCTTTAGAAATTTTACTCCCATCAATGTTTGGACGGAAAACTTTGCTCTGTGCCCAGATCATAGGCTGTACCTTAAACTTGGGCTAACTCTGCCTCAAATATGATGACAAGGATTGAACTACTGGATGTATATCCTGTCTCTTCTAATAGTTTATTTACTCCTGTACTATAAATGTAAGTTTTGTTGGTTCTCTTTTTTTTAAACCAGGTGATCTCGTTGGTGCCAAAACCTCCAGAGGACAAGCTGGAAGATGTGCATACAAGTCGTCCATTAAAACAAAGAAGAAGAATATAGATTGCCAGTAGGAAATCAGTATTTTCTAAAGGACTATTTATTTTTTATTTTTAGCCTGTCATTTCAATTCTGAGGAGATTTTACTGCTGGTATTTTTTTATGCACTTCTCTTTGTAATTTCATTCAAGCTACTTGTCTAATACAGTTTCATCTTTTAAAATTAGTTTATCATGCACAAAATACATGCCATCCAAATATATTCCTTACAAAAAAATAAAACTTTTTCAGAAGCTCCACCCAGTGGCTTTGGTTACATCTTATTGGCTGGAGCTGGGCCCGTGACTGTTCCTAACTGAGGAGTCGGGAATGGTGAATGTTTTATGTTTCCAACTTCTATGGTGGAGAAAGCAAGAGAAAAGAGGGTTGTGAATGGCTAATTCACAGTACTTGCCACAAGATCCAAGGTTGATAGCTAACTTAAAAAATAAATAAATATAGTTTATCATTACTTATTATAGATGTTATCTTGATCCATACTTAATATTACAGAAACCGTTTGTATAATTTTAGCTCTCACACTGCAATAACTATTTGTAAATTAATTGAAGCAAATATAGAAACTTTACAATACAAAGATAGGCAACCAGGATCTGTTTCTAATTTTAATACAAATATTGAGTGATTCACATTCAAAAACTAGAAGTCAGGATGTGTCTGAATGCCAGGGCTTCAAAATCAAGACAATTCTGTAAAGTAAAAAAGTTAATAAGCTATTAGAACAAAGCTAAAATTAGAAGCTTACATGCTTTAGTTAACTTCTAAGAAGAATTTACTTGATCTGTGGCAGAAACAAATGAGTATTTGTAAATACTAGACTTATACCACTACATTTAGCACACTCACACTTTTTTCTGTCAGTGGACCACATAATTGAAAATCCAAGTATATCTAGGCTGTTTCCTTTTTTTTTCTCCTCATAAAAATAACTTGAGAAGGCCCGTACCAAATGGTATCTGTTTTTCTTTTCTTTCTTCCTGTCCTTAAGGCCCTCTTGTCTAATGGATTGAATATGAACATATCAGTTAATAAGGTTCATCTTCAGTTGTGACCTGATTCATCTTGCTAGGATGGCACGAAGTGGTGGATTGTTTTAAAAGAAGCTGCAGGCAAAGGATTTAGACCTATTTCCTTATATGGTAATTAGATATATTTTTTGCTGAACTCTCAGGTAAAAGATACATTAGACATCTGAGCATAGCATTGGAAAGAGCAAGGTGCTGTCTAGATCAGAATTCTCATACTTCAATGTGCTATAAATCTTCACCTCAGGGTCTTATTAAAATGCAGATTCTGCTGGTGGCAGCCATGGGCTGGCAGGTGGTGGAAATGGAGAGCTGTTTAATGGGCATAGAGTTTCAGTTGTGCAAGATGAAGAGTTTTGGAGATTGGTTGCACAACAGTGTGAATGTACTTAACACTACTGCACTGTACACTTAAAATTGGTAAAGATGGTAAATTTTGTTAGGTGTATTTTAGCACAATTAAAAAAAACAATTCTGACAGCCCTAAAGGGAGGAGCTGCTTCATGGGTTCTGTGTTCTTGACTGGATTCCTGATCTGTTCTGTGACTGTGTGGAGGCCAGCACTCCTCCCTATCCCCACCAACATACACGATATTTGACCATGATGAGAGAAAGAAAGAAACTTGTTGTGTCAAGCACCAAAAAAAAAAGGATTCTGGTTCAGTTGGTTTGGAGTGGGGTCTGGGATTCTGCATTTCTCACAAGTTCCTAGGTGATAGCACTGCTGCTGGTGCACAGAGTACACTTTGAGTAGCCGGGCTCTGGATAACTGGGCTACAGATGAACTCTCCAGGAGCAGCTGAGGAACTCTTGGTGTTCCATCCGAGCCTAAGTAGTTACTCCCATCCAGTCCATTATTCTACTGTTTCACCCATCAGTCTCTTAAAACAAGAAGTTTGCCTTTCACACACTGTTTTTTACCACACATTTCTAGACAATTAAGATGTGGCAATCAACTACAGTTGGACAAGTTAGATGAGTTGAGATGGCTCAGGGTAGCTTCACATTATGCAAGTTCATTCACAAATTCACCATCTAAAGTACTGCAGAGAATAAAAAATTTTGTATATCTTGTTTGCAAAGCACAGTTGATCAAAGGAAGAATTAAGAAAGTAAATGTTAATGAGTCAAGTCAATTATTAAGCTGGCTTTTGTAGCTCAGGAAACTTTTGTCAAATTCATACATGAAAAACCTTCATCAGCACAAATAAAATCCTATAAAGGACTGTACATGTGTCCAAAATTTTAAAAATTTGTTCTCAGTATTACACAACATTTGTATTGAAAGAGATCAAGTTTTCTCCTAGCAGTTTATGGTGGGCACTTGAATCCACTCTTTATTCACTGTTCTATCCCTTAACACAAGCCAATATACCCTGGTTTTCTCTGGGAAAATATCATTAACATACAGAAAATCAGGAATTGTGTATAGCTAAAGAGGTTACAAGCTCAAAAAAGTCTGTTGAATATAATTTAAATAGTCACCACTGTCTTGGGTCCCAAAATGCTAGATGGGGCTGAGCCCTTCGTGGTTGCCTGAACTTCAGCAGTGGGCTGAAGCCCTACAGAGGTGAGTGTCTAGCAAGTATTATTTTCTGATCCTTTAAAATTTTCCCTTAACCAATTCGGACTGTTGGCACCGTACCTTTGCTTCTGGTAAACATGGTCCAAACACCTCCAACAAAAGTCTCTCTTCTTTCACTGCTTTTTCAAAGTCTGCAAAAGATATCTTGCCATCATTGTCATAATCCTAGAGAGGAAGATGATGGTTTCTTATAAATTATAGTTGTTAGTTTTGCATGGAAAATGACTCTCTAGAATAAAAGGTTTCACCAAGTAAAACTGTAAGTTCATACTTCTGTAAGCACTACTTAACATAAATCAAAAGTACTTATTTATGGAGCCCACTTACTTTATTCCTATTAATCTAATAGGCATACCTGGTATTATGGACTGAATATGTGTCCCCCCTCTCCTAATTTATATATTAACCTCTAACCCCCAATGTGATGATATTTGGAGGTGGGGGCCTTTGGGAGGTCATTAGGTTTAGATAAGGTCACGAAGGTAGTGCCCCAGTGATGCTATGTGTCCTTGTAAGTAGAGAGAGACCAGAGCTCCCTTTCTCTGTCATGTGAGGACAAATTGTGGAGGTGACTGCAAGCTGGGAAGCGAGCCCCTCACCAGAGAAGTGAATCTGCTGGTACCTTGATCTTGGACTTTCCAGTCTCCAGAATTATGAGAAATAAATTTCTGGTGTTTCAGCCACCAGTCTATGATATTTTGTTATCATATAACGCCTGAGTTACCTTAGATATGTAAAATGTAGCCCTGTCCCTAAATGACTTATACTTTAATTGGGAAAATAAGACAAAAAATTAGAGGAAGCCGATTATTATGTTGTTACATTTGTGACAAAATAAGTGCCGTAGGGCAAAGATTCTCAAGCTCAATATTTGATAGTAGAACTTGTTCCTCAAAAGATCTCTTACTTGGGAGCCCATCACGTGGAAAGGAAAAAAGTGAAGTTGCTCAGTTAAGGAGCAAGGCGCTGGGAGTTAAAGCAGTAACACTTCAAGATGGACTAGAGTCATGAGAAGAAGCTTGCAGACCACTGCTAGGCCTTTAAGGATGGTTGGGATCTAGGCAGGTGGAGAGATGTGAGGAGGAAATGCAGAAGAATGGCCCAACCTGAATTATGACAATAAGCAGGAATGTAAGGAAGACAGACCTGCCAGGGATGGAGCATTCATGACAGAGACTATGGAAGGTTAAGTAAATCATGGGGGTAGTATGTGTGTAGATTATGAATGCCTTTAACTACTTAATTGGATCTGATTTGATGGGTCCTTGTTTTTTCACTTCTGAGCATAACTAAATCAGGGCTGCTGAGGGTCTATTTTGAGAAAGGTTTGAATAATTTTCAGAAAAAGGTTCACTCCATAACATTTCCTTTTACAAAAGAATGGGGTGGGGGGCCAGCCCTGGTGGCCTAGTGGTTAAGTTTGGTATGCTCCACTTCAGCAGCCTGGGTTCAGTTCCCAGGTGTGGACCTACACCAGTCGTCTGTCAGTGGACATGCTGTGGCAGAGGCTCATATACAAAAAGAGGAAGATGGGCAGCTGATGTTAGCTCAGGGCTAATTCTCCTCAGCAAGAAAACAAAAAAAGAAGGGGGTAGGGTTGGTACTGGGGAACATACTGTCTCTCAAGAAGTCTCAGCCCTAGAGCAACAGCTAGTGAGAGTATTTGTTTTTGTTTTTGTTTGTTTTTTTGAGGGAGATTGGCCCTGCACTAACATCTGTTGCCAATCTTCCTCTTTTTCTTTTTTCTCCCCAGAGCCACAGAACATAGTTGTATGTCATAGTTGTAGAGTTATAGTTCTATGTGGGATGCTGCCTCAGCATGGCTTGATGAGCAGTGAGGTCTGTGCCCAGGATCCCAACCGGCTAACCCTGGGTGGTTGAAGCAGAACACACGAACTTAACTGCTACACCACCAGGCCGGCCCCTAGTGAGAGTATTTCTAATGGAAGAGGACACTTTGGAGTCTGTATTAGCTGAGTCCGAGACTTGGCAGCCGCATCATCTGCTTCTTTCCTAAACTCCAGAGTAATGGGGGTGAGCTGGCCCCAAGGCTGCCTTTGAGTCACAAACCTTCACTGGTAGCCAGTTTAGGGTCACAGTAAGAAAAGGAGAAAAAGCACTATGTCCAGAATAAAGAGGTATTATTGGTTTCACTGAAAGATGAATTCTGCACCCCATTTTCTAGTGTGACCTTGGATAAACCCATCTGTACTTCAGCTTTCTCATCTGCAAAATGGAATAATTTCTACTTCATACGGTTGTTTTGAGGATAAAATGAGTTCATATATTAAAGTTCTGTGAAGGGCCTGGCATATAGAAAGTACTCTAAAAAGGCCAGCTATATTATTATGTTATTTTGTTATAATGAGCATTTAGATGGATTGGAGGGCTAAGGTCATAAAGACAGACTAGAGTAGCATCAAATTTTACTCAAATTGGGCGCCAGCCCGGTGGCGTAGCAGTTAAGCTCACACGTTCTGCTTCGGTGGCCTGGGGTTTGCAGGTTTGGATCCCGGGCGCAGACAGACGCACCACTTGTCAAGCCATGCTGTGGTGGCGTCCCACATAAAGTAGAGGAAGATGGGCACGGATGTTAGCCCAGGGCCAGTCTTCCTCAGAAAAAAAGAGGAGGATTGGCAATGGATGTTAGCTCAGGGCTAGTCTTCCTCACAGCAAAAAAAAAAAAAAAAAAAGTTTTATATGATTTGAATCTGTTCCTCCCCTAATTAATGAGGTTTTACTGATAGTAACGTATTTTAAAATAATAAAATTAAATTCATTTTGTGTAGTGATTCATTTAATAACTCAGCCATTCCATAAATATTTATTGAGCACCCACTATCAGCCAGGCACTGTACTAGGCAATGTATAGAGCAGAGAACAAACAAAAACCCCTGCCCTCATAAAGGTTACATTCATATGGAGGGAAAGAAATCATTTCTTCATCTTTAGCTTTATCCAACATCCACTTGATTGGATATAATGAATTATAGTTTTTCATTCTTACCATTTTCTTCAGTGTTATATCTACCAACTCTTTTATTCCTTCATCAGTCTCTTCTTCAGATGATGGTTGGTGCAGACTGTTCTTCAACATGTCAAATATTTCCTCTCGAGAAATGTAACCATCACCATTCAGATAATAAACTTCAAAACAGACTTTTAAAAGTATAAGAAGTTTAAGGACTTGGATAAGTTAAATTGTCATTAGTCTCCCCCTTAGTTATTTCAATATATAATAAAGATAAAAACAATTTTTACAAGCTACAATCATTGGTCTATATGATAGAGAGATTTTAAAATAAAGCACCCTTTATTATATTTCTTTTCACAAGATTAAATACCCCTTGGGATGTGAAAAGAAATGATAATTTCTGGATTTTGAAATTGAGGATTTAAAAATGTTATGAAGCTGCAATGGAGATACATATTTTTTAAACCTTTCATCATACAACACATATATACACATACATATATGTGTGTGTATGTATATCTCAGTATTATGATTCTCTTCTTACATAAAGTACAAAAACTAAGTACACACTTCACTATGTCACTGACAAAGAACATTGTTCAATATATTTGGGTGGTGAGTCTGTCATCTCCTTGGGGCCTGCCCATTTGCACTATCTGAAATCATCTCTCTCTCCCTGAAGAGTGACTTCCATCTCACTGTGTAACCACTACCAGAGTTCACTCATTCATCCCACAAAAGACCTAACTCAGTCCTGGGAATACAGCAGTGAAAGAGCTCTTGTGGAGTTTGTAATCTATTTAAATGTTTTAGCAAAAGCAATAGAACCGGGTGTAAGACTCCAGAGTATCAGATTAGCTGTGTTTTTATTGAGTTTCTCCAATCTCTAGCATACATATGAGTTTGCAACACAACCCCACTAGAAGTAGTATTTTCCCCAAATTAACACATCTTGATATGTATGTATATGAAACATTTTTAGGAACTGGGATCAGAGGAGGAAAATTTTTTTGGTAGTGTGCTGCTCTTCAATCACGTACAGCTGCATTCAGTGTCACGACCGTTTTCACTATGTGTTAGTATTTCCACAAGAATTTACATCCATAAAACTTAGCTTTTTCACTTCTCAGTGAGACTTCTGTGTAAGAAAGCTGCAACAAACTTAAGTGGCAACTATATTTAAATGTTATCCTGTGAAAAATTAGACCAGGAAAAAGTTAAGAAGAAAGCCCCATAATGCATGTCAATTATACCTCAATCAAAAAAAAAATCAAAAAGAAAAAAAACACAAAGGAAAAAAAAGTCGTAAATGTCAGAGACAATTGGTAATTTTTAAAAATGCTGCTATCATTTTAAAAACGTGTTTAATTTAGGGATCTTCTTGTGAACATCCCAAATCCAAATTCAAGTAGAAGAATAAGAAGGGATAAAAATTTGCTTGCTTACTCAGAACTCTGCAGTCTTTTCTTAAGCAATTTGACACTTTAAGCAATTTGTTCCCTTGAAAACTGCTATTTAAAATTGTTCCTATTCTCTTGCCAGGTTTCCTCACCCCAAATCCCGGCATCAGGGGTGTAAAGTGTCAAATTGCTTAAGAAAAGACTGCAGAGTTCTGAGTAAGCAAATTTTTATCCCTTTTTGTTCTTCCACTTGAATTTGGATTTGGGATGTTCAAAAGAAGATCCGTAAATTAATGGTGCAGGTGGGGTGAGGCCAGAGCTTTTTCTAGGCAAATTGTGAATTCGAAGATTTTTGTCTTTGGAATTCCTAACACTCCTCTTCTGTAGGAAGCTCCCTTTATAGTCCTCCTCCCTTTGGGCTTTCATTGTCCTCAACCTTCTTCCCTCTCTCTACACTAACTCTAACACTATGGTATTGATGTCTGGTGGTTAATGTGTGTTTTACCTCATTTTATGTCAATCCCTCACATTTTCTTTGATGAAAAGACAAGGAATGGCCCCAGTGTGACCTATATACTGTCCCATATCAAGACCCATTTCCTGCTCAGCCCAGAGGCAGCCTCAGAAACGTCAGCCTTGCCAGCTGATCAAAGTTGGCACAAGCCCTGACCCTTAGTTGCTGTTCTTAGCCTGGGCCTTAAGCCAAACACCCATCCTGGTGACATTTGGGCATTACAGAACCAGTGAAGGAAGTGTCTGGGGACCCTGGGACTAGGGACTCTCCTATGAAATAGGCCACTCATTTCATTTTTTTAAATGCTATCATGAACTATTTTTGCAAGGTAGCTATAGAGAACACTGATTTTTGTACTTTTAAAAAATATTTAAGCATTCACTAAATACAAAATTGACAATATATATTAGTAAGTCAGTAATCACATATAGAAATCTTACACTTCAGCTTTTCTTCAAAAGTCCCTCGAAGAAAAACTGATAATCCTTTAACCCATTCTTTTACATTTATGCAGTTATCATTGTCTTTGTCAAATGCAAAAAATACTGAAAAAAAGAGAACGTGTAAGCGTATTTTACACCTATTTTATAATTCAAGAGTATGTATGTATGAATAGACAAAAAAAAATTTTTCCTCCCAAATTGAGGGGAAAAAAAGGTTTTGGCACAGTCTTTCTTAAAAGAGTCAAAATTACTGGAAATATGTTTCCCCCATATTTTTATAGAAGAAGAGTCATTCTCCTCCATGATCAATGATGAGCTTCATTTGTGATGTTTGTACAGTTACTATAAGCCAAGAAGATCAACAGTGGAGCTAATCAATGTGATAATTTTTATTCTAAAATGAGTGGCAAAATTTTGTTCTAAAGAGATTGTACAATCCCTAAAGAAAGATGACTAAAATAACGCATTGTTTTTAAAATGACCAATGAAATCCTAATACTATCCTATAGAAAATAAGATATTATTGACTCTTTTGGGGTTGATAGATATATTATTTTGATTATGGCTATGGTTTCAAGGGTGTATTCATATGTCAAAACTTATCAACTTGAACACTAAAAATCTGTTAGTGAAATTCACTGGATTTCCTATTTTAAATATATGATCTTTCCTTTTTTTCAGTATAGTGAGTAATTACCATCTTTTGTACTGACTGATACATTCTTCATTTTTATGAGGAAAGAGATCTAATAATTTAATAATTTACATGTCTACAGCACATGAATCCAAAGACATGATGATTAAAAGCCATATGCTTATCTTTTAAAAAAAAAATACTGCTAACTTACTGGTTATCACTCAAAGTCTTACAGCTATGACATATGAAATTCTGAGTGAGTTTATATTAAAAACCATCCTCACAAACAAATCAACTACTATTTTATATTGGAAGCACTATGAGAATTATGTCTTTCTAGTTTGGCATTAAAAAATTCAAAGTCTGATGAAAATCGAACATATATATACTTGTCATATATTAATATATATAAATATATATACCACATGTATATATATTTGCCATCTCAGCTTGGCCCATTTCAGCTTCTTATGACTTCTTACCCCTATTCATTAGCATATCATCAGTCATTCCAAATACGCTGTGCAGGATCCGTCGAAATGTGTTACGATCTAGTCCAACGTTATCAAGTCTTACATCAGTTCTTTCCACCAAGCTGTGAAAAAGTCTTATGAGACACTCTACTTCACTTTTTTTGACTGTAAAATGAAAATACAAATAAATACAACTTAGATTTAATCATTGAGTTCTCCAACCCAATTAAAAATATTTTACTAAGCAGCTATTTTGTTCCTATGATGCCAGATGCCCTAGTGAGTAAAAAACAGTATGACATAGACTTGTTAGTTAAGAGCTCACACAACTAAGATGGGCCTCACTCAGAAGTCTCATAAGACAGTATATAAATGATAAATTATGTAGTATAACGCTCACCACTATAGACATGTGAAGAAAGAGAAATCAGGATGGAAAAGAGGAGTTGGGCCATTTTCAAGGGAGTAGACTTTGAACTGGGCCTTGAAGGATGCATAGTATTTATACAGGAAGGTATGTGTTGGGGGTTGTAAAGAAGTGGAGAATTCCAGGAGGAGGGAACAACATGAGTAAAGGAAAGAGGCAGAATTGAAATTGAACACAGCAAGTTGGGAAGTGAAAAACAAGATTGAAGAGGATGGGCTGGTGGTGGAGGGCCTTGCATGCTTGGTCAGAAGATTAACATTTATTTTACTGGAATAGTGTTTCTTATGGTGTCATTTTGGACCATCTGTATGAGAATCAACCCCCTCTCCATTGCTTATTAAATATGCAGATTCCCAGGCCTTGCTCCAGACCTACAAAGTCAGAATTGCTAACAGCAAGCCCAGGAATTAACTTCTAACTAAGAGCTCGGTAGACTCATCTATGCCCTAAGGGTTGAGAAGTGGTTTAGGGAAATTCATCTGGCAAACTTGAATTGAAGTGGAAAACTGGCAGCATAGAAGCCAGGCTTGGAGTTATAAGGCCCTGGCTAGGGAGGTGGAAATGAGATCAGAAAGCGGGAAGGGAGCCTGAGATGCTGCAGAAAATCAGTAGGGGTTTCTGACTGATTTTCAAACCAGAACTTTTTAATATTCATATACCTGGATCTCACTCTAGACAGTAAGCTAACAGTAGTTTTAAGAAGTGCACAGGTGATTCTAATGCACCATCAGGACTGAGAACTAAGGGATTAGATTTAGTGGGTTGGAGGTACTAGACAAGCATCTGGGTTTCACTTCTGTTTCTTATCCTATTAAATAGCTGAGAGACTTAGACAAGTCATAGAGCTTCTTTATGCCTCAGAGTCCTCACCTATAAAAACTGGGTATTGTCCTAGACGATCTCACAGATTCTTTCAATGTCTAAAAGTCTAATTCTATGAATCAAAGATTGAGAGAACCAGAAGAGTTAGGATGGAAAGCTGGTTACTATTTTTCTTTTGCTCTTCTTTTTCCTCCCTCACTCCTTTTTTTTTTTTTTGTGAGGAAGGTGAGGAGAAAGAAATATAGATGCTGTCTTTGAGATGATTTCAGGCTCCCAAATGAAATAAATGACAACACATAGCAAATATGCAGTTTACAACATTAGGGTTTCTACTGTGTTCAGAATTATTATTTGATTTTTAGGATAATGACTGATAAACCTAAAGAATAAGCAATTAGAAAGGTATCTAATAATTCTATTTTATGAGCTGTATTAGATTCTCAGGCTTCACACTGTAACTATAAGCCCTGAAATATGATGTAAAGGTCATTTTTTTTTTTTTTTTTTGGTGAGGAAGACCAGCCCTGAGCTAACATCCATTGCTAATCCTCCTCTTTTTGCTGAGGAAGACTGGCCCTGGGCTAACATCGTGCCCATCTTCCTCTACTTTATATGGGACGCCGCCACAGTGTGGCTGACATGCAGTGCGTTGGCGGGCGCCCGGGATCCCAACCGATGAACCCTGGGCTGCCAAGCGCGGACGAAACCCCTACGCCACCGGGCGGCCCCTGTAAAGGTCATTTTTATCCATCCAATAAGCATTTATTAAAGGCCTCTCATGAACCAGGCAATGAATACACTATGATTCCTGCCCTCAAATTTGTTACACTTTGGTCAAGAGATAAAGAAGTGCAATCAAGTATTGCAAGCGCTATGATTGTTGGTGTTTGGCAGTGACCCAAAGAGAGGAATAATCAATTGGGGGGAGGCGCTAAGAGATTAAGAAGGGTCCCAAGGAGGAAGTGTCACTTGAACTAAGGCCTGCCAAAGGATTAAGCATTTGCCAGAGGAGGCAGCTTGAAGGCGTGGAGGCATGCTCTGAGAGCTGCAGATGGTTTGGTGTGGCCAGGTGGCAGAACTGTTTGACTTTCCAATGGGGAGCTTACTGAAAAATTTTGGCTGGTAAGTTAACAGGATCAGATTTGCATTTAAGGACGATCATTTGGCAGTAGATTCTTGAAATTACCTTCTGAATGGTGACTCCAGATGTGACAGGCTGTATTTTCCCAAAGACAACCATAACAATCTATCCCATCCCATATGCTCTTCCTACATGTGACTTTGATGATCCTCCCTTAGATAAGGTCTGTGTCTCCTTTACTTGAAACTAAGGGGGATTTTTGTGACTATTTCAACCAAGAGAGTACACTGGAAATGAGGTGATGTGACTTTTCAGGGCTAGGTCAAAGAAGGGGATGCAGCTTCTCAGCGGACAAAAATTTGGAAGGTTGTCCTTTTTGGGATATGAAGAAAAAGGAAGGTCAAGTGTGGATGCACTGTATGGAGTGCACAGAATGTTAAAGCTTGCCTGATAAGTAGTCCTGCTCAACTCTGATGGAGAATTATCACCTGAGTGGAAATGTTAGCATCAATGCAGTGTGAAAATGGATCCCTGAGGAAAGCGAGGTTTTAAGATTCAGGAGCTGCTCCGAGTTGAATATCGACAAGTCATCCAACAAAGCAACCAAGGATTTTAGATGCAATCTTCAGCAGGTAATAACTTTTTCTGAGTTTTATCGATGTAGTTCACATTTCATTATATCTAAAAACCTTACACACGTGGTCAAGGAACCATTGTATATGACACTTAGGAAATCGTGGGTAATGAGAATGGTGTTGAGATGCTAGAGACTGGCCCATGTTATTAAACTTTTTAGTTTGGAATAATTTTAGATTTACATAAGAGATGCAATGATAGTACAGAGTTCCCATAAACTCTTCAGTTTCTCCCTGTTAACATCTTACATAACCATGGCACATTTGTTGAAACTAATACACTAACATTGGCACATTATTATTAACTAAGCCACAGATTTTATCAGTTTTTCCTGTAATGTCTTTTTTTTGATCCCAGGATCCAATCCAGGATACATTTGGTTGTCATGTCTTCTTCAATCCGCAATAGTTTTCAGTCTTTCCTAGCTTTCCATGACCTTGAGTTTTTATTTTGCAGAATGTTCCTCAGTTTAGGTTTGTCTAATATTTTTCTCTTGATTAGACTCTGGTTATGTTTTGGGGAAGAATACCACAGAGGTAAAGTGCTGTTCTCTTCACATATCAGGGGATACATATTAACATGACATATCACTGCTGACGATAACCCCAATCACTTGGTTAAGCTAGTCTACAGGTTTCTCCACTGTAGTTACTATTTTTCCTTTCCACCAGCTATCCAGTCTCTCGAGGACAAGTGAATTAAGCTCCACTACTGGGGAAACAGTATCTATACTATTGTTTGGAATTCTTCTATAAGGAAGATTTGTCTCCTTTCCACTTATTTATTCCATTATTTATGTCATTATGGAGTCACATATATTTATAACAATATTGTTATTAATTTTTGTGGCTCAAATTGTTCCAGTCTTGGCCATTGGGAGTTTTCAAGTTGGCTCCTCTATCTTTCACATATCCCCATCCTTTTGCTTTTTCAACACTTCCCTTTCTTACTTGCCAGGTTCATCTTGCATTATCCCTGTGTGAGATAATAGAAAAAATACAGTAATGCACTGCTTAAAAAATGTCTCAGTGATGGACTGCATATACAATGGTGGTCCCATAAAATTAGTACCATACAGCCCAGGTGTGTAGTAGGCTATATTATCTAGGTTTAAGTACACTCTATGATCACAGCGACAAAATCGCTTAACATATTTATCAGAATGTATCCCCATTGTTAAGTGATGCATGGCTGTATTGGTCTCTTCCTCTGGTTTCTGGCAGAGTGCCTAAAACCCTTGGGATTTCCTAAGTGATATAAGCACTAGGAGCATCTTTAGTTCCATTTGGTCGTTGACCTGATTTCCTGAAACTGAGCTCCCAAAATCCCTTAGAATTTCCTGGGTGATACAAATGTCTTTTGTTCTAATGAGCTGACTGTTGGTGGCTCCCAGATGGGGGCTGGTCACTAGAGAGAAAAAGCCATGATTAAAAGCTCAGAACTTTCAGCCCCACTCACCATTCTCTGGAGAGGGGCTGGAAATTGAGTTAATGATGTATCATGCCTGTGCAATGAAGCCCCCATAAAATCCCCCCAGAGCATGGGGTTCGGGGAGCTTCTAGGCTGGTGAACACACACAAGTGCTGGGAGAACATGGAAGCTCCATGTCTCTTCCCACATACCTTGCCCTATGCATCTCTCATCTATTTCTGATTATACCTTTTATAACAAAGCCGTAATCCAGTAAGTAAACTGTTTTCCTGTGAGCTGCTCTAGCAAATTAATTGAACCCAAGGAAGGGGTTGTGGGAACCTCTGATTTACAGCCAGTCAGTCAGGAGCACAGGTAACAACCACTTGTGATTGGCATCTCAAGTGGAGGGCAGTCTTGTGGGACTGAACTCTTAACCTGTAGGATCTGATGCTACACCAATGTAGTATCAGAATTGAGTTAAATTGTAGGACACCCAGCTGGTGCCACAGATAATTGCTTGTTGGGAAAAGCCTTCACACAGTTGGTGACCAGAAGTGTGTGTGGTAGTAGTGTCAAAGAAACACACGAGTAGGTTTTTCCTTTACACTGTTCAGCTATTTCAAGGAATCCTGGTTCTTTTTATTGGAGATCGGTATTTAGAAACCAAGGTCTAGGCACTGGGTGTACTTGTTTGCTACTGGGGTGTTAATAATTCTAAGCCCTCTCAGCAGATAAAGCTAGGAAAATACTAACCTATGTCCTCAACCGGTATCAGCCCATGTTACATCTCACAAATAAAGTGAAAGCCAAATATTACACTAGTGGGCCTGAAGGTGGTCCTGGGCTAAGTCCCAGAAGAGATGATCAACTGTATTAAAAACTCATTAACATTCAGGGAAGAGAAGCTCATGAATTCACAAGGGCAAATCAAACTAAATTTAACTTATTTTCTCCTTCTAGTAGGAGTGGATCAGAGAAACGCAGTTCGAAAAAGTATTTGGATTTTAGCAAGGTATCTGACAAAAATCTTATTAGTATGTTAATGTTTGCTAAATAAATGATAATGAACCACTTGTAAACTGGAGAGGTTAAGGAATACGCTGGCTGAGAGTCAGGATCCGAAGTAACCTCCTGATGCCCAAATGATCAGTTGAATCAACCACCATGAAATTATTAGGATAGTTTTAAAATTCTTCACTTAGCTTAAAAAAAGTTTGTTAATCTATGTAAGTGGGAAAATTATGGCTAAACAATACGTGTGAAAAAGACTGGGTCAATTCCCAACTCAGTATCAATCAAGCTGGGATTAATATTAGGCTGACAAAACTGAAGTTTCATCTGGAAAAGACAATTTTGATCAGGAAATCTTCAAATTTCAGTGTGTCTAATACACGGAGTGAACAATCTGGACGCTTGTCCCCACTTTCAGAGATTGTTTTTCCTAAGGTGGTACCCAGGAATCTGTATTTTCAATACAAACCTTTACATGATTCTCATGGTGAAGATACTTCTACCATACTATGAACAAGAGGTACATAGCCAGGATCAACTACCGAATTTGTGGGCCCAATGCAAAATGAAAACACAGGTCCCTTGCTCAAAATATTAATTTTAAGTCAGTGTTAGCAGAGCATTAAACTAAGCACGGCTACGAGAACGCATAGGCCGCACACCCATGAAGTCCTTTATTACACCCTGAGGTAATTATCTGCCTCCCCCACTAGATTAAAGATTTGGAAGAAGGAATCGATTTGTGTGACTCCGGAGCAGCACTAACAGAACTTTCTGAGATAATGGAAATGTTCTATCTTTGTGCTGTCCAATTTGGTAGCCACAACCCACATGTGGTTATTGAGCCCTGAAAAGTAGCGTGACCAAAACTGAATTTTAAATTCTAATTTTTTTTTTTGGTGGGGAAGATTAGCCCTTAGCTAACATCTGCTGATAATCCCCCTTTTTGCTGAGGAAGATTGGCCATGAGCTAACATCTGTGCCCATCTTCCTCTACTTTATGTGGGACCCCTGCCACAGCATGGCTTGATAAGTGGTGTGTAGGTCCACACCTGGGATGTGAACCCATGAACCCTGGGCCGCCACAGCAGAGCACACGAACTTAACCACTACGCCATTAGGCCAGCCCCTCTACTTAATTTTAAATAGCCACATGCAGCTAGCAGTTACCATATCGGACAACACAGCCCTAGAGAGAAGTACAAAGATCAATAGGTAGAAGTTATACTAGAATATAAAACATTCTAGATATGTCTGCAGGAAAAAAAAAGGAAACAGCTGCTTGGTAAGTTAATGAATTTCTTTTGTGAGGTCATGAGGTAACCAGCTAAGGATCTGAGAGAAGGGTCATGCAGTGGTAGCAGTTTGGACTGGAAGAGGCCATGTGGCACACGAGGGTCTAGCAACTTATAAAGGCTCCCTCCCAAACAGCTCTAGAGCAAAGCCCAGGAAAAACTACTTCAACTTTCTGTCACGTGGGACAATTACAACTTTGCACACGAAGAGAAATAATAAAGAGAGAGTCTCTTCTTGAGAAGAGGCGGCCAAGGCAGCACTATACAGAATGATCATGAGGGTCTATAATGCTGATCAGTAGGATTAATCTGAGAAATAAAGATTCTTTGAGTGCAGGCTCTGGCATCAGACTACCTGGGTCCTAGCTCTGCCTGTACCAGAAAGTCTATTAGCAGTGTTAACTTGAGACAAACAACTTCACCTATGGCTTGGTTTCCTTATCTGAAAACGTGGAAAATATCACCTACCTCACTAGGTTTGTTCTTAGAATTAAAGACGAACATAACCATTTAGCAGAGTGTCTTGCCAATGAAGAGCTCAATAAACATCAGCTGTTAGCAATCTGAGTGTAAACTAGTAGCCTGGTCACATTGGTGAAGAGTTATGTTTAAGCATTCAGGGCCTGAACTGTTGATCATAATGTAAGAATTAATAAGTGTCAACAGCTTTGGAAAAAGAATGCAACTCATTTCTTTTTTCAAGCAATTATAAGTATCTTCTTTGTAGAAGACTATATGGGATATGGGTCTAATCAAGTATTACATATTCATACCCAGAGTAGTTCAGAGAATTGCTTTCAAATAACAAATTATGGTATTAAACACACATATGAGTAACAGACATTGCTAAAAATAATTTCATTATGATGGGGGAGGAGTTAGATTTTTAAGTATGCAAAATTTCCTTTTGAATGTTATAAAAAATCTCAGGCTCCGTTAAGAAAGTAGCAAATGACAGCAGAGATTTATCACATTCAACAGTGGCTAAACCTGCTGGATGGATTTTAAGGGTTGTATGACAGCAGGATTGGAAAACAGGCCCTAGAAGTGCTTGAGGAGCTTAGATCATTTAAAATCCAACTGAAAAAAGAGAAAACTGAATTAAGCCTACAATGAGATTCTTAGACAAGGTGAGCCTATCCTACCAAGGTCACACAAGTAAAAATGGAAGTGCGCAATAATGAGGCTGTAAAAGTGGCTGAAATAAAAGTAACTTCCTCAAAGTCTAAAAACAGACTCTCAGAATTATCAGTCAGGATTGCTTATGGTCATGCCTGAGATATAAAATTCACAAGATTTTTTAAGGTCTCTCAAGGTAAGGAATCCCACAAACTCTGTTAAATTAGATTAGCTTTAATAAACACTTGCCATGTGCAAAGCACCATGCTATTTTTTCAACATCTAAAATATTTTGTGTCTCTGTCAATCCCCTGAAGTAGAACAATCATCTGCTTCTACAGGTTTTGTGCCAGAGAACTCATCAAAGTAAACCTTCATACTTTGAAATCTCTTATTAAATTTCAGACTATAATAAAATCAGTCCTCAGTTGGCAGATAATCCTTTAGCACTTAGGATGTCAAGTGAATTCTCAAGCTAGTCTTCCCACATACACAAATATACTTAGGACACCTGATGATTAAAATATTTTTAGTGAAAGGGCAGGGATAATCGTTCACTTACTATTTTTTTAAATGGCCAAAATATTAGATAGAAAATAGACGAACTCTACTTTTGGGGTCACAAAGCACTTGTTAATGTCCAACTAGGATGTCTACCGATGTTTCTGAGTGAATAAAGATGTTCAGGCAATGTTGGATGTCTGGTCAGTACTTACAGGTCTTGACAGTATTACTGATGGATTCCACCAGTTTCGTCAGAGCCTTCAGGTCCATGTCAAGTGTGGCTTCAACACACTACAGACTTCTCAGATAGCCTCGCTCCAAGCCTGGGCATCCTGGGTTGCCACTGATTCTACAGTTCACTATGCCACACTCAACACAGAATGTGACCATGCCAACATTCCAGGGACCAAACACAGAAGGTTCTCAGGTACAGTCACATGCCGCATAACAATGTTTTGGTCAACAATAGACCGCATATACAATGCTGGTCATGTGAGATCAGTACATACAGCTTAGGTGTGTAGTAGGCTATACCGTCTAAGTTTGTGTAAGGGCATTCTATGATGTTTGCACGACCATTTCTCAGAACATATCTCCGTCATTAAGTGATGCATGACTAACTGGAAAAATATGCAACAACAGTTGTTACCACTCAATACAAATGCAGTGATTTCATTGTGAACTGAAATATTACAGCAATTCCAACATTTACCTTTTCTTTGGGGCTAGACACCACTTACAGTGGTACTTGATATTATTGCCATTTATATTTCCTCAGCACAAATTCTACAGTTGAAAATGTCTCCCTCCTATTTGAACACAAAATTAATATAAAGACCTTATTCTTTAAATTGAAATAAAACAATTTCTCAGGCTATACACAGCTCCTTCAAAGGTTACAACATCCTTTGAAAACTCTAACCAAGCACTTTCTCATGATATCCAAACAGAAGCTCTAGTCTGGGAACTTTTAGAGAACTGTAAAACCTCACTTTTATCCCTCCAACTTATATCTGACTGACTGGTAGGAAAACATGGTGTGATTATGCCAAAGCTGGCCAAAATGGCAACTGTTCTAACTTTTGTCTAGTTTCAAATCCTGGTACAGAGAACAAACATCTTCTAGTCTATGTCTGTGGGCCTTCATTGTTGTGAGGCAAGAAAATGTACTAAAATGATTTTCAGAATTTAGGAAACTATATTCTTACTAAATAATAAAATATAAAAACAAATTTTAAAATAAGCCAAAAACTGGAAAAAAAAAGCTTTCCCAAAACTTTTCTTAAGGAAAAGTGTGAAATCTGTCATTTAAGTCTGAAGACTAACTGTTCTCAGTTTCTCTGAAGCTAGTCTACTGCTCTCCATGAATTGAAAGAAAATCAGGCAAAAGGTTTTTAAGCACATTTTGACTGAAGGAATATGAACCTATACTCTGGATAAAATAAATTCAGGACACTGTTATGGTATTTGAAACACCTAAATATACAAAGGGCAACCAAATGAATCCAAAACAATCAGAAAGAGGTAGCACTGGTATAAATTCAATTTTTCTATCCAGACACTCATCAATTTTGCTGCAGTTACCTTGGCATCATTATCCAAAAAACAAGCCTTGTATTTATAAAATTGGTGTAAAATTATTCAAGAAAAAGGGTAGTTTGGTGGAAGGAGGAAGTACGAGATGTCATTAACTTGCACATAACATCATCCGGTCAAATCTTATACCTAATTAGAAGACAGTTACGGCTACCATCAGAGAAAGAATGAAGAAGGTATTCCCCAGACAGTCAACAGTCTGGAAAGAAAACAATTTTTTGCCAAATCACCTTCTTCCCCAGTCTAATAAAACGAATAGTTGCTTCTAGCGGTACATCATTCATATACTGAACCAGTCTGAAAAGGTACATTTTTATGTTCATAGCAAAACTGATCAATAAATAACCTGATAAACTTATCTTTTAGCATTCTCACGAACAATTCTGAGAAACTTCCTTTTGGATACAAAATGTCCCTCAAACTTGCCGTGTACTCAAGAGCATGTAGATAGCTCTTATTAGAAAATACCGTGAAGCTTTAAGCATAAAATTTAAGGAAACTTACCAAGAACTGTGTTATTTTTACAGCTAAAAACTTGGGTACATGTCTTATCCACCTACCATTTAACACCTAGTACAGTTTCTGAATCTTTATAACTTTATTTGTGACTCCAAGGGAGCTGATAAGAACACAGCTATTTTTAAGTAAAATAGCTATTTATTCAGCCTCTTGTCATGCCAAAATGTTTTGTGCATATACCACTATAATCAGCACACCCTCTGTAACAGGCAAAATTGTACATCAAATTATATTTCATGTTACTTGATTATATAAAAATGTAAGTGAAAATGATTTATCAATTTCTTTTAACATTACTAGTAAACAATTCAGCAGGAGATATGAGGCACAAAATCTTAGTAAAATATGACACAGGAAGAGCAATAACGTAATTTTCACTTAAATTTAACTTGTCATAATTTCTTATGAATATACAAAGACAAACTTTTAAAACGTTATATTTACTAAGATTCTGGCAAGAGCTTTATGTAACAAGACACAGCATACCAGGCCTGCCACTCAACTTGTTTATGGTAAGTCTCAGCTTCAATATGAAGCTGTTAAAAAAAACCCCAAAAACCTGCTTTTCACATGCTAAATATCTTGGCAAGTATGCCATTAAACACAGAAAGGAATTTAAGATAGCAAAAATAAGGAGTAAATAAAAGCTAAACATTACAGCCTAAACAAATTCGTACAAAAAAATAAAATAACTATTACTGGTTACATAAAATTTTCTTGACTGGTTAAAACAGTATAAAACATGCATTTCAGAATCTTTAGCTATCAAGTTCAAAAAGTACCAGTGTCTATTTTAAATGATTCCTCTTCAAAGCCAAAGTGTAGTCAAAATTAATTCAAATGTTGTAACACATTCTAATGCTAAAAAACATTCAATATTATTGAAGTGGAGGTAAATCCCAGAGCTTTTTGGGCTTTCTCATGCTGCAAAAGGCTGTTTCTCTGTTTCACTCAAAGCAGCATATGACAGAATCCAAGGATGTCACTAAGTTCGGTAAATGGCAAGACTGCTGTACCCAGCTCTGACCTCCCCATGAAGCATGGCTACTGTGTCCACAAAAATAGGATGTGTGAGGATAAAAGGCACACTATTCTGCTAGCTAAAGAGATAGCAAACCACCCCCCACCCTAAAAGTTCCTTCCCCAGGTAAATAAAAGTATACAAGGGGAAAAAATTAAAACACACTTATCTGCAGAGTAAGGATTTTGAATTATCAATGTAATCATTACTTCAAAATGTTAACTAGAGTCATCTGGTCATTTCTGATCACATCTTAATGATGCATCCAGATTCAATTTCTGTTGATTTATCATTAGATATTTCTAGTCAAAAATATTAACTTTATTCCCAAATACCTTAACCACTAGTACGACTGCAGTGTATTTTCTCCCAGAGTTATTAAGCACTGGAAGAGGAAAAAAAGATGTTCAAGCAGCAGGCAACAATTATGGCCCTTTCACAGAGCGGCATCTTAGTGGCTACTGAATAGTCCAGAAAAAATTCTAAAAACAAGAAAATTCATGCATTTTAGTAAATATGTCATAATTTTCACAGTTGAAATTTCCTTAGCATTGCACTTTCTTTATAAGGGAATCCTGATTTTTCTTAATGTTACGGTGAGTCAGGACTTGAACTAGCAGCCTTCTTTTTCTTCTTCTTACTGTGTTTCTTATGCTTCTTTTTCTTTTTTGTTTTTTCCTGTAAAGACAGATCCATGTCAGACATTTCTATATGAAAATACACAAATTAAAAACAACAACTTTACCATGGTACTTCTAAACCACTACAGAGTTATTTCTAACAATTCACAAAACCAAGCAAGCTACTCAAAACATTTCTTGTAAAGTCTCAATAATCAGTATCATATGAGGACTGAGAGTGCTTCCCAATTTTCAAAAAGACAAACTCTAAATCATTAGCACATTAATGTAGCTTCTAACAAAATTTCCTGTAGAAAATAAATTCAATTGAATCGTGGTATCAATTGCCATATTTCACATTACATAATTTCTAAAGTTGAAGTAATTGTAGTTACTGCAAAGGAATCCTCACACCAGAGCAAAACACAATTGTTTTTGTAAAATGACAGTTTTCAGAGAGCAGATATATTAAATGTGCTATTTTTAAGTAAATAGGATCACAGATATTATGTACTGCTTAGACTGGTAGCACTACTTCAATTCTGAAATTAACAACAAGTAACTGGTACAAAATATTGATGTATAGTTGAAAAGTCTATTTAGCTTAGTAAAACGGATGTTTGATTTTTAGAAGAAAATGCCACTGAAGCCTAGTAAACGTAGTCCAATAGTGACTGGATGAAGGGAGCTAGAATTTTGCTGAACTCTGACTCTCCTGACTGTTTCTGATGTAGAAGAGAAGGGAGAACTTCTAGAAACAGATACTTGCAAAGGTGCTATCAAATGATAGACTAGTAGCTGATATTCAGAAGGAAATCAAGACCAAGAAAAGAGACATATGAGGGTAGCAAAAACAAAGCTTCCTATGCATTTCCTAATCTATTAAAACTTGCCACAACTTCCTCAGAGAGGCTTTCCCTCCCCAAAGTCACTCTCTCATATATCATCCTCTTATCTATCTTGTATCCATTATAACAGCTCTACCAAGACCTAGAACAGTGCCTGCATAGATGCTAAATAAATACATGCTAGCTGAAAGCAGCAAACAGTGAAGTATGCAAATACAAATTAGAATTATCCAAATTTAATTAATCAATCTGAACCAAAAACCAAAGCAGTCTTCACCCAAATTATTTTCCCATTCAGAAAAAAGGTCTCTTAAATGTCGTCTTGGTCTTGATGCATATAAAATGTTAATTCTGAATAATACATTACCAGGTGAACTGTCTTATTAGAGAAGGACCCTCATTTTAAGGAGGAGGGAAATTCTGGGAAGGGGTATTTACCCTCAAGCCTACAAATGATGCTGTTCTCATTTTTCTATTACCTCCCCCTGAGAAAATGACTTCAAAGGCTACAGCCCACACTTATACTGAGTGCTCCTAAGTTACTTTGCTGATGTGATCCGCATTACTCTTTGACAATCTGCTATCTACTTTCTCTAGGTAGGTCTGCTTCTCATTTAGATACCACTTTCACTTTCCTGTTCTCTTCCTTCTCTCTCCTTTCCTGCTTCTCAGTCTGCATAATAGCAGAGCTGGCTTTGCACTCATCAAAAGAATAATTTTTATTAATGAATCATTTATGGCACCACATTTCTGCTTATTATTCATTGCAGCTTGTGCTTAGAGAGGCTTTTTCTGTTATTACCAGTTTGGTTGATCTGGAAGTAACTACTATCGAAGATGGAGGGAATCACCATACTTTAATCTCATATTTTATATTACAGCTTAAGAAACTCAAACAGAAGTTTGAGCTTACATTTCTAACAGTAAAATATTGAAATGGAAACAGGAGACGTTTGCTACCAGGATATTGATTCTTCCTTTTTCCTGAGCCTACTTAACTTTCTCCAACCCATTAACTGAGGCTGCTGAATACTACCCCTTTCCCAATAAATAAATAAATAAATTTGGTCCCAGTGAATGCAATCATGCTTTACCATGACTCATTTTACATTAAACGAAAACAGCTACACTGTTGTCTATAAAAACATAAGTGATACTTGCTGTTGCTTTTTCTCGTTCTTCACTGCTTTTCTTCTTTTTTGCTCGTACCTAAAAAGTTTAAAATTTTTGTGGGGAACAGAAGACAAATATGTAACTTGTACTCACGGCATTATTTTCATTCACTAATATACCTGGCATCTTTAAAATTTATAGGTAAAAAGCATTTTGATAATCAAATGACATTTTAAATACTTTGTTATACCTCAAATCCCTGTTATATCACAATGAGGATTCAATGAAAAACATTTAAAGGAAAGAAAATTAAGATTTTAAATCTCTAGAGGGCTTCTCTTATATTCCTTTTCATCATCTACAATTAACAGTGAGGTACAATGGATAAAAAACATGAGCTCTGAAACAAAACAGACCAAACTCTGAATCCTACCTCTGCTATGTATTACCCTCAGTTTCATCATCTGTAAAATGGAGATAATAACCACCCTCAAGGGGAAGTGCCTGGAATAAAGTAGGTATTTCTCTTACTCTTGGTGTTCAATAAATGGTAGCTATACATATAGTGTACTCAGTATAAACCAACTGATTAGAATCCTTTTAAGTAACAATTATCACCCCATTAATATTTCATTTCAATCTTTTAAAGTGTGGTACATTGAATATCGATTAAATTAAAAGTTGATAAAGGTCATGTGTATTTAATGTTAAGTGCAAATGTAACATACTTCATATTAAGACAAGTGCTCTAGAGAGTACTTAGGAAATTATTGTTTATTATTGTTATTCTTGTCATAACAATGACTGGGAGTGGTAGTAGCTTTGTTGCACCCACATTTAACCAGGCCAAAACAGCAGATGCTGTCATCTAATGTCCAGGACAGCTCTGACATGACTTTTGAATAGCTTGTTAGACATTCATGAAATTAACCCATTTATAATACAGAAGCTAAATTTATTGTAATATGAACACAAAGTATTTTGTATAAGGCTTTAAGATACAATGAATGTCCCAGAAGTGCAAATGTTGTAATAAATAGAGGGGAGATTGCATTTTCTTTCATTCAGAGCTTTACTGAGAATTGTTCACCATTTTGGAAATGTCACTGATGACAATGCTATTGTATAGTTTTTGAAGGGCATATATAATGCACCTGTTATGTCTTAAGATTTTATGTCTTCCGGTGTTATCACACTCAAGCATTTATGTATTGAAATATAACTTGATAAAATTATACATTATTATTTTCTAGTATTTCTTTAGAGAATATTAATATAAAAATGTGTAGGATATATATATATATGTAGGTCATATTAGCTACAAATTTCATTTCAGGGGGCGTTACAAAATATTGCTACAAAATGGGGGCAATAGGCCCTAGTTTACAAATGAGGAAACCAAGTCCAAGAGAGAAATATGTTACAGATGATAACTTACAGACCTAAAATTAACTAAGAATGGACTCTAATTCCAATAGAGTACAAAATCTAAGGTAGGGATATTAGAGCTGAAAAGGACTGTACAGATTACCTAATCCTACTCCCTCATTTTATAGACAGGAAAACTGAGATCATGCCAACATCTCTACTCCACCTCATCACCTGTCTACTCCCTAATGAGTAGTAGCGCCAAACAAAAATAAGAGAATGCAGGGTTACAAAACACTCCACACTATAGAGTATCTTTCATGTAATCAAAATGGTAGTAAGATAAAAAGAAAATATTAGAAGAGTAATAATAAAATATCTCAGATTGGAGAAGTATGTGGAAATATGGTTAATTATCAAAAAATTAGCTATATAAATATCTTCTGGAACAATGAAAAACTTAATCTGAAATGGAACAACTTCCATTTCTTTTTCATAGTATATCATACTAGAAAAGTAAGTCAAATATTTATAAAGTATTTCTTTTTACTAATTCATATTTATTAAACCAAATAACTAAACATTTTAAAGTGGAGAAAATGGATTTGATCATATACTTACCTCCTCAATATAATCTGATTCTGATAAGGATTCAGATGATAAAGGTTTATCTTCAGGATACATCTTTCTTTTTTTGCTAAGTCCTTTAACGTCCTATGAAAAATACACGTATCTTGACTCAAAAAGATATAATACCATGCCACACAAATTTTAGGCCTCTAAGTTCTATTTAACAATTCTTCCAATTATCACATAAATTATCCATTTTCATTTTAGAAATGTCTGAAATTGGTGACATTTACCAGGATTCAGTCTTTAATTCCAACAAACTAATGCTTTTATTAAAAAATCTGAAAAGAAATAATTATATAACCATTTAGATAATATACTCCTTATTTTATCTCATTATACATGACAGAATTTTAAAGAGTCACAAGAAACCATACAGCTGGTATAAGATTTGGGCCCCTTGTAAACAAAAGAAAAAATAAACGAGTGGGACTTCATCAGACTACAGAGCTTCTACAAGGCAAATGAAACCAGGATCAAAATGAATAGACAACCCACTAACTGGGAGAAAATATTCACAAATCGTTTATCCGACAAGGGATTAATCTCTGTAATATATAAAGAACTCACACAACTGAGCAATAAAAAAAACAAACAACCTGATCAAAAAATGGGCAGAGGATATGAACAGACATTTTTCCAAGGAGGAGATACAGATGGCCAAGACACATGAAAAGATGTTCAACATCACTAATCATCAGGGAAATGCAAATCAAAACTATGCTAAGATATCACCTTACACCTGTCAGAATGGCTATAATCACCAAGACAAAAAACAACAAATGCTGGAGAGGTTGTGGAGAAACAGGAACCCTCATTCACTGCTGGTGGGAATGCAAACTGGTGCAGCCTCTATGGAAAATAGTATGGAGATTCCTCAAAAAATTAAAAATAGAGACCTTATGACCCAGCAATCCCACTCTTGGGCATCTACCCAATGGACATGAAATCAACCATCAGAAGAGGCTTATGCACCCCTATGTTCACTGCAGCATTATTCACTATAGCCAAGAAGTGGAAGCAACCCAAGTGTCCCTCGACTGATGACTGGATAAAAAAGATGTGGTATATATCTATACAATGGAATACTACTTAGCCATACGAAAAGACAGAATTGTCTCATTTGCAACAACATGGATGGACCTAGAGGGTATCATGTTAAGTGAAATAAGCCAGAGAGAAGGACAAACACCTCATGATTTCCCTCATATGTGGAATATAAACGGACAGAGAGAACTGGTTGGTGGTTACCAAGGGGAAGGGGGGTGGGGGGTGGGCACAAGGGGTGAAGGGATGCATCCACATGGTGACAGACAAAAAATAGTGTACAGCTAAAACCCCACAATGTTATAAACTATTAAGACATCAATAAAAATGAAAATTAAAAAAAAAATATTTGGGCCCCTTGTATTCTAATTCTTTTGTTTCTACCCAGTGTCGGCTCAGACAGGCCTACTGTTGCAAAAAAGAAAATCAATGGGTAATTATTTGCGATAATCTAAAAGGATCCCTACACAGTAATTCCCTTAGTGCAATAACAAGTGTTAAATACACATTAAAAAGATGTTCATCTCTAAGTACTTTTAATGACAAAGTGCATAACTCTGGGGAAGGAGAGGGAAGTTAAGACTGGAGGAGTACTTAGGGACTTAAATATATATTTTAAGAAATAAAAAATTTCAACAAGATCTGAAGCAAGCATGGCAAAATGTTATTAAACCTTCAGAGTGGGTATGCTGGTTGTCATTTTATTATTTTCCATATACCTTTTCTGTATGTCTGAAGTAGTTCATAACTACAAAACACAAAACCACACAATAGAAAAAATGCTCACCACTTTATCTTACACAGAAAAAACAACACAAAACTTTAAATAACATAAACTCAATTTTAAAGATACAAACAAGAAAAAAATCATGTAGAAAATAAACTAACAGTGATGATACATGCGTTAGGTTATAGGTGATTTAATTTTGTTTCTGCAAACAGCTTTACTATTTTGGTAGAAATGATAAATGCTCATTGTAAGAAAATTCACTTAGATCCCATTACCGGGGATTAAACATCAAGATTTTTGGAAACATCTCTTTAAGTGTATATTTACAATTTTACGTAAATACTAGCTGTTTGGAATCTGCTCTTCTCACCCAGTAGTATCTTACCATGCTAACTATAGTGTCATTATGGCTGCCTTTGACATTCATTGAAAGTATATGCCACAATTTACTCAACCCACCATCTCCTCTGGAGGGCAGGTGTATGGGTTCTTTGCTATTAAAAACAAAGTTGAAATAGAGTGAAGGGTATGTGAATGCAAAATCTTTATTTAATAATAATGACTAAATCAAAGACCGAAGTAGCGGTCTTTGGACTAAATCAAGACCAAATTATTTTCTCTCTCTCCCACTACCCCCACAGTCATTTATTTCACTCATTATAAATCACACTTGACCAAGAAGCCTCTTAAATCAGGCTCTTTCATCAATCATATCAATCTCAGATTATTAGAATACAGTTTGTATTTTCTTTTAGAATTGCCTAAATATGTATTTTACCAACTTTTTTGTGCACGTGGTATTCTTTTTTAATTATTGAAGATCACTAAGTTTTGGAATTAATTATTTGTAGTAGTTTTTCTTGTCTGTTCATTGTATTTAAACTTTGTTCATGGTTTATTTTTTGTGATCTCTTGTTGCCATTCAGAGTTAGAATTATGTGGTTAAAAGTTTCTGAGTTTTGAGGCACAGGCCTTCCCTACCCCAATCTTATATTCACCCTTGTCTTTCTCTAGTTGTATTTTCATACATTTAAAACTTTGATTTGGGATTCATTTGGCCTTAAGGAGTATCCAGCTTTATACTTTCCAAATGGCTAGTCTTTTGTCCCAAGAAAAGCCGCCTTTATCATATATTAAATTCCACAAATACTTACAACATTTATTAAATCTTCACGTGCATCTCAGAAGAGATATAGTTTTCTTCAAGTAAGTCCTGCTCATCACTTCTTTAAAATTTTCCTATACATTCTTTGTTACTATTATAAATGGGATATTTTCTTCCATTATATTTTCTAATTGGATACTGCATTGTACTTTCACAACATCTTAAAATAAAAATAAGGCTAAAAACAATGACTGATACATATGACTTAAAATACAACCTTTCTATGATTATAACAGACACCCTAAACAAGACTAAGAGAAGCCATAGACCAGAAGATGTTAATCATGTGTATAAAAGAAGAATAGTAACCAAAATATGTTAACTCTTATGAATCAGAAAGATCAAAAACAACAGAAAAATGGGCAAAGACTATGAACAGGCAATTCACAAAAAATAAAATCTGAATGGCCAATAAGCAAACGAAGAGGCTCAACCATCTATACATTAGATTGGCAAAAAGGAAGTCTCAAAGTGTTGACAAGTATGTATCTGGAAAAAGGGTACTGTCATATACTACTAGCAGGAATGCAAATTAATAACAAACACTTTGGTGTGCAAAATGCAGACAAGTTAAACGTACATCCCTAGGACCTACAAATTACAGTTCCAGGTATATCTTAGAAAATTAACAAAAACTTGTGAAAAAGAAAAGCAGATAAGAAATAGCCATTGCAGCACTGTTTGCATTATTGAAAAATGAAAACAATCTAGATGTCCACAAAGAGGAGAATGGAGAAACAAATTGTGGCGAATTAATATAATGGAATACAATAAGCAAAAAAAACAAACTTGAGAGTATCAACAAGGATAAATGTCAACAGCAATGTTGAGTGAAAAAAGGAAGTTTCAAAAGGAAACACATTATACCACTTTGAAAATGCAAAATACTCTATGTTAAAAGTGTATAAATGTGGATGGGAAGCATGCACACTAATTTCAGAAACAGCTGCCTCTAAGGAAGGAGAGAGTGTCTGGTACTTTTTTTAAAAAATAAAACAAGACTTGAAGTGAATACGACAAAATGTAAATAATTTGTTAATTCTAGCTGGTATGTATATGGGTATTTGTTTATTATATACGTGTATATTACTCTGTATCACATATTACTTTGAAGTACTTCAAAATCACAATGCAGTTGTCTTAGTATCTCATGTTTGTATATTACCAGTTTTTAGTTTCACACATACATTTTTTTTTAAAAAAACATGAAAATAACCACTTATTCTTATTCTATAAGGGTTTTGAAAACCAGGAATTAATGCTGAATTACATCACACCCTTTTGGCAACTATTAAAATAATCATATGGTTTCTTTCATTTGGCCAGTTAATATGGCAAATTTTATTAACAAATTTCTTATCTTTGAATTTTTGGAATTAACCCAACTTGGTCATGTGGTTTCTTTTTTTAGTGTCTTAATGGATTTTTATTTGCAAATTGATATAAAACCACTCCTATGTATATACCCAAGAGAAATGAAAACATATGTCCACACAAAAACTTGTACATGAATGTTTACAGCAGCATTACCCCTATTAGTGAAAAGGTAGGAACAACTCAAATGCCCATCAACAGATGAATGGATAAACAAACTGTGGTATATAAATACAATGGAATATTATTTATCCCTAAAAAGCAACGAGGTACTGCTACATGCTACAACCTGGATGAACCTCAAAAACATTACACTAAGCGAAAGAAGCCAGATACAAAAGGTGACATATTGTATGACTGCTTTCATATGATATATCCAGAATATGCAAATCCAGAGACAGCAAACAGATTAGAGGTTACCAGGGGATTGGGGGAAGGGAGAATGAGAACTGATTACTTAATGGGTACAGGTTGTTTTTAAGTGGGTGATGCAAAAGTTTTAAAACTAGATAGAGGTGGTCATTGCACAACATTATCCATACACTAAATACCACCAAATTGTAATTTTAAGACGGTTAACAGCATATTATAGGAATTTCACCTCAATTTTTAAATATTGATATAAAAAGACTGAGTAAAATTTAGTGACACTGGTCTGTAGTTTTCTTTCATTGGTAATTGCTTTCTTTAGGCTTTTCTTTATTTTTAGTAATCAGAAGATTTTTCCATGTAAATCAGAAATGTAGGTAGGGATAAATTTAGCATTAATTATAGTTAAGTTATAAATGAAGATAAAACATCTACTTACAGTACTAAAAAAGATTTTCCAAAACTTATCTATGGTACACTCAATTTGAAACAGAAGTCCATGTTCTTGAATTAAAAGGGCCTCCTTTAAAATGACTTGTTTAAGCTCCATTATTTTGAATTTTTAATCTGATAATCCATTAATCTATACAAATCCAAACTCTCTGCAGGAAAACCCATCTGATTGCTTACGTTCAATAATGAATCCAATAAATAATTTTCTTAAATCAACACGAAATGCCATAAAAGCAAAAGAAATAAGTCTCAAGTTAAAAAGGGGAACATATTGTTTATTTCTTGAAGTAAATGAATATGACAGACTATCCTAACGCAATGTAAAATTATAATTACCTTTTCTTTCTCCGTTGCATCCTTTGACTTCTTTTTCTTTTTTAAACTATCCTAAACAAACAAACATATCAATTTTAAATGTAAAAGATGAAGCATTATAAGGACAAAATACCAAAATGGTGATTTGCTCTATGAGTGAGAAAAGTTTACTTCAATACTAGAATTTTATTCTGAAAACATAAGAGAAATATATGTTGTGTATATAAGTGCTTGTAAGGAAAAGAGGCTTCTTCATTTATCTGGCTGTATATCAAAACCATGTACACCTAAAATGACAGATATTGCCTGTAATAACCACATGGTTTATTTTAAAATAAGACTTCATGCCACTACCTGTTTTTGCCTGTGGTGGTCATATGCACTGGAGTTTTAATTCACACTGTGCTCAGATATCTACCAATTTGATTTCCCTACTCTCCTAAAGGAGGCAAGAATTTGCTTTTGAATCCCTCAATTCTAGCTACTAACCTCCCTGGCCCTTCCTTATCCATAAATTGAGATAACAAATAACTACTTCATAGGGTTGTTGAGAGGATTGAATTAACATGTCAAGGGCCTGGAACTGTGCCTAACACATAGGCATCCAATAAATGTTAGCTATCAGTATCATTAGGCTGGCTCTCCTGATTTAAAGACAAAGAGAAAACCAACATTTACGGAATACTTTCTAGACAACAGGCACTCTGTCAGAAGAAATCTCACTAGGGCAAGTAGATATCTATCACAAAACCAGACAGTTGCTTTGTTCTCCTGGGACCCTAGGAGAAGTCTGTCAAATTGTGGTCCACGGAGCCCCCTGCATCAGAATCATAGAGGACATCTGTTAAACATGTAGACTTCTGAGCCTCATCAGACTCACTAAATCAGACTCTGGAGATGAGGTCCAGGAATCTACATTTTTATTGCAACCTGCATGTTCTTTCTTATGACCACTAATGTTTGAGAGCCAATTGTGTCTGACAATTCTAGAGAGTACAGAACAGATTTAGGTATAGTAGAAAGGACACTGGACCAGACAGTAGAAGATATAGATTCAACTTCCAATTCTAACACTAGCTATATGAATTTAAGCAAGGTGTTTTCTTCTCTGAACTACGACTTCTTTATGAAAATGGAAAAAATAACGTCTGCCATGCTTATCATGAAGCTGTCATGGAAATGCTGAGACACAGAGACATATACGTGAAAGTATTTAGAGAACAATTAAATGCCGTATGTAAGATACTAAGTACATCAATTAAGAGGCAAAGAACATCAAATTACAAAACACAATACCTCATTTCTAAATTGAGAGCAATTTAAGATAGGAAAGAACTAAAAGAAAAACGTAATTAAATGTCTTTGCTGTCCAAAACATTGCTACTTTAAATAATTTACCTTATTGTCTGATTCAGTTTCTGACGTGGAGCTTTCAGAAGATTTATGTGAACGGTTCTTCTTTTTCTTTTTCCTTTTTCCTTGTTTCTTATCCTATATAAAACATTTTTAGAAACATTTGCTTTCTGTTTCAAAAATATAAGTGATGCATTTTATTAATATCAGAACTTTATAAATGAACAAAACTTAATGAAAGAACTAGCTTGTAAATATATGTTATGCTTAATAACTAATATTTAAAATATAAATTATATCACTTTCCTGTTTTATAAAGAAAGTCCAGTGAATTGAGTCACATGTAATCCCTAGCATCTAGTCAAATGGCATTTTAGCTTTTTCAAATCCATTTCTTCTACTGATATTTCAAATGAAAAAGACAAATTTAGGAATCTAAAAAATACATATACTAATATTCAAATATCTATTCATGTCAGGGCTCTCAGTTATGGATAATTAATCAAAACTTGGAAGTAAATATTTTTAACAGATATTTCATAATAGGTTTCCTTTGTCATTAAAGAAATTACAGATATTTCATGAATTATTACAGGCAAACCTTACCTCATCTTCAGAATCCGAAGAACTGCTGGAAGAATCAGAGCTTGATGAAGAAGAAGATGAATACTTGACCAAGCACAAAACAATTAAAGCTTGTGAGATGCAGGAATTTTTTTCTTTTATTAAGTCTCTCAAATACTTAATGAAATCAATCTAGTGTCTGAGAAACAGAAGACTTAAATATTAAAATGTCAAGTCACATTTCCTCACCAAAAACCAAAAAAACCCCTCAAAAAGTAACTACAGATGTGGCAATGGCAGTCAGCTTGCCCTCTTTAATTGCAATAGAGAACATACTAGGTTATAAGGAAGCTGGCACCTTTCTTTTATATCACTAATAGAACAAAACCACCATAACTACCACAGGACCTCCAGGCTCCTTGACTCATCTAGAGTTAGCATACAGGTTATATAAATTATTCTTACTTTTTTTGTAGGATCTTAACTGTAACATTTAGAAAAATGGAAAACTTTTGCTCACCCTACCAGATTTCTTCTTTTCTTTTTTCTTTCTCTAAAAGCAAACAAATAAAAGTACAAATCTAAGTAAGATGATGTGAGTTTTCAAATGTATCTATTAATAGTAGTACGCAGCATTATTACGAAAACTCAACTATGAATTAAGAATAGCAATAAACTGGGGCCAGCAAGTGGCTCAGTGGTTAAGTTCACGTGCTCTGCTTCAGCGGCCTGGGGTTCGTGGGTTTGGATCCCAGGTGCGGACCTACGCATCACTTATCAAGCCATGCTGTGGCAGGCATCCCACATATAAAGTAGAGGAGGATGGGCACGGATGTTAGCCCAGGGCCAGTCTTCCTCAGCAAAAAGAGGAGGATTGGCAAGAGATGTTAGCTCAGGGCTAATCTTCCTCACACACACACACACACAGACACACACACAAAAAGAATAGCAATAAACTAAAAATGGTATTACCTGTCTTTTTTTGGATGAGCTCTCACTTCCACTTAATAATTTCTCCCTATGTTTTTCTAGTTCTTTCTTCCAGTTCTGCAAAAAGGTTATAAACACCATCAGAGGCTATCTATCCCCTTCTAATACACCTAATATATAGAGAGCCACTACTTCCTTTCCTCCATCCTCTACTGCCTCTCACCCATCTCAACCTCTAATTACAGTCAAAAGATACTCCAGGCGCCAGAATCCTTTACCCTACCACCAAAGGAGCCTCTACTATCTCTTTTCAAAGAGGATATTAAGGGGTGAGAGTTCTCCACTGTATATGGAGAGAAGTTGAATTACTGAGGCTGAGGACTTTTTTCTTTTTAACAAAGATGGTTAGATTCTCTTTCTAAACAATAAAAGTTGAATTAATCTACACTGTGGCTGAAATAGTACATATGTTTGTAATCAAAAAAGAAAACATCACCATGGAAATCCCAGGGTAGGATGGGGGAATGGGGAGAGAAGGGGAAGAACTTAACATTCAGAAAAGTTTAAGATGGTTTAAATTACTATAAGATAGTTTTCCTCTACTTTTTTTCTTAAAGAAATCATACACTTATAAACAAACCTGTATTCAATACAACAAAAACACTTCTAAAATATGGAGCCCCTAACCTAAAGAGCTATGTCTAAACCCTTGGTGTATTACAAAATGATTTTATTTCCTTATTATAAGAAAAAAGATTAATCTATTTTTTAAAAGATACTATTTACAAACCTCATTCATTTTTTCTTCAAATTCAGCCAATGCCTTGGAGCCTTTCTTCTTCTTTTCTAGTTGTTCTTTCACTTCTTCCCTTAAAAAATAGAATGTACAAATAAGTTTTCAAGCGATTCAAGTTAGACGCTTACAAACAAGACGACAAAATTTTATAAATAAATCTTTCTTAATATCCTAATAAACCTCCATTCCAGTGTTGATACATTTCAAATTACTTTGTTCACATCCTTGTAAATCAATTATCATAATAAAGCCTATCAGATAACACTAATCACTCCTCTTCTAAACATGGATTATAAAGCTAATACACCAAAACATACAACAGGCACTGTTTTAAATACATTCTCCTTTAATCCTCACAATACTGTGAGAAAAAGTAGTATTGTTATCCCCATTTTATAGATACAGAAGCTGAAGCTTGGGGAAGGTAAGAAATCTACCCAAGGTCACAAAGCTAGTAGTTTCAGAATTAGGGTGACCTATGGTCTATTTGAACTATTATGTTCTATTACTAAACCACCCATTTTATAATGTACCTCACATGTGCAGAAAAGAGTTAATACAGCATACCCGACTGCTCATTCTTAGAAAGTCTTGCTTACAAGATTGGCTCTGGCTGGCAAAGGGGAACTTGGATTTCGGGAGGGTCCTTACCACTCCCTGATAAGAGTGGCTCACTGTGCCTATTTGTACAAACACTCGAGTTTAGGCCAAACACCTGTATTCCTTTCGGAGTCTGGAATTTTGGCACCTGACAGGCAGAGGCTGAGCAGTCCCCAATAAAAACCCTGGGCACAGAGAGTCTCTAATGAACACCCCTGGTTGGTAACATCTCACGTGTTACCAAAAATTAAACATGTCCTGTGTGATTCCACAGGAGAGGAACCTTGGAAGCCTGCAGCCAGTCGCCCCTAGACTTCACCCCCTGCGCCTTTATCCTTTGCTGATTATGGCTGGTATCCTTTCACAGTAATAAACCTTACCCACAAGTAAAACTATCTGTGAGCCTTTCTAGCGAATTACTCAACCTGAAGGCTGTCCTGGGGACTCGGACACCCATGTAATATACTTGCTTGAGCACTTCCCCTTTAAAAGTTATTCCTTCTCCCCAATTTTAAAGACAAATAAACTTTGAGATACTTTATCTTCTGGTATGTTGCAACAGTTAACAGCAGCACTCATGAACACTGTTAAGAAGTGGACATGGCTTACTCCTTACTTAACTCCGAGATTCCCCGTTATATGTAAGCACAACTTTCAACTATACTTGCCCAGCTTTCAGTGGCACTCACAAGGATTCTATAGCTAACAACTCTGAAGCTTGTCATGTTACCTCAGGAGTATGGTATTTAATAATAAGGAAGACATACTAAAAAATAATAAAGCCAGTGCTTTATTTACAAAAGATCAGAGCCTCTCAATGAGGGCAAAACCCCCCACCCAAAAACAATTTAAAACAAAAATTTTACAGTGGGAATTCTAAATCATTGAAAAGCTAGCAGATAACACTAGAAAATAGGCCTAATATTATCCTTCCTAACACATAGTTACACCTCAATGAAGGGCAAGATTATTCAAACCTACCATTTTAAATAGCTTAGGACACAGCAAGGTTAATGTCTATTTTAGGGGACAGAGAAGAGATTGGTATGAAAAGATTATCTGGTAGTGCTTTAGCTTTATTGGATGGTGGGTTCTCAAATGTTTGTTTTACACTCATGCATGTATTTCATACATGCAAAAGAAAGCACATATAAAATATTACTTCAAAAATTACATATCTGGCAATTGCTTGGCAATCAATAAAAGCTGTAACAGCAACCTTTAAAAAGTTCATGAAAACCTTATAAATAGGTAAACTGTTTCACAAATACCAGGTAGGCCTTGGTCGATTCAGATAATCTTGGATTGTTGGCCCTGAAGACTGGATTGGACCCCTTGATCTGGCCATTGCTATTGGGTTCATATAGGCCTTGAGGAAAGAACAAAAATTAACTCCATTAAAATAATATTAAAAATGCAAAAGCTCACTTATTTATCAAGCAATCTTTATTATGTCCCAACTAAGTCCAACTAAGCACGAACAATCTGACAACCAACTTTTCATTACAAAAAATAAATTTAACGCTCTAATAATCCTCACAAGTTTGGGAGATGAGTAATATCGCTACTTCATAGAAAATGTGTTTTTATCAGAAATCTGATGAAAATAATAATGATACCTCTTTCTTACTGTAAGATGGCTTTATAGTGCTTTCTCCTAAAGCCCAATAATCCGGTGAAGGTGGTAACACTATGTTCACTGGCAAATAAAGAAATTCAGTTCCAAAGAAGTGAAAAAATTCAGTTCCAAAGAAGTGAAAGAAGATTTAATTCTAAATTCATTGCTTATTCTACTATATCTTCTACCTCAGGAAATACTGTGCCATACTGATGGCATTTTATTCACAAATTGTTAACACTAAAAATTAAATTATGCACAGGCAACAAAAGAAAAAAATAGATAAATTGGACTTCTTCAAAATTAAAAATGTTTGTGTATCAAAGGACACTATCAAAAGAGTGAAAAGACAATCCACAGAATGGGAGAAGATATTTGCAAATCATATATCTAATAAGGGATTAGTATCCAGAATGCATAAAGAAATCCTACAACTCAACAACAAAAAACCCAAACAACTCAATCAAACAATGAACAAAGAGGGGCCAGTCCAGTGGCCACAGTGGTTAAGTTTGTGAGCTCAACTTCAGCAGCCCGGGGTCCACAGGTTCAGATCTTGGGCTTGGACCTAGACACTGCTCATCAAGCTATGCTGTGGTGGCGTCCCATGTACAAAACAGGGGAAGACTGGCATAGATGTTAGCTCAGCGCCAATTTTCCTCACACACACACACACACAGAATGCACAAAGAACTTGAACAGACATTTCTCCAAACAAGATATACAAATGCTCAGTAAGCACACAAAAAGATATTCAACATCACTAGTCATTAAGCAAATGCAAATCAAAACTACAATGAGATGCCACCTCACACCCATTAGCATGGCTATTACCAAAAACACAGAAAATAACAAGGGTTGTCAAGGATGTGAAGAAAATGGAACCCTTATGCAGTGCTGGTAGGAATATAAAATGGTGCAGCTGTTGTGGAAAAGTTTGGTAGTTCCTCGGAAAGTTAAACACAGAATTACCATATGATCCAGCAATTTCACCTCTAAGTGGAATTGAAAAAGAATTGAAAGCAGGGACTCAAACAGATACTTGTACACCATGTTCACAGCAGCATTATTCACAACAGCCAAACTGTGGAAACAGCACAAATGTCCATCTACAGGAGAATGGATAAACAAAATGTGGTATATGCATACAATGGAGTATTATTCAGCCTTAGAAAGGAAAGAAATTCTGATACATGCTATAACATGGATGAATCTTGGAAACATGCTAACTGAAATAAGCCAAATACAAAAGGACAAATATTGTATGATCCCACTTATATGAGGTACCTAGAATAAGCAAATCCACACACAGAAGGTAAAACAGAGGTTACCAGGGCTGGGGGGAAGAGGCTATTGGAAGTTATTATTTAATGGGTACAGAGCTTCTTGTCTGGGATGATGAAAGTTCTGGAAATGAACAGCAGTGATAGTTGCACAACACTGTGAATGTACTCATTGCCACTGAACTGTACACTTAAAAATGGTTAGGGGGCTGGCCTGGTGGCAGAGTGGTTGAATTCGCATGCTCTGCTTCCGTAGCCTGGGGTTTGCAGGTTCGGATCCCAGGCATAGACATACACACTGCTCATCAAGCCATGCTGTGGTGGTGTCCCATACACAAAGTAGAGGAAGACTGGCACAGATGTTAGCTCAGGGACAATCCTCCTCAAGCAAAAAGAGGAAGACTGGTTGGGGGCTGACCCAGTGGCGTAGTGGTTAAGTTTGCATGCTCTGCTTCCATGGCCTGGGGTTTGCAGGTTCGGATCCTGGGCATGGACCTACACACGGCTCATCAAGTTATGCTGTGGTGGTGTCCCACATACAAAATAGAGGAAGACTGGTACAGATGTTAGCTGAGGGACAATCTTCCTCAAGCAAAAAGAGGAAGACTGGCAACAGATGTTAGCTCAGGGCCAGTCTTCCTCATCAAAAAAAAAAAAAAGAGGAAGATCGGCAACAGATGTTAGCTCAAGGCCAATCTTCCTAGCCAAAAAAAAAAGGTTAAAATGGTGAACTTTGTTATGTATATTTTAGCACAATAAAAACATCTACAAAAAATTAAATTATGCTCTGTATACTGCACTTGTTATAGCAGAAAAACACATTTTTAGACACATTTTTCAAAAACATAATGACACAAAATAAAGCAGATTTGTTAATGACGGTATCTAGCAAAGAGATGTTTTATTAAAATTCACTTTGCGACAGACAGAAAATCTGGTCTTTAATTCAGTCTCAACCTCTTGATCCTCACATTCAGTTTTCCAAATTTAGTTCAACAAATATTTATAAAAACTCTTCCATTTTTTAAATAAAAAGAATTTTGGTTGAAAATGACTAGTCATGTGTCACTTAACAATGGGGACACATTCTGAGAAATGCATTGTTAGGCTATTTTGTCGTCATGCGAACATCATAGAGTGCACTTACACAAATCTAAATGGTACAGCCTTCAACACACCTATGCTATATGGTACTAATCTCATGGGACCACCATTGTATACGCAGTCCACTGTTGAGCAAAATGTTTTTATGCAGCACATGACTATTGTCAAGGTTGATTTTAAGGCCATAAACCCAATACTTAACATTCCAAAAGAAGCGAAAGGATATAATGTATTTGCTGTGTTTTACTTAACAAAATCAGTAAAAACGACCAACATTTCCCATCTTCATAACAAATATTAGTTATATATTCCCAGATTTCTCTGGCAGAGTAAACAATATAAAGCCACTATAAACAACACATACTGAGAACTATTTCCATTCAACTGGTCACTGCCTATTACTTGGGATGAAAAAGTTAAACCTTTAACATAATTTCCTTACAGGCAGGAATGAATGCTAGAATGTCAGAGATGTTTAGAGAACAAGGGCTAGATGTGGATATCAAATGCATCATTAAAGACAAGAGGCATACAGTGATATTTTTTACATCGACTGTTACACTCTCAAATATCTCATTCAACTGCCTTTGCAGAGATCTTCAATCAGTTCACATGGAAGTATGACAACCAATGGAGGCTGCAATAGAGGAGTTGTGGCTCAGCTAATGACACTGACAATCCTAATAACCAGAAATAAGTACAAGCAAGCTAAGTTTATCATTTTTAAAACAGGAGCATAATATCTACCACCTTCTCATTTCTTTGGTATCATGTCATAATTTTAGCAATACCTAATGATAAAATATTTTAAGTTTAAAATTGTAAAAACTTTATTTCCAAAAAATGCAGACATACAGGATGTTTAAAACTAAATTACTAAAACAGGGAAAATTGAACACAGCCATCAAATTGAGATTCATTAAATACATTAAAGTATACCCCCAAAATGAAATACTATGTAGTCATTAAAAAGAATGCGTATAGTTACTGCTAGGCACTATGTCCAAGATTTCTCAAGTGAAAAGCAAAAGCAAGGTGCCAAAAAATAAGATACCATTTTAATAAATAGCTTTTTTTTTTTTAATTTAGATGCATGTGCACTAAAATGTAAAGGGAGATGTCTACTTTCATCATTTCACACACTGGAAAAACAAATTTTTTTTAAAGGACTTCTCAGGGTTTTTTTGAAGAAGATTGGCCCTGAGCTAACATCTGTTGCCAATCTTCCTCCATTTTTTCCCTCCCCCCGCCAAAGCCCCAGTAGATAGTTGTGTGTCATAGCTGCACATCCTTCTAGTTGCTCTATGTGGAACGCCACCTCAGCATGGTTTGATGAGGGGTGCCTAGATCCACGCCCAGGATCCGAACCAGCGAACCCCAGACCACTGAAGCAGAGCATGCCAACTTAACCACTATTTGGCTGGCCCTGAAAGAAAATTTTTAGGTAACTCCTTACCTGTATAAAAGAAAAACAAAACAAAAAACTACACACAAACCTTATCATAATATTAATGGTAAACAAAATAAGAAAAATTCAATCACAATGCTGCTGTTCTGATTCAGAGCTGAACTGTCTTGAAGTAAAAATTCACAAATAATACAGTGGTAATTTTTAATTCTAATTAAAAAAAATCAAAACAACATTTACCATCTTTTACAGTCTTCAAATTTTCTAGCATATATCTTAAGAGCATATTAACATTTTTATGTCTGTCTACTGTGTAACTGCTTCCCCAAAGTACATACCAGCCTATCTTACTGTTTATCTTTCAGAGGAAAATAAAATAGTAAAGAAGTATATTCACATGCTAGGACTATTAGTTATAGATAATTTATGGTACAATTACATAAGCTATCATTTGAGTACGCAATAAGGCTTAACTTTCAAGCTTTTGACCATAAACACTATCCTCACTCTGCTAAGTACACTCCAAATATCTCCATTATCTATTTCAATTATAACAGCAATATAAATATATATATACATTTTTGAGGAAGATTAGCCCTTAGCTAACATCCACCACCAATCCCCTTCTTTTGCTGAGGAAGATTGGCCCTGAGCTAACAACTGTGCCCGTCTTCCTTTACTTTATGTGGGATGCCTGCCACAGCATGGCATGGTAAGTGGTGCACAGGTCCACGCCTGGGATCCGAACCTGTGAACCCGGGGCCGGCTGCCGCAGTGGAACGCACAAACGTAACCACTATGCTACCAGGCAGGCCGCCTACAACAGCAATATTTTTAAGTGCATCTTATGTGCTAGGTTCCTTGCAAAACACTTGATAGTTTGTGCTCATAATCATTAAGCAACAATGTTTCTTTTTCCTAAACACAATAGAAAGGTTTTTAAAACAAAAAAAGTAACTATTTTATAAAGGTAAAGCTTTTTCATTTATGCATCAGTGTGAAAAATAATGCTCCTAACATTAAGAGGGTGGGTGGTTAGGCATGAGTTAAAATAAAGAAATCGTGCAATTTCTTGAAACATCCCACTATGACTTATTCGCTTTAAGTACCGTAACCTTATAGAGTCAAATACTCATATTTATATGTAACTATAGAATTGTCTGTGGCTCCAAACTGCTGCAAGAGTTTGGGTAACAGGAAATAATTTGTTTTTGAAACTCAGGATGGCAAATTGGGCTCAAGGGAATATAAAAGGACTTGGGCAGGTTGAAAAGAGCAGCGCAGTAAAACTGCTAAGGACAAAATATGCGGAACTTCACTTGTTACATTGATTGCCTAGTTTTATCTAGAGGGTACATCTGTTTTAGAGGGCACAAAGTAGCAGAAAAGAACATTAAGGAAACTTCTGTAAAACAATGGGCACAAAAATGAATTCAAGAGCCCTTTACAAATCTTGAGAATTAAAATGTTCAGTTAAGAAAAAACACGTCAAGAATGTACAATATCAAAGAGAATCCTAATGTAAACTATGAACTTTGGGTAAAAATGATCCATCAGTGTAGGGTTCATCTGTTGTAACGAATGTACCACTCTGGGGCAGGTGTTGAAAATGGGGGAGGCTGTGCCTGACTACAAGCAGGAAGTATATGGGAACTCTCTGTACTTTCTGCTCAGTTTTGCTGTGAACCCAAAACTGCTTTAAAAAATAAAGTCTATCTTCAAGAAAACTTCCAAACTGAAATGTAATGGTTTTTTAAAAAAGCAATTCTGTCATCTTTAAAACTATGATTTTATCATCAATGTAAGAAGAAAAAAATGCCAGTATTTTCAGAGGCAAACATTCATTTTGTTATTCAAAATCAAGAGTTATAATGTACTGAACTAAGTATCAGATGACCCAAATTATAGTCCCAGTTTAAACAGTTCCATCTCCTCCTCCATGCAATCAGGAGACTGAACTGAACAATCTGCGTCTACCTCTTAATTTCATGTTTTCATTCCCACAACCTTCAAAGTGCAAACAAAATGTTACAGAACACTCTGTGCCAACACAGCATACTAAATAATAAGTAGAGCCCAGAGTTATTATCAAAATGCTCTGGTAAATAAAGCTCACTGGAAAAGTTTTTCAAGTGATTTAAAGGGATGTATAAACCAACACTTTTTCCCAAGAAAATAAAACATCTTAGACCTCTGTATGAAACTGCATCCAAGGTCTGGCAAATTCAAGATTCAAGGCCCAATAAAGAGCCAAAACAAACAAACAAACAAAAAAGGAGCCAAAACACTCAACACTTCAAGCCTAAGGATGCTCCAAGAGAAACCATTTCAACTCTATGAAAATCAGGATACCACGAAAGGTCTGACCTACAGCCAGGAAAGCAGGAGAAAAGAACATTTGTCAACCTTGTAATCAAGGTTCACCACTGTGGTTCCTAGACATCTTTGATTATGAAAACTACATAAAATTAAAACAAAGGTTTTGAAGATGGGAAATGTTATCCTTTCATAAAAGTAATGCTCTTGCAGCACCCCCACCCACCCAAAAAACCCCAAAGGAGATAATCGTTGAATTAAAACGCTGGTTCATTAAATTTAGTACATTCGCTTTAACTGCATATATTTTTTTCATTTTACTACTCAGTGGTTGAAACTTGTCATAGACAAGCCCAGGAACTGTAAGGCTGCAACCTAATCTTACTGCTAATCCCTTATATTTACTGCCCATTCAATCTGATTTATAACCTGAACTTTCCAAACCAACCTCGTAGCCATCTAGAATGCCTTCCTCCCATCTCCACCTGTCAAAAGTACTTTCTCTTTTGAATGCCCTCAGAATCTGGAATCTCTATCAAATATCATTTCTTACTCTATTAGTTACTTATGTATGTATATCTCTTTTACTAGAGTAGTAACTTTCATGCCAAGCACTCGCCTGGCCATCTTGTCTTCTGTGGTCTCAACTATTCTGCAAGGTTGTGGACAACACTGATCTCCTTTTACAGATGAAGAAGCTGGGGCTCAGAGAAGAAAAAGCAACTTTTCCTAGGTCCCCCAATTCCCGAGGGACCAAAACTGACATTCTAGTCTGCGCCTGACTCCAAAGTCAACTATTTTCACGCCATTCATTCCTTCACAGGGCCGGCCTACTAGGTGCCAAGCAGTGCTGGGCGCTGGGTACAAAAAGCCAAGTGCTTCGATCCTAGTTCTTAAAGGGAGCACGCCTGCCGCTAGATCTGGGGGGCGCTGCAGGGTCCCGGGCGCAGGGACCGCGTCCGAGGCCTCTGCGCCTCCGTCCCACCCGCGCACGAGAGGGACGCGGAGATGGGGTGGGCGACCCTGAAGAGGGGGCGAGTCCCGGCGCCTCCATGGGCCTCAGACATTGCACTAACATACTGGAGGAGACAGGTCTCCCTGAGCCCTTTGCAGCTCTTAAAAAAGGACGCTGCTGGCCCGAGAGCGGGAGGGAAGGGAGCCAGGGAGCACTGCCAGAGGGTGCGGCGAGGTTGAAGGTGGTAGGGGAAAGATGCGGACAAGAGGGAAGAAGAAAGACGGAGGAGAGGGTGTGGGGCCCGTAGGCGCCAACAGCGAGCGCGGCGCACGCGCGTTTGGGCCCGGCGGCGGTTGGGGGAGCTGGGTCTCCCGGCTCGAGGTCCCAGCGCCGCCGCTGACCCTTAAGGCCAGGCCGGGAAGAGCCAGGGGTCCCGCTCTCCTGCCGCCGGGCCCCGCATCGCCCCACTGTTTCCTCCCCCGGGTACTCACCACCCGATTGTCCCGCTTCCCCATGGTGCCGGACTGAGCGCACAATCAGACACCGAGGCAGACCAGGCCAGCAAGGCGCCCAGAACGGGCCCGCCGCAGGTCCGTCTGTCGACTCCCCACCCCGCCCAGAGAGCGGCGCCGTGCGGACCGGGCGGCTGGGTCCAGCCACAGCGCCACCTACCGCTGCGGAGGAGAGACCGGCGCCGGCGATCCCCTGTGGTTCCCAGGGATCGCCTGGGGATTCCAATTCTTTATTACCCACCTTGGAGCAGGCGGGCATTGCTCTTCTGTACAGCAGCCTCACCAAGGCATCTCACCTCCGTTCGGCCTTGGATTGTTTTTCTCTCTTCCATTCCTGATACACGGAAATACTCATTCTAGGGAATACAAAGATTATTCCAACGTTTATTGTATACTTAACGTAGTGTTAGTGCTGGGGATAAAGTGAGGACCAGGACACATGTGGTCCCTCACAGAGTCCATTAGGTGGGGATTGAGGGAGAGAAGAAAGTGCTTTCGTAGATGTTGCTAACGAAATCGCCCTTTAAGTTCACTTCAATTCGTCCACCACCCATGCATTCATTTCACACTGAGTTTTGAAAATCTACTTTGTGCAATTCACCGAGTGACTGGAACCTGGATCTGGGACAGGACACAAAGATGATTAAGACACAATCCCTACCTTCAAGGGGCCTGTTTATAACCTAGTAGGGGAGATGAACATACACAGGGCCAACTTTGCTGCGTGGCATGTCATAATATTGTCAGTACAGTATTAAAACTTCAAGGGAGGTGATCGAGGCTCCAAAGGAGTCACTATATTGTTTATAGACCTGGATAAAGCTGGGCCCATTTTAGTACAGCCATTAGGGACTAATCAAAAATTAATTTGGATCCTTTCTGGACTCATGGAAAATGACAAAATGGGCTTAAACTCATTACATACAAGAAAATTCCTTAAAATCATCTTCCCCAATTTGTCTCCCTCCCTCCCTTTCTCACACTATGTTGCACAACAGATGCTCCCAACTCCCATTTTCTCTCTCAAAACTTTCCCAAACTCTCTCAAATGCAGCCACTGGTGGTTCTACTCCCCACTAAACGTTCATTCACCTGAGTAACTCACTTTGCTTTTTACTGTAAATCGGGCCTTCAGTTCTTCACATCTCTTCCTCTTCCATTACCCCTGACTTAAGCTGGGGACTCTGACCAAAGACAGGCTGCTCTGTATGCACAAGAGGAAGAGGAGAATCTGTGAATATTAAGGATTTTTTTGTGGCTCAGTTATAGTGGTTTTAATATTCCAGACACTTTACAGATATTATTTTTGACACTCCAACCAAGTATGATAACACCTGCGGGAGAATAGTTTTATTCCTTTTTAGCTCTTTCTTACCTTTCACTTCTTTTGGTTGATTATACTGAATACAGAGATGTTTAAAATTATAATAATGCTGTAAGTCAACAGAAGGGTTTATGTTTCCTATAGATGTCTCTCCCTCTGACAACATACACAGCCCCTCCCAGATGGAGCAGGGATCTGAGAGGAGAACAGAGAAACAGGAATATGACCAAGAAGCATGTAGAGTTAATGAAGAAGAATGCCAAAGCTATTGAGAGCTCATCTGGGTGGACTACATAAAGACTGGATCAGCCCTGGCTTTCTCAGGACATAATTTACAGGGACTCAATGAGAGGCATAAAGAAATGCTTTACCCATCCTCTATTCATGTGTGATCTGCTCATAAACACATTTATCTTCTATCTATGGACCACATGCCCTCCCACATGTTCTAGGCATAACAAAGTGATTACATTCCATTTTTCAGATGAGAAAAACTGAGGCTAAGAGAAGCCAAGTAATTTGCGCCAGGTCCCATAGTTGGAAAGTGGAGAAGCTGAGGATTCAAACACAGGTGTGACAAAGTTGAAAGCATATGCGTTCCCTACAGCATCACACTGTCTTTGGAGGGGTGAAGGAGGAGTGAGAAGTGGCATTACAGGTGGACTATGAAGGTGAGCAGACTTCCCACAGAGGAGCTGAGATGGAAGGACATTTCTATCAGAGGGAACAATCTGAGTAAAAGGAAAGGCTATGTGGTCAAGTGTGGCAGCATAGATCACATGTGGTAGAGGGGAAACCAGATGGGAAAGGTACATTAGAGCTGGAGGCAAAGGGCCTTGAATGCCAAGGGAAGAACTTTTATTTTATTCTGCAGGCAAAGCTTTTTGAACAAGGGAGTAACATGAGCATTGATAAAAGACAAAGCTTTAAATAGTGACAGTCTAATAATAATAATAACAATTCACTGGGGGAGGGATTTTCAACTTGAATAGCATTCAAAGATTTTAACTCAAATGATATATTTAACATTAAGTACACTTGGACAAACTTGGGTCTGTGTTCAAATTTAATAATATAGTTGAATTTCGTATACTTTTCATTGTTGTTGTGTGGATATTTAAGAATTTCAACAATGGAGAGAGATACAGAAACCCAATCCACAAACCCAAGTGTCTGTTCTTTGGGTGGGCATATTCCTAGACTGGAGATGGAAGCACAGAGCTTTCATATTTGAAGACAATAGCCACTGTGATCATCCAACTATATTAACCAAGAGAGCAAAAGACAGGAAACAAGATAAATATCCATCACAAGGGAACTGGTTAAATAAAGTATGGTACAGCCCTGCAATAGCAAATATACAGGCATTTAGAAAGTGATGTACAGCTGTATGTATTGATATGGAAAAAATGGCCACTATACATGATTAAGAGAAAGAATTATAGAACAGCTTATAGAATATGAGAGCACGTGTGTTAATGAGAGGATATATTAGTTGAACCATATGAAATTGATATTCAGCAATTTCTAACCTATAAGAATGGCAATTTAATATGGTTCAACTTGTTACATATATATATGTTTGAATATTTCCACAAGAAAATTTCTGAAAAGTCAGACAAGAAACTCTCAGTGGATGGGGCCGGCCTAGTGGCATAGTGGTTAAGTTCGCGTGTCTGTTTCGGAGGCCTGGGGTTCACAGGTTCGGATCCTGGGCATGGACTGACGCACCACTTTGTCAAGCCATGCTGTGGCAGCATCCCATATAAAGCAGAGGAAGGTGGGCACAGATGTTAGCCCACGGCCGATCTTCCTCAGCAAAAACAAAAAAAAAGAGTATTGGCAACGGGTGTTAGCTCAGGGCTAATCTTCCTTACACACACACACATACACACACACACACAAGAAACTCTTAGTGGTGGTTGCTTCATAATAGTATTAGTGAGTTGGGAGGAGGATAGGAATTTTTATTTTTCTGATTTATTTTATGAAAGATTGCTCAGCTAACCAACTCCCCTTTCTCTGATTCCACACTCATCACGTAACCTCTGGATGTAATTTTGCCTAAACAGAGAGAAAACAATGACCAGTAAACATGATTATCTTGTGCTCTTGACGGGTATATTTCTCACTGTAAAAAATGTAAAGAGGAGTTTTTGAAAAAGAATTAGAGTCATGAAAACCAAGTAGCCACTCACTGTAATAAACCCATGGTTCAGTACTATTAATGGACGAAAGCAGGGGAAGTTACCAAGAAAAGTGAGTCAGAAAGGAAAATTCCTGACATTCATGAGAGCTTCAACTGAATCAGTGCATTATGGTTTCACTATAATTCTCCTCTTGTTCCATCCCTATTGAGGTGACTCACAAGCTATAAAAGTTCTTGGCCAATTATTTAAGGTTGGCTTTTGTTAGCATTGAAAGAGAACACCTTTAATTTTAAAAAACCAGCTTTATTGAGGTATAGTCTACATATAACAAAATTCGCCAACTTAAAATGTACAGTTCGATGAGTTTTGACAAATATATAGTCATGTAACCATCACTACAATCAGGATAAAGAACATTTTCATTTCTCCAAAAAGTTTCCTTGTGGCTTTTTGCAGTTAATCCCCTTCCCTGTCTCCCAGCCCCTGGAAATCACTGATCTGTTTTGTCACCATGGTTTTGCTTTTTCTAGAATTTCATATAAATGGAATCAAATAGGAGGTAGCCTTTTATATCAGACTTCTTTCACTTATAATGCTTTTGAGATTCACCCATGTTGTGTGTATCAACAGTTATTCCTTTTTATTGCTGAGTAGTATTCCACTGTATTTATAAATCACAATTTGCTTATTTATTGACCTTTTCATGGACATTTGGATTGTTTCCAGTTTTTGCCTATTATGAAAAAAGCTGCTATGAACATCCATATGTAAGTGTTTGTGTGCACATCTGTTTTCATTTCTTTTGAGTAAATGCCGAGAACGTATTTACAATCCATTGTAGATATATTGAATTGAATTGTAAGTGTATGTTTACCTTTAACTCCCCAACTCTTTCCAAAGTGGCTGCATCATTTTGCATTAATGAGATCAACGGCGAGAGTTTTGGTTGTTCCATTTCCTCACCTACACTTGGTGTTGTCAAAATTTAAAATTTTAGCCATTCTAGTGGGTGTACGGTGATAGCTCATTGCTATTTTAACTTACATTTTCCTGATGACTAATGCAATTGTTCATATTTTAGTACTAGTTTTATCTTCTTTAGTGAAGTGTCATTCCAGATCTTTTGCCCATTTAAAAAAGTGGATTATTTGTCTGAACACTAATTCTTTGCCAAAATACATTTGGCTATCTTTTCCTCTCAGTCTGTGTTTTACCTTTTCATTTTCTTAAGACTGTCTTTCAAAGAGCTAAAGTTTTAGATTTTGATGAAGTGCCATTTATCAGTTTTCTATTTGTGTCCTAAGAAATTTTTGCCTAACCCACAGTCACAAAGATTTCCTCTTATGTTTTCTTCTGCTAGTTTTATAGTTTCAGCTCTTATGTTTAGGTCCATGATCCATTTTTAATTAATTAATTAATTAATTAATTTTTTGTGAGGAGGACCAGCCCTGAGCTAACATCCGTTGCCAATCCTCCTCTTTTTGCTGAGGAAGACTGGCCCTGGGCTAACATCCGTGCCCATCCTCCTCTACTTTATATGGGACACTGTCACAGCATGGCTGACAAGCAGTGCGTCCGCGGGTGCCAGGGATCTGAACTGGCGAACCCCGGGCTGCCAAGTGTGAACTAAACCGCTGTGCCACCGTGCCGGCCCCCCATGATCCATTTTTAATTACTTTTTTTTTCATGGTGTGAGGTAAGGGTTAAGGTTCATTTTTTTTCCCAAATAGATATCCAATTTCTCCAGAACCATCTGTTGAAAAGGTAGTCCTTTCCCCATTGAATTACCATATTATTTTACTAGGGCTGCCACAACAAAGTGCCACAGACTGGGTGGCTTTAGCAACAGAAGTTTATTTTCTCACAGTTCTGGAGGATAGAAGTCCTAAATTAAGGGTCAGGAGGGCCATGATCCCTGTGAAAGCTCTATGGAAGAATCTCTCCTTGCTTCTTTCAGCTTCCAGTGGCCCCAGGCATTCTTTGACTTGGGGTGGAATGAATGAGTGGATGAGTTTCTAGTGATCAGATGACTTAAATCTAACTGTTGACACACGCAGATAGATGCATGCACAGTACTGCTCTTGAAAGCATTGTTTTGTACAGTGAAAACTGGGGGTAGGGTGGGGAGAAATATCTATCAATACTGGATTGGCTAAGTAAATTATAGTACATTTACACAAAGGCACCCTATACAGCTGTAACAGATGGTGATGTAGATTTGTATTTATTGAAATGACAAGTTATCCAACATACTATATAAAGCAACAAACAACCAACCCCCAAAGCACAACTTATTGAATGGGGTGTACAGCCCATCTTCATGGTGTAAAATTATATTCACATTCTTACATGTATCTATGTAAATCTGGGTATCTAGAAATTATCAAAATATTAGCAGTGATTTTTTTCCAGGTGGTGAGATTTTAAGTAACAATTTTTTTCTTTGTAGTTTTTGTTTTCTTTAGATGTTTTATGGTAAGCATGTAATCATTTTATTTCAGCAGTTACATATAAGTTGCCCGACGGGGGAAACTCCTTCACTCATTCATTCAACACTAATTGAACTTCTACTCTGTTCCAGGCACTTCTAGACCCTAGAACATGCAACCATATTTCTTTCTTGTGTGTTTTATGTAGACTTATTCCAGAACTGTTTGGAGCTGACCACATCATCTACTTCTCACTTGGAGATAAGAATGACTTGATGAAATAAGATATAGTTTGTATGGCATGTAGCAGAATGTCTGGCACTGGGCAGGGGGTGGTTCACTGAATGTTAATTGCCTTCCTTCTCTTGAGAGTGCCATTTCTGCTTCACCCACAGTTCTGTAACACTGTATCACAATGAAATCCAACAAGCAGGAGTGAGGATCTATTATCATCAACCATTACTATTGAACCAATGCCTCTTGACAATTCTGCCACTGTGTCAGACGCTCTTTGAAAGTTGAGGCTGGGGGCCAGCCTGGTGGCCTAGTGGTTAAGTTCGATATGCTCCACTTCAGCAGCCCAGCTTCATAATCTGGGCGTGGACCTACACCACTGGGTGGCAGCCATGCTGTGGCAGCAACCCATATACAGAATGGAGGAAGACTGGCCACAGATGTTAGCTCAGGGCGAATCTTCCTCAAGTTGAGGCCAGTAGTAGATGTTCAGTGAATATGAGTAAACTTGACTTTCCTTTGCAGCTGTCTGAATACACTGTCAGAATTGATGTCATTTTCCAATGAGGAATCCTGGAGACCACAAAAGATACAGCATTTAGAAAAATGGGCCCCCATTCCAAGTGCTAATGTCTCCTCTTGGCTGATACAGTGGTTCTCAAAATTTTCCCCAGGAGAGTGAATTCTACCGAGGGGATCTGGTGGTATAGTATTATGCAGTTATTGAAGTCATAAAATGTCTTTGAAGTCGTCTATATTATTTTATTTATTTTTTTGTGAGGAAGACCAGCCCTGAGCTAACATCCATTGCCAATCCACCTCTTTGTTGCTGAGGAAGACTGGCCCTGGGCTAACATCCGTGCCCATCTTCCTCTACTTTATGTGGGACGCCGCCACAGCATGGCTGACAAGCAGTGCGACGGTGGGTGCCGGGGATCCGAACCCACGAACCCCGGGCTGTCAAACGCGAACTAAACTGCTGCGCCACTGGGCAGGCCCTTGTCTATATTATTTTAAAAATTTGAATTTTGCATCCTATTCCACAATGTCTTCTTTATACAATTAAAAAATAGCTTTAGTAAAAACCATGTTTCTCTTTTAAGTAAAACTGATGCTCAAGGAAGGTAGACCTTGTTTATTGGGAGCTTTGTAACCTCCCTTGTATATCCCAGGTTTCTGGCAACTCCAGTTTGACAAGTGAAGGCCTGGGGCCAGCCTGGTGGCGTAGTGGTTAAGTTCCTGCATTTCGCTTCAGCAGCCTAGGGTTCGCGGGTTCAGATCCCAGGCGCAGACCTACACACCGGCTTATCAAGCCATGCCGTGGCAGGTATCCCACATATAAAGTAGAGGAAGATGGGCATGGATGTTAGCCTAGGGCCAATCTTCCTCAGCAAAAAGAGGAGGATGGGCAACAGATATTAGCTGAGGGCTAATCTTCCTCACTAAAAAAAAAAAAAAAAAAAGAAAAGTGCAAGCCGTACTATTTTGGCTCTTATCCACACTTAAATAAGGACACTATTCTTCCACTTGGCTTTTCAATAGCTTGAAACTACAGTGCAGAGCAGGGGCCCCAAGCTGCAGTGCTGATAGACAGGAGGAGGCCACTGTATTAGAATTTTTGCTGCAATAAGTAGAAATTGACTTGAGCTACATAAGTTAAAAAAAAAAAAAAGCTGGAGGCAGATTTCATTATAGGGATCTGGGGAGTTTCAGAGCCCAGGAAACAGGAACCAGAAGGCTGTCTGGATTGTCTCTGCACATTTCTTTCTCTCTCCACAGATCGGCTTTCCATGATCCTTGGTGCACAGGAGGAGAAATGTGGCCACCTTCAGCCTGAATTTACAGACATATAAGAGACTGACACACAGTTAGTCTCTTGGTCCCACATCCCATGGGATATTCTGGTTGCTCCATCTGCTATGTCCAGGAAAATAGTGTTTGCAGAACAAATACGGCCTCCCAGGGCCCAACTGTGCCATGAGGAGTTCTTTCCTAGAGGACAGGGAAGTATAAATGGGGCTGACATTCCAAAGGGCAAAATCAGTGGCAAAGGCCCATTGGGCTCTTAATGGAATGAGGTCCTAAGTGTATAGCAGAGAGAATTAGAGATAACTAACTAACTGAAGAATCTTTTTGTACACCACTTTGAAGAAAATGGTCCAGTCAAACCAGGTTATAGACGTCTATGGTTTGTGGAAGCATATATGGCTATGACTGACCTCTTAATAAACTACAAACTTTCAATTTCTTAACAAAGAATCAAATTCCTGACTCTTTGTATTATCCTTCCTGAATATTTTGTGGTTCTTAAAATTCGGATGCAATTTAGGCCTGTTGGAAACAAATTAAGGCAAGTCCTAATGAGAGCTCCCAGGGAATTCTGGAGGACTAACTTAAAAATACCTGATACTTTACACAAAGAGGGGAATATATGTATTAGACAGGAACTATGGTCCCACTTTTGGTTTGTTATGTAGTATCTCAGGAGCTGCTTCATCTATCATTCTGCATCAAGTATATAAGTGGTCAAATAAAAAATGGATGAACATTAACAGAAATTATCTCCCTCTTTAAAATCCTTCAGTGGTTCCAAACTCCTTGGTATGGCATATTAAACCCTTCATGACATTACCTCCTGACTCCTTCACACACCCAGCCCCCTAATTGTTTTCAAACAGTAAGTCACAGCCTATTAATTGGGTTGTGAAATCAATTTAGTAGATTGTCACCAGTATTTTCAAATTGCTGAGGATAATAAAATAGAAAAGAGAACACCTGTGGGCACATAGCATCATTTTGTGAAATGTAAGTTTCTGATGTATGTATATGTGTGTCTGCATGTGTATGCGTCACCAGATCACGCTGTTAGATTATATTTCTTTCTATAGGTTGTGATCCAAAATTTGAAAGCCACTGCCTCAGTCGTGGCTTCACCAGTTTTCCTGCTCCCTCTTTCATAATTGCATGTCTCTGCACATGAGAAGTATTTCTCCTTGTACGACTGGCAAACATTGACTCTTGCTTTTGAGTCCACTCAAACAGCATTTCTGATGTGAAACCTCTGCTTATCTCCAGGTTATCAGCAATTGGTCACACAAACCTTTCTTATGGTCTCAAGTCTGCAAGCTTCGGAAAGGACTGCCCGTGCCTTCCCATTGTTGGGTCTTCAGTGTTTAGCATTGTCAACTAATAAGAGCTTACTAAATATCTGCTACCGAAGCTCTAAGCTCAATGAGCTATATACTTTTTAAACATTTGAAGCCTGAAAACAAAAGTTTAAAACATATTCTCCTAAAATTTGCTATTTAATTATACTTTACTCACTGCAATTATATTCATTTTACATTAAAGTAAAAAGAAAAAAATAGCCAGAAGAGTAATTCATCTCCAAGAAAGCAGTTTAAAATTGCTGTTTTTATTATTTTTATTTGCTACCAATATTTTTATTTTAAGAAATACAAAAGGTATGACAAATATACAAACCATTTTCTCTTTTTGCTTCAATTTAGCTTGTGCATAAGTGAGATCAATGAACTGGACAGTGACATTTCAACACCAATTCTTAAAAAACAATGAATTCCATTATCTGACAATAAATACCTAAATTTGCATTCTAGCACCCAGTAAGACATCCAGTTTCCAAAGGATTATTGATCCGTAACCCTCTGAATTATCTGACATGCTATCTTTGCCACTGCAACAGTCACCACTGGCAGTTCCCAGTCTCCAGAGAAGTCTTCAGTAAGGCGTATGCCAGAATGGCAACCTCTGACCTCAGAAACCCCGGGTCATAAAGCATCCCTTACTCGAGCCACTTTTTTAAACAGATTGCTAGTGATGGGGTATTTAATGTAAGTTTTGGTGGTCATCAGATTACATATTTTACATGAGAAAAACCCTACTTTTCCATTGTCTTCTTCAGGTGGGAAGAGTCTACATAAACTGACCTGTATTTTCATCTACCTAAAGGGAAGGAAGCAGGATCATTCAGCTCGGGCACTATGTAGGGAGTAACTTTACAGATAAGCCTTATTTTTTTCTTTTCTTCTTCTTTTTGCCTCAGGAGGGGTTTCTGTCTGGAATGGAGGGATGGTCACTAAAGTGAGATGGTCCTTTCCATTCTGCTCCTGTCTGCACCCGAGGCCATTTCTCTTTGAGGGCTAAAGGATCTGGATATGTAGGAAGGTCCCTGCTTTCAGAGAGCTGCACTGCACCCACACTTGGGGAGAGCACAGGGTTTATGTCCTCTGTGAGGAAGGACACCCAGGTGAACCTGACAGGCCAGTGTGGTAACTCTCAATCTTGTGTACAGAGAAAAGAGCAGAAGCAAGATCTAACACCAAGCCATCTGCCAACATTCTTATAAGGCTGTGTTCCAGGCAGTGAATTTCCACACTGCTTCTTTGACCTGCTGAACCCAAAGCACCAAAAGAGAGCATTCTGTAGCAACATGGGCAAACGGAATGAGAGTAATTTTGCACCTTTAAGGAACATGCACCCTTATAAATCTGTACCCTGATATTAAAATAGCAGAATGAGTTTCAAGTATGAAGAAATACAGTAAAAGTATAGCCTGTAGATGGATAGAAAACAGCAGCCTGGAATGTGGTTTATATTCTGGTTAGTTTTTCTCTTTGTACCACAGCCCAAACTGAATGCTCTGTAGAATGACTTGGTTTAAAAATCAAGATATATATGAAGATGCTAGAGTGCATTTGTGATTGGTGTTGTGAGTGCATTCTGTGCCCAGCACCAGGAACCTTCTCTTGACGACTGTGGCCAACCGAAGGTCAAGGAGGGGTAGTGGCCAAGCCTGAGTAGCACATCTGTGATGCCTAAAGCATCTCTCATCATGTCCCTGATGCCCAAAGAGCGGCAGAGGAGGATGGAGAGCACCATGTGGACAGGCCAGGATGGGGGTAGGAGGCACTTCAGAGGGAGGGAGGAAGGGATGTGGGGCATGGGGGGAGCACTGGTTATCTTGGGCTGGTTGACACAGCCTAGATTAGTATCTGACATGCACATGTATAATCTCTACGCCTCCAGAACTCTGATTTCAAACACAGAAACAAGTCAAATGTTCAAATTAAGATTTTTTTCTACCTTTAAAACATTTTCTAAGTTAAAAAAAAAAGCTCACTGGGTGTGACAGCCTTGCTGAAACCTAGAAGAAAGTTTTAACTAGTTCCTATGGGAATGCAGAAACACAAATACATTTTACAGTGAAAACGTGCTTTTACACATCTCAGAAATGACAATCCTATAAAACCCTCTAGTCCTAATCTGCACTTTACGGGAACCGATATTATGCTTTTCTTAACACATACTGCTCTTCTATACCAAACACTTGCTGTTTACCCTTCAGATCAAAACCTAAAATGCCAGAAATGCACAAGCTTTTGAGGTGCTGGGGACTGTTAGTTGTTAAAATCCCATTGTTGACTATGGTACACGCAATCCTTGTTTTTATTACCAGACTGGATTGCTTCTGTACAAAACCAAGTTGCTTGAAGCATGGAAACTTGGACTTCTCCATCTGGAACATTCTGGAAGCCTCAAGGCACAAGCAGACAGTTCTGCTTCTTCAGGAAACTCTCCCACTGCTCTCCTGTCGACAGTACTACCTGTTCCCGCTACTGCACGACACCTACGAGGGCACTAAATCAACTTCTTCTCAAGACCAGACAAGAGGCCCTGCCCAGGCACCTGTCTCTGCCTGGCATCTACTCTAATGGTCCTCTGGTAGAGTTCCTAAATCAAGGCAGTATCTGATGCTTTTCTACCTGTAGTTTTTATTTTTGCTGTATTTCAACATTATACTATATGCATATTTGACAAAAGAACAACTACAAAGTACTTTGCTTTAATTCCTTTACATAATGATAAAACACCTAAACACAAAAACACTACACCTACAGACTTAAATTCTACTAATCATGTTAAAATGCATGCAGCTTATTTGGGGGCTTAGTCTAATTTTAATTTTCTTAGCTCCATCAAGATCATGACAATGAATGTTAAATGCAAGTCCTAATGCGGGTTGCCTTCAGTTGCACTTTCAGAGGACTAGTGTGATTCAGAAATAAATAATATACATGAATAATAATAGAAATAATTTATGCAAATGTAGAACAACTTGAAATAGACATTCCCCACCTTGCTAAGCGCTGATCCTAGGGGTAGTTGATGCTATTCACTCCATGTACTAATATATTTATTACTGGTGATAGGAAAATAAATGAATACAAACTAAGTGAGGAACTATGATATTCACGTATATATTGTTGCAAACATAGGACCAAAATGAGAAGATACATAATGCACTTGAGGATTCAAGAAATGTATTACTGCTGGGATCTATTTTCATGATTCAGAGACTTCAAGGTCAAGTTCAAAGTTGCTGGTGATCACAGAAATATTGCTAGCTAATACATCTTGCATTTCATAAAACAAGATTAGAAACTTTCAAGTAAGGGTACGAAGGATATTTTCAGGACTGAAACCTAAGCACATAACTCTCTGGGGCTAGAAACCACAGAGAGTTAGAAATTAACTAAGTGTGTGGCTCTGTGCTTGCTGATTAGTGCTACAGTCATAGTTCTTGGTAGCAACGTGTACAGTTATGTGCCCCCTTTAAGAAAACCTACATTTGACAATCCAAACTACTAAAGTAGAGAAGGGGTTGATTATCTTCTGGACGCAACAATTCACACAACAGTTTCCTCTAAACAGGAAAATCCTGTACTACGTGAGATAATTTGCTTACATACCTTTAACTACTTGACAAAGAAAAAAGAGAAAGTAGAAATTAGAAACTAAAGAATTAGGAGCTTTTGCCAACTGAGGATGAAGCAGAAAATAAATTTTCAAAACAAAACTTTTCCAGGCATATCTTTTGCCATCATATATGTAGAATGATAGAAAATAAAAAAATAAAAACATCTTTCCTGTAATTATACATCTTCTTTTAAGAAAAAAAAAAAAAAAAAGCTGAGCTTAGAGCTTGAGAGATGCGTGGTAGACAGCTTCATACAGAGCAGCATCTCTTTATACCCGAACTTTCGGAGAATTGTGTTGTACTTATTTACGCACAGGAGACACCCGTTTGCTTCTAAGGACACTTTACTTCCTAAGATGGCAGAACAGATGCCTCTGACACAGCAGCAGGGCACATGGACCTCGGACAGTATCCCGCCGGGTCTGTACATCATTTTCAGGCACTAACAGGAGAGCGGTGGGCGGGTCCCAGCCACCCCCGCCCACTGCCACTCTACAGCCAAAGGGGCGGGGCCACGGTGCAGCGCACCCTGAAGGTTTTCAGGTGCGAGTGACGTTTTGAACACGGACAAGTAGAGTTCAGACTGGCCCACTGATAACAAACTCGAGATTTGAAAAAACCCTCCCACTCAGAGGCTTAACCCAGATTCTACTTCAGTGGGATTTTTAAGCAGAGGGATGAGGCCGACGATTTCTTAGAGCTTTTGACAGCTCCTAGTGTGCGCGGTATTTTCATTCAGAATTACTGAGACTTGCCTGCCGGCTACTCTGGAGGAAAGTTAAGCAGGCACTATCGAGTTTCTGCCACTCGGAAGGAATAAACTGCCTTCTGTTATGCTGTGCTAACGAAACTCTGAAAAATACTACAGTTTCCTTCCTTCTAAATTTCAGTGACACTACTGAAGAAAGTGACTTTTAAAATCAACTGAAATCACCTGGGGCATAATGGGTTTCTGAGCAGACCTGTGAAGTAAAATATGTGTGTATGGATGTATATATAGTATGAAGTTACCAAAGAACTTCAAAAGTGGAGAAATTAAAGACTAATGTAGATACACTCAAGTTATTATGCTCATATGCTTAGACAAAATTAAAAAAAATTAGAATTTCTTGTGAATTTACACTTGTGATTATACAAATCTTTTAGTATTTTTGGGCTGTTTCAGCACTGCAATTCTTTAGAAAAAATAGTTTCGTCTACTTAACAACTGATGCATTACTCATTTTGTTCATCTGATTTTCTAAATAAGGATTTAAAAAATTTAATCAATGTCTAAACGCCACCATGGTAAGGAATGTGAAAGCAGCAGACAGGGGGTCATGGGTATTTTGGCTGGGGCCACTGAAGTTTTATACTCCTAACAAAACTATCCTGTTCACAGATGAGTGTTGCCTTTTTAGTAATAAGCTTGTCCATCCTTGTAACTTCCACACCTAGAAAAGTGAGGTAATTAGGTACCTCAAAAAATGTTTCTTGAATAACTGAATGACTAGGCTTTCTTTACGCACTTAAATGATCAGAATGGGTATATTATCCATCCTCAAGAACAATTTACTTGCAGACAATCATTCAGAACCTACCTAACAACTAAAATATCTAAGTTACAGAACATTATGAAGACTATTAATCATCCTGAAAAACAAGTGCTAGGCAAGAGTTAAATATATGCAGAAAAATACAGTGAAGTCTTTAAGTACCTTTTTAGCTTTGCTCAGACTTTTTTCCCCCTGAAAGTGCCACCTTGTGGAATATACTGGAATAAAACAAGAAAGCCCATCTCTCAAGACTGAATTTCAAAACAGACTTTTGCAAGAAAAGTCACCTCCCTTTCCTACCATATTAACTTCAAATTGTTGCAACAGCATTTAAACAGAGGCTTGAAAAAAGCCTGTATTTATTTTCAGGTGGCTCTTGTTTTCTTCTTGAAGGCCAGAGCACCAGTAACAAGGAAACATAAATATGTTGACGGAAGTCCATTTATTTATCTAAATCAACTCCCTGGGAATACTAAGAAATAGAAAACATTTTGAAAAGCTGACTGGTACTTCATTAAAAAAAAATCCAAACAACTAGTTGCGAAAAAACATTTAAAAATCAGACCCCTCCTCTTTCTACATTTCTGTTGTTCACAAAGGTCAGAAGATAGAAAAGGCCAAAGGAATATTTTTGGCTTATTTTCTGAAAAATTACAAGTTGGAAATGCTTGAGATACAGGTATGTAACAAAACTAGGTTGAAATTGCATTGGTAAGAAATGAAGAAACTATTTTCTTATGCTTTTGAGGAAGACACCGTTACTAATTATCCATGGAGTTACACTGCCTGACAGGCGTTTGATAGCCTTGAGATGTTTTTCCACTGTGCAGAAGGAACACGTAACTATCTTCCTCGTCACATATCTGAATGTATTGGATGTACATGATAAACAGTTTGGATTTTACAATTTTTCAAAAATCCTGGTGGCATAGGAAACACATGCCTTTAAAAATTTATTTTTTTTCACAGTGGACATTCTTAGGCCTCACAGGGCTGCTTCTTCCCATGAAACAAGGAATTCGGATGGTTTAGTTTGTTCAGCTCAACCTTTGAAATGGTAACTGTTTGGAATGGCTTTTCCGTAAAATTTGTTTTTGAACGTATCAAGCTCACAGTTACCAGATGACTTTAATATAAATTCTTACAATATATTTAATAAAATATACATCCTTCAAAATATATATAACTTTGAAACTATCCTTCTTTGAATACCTTCATTTTCTCCAGAATTTCCTCTATCCATTGCCCACTGTTTCATGATTTTTAAAGATTTAAAAGTCATAACATTTTAATTTTTATAAAATAAAGGCATTATTTTTGTGTCATAATGTAAAACATGCATTCTTTTGAATTCTATCAATATCTAACAATTGATAGTATTTCAATATTTTCTTTCCAAGGTAAATATTCTATAGTTTCTGTACTAACACAATTAAGTAATTATAGTAGCTTATTATCTTTTAACATTATTCTTTCCTAGACCCAACAATGCAACAAGAGCCTGCTTTTGGAAAGTGTGACACTCTCATGTGCTTATCATAAAAGTAGTCAAGTTGTCACTTAAAGAAAATAAGCAATTCCTTGGAGAGAAGAATTTTAATATGTTTATGATATTAGGAAGCTTACATGATTTAATTTCCACAATGGAATGAGAGTTGCCATTACTGACTTTTATAGGCACCACTTTTAAGAGAAGCAGCTATAGTTAGTTAAAAACTCAATTTAAATACATAATTTAAGGTTCAAAATGTTTGGTGCTATTTAAATTTATTCTTATCAAGATGGATAGTACCACATTCTGGAGTCAAACTATAAACTTCTCTATTAAAAGGTACATGTTTTCTTTAAGATATTAACATCTTGTGCATTCCAAACTTTATTTTTACTTAAAACTAAAAGGCTGAGATTCTATTCTTAGGTGAATATTTTGAATGATTTTTACTAAGTCACCTGGGGCTAAATGCAAAGTCTGCCATTCATAGTATGTGTTTCCTGAGAGAAAATCATGAGAATACTGGGGCTGAAATGGCCCAGAGCTTTCTTCCAAAACAGGTTCTTTGCTCCTTGAGTATTTCCCACCCACTTCAAAGGAGAGAAAAAGTGGGAGGCACCGGGTTCTTACAAGCTCTTGGGAATCGTGTTTTTAAGGTTATAAGGTTAGGTCCTTATTACCCTTTGCCACATGATAGCTTATGATGCCTAAATAGGTTTCTCTTTTACTCTTTTGAAATGTAGGTTGTTACAACTCCACCCTGCACAACAGTTCCCACGGTGCTGGGCTGCTAGAACGGAGTATCATATAGAAACTATCAGGCACATTCTTGCACCAGTCCTAGAAAGAAATTCAAGTGTGATTTCAAATCTGTCACCCTATTTTTACTGCTATAAGCTGCTTTGGTATAGGCCTGGGGCAGTATGACCTTTTCAGCTAACCACTGCCTCGCTTTCGGCAAAGATGTTTGAAACCATATGTCACAGAAGAATAAGCTGTATTCAGTAAGCGTGTATTCTGCAATATGCTTCAAAGTGCTCCAATGGCAAGGGTGCCTGAGTGGCATCTGGATTTCAGAAGTGGTGAGCCCGGACGCAAAGACATAAAACAGAGTAATCACTCAAGTGCAAGAACCACACCAATGGAAAAGCTGGTGACAGTTTAGAGAGGCCAAGACGCCCTCTCATTCTGCCTCTCAGACAATAATTTGCCAAGTATCTAATGCCAAAATGTTTGTGCCTTAAGTTTTCTTTATAAACACTACTGAGAAATGAACTAAAAGCATATGCTAGAAATAAAAGTTGAGCTCTCTACTTGTTTAAAATTCTAAAGAATGCTGAAAAAATTCCAGTTTAGAACAGCTGCATTTTTCTTGAGCGAACTCATGAAAAACTTTTGCAGAAGCAAAAACTCAAGTTATGTTCACTCTAACCATGGACACTAACTGAAAGATGATGAATCAAATGCAGTGAAGTTTGAAAATTCAATTTCTAGGCCCCAGCAAAAATGTCTTTGTATTTTGACCCCCATGAAAGGAAAGGCAGAACTCACTTCTCCAGGGGAGACCTCAAGTACACCTTGCACTGAATGCTCTGGATTCATTATATCTCAAGCATTTACAGTGATGACAAAACATAATCAATGTCGTCCCAATGAAGAAAGTATAAAACATTCTCATGGCCCATCTTCTCATTCATTATCTTGCTTTAGAAAAATTTCCCTGCTCTTCAAGTTACTGAATTAGAACAATGTTAAACAATATATGTATTAAACAAGAATGGTTCCTGACTCAAAAAGCTCTCCAAGAGAAAAATTTCCTAATTTTTCTCTTATTTAAGACAGTCATTTACAATATTAAGCTGTGAAGGATTCAGTAAGGCTTGACAATGCATAAACATCATCTGGAACATTTTCTACTTAGTGAAGCTATGTCCATTCTTTGAAAACCCTAACTCTAACATGGTCTAACTGTTGCATGTACTCAAAACATGAGTCAGAAAGCAAAGGTAGCTAAATTTCCCCAAAGGTACTTAATCTCTGTGTCTTCTGGTTACTAGAGCCAACTGAGCACTAATCACATATAAGGCAGAGATGGCACAGACTAGAAAGTACTGCAGAGAACATGGCAAAAGAAGAAGTAAAACTGTTCACAAGGCCCAGGTCAGGCTGGCTCTGTAGAGAGCAAGAGTGTGCACGAGGCATTCGAAACAAGCACAGCCTGGGGGATGGAGAAAAGATCATTTATAGAGTAAATATCTATTTTTAAAAAATAGTTAAGGACATTCCCTCAGATACTACACTGACAATATATTCTATAAAAATGTAAAACACTAAATAACAGTTTAAAGCAATCTATGTGCTGGTGCTAGAGAAGAACCAGTCTTCTACTCATTGCCTAGGTAACAACAGTGAATGCCAGGGAGGAAGATCACATTCGGGCGAGAATATATGGGAAACTGTTAGGACTGTGGAACTGGAACCATAAACCATAATCTGAATCTAACTGTTTATGAAAGGTTCATTGAAAGAAAGAAACCAGGAGGTACATGGGAATAGTGTAAGCAATCTGTTATGAGTTATGTAACGGTAGCAAAGTCTACTAGAAACGCTGGGGGATAGATAAGAGGGATACTTTGCAAACAAGGCAGTGCATGGTAGAAAAAGTACAGTGTAATAGGTGGGGAAACTTAAATGGCATTCCTGCCCGGAGTCAGAGAGAACTACTCTCCCAACCAAAACAGGAAACAGTTTCTGACAAATTCCTAAAATCAAAACCAAAACACAGTAACAAAAAACAAAAAGGAAATAAATTTCAAACCAGGAAATAAAGGCTTTCTCTATTTTTTTTTTGACAATTTCACCTATTTGAGGTACACTCCCTAAATCTATAGCAAGTAAGAAAAGCTTAGGGCATTTTTCAAAAGAAACAATAAAGCATATTATATAGGTTAAAACTGACTTATAATAAGTAAATTCAGCTTTTTGAAGAGTAAATAGAATGTGTGCTTTAAAAACAGGTCTCTTAAAAGATACTAGAATTTTTTTTCTTTTTGCTGTGTGTATTAAACTTCATTAGATAGTGAACCTTTTACTGCTAGTAAATTTACTGCTTTTGGCCAGAAAAGAAATGCTGAGGACATAGGCTCAACTTTCTAATTTGAGAAGCCCATTTTGGTGAATCACCTTCCGTCAACAGACGCCTGTTATTTATCAGTAACTTTGAGTCTTCAAAATTCAATTATTCTTGTCGTTTACAGAAAGTAACACTTTAAGAGATCAAGAGTCACACACTCACACACACACACACACACACACACTCTTACTCAAAAGTACCAAATCAGGCTCCGGCAGCTGCAGAGAGATTACATCATAACTCAGCTGTGCCTGGATTGCTCACTTCACACTGGCAGCATTCAAGGTTAGAAAAATGAAATGGCAGCACAATTGGTCAGCAGCTTCTCTTCTTCTGGAATTTTTCCAGGTTCTTGAAACAAACAAACAGACAAACAAACGAATGAACATAAAGCTGCAATCACGCTTGCATTGATTTCAAAACAGTAAACTAGACGGTTTCCTTGGAGAAGCAGAACCCATCCAGAAGACGGCAACTAGAAGGTCTCCAGCCAGTGATCCTCAGCAGCTCTGCGGGGCTTATTCAGGGGGACCCATCAGCCACCAAGGGTGTCTTCGGATGATCAGCTCAAGGGAGTGGCTGGGACCTCAGGCTGTATTCATCTCCGAGCTATTCTGGCTGGGCGGCAGGTGGGAATCCACATTCTCCTTGCACCTCTCCAGGTCATGGAAGTACGGATGAGACAGGGCACTGTAGGCAGATATTCTTTTGGCTGGATTAAATGTCAAGCACTTCTGTGATAAAGAAAAAAATAACTGACATAAAACACGTCCATTTAAATAATGTGCTGACACAGTTATATATCTATTCACTGATACGGATTAAGTGTGTCTAAAATGAGAATAAATATCTATTTCAAGGGACACTAAATAAAATGTAGACAGTACTCATTTTATGTATGTCCCTAATGTATAAACCGCCCCTCAGGAAAAGGCAACATCTTTTGGGTTGCCTGTGGACTGTTACCTACCCAGAATTTCTCTCCAAGCCACCCAGGTCCTTGAAAAGATATTATTATTATTGTAGCAGGCATGTAACTTTATTTAGGTAGTGACTTTTTCTAATGCTAGCAAACTTGCTGTAAAGGGTAATTACTGAACAAAGCAATTGTTCGGTGGAGGGGGCAAGTAAGGACTAAAACCTAGATCCTAATTAGCCTGATCCACTAGCAAGCCTTGCACCCTGCCCCAGGGCTGCACCACCCAGAGGAAGGGATGCCTTCCTTCTAATCCACATCAAGCTGCCATATGGGCTCCTGCAGCCCTAGAAGAAATCCATTAGATTCTATTAAAGTCACTAAACTCTATTCCAGGCTGTCAACTCAAGTGCAGGTAGAAGGTGAAAGGAGGGAAAGGTGAAACTCTGGAGCTGCAATCTCCAATCCCAAATGGGCAACACATATTCAGTCAGTCAGTGTTTTCCTCATCTCAGTTCCATTTCCACTCCAACCCTAGGTAATCTTGTTCTTTAAATCCTCCTCCTCTCCTTCCACCAACACCTCCAGAATGCCTAGCAGGTGGCAAGCACTAATTAAAGATGAGTTAAGACCCATCCATTGCCCCAGGAGCTCACAAGTAGCAGAGAAGCTATACCAGCTTCTCCATCCTTGTGATGCAGTGTCCACTGAACGAGCTGGGTATCTGAAACGTCTATGAATTTCAGTTGTCTATGTAATCTAAAGACTTAACATTATCATGCTTATGCAGACCTCTTCCACTTAATCTGGGTTTCTGCTATTAAGGAGCTCACACCTAGTCAGGCCCTGAGTGGATTAGGGACTCCTCTAAAACTCTGTGGAACACTACTGACCTACAAAAACATGTACAAATAGAAAATTCTACATATAACTTCAGGCAAACTTTTGGGTCTCCTGAAATCTTATTATCCTGAGCTCCCTATCAGTCCATAGATGACAGCTTCCCCACGGTGTCTTCTGAAAATCAAAGAGCCAAAGGGCAAGCAGGAGAAGGAGCTCATTCGTAGAATGGTATGTCTTTAATAGCAATAATCATCTTGAGAAAAGCTTTACAAGGGATGAATTCCCAAAGGACAGGAAAGCAGGGAGAAAATTCTTGAGCCTGAGTTCTCTCTTCCCAGAGTCCAAGAAGGAGAAAATTCGGTAGTGGTATTAGAAAAGGAAGCAGCCAGTTTAAACCCCAGGACAGAGGAAAGAAGAAAAAAAAGTTGTGGGAATATATTCAAGACACAAAGACACGTCCCTAGAGGATTACGGGAGGAAGCCCTGTCCCCACAGCTACGCTGATGGCTTAGAGCTGGGAGGAGGGTAGAGAGCAGAAGTCCTGAGCCTAATGTGGGGGAGTGTGGGAATCTCAAGTCGTAAGTCTTAATACACTTTGTTCTTTAGAAATGTTAGAAAAGGTGGCTAAGTTCTATTATTGCTCTGCTTCAACAGAGCAATCGGCTGGTTTGAGAATTAATTAAAAAATCTTGTGTAATAATGTTGTTTCTGCAAGAAAATCTAGTTTACTTGCCAAATAATTGACTTATAAAATGAACTTTTGGAATTGCCACTTAAGAGTTGACTACTACAGTGGATTAAATCATTTTTCAGCACATATTCCCTTTCTCTCCTTCCCTCTCTCCATGGAAGGCGTATTCTCTCTTCTATTAAAGTTGGCCCTGACAGTGTAACTTGCTTTGGCCAATGGAACATGAACAGAAATGGTAGGGTGGCTCTTCCAAGCCGAGGCCTTCAGGGACACTGTATGTTTCTGCTTGCCCTTCTGGGAGTGTCCACCTTCTACCAGGAGAAAAACCTGCCCCAGGGAGCCCTGCCCCTCTGGCCTGGGCTCCAAAAGGAGACCCATGGAGAAGACCTGTTCTTGACCCATTGGCTGAAGTTGGGTCCAGATGACTCAGAGAGCTGTTTCCGCCAATCTGCAGACCCATGAGCAAGAAATAAATGCTTACTGTTGTGTGCTAGTGAGATTTTTTTTGGGTTATCTGTTATGCAGCAAAAGCAGACTAATACAATGACCAAAAAAAAACCTCAGGCCCTGAAAGCAGTTAGATAGTAAGAACTCTAATACTGTACTTTTTTCAGCAAGAGCATCGTATTTGGGGTAAGTACCCAGGCTCCCAAGTTAATCATGATGAAGGGGACAAAACTTGAAAAGATATGAAGGTTTTGGTTGCTGAAAATAATTCTTCCCTGGAATTGTCTTGTTACAGTACACTACTTATATATGTATGTAACAGCATTTATAAATGTCAACGTATATATATATATATATATATATATATATCCAGACATATATGACTAAGGCATTACATAAAATCAATATTTTTCAGATAAAAATGAAAGATAACTCAAAGTCCTAAATGTTTAAATGTTAATTGTTTCTTAAATAAAACAGCTTTCTAAAACATCCTTCACTTTTCTTCCATAGTAAATAATTTTCAGTACAGGCAACAGGTACTGCTGGGGTCTCAGCTGCCTATCTTGTCCTGAATGGCCCGCCTTCTTCTGCTTTACAGTTCTAGCTTGTGTCCCTCTAGGATGAAATAGCGAGAGCTTTCAGAGAGTCTGAGCTTTGAGGTCATAGGCTGTCCTTTCCCTGAATACCTGTGGATATTATGCTTCGTGCTTCAGCTTCCCCTAGTCATGTTACTGGCTCTGCTTCTTATTCCTTTCCTTGGCTTTTTCTAATCTCTGCTGCCACTCGTTGTCCACCCCCTTCCTTCTCTCTTTGGTAGGTTTCTTTGTTCCTTTTTCTTCTTTGTCTTCTGCTACTTCTCCAGTCTAGCACTAGTGTGTGGTCTAACTTTGAAAGCCACCACTGCTGGTGGGGTACCCTGAATGAGCAAGTGGCATGGTCATCTTTACAGTTTAAGTTCTTCTTGGTGATTCCTACTGATGTTGGAGCTAGGATATATTTTGGGTTGTTTTTGGATGTTCTAGCAGCTGAAGGAGTGAGATATTTCACTACTAAAATTGTTCGTCACTGTGGCTGTCTGTCCAAAATCCCCTTCTAAGACGAACATTTCATGCAAAATTGCTTTTGAAAAGGAAAGCCTATGGTGGCCATATTTCATAACATGTGATCCCCCTGGCTCCCAGCACAGCTGACTGGACCAGGAGTGTGATCTGGCTCTAGGGAGCAACCCATACCATGACTGGGCAAAAAGCTGAGGTGTGTCAGCCAGATCCTCCTTTTAGGAATCTGATGTAGGCAATACTGACAGGGCAAATATTAGCAGTGGGGATTAGAGCTGAAAGGATCCATGGGATAATTGAAGTTCTGATAGTTAAGGGACCAGCTAACGTTAAGGGGAGCAGACAGTATGAAAAGAAGCAATGATGTGCAGAAAAGGCATTCATGGCAGAGAAAAGCAGAGTTGCTAAGAGCAGGTGATGCACAGGACAGAGAGAACTTACATTCGGGATAGCTTTCCATTTCCAGGCCTCATGAAACATTCCATCTAACCCCCTTTTCTTAAGATAATACAAGTACATGTCTGTTATTTGAAACCAAGGAAAAATTTTCCTAAATAAGCAGGTGAGCCAGCAAGTGTGTATATATAGTGAATCTTTTTCTAAGCAAATATTCTCCCTTCTAATTAATTTATTTCAAAGGATGTGAGCCAAGGTCCTTAGTGAGCAACTTAGAAATAAACAGTGGGGAGGGAATATAGCTGTCCCTATCCATAACTCTTGGCTTAACCATCAGAAAATGAGCCACATCAGGAGAGGATAGGGCTTTCACTGGAAAGATCCATGGCTCTGCAAACACGCCAATCAATGTCTGTGTCCACACAGAGCTGAGGCATAATACTAAGACCTATGGACTCTTATGTCTATATTTGAAATTTAGAATGACAGAACGGGAGCACTGGCTTCTCCGGGTCTAGGATTACTTTCTTGGCTAAATACCAAAGGTTGTTAATTCAAAGGGTAAAGGATATACTCATTACTCACTGGATTCCAGACATCAAGAGTAGCCAATAGACCCATTCTTCAACCTATTGTTCTGACCTCCAAGTACAAGGAATTATGTACAAGGCCAAGTATCATGAGTTTGAGTCTCAGACAGGGCACAGAAGTCCTATTCTCAGTGAGGTGTTTTATATGTGCACAGCACATTCGACACAAATAAATCAGTAACTAGAAAGAGTATTGCTATACAGTTCCTTTGGAAAAACATCTTCCCAAGGATATGCCTATTTAAGAAAAGGCATACTAAAATGACAAATAAACTGCTTAAAGGAGCATGAAACTGTAAACAAGGAAACATAATATTTAAACTTCTAGAGAAGCATATGTCTAGACAAATCCAGAGGATTCTAAAGCTGCATTCAAAGGAACATTCAAAGATGGAAGATTGAAAGAGTGTGAATCAGTCTCTTTCTCTTTCTATAGGAACTGAAGACACTGCAGAAACAAAAGCCACCAGCTTCTACAGGTGTGGAAGTGAAAGCTGCAGAGATTGTGGCCCCTGCCCCGTGTGGTCGCAGCATGCGATGATGAACTGATGTTGCGCCAACCACCCACTGTGGACACAGCAAGTTTCTCATCAGTACAGTGCAGACCAACTCTGTATCGCGTGCACTTACCAGAAGTAGGTCTTTTCCTTGTTCATCAATATCTGTTACGAACTTCTCAATGGGTTGAGGAGATTTTGAGTGAAAAGCCTGTCTGGGAAGGGCAACATCTCTAGGCCAGTCCTCTTCTCCTGGGAGTCCAATTACGCTACAAAAGAACCACATGTGAACATAAGCATTGCTGCTATGCTGAAGCTATTTTCCCACCAAATTTTAGATGAAGGTAAAGTCTAAGTGGCAGGTATGGGGGACACAGAGCCCCAGGAGCCTCTCACTTGTATGATTTCTCTCTGTCTTACTGCAATACGGTGATCATGGGGCAGAGGGTAACCTCGCAGGAGAACTTAATTTCACTGGGAAGAGATAAGAGATTACTCTGGCAGCAGATACTAAATGTAAGGGATAATAAAGAAACGGAAAATATTATATTACCAATAAGCCCTGACATACTGACTGAGCAGGGCCTATATATTCAAAGGAGGCCCACATGGGCATACAATATTTTCCTTTATGCCCAAGAGTGCTTTTTGTGTTCTGATCAAACACTCCCGTATTGACACGCTTTTATGATGCTCATCTAACGTGATTTGTTAACACATAAGTTTGTTTGCATATTTGGGTAAAGAATAATTCCCCAAACAGTAATTACATACATTAGAATCAGATGAAAAAAATGAGGCTAAAAGGTATGTTAGTTATGCAAACACTATTTTACCATTTAATATCGAATTTAATTAATTAAATTAAATTTATATTAACATGTAAAATTAAATTAATGTGTATAATTGAATGAAATGTATAAATGTATTTATATATAATTTAATTTATATGTTTTATATTACATAACTATTTTATGGTATTCCAAAGTAAGCAAACAATAAATAAAAATATCGTTTATGTTTCCCCCAAAAATCATTCTGGGATCAGAAATGTGGAGAGAGCATCAAGCGATATAAAAACAGCACAGGCTTTGGAAACAGGCAGACCTGGGTTCAAACTCTGCACCTGTGATAATTTATAGAAAGTGCATAGCACAGTGCCTGACACCCAATGTTTGTCAGTATCAATACATTACCCATTATTATTATCGTAAGAGGAAAATAATGTTATTAATCTAACGTAGGCAACGCATAGCTACCACACTAAAATTATGAACCACTTGAGTTCTATTGATGTGTCACTTAAGGTTCTTTAGAGATATTAATAGGTCAGTAGCCTTACACAACTTGAACATTATGTAGATATTATTTATACTTTATGTATAGATGGTAGGTAGATTTGAACAAGGGAAATCAAGGAATGCAAGAACTTATGTCTCACCTAGACTTTGAGTAATCTGAACTAAAAATGTAAAGTTTAGTGGACAGAATATATGGTTATTCAAATACTGACCAAACTATTTTAACTACAGTTAGAAATGGTGCTGGAGGCATCAGGGTCTTCTTGGCCTGCACTCGCTGGGACAAAGGCCCAGGAGGGGACTTCTCCTGAATGGATTTCTGGTTTTCAGGAAGACGTGGTAGTAAATATCACAGGATCTCTGCAGGGCTTTGTTCCCCTTCCCTTACCTCAACAGAGCCCAGGTCACAGACCTCAGCTGGGAAGAGCAGACACCAGTGTCATAACTGCATCTGTCACTGGGTGTCTGGGGAAAGACACTGTGATCCTGCCTCTGTTGGCCATACTGGGAGAGCCACGTTATTGAAACAGATAAAGACAGATTCATGGACATACTTACTGGAACAAATGAATAGAAATGACAACTGGAGCAATATACAAATTTGTCTAATATCAAGATCTAGAATAAGAGTAAAAAGAAGAAAACACAAATACCACTATTAATTATTAAAGGAAATAAATGTGTATTTAGTTGGAAAGAATGGGACAGGTGAAGGAAGAAAAGAAGAATGCTTATGAAAAAACAAAAATTTTTCTTTCCATACAATGGAATACTATTCAGTCATAAAAAAGAATGAAATTTTACCATTTTCAACAATATGGCTGCACCTTGAGGGCACTATGCTAAGTGAAATAAACCAGACAGACAAAGACATATACTGTATGATCTCACTTTTATATGTGGAATCTAAATGAAAAAACAAAACAAAAACCCAAACTCATAGATACAGGGAACAGACTGGTGATTGCCAGAGATGTGATGTACAGCATGGTGACAGTAGTTAATAACACCGTACTGCCGCATAGTTGAAAGTTGCTAAGAGAGTAAATCTTAAAGGTTCTCATCACAAGAAAAAAAAATTGTAACTATGCACAGTGACGGATGTTAACTAGACTTATTGTGGTGATCATTTTACAATATATACCAATAGGGAATCATTATGTTGTACACCTGAAACTAACATAATGTTACATGTCAATTATACCACAATAAAAATTTTTTTCTTTCATTCATTTTCAGTTTTTTAGCCATTTTTATATCAATATTTTTGCATATCATCACGTCACCTAGAAATCAATTATAACAACTCAATAATAATTTAAAATCTTTTTAGTTGCAGCTTTAAATATGTCTGTATTGAGTTAAATCTTTCAGTATGGGCAGCTGAATGCCAAAAGACCACAGAGAAATAGAGCATTCCTGTGTCTATATGTATGTGTGGTGTATAATTACATATATAGGTATATATATATACACACACATAACTCTTTATATAAATAATTTTTAAAAGTGTTTTTAAACCTATCCCCTCGTCTGATCCGCAGAACCACCTCCTGAGACATGTAGGTCTGGTACTAGTATTTCTATTTTATAGACGGGGAAACTGAGGATTAGGAATGCAACGAACTGCCAAACTCACACAGAGCAAGTTCAGCCACAGAGCCCAGAGTGAACCGAGTTCTCCTTATTCCAAATCCAATATTTTGTTTCCATTTAAGTATGACTCTGCTCTTAAAAATGCTCTAAAAATGTCACGGGCTAAAAGCATTCAGTTTCACTTTCAAAGTACTTGCTGTTCTTTGAAAGTATAAATCTTTCTAAACACAGAAACACTTTTCCCCTTAAGAGAATGTGAATACGGCTTTTCTTTAAAAAAAATTCAGTTTAATATCCAGTATGAACTTTTATGGCCCATATACGAATGTTGTGAAATTCTGATAGGTCCATTAAAAAGTGCTTGCATCAAATTTCAGTATTTGGACAGCTGAATATAAGCCTTAAAAGTTGACATTTGTACTGGAAAGACTGACAGAGCACAAAACCTATAAATGGCAGTGATGGCGGGGACAGAAATCATTTTTCAAGTATTTTAGAAGTGACACTAGAGTGCAGCATTGTCCCTTTTCTCTATGCCAAAGTAATGATTGCATTCAGAGGAAACAGAACATAATTTCAATGAAACAACATCAGAAACCAAGAAGTAAAATCCAAAGGCACAAAACATACAGAGAACTTTATGGCTACTTTTCTGCTGGCAGCCTAGGATCTCAGGCCTCGGCCAAAACTGGAACTGGCTTTCCTTTGGAAGCGAGTCAAACACGGTCATCAAAGATTCCTTCTGGTCTGTCTCACTGGCTTCGTATACTAAGGGGCACTAACAATGTTAACAGGATTGCAGACGCTAGTGCTGGAGGTGGACAGAATGCCCAGGTGGTGTTGGGAAGGGAAAGCAGGTAAAGGACTTTAATGTCTGGCAAGTTGGTTTCAGTCAAGATTATTTTTCCTTTTAACCGAGGGTCACTGGTATGTCTGACTTTTACAGGTCCCTCTTCAAGATCACATGCACACAAAATTTATTCAGCAATGATGGGGAAGAATAGATGGGAGTTCATCACTGAATGATCAAAAGACTTGACAGCCAGAAGCAGAGAGTAACGTGAAAGTTTTGTCCTGAATTCGTCCATCTTACAGAGTAGTCAGTAGTAGCAGCAGGAGCGGCAGTCGTGGCAGCTGCCCTGGACCCGGGAAGCCTCCAGACGACAAAACTAGCAAATGTTTTTCAGGCCTTAAAGCCAGTGGGCTCTGACTCAGCAGTGGCACTGGCACCAACCAAAGTCTATTGGAGCTGCTTCCAGTCACCAAAAGAGCAGACTCAGGTCCCGGTTTTATTCCAACTGTTTTAAGGGGTCATGCTTGAGTAGATAGTGTTAAAATATAGTTCTTTTCTTTACAGGTACTTTTCACCAGCTTCACAGACTTCAAATATCATAAAAATCACTGGGATTCCTATAAAATGTTACAGACCAATGATCAGGGCTATTTTTGGCTCTAGAACTCCCATTTTCCTTTTACCCCATCCCAATTCTGATGGGGCTTAGCAAATGCACAAATCCCAAAAGGACGCCATACTGCATACTTTGTGAGAAGAAAAGCCCCTTCTTAACAGTCTAGAAATATGCAAGCACACGTACCCTCCCATGCACAAACATGGAGACATGAATGGAACTCTGCAAATCATCAAGGGGCAATGTTAACAGATAACTGGAACCAAAGAATTTGAGCACAAGGAAGGATCTTAAACAGAATTTAAGTCCACAGTTTCCTTTCTCAGGTGACGAAGTTAGGGAACAAAAAGGTGAAACAATTCATGATGAGCTATAATAATAGTTAACATTTTTAAAGCATCTACTACGTACCACGGACTGTGTAAGCCCTTTACAGGGTATTTTAAGTGACTTCCTCAAGATTGCATGGTTATTTAGCCAAAGATGTATGATTAGAACCTGGGATTCTCATTTCCTATTTTGGTACTCGAAAGAAAAATGGATTGTGCAGCATACCATCCTTTGCCCAGGAAAACAAAACAACGCAAGACCAACCTGGATAACTAAAGGATACTCAATGGGGACAGGAAGCCCAGCGGGCAAGGATGGGTTACCAGGCTACCAAGCACCCCACCTCTAATAGTTGATGCATCTGAAATGACCCCAAGCAGACAACACATCTGAACTAAAGAACTGGAGTCAGCCAAGCGAAGACAGAGGGGCATCGAAAAGACCCACACAGGCAACACACAAGCTTCCAGAGCACAGCAGTTAGGCCACGCGTCATGATGGGCTCTGCATAAAACAGCACGTCTACCCTGTCCCCACTCACCACACAAACAGTAACACTGCCTGCAGCAGCAGCTTGCAGTAGGAAAGATAAGAGATAAACATATTATATGAACATCAGAGGAAAGTCATTGTCAATGTTTTAATGCTACGGACACTGATGTAAAGTACAGTTACTACTTACTCCAAGATTTTTCCTAGTTGATCGACATCTGAACTTCCACGAAAAAGAGGCCTAAAAGAACAAAGATACATATTAAACAAGGAATTTTCTCAGGTTAAATTTCAATCATCTTTGTCATTATCACCGTTTAAAAGAAAGCAAAATATTCCTTATGGGTGGGGAAGAAGTAAAGAATTGAGACATCTTTCCTTTGGTAAATGAAGGTTTTCCTTGCATTTCACTTACAGTAAGGATCTCTCATGAATATTTGGTGGTACCTGACTCCCATGTTTTATAATCATGGCTATCCCATTAGCAGTCATTGTAACAATATTGCCACCATCATATACAGGCCCCGCCTTCAAAGTTCAACTTAACTTGGCGATAGGGTAGAACACATCACTGTCCTAGTCTCAAACCAGGGGTATGTGGTATTCTTTGAAACTGTTCTTGGTCAGACCCTTGTCAGAGCACCCTTTCTTCACCACTCTGCTATCACAGTACTTCCTCTTGGGTCTCTCTCTTTGTACTTGTCCTAAATGCTGCAGTGAGCTACTTCTGGGTCTATTTTTCTCCCAATATTATGGTGGCTAATCATTACAAGTTTAAAATCCTAACTCGGGGCTTCAAATGCAACTGTGAACACACAGCCCTCACTGTCTACACTGAGCATTTAACTGGCAATTAAATGAGTACAGCTGGTGACATTTTTCGCATTTTCTCAAGTAGATCAATACTCCTTGAGAGCAGGGACTTCTCTAGGTTTGCCCCCTAACCCTTGGCTTAGTGCTTTACCTTAACAGGTGCTCAGTTACTAAATATTTTATTTGATTTTATATACACCTATGGCAAACACGTAAATGTTCCCTAACTTCTTGCCCAATGAATGACATAAACAGGTATTTGTCAACAATAACGTGCTTTAAAAAATATTTGCAGCCCATTATCAGAGATTATACTTTAAAAATATTACATGCCAATTTATAAAACCTTAAACTGAACCTCTTAAATATTTTCTATGTACAATAAGTGCACTTGCTATATAGTTCATATACAGAGAATCCTGCAAAGTCAGCCTTTCAGTAGCTAGAAGACATCTTAAAATCCCCCAACCATTCTTTCTATTCAGATTATTATTCTTGAAAATGGTTATTTTCAAATGCAGTAGAAAATAATTTATTTGTGGCATTCTTATGGGCTGAATTGTGTCCCTCAAAATTCATGTTGAAGCCCAACCCCTAATGCCTCAGAATGTGACTGTGTTTAGAGATAGGGCCTTTAAAGAGGTGATTAAGTTAAAATGAGGCCGTTAAGGTGGGCCCTAATCCAGTCGAACTCCTGCCCTTATATATTTGGACACAGACACCAGGGGCATGTGTGCACACAGAGAAATGATCATGTGAGGACAAGGAGAGAGGCCTCAGAAGAAACCAAACCTGCCAACACCTTGATCCTGGATTTCCACCCTTCAGAACTGTGAGAAAATAAATTTCTATTGTTTAAGCCACCCAGTCTTTTGTATTTTATTATGGCAGCCCCAGCAAATTAACATAGGTAACTAGCATTTCAGTAATGTGGCCAAATTCATTAAGAATTATGGAGTTGCGTTCTAAAAGACATCCAGATACTGGTCTTAAAAGATAGCAAGTGAGAACTGAAAAGTTTTGGAAAAGCCAAACAATGGTATCTAAAGAGCTATTATTTACGGAGCACTAATGTATTTGACATAGTGCCATGTGCTCCCCAAACATTATCTCATTTAATTCTCACAAAAGCTCCAGGAGCAAGGTTGTATTATTATCATCCTTATTTTCTGATGAGGAAACTGAGGATTGGAGACGTTTCATGACTTACCTAAGGACACCTAACAAACTGCAGACTTAAAATTCAAACCAGGTTTCCCTTGCCCCAAAGCCTGTATGCTTCACTATTATGTTGCAATACTTTTATTTTGGTTACTAATATTCTCTGCAATCATAGACAGTCACTACAGCTGAGCCTCTGGGGAGAAATAGCACAGGGACAATGTGAAGAGCACTTTACAGAGAATCTGGTGTCTCTCAAGTAGGTGTCTGTGGGATTCTGTACTCAGAGCTCTTTGCAAGAGTCTAAGTGTCTTTAAATTCCTGCTCTACTTTAACAACAAACAAAGCAATTCACCAGAGTGACTGAAGCTGTCTATTCTCTCCATAACCTTACTGACGGCCCTTCTAGATTTTTAAATTCTTCCCCCAGCCCAATCTTTTATAGCTGTTTTGCTCACATCTTAACTGATACACCATTTTTTATTCTTTCCAAAGCATAGAACAATAGTTCTTTTTCTTTTCATGCATTTCCTTAATATTGAAGTTTAAAATGACAAAACTAAGTATAACCAGCATTATGAAGTTTGGGAACAAAACTTCTTGAGCATGTATCTCAAATGGGTGGAGTGATGGATGTGCCAGATCAGTAGACATAGACAGAACAGAGAGCATTAATTTAATCTGATGAGCCAGTTAAGTAGCTATGTAAAATGCTAAGCCCTTCACCCTTCATGAAGAAGACTGATATCCACTGAAGCATGGGTGAAATTACCTTTGAGGATCATGGAGTTTTATTTAAAATAAGTACATTGGCCATGGCTATTGGGAAGCAAACAAGCAAACTAACTTGAACGGATGTTGTTCCCAGGCAAACGTGTAAGACCATCTCTTTCCTGGAATGGGCCCTGAAACCCAAGCCTGAAGCTCAGTTGGAGCAGTGCTCATGCCCTTACTGTTTTGGTTTTCAGCTCCTTTTTCGTTTTTGTCCCTTGGCAATATTCTAGCTTTCCACCATGGATTTAAGCAAATGCTATATTTTATCTTACACTTGCTACATGTTTTAGCAGAGGACTTTCAAGTCATGTAGTCTACCATACTGCCAGAGCCTGAAGTGTTGTCTCTATTGGCTGGATTTGGCCCACAAAATGAAATGTGCTTGCCATCCCTGAATTAGAACTGGCCCATCAGTCTGGCCTCCTTTAATGAGTGCAGCAAGCAGAAGGTCTGAATCATAACCACTCTTCCGTGAACATTCAGCAAAACCTGCTGTGGGAGTACTAGAAACTTGGAGGCAGCAATTTGCTGTACAGCTCAGAATGCCTTTGCCACCTTACGAAGACCTGGCGTGTGACTCTGAGGTCCATTAATTTGGCTTTGCGGCAGACGTGGATTGGTTTGAGTTACACAGAGCCACTGAATCCTGACTGCATGCAATTAACTCCCATAAAATGGACCTTTGGATGCAATACATGGTCATAGAGACAATGGAAATGGGTCACATGAAGTGGGGAACAGGCCTAACTGGAACAGGTTCTCTCAGCTGAACAAGAAGTTGGTCATGAATGTGAGTTTTTGGCTGAAAATTCTGAATACAGTTATACATTGCTTAATGACGAGAATATGTTGAGAAAAGTGTCATTAGGAGATTTCATCCTTGTGCAAACATCATAGAGTGTACTTATACAAACCTAGATGGTATAGCCTACTACACACCTAGGCTCTATCATACTAATCTTATTGGACCACCATCGTATATGCAGGCCGTTGTTGACTGAAATGTTGTTATGTGGAGCATGACTGTAGTTTGTATAAGCTGGTTTTATGATAGAAGATGCTATGCATACCAGGAGCATGGAGAGGTACAGTGGATTTACAGGAAAGATGAAACCTTTCATCATGATGAATTCTTGGGTGTGCTATGGTGGAGTATGGAGATGTAAGAATAAGATCACCCCAAGGACCTTATATAATACAATCTGTCTTTAAATAAGGCTCTATGGCAGAAAGTCTTGGCTATATCTCTGACCCATGTGTACCACGTACTGAAGAAACACAAGACTGTATTTTCATTGAGGTTATTTTGAATATTTCTTCCTTCCTCAGATTAGCTGGGTTAAATATCCTTCAATTCATATAATTTGTGGCATATTTTAGGTGGACAAATATGAACATAACCTTTGATTGTTTTCTTTGGTTTAGTGGTGAGGGAGAGTTTAATTCTACTGCCTTGAATAATTTTATAATTGTAGGAATGATTCAGCTAAAACACACACATACATGAGTTGGACTTGGCTGGTTCTTTATTACCATGACATAGAGTTGAGCTGGAAGGAAGCAGATGGTTGAAGAAGCAAAATAAGTAAGAATAAAAGACACAGAGAGACTGAAAGACAAATTGAGATATAAGTGGCTAGACAGAGACAATCTGCAGAGGTTCAGAATAACCAAAGTGCTTCTTCCCATTGCCTGAAAAATCTACCTCTCCTGGAAATCCTGGGGGTATACTTATAGAGGCCCTGTATGTAGACTGAAGATGGAAGAGGAATGTTCTATTATATATCATGAGACAGAGGCTCGTAAAAGATAAAAAGACATGCACTTTTTTTTGGAGTCACTGCAGGGAGAGGATCCACTAAACTATCCCATCTTGTCTATTTTTAGTCATAAGCCTCCCAGGTGACATACTTACTAATTGTTTTAAACTAATTATTTAAAAATAAAATGAACAATAGAAATATTCTATTGAAGGTAGTAAAATGAAGCCTGCTTTTATATAAATATTTTTAAAAATATTTCTTCCTTATACACACATTTTTTGGGGGATTAAATAATAAAATGGCAGGGTTATACCTACCAAGAACATCCCAAAATAAAGATTGTGCAATTGCTTTACTGGATTAACACATTTAAAAAAAAATCCTTTTATTATATAGGACATTACTTAAGGTCAGTAACATTCATGCATTTTACTATATCAAAAACTACCATTACTTACTTTAGATGACTTTCCAGTAGCTTAACCAGGTGTTTGGGTAATGGTGCACTAATTTTATCTGCTAAAGACCTTTGCTGAATCTAAATTTCATGAATCCCATTTCCAATCTTATATCTCCTTTTCTTTTCTCTTCACCTCATTTATGATCCTCCTTTTTCTTCAGAAGATTTTCTCCACACTCACTTCTTGGGACCATTATATTCTACAGCATAAACCCTCCTTCTGACTTTCATGGCCCTGAGCCTCTTTCTATTTTGAATTCCCACATAAACTACAGAGGAGCCTACTGGAAGGACTTTGCCATGCTACCCTTTGAAACCAATTTATTCAAGAAGATAAACAATATTTGGGGCAAAATATCTGAAACTGAACATTGTTATGTTTTTATGAAAGAGAATTTTAGGTTATTTCCAAGTATTTTCTTCAAATATCTTCCTACATCATTATACTTGATAATAGTTAATGCTGATAAGATAAACTCTTTATGAAAGAAATACATTTTCATTTATACATGGAAGCATTTTTTTAGCTAAAAGGAGATTATTGAAAAATACAATGGCAAATTCATCCATTTTAAACCATAGCAAAGTCAATTCTCTTCTCCTATTACCTTAGGCCCAGTCATGCCAAAAGAGGTATGGTTCTTGGGGGTTTTTTAGCAAGGATTTTCCCCAAGGCTTTTTTGAATTTAAGAGTTTAAGCCTTAATGCACCCCCCCACCCCGCGCCCCGGCCTTTAATGTGTCGATTTTTCAGGATATTTGTTGTCTGGAGAAGGGGCACAGATTTTGGTGATGGACTGTCCTGGGTGTGAACCCCTACTCAGACATGTCTCCCTGAATGACCTTAGGAAAGTCACTGAGCCTCTTTGAACCTTATTTGCTTCATCTGTAAAATGTTGTAAGTGGCAACTAAACACACACACACTTTCTCACACTCGTACATGGCAGATACCTCTCTTGTTTCTGGCTTCTGTACACAGATGATAACGTAAGTATTTCACATGGTGAACAAGAAAGGAAGGGGACATATGTCACCATGTGGTGGATGCCCAAGTCATATGTAAGCCTAACAGTCCTTCCTCCGGAGTCACTATATATTCTCTACACCTGTTACAACTCTTACACCTTTATCATCAAGAAAAAAAAGAATAAATGTCAAATTTTCCGATAAGGATTAGTTAATTTTAAACTGGCAATATCATTTCTTCTTCTTTATGTAGTTTTAGTAAAAAGCTCACTCACTGAGTCTTTTATCAGTGAAGTGAATTTTCCTGGGTCAAATTACAAAGAAGACCAAGTTTCAGAGTACATGCCTTTTTAAGCAAACAACTAAAAGAACATTTAAATATCATTCATAATCTCAATGAACAGTGGAAAATAACATTTAGAAGTAGGGTATGTTTTCTAGCAGATGAGAAGTGTATGCTGATATGTCTGTTGTAGAAAGGAAATGATTCACGTATAATGGAAGATGAAAGATTTCATTTAGTTACAATACTTTCATTGTACTAAAAAGATGAGGAAGTCATGGATCACCCTATAGAACACCTCTGTGACCTGCATTTGACCTGCAGCTATGCTTCAGCTGCTATCTTTCTTGATTAGTAGAGGAATTTTCCATGTTCATAAAATGACCTTTCAAAAAATATTACCCAAGAGAATGTCTACTATTTTATACTTGCTCCCATGTTCAGTTCTAGAGCTGTTATCTGTTAAGTTAAAAATGTTAACTTATCATCTTACAATTACCACCTATTCAAATAACTAGATTGAACAGAAAATCAATTAATTGATTTATTTTGTAAACACTAATTGAGTGATCACCTGCTAAGCACATGGGGCTTCATCAGGTGCTGGGAGATAACCCCTCCCCCCAAATATATATTAAATATAAATATTATATAATACATAGTCTTAATATATAATATACATATATTTAAATTATAGTATACATTTTAAAACAAATATATTAAATATAAGTTCATAAATATTTATAAATAAATATACATATATATAGTACATACTACCATAATGATCCTTGCCCCATGGGAGACAAGATACACAAACGCATGATCATGAAATAGAGAGATTTATCTCATTTTACTAGTGGGAGACAGATGCCCAGGGCAATCATTTAATCTTTACTAGAATGTTGGGAGGTGGTCTGATTAACCCCCTTTTACAGATGAGAAGTAAAATAACTTAGCTGAGGAAACACAGCTCAGTAAGTTGCTAAGTGGAGTCTGTCTGACGCCAATGAGCAGCAAACAGAAGCAGTGTTTTAGAAAGAACAATATGGCAGAAGTTTACTGAGTCAATTGAAGGGGATGAAGACAGAGCCGGGAGGTCAGTTACATGAGTGACATGACAAGGACCTAAACTAGGTGGACAAGAAAATGGGAAAGACATTGAAGAGAAGATGATCAGAAGTTGGTGAAAGACTGAATGACTTGAAAGAAGAAGGATGATTTTAAGTTTGTATTAGTAAGGCCAGGCTGAATGTGAAAGGTGGGGAGAGGGTGCTGGGGGAGGAGGAGATTGGAAGATAACTTAGTTTTAAACATGTTCCTTTATAATAAAAAATAATACATAAAACAATGTTTTGAAATTTGAGAATGAAAAACATGCAAACAAGGGTAGTTAAACATACCAAGGTATACACCCAAGAGTATTGAAAACATACGTCCACACAAAAACTTGTACACCAATGTGCACAGCAGCACTATTCATGATAGCTAAAAGTGGAAACAACCCAAATGTCCACCAATTGATGAAGGGATAAACAATGTGGTATATCCATACAATGGAGTGCCATTCAGTCATAAAAAGGAAAGAAGCACTGCTACAACACGGATGAGTCTTGAAAATATTATGCCAAGTAAAAGAAGCCAGTTACAAAGGCCACGTATTTACTATATGAGTCCTTTTATATAGAAGAGGCAAATTTACAGATTCAGAAAGTAGATTAGTGGTTGCCTAGGACTGGGTATCTTGGGGGGAAATGAGTGAGGAGCGAGTGCTAATGGGTACAGGGTTTCTTTCTGGGTTGATGAAAATGTTCTAAAATTGATTGTGGTGATGGCTGCACAACTCCAGATATACTAAACTAAAAACCATTGAATCGCACAATTTATATTGGTGAATTGTCTGGTACGTGAATTATATGTCAATAAAAAAGTTGTTTTTAAAAAAGTAATTAAGAAACTATATTTCCAAGCAAACATTACAGATTCAGAAGGGCAATAGAAAACAGCTAAGAATCTGCTTTAGGCCTAAATATACAAAAAGCTTAAGTACATGGCATTAAAGTACAGTGACAAACATCTATTTTACCATATATTCAATCAAGTACCCATTTGGAGACGTGTGCTCCGGAAATTCTGAATAACCCACTGATATGATCTGAATTTTCCCAAACACCTGATTTATCAGATTAGGACTAAATAGTAAACCAAACAATGACTATGTACAAAAAAAGGCATTCTTACAAAACTACTACCTTACGCTTTCCTCTGGATGGTGAGATTATGTGTGATTTGTTTGTTTTCTGCATCTTTCTATTATCCTGTACTCAGCATACTATGAGCACTAATTATTTTTAAAATCAGAAGAAAAAACCCCCAACAGTGCTACTTGCCATATATACTGCATGTATGCAATCTCACCTCACCTCTTCATTCTCTACTCCTATGCTAACCCACTTCTATTACTCGTTTACTTGTTGGTCTCTACAATCAAACTAGAGACTCTCTGAAGACAGGGCCAACCCTTACTTGCTACTGTATCCGGGGCACATAATTTACTGCCCCCCTGTCCATAATCGGCACTCATTTAATACATAGGAATGGTTACTGTTCCTGCCACCAGGAAGGCTTTCTCCTCCCTCTTTCCATCAACTCAGTCTCCCGTCTCAAAATTCACTTCCTTGGTTCATCTCGAGGTAATTCAAGTGTGAGCATGTGTGTGTGCATAGATATGTATATTTGAATAGATGTATACACAGAGCCAAAACTGGATTTGATTTATATTGTTGCATCTATTTATGCTTTAACTGGTCTGTGGCACAATATCTGCCTGCAAATAACGGGTATATTAAAAACCAGGGCTGGCTGACAATTAGTCCCCTACATCTAAAATCTTGCCAAAGCCATCAGAGAAGCAGCAAGAGACATGCAGGTCAGGAACTCTGCCCTCAGGTGCTTACTTCACCCAGGTATGCAGGACACGGATGGGCTCCTTGGAAGACAAAGAGAAGTGTTGAGAAAAAGTGTAGCAAAGGCAAAATGGAGAGTGAGGGATTAAAGAGGGTGTGGAGGGGAAGGAGGCACTTGAAGGAAACCAGTCCAGAGAGGAAGACAGGCTGGTGGGAAAGAGCATGGGAGAAAAAAACGTTAAAAGCCCAAGTAATAGAAGGGAAGGGCTGGGGCACAAGGAAGAATCTGAGATGAAGTTCTGTCACTGAAACAGAGACCGACAGAAAAAACCTCCACCAGGGAAGGGAGGTGCCACTCATAGGAAAGACCAGACGAACACAAGTTAGAGAGTGTGCTGCCGTATCTGTCCATAGCAGGGGACTCTGAGTCTGGTAATTTCCTCAAAAATAAATAGCTGAATTAATTTTTCCTTGTTACCAGATGTGAATAATTTACTTCTCCACAGAGGGCTCATATTTACTGAACTTATGAGTAACTTCCTTGAGAGAGAGACACACACACACAGAGAGAGAGAGAGAGAGAGGGAAAACTCCACAATTTTTCAATTTAAAATTGAGAATTAACATTAAACCAGAGCTCACCAAACCACTTGAGATTTCTGAAACATTACAAAACTTACAAATTAATGTATTTACTGCTTAGTCAACTTTTTATATGACTAAAGAAGCCTAAGTAGTCATTAAGATAAAAAAAAATTTCTAATCACTTCAACAAATATTGATTATCTATTATTTGCTAGAAATAATTATTTCTCTTAAATATTTATTTAATTTAAAAAACTGCCTTTCTGTTCTTCCAGTGCTATCTTTTCCTCGGTCCACTTGGGCTGCCATAACAAAATACCATAAACTGGGTGGCTTAAACTACAGAAATTTATTTCCCACAGTTCTGCAGGCTGGGGAGTCCTAGATGAAGGTGCCAACATGATCAATGTCTGGTGAGGACTCTCTTCCTGGATGGCAGACGGTCACCTACTTACTGTGTATTCACATGGTGGAGAGAGAGCAAGGTGTCTCTGGTGTCTCTTCTTAATAAGGGCACTAATTCCATAATAGGGGCCCCACCCTCATGACCTCATCTAACACTAATTATTTCCTAAAGTCCCCATCTCCAAATACCATCAAATTGAGGGTTAGAGCTTCAACATCTGAATATTGGGTTGACACAAACATTCAGTCCATAACACTTCCTTCATCTTGTTACTAAATACAATAAATACCTTTAAAATTAGAAAGCTGGGCTGGCATGATCTTATCCAATAGGAGCAACAAACAGAATTTGTCTCATTCTGTGTCTGGGATCCAACTATTCATTTTACATACTTTATGATAATTTTTCTTGACAAATTACATGTTTATTACTCTCCCAATGCCTCCCTTGATTAGCAGACATTTAGTCCTGTCCAAAATGTCCATGGAGACTTTTGGTCTATGCCAAAAGGTCCTTGATATTTGGTCCTGTCCAAATTCATTTGGCATGGACCAAATATGCTCATGGACATTTTGGACAGGACCAAATGTCAAGAACCTTTTGGCATGGATCAAATGTCTCATGGACCAAATGTCTTACGGACGTTTTGGACAGGACCAAATGTCCTGCAAAGTCTCCCTTATCTTTTGCTCTTCAATATTTTAAAGCAGGAAAGAAATGATCATGTACTGAGCACATTCTAAAGGTTTGGTTCCTAACTACATTATTGCATTTTCATTCTCACTCTAACTCTAAAGTCTGAGGACTAGAAAGTACCAGATAATTCTGCATGTGAAAGAAAGTTTGAGAACCAGGAAAAGAAATCTAAGTCAAACCTAAGAAGTGATAACTTGCAAGGGTGAAGCATTTATATTACTAATTACTAGGAAACCAGAGGCAAGTTCAGGGTCTGGGACTTCCATGGGAATCACCCCTCTCACCCTGGGCAATAAGCTTCTTTAAGAGTCAGACATCTCAGGCTCAACGCCCTGGGGAATGCTCTCTTCTGTCTCTTCATACAATCTCAGAGCTTGGACGCTCTCCTCCTCCTTTATGGAAATTCTAGCTGTAATACTCACTGTACTTTAAGTTGGGCTTGGTATTAAAAACTTTAATGACAACATGCTAGGAAATCATTTGGGACAAGGGTGACAGCAATGTTTGGAGACAGAGAATAGATTATTAGAGATGACCAGGGACACCTGGCAAAATCAGTGCCGTAGATTAATTAGTCAGGCTTTGATTATTAACTGGGCTCAGGGCTTATCAATTACCTTCACTCTGCAGAAGAATTGTGAACTGGAGACACCACTTAACCAGACCGGAACCTCACCATACCCCATAACAAAATCATTCTGCCTCACAACTCCTAGCCTTTATTTACACTGTGCCTTCCTGGGAGAGAAAGAAAAGTTGTTACAGGGAGCTGATCCATGAGTGAGAACCTTAGCACCCATGTTCCTCAATACCTGGCCATTTGGATATGGTGCCCAGGAAGAGGGAGACCAAACAGCCCGGTTTGCCACGGACAGTCCCAGTTTTAGCGCAGAAAATCCCGTATCTTGGGAAACCTCTCTGTCCCAGGCAAACTGAATTTGTAGAAAAGGAAATTTTTAAAAAAGTAACCTTAAAAAAAATTATCTTTGTTATTTCAGAGGGTTGTTTTAAAAAAATCAGATGAGCATCTCTCAAAAGAGCAAAAATGAAGGTGGTCCAGACAGACAGGTTTCATCTCTTTTTTCCTTATAACTCACCGCTACTATGTAATAAGAGACTAGACCATTATTAATAGCTCCCTCCTCATACCATAATTCAACTTGTTACTACTCTCTTTTAGCAAATGACCTTGTAAGACTATACACCTCTTGTCTAGGGAAAGAGCATTGCCTATAGCTTAGTCCACATTGTTAAAGTAACAGTCTGAGGGAAGTGCCTGATCCAAAGAGGGGGCCACCAATAGAGATTAGGGTGGAGCTACTACATATCTAGGATGACAGGGAATTCATCTTGTCCAACCTGACTGACTGATAGTAATAGGCTGTGAGCTGGGTTGAGAATGATTCTGAAGTGCTATCTAGGTGTAGCAGGAGAGAGTGCTGAGATTAATCAGCAATATATACCATGGAAAATAAACTAGTCACACGAATCAAGGTGACCCAAGTGAGTCAAGTTTTCTCTTCCTGCTAGGCTGACATCAAAGCAATACACAAGGAATAAAAGATAGAAAATGTAAAAGTAAGCCCATCTAACAGTGACATACTCCAATAGCAAATATTACTTATATTATGGTAACAAAAATGTGGCTTTCAAAGCCACTTCTTACCTTTAATCTCTGAATTCACTGCTCTTGTCTTTGCCATAACATTTTCCCCAAAGGAAGTCTGATGGGCTCTAATGTGAGTGTGTCTCTGAGTGTATAATTATCATCACCCCTATGCTCAGATGCACATGTTTCTCTTGCAAACACTCTAATATTGACATCAGCCAGCTGTCAGCAAAATGACATATTCCAAGGCTAAAGGTTTTAATGCTGATTTTGGGGGAAAATAATCACAAGAAGTTTTCTGAAACAGAACTGTCTGTTGGCTGAAGTGGCTTATTCAAAAAAAAGCAGCTTTGCTCAAAAGGGAACCAAAAGTATCACTCACAGAGTATTACAAATGATCCAAAAATATCCTCAAATTGGATTTAATCTTTGGTTAAAAATACTCCAAACAGTGAAGACTGATTTTCTCATTTTTTCCTTAAAAAAAAATCTGCTTAGCATACAAATATGGGCACTAGCCCTTTTATGTCAGTGATGTTGTCTACATAAGTCTCTAGTATTGAGAGATTACTGTGGTGATCAATCAACAAAAGTTTGCATTTATTTTTTCAGGATAAAATTTTACTGACCCCAGAGCCACCTTAATTTTTTAAAAGGCTTATTTATTGCATTTATATTTTTAATGATGGGTGAGTACTTTAAAAAATAACAAATTATTCTGCTGATCATAAAATACATATGGATTGTCGAACATTTGGAAAATAGAGAGAAGTACATAGAAGAAAATCACACAGCATCACTTCAATTCTTCTCTTTTTATACATGAATGGATAAGATGGTATCTCTAAAGGTCTCTTCTTTCAAACAAAGATGGCACCATACCCCACAGCAGGATCTGAATCCTGGCTGTATAGCCCCTGGTTTGAACAAGTACAAAGAGACAAGGAAGTGGTTAGCAGTCATAACAAAGCTGTGACTGAATACAACTCAAGCCTCCATGAAGAAAAGAATCAAGGACACATTAAAAAAAAATTATTTGCACACATATTTCCACCTACTCTTTTCGAGTTTATATCTTACGACAAGGAACAGTAGCAACCTTTTTCTTTTTTCCTCTATGAAAGGTAAAGACAACTGGTATCCTGTATGAATATAATATTCCTATCCAGCACATTTTGGATGAAATCCAATAATGTGTGATAACTCAACAATTTAGAACAGGAAGCAGAGCCCACAACATTCCTTAGAAATTTCACAGACTATCTAGACAGAACAGACCCATTTGAATGGGATTTTTTTCAGTGATATTTGAAGAATGCAATTTTTCATGGTGAACACACTGGGTTTGTGACGGATGCACATTCAGATATGAAAAAACACAATTAAATGATTCAGACTCTTGTGTTGTGCTTCCACAGAACTTATTACTGCACGGGTCAAACAAAGGAAAGTTGGTGTTTGACAACTGTGGATGACTCATCAGAGGAAGTTCTTACCATATGGATGTGCTTGTTGAAATAAAGCTGGTTAACAAAGCCAGCCTTTTTTCTCCCTGTGGGCCAGTGAGGGTTTTGTTTTAGGAAATGGAAGTGTCAATGTGGACAAACTGTCCTGAAGTATTTATACCATAATGTGTAGTTTCCTTAAACTGCCTTTAAACAAAGACTATGTGAATGGAAAATAAGATCTGAATATCTTTCACTCTCTTGTGTCATCTGAACTGTAGTTCTGTGTATAAAACCCATTTAGCACTGTGACATGTACGTAATGTGATGGGAAAGTGGTATAGCTACACTGGGTGTGCTAGTGGTTTCTTAATTAATTTTAAGAGCTCTTTTTTTAATTAAGGAGATTATGCCTTTGTCATATTCATTGCAAATATTTTCTCCAAGATTACCATATGCTTTTTAACTTTGCAGTATTTTTACTTTTTGATGAATGAAAGTTTTCAAATATATTAATATTTTTCTTTGTGACTTTTTAATGCTTCGAAAGTCTATCTCCTGAACCGTTCCAGGTTCATCAACATTTTCTAAAGTTTCTTTATCCTTTTATGGTTTCATTTTTAATATTTAACTCTTTAAGCCATCTGTTATTTGCTTCATGGTAAGCAACAGAGAGAATCTAATCAGATTACCATTTTTTCCCCCAACAAGTTGACCAGTTACCCTATCTCATTTGTTGAATAAGCCATTCTGTCCTCCAGGATTTGTGATTTAGAGATAAATTACATTACTTCCTAAATTGGGGTCTTTTCCGGGCTCTCTATTCTGTTCCATTAGTGTCTGCATTTCTTCTGCTGGAATCAAATTGTTTTTATTATTGTAGCTGCATAATGCATTTTAGTGCCTGCTGGTGGGAGTTTCCCTTCATAACGTTTTCTTTTCTTTTTTGCAAAAAATTCTTGGCTTTTTTCACCAATTTAACTCTTCCAAATGCATTTTAGAAAGTCCCACTGGGATTCTGACTGAAGTTGCATAAACCTGTAAATTAATTGGGAAAGATATATCCTTTAATATTTAATCTTCTTATTCAGGAAAATCTAATGTCTTTCTAATATTCAAATATTCTTTACATCTATATGTAAGTCTTTTATATCTCTCAATCAAGTTTTATAGTTTTCTTGATATAGGGCGCACACACTACCTTAGCCTCCATTGTTGATTTTTACTGGGAATGAGATGGAGCTGCTACCAATTCTGGAGAAACTGTCACTCTTTTATCTGAGGTCGTAATCCTGACTGCTCTCTTGAATCATGGGTTATCTTAGATTTGAAAAGTAGAAGCACAAAGAAAAGAAGGACATGTAGGGGTGGTTTATACTCAGCGTGAAGACTGTGAACCTCCCAAAAAGGCTCTAAAGGTTAAAAAACATGTAACCAAAAGCACCAGGGGTCAGTAAAAAAGAAAAATAATGTGCTAATAAGTGCTCAGTGATGACTCATTGCATTGGATCATCCTTGGGAAACCACCTACTAAGCAGAATTTAGCAGTTAAGGCGTTATTTTTGGTGCATGATTTATTGCTACTTCCTCTTGGGAAAAAAAATGATTAACCCCTAGCTCCCCAAAACACACAAAAATGGTCATCCTGGCAACCACCCTGTCAGGTAACAATGCTATCCCTAAAACAGGGCAAGTTTGTGTCTCTGTAGAAACTTCTTTAGAAAAAGACAGAAGCACTTGGCTACGTGTAATGGAAAGGAGTATAAACCAGGAGACAGAAGACCCAGCTCCTAATGCTGGCTCTGTAACTGATTAACCATCACTGAGTGCAGGCAGGCTGGCCACTTAACCTCTGCTCATCTGTTAAAGAACAGATATCACAGCTTCTGTCTTACTCTATAGCACAGATGTGCTACAAAAATAATAAACTATGTGGATGAAGCAGTTAGAACTGCTGAGAAGTAAATCAGCTGCTCAGTAAAAGTAATGCCACCAATCAAGCAGCAAACATAATGACTCTCACTCATTCCAAAGTTATTCATTTTTGCTTAATACTGTATTACCTACCCCTCCCCAAGGGTTCTTTTCTTTTTTTTTTCATCACGTCTAAATATGCAAAGAAAATTCAATGCTGTTGTTTTGGTCCTATCTCTTGACCAAATCTCTGAATTTCACTTATCTGTGATATTCTGCTGTGCTATTCACAAAGACCACTGGCTCAGAAAACTTTAAAGATGATGTAGTCAGGAAAATGACAATTGTCGGGGGAAATGTGTTTCCTTATTCAGTGTCCATGACAGTAAAGCTAATTAGTTAGACCATTCCCCCTCTCACTTCAATTGAGCTTGAATATGGTCTTTTCTTTATAGTGATGAAGAAAACTGAGGTCCTGAGAGATTAAATGACTTGCTCAAGGTTTGATATTTTGTTCACTCATTTGTTCATTCATTCATTCCTTCCTTTAGAGAATATTTACTGACTGTCAGATGCTGCTCTGATCGCTAGGAATATAGTAGTAAATGAAATACACTCCCTGTCTTTGAATGTATTAATAAATTGTTGTTAGAATGTGTATTTCCATAATTAGTAGTGAGTTTGAACATTTTATTCTTACGTTTATTTACCATTGGTAATACTTCTGTGAATTTCTACTTCTCAGTTTCCAACACAGCCAGATAATTTTCCTTAATGAAATGGGATATGAACTACAGGTAAGACATATTTTTCGAATCCTTACAAACAACCCTGAAACATAGGCATTACTATCCTCATTTTACCGATGAGGAAGCCAGGGCTCAGGAGAGTTTTGTAACAGACACAATCATGTATGTGGTAAGTGTAGGAGCTACAATCAATAATGTTAATCATGATTTTTTATTGATATTATTTTATCCTAAATTTAAATGCAAGCTACCACAGCACATTTAAAAAAATGTTACACTACATCAGAGAAGAAAAACAAATAAAAAGCATTCAAATAGGAAAGAAGTAAAACTGTTACTGTTTGCAGATGACATGATGCTATCTATAAAAAACCCTAAAGACTCTACCAAAAAACTATTGGAATAGATGAATTCAGTAAAATTGCAACATACAAAATTAATATACAGAAATCTTTGTGTTTCTATTGTATTAATAATTATCAGAAAGCGAAATTGAGAAAACAATCCCATTTACAATTGCATCAAAAAGAATAAAATACCTAGGAATAAATTTAACCAAAGAGGTGAAAGATCTGTACACTCTGAAAACTGTAAGACACTGATGAGAGAAATTGAAGATGACACAAATAAATGGAAAGATATAATGTGCTCCTGGAACTGAAGAATTAATATTGTTAAAATGTCCATACTACCCAAAGCAATCTAAGATTCAATGCAATCCCTATCAAAATAACAATGGCACTTTTCACAGAACTAGAACAGGTAACCCTAAGATTTGTGTGGAACCACAAAAGACCCCAAATAGCCAAAGCAATTTTTGTTTTTGGAGAATCTTCTTTGTGGAGAAAGAAGAACAAAGCTGGAAGTATCACATTTCTTGATTTCAAACTATACAAAAAAGCTATAGGACTCAAAACAGTATGGTATTGGCACAAAAACAGACACATAGATCAAAAGAACAGAAGAGAGCTCAGAAATAAACCCATGCTTATACAGTCAGTTAATTTATGACAAAGGAGGCAAGAACAGACAATGGGGAAAAGACAGTCTCTTCAATAAATGGTGTTGGGAAAACTGGACAGATACATGCCAAAGAATTAAACTGGACCACTTTCTTACACCATATACAAAAATAAACTCAAAATGGATTAAAGACTTAAATGTAAGACCTGAAACCATAAAACTCCTAGAAGAAAACATAGGCAGTAAACTCTTTGACATGAGTCTTAGCAATATTTTTTTGGATCTGTCTCTTCAGACAAGGGCAATAAAAGCAAAAACAAACAAACGGACTATATAAAATAAAAAAGTTTTTGCACAGCAAAGGAAACCCTCAACCAAACGAAAAGGTGACCTACTGAGTGGGAGAAGATATTTGCAAATGACATATTCGATACGGAGTTAATATCCAAAATATATAAAGAACTCATACAATTAAATATCAAAAAAACAAACAATCCAATTAACAAATGGACAAAGGACCTGAACAGACATTTTTCCAAAGAAGACATACAGATGGCCAACAGACACATGAAAAGATGCTCAACGTCACTAATCATCAGAGAAATGCAAATCAAAACAACAATGAGATATCACCTCACACCTGTCAGAATGGTTATCATCAAAAAGACAACAAATAACAAGTGCTGGCAAGGATGTGGAGAAAAGGGAACGCTCGTATACTGTTGGTGGGAATGTAAATTGGTGCGGTCATTGTGGAAAATAATTATGAAGGTTCCTCAAAAAAATAAAAATAGAACTACCATACAATCCAGCAATTCCCCTTCTAGATATTTATCTGAAGAAAACAAAAACACTAATTTGGAAAGATATATGCACTCCTATGTTCACTGCAGCATTATTTACAACAGCCAAGATATGAAAACAACCTAAGTGTCCATCAATATGTGAATGATAAAGAAGATGTGGTGTGTGTGTGTATATATGTGTGTGAAACACACACACACATCAGAATATTACTCAGCCATAAAAAGAATGAAATCTTGCCATTTGTGACAACATAGATGGACCTAGAGGGTATTATGATAAGTGAAATAAGTCAGACAGAAAAGACGTATACCCTATGATTTCACTTATATGTGCAATCTAAAAAAAACAAATGAACAAACAAAACAAAACAGAAACAGATTCAATGATACAGAGAATAAACTGGTGGTTGGGGGAGGAGTGTGGAGGAGTTGGGTGAAACAGGGGAAGGGGATTAAGAGGTACAAATTTCCTGTTATAAAATAAATAAGTCATGGGATGTAATGTACAGCATAGGGAATATAGTCAACAATATTGTTATAACTTTGTATATGGTGATAGATATTACTAGACTTATTGTGGTGATCATTTCGTAATGTATATAAATGTCAAATCACAGTGCTGTACACCTGAAACTAGCAAAATGTTGATATCAACTATACTTCAATAAAAAAAAATAAAAATAGGGTACATGATATGAGCAAGCACTCTAAACAACAACAAAATGATCAATAAACATGAAAAAATTTTGCTCTCACTAGAAATAAATACAAATTAATAGAATAATAAAAAATATATGTTACAAAAACAAATATTAAGGTCACTCTTTGGCCTTAGAACAAAGTACTTTATTTATGAAACAAATGGATTTATAAGAATGAGGAGGCTGAGGGCATATGATTCTACTTATGATCTGTTTGCATTACACATTCCCTAGAGAGGTATGACTCTATCTGCCATGTATTTGATTGTACAACTATAAGGGAAGGACATTACAGGCAAAAGGCTTTATGTCAGTCATACAAACAAAATATTTGGTAAAAAAAAAGCATTTGGTAAAAAAACAATATGGACAGTAAATTAGATTTTAGTAAAAATATATATTAAAAAGACTGGAAATATATATTAAATATATGTTTATACAACATAAAATATATTATTATATATAAATACATATCAAAAAGACTCGAAAAAAGGATATAATGAAAATGTTAAGATATATGTCATCTATCTGTGGGTTACAGATGATTTTTATCCTCCCTTTATTGCTTCTCTGTATTTTCCTAAATCACACTTTCCAAATTTGCTAATGTATTACTTTTTAACATGAAAAATTCAATAAAAGTTGTTAAAAATAAAAAGTAAAAATCCAGTCATGTGCCGCTGTCTCTAAACTTATGGTCTTAGAAAAAAAGATAAATATGTAGACGTTAAAAAAAAAACACAAAAAAATGTTTGGGAGGTATTTCTTATATAATTAAGACTATGTGGCCACAGGGGGCTGTCAGGTTACATGAGGTTCCACACACTTCCTAACTAAATTGAAGGTTTAAATGGCAACTGAGCATTTTACTCAAAAACTGCTTCTGGATTCAGAAAATACTCTGGTCAGATTTTAGATAGTAAACAAATAATGCCTATTTTTCAATATCAAGGGTAATTACTTACTGACCATCTAGACTTTTTCATCATCACTGATAGGCTTGGCATTGTAACTGAGGACCCCATTTTCCTTGGAAATGGAATTTAGATTCTTTCAACCTACAAAAGAACTTGTGACCACTTTTGGGCTAGATTAAACTTTAAAAAGAAGTATATAAGAAATCTAAACCTTAAGACCACTATTTTAAAGAAATTATGTAGATAAAAGCCAGTGCAACTTAAAAAATATTGAGTAGGTAACTTTTCTTCAACATCAATAGCTATTAATGGTAACAGATGCAATTTACTGAGCACCTTTTCTACGACAGGGGCTGCTTTATTCTATTTTATGTATATTATCTTACTGAGTTCTAACAACACTCTGCTAGGTAAATATCATTATCTTCATTTTAAAGGGAGGAACTGAGGCTTAGAGAGGTTAAGTCAAGACCAAATATCAAATTGTAAAACTCTACCATCCACTAGGTAATAACAGCAGACAGTACAACAAATGGTAAACATACAGAGTGATTACCACATTTTGGGAAAGTAGGGAAAAAAACTGAGGCTCGAAATAAATTAAAAAATTTGTAAGTCTATACTGTGTTCGTCTAAGCTAATTAATCAGAGCCCTTTAAACCTTGGGAAGCATTATGGGTGAAAGTATTTAATATATTTCAAATAATATATTGGTATAATTTGATAATACACATTGTATGCTTTGCTCATAAAAAGCAATTTCCTATTGTGTAGCTTTAGCACATAACTAGTACACAATTTAGATTACTTTGGTTTTGCATGCTAAGAAGTCTAAAAGACATTTTAATTTTCTTTATATGGTAACTGAATGGCTCTTCCTTATTAATTTCCCCAAATATATATTTCATGTATCTTTGGTGACATTATCTTAGTTTTTAATTTTATTAGCATCAGTACCACCTTTTAAATAAATGATTTATTTCAAAAGACAAACCTGACACCTGAAAGTAGGAAGGCCTTGATCTCAGGGAAGAGTCTGCAAGCGGAGCATGGAGCAGCTGAGTAATGGCCACACCAATCCCACGGCCCATCACGGAACAACGTTTGACTGTCTCATGTTGTACTGGTCCACTCATTTGAGGCTGAACTTTCCTGGTACCTTTCCCCACTCTTTTAGGAGTTCTGCCAATGCCCAGAGAGAAGGACACTTCAGAGCAAATGTGGGGTTTGCCTCACTGAGTCCTGCTTTGTAAGGCGTGGGCTCTGACAGGCAGCAGGACAGCACACCCAGCGTGGACCCTCCAGACTGGGCAGGGACCCCAGTCCTGCTCTGTCACTGACTGGTTGTGACCCGTGAGGGCCACGCTAACTCTGAGCCTGCTTCTTTAGTCTGTTCCTTGAATGGCCCAAGGACTATCACATACATACTAAATTACCATAAAAATGTCTGCAAATTAAATGTTTTCCTTAACCAGTGCCTGAAAAATGTCTTTTGACTCCCAGAGTTAACGAGCCATTGGATACCAATGATATGCAGAAAATTACTAACTTTTGCTTTTTAAGCAGAACCACTGTCTTTCATCAAATCTAAGATGCAACCAATTGATTGCAATTTACATCCTGATTCTAGAAATAATCAAATATAAAAAAATGTAATCTTAGAAACACTGAAATATGGCAAAATAGCTATTTTCTTGTGGGGAGGGAGTGAACTCAAGTGTACCTGTGCTCAGGCTCTCCTCAACGTTGCTGTGGAACTTATGTCTTCTGCTCTTTTATAGATCCATTTAATTTTTCAGTTTGCTGAATACAGATTTACTTAAAGTTTTTTTCTTTTGGAAGTAGAAAACAAACATCTCAGAGCTTTGGTGAACACATGGAGAGCTGCCAGTCTCAAGTTCTTGAAATAAAAACAGAAAATTGGAGACCTTGATGGCTAAGCACTTCTCAGTTACAACATGCATTTCTTGATAACTGATGAATGGTAGCAACATTATTGAACATTTGTTCTGGAAAATTCAGTGAAGACTATGGGGCAAACTCTTTTGACATAATTTGGTGATCAGACCCCCAGCTCCCTTTGTGTATTAGTGGTCTGAGGAGCGGTTAGGAAGCTGACAAAAACAGCTTCAGTTAAGTTCCAGTCGTTCTCTGCCCTCAAGAAAAGCTTTCTTGCTCAGCAGTACTACTGGAGAGCTCGGGTTTGGTACTTAAAGCTTTCCTGTTCTCTCTGGAAAATTGGAGTCAGTGCCTGAGGCACCACCACGCTAGCCTCATGCCTGGTGATCACATCAGACTGTGCAGCCTTAAACTGCTTTGTACAATTTCCTTTGTCTCCCCCTCCTTTTTAAAATTTTTCTTTTGTTGTTTCGTTGTTATGGGTAGTGACAGTTTCTGGTTTCTTTCGTTTATCAACGGTTTCCTTTACCACAGCCTCTATTCCTCCTGCTGGAAGCCTGGCACGATTGGAAGCTGGAAGAAAAACCACAACTGAATAGCCTGGCACTTACTTTAACAGTCATTTCCAACCACAGATTAATACTATTACTGGATTTGACTAACGGCTCTCAATCAGCCCAACTGTCATCACTTGAGAACATGTGAGCCAGTGGAAGCCAAAAGGGAAAATATAAGCAAATCTATATCATGGTATAGTTTTACTGATTTCTCATCTTTTGACTCCAAAGGTACCTCTCTGAATATCCTCTTCTTGGTTGTCCTTAATAATCTGCATAACGTAAGGATCAGGAGATAACACAACCCCCTGCTCCAACCAACTGGAGGCTGAAGTCGTCTGGTAAGGGCTGCCACAGCCACCAGCTAGCAAAAGAGGGCAAACCGCTCAGCTGTCTGTGGAGTGCGTATGCACCTCGCACCTTGCCCCGTCCACCTTTGGAAACTGCACTGGATGCTGTGTTCAATCATGTTAAGCACCCAGCATCAAAGTCCAATTAAGGAGGCCCTCTTGGAGGTTGTGTGTTGATAACAGTGGTGCTCAATGCTAGCCTATCAGGAACCAGGTTTTTCTCTTCATCATTTACCTTGACATAGCAGCTTCAGGCCGAGTGCAGGTGATAGGGTTTTCCAATGGATACTAAGAGGATGGTACGGTATATGATATGGTCTACGACTGGTTCACCTAAAATCAGATTCTATCCCAACTTGAAGCTTTCTGCATTAACAAAAACTCCATTATATAACAGTGAAGGCTTTGGAAAACTGTTAGAGATCCCCATCTTTTAGTCCTGACAGAATCTAACCTATACACAGAGAGAAGAGGACTTGAATGACTATTATTTTCTGACTGACATCTGTTAGGTCCTACTTTGGGTGTTTCATACACATTAATCCCAATTTTCCTCCTTAAAAATGCGTTGAAAGACATGTGTTCAATACACCACTGGTGGGAAAATAAAGTAGAAAAATCTTTCTGGAGGGCAATTTGGCTCCATGCATGAAAGGCCTTAGGGTTTTGAATATTCTTTACCTAACTATTCCACTTCCAGGAATTAGTCCTAAGGAAAAAATTGTGGAAATGTGGAAAACTTTAGTTATTAAGAACACACATCACAATTTTGCTCTAAAAAGCTTTGCAAATTTCATTCACTCAATAAATATTTACTACATGCCTACAATTTGCCAGGGAATATTTAAATACAAATAAATAAGATCATGATATATTTTTATATGAGAAAAGCAGATTACAAAAAGGCATGAGCTCATCTTTACAAAAAAATCAAAACGTTGTAACGCATAGAAAAAACAGTCAAAAGATACTCGTTAAGCCATTAATAATGGTCATGTCTTGGCCACTGGCTTATGGTTTATTGTTCTCTCTTCTTACCTTTTTTTTTTTAAAGTATCTTATGGACAGCAACTTTGAGATTAGGCAAATTTGATTTGCATCAAATGTTCACTCAAAGTTTTAGCATCCATTGATGATTTTCTAACTCTATCATTCCTTCTACATTTATTAGTTGGCATTCTACTATAAGAGCTTTCTCTTTTCTCCTATTTATCTAGTCATATCAGTAAGGACTCATGGATTTTTATTTTATTCAATTGGTTATAATCCATAACTATAATTATGTATTTTGAAGCTCAAATTGTTTCAGATTTGTCCAGTGGCCCCTTCAAGCTAAATCCTGTACCCTTTTGATACGTTCCCATTATTTTTTTTGGAGCATTTTCTTACTTTCTGGTACAACAAGATGGTCTAGGCTTATCTTATACTCTTTACTCACATTTTTAAAAATCTTCTACAATAACCATACATTACTTTTCTTAAATGAAAGAACACAATACACACTATTTTAAAAATAAATCTTACATAAAATGTAAGACTTATTTAAAAAGTCCCTTAAAAAGTTCAGATTGCTGACCCTACATGGTTCAGAAATACTGAAACAAATGGGACTTCTCTTTGATTTCCAATTGTGATAGAAGAGGGGAGCATCTGGTTTACAAATTAGTATGAAAGGCAATTATGTACAGTAAGATCATAAATGCATAAGTCATTACTCTTTTCTTGATTGAAACCAGTGAGCTAACCACACAACCCCAGATATGAAAGGGAACAGTTAAAGTACATTCTGTTCAATTAATGTCTCATAGCCAAACGTCTCCTTGTTTCCCCCTTCAGAAAAATGCATAGAAGAATGGTGAGACAAAATCATTTTCATCTGTGATTGAGTTTCTTCCTGCTGACTCTTTGGAGTTTCCCTATGAGCTGGTGTGAGGCACTTCTTCCTGTGGCTCAGAACAAGTCTATGTGGGCCAATACACAGTGGGTACTGCACTCTGGATTCTGTAAGGGACTAAGGAAAACAAAACAGGAGCCCCCAATTCCTCTGTCAAGGAATTAGTAGACTCCTCACCCTAGAGTGCCCTGCCTGATTTCTCTAACTTTATTAGATGGCTTTATTGAAACTCACTGTATGCTCAGCCTCTCACCAGACTCCAGGATCAGTTCTAGCCTTTGTGGTGACTGTGGTAGGGTGGAGGGGAAGAGACATAAGGAGCCCTGCGACAATTAGTCATTACTTCACTATTGAGTCATTTGGCCCTACAGCCCAGTCGGCTGTGACCTGAGTTCATGCTTTGTGCCCTAGGCATGAGGTTCTGCCTAGAATCCCAGTAATCTAGGTCCTGGGCTTTTTGACTCTAAATTCTTCTAACATCTAATGTTACCTCTGACAAGAAGCCACCCCTTATCCTGTTCTAGAAAAATGATATACCAAGGTACTTTAACAATATGAACAACAACAACAGTGGCTCAGTTTTCCTAAGCATATGCAATGCAAAACACAAAGCTCAGTGCTTTACATGCACTGTTTTATTTAACCTCAGATCAACACTAGATGGAAGGTCTATATTAATATCTTCATTTTACAGTTGAGGAAACTGAGGTTGAGAGATGGTTAACAATGAGTCATCATTACCCACCATTAGCTAAAAAGTGATGGAGACAAAACTAGATATTCCAAAGCTGGTTTTTGTAACCACTTCACCGTATTGCATCTTTCAGATATGACTATGGAACTGTTAGTGGATTTGAGACTCTGAACAAAAATTCCAGTTTTTTAAAAAGAAAAATGAATGAATGGAAACCACTCTGGTAAGCTGGATGTTGAGACCTATAGCATTCTTTAGTGGAATCTAAGAAAAGAAAGAAAGAATCCCAAAGACCCTTGAGTCCACTAAGAACACAGAACAAGTCTGCCATACAGCACTTCAGTAGTTCATTCATTCCTTCAGCACATTTTGGGGGTCTGTGATGCATCCTTCACTGTGCTGAGTGCAGGGAATACAGAAATGATAGGACTGATGTGGTCCCTGACCTTGAAGGGCTTACAGTTTAGGGAGAAAGAAAAACAATCAAACAATTAAAGAAGCGGTAAGTGTTATGAAGAAAATAAGACACTCTGGTGAAGAAATAACAGAGTGGTCAGGAAAGGCCCCTCTAAGGAGGTGACATTTAACCTAAAGGATGACACAGAGGAGGCAGGGCTGGTTAGGTCTATTCACCTGCCTTTCATCTCTGGTAATAGCTGGAATTTTCAAGTACTTTTCAAGGATGCTTTATGACTTGGGTTCTGTTAAGCAGGTCAAGCACTACTTTAAAATCCATGTGCTTTATCACTAATGCTTTCTCCACCCAGTTCAAAACATCACAAATGTGATATAAATGAGATTTTACTATTCAGTCTAAGACTGTCCTAATTTTTTTTTCTTAAATACAGAAAATCGCTTCAGAACCAGGGATAAGAGGAAAGCTCTTGGCTTCTTGTAGAGTTCATCCAAGTGTACTCTTTGCTTCCTCCCTGTGGAATTGTCTTATCAGCTTTAGGAAAGATGATGAAAGAAAAGAAATGGGCCCAGAGGGTCCTAAAGAGACAAGGCCAAACTTGCTATTCACATGGGCCCTCAGGGGAGAGAATGGAAGGCAAAAGCAGTGAATTAGGTCCAGATTTTTTTTTTTTTCTATCAATGCTGTCTTTGCAGTGCTCACATGTGGCACTCAAAACCAAAAGGCTTTCTAAACTAGCATTGGTAAGTCATGATCCACCCTCTTTGTATTTCTGAAAATGGTAATTTTATTATTTCACAAATAGAGATTCTGGAGAGTCAGCTGAAAGCAACAGCATAGAAGGCCTAGGGTCCTTCTTGACTAGCATCTGATTGCATTTTCTCTGGGAGAAGGGAAGCTCCCTAAGGATATGTGGGGTTGAGACTAGAGGCCATTTATAGCTAAGAAGAGAATATTTTTGATGTTTAGAGAATTCAAATCATGATTATTTTCTTGTGTTCAGACTAATAAAATGGTTATGGATTCTCTTCATGAAGCAACTTGATGTTCTGAGACCCTCTACTCCCTGGCTTCCAGAAGGCTATTTTTTCTCCATCATAATATTTCCTCTAACTACTGAATAATTAACCCTAATGACTAATCTAGTCTCATAGGAAACAGGCTTGTGCAATCTTCTCCTGATGCATATATTAAGTGCAGAAGGACACATTAAGTAATGTGCACAGTCTGAGAAGGCCAAAATTCCTTTCCCAAGGCCTGGTCCACCCTGAAAAGAGGGAGGAAAGCCATACACTGATGACTGGAGCAGCCATGTCATTGTTTCACAAACATCCAGGACCTCAGAGGTTTCCTCTATCACACAGAAGGGACCCGGAGCAGCATGCTCTCTTGCTCTCCTTTGTCTGCCAGTGGAACTCCACACCAACTGACCGGAGCTGTCACCACCCAGGGCTGCCAATGTGGGCCTCCAGATTGTGAGGCCACAGGGTCAGATATGTGGCCTGGCGCTGTGCCGCTGCAGTGCTGTGTATCCAAAGAGGGCAGCAGCCAGGCAGAGCCCTCCCCGCAACAGCCTGGCCACCTGTCTGTGAGGGAAGACAAATCTCATTTCATGAGATTTGGCATGGAAAGCAAATTGTCCACCCCCATATCCAAAAGCACTTGAGTGGCAGAAGAAAAAGAGAAGAAAAGTGCAGACCCTAAGTGTGGATGTAAAAGGGAATTTCTTAGGGGATGAACCGTCTGGTTAACTTGGTTTGGATTCTATGGTATTTTCACCCAGCTCTCATCTGTCTTAAGCTGTATTTCCTAGGCTTTCAAGATAATTCTCTCAATGAAGTAATGCAATGCCAAAGAAATGGCATCACAGGGCTTTGCCCTTTCCTGCTTTTTAAAGGCCATCAAAACCATCATTCCCTAACATACCCATACAGGAAAAAAGATGAGGCTTATCTTGTTTTTAAGCTATTGTGTTACCAGTATTTCAATGGCACAAGAAAGATAAGTAAATGCTTGCAAAATAAGGTCTGACCCAAGCCTCACCTGATATGCAGTTTCTATCTCGCTGAGTGCACACGATAATAAGATTTCAAACTCATTAGAAACCATGTTTTTTCATGGTTTTAGAGGTGTGATTCTACAATACAGACAGGGCTCCTGATTACTTCACAGCGAAGCCACCGTCACAAACAGGATTTCCTAAAGAGGTCTTACGGCAAGGAAGCTTCACTCTAACTTTGGCTCTGCCATCTGGGCAGCCTGCTGCTCCTCCCGGACTGTAAACAGGCAGTTAGAAGGGACTTGGGAACACTCTTTGCTATTGTTCCTCATGCCTCTCGCTTCCCTTTCATCTCTGGTCATAGCTGGAATTTATAAGTACACTGGATGACCTTCCAAGTCTTTCCTTCAGAGTTTATTTACTTCACAGATACTCCTTAAAAGGGTTCCATCTTTTGGCCTCCTTCATCCCAGCTGTACTTGCCCAAAGGTGTGGCTTCATCACTACACACTGTTACACTCAACAGAAAAGGAGTCATAAAGAGTGTGCGTAGTTCTTATAGCCCAACAGTGATTGCGCACCAAAGATTCTATTTCCTAATTTATACCTTCCACTCAAGCCAGGTCTTGCCTTTCCAAGAACACACTGCGATTTCTGTGGCTTGCCTCATGAAGTTCTTGTTAAAGATCCAATTAAGCATCTCCAAAATCCAGCTCAGAACTAACTTCATTAAGTCTCTATTATTCTAGGCCAGTTCACAGTGATACCGAACTTTTCTAAGCTCTTGTAATATTTAAGTCTGTACTTAAATACCACGTAGCTTAGCACTTACATAGGCACAGAGTCTAATACCGCTTACTAATTATTACATGCTAACACATCATACCCATTTTTCTTATTTGCTCATGTAGGTTATAACCTCCTTGAGGTCCTGGCCACAGACCTTGGTATGTATAAGTGAGAAGTGGTCTTTCACTTCTTTGCTATCTCCCACAAAGATTTCAAAGAATACTTGAAAAACCATAGGAGTCCCTGGTTTTAGTAAGTTTCATTTCCTCATGATGCAAGTGGGTTGAATATATAAGCGTAAATGTTAGAATTACCTAAAGGAATAATTCTAGGACCAGTATCTATTTAATATGTTTACATCGTTTTGATGAGTTAAATGATGCAACGTCTCTAAATTTAAAATTAAGTGCGTTTTGGGAAGATAAAACAAAAACCAAACTTCACTGAAGAAAATTTTTGAGACTATGTGACTGGGGAGAAATACGGCAAAACTGTTTTGAGGAAAGCAAGGGCCAAATAATGCATTTAGCCCATTTTATGCCCAAACTACTCAGAACGACAGGCTCTGAGCTGTAGGATGCACCATGTTCATTCATTCATTACTTGTTTACTTGGTGCCCACTTTATGCCATGCTCTGTTAGATATTAGGTATACGGAGGTGAGCAAAATAGAGATGATCCATAGCTTCATGAGTGATGGGACAAACAGGTTTTAAACCAGAAAACACTAAAATAAGTATGTAATTGCAAACCGTGGTAAGTGCTATGAAGGAAAAGAACAGGTGCTACTGCAGTGAATACCAGAGGGTTCCGATTTTATTCTGGGTTAGAGAAGGCCTCTTTGAGGAGATAACATTCAAGATGAGACTTGAAGGACGAGGTGGAGCAGCCAGGAGGTGAACTGGTAAGTAGGTGGGGAATATTTCAGGCAGAGGACTCTAGGAATCACTGTGGGCAGTCTCCTGAAGGCACTGATACAATTGCTGTGTCTGCATGGCCAAGCCAATACACTTACAGATCCTGACAAAAAGGATATAGCAAATTCATTTACTCATTCAACAAATATTTACTAAATGCTGACTGTGTGCCAGATCCAGTGCTATGCCCTTGTGATACCTAAGCAATCAAAGCAAATGTTGTGGCCCCTGTGGAGTTTACGTTCTGTGACAAGATATAAAAGCATTAACTTAACATTCATCTAAATATTGCAGATCTGGCCACAGACCTTGGTGTGTATATGATGAAACTAGAGGAAGGAATAGTGATGTAAGGGATGGAGGGGACAGCTGTCACAATTCTGCATGGGTACCTTGTGGTTTTGCACACCTTGTGAGTACAGGCAATGCTTTTGTTCTGGGATAAAGTTTCAAGGGAACAGCTTTGGAAGACAAGAGATGGTGTCTCCCTCTAGAGCATGAGCAGGTTTGTCTATTCTTCAACATGAAAATTCTCCTGCTGGGGCAAAGGTCAGGCGGATGTATATAAGAGCCAGGTTCCCTAAGCTTGGGGTTTGTTTTCTATAACACAACCTGTTGTGTGTATAGGTATCACTTGGCCCTCTTCTCATTTCCCTGGGAACTGGTACAAATGTGGATACTCCAGCTACTGCTATTGCTGTGAGTAATAAATTATCCTTTGTCTCTAACCTGGAAGTCTTGTGTCTTCTGCCAGCATCCATGAAACTGTGGCAGTCTACTTTGTTAGCTTGCAAGTAGGGTGAAATCTCAGAGCCTTCACAGTTCTTGACACTAGTCAACTGACAGACTGAAGAATGGGGACTTTTTAGTTTAGAAAGACAAAAACCAAGAAGGGGATAAGGCTGAAGTCTATAAAATCAATTAGAGGAAACTTGGTTGTGTTCACCAATCTTAAATATCAAGTCAAGGGGTCAACCCCTAACATTTGGGAGAGGTAAGTTTAGGACAAAAAAAGGAAATTCTTTCCCATAGAGGATACTAACCTTATAGAATTTGCCATCTCAATAAATGGTGCTGGCTGAAAATACAACAGGATCCTCATTATCTATCAGAGAAGGACTATTGGGAAAGGTTATTTATCTGACCTAGCCAAGGCCATCTTTAAGCTACAAAATAAGAATTAGACTTTTCATTGCTTTATCTAAATCTAATTTGGATACACATACAGAGACACATATATTTGGGGTCTGTAATGATAAAATCTCCTTTAGAATAAGCTACAAGTCATAAAAATCTTAATTCATAAATGTGAAATGCTTTTGGTAAAATACGCTCATATTTTAGGGCAGTTGTTTCCTAAACTGAATATGCAGAACACTTCCAGGGAATTTTAATAAACATATCTTGAAAAAAATATTCTGTGGTTAAATATGTTTGGGGAGCAATGCATTATGTATCCTTGGAATTTCGAAATTTAAATTAACAATAAAATAAGGGCTCCTCTAATAAGTCCTAAGAAAACTTTTGTAAACCCCAAATTTCCCAAATTATTTTAGTATTATCCTACCATTTCACAGCATGCCTATTATCTCATCTTATGAAACACTATTCCATGAAACAGCAGATAGAGAAATGTTCTTTTAAGGTGTTAAAAAATGAAGATTTCTAATGGTAAGGAATATACTGTTAAAACACCAACATTATCTATAAAGCCTCACTAATTTGAAGTGGAAAATAACAGTGGACAGGGACAGAAAGGACTTCCTGGTTTGGCGAGCAGATACAGAATGGGTAAGTCATCTCTACTTGGGGGAATCCTTGGGATCAACTGTTTCTCGGGGCCAAGAAGTCAGAAAGCCCCAATTTCAGGAATATTTCTATTTTTTAGGAAAGTATAACAATCATAATTATAGCTAATACTTATTACTGCCAATCAATGTGGTAGGTGCTATTCTGAGCACTTTACATTAAATTTTCACAATAAACTACGAGAGATGTACTCTTATCCATTTTCACAGAAAAGGAAACTGAGGCAAAGGGAGGTTAAATAAACTGGCCCAAGGCTACACAGCTAGTAAATGAAATATCTGGGATTTAAACTCAGGCAGTCTGGCTCCAGAGTGTCAATCCTTTGGAATTACAGCACATACTAGCAAACTTCCATATTACCATGTAATTCACATTACAAAGCAATTCATTGTACCTTCGAGTTGGGTTGAAGCCCTATGTACATAGCCTTCAGAACTCAGAGACCATAAAATAACACCTAGAACTCGTGCTAACACATCTGGAAAAACTTGACAAAGTCTTACAGTTGTACCACAAGAAATAACATACAAATGGGACAGCATGTATCCACTGTCGAAAACGATCTTCCTTTTGCATACCCATTTGTTACTATATGCAACATTAACCTTAAGCAAACACACAAGAAACTACAAATATATTCACCTACTTTTAATCACAGCACCGCGCAAGTCCACATTGTTAAAAAATGGTTCACCTCTAAAATATTTTTCTTACAAAAAATGATATACATGTACATACATATTTGTGTTTTCCCCTCAAACACCCAGTCCTTTGTATACTCTTAGTCAAGCGCTGAGCACTGAGTGCAGGCTCCCACTGGGTCCTTTTGGCCTTTGGAACTGGTGTTCCTCACCGTGTAGACATTCTCAGCCAGAAAGCACTTCACCAGCCATTCTGACAACAGCCATTGTGTGTTCTGCAATGTTTACTGTTTATTCTACTGAGTCCTGTTGGGGTTTTTTGGTTGTTGTGTTGCTATTATTTTATACGTTGGCGTGTTAATTTCCTATTGCTGCTGTAACAAAGTACCATGAATTTAGTGATTTAAAACAACATCCATGATTCATCTCAGTTCTGTAAATCAAAAGTCCAGGTATGGCCTGGCTCAGCTGGTTCTTTGTTTAGTCTCATAAAGTTGACATCAGGGTGTTGGCAGGGCTGTGATCCATTCTGGAGGTTCTGGGGATGAATCTGCTTCCCATCTCATTCAGGTTGTTGGCCGAATTCAGTTACATGTGGTTGTTATACTGAGGTCCCCATTTCCTTGCTGGCTGTCAGCTGGGTGCTGCACTTAGCTCCTAGAGGGCTCTCTACGGTTCTTAAGATTCTTTATGTGCCCCTACATCTCAGAGGCAGCAACAGTGGCCAGACTTATTCTCACACCTGGAATCTCCCTGACTCTCCCTTCTGTCCCATTTCTTTTGCCTCTAGCCTGAGAAAGTGCTCTCTTTTAAAGGGCTCTTCTGATTAGATACCCAGATTATCTGGAATAATTTCCCTATTTTAAGGTTCATAACTTCATAATTCATAAATATGTTGTAGACATATTTATGGGCCATTCTAGGCACAACTTTTGGTGAACATTTCTATGCCAAGATGGTTAACGGTGGTGAATGATAAAGCTAACCCTGACTCAAAAACACAGGAAAATAAAAAACAAGTAAAACAAAGGAAGAATCTCACAGCTTGATGTTAAATTCCAAGTTTTACCTTGTTTTTAGAAGCCTTTTGGTCCAGGAAATAGGGTAAAGACTGGCAGCCAGTTAGGGACTGGTGGAAGGTCCTTGAAATAAAGAGCATAATGAATTGCCCTAGATCAGCAATTGATCAAATGGTAGCTGGAAGAAACGACTGCTAGGAACATCGGATGACTTCAGGGGACTTAAAGAAAATACAGAAATTACTGCAAATGTATATTCCTAGGAATGCGTCTCCATTGCCTAAGACAATATTAAAAAAATTATTTCTCAACATGGAAGTGCAGGAGCAGGATTCTGACAACTCTGGCACGCCAGCTAGTAACCCTTTAGTTGAATCCTAGGGAGGCCCTGGGGGTCTTGGGAGAGAGGCAGGGGCATCTAGGGAGCTGAGCTACCCTGGGTGGTGGTTTTTTTAGCAAGGGGTATGGAAACATGTCAATATTTTAAAAATGGGTAATGGATGCAGTAATATAAGCAACACTAAGGCATTCAGTAACACGAATAACCTGAGGGTTAGCACTCTCACTTCTAGGGAGGAATACTACAGCACACATACTTTCATACTTCAACACTCTTCACAGGTTATATTGATACATTCTTATTTATTAATCAATTCCAACAATGTTGAACATTTTGATCAATTCCACTTTTTGCATTAATATAGATAATCTCTAAATAGAGAAATTCAGTGTTAAAGAAAAATGGGAAAATGCCAGAAATTATATCAGAGGGAACAAATCACCCACCTGAAAGTTTATCTCAATTTGCCTTTTGCATCACTTCCTCAATTCTCCTAAGTGTCAATTCTGCTCTTTGTGCCTATGGGACTGTAACTTGGCTACTCCATTTTACATCTTTATAATTGTTTCTTAACCCATTCATCTCCCTTTCCATTTCATCTTTAGTTTTTCACTTTGACCTACACTTCTATTTTTTTTAAGGTCTTTAGAGACCATTTCTTTCTAGTCATAGGTGGGCTAAAAAGAAACATAATTTTAGTCATATTTAATTAGACTTTTAAATCTAATGGTACATTCTGACTGAAGATTTTTCAGGGGAATTTCTGAAGCCCAATTACAGGGCTATTCTCATAATAAGGACTATTAATTCATAACGAAATTATCTGCTTTTAAACTTCATCCAGATGCTGTTGTGAAAAATACACTAACCCAACCACATTCCTATAGGGTCATTATTATGGCCAGTACAAACAAGTGAGGTCTGCTGAAGTCATAATTCTCCTCAGAACTTGTCTGAAAAGTTGGGTGTTGGGTCTGCAGACAGCCCCTCAGGGAATCCCATCAGTCCTTTCATATTGTGGCCTCCCTTTTTTTTTTTTTTGGTGAGGAAGATTGGCCTTGAGCTAACATCCATTGCCAATCCTCCTCTTTTTGCTTGAGGAAGATTGTCCCTGAGCTAACATCCATGCCAATCTTCCTCCATTTTGCATATGGGATGCTGCCATAGCATGGCTTGACGAGCAGTGTGTAGGTTCATGCCTGGGATCCGAACCTGTGAACCCTGGGTCACCAAAGAAGAGCTCTCGAACCCAACCACTACGCCACAGGGCTGGCCTCCCATTCTTGATGTGCTAATTTTGATATCTCTTTCAGTTAGCTCAAGTTTGCCCAATTGGTATTTAACAAACAAACAGTAATGGAATCCTTGCACATCTGAACCTTTCTGTTGCCTTCACATATTTAAGACAACTCACCTGAGTACAAAGTTCCTGGGCACAGACTTTCCCCTACAAAGCTACAGATTTTTCTCTATTCTCTTCTGTCTTTTAAAAGTTAAATAAAAGATGTCTGAAGCCAGCCTGATTTTCCTTCCTTTTTGTATAGCTTTCAAATAAATTTATTTGGTCTTGGTAGGCTTTTCTCTTTCTCCATGCAATTCAAACACCCGCCAGGATGTGCTTTGTGTCAAGTCTTTGGGGTTGCCTCCTCAGTCTCCATTTTTCCCTTTCAACTTGTAAGAGGACCTGACGTTCTTCAGACCACCATTGATCTGATCATCAAAGTCCACTTCTCTGCCCTCACCCCTGGTTCAAGTGTAGGCATATATCATAAGCAGTCCTGAGGATGAATCTCAGCACTCCTGTTTGGAACCCTGGTACAGGAGAATGTGTTCTCTGTCTGAGGGTCCTGGCGTGCAGATGTGAAACCTGGAACTACTATAACCACCCTACTATGAGGGAAGACAGTCTTTGAAGATGCCGAGACATAGAAAAGGGAATCTCAGAGAAATGGAGCTGCAGCTTCTGGATTAAGCCAACCCTAAATCTCACCTATCTCTGGAATCACCGTTTATGTGAGTCAACAAATTCTTTATTCTTCAGCCGATCCAAATTGAGTGTTCTGTACTTACAGCTCAGAGCATCCCAACTACTTGTGTCTCTTTTTCAATGATTTTCTGCCCAATATTGTGAGACCTTTTAATTTGCATACTCAAGTCTTGTCTCAGTTTAGCAACATGTTTCTTTAATTATGTTATTGATTACTGCATTTCAAGACCATTAATTTCTTAAGCCGGATTTCCATCCTCTAGTCTTCATATTTGTCATTTTCTTACCCTTTTAAATCTTCTGCTCTTTTCCTTAGCATTCTGTGAGAACTTCTCAATATTGTCCTTCACATCAATGATTCCATTTCCTACAGTATTAATTCTACTTTTTACTCTCTCCTATCAGAGTTTAATTGTGCCACCTGGTTTCCTTATAATTCCACATCTCATTCATCTCCCTTTACATCTCAGTTTGCTGTTTCTACGTTTCAGAATGTTTAATTCTGTGGCCTTTTGTTTCTGTTTTAGAGAGCATGTCTTCTAGCATTCTTTTGTGCTAGTTTACCAAATTTTAGAAATTTTCTTCTGATTTTACTAGGTGATCATTTTCAGAATTTTACGTCTTTTTTTTAGGCTTCTGAATAATGTTACTTGCCTTGTTCAGTAGTATTTTTCCAAAAGTCACAAGAGTTTTATTCTTTTAGTTTTTTTTCTCATTCTTCTAAGAGGGGCAATCTACCTAGACAAATGATTTGTAGTCAACAAAATGTAGACATTACTTTGAACTCATTCTGTAAACATTTAATGCTCTCGGAGTAGCTCTTAGATCAATTTTAGTATCTAGCATATTTTGTCTAAAATTGCTCTCATGTCTCCGTCTCCACCTACTAAACACCCCATTCTTCTCACCTCCCTGATCCCTTTTTGCATATATGTTTTTCCGGTATTTGTACTCATACCTTAGAGAGAGAAAGAGCTATAACACTGACGGTAGAGGGGAGTCAACAACACTATGGAGATGGCAATAGGAACAGTGGTGGGAATGTTCAGCTGACCGTTTTTTGAATTGGAGTCAACTTCGTGTTTCCGAAACAAGGGAGTGAGGGAGGGGAAACAGGTCTATCTAACTATTTCTAGGCGCACATAACAAATCTCAGTCATCAAATGGGTTTTTAAATCCAGTTCTGGCTAAAGGGGAATTCTTCCAAATAATTTTGAAAATTATTTCACTTAAATTTTGGTGTTAGATGTTTTTTTCTTTTTTAGTAGGAAATTGAGAGAGGTGCAGTAGGTACCATTTTAAACTAAAAACTCCTAATATTTTTAATGAGTTTTGATTGAGGGCTCACAGAGGCAGTACAACAAGAAGCTGTTAATATGCAATCTGCCAGAAAGGTACCAGTTTAGAGAAAAAATGAGAACTAAGTATTCAGTTCATTGCCATTTTTAATTGGGGCTGTATACCACTTAACTGAGTGCCTTTGAAATTAACTTTATTGCATGCTGATACCCAGAATTCAATATGACTCTGACCAGCAAAACAGACATAGCAACTGGCTTCCAAATTACTTCTGAATATTGAAATATTAGTATGTCAAATTATTACCAATTAAACAATTGGGCAACGCAGTACAAACACATTTGGCAGGCTCCTAACGCCTGACTTCGAAAGTTTTGGATCTTCTCCCAGGTTTTGGACCGAGAATGTCCAGTAAACTCTGTGCCAGTGATAAGAGAAGAGATACTAATATCCAATTTAGCTTGTAGTAAAATCTAATTTTCAGTGGAAACCTGCCATATTGAATCGTCCCTTGCAATATTTCAATTCGCAAGTAAATATAGCCCACATGTCTGTAGCCATCTCGGTCATACGTTTCTTTCTCATGTTAAGACTTTGTAAAATGTTTATAAGAAAACAAGAAGTAGATTCAGAAATACAATTACCAGACTCCCGGTTTCATAAAAGCACACGTGCACACGTGTACACGTGCGCACACACTGACACATACACATACCCCTAAGCAGCTAACAGCTTTTAAACCTATCTCTGAGTAAATTCCAATCTCTATAAATTTAATTTAGCCAGCAAAACTGGAGCAGTAAATGAGAAACTCCATACTACCATGTATTATCAGAAGAGGTATACATAGAAGGCCATGTTGAATGCTCTGTGTTTCCCATGGTTAACCTGGGGGGAAAGAAGAGGAGGGAGTGACAGATGGAGAGTGAAGAGAGAAAGGGAAGGGGCACAGAAGTTTGGAGGGAAGGAAGAGAAGAGAAGGAGATGAAGGGAGTGAAAAGAAAGAAAATTAGGTATTATCTTTTATTCTTTATAAGAAAAATACCCAATGCTTCTCTGTTCAGCCAAGTACTAGGTCTTATCAGACACTAGCTCCTCCAGCCACCATGAGAAGGCCAGATGGGAGGCAGAAACTCAGTGAAAAACAATGGAGCATGGGTATCAGACAGACACAGACCACCCCACAGCAGTGAGCCACATGGAGTTACCAACAGATTGTCACTACAACCTATCATTTTAGGACAAGACCAAGTAGAATCTTTTGTCACATCTTACCATTTGCTGTAATTTAGTGCCTTAGTACTGCTCTGTGGAAAATTATTTAGGCATACAGTAAAATCTCATGGATTTACATTTATCTGAAATACCTTGTACTATTCACTATATTTATTGCCTTGTCTAGTAAATTTGCATGAATATTACAAAGCAACAAATGTAATGTAACATCATGCTTTGAAGGAGTTACCAAGGCCAGACTCAACCCAGATCAGAGGTCCCAGCTCCAGCTAAAATAATTTTGTACAGGTCAGGTACTTTTTATTTTGTAGGGCTGGGAAGCACCTCATGTTCATGACAGCCAGGAGACAATGACGAGAATTTTGCCACTGACTAAACATTAGACTGGTAAGAATTGGTTTTCAATGTATAAAATAGCTACTTTCTCTGCCAGTGATTTACAATAAAAAATGGTGGCTTCTTGCCTCAAACCAACTATTTTTTATTCAAATCAATGGTTGAAAGTTGTGACCACGAACACCTGAGACTTTATGACCTAAGTAGAACTGATTCTTTTCCTATTTAGAGGAAGGGGCCAATACAGGGGCTTCCAGAGTTATTTCAATGAGTAGACCTACAAGGAAAAATCTGAAGTAAAGATGCATAAGGTCTGGCACCTAAGAAGACTAAATAGGAAGAGAGGGCCCATGCTCCACATCCTGCCTGGAAGGAAGATCAGAACCCAATATACATTATTCTCCAAGCCTAGGCCCTCCGGAACTCTGCAGAATGATCTTCACGCTGTCTGTGCACTGGAAAAAACTAGTCTGAAAAACTGCTTGGGACTTTATCTTAAGATAATTCTTTTTAACTGACAAAATGAGGTTGATTCCTTCCCTATCGCTACACAACTGATAAAAAGGAAACCCACAGTGAATTTTACAGTTGAAAGAGGTCTCTCATGCTTCAAACCAAGCTTAACAACAAGCTTAACAACAACCAAGCTTTTATAAAATTACCATATTCACTTATGTTTTCCTGTTGCTATTATTTTTAAATAGGGGTAGAAGAGGTAGCCAAGGTTTCCATAAGAGTGCTTGTCTCCTTTTACTCTTGACAACCGTTCTTAATCTTTGAGAATCTCAATCCTACCTCCCACCTTATGCTAAAAACAGAGTTTACTTGAAGCTTTTTGGAGGGCAATTTGGTTTAGCTAGCAGAATTTTAAATATGCATGTTATCTGACCCCGTAATTTTGCTTCTGGAATTTACCATACAGAAATACTTGGACAAGTGTTCCACAAAATAAGCACAAGGATTTTACTGCAACATTGTAATAAGACCAAAACCAAACAACCCCTAAATGTCCATCAACAGGAAATTAGTTAAATTATGAAATAAATGAACTGACAATTATTCAGCACTTTAAAAATGAGTTAGATCTCTATGAACTGACGCAATATATTATAATAAAATAAAGTGAATAAGGCAATGTACAGAAGAGTATAGTGTAAGCTCATCTCTGTGAGAGAAACTTACAGATGTGCCTGTGTGCATATGTATATATGTATTTATAAACGCACACACTTTTGAACGTGCAATAAAGAAGATCTGGAAGTATATCCAGGGGGTTATCTTTGGGAAGCCGATTTTGGATGGGAGTAAAGGAAAGTTAATATTCACTTTTTATACTTCTGTACCATTTGGCATTTTTGCAACCAGACTATTTTACTTTGTGGTTAAAAATTTTTTTTTTTTAAATAAAGCTAGCTGGCATCTAAATCGCCTAATTTGTTCCTCCCCTTAGCAATTCTAGTTTCTGAAAGCGGCATACGGAGTGAGAGGTCACAGAGACTGTGAGGCTCCCAGGTGCAAGCATTTTTAAAGGAGGACATATTGGGGAAGATCTGCCAGTGCTGATAAACACACTTGCAGGTTGGCACCCAAGCGCCAGTAATTCAGGGGACAAAGGCAAGCAGCTGCATCAACCTCAACTCTCTTGGTTTTACATACAAGGACCTCAACTTCCATAGTCTCCATCCAAACTGGAAAAGATGAGATGACATAGGAGATACAAGAATGAGAAATCAACGAGCCTAGGGGAGAAGGGCACTGACTCGTTTTTCTCTCCCCTTCCCAATAAATAGCAATTTGTCTGTTTCTTCTTTAATTTATCTTTTCATTTGTTGCTTTAGATTTGCGCTGTCCAGTACAGTACTTGTGGCTGCTGAGCACTTGAAATGTGGCTAGTCTGAACTGAGATGTGCTGTAAACGTTAAACACACATTGGAGTTTCAAGACTTAGTACGAAAAGAGAATGTGAAATGTCTCACTCATTCGTATTTTTAATATTCATTACATGTTGAAATAATAATATTTTGGATGTATTGCGTTAGATAAAATATACTATTAAAACGAATTTTACCTATTTATTTTTCCCCTTTTTAATGTGGCCACTAGAAAATTTAAAATTACACTGTAACTCACAAATATTTTCTATTGGACAGAGCTGGTTTAGACTTTTATAGGTATTCTACATGGAATATCTGTATATTTAAGTGTTTAAAAAAAGGGTGGAGAGGGAGGCATGCACACACATGCACGCACACATACGTGCCAACTGTTACACTGCCACCCTCTATCTTTATGCTGCCTAACTTTCCAGTGTAGTTCGTTACAGTTCGGTGTACCTGTTCTAGGTCATACAGCTCAGAGTTCAAGCTCTGCCAGTGACCAGATGCAGGATTCTGGGGCAAGTCACTTGGGAGGATTAAACTGAATAATGTATGTCAAGTGCTCAGAACCATACACAAGGATGTGTAATAAGCTCTGTCAACAAGTGTTAGCTGTGCTAGACATGGTAAGAGTCAGAAATGACCAAGTCATGGTTCTACCCGGAAGCAAAGAATATCAGAGTTGGAGTGAATCTTTGACATTATCCACTCCCATGTTTTAAAACCCTTTTAAATCTTAGAAGCCCAATACATAAAAAAGATGAAATCAAGCTGCTCTGAGTAAAGCTGAGTGTGGGAACAAGAAGGGCTGGGAATTCCTGGACTACACATAGGGCGGATTTGAGGTTTCTGAGAAGCAGTTTGAACACCATGGATGGGATCTTATCCTGGCCTCTCTATTTTACAGATAAAGATGCTAAGCTCCAGAGGCTGATGGCTTGCCTTCAGTCACAGAGCTGGCAGAGGTAGGGCTGGAACACAGACTTAGGTGTCTGGTTCCTAAGAAAGAACATTGCTCTGCATCACATCACTACTGTAGCTACGATGGACAACTTGCATGCACAGAAAGAATGTGGCTGAGGAAAGTGCTGTGAGACAGGTACATACCGAATGCTGAGGAGCCACTGAGGTGTCGGGGAGTGTGGCAGGTCCCTTCCCTGAAGAGGCAGCTTCTAGGTTTAGCTTTGGAAGATGAGCGAGGGCAGGTAGATACCGGGACAAGAGAAGGGCATAGGTTTTAAGGAGGCCCTTAGGAGGCCCTCCCTAAGGAGGCCCCTACCTTTGGGGCCAGAAGGTAGGTCATTTTCACTAACATATAGCTACATCTTGGAGAGTAAAATGTGCTAAGGCCAGAATAAAGTTGGGGCTTCTTTAGAAGGTCTTGAGGGCCAAAGATCCTATATCAGTTTTTGAAAAGGGGTGACAATAGGAAGATTAATTTATCCTAAGTCCACAAATGTGCAGGTAATAGGAAAACAGGCTGGCAGGTTACTGCTCTAGGCTGGGTGATTGTTAAAGAAGGCCTAAACTGGGGCATTATATACAGATAATAAAATACATTTTTATTTACAAAGAAAAATATAAATATAAGTCGGGGAAGTCGTGATATAAAAGGAGCAAGACCTGAGAGACCCTGTGGAGATAGAATCCACAGGACTTGGATATATGAGAAGGATGAGGAGAATTCCAAGGTGACTTTGAGGACCCAGCTGGGTAACTGTGGGGATGTGGGTTCCATTAACAGGAAAAGAGAAGGCAAGAAGAAGAGCTGGTTTGAGGGTCTGGTGAAGGTAAGGTGTCTGTGAGATGGCTGGTGGAGAGTCAGTCCATCAGGGAACTGTAATGTGCCTCTGGAACCTATCAGAGGGTTCTCTGCATCTTAGCCACACAGAACTCTTTGGGGGCATCTAGGTTTGGGAGAAGGGAGATGAAGAAGAGCTGGTAAAGGAGACAGAGGCAGAGGCACCCAGGAGTGTGCTCTTCAGCAACAGCAAGGACAGGAAGGGTTTCATGAAAACAGCGGTCACAAGATTCAAACGCTGCAGACACCAAGTGAGATGAGAATGGAGAGATGGCCCCTATCAACTTCTAAAGCAGGAGGTTGAGTGCCAGGAGGACTGTGCAGTCAGATAAGCCTGGGTTCAGAGCCTCTCCTCAACATTTATTAGCTGTGGTACTCTGTACTAGTCAACCTTTTCAGATCTCAGTTTTCTTACCTATAAAACGGGGGACAACAGTACTTCTTTTAAGAAGTTTGGCCAGGGGGGCTGGCCCGGTGGCGTAGCGCTTAAGTTCGCACGCTCTGCTTCGGCGGCCCGGGGTTCGTGGGTTCGAATCCTGGGCGCGGACAGACACACCGCTTGCGTGCTGTGGCGGCGTCCCATATAAAGTAGAGGAAGACAGGCACAGATGTTAGCCCAGGCCCAGTCTTCCTCACAAAAAAACAAATAAGTAAAATAAAATAAAATAAAATGTTTAATAAAAAAAAAAGGAAATTTGGCCAGGAAAGAAAGGAGAAAGACTGAGGGCATAGAAGGGGGAGTGAGGTCTTTTCCAGGATGGAGAGATGAGAGCTTGCAGACAAGGAGATTCTGAAGAGGCAAATCAGAAGGGGATGATGGATGGAGGGAGAGTCTAGAAGCAGGGTAGGACTAAGAGCACAGGTTGAGGGATTTACCTTGTAAGGAAGGAGCACGCATCCTTCTCAGAAATGAGAGAGAAGGAAGAGAGAGGGTGAAAACAGAGGTTCTGAGTTGAAAGAAGGAGCACAGAAGAGCTCACTTTGTATAGCCTCACTCATTTCAATTAATTGGAGATGAGGCTGAGTGTTGGGTTGGGAGTATGGGAGCAGACTGGGGCTTAAGGACTGTGGGGGACAGAAAGGGAGGGAATCATAGCACGGGACCAGTCAGACTAAAAAAGGGGAACTGCAGGAGAGGGGACATGCCCACCAAAAGCCTCTATGGCAAGTGCTGAACAAGCATGTGTGCTGTGGTTGCCCTTATTTCTGTCTGTAAGCAGAGCTTTCTTTTTAATAGTGGAGCATTTAGATGATGATGACCCCTAAGGTGCAGTGCCCCTGTGAAGTGAGCAGAAGACCCAAGTTCATCAGAAGGTCACTGAATGCTTAAGTACAGGCTGGGGGACAGAGAGAGTGTAAGCTGAATGAGGCATCTGAGTTAATCAGAACTCTCAAACTGCTGTCTGCTCAAAGCACTTCCATCAGTAACATTTCTTCTTACCCTGCAGTAGCTCAATGCTAAAAGAAAAAAAAAAAAAAATCACTGGTCCTGAATGTGACAGGTGATGCAATTAAGCCTGGGGAGAATGATGAGTGTGAGAGGATGGCAAAAAGAAGTTGAGAGGCTTTGGCAGAAAAATGCCCCCAAGCAGCAGATGGCCAAGAAAATCCCAGTTCTCTTCTCAGGGGGACAGAGCATCAAGGGAAAAAGGCCTGCTGTTAGTTTCCTTGAAGAAGGAGACAGAGGAAAAGTTCAGGGAAGGGGGGCAACCTGTTGTCCCAAAACAGGGATTCCAAGAGGCAGAGGGGAAAGGATTAAAAGAAGTTGAGAGAGCCAGAAAAGGGGGAAGTGGGCTGCTCAGAATAGAGATAGGACCATAGGAAGAAGGCATGGACTGGTAATTGTCAGTAAAAGGAAAGCAATGACTTGAGAAGTTGGAGGGAAGGACATGACGGCAGAATGATAGGAAGAGTACTAAAAAGATAAAATCTAGTTTGTGGAGAAGACCACAAAACAGGCAGACCCAGGATGTCAGACTGGAGGGGCATTGGGCTGGAGAGTTAGAGGGCTGCAGAGCTGCCCCAATGGGGAAAGGCCAGACCTGATGGTGGCTTCTCAGTGTATGTCATGAAAACAAATTCATTTTTCAAATTCATGTTAAAGTAAGATACACATTAGGAATAAGAGAAATCGATGTTGATTACATTAAAAGTACTCATTTGTTCTTGCTTAGAACTACCCTGCACGCATTATTCAACCAAGATCAGTTCTTTTCCTGGGTACCATCTTGGGTATTTCCTTACTCAGGAAAATGCTTCTTTGGAGTTCTTCCCATTTGGTTGGTTCTTTAAAAAAAAAAAAAAAAAAGGTCTAGGAAAACATCCAAGAAGAGATAAGAAATCTCAAGATCCACCTGAGTGTCCTGGTTTCCACACACATGTGCTGAACTAACCTGAGGTGATGGGTTTCCTCTCACAGGCTAGGGCTTTCCTTCTGGTGCCTTGGTGTTCAGGTCAGCCAGTTAAAGACCTCATTTCCCTGATGTCACGAAGGAGAGCACTCAAATATGGGGAAACACCAACACAGTAACCAATGGGAAAATTGGCAAGGCTCTCAGTGACATTTTGAAGACATCTGCTCACAGACCACTCAGCCACAAAGGACAGTTTCACTGTCAGTTTCTCAGCTACTGGGTGTCTAATTCATAGAAATCAATGACGACAAGCCTTGAGAGGCCACCATACATGGGGTAATATAACCATGAAGTCTTGTTTGTTTCCTTCTAACAGTGACTGTATTTATCATATTCTTCCTAGTGGCATTTGGCAGTTCTTAGCTAGGAATTAGTAGAGCTGGCAACTCAGAACTTCTAAGAATTACTATCTGTTTACCACAATCTCCATATTCAAAGAATTAGTAGTATGGTTTATTTTTTCAATTTGCATTTTCTTTTTATGACTTTGCTATAACCTGGAAAACCTCATAACTTTTAAACCACAGACAACAGTTTTGACGAGGATCACAAGACAACTGATAGCTACCTGGAGGATTAACAATCGTGAATTTAATTTGCCATGAAGTTAAAGATCAATCTATTTCATCCATCTGTCCACTTGTCCATCCCATCCCATCCCATCCTATCCCATCCTTCAAGCTGGCTAGTTGTCTACTGACCAAATTCACAGCAATGTTTTTTAGTATTAAAATATAACTCAATGTGGAATAAAGATGGATTACCCACTGATGAAGAGTTAAAGGAGGAAGATAAAAAATCCAGCTCTTATCCATTTTTAGAACGCTTCTGTAGGTCAGTGTGAGCAATTATTAAACCCAGATAATAGTGACAGATGGTATTTAAACTCTCTGGCTCTTTGTCAACCATCTGCCCTAAGACTCTTTTTATTGAGTTCATATTTCCTAGGTATTCCATTTTAGAATAGAAGGCAGGCACCTCTTAATAATATCAGAGAGAACTGGTCAACCTTTCCAATATACGAGAGACTGGAAATCAAAGCTATTAAATGTGTCATTTGCTTCTTGACCTCTCTAAAATATCATTGCTGTTACATTGTAATAATGCATAAAACATTCCAGAAAAAAATATGGCCTAGTAATAAAACAACAGTATGGGCAGAAACATGGCAGAGTGGAAAAATCCAAGGTTCCAGAGTCAGGTGGACCTGGGTTCAAATTTGGCTCTGCCATTTAAGAGCTGTGTGCCCATGGACAAGTTATTTACCCTCCTTGTGGAAGGCTCTAGTTCATCATCTGGAAACTCTGGATAATAGTCCTCTGAATATGGGTTTAATGAGATGATGCACGTGAAGGGACTGGCCCTGATCTGTCACGTGACAGACAAGTGTTAACTCCCTTTGCTTCATTTTTTCTCCCTAGGTAGTGGAGGATGGTGAGCCTTGCTGATGCATAAATGATTATTCCTCAATGATTTTATATAAAAAACTAGGATGTGACCTCTAAGGAAGGTTAATCCTTACTTCTAGACTTCCCGTGAGTAATCTCTTTCCCTCTCTGGAAATAGTATTCTCATTATACCCATTCTCAGAACCTACCACTTCTTCAAGCAGTTACCCAGCTCTGGTTAATTAACCAATCGTACACGCAAAGCCTCTTTTCCCCACTAGGATTTAAGTTATCCCTCTAGAAATGGGCCATGCATATAGCAGCCACTCAAGTTATTTGTAGACTGAATGATATACCTGTTACAGGCTTTCCAACATGTGACATACACCATTGGTGATATGTGAGATGATTTCAGGGGTTAAACATGGACTAAGTTTCTTAATAATTTTAATGGTTATATATTTATTTTAGTGTGTATTAGGCAAATAAATAACTGGCTCATCAAATCTGTGATTTTATGTATTTTTGCTTAGGATGAGGCTAAAATAAAAAAGTAAATTGATTTAGCACAGTAAAAACATTAAGTAAGTATAGTTGTCACAAGAATATGAAAAAAACCCACGAAGGTGTTAAAAAATGACAAAATTTAGGAACTACTGCCATAGCAACGAGTAGGAACCCAGGGCGGACACATGCCAGGAGTCCCTGATTTAGGGTTAGCTTAAGGAAGTGAAGGAGTCTGCTTTCAGAATCCATGGCCTGTGAATTCTCAGCTGGACACTGGAACAGGTGGGTCAACACTGAATGAGGAGTCAAGCTGGAACCAGGTCAAGCTGGGTGCTGGACCCCAGAACACATCTGGCATAAGTAAGAAGCATGCACATTCAAACATCTGGATGCTATCTAGGAAATACCAAATGTGAACTAAGCAGGAACAAGGGTCAGATCCCATGGTCATATTCAATGTCACAGCCAAACCGGCAGGAACTACCTAGGAGACAGGGCACCCGCCCCAGGAAGGGTGTGTGGTAGGCCCGGATTCCTTCACCTTCAGCCTTAAAGGCACATGGGCCTGGATTCTGATATTGTTGTCTTCTCCAGGCAACTATTTCTCAATTTACTACCTCTGTGCCAGGCTCCAAGAGAGGCGATACCTTCCTTTGTGCACATTTGAAGAGCCAAGGAGTCTCTACCCAACATCTCACTGTCCCAGCAAACTGAAGCACAGCATTGCTGCTATCATCACAGGAGCCTTTCTCTGAGCCTCCAACATGGAGTCCCCCTTCCCAGACCCAACTCCGGGGTGAAGAGAGGAATAGTCCTGCCTTCTTGGATTGAATCATGGAATGAATTTTCCCATAGAAAAAATGTTATAAATAGGATGAATCAGTACAAGAAATGTTTCGTATCTGTTCCAGGTTATGCAGGATTCTGCAAAATAGACTGGGAATCAGATTAGCAATGATACTACCACTTCAGTGGGAAAATATTTTAATGTTATAAAATGAAAATTTAGGTTGCAGTTGTTCCATAGATGGTGATTACCTGTACTTAAAAATACAGCAAATTCCTTACTAGTGAATGCTTAACTACATATCTTAAATTTTATCTTTCTTTTAACATCTTTTAGAAAAATATTGGTTTTATCATCAATTATGGCTGATATTCAAGTCTTGTACTATTGAAAAATAACTGATCACCCTCCCCTCCTAACAAAAGAAGGACCCAATCTTTACATCTGAGGACAGATCTAGACACATAAATGTAATTCCAATAAACACTTCTCTAATCATCTCTCAGCTGTACCAAGTTATTCTGGGATTAACAAGAATGACTGTCCTAACTCCCACCCTGCAATATTGATAGTAAATTATTCCTGGTTCTGACCATAAGGCTTTAACCCAATGTTTTCCACACCTGTCTGATGAAAAGAATTACATGAGGCACTTTTAAAAACAAGAATGCCTGGACCCGGCCCAGTCATGAATCAGAATCTCAAGGGAGAGGTCTGGGAGTCACAGATTTAAAGACTGCCCATCCCTGGTGATCCTGTCATCCAACCTAGTGGTTCTTACCCTGGAGGGTGAATCAGTATCACCTACAGGGCTTGTTAAAACACAGGTTGCGGAGCACCAGCCCAAGAGCTTCTGAGCCAGTCAGTCTGGAGTGGGGCCTGAGAATTTGTTTCCAACAAGGTCCCCAGTGATGCTGAGGCTGGTGATCCAAGGACCACACTTCCAAAACCAGTTATTCAGCCTGTTTGGCAAACATTGCAGCTGCATTCAATATTACTTTTTTTTTCCTCCTCAGTAGAAAAACACTGGATTAGAACTCACAAGACTTCCTTATAACACCCCTGCTACTTTTTAGCTGCTTGATGTTAGACAAATAAATTTACCACAGCATCTCGGTTATCTTTTATTATGAGGAATAAAAAGGTAACAGAAGGGAAGAAGTTTGGTCCCATACTTGGCACACAGTAGGCCTGCATTCAACATCTATGTACTTTGATTTCCTTGCCATGACCCCCTCCTGTGAGCTACAGATGAATCTGCTGAATTCTAGAAATAGGACCCCAAATTTATTCCATGCACCACGCTTGATTTGGTTAAAACAAACAAACAGATAAGCAAGCAATGGCTGACCACTTCTTTTCCTCATGAGCTATCATGTAGCTATGTTTCGAATATAATATGTCCGATGGGAATATCCTCAGCTTCCCAACTCACATTTTCCCATGGAAATAAAAAAAGAAAACAAAGAGAGATTAGATTATGATTAAGTTCTCTGTTTAATTTTGACCAGGCTGAATTTAGTACACAGGTATGGATTATTTTCCTGGCAGATCTGTATTATACTGTTTGGCTATTTCTTGTTACCTGAAAATCAAACAAATGTATCACAGACTCTGAGAGCCAGAGGGGCCCTGGAGGTCATCTAGCCCACCTACCTACTCTATGAACGTCACTGAAAACACCTCCAGGGTGTGGTGGTGCAATCTCTTCTTGACACCCCACAGAACGCACTATTTTCACGAATCCCAATCTTCTCTTCAGATAACTGTCTAATTTAAGATTTTCTTCCCCTTCTGAGTAAAAATCTTCACTTCTGTAATTTTTCTATCTTTGATCCTAGTTCTGCTCTCTATAGTGCCCAAATATGTCTAATCTCTCCTCCACATGACAGCATTTAATGTAGTCTGAAATAGCACTGCCATCTTCCTTTTCAGTCTAAACATTCTGCTTTTTCAACTATTCTCACCATCAACATTGCCATATACTTAACAGCCCGGTCTTGTTCCTGTGAACAAAGTCCACCTTGAGGATATTTCCATACTAAAAAAAAAAAATACTATAATATGCTTCATGTTTACCATGTTCTATCATCACCAACAAAGACAAAATAAACTGTAAGAACAGTGGAGCGTTCCTCTCCGAACAGAGTTTCCAAGAGCTGCAAGCTACAGTCATCCAAAACTACATTAAGGACTGAGAAGGCGGTTTTAGGACAGGCTTTGACATGGTAGCCTGAAGCAGGTGGATCTGGATATCACGGCTCTACTTGAAACAGAAATGCTATGTGGCCACTTAAATTACGAAGACCTAAAGAAATCTCTTTCCAAGGAAGACAGAGTGAAACAAAAGGTATTTCTTACTTTCTACGAAACATTTCTGCAAATATGCAGCCAACACTCCAGAGATCCACAGGGGTGGCGTAGCTGGACTGAAGCAAGACTTCTGGAGCTCTGTACCACAGCGTGACGACCTGAAATAGCAAACAGATCTGAGCGTTACTGAGGGACACGGCTGTTTGCTTAAACTCCTCATCCTGGCTGGTTTAATGCCAAGACTCAGTTCGGAAAGAACTACAATCATATGGGGACACTGAGATAGAAGCACTAAGTAACTAGGACTCATCACTGACAGGCCAGGAAATTACATCATCCCCACAACCTGGGTTCCCACCTCAGACTCCGTGTGTCTTACAGGGAAGGTAAAATAACTGAGTTTCAGAAAGCAAAGCAAAGACTTAAAAAAAATGATCTTAAAACTATTATTTTTTTTAAGGGGCTTAAAAAAACAATACATGGATAACAGGGATGGCAACAATTCCAGCTCAATTCCCAAGTCAGCATTATTGGGAAATCAGAAGATGATTCCAGAGGCTGCTGGATGGTGACCCCTGAAGCCCACAGAGCACCCAGGACAAGTCAAAAGTACTCTTATCATGAGACTGTGGGAAATCAAAATAAAGCCTTCAATGCTGCTCTTTTCAGAAAACAAATAAAAACTGAAGAATTTAAGAGAGAACGTATAACCCAATTGTTTATATCCTGTGTAAAAAAAGTCATCCAGAGAAAGGGATTCCACGATGGGAAGAACCCCGTTTAACACAAAGCAGTGTATAATAATAGATGAAACAAACACACTATTTCTGCAAGGTTGAGAGGTGAGGAAAACGTATCACTAAAGCTTCAGATTTATAAGAGTATATAGGGGTTCAAGTGCTTCTTTTTTTTAGGGGGCAGAAGATATTCTATGGATGCCTGAAATAAAGATATATTCTTGATTGTCAGATAAGGAATTCAATACATAAATCTATTACGTGAGCATTTTATATTATTCAGATTCCTTTTATTCTTACTGTTTTGTCTAATTGTACTTTTGTTGACGTCTGTCTAAATTTCCTGAAATTCTGCTGTATGTATTTTGATGCTATAGTACTTGGTGCATTAAGATTGCAGTACCAATTCTCAAAAAAATGATTGCCATCAATTTCCTTCTTTCCTTGTATGCACACACTGTTCCTTCCATCAAGGGATGGAGTTTAATTCACCTTTGAATCTGAGTTGGCCTTGGTGACTTGCTTGACCAACAGAATATGGTGGAAGTAACATCTGAGACTACCAAAGCCTGGTAACCCGCGCCTTTTTGAATGCTTGCTCTTGAGATGCTTCCTCTTGGAACCCAGTTGCCAATGCAATGAGAAGCCCATAAAGATGTTCTGGTCAACAGACCCAGCTGAGCTCTCAGCTGAAAGGCATGTGAGTGAGCCATCTTGGACATTCAAGTCTGACTGATCCCCCAGATGACTGTGGCCCCTGCCACATAGAGCAGAACTGCCCAGCTGAGTCCAGTCAACTCACAGGATTGTGAGTGATAATAAAATGGTAGTTGTTTAAAGTTTTGGGGTCAATTACATAGCAATATCTAACTGGAACAATTCTTAACTGGTACCTCCTCTTCATCTCATTTAACATGCTCTGCTTTGAATTCACACAAGGGTTAAGTTTTGTTTAAGGGATATCTGGTTGATATCTAATGGAAGGATGGTGGTGATATAATAGAAATTAAAAAAAAGAAAACATACAAACCCACAATACAAAAACAATGTTACTTGGCTATCATTTGGCTCCAATATATCTTCCCAGCATCATCTCCCACAGTACTTCCATATCCTTTACAGCTTAGTCACATACAAGACCACAGCACTGGTTCTCAACACTGACTGTACATCAGAATCATCCATGGGGCTTTTAGAAACACATAGGTGTCTGTGCCTTATCTCGCTCCCACTGAATTAGATCTCCCTGGCATTCTTCTTTTTCTTTTCTTTTTTTAAGTTCTTCAGGTAATCCTAACCCTTGATGAGGTTTGAGCACCACTCAACTATACAAACATATCCTCCAGCTCCTGCTTCCACACTTTTGTTGACATTGTTCTAGCCTGGGAAGCTCTTCTTTCTCTTCTCCACATGTGGAAATTCTACTTATTAGACAAAGCCCAGCTTTGACGTTATCACCTCCCTGAACCGACTGCCACCTGAAAAATCATACCTTGTAACACAGTTCACAATATGATTCGTTCCAGAGGGCATGGACCCGATTTCATCCATGGTTATGTCTGTAAATACTCATCACAATACTGCACACACAACATTTGGGGTTTAAAAAACGTCAAATTAACGATTTTAAGGCAATCATTCAATTACCAGTCATTCCCCAAAGAAGAAGGCACTTAACTACTTTTGCTAAGAAGAGTGTCCAATGCTGGGCTCTAGTTTTTAGTTACATAATTTATTTCTGCTTTACTAATATTTTTAGCTGGAGGAACACTTCCCTGCTTCTCTGATACACTGTAAACAAAACTGCAGATGCAAACTGTCCAGAAAGTTCCACCCAAGTGATTTATAGACATACACAGACATTATACATTTATCTTCTCACCTCAATTCAAAATAAAGTCTAGCATCATCTGAGATGAAAAGTTTAATCTGAATATAGCATTATTTTAAGCTCTTCTAAAGAGGCTGTGATTTCTGACTGATTACCCGTCCTAAAACACTTAAGTATATCTTCATTTTCAGTACTTTTAGTCAGTGACTCTCATTATGATCATCAAATAAATGTTTAGACAGCTAAAATAAGAACAGTAATGTTATGTTTAGGAAGTTCCCTTCTATTCCTTTTAAAGTTTAGTTACCACTCCAAATAGACAATACATTTTTAGCGAACGTTTTTAAAAATATCTATTAATAATGGCCATATGATCATTCTCTTTTATTCTTTAATGATACGTTAATTACATTAAACAGATTTCCTAATATTGTACCATCCTTCCTTTCTTGGAATAAATCATTCCTAATCATGGTTTATTATTCTTTTAATAGACTTTTGGATTCTATTTGCTAATATTTATTTAGGATATTAACTTACATTCATAACGGGGCTGATCTATAAGTTTTTTGTATTAATGCATGTTTTGATACTAGGAATGTGCAAGCTTTCCATTCTTTTTTATATTCTGGAACGTTATAAACAACACAAGAATAATCAGTCCCTTGAAGGGCTTCACTTGTAAAACCATCTGGGTCTGGATCTTTCTTAGCAGAATGTCTTTAACAATCTGGGAAATTTCTTCTTGGTAATTAGTCTGTTGCGGTTTCAATCTGTTTTTGAGTCAGTTTTGGTAATGATGATGGATTTCCCCATGAAAATCTTTAATCTAGATTTAAAAATAAATTGGCTTAAATTTGTACCTACTATTTCTTATAATTATTTTAATTCTCATCTGTTTCCTTGGTTTTCTAAGTAAGAGAAAACAATGAGTTCTATTTCCATTTTGGGAGGATTATTGCTTTATTTTATAATTTGTTACTTCTATTTCATCGTTTTAAATCCCCCTCTCCTAGTTTCTTTGTTTTTATTTATTTTTGAGATGAAACTTGGATAATTTATTTTCAGTTTTGATTAATGATACAACATGTAGTTATATACTTTTTAAATGAACTTTCCTCACTTTTGTTAATCTTTAAATAATATGTAATTTACCTTTAATCTTCTCTTTAATCCAAGAGTAAACTAATTTGAAAAATAAATTATTTAGAAAAGTGTTTTAAAATTTCCAGAGGGTCAGGTTATTTATGGTTATCAAAATTTTAATTGTTGGATTTCTAGTTTTATTGCATCACGGTCAGAGACTGTAACCTGTACAATTTCTCCTTGGTAAAATTTATTTATTGTTTTCTTTATGACTATGCATATACCTGGTTTTTGTTCCATAGGGTATAAGGTGAGTACTTTCTTTTAAGTGTAAAGTTCTTTATTAACAAGAGTTTGTTTCATACAGATCCTTACTTATATTTTTTTCATACTTTGTCAAATTCTGAAAGACAACTGAGTTTTTGTTTTCCTTCCTCCAGAATCTCCTTGTATCTTTAACGGTTTTTGCCCTATATACAATGGCCTTACATCGTTGGTAAATAAAATTTATGACAACAAAAATATTATTATGATAATAAGAATTTAAATGATGATAGACATAAAACATAAAATTAATACACAATCCTAGCAAGTCAGTTACAAAATATAATGAAAAAAGAATCCCATTCACAACAGTAGTAACAAAAATTGTAAAGCACTGAAGAATAAAGAAAAGCACTATCTATATAAATAAAACAATACACACAAAAAACCCTAAATAAATAGTGAGACAGACCATGACTAAGACGGGGAAAAGCCATATTATAAAGATAATAGCCACTCCTATATTAACACAAAAATTTAAGACAATCCAGTGATTTTTGGAGAGGAATTTAACTTTAACAATAAAGTGCCTCTGGCAGAATAACACTTAGGAAGAGCCAAAAAAAGTTTGAGAAAAAAGAATGAGGGAGATTTGCTTTCTGTTACCAAAATACACTCTAAGGCACAGCAAATAAAATGGTAGGTGCTAACGGATTTAATTTTAAAAAGTCCAAAAAAAGATCGATACATTTATGGGGTTTAACATTCTTATAGGTGGCTGAATTTCATCTTAGTGAGAGAAAAAAAATATACTTCAATATGTGGAAGCAAAATAATTGACCATCTATTTGGAAGAAAATAAGTTTAATCTCTACTTTACACCAGGTGTAAGAAGAAATTGTATACAGATGGAAGATCTAAATGTAAGAAGTAGAGCTAGAAAAATGTGTTAGAAAAAAACAGAAGAGGACCTTGGGATGTGCAGGCCTTTTTCAGCATGATGGAAAATCTAGAAGTCTGAGATCCAGTTATTTAAAACTAAATCTTCTTCAGCAAACACTATAAATAAAGGCAAAGGACAAATGACAACCTGGGAGAAAACATCTAAAACAAGTTACATGAATAAAACAATACAACAGAAAAATGGATGAAGAATAAGAAAAGACAACTGACAAGAAGAAAAAACTATCAAAGATACTCGATCTCATTAAAAGAAACAGAAAGAGAGGAAGGAAGGAAAGAAGAAAGCCATCACAATAAAGAGGTATCATTTTTGCCCAGTTGGAAGGAATGAACAGGACGACACTATTCAGGGTTGGCCATGGTATGAAAAAACTGTTTTAAACTGCGAATTGGCACAACCTTTTTAGATAACAATCTGACAGTACCTATAAAATTAATAGTGCCCATGTTCCTGAACCAGAGTTCCACTTGTGGGAATGTAACCTATAGAAATACTCAGACTAGTATAGAAAGAGGTATTCACAAGGATGTGTACTCCACAATCATTTCCAATAGGGGAATACTATTCAGCCACCAAAAAAGATGAGCTAGTTCTCATCCTGCTCATTCCTGCTCACATAGAAAGATGTCCATGATATACTATTAAGTGAACAATAAATTGTGGAACACTGTGAAATACATTCCAATTTTTATTAATAGATTATGTGTGGGTGTAAATATAACAATTTATGGATACATACAAAAATGTCTGCCAGGATTCTATACATAGACATCAAGCTTTAAATAGACAGTTGCCACAAAATCATGGCAGTGCAGGAGGTGGAAAGTGAAAAGGAAAAGGGGGGCTGGATGACAATTTCAGAGGTGCAAGATTAGTCAGTTGCTGTCAATAAGCCCATTTTATAGCTGAAAAACTGGATTTCAGAGAAGTTGAGTAATTTGGCCAGAGTCACGGAGCCAAGACACAGAAGAGCTGGGATTCTCAACAGAGTGTCTGATTTCAACTCTTGTCCTCCTTCCTCAACAACCAACAACCTTTAATTCAGCGTTCCAAACATTCACAAATCAACAGGCAAACATACAGGCTGTAATTAAATAACCAATAGGAAAAGATTTTAAATTTACTTCAAAACATTTAAATGTGAACTTTTAGAAGAGTTTACAAATCTCAAAAACTCAGCTATCCTTTGGGGTTAAATGATGTCCTTAAAAAAGGTTTAAGAAAAAGGTTTAAAAAAATTCAGTTCTGAACCACAATAGTACGCTGTATGGTATGACATCTATTTGTTAAACTCCCATCTAATAACTTCAATGAAAGCTAAGATCTAAAAATCTCTTTGGTATCTCTAAGATTTTTGTTTGGTCTATGTATAAATCATTGTAAGAAGGTGAGAGGAAATATATTCATTAATTAAATTTATGTTTTTACTCTATTTGAACTATCAGCATTTGTGTAAAGAGACATCTTTTGGGGGCTGGCCCAGTGGCGCAGCAGTTTAGTTCGCGCTTTGGTAGCCCGGGGTTCGTGAGTCCGGATCCTGGGAGCCCGCCAACGCACTGCTTGTCAACCATGCTGTGGCGGCGTCCCATATAAAGTAGAGGAAGACGGGCACGGATGTTAGCCTAGGGCCAGTCTTCCTCAGCAAAAAGAGGAGGATTGGCAAGGGATGTTAGCTCAGGGCTGGTCTTCCCCACCCCTCCCCCCCAAAAAGGGGGACATCTTTTGGTTTAGTCTTTGTGGAATTCAACATGCCTGAATTCCAAAAAGAAAGTATGAATTGTACAAGACTTACATTTCTAGTTAATTCTCTAAGAAAAAAACCCCAACAATGCCCAAGACCTACATTTAAAAATAACACATTACTACATTTGCAAAAGATAAATCTACTAGTTGTTCCCTAATTTATTAATATTATCTCATATATCAAGACAGCTTCCCCAGTTTTAATTTGCTCATTTGTGTGGCTGTTCCATTCTCCGACCCAGAGTCCTTCAATCCTCACTTTAAGTCACTGTAATTTAAAATATCTCAAATGATGACAATTTCTGTAATTTCACGGGATTTAAAATATATAAGTTCCAAGTTTTTGAGAACAAATTGTAAATTTAAATGGTAAATTTAAAAACATGTTGAGGGAAATGATAAATGTAATGTATAAAGATCAACATTTAGAAATCTATGACAAAGGTGGCTTCTAATGATAACAACGCAGTTGTCTACCAAGCAAAGATAACAATAGGAACTATGGACAGAGTTTGGTGGTTGGAGCCAGCTGGAACCAAAGCAAGTACGATGTTTATTACAATCATTACGTGTATTAACAGCCTCTAGAGGTGCTGAATGGATTTGGCAACAGGAGGGGGAGCGGAAGATGGGGGGAGTTCAAGGATATTTACACAAGTGGATGTATCTGTTTAAACTGCTTTGATCTCTATTCACAATTTTTTGAACCAGTTCAATAACAGTATAAGATAAAGTAGAGCCAAGGCCAACTCTGACTCAAAATACTTGTCAGAGTAAACCACTCTTACTTAATATTCAATTTAACAGTCTTTTATTCATGCACCCTTTCACCAAGATTCTGAAAAAACTGTAGATGTTATCTGAATCCTCCTCATTATATGGCTGCATGCTTAAAGAGCAGAAAAGCATGTTAATGACATTGTGCCGGATATCTTTCTTTTGCCTCTCAGGATGGTCCCTGCCCTAGGGGTGCAAATCCATCATATGCTTCCAGCTTCTTGTTGGGTTTGGCCAATGGGAAGCCTAGGCAGGAGTTCAGAGAGAGAGAGAAGAGAGAGGCAGAGTCTTTAATTTCTTGATTTTCTCCCAGCAAGGCTGTAGCTGTGCTGCCATCACAAACTCAATGTCCACCCTGGGCAGCCTACGTTACCTGCTTCCAGTAACTGCTCCCCCCTCTTGCCTTCAAGCCTGGGAACGGTAACAGCCTGGCTGCAACTAAGACTCAAGTTACAGCACCATCCGCCGTGCTTCCTCTAAACCCAGTTCTTTGTAAATCTTGTTTCTGTAAACAAACCTTCCTTGAATTATCTTATTTTGAGTGTACCATCTATTTCCTGTTGAGACCCTGACTAATACATCGAGTTTGCAGATGAAGAAACTAGCATGGGTGGCAACTTCTTCTCTAAGCCTCAGTTCTCTCATCTGTCAACAAGGACATTTAGACCTAATGATCTGTTAGGTGACCTCTGCTAGCATTCTAAGAGTCCCTAAATGATGTGGCAATGGTAATAAAGCTTTAAAAACTGTATATACTGTAGGGACCCAAGAACTCTATCTTGGGACATGCTTGCCTGTCCTTTGGTTTAGTAATTACTTATGAATACACCAGTGTGGTGATATTCTCCTCCTGGGGCCTGCTTCCACATGTCTCAGATGCAAACTCAGATAATGTTTTCTAAGGAATATGGATGTAATCCTTGGAATAACTCAAAATCTTTATATTGTCAAAGTGAAGGCTTTCTAAGCTGTTCTCTAAGCTATTTATTTGCTTCATATCAATATAAAACTCTATAGCATGTACATTTTTTCCCTCCAAAAGACTACTATAGTTTTGCAAAGTAGAAATCAAAATTAGGGGTAATTTCACTGACTTTTCATAAAGGGTCTCAAAATTCAGTTCTTTAAAATTACATTTAAATTAAGAATATTAAAAATAATCAGAATTTTAATTCTGCTAAGCACAGTCTTGTCATTATAAGGCTAGTTAAATGGAAACTATTAAGAGCTAAACACCAATAAAAGTTAGCACACAAAGTACTTTGCAGCAGATAATAATGGAGTCATCTCAAATGGACTCATTTATAATCTAAGGGCCAGAACAAGATATTTTGATACATGAGGTTTACACAAAGACGAGATTCTCGGCATTGAGCACTGTGCCAGTACCAACCCTGGTCTCTGCTCTGATGCATCCATTACCAGCAGGAAGCTGTCTGTCCTTCCTAGAACCTGTAGCTGTCCTGGCTCACCCGGGGTCACGGCTCCCATTTAGATGTGCTGATTTCCAATCACCTGACCATTGATTCTGTGTCTCTCTGTGGGCTATTCTTCCCCTGAGTCTCTGCAGGTCTGAATCCTCACATATCACTTCCTTCACGAAGCCTTTCTTGATCTCCCAGCTGGAAGTGATTGCTTTCCCCTGAGCTTCCACTGCACTTCTAAAGCACTTGACCCTTTCCATTTTCCATTATAGTTATTCAATTCATTGGCCACAGTGTGTATTTAGTGTCATGCATGGAAGGTGCTCAGTAACTATCCGATGATTGGATACATGAATGAACTAGGGGCAGTGGTGATGGTGGATAGAGGCAATCCTGTAGACTGGAGAATATGGGGACAATAACACCTAATAATAATTGAGTACCTTTGAGTAATTATGTATCTTTAAAAAAGGAACTGGATCTGGGGGAGGTGAGGCTGAATTCGATTCGATTCAGAGGATATGTAAGAACACCTGGAGGGCAATGGCACAGGGAAAATGAGCTGAGGTGGGTGTTCCCTCCAAGTAGAGATGAAGGGAATCTTTGGGGGAAGAGTCACTCAGTAGAGAGACCCGTGTGCTGTGTCCAAGGCGGGGGATGATAACGACCCACTGAAGGATGAAAGGAGGTGGAGTTCAGGGATCCAGGCTTCTGACCTTTCATGATACCAGCAGCACTTACTATCTCTTTCTGAGCCTTACACCTCTCTCTCATTTTATTTTGTTTAAGCAGATCTACCTAAAAAGGGTTTCACTCCAGACATCAAGCCTTTAAAGGTCCAAGTGAGCCTCAGATCAGTTCATCACACGAATGCCCACTCTATGAGATGTACCCTGTTAGTCCCGGATGGGGTGGTTACACACTGGGAAAGCAGCAAGTCAAATGAATTGGATGACGGACAACTTGGGGGGACGGTGTCTGTGTAGTGATTTAAGTGCACAATGCTGGGGTCCCGTCCTAGTGTTCCTCCCTCCTTTTCAGTAACTCCTTGGAGGTCTCTTCCTCCCACCAGTCCCTTAGATAATTGTTTTCTCTAAGGTGAGATCCTCAGGCAGTTACTTTTCTTATGTGATCCATAATCCCTGGGGAGCATCATATGTGCATGCCCCCCAAGTCCATACTGTACCCAGAACTCTGCAGAGTATCTGACCATCACACATCCAGCTGTCTCCCAGACATCACCACTTAGTACTCCCATAGGTACTTCAATTTCAAAACGTGTGCACTGTATTTCCTCTGAAACTTGCTTCTCCTCTTAGATTTCCTCTCTCTGCAAGCAAATTCACCACCTCCCCAGGCTTCCCACTCATCTCCACTATCAATGAGGTCAATAGATCCTGACAATTCCATTGGGAACATGTCCTCTCCTGACGGTCACAACAGCTTCCTGTGGGGTCTTTTCCTACCAGTCTGCCTCCTTTCACTCTGTCCTCTCTACTGCACCTGAAGCTGTGCTCACCACACTCCTGCTGAAAATCCTTCATTCATTCTTCAGAGCTTATAGAGTCAAGTTCAAGTCCAGTTTATCCACAATGCCCTCATGATCTGGCACCCACCCTCTCTCTGGTTTTATCACCTGTTCCTCCTTCACACGAAAGCTTTCCTCAACCCGCTCAGAGGCTTTATGGTTGTTCAAATATGCGTGCTGTGTCATGCCTCGTGGCCTTCCCATACCTTTCTCTGGAATGTCCTCTCACAAAACCATTCTTAATTCTTGTGAACCTTGCCCTGCCTAGTCCTCCCCAATTACATGTAATCACAGTACTTATTACACTGTATCCCATTCATTGTGTACTTACTGCCTGTCAGACCCAAGGACAGCCCTTTGAGGGTACCAACCACTTCTAAGTGGACTTTTCATTCCCACCACCTCAAAGAGTGCTGCGTACAGCAGGCAGAAAATAAATGTATGTTCCAACAAATGTATGGGTAGCCAGAAGACAGCAGAATGGAGGGTTGTAGGGTTAGGAGGAATAACCCAGGGTAGGATGCAGGGGTTTCTACTACAATATAAATTTACAGACCATGGTCATGTCCCCATACCCACATCAGGCATTCTGAGAGTCCACGAACACTATCTTTAGTCACCAGATGACTTTTTAATAAAGTGTGAGAACCATTTTACTTTTGTAAAATGAAGTTTTAAAATGCCTGAATGGCCCATGTTTCCTTTCAGGCTGTACTGTTTAAATTTCATCTTGAACTTGTGAAACTTAAAATAGTTAACCACTTGCTAAATGTCTATTATGTTTCAAGCAACAAACTCATTCTCTTTTTAGAAGTACAGTATAGTGTAGTTTTGATTTTGACACTAAACAATCACACACTTGATCTCTCTCTGCCTTCACCATAGAAACCAAGCAAATATTTGTAGACATTCCTTCAACCTTCACAGATAAGTAGAAATGAAAATTATTCCGAACACAGGATATGGCAGGCTACAGAGCTCATCGTTTCCTTTTAAAGTTGTTTTAACTCTTAAGAAAATCTATATGCTTTGGGAGGCCACATAATCACTCAGATTTGTAAGAGAATTTAAAAATGGACTTTTTATTATGAAAACAGTCCAACGTCTCTGAAGTCCATGTCTTCTTTCTCCTTGGTTACTATGTTCATTTTTACAGAGGCTTCATGTAAACCCACTATATGAACACTTGCAACTTATATGGCTGGTGCAAGTGATGAGGGAAATTGAAGCATAGTTTTAAAATCTAAGTTCAGGCTTCAACATTCTTCAACATTCTAAAATTCTGCGGGCGCCACCTTCTTTAAAAGGGAAGGATTTGGAGATCTTCAGCTGGAAGGAGCCACCAAGGTACAGTTCATTCTGCAGTCCTCACGCCCCCAGAGCTTCTGCCTACCCCATCTCCATCTAAAAGGGTTCACAGAGATGCATGCGGGAAAAGAAAACCAGCCAGGCAATTTCTAACTAATCTGGGCTATGAGAAATGAATTTAAAGTCCACAGAGGATTCTGGAGCTCCCACTATATTTTGTGCTTTCAGCTATTTTAAGGCAAGAACAAAAGAAAATATGCTTCTGAAGATTAGGATGTTTCATGCTGTTCATTTAGCAAGATTAAAACTGCAAACAAAAAAGGAGAAGGACACGACCGAGAGAAGGACGTAGATTGCAGCATTAGGAATTTGGGTTAGACAAGAAGGAAGTATTTTCTGACAAGAAGAACTGTTAAATGTCAGATGGATTATTGTGGAATTTTGTGATCTTTTCTCTAAAAACTTTTTATTTTTATGCTATCTAGGGGCAAAGAAGTGGGCTAGGGAAGGAGAGAAAGAAAACATTTGCAGCGCACAGAATATGTACAGTGCTGTGCTGGGTTGACTTCATCTGTTACCGTATATAATCTTCAGTTGAACGGTAAGAGGTGAGTATCAATGACTCTGTTTTTAAAGATAAGGAAGCTGAGACTCCCAGAAGTTAAGTAATTTGTCCAGGACAGATCAGCTAGTCAACAGCAGGATATGAAGCAGGGTACGTCTGACTCAGGTTCACTCTCCTCACTGTGGAAACTGAATGACCTCAGGTCTTTTTTTTTCGTCTTTAGCCTAATTACAATTAAAACAACCTGTATTTCCAAAACAATCATTTCCATAGTAATGTAGGTTTACCAGAAAAGCTGACAAGAATAAAAGAAATTGTTTTTCTAGGATGATGGTATCCCAAAGGATTTCACCAAGATGGTCACCAGTGAGGGATCAGGGTCAGGGATGTGCAAATGGCTGGGTCCTGGGTGGTAAGTCTCCCTCCCTCAACACTCTGCTCGGGGACCAGATATCTGGAGCTGTGTGCCCAGGCATGTTTCTGCTGACAAATGATTCAGGGCTGTCCTCCCAGAACATTCCTTTCCCTGGAGACCATAGCATCGTCCTTCCTCCCAAACTTGTTCTCTTTTTGTATTCCCTATCTCTGCAAATGAAATCACCATCTAACCAGTTCCCCAAGTCAGACTCTTCCTCAAACTCACCCCTCATCTGTTTATGCCAACACAGTATAAAGAGGGGGCCTTCTTATCTTTACAAAAGAGTAAAATGCACAGAGGACTAGAGTTGTGGAAACAGGATAATGGAAAATACAGTTTGGAGAACCTGAATACTATCACCCACCATCGTGTAACATAGTTCTTGAGTGAAAAAAAATTCACATCACTGGGCATAAGAAATTTTCAGGTTTGAAGATGCAGTGCAATTGTATAGACGTGATGACATCACTCTGGATTTTACTATCTGAGTTCAAAGTTACTAAAAAAAGAAATCTGATATGTAACGTGTCTTAGCCCTTTATTTTCCCCTTCTTTTATTCTTTTAATTCTTCCCTTTCTTTCTTCTTTTACTTAATTTCCTCCTTCTTCCTTTTATAAAATACTTTTCTATGTTTACAGGATTTTTAATATCTTTATATCTTCTATGAGCAGAGGGGAAGGAAAGGATCACTGAAAGGAATTATAGTTCTGTTAATTAAACAGGTAATTATAAAATATATAAATTCATTTGCTCTTGATGAGCTGCAATGCTTCTCTTAAAATTGTTTCAGTTTCTAGGAAGAACCACACTGCTACTAAGGACTTGACAGAGTATTTCTAGGTACATCCGCTACTAGGAGAGATACATGTGTGAACGTAAAAACCAGCGGAAGGCTTCTCACCTAGGCTCAGGGGCTCACGCTGCACATATGTTCGGGGCAGTGTGGTTGCTGCATGCAAACACTACTTGAAAGGAAAAGTAACCCTCCAGTTTGGGTAAAACTCAGCTTTTACCTCAGAACTAATTCAAAGAAATACTGCTTTTCCATTTATAAACATTTCAAAGAATGCTGCTGCTTTCTAGAAATCTGTGGCAGGTAGCTTCTTTTATCCTTGAAACTGCTAGGGCTTTGATAAATGGTCTTAGAAGTGATTACAATGATATCTAAGAAAATATGCATATTATAGAAAATATTTTCATTTCTTTAGTAACTGAAAAGTAGTCTTAAGTCACCATTGTAGATGTTTAATATATAGAGGACCCTGATGTATGGCAAAAATAGAAGCAGGGCCTAGTGATGCCTTCTGTGCAAGTCTTGCAGAACACTCCAAAAGAGGGAGAGGCTCCCCGTTCTATACTTCCAGAGCACACCTCTCTTATAGCCCCTGCTGATGTGTGGTGTGACCATAAGAATTTGCTTCCATCTCTATCACCCCCACAAGACTGAATGGCAGGGACTGGGTCGTAATTACCTTTGGATCTCCAAAGCCCAGCACTGTGTCTGGCACACATCAGGCATTCAATGACTATTTGTTAGATGTATAACCAAGAACTAATTGCAAATTTGCTCCCAAGCTACTAAACAAAACAAACTGGGGAGGAAAAAAATCCATTTGTCTTAGGATTAGTCATGTGCCACCACAGAATGACATTTCGGTCAATGACAGACCATATATACGACGGTGGTCCCATAAGATTAGTATCACATAGCTTAGGTGTGTAGTAGGCTATACCATCTGGGTTTGTGTAAGTACACTCTATGGTATTCACACAATGATGAAATCACCTAATGACACATTTCTCAGAACATATCCCTATTGTTAAGTGACACAGGACTGTATTCTGAAAGTACAGAATGTGTTCCAGATTCATGAATATGGCAACAGAATCAAATTTATACATAATACCTTAGAGGAAAGTTCTTGTAAAGAGCAAATAAGTTTTAGCTATCTGTTGGCATCTATATATCTATTTGTTTAAGGCATTCATTTATTCATTTATGTTAAGGTTACACAAATCTTAAAGTATACAATGCATTTTTACATATGTATGCACCTACGTAACCACCACTCAGACCAAGATATAGAATATTTACATGACCATAGAAGGCCCTCTTGTGCCTTTACTAGTCAATACCATTCCTGCACCACTATCTGTACTTACATCACCATGTATTAATGTTTCTGGTTCTTAAATTTCATATAAAAGAAATTACGCAGTTTTTTGTCTGGCTTCTTTTGCTCAACATAATATGTAAATTGTCTATGTTGTTGGGCATATCGAGTTTGTTCCCCTTCACTGCTGTGTAGTATAGTATTCCATTGTGTCAACATGCTAGAATTTATTAGCCATTTTTTTCTGTTGATGCATATTTCTAGTCTTGGCTGTGGCGAAGGAATATTCTGCTATGGATTTGTGCATATCTCTTGTTGGATATAGGCACTCATTTCTCTTGGATCTCTCTCTCTATCTATACAGATAGAGAGAGAGAGAAGGCATATGTTTAGTAGATACCACAAAATAGTTTTTCCAAGTAGCTGAACCATTTTACACTCCCACTAGGAATGTATGAGAGTACCATTTTCTCCATGTCTTTGCCATCACTTGATATTCCCAACCATTCAAGTTAGTGTGTAGTGGTACCTCCTATACTTTTGTCTAACCAATTTATAAGACTATAAGGTTCGAAAAAAATGATAATACAGTCTAGATTTATTAAAGCACTAACCAGACTCTCTTCGTAATGATAGAATAAATAATGATATCTATCATTTGTGTATAGATGTGTGACTAAACAGTTTAAGACAATTTTTAAAATGTTAGGCTTCTCTTCTCACCTTTGCCCCTGCTACATCTAACTTTTAGCAAAGTCCTAATTCCTTTAGCACCTGTTTGTCCCTCTCTGGAGGTGTGTAAACTATATATTTACAGAGTTCTTAGACAATTTGGGCACTGAATAGAGAAACTAAACTGAGACGTATCTTGGAATGTTTGTGCCAAGAGTCTCGGTTAAAATATTAATAATGTACAAGTTTTAGAAGTTGCTGGTTTTTACTTGATTTCCTCTATGGACAAAATTCTGAAGCATCATTATAAACTCAAGTACAGAACCACACCTGTCAGTATATAGTTCTGTAGCTTAGATAAGAGGCAAACCTTAAGCTGTTGGTCCCTGTTGCCACATTTGCTTCTGAAGAGGTCATGTAGTCATGTTTCCATCTGTGGTTAGTCTATGCTCCTACTCACCCAGGCATGAAATTTAAACATGGGAAACCATGGCAACTATTTCAGAGTGGGGGTGGGCTACAGGACAATAATCAGGGTATGTGTAGTACCATTTTCCCTTGTTTAGAAACTTCTGAATGACTGTAGAAATTATTTTCTTCATGTAGTGGATAAACATTTGCAGCATGCTCCTTGGTGGTGGGCACTCAGTGGTGGTGGATGAACATGTTTCCTGGCCTTATGGGGCTTACAGTCTGACTGACTGCAGAAATGTAGTGGGAAAGATGGGAAGGAACACTGTGACTCAGCCTTGACAGTTATGCTTATTGAGGTAAACAGAGAATCTGTGAGATTCTACATTCGACTTCAAAAAGAAACAGATTCAAATCATTCCATCAATATTTTCTACTAGTAAAGACATTTCCAGTAAGAGAAGAATATTGGTAGTATCTTGGAGATGTGGGAGGAACCCACTGCTATACTGTTAAGTCTTGATTGTCTATATGCCTATTTCCTAAAGGGAGTTTAGAGGACAATCATGCCCAGAGATGTTTCATGAAAAACAGTTCTAAATCAAACAAATTTGGAAATATGCTGATATACCCTCTTGAAAGTTTATTTTTACCCTGACATATTAAAGGCTCTGAGAAGTTCTACAGTTAAGAAAGAAACCTATTCAATTCAACATTTACCAAGTATTGTCCATGGAGAGATTTTTTTCTCCCCTCATCTAACACCTATTACCATCCTATAGGATTAGGGTTCCTTGGAAAATGCTTTGAAAAGCAATAGTCTATGACAATGTATAGGGTTAGGAGCACAAATAATCCAAAATAAATTTTGGGATGTATGCATGCATGCAACTTAACATTCTTAACTAATGTCATCCTGAAAAATGAGAGCTGGTATATGTTGCTTTAAGCAAGCAACATATACGAAAATCTGGGTTTTCATTAAAAATGAAAGTAAAAAATGAAAATAAAAGTTGCAAAAGTACCATTCAGAGCTTTGGTACAACCATTACAACATGATTATCACTATATAATATAGATGTAGATGGTGAGGAAGTATTGCTATGTCTGTATTAACTATATTATTTCTGTTAGTACAGGTATGTTTGCACTTAAGAAGTGGCTGCTCTGAATAAATACTTTATTTATTTTCATTACCTCCTTATGGTAAAAGCAGAATGTAGAAATAATTCTGGCTACTTAAACTTTCTGGCCGCTGGTACATCACTTGGGAAAAAGTTTATTGTAGTGTAATGTTGAAGTTCACCAACATTTGCTGGGCAACCTACCATGATGGGGATTGAGACTATAAAGACAAATAATAGACGATGCCTGTTCTGGAGGAGTTCATAGTCTAGTGAGGCAAATTTATAAAGAAATAACAGTAATACAGTATGGTTGGAACTATAATAAGATATGGAGAAAGTGCTATAGGAACACAGATGACTGGGAATGGGTGATTTATTGCTCCTACAATAAAGTACACACAATCTGTACACAATAAAAATATGACTGCAATAAAGAAATTAATAAATATTTATTGAGCATCTATTATAGCCTATAAATCTGTATGCCAGACTTTCTTAAATGTCCCATTACTACTGGTCTCACAGAATTTCACATTGTTCTCAAAAAGAATGTAAAATATCTCTCAGATTCTTGGGTGATTTTATATCCAGAATTAAAGGGAGCCAAACTAAAGTTTAATTTTACACTTTGGAAAAAGTCTAAGGCAAAGAACATCATATGCAAGCAATCCCTGGGATTTGTAATCAGAAATATACTTACTACGGGGTTTCATTTCATAGTTAGAGCCAGCAGAGGGAGCAGACCTCTTCAAGAAAAGCTTCAAATATATATGCAGAAATGTAAGACTTCAGATGTAAAGAAAGCTTTTGACATAAAAGAAAACCTGGGTGCAGAGACACATATTTCAAATATAGGAAAGTAATTTAACTATACTTTTTATATAATGCAATATAATGAAATATGTTGCAAGAGAGTAATAAGCAATCATTGAATAAACTGAAAGATGTCTTCTTATTGCTCCAATGAGATTCACAGGACTGAAAGTATGAACTCTCCCATCTGAAAGCCTTAGCAATCAGAAACTTCCGTAAAACACATCTTGCAGTAAAATCTAACTACTTGGTATCAATAGGAAGGATCTTCAATAGTGCCTTTGCTAATTAGCAAGAGCTACCGTCTGCTGAATCTCACGCCAAAGATAAGTCTATATACACCAATCACAGTACATTTCTGCCTCAATTTCCAAGACTAAGAAGCTGCTACCTACGAAGAGAATGGAAGCTTCTACCTTGGGATTCCCAAATCCTTTGTGACTGCTACAATGAATTCATTTTTTAACAGAGCCACACAGGACTAAGCCTTTCTATGATTTTCCTCATGTGGAGTATTGTGAGAAAAAAGTTTTATTAATGAAAACCAGGCATTTTTACCCACTTTCATCTCTGGTACATTCATAATATTTTATCATCATTGCTCTTTACAAGGTACCTCTTGTACCTTTTCAGTTGGTATTTTTCCCACATTTGATTCACCTGCCAAAGTATAAACTTCTCAAGCATAATCTGTGTCTCCCAACACTGCATACCCCTAGTACTTAGTTAATACTTAATGCCTTACACAGAGGTCATGTGCAATCAAAACAGTTTGGTGAGGGGCCGGCCCAATGGTGTAGTGGTTAAGTTCTCACGCTCCACTTTGGCGGCGTGGCGTTCGCAGGTTCGGATTCCAGGCGTGGACCTAGGCACAGCTTGTCAAGCCATGCCGTGGCGGCATCCCATATAAAGTAGAGGAAGATGGGCACGGATGTTAGCTCAGGGCCAATCTTCCTCAGCAAAAAAGAGGAGGAATGGTAACGGATTCCTCACACACACACACAAAAAAGTTTGCTGAGAATAACTGAAGGGAGTTTCAAAAATATATCAGGAATGTCTGTTTTGCTCAGTCCCAAACTCTCTTTTTTGCAGGATATATTTTCTCCATTCTGTTGGCTCGCATGAGAACCTACAACAAATACACATAGGAAGTATTTGTTTTTCTTATCCAGGTTAATGGAAAGAGGCACAGACAGAGGGAGAAACGGGGGCACCCAGGCTTGAGACCTGGAAAAGGGCAGGGCTCACAGGAGGAACCCCGATGCTCCTGGTTCCCCTGATCAGCACTCTCTCCTATTCTCTATGGTCTAGTTTCACATGCCACAAGTTCTTTCAAAAGCTCTATTACCCAGCAGCAAAGTTGACTGATGTGCTCCATGACTGGATTCTCTTTTTTCTTGACTAGCTTTGCCAGAGGATTGTCTTTGCTATTAGTCTTTATGAGGAACCAAATCTTAGGTTTATTTTTCCATTTTACTCTTATTCTGTTTTCTAATTCATTCATTTCTGTTTTAAACTTTATTTACTGTTGTCTCCTGATTTATATAGGTATTTTTCTAATTGATCATTATGTACTTCAACAATGTTTCTATTTTTCATGAGTATATATAACATTTGTCTTTAGAAAACAATAAATTTAATAGATCCTTGTTGAAAAGAATTCCTTCTATTTTATGGTCCTTGGCTTGAAGGGTTTTACTTTCATATTCAATCTTTCTTATCTAGTCATAAAAGCATTTAGGGCTTTCAATTAGCCTTCGTGCATTGCTTTGGTTACACAGTCAGCTTTCATGTCGAGTTCACTGTTGTAATGTGAAGTCACTCTCACTTGAGGACACGTTAAATAGGCAAGAGAAACAGAAGATTCTACAGAAATTGTGAGAGACTTATCACAGGGAAATTGAGGTGTGATAAAAGTTGATGAGCTGAATGGTTGAAATGCCAGTCACCAATTGCCTCAGGAGCAAGCAAAAACCAAGATTTCAGGTTACCTCCTGCTCAGTGTATAAAATCTCATCTTTGGTCATCAATGAACTCATCATACAGTACATGGGGTATAAGACTGGATGAAGTAAGGGAAAGAGTCCTGGATTGAGATTTGGAGATCTGGGTTTTATTCTCAGATATACCACTAAATAACCTCTGGGTATTATCTTGCAAAAAAAGTAATTTTATATCATTGGGCCCCAGTTTCCCCAACTATAAAATCAAGAGGTCATATTGGATTTTTCCTAAAATTCTTTCAACTCCAGAATCCTATAATCAAGAATAAATAAATTCTACATGCTCAGTGACACCACCTGGACATTATACTGTCCAGGTCAGTGACACTGTTCACAGAAACTTTCCATTTAAAGAATGGAACTTTGATCAAGAGGACAATTTAAAGGACATTCATTAGTACCCAATAGAATTTGTGATTCCATAAAGCAAAACTGGAATTCCATAAGAGACTGTGAAGAACCTTACAGAGTCATTTAGACTGAGAGGAAAAAGGCAAAGCCACATTTCTCCTATCAACTGCATTTGCAGGCTAGAGATCAGTCATGTCTGTACGTCTGTGCAGTGTGGTAGGGCTGGTGTCACTCTCGTATTCTTTCCAGAATCAAGCATCACTATGCAAACAGGAATGTATAGTGATCGATTATACTTTCTGTAGGCAAAAAGCTAAATTTATTACAAGACATGCTCATAATAGTCATTTCAGAAGAAAGGGGTAAGATTTTATATGTCTGCTCGTGAAATACACTCCCTTCGAAAAAAAGATCATAGCAAAAAGGAATGGTATGGGGTATAATTTTTCTGCCCCTACCTACTGTACCATGTGAATCTATCAAAATGAATTCTCCGTTCGTGTCTTTAGAAATCATTGAAGAGAAAAATTATTGTAGTAAATGACTGAAATTACATGAATTTACTTATAGATGGAAAGATATTAATCCCTGTACAATATACTAAAAAGTTCAGGAGGGAGAAATTTAAGCTACCCATAATATCTCTGGAAATTCCATTCTGTTTTTGTGCAACTGAATCAATGAAAGTGACTATGATAAGTTACATGGATAACAGACTTTTGAAGAAATCAGGTATAAATGGCAGCATAAATATATGAATTATCTTGGTTTCTTTTAAACATTATCAAACAACTATGGTTCTAGGACTAACACAACCTTATTTAAATTAAAAAACAACCGCACAACTTCTTTGTTGGTGATTAAAGAACTCTGAGTTTTAAAAAAGAAAAACAAGAAGCAATGCTCAAGGTAATAAGTGCTTTCATGTTACCAGTTCTCATATCCGAGGGCACTGGATTGAGCTAAAGGACAAAGAGATAAGGGTAATATTGCTAGTTACCAACAAATGGCAGATAAAAGAGCTCTTCTGGGTTCTGATTAAGTGACAGCATTCTACACATTCTTTTGACCTGAGAAAGTCAGACTAAGAGCAGCAGCTAAGTTACATGTGAAGCACCACTAAATAAGCGTATCTGCGTGCTTTCACATTCCAGCAGGACAGGATTCCTCCCCTTTCATTGAACAGAAACATGTTCTCTGTGCTCACAGCAATAATGCATCTTTGCTTCAGCTTCCATAAAAAAGCATAAATGTACATGCTGAAAGCACAGAGAAGTTTTGTGCTGTGGGATGTGGTGGCTGGGAGCCAATGTTTACAATCCCCTGGGTGGGAAAGGCAGGGTGAAAGGCTCAGGACGGCAGGCTTTAAAAGTCTTTGCTGTTGCCGCCAGTGACCTTCGCCTCTGTTTTCAAAGCAGCTCTCAGGTTAACCCCTTGGATTCTGTGTGCACTGGTGCTGCACAAAGGAAATACCTTTCTTTGAAGGACACCTCTCTCATGCACATCGGTTTCTGATTTCAGTCGGGGCAACTCAGAAACATTGGATTAAGAAGCATGTATTCAATCTGCTATTGGACCCACGGGCATGTCAGGGGTATTGGATCTGGATTTCGATGTGTGCTGTGTTCTACAAAGTGAAAGTTTCCAGCTTCAGGCAATGGACTCAAGCTTACAAACCAGGGGATTGTGAAACATGAGCATATTTGGTCTCCAGGGGAGAAGGAAGCATCCAATTTATGCAGAAATGCTCTTTTCCCAGCTAGCCAATGAGAGGTGAGGCTATGAAAGTGGGGCTTCCTATAGGGATCTCCGGACTGGAAGAATGGTGCTTAAAATTAAAGACAGCCTAAATTGCTAACAGCCCAACTTAAAAAGCAGCTGAAGAGAAAAAGCCAATTGTAGAAATGAAAAGGGAGTTTTCCAGTTTTAAGTTAAAGCTGACCACATTCAGCTTATTATAATAGTTGCTGTTATTGTTTCAGTGGGGGAGAATTAATTATCTTTTATTCCTAATGCTAAGAAGTGAAGACCCATAAAAAACTTACCACATATATGTATGTTTTATTACAGTCTTTACTAAATTACTGAAAAGATGTTCTTCAATAGTGATATTATTTAAGGCCTCAAAATGTTTTCAGGACATAAGATTTACTTTGATTTACAATGAGTCAAGGACTCATGTCTATTGAAACAAACGCTTTGGCCTATGAGAAATTTTGTGGATTTAAAATGTTTGGGACCTACACATTGATCACCATCAATACTGCCATCCCTTTATTGAACAAACAGCACACTGAATTCCTGGGGTGTTGAAATGAATTGCGCAATTCTAATATTCAGAGTCTATTAACTCCTAACACATGTTTAAGGTTAAGGGTAAAGACATCGGGAGATGAAAATGAAAAACAACAAACATTAGAAAATGTAATTGATATGCACAAAAGTCATTAAAAGAAGTCTTGTGAAAATCACTCAATCAAAGGAGACAGTAATAAGGGAGGATTTTCTCTTAACATTTGGAGATGAAGTCATGGCTTTTGTGTTCTATCATATAACATCATGAAGTATGTGTACCCTGTAGTTAGAAGTCCATCTCTAGAAGAATGATGCTATTAGAGAATACTGTTTTTCTTTATTAATTAGACCCAATTAATAATTGCATTTTAATAAGTGCTTCTGAAAAGTTATTAAAACTTCAGCCTCTCAAAGAACACTTGAGAGTAATCAAAACCACTGTCCTGGCTTTCATTGCAGACCAAACAACCTGTTCCCTGCTATCTACTGTAGACGTTTATCGTGGGTTTTCCATATGCCTGGCACTTCACTAAGGACTTTACAAATTTTATATTATTTAAATCGTATAATACTTGTGAGGTAGGCACTGCATTTTTTACCTATATTCTAGGTAAGAAACTGATGTTCAGAACATGTTAATAACTACAGTAAAGTCCCACAGCTACCCACGTGTCAGAGCTAGAATCCAGGCTCAGTGTAACCCCAGAGGCTACAGGCGTTAACCACTGGGCCCAACAGCCATACATGCAGACAGATCATCACCAAGGCAAAAGAAGCCCCCGGTAAACATATTTCACAGCTCTAATGGTTTGGTATACATTATAATTATTATTATTGGGGACTCCAAGGCTTATCAATCTTTCAAGAAGGGAGCTATACTTAGTTGGAGAGTTTTCCTTTTTTTTTTTTTTGTTTGTGAGGAAGACCAGTCCTGAGCTAACATCCATTGCCAATCCTCCTCTTTCTGCTGAGGAAGATTGGCCCTGGGCTAACATCCATGCCCATCTTCCTCCACTTTATATGGGGCGCTGCCACAGCGTGGCTTGACAAGAGGTGCGTTGGTCTGGGTCTCGGATCTCAACCTGCGAACCCCGGGCCACCGAAGCGGAGAACACGAACTTAACCGCTATGCCAGCGGGCCGGCCCAGAGAGTTTTCCTTTTATTACTGAAATAAAACAGTTACATATGACTTCTAACTGGAGTCATGAAACTGCAATACTTTGTTACTGCAATGGATTTATTAATATTTATATATTACTTTCGTATTTTAAATGGAATCTACAAGTAGCAAAGGGGATTATTATCCCTATCACAAATTTTCATGTTTTACAAACCAGTTGGGGAATACTTTATTTGCTCACCACAAGATCTCATCACGCCCAGTCTGGGCCCCCCACTCCTATCCCAAGTTTTTAAGACACTGTTTCTTGTTTGTCTCCATAAATGCATCTTGTCTTAAAAAAAAAAAAACTGTCATAAAATCAAATAAAATAATTGTTGCCATCTTTTATACAGTAATGATATGTCACTTAAAAGAAGTTTTCAGCTTAGACTTGGTTTTTGAAGCAGCTTCTAAATAACTAAGAACATAGCTATCCATGAACTTTAATTATTGCAATATAATTATTAGGAACAACTAGTTACAACTGAGCTTCTCCACACACAGTATAAAGTTAAAACTGTACAAATGAAGCCAAAATATGCACAGCTAAAAGGAATGTTACAGGGGGGCCTCTCTTAGTGAACAAAGCAAGCTCAGTTTGGCTCTTTTTCCCTCGCGCTACCACATCCGCACATCGTTAGCTGGAAAATTCCTGATATATGCTGTAATTTTTTGTGCTTTTTTCCCCCCAGTACACTTGGGGCTTTAATGTCCAGATGCCATTTTCCCCCTTATCTGTCCCTGTTTGGTGCTCTGCCAGCTATGGTCAACAATTAATACAGCTGAAGAAAAAATACAGTGCACTCCCTGGCAACTGGTACAGCCTCGCAGGAAATACCAAATAAAAACTTGATTATGTATTGTTTAACCATTTTGTTTGCCTGTAGGCCACCCTGTCGTCGGTGTAATTCAGACAAGCATGCTTCATCTGGACGGTCTGTGCGCTGCACCATTGTTCCCAGAGGCTGTCACGCACAATCACTGGCTTCAGCCTGTGGCCCTCTAAATGAAAGGAGCAGATTTGTGGCAGCTTTCCAACCTGCATTCCTTTTAATTAGTCAACTTGTGGCCCAATGTTATAATAGATAAGTAACCTCTTAATATTCATGTAATTAATTAATTTTTTTCTCATTCAGTTATAAGCCTTTGGATGGAGGGAAAAAAAAGCTTTTTCCTATACGGGCTCTGGTTTATGAAATAAGCACGTTACTATTGCAAAGAACATCAGAGACTATGTTTCAATGATTCTCCATGAGGAGAGTTTCAGAAACTGCAGTATGCCCATACCTATATTTTAAGCATATTATTTTCACATATAAAATAGTAACTGAAATCCTTTTTACATATAAATTTATTTGATATATGCAAGATGAATAATCTTGCCAACTTCAACTGGGCTGGGAAGCCTCCCTTCCATTTTAACTGATAAACTAGCTTACCACTGGAAGATGAAAAGCTTACACTTGTTTAACATCCCTTGCCAAGCAAGGCTGACATGTAAAGTGGCCAGCAGTTCTCAAAGTACTAGGAAGTCTGTCTGCTCTAGATCTCGATTAAGTCAATAATTAAACTGCTGATGCTGTTAGCTATTAGCACATGATGAACTCTTAAAAAGATAAGTTGCTTTCCATGAATATTAACAATGTCCATTGGTAATAGGAATAAGAATGGCTTTTAAAGCTCAATATTTATGTTCTTTCAACGATTTAAGTTTCTCAATTAAGCCAAATTCTCCTCAAAGGCAGTTACAACATTTTTACTTCTGTTAGATCCTCATGGACAAAATACATGGTGGGTGAAATACAGATAACCTGTACTACTCCCACATACTCTTAATTATCACTTCTCATGCAGTTTATAAGACATTTACAATGTCACTTCAATGATTCATTCATACATATACTGATGTGCTTACTCTATGACAAGTGCTGGATCCCAGTTGCAAAGATGAAGATGACTGAAGACACAGTACCTGCTCTCAAAAGCCCACAGCGGAGCAGGGGAGGCGCACGTGTAACTACCACTTGCATAAGCTCTTGTGCCAGGTAGAGGTATGATTTAAGAGCCTGGGTTCTTTCTTTCTGGTTTCTTTTTCCTGACTCCTCTTTTACGAGTCGTATCACCTTGGCTACATATCTTAGATTCTCCATGCCTTTGTTTCCTCATCTTCAAAATGGGGGATCACAGTATCTACTTCATAGGAAAATTGGAGAATTATATGACGTAAGGTTCATACAGCACTTTGCAGGTGCCTAGCTCTATAAATTTTGGCCATCAACAAATGTTATATATACATCAACCCTGCAAGGGTAGGAAAGGGTGTAGGACAGGGGTATACAGCATTAGAGCCTTCACAGAGGAGGTGTAAAGGAATGACTGGCAGAGGGAGGAGCTTGAACAGGAAAGTTGAGGAACATGAAACTGCATGGACCAGATCACAAAGGACCATGAGGACCAGATGATGGAGCCTAGACTTTACCCTGAGGAGAAAAGGAGGCAGTGACGAGTTCTATGCAGGTGATGTATGTCAGATTTTCATTTTAGAATGAACATTCTGGTAACTGTGGAGGATGAAATTAGAGATGCTCCTTGAGGCAGGGAGCTCAATCAAAAGGCTGCATTGATCCAGGTGCACTGGCAGGAGGACCTACAGATGTACCACTGTGAGGAAAGGAGAAGCAGGGGGAACAATTTTTAAATAAGTCAAATGAGGTAGAAGGGAAGAGAAAAGAAATCTAGGATAAGTCCCAGGTTTCTGGTTTGGTGACAGGGTTTTGGATAGTGGGGCCATTGACCTGAACAAGGACCCAGAAGGGGAATGACAGGCAGGCTTCCTGCTTGTGATGATGTCCAGTTGGATATGTGGGTCTGGGGCTCAAGGGAGTGGACTGAGGTGGACAGAAGATGAGCTCTCTTCCTCCAGGTTTGTCTCCAGGAGTAGAGGAGATTGTCGAGGGAGAGAGCACACACAGGACAGTACCTACGGAGAAGACAGAGGAGCGTATTCAGCAAAGAGGAGTGAGACAGGTAAGAGGAAAAGCAGGAAACTAGGGTATCACAGATGCCAAGGTGGATATTTACAAGAAATAACGAAGAGACAAGTAGACATGTACCAGAAGATGCTAAGCAAGAGTGCTTCACAAAATCTATTACAGTAACATGGTGGGAGCAGAAGACTGCCCGCACAAAACTGAAGGGTTAACGGCATCCAGAGTGAAGGCCACTCCAGTGCCACCTGACAGGAGGGGAAGTGCAATGGGGTGGAGGTGTGGGTTAATCAATTGCATTTAAAACTGCTTACTTCTGTGATTAAAAATAAAAAGAGCATATGAACACATTGCTGGGGACTTTCCCATGGCCTTGGGGTATGTGTGGGGGCTGCAAGTGAGGGGTTCTGAAGCTTAAAACCCATTAGGCACAGTAAATCCACTTCTGATATAAAAAATTCCAGCTGAACTTCATTTAGAAATGAGTAATGACAAATTCTTTTTTAAAAAATTCTCTTTTTCTACTGCGTAATAATTAATGATACTACTACTCATTTCATACTCATATTGCAAAGCTCAGGATGGGCAAAAACATATGTCCAATGACCTCATTAATCATCACAATATCATTTACAGTTAAGTAATTAAAACACAAAATAAGTATTCTCAATTCTCTGGATAAAAATTTCACATTTTTTTTTGTGTGTGTGAGAAAGATTAGCCCTAAGCTAACATCTGTTGCCAATCCTCCTCTTTTTGCTGAGGAAGCTTGGCCCTGGGCTAACATCCGTGCCCATCTTCCTCTACTTTATATGTGGGACAGCTGCCAGAGCATGGCTTGACAAGCGGTGTGTAGGTCCATCCCTGGGATCTGAACCTGTGAACCCCAGGCCGCTGAAGTGGAGCGCATGAACTTAACTGCTATGCCATGGGGCTGGCCCCAAAATGTCACATTTTTTATGACATGAATGTGACAAGAATATATGTTGTGTGTAAGTATATATGCAAGTAATTACTATTTTAATATCTCATTTATCTGGGAAGATTATAACAAAATTTCTCAGATTACTTAGTTTTCTCTTTTCAAGCTCTCAAAGTATATTGTTTTAATCAACTAAATATTTTCTTGCTTGTGTCCTCTTAGAACTGTTTTTCCTCCTGCTGTTATGCTGCCTGTGTTTTTCAGCCTAACTCCATTCTGAGTTTCTGCTTCTAATATGGTCTAGGCTTCTTATTCAAAGCTCTCAGATGGATTCCTATCATACGTAAAAATGAATTCAAATGCTTTTACTAGGCCTCCCAGAGTGGACCCTGGACTACCTCCCTCATCTCAACCTTGACCCCTCTCCATCCCACTCGCTCTGCCTCAGTCACACTGACCTTCTTGCTTTCCTTGGACAGGCCAAACTCCTCCTGCCATGGGGCTTCTGAATTCACTGTCCCTTCTGCCTAGAATGTTCTTTTCTGGGTCTTAGCATGATTCTGCCCCTCAGTTTATTCATAAGAGATCTTCTCTGACCACCCTCCCTCTTCAAAATAGATTCCTGGTCTGTCACACTCTATCCCCTATGGTGCCTTGTAGAATATATCACTACTTGAAATTATGTATTAGTTTGTTTACTTGTTTATCCCATCCATCTTCCCCACAAGAGTGAGTAGAGATTTCATCTGTCTCATCAACTTCTACACTCTCAATTCAGTGCCTGGCCAGCAAAAACTATATAGCAAAACTTTAAGAAATCATGTAAAGTAAGAGTATGAGTCTACATAAGAACCCAAAGAGGTAAGTGCAAGGTTCTCATGATGTTACAGCTCTGAGGGTGCTCAGAGCCCTCCTCCCTCCCCTGTTCTTTTACATTCCTTCTAATTCTATTCCCTTGCTTCCCTCCCCCTCCTTGCCCCCAAGGTAAACCACTATTCTAAATCTTGTGTTTTTTATTTTCTTGTTGTAAAAAAAAAGTTGGTCTTATCACATAAATATGCCTAAATAATATAATATTTAGTATTGCTTGTTTCTGAAGTTTATAAATATTTCATATACTTTGTAACTTTCTTCAATTTGTTTTTTTCACTCAATACTGTTCCAAAGATTCACCCTTGTTATTACCTATGGCATAGTTCATTCGTTTTCATTTTCGCTGCTGTATAATTCTACTGTGTGAATATATCAGAGTCGATTTAATCATTCTTTTGTCTGTGAACACTTGGATTGTTTCAGTTTTTTGCTATTACAAACAATGCTGCAATGAATATTCCTGAATGTGACTCCTGGTGCACCTGTGCACAAACTTCTCTAAGGTATGTAACTAGGCATGGAATGCAGGATTTCATTGTATGAGCATGTTAAACTACATAGTTAATATCAAATTATTTTCCAAAGTAGTGTACCATTTGATTAAAGTTTCAGATGTTTCTTGAAAAAGTACAGAGTTGGTATTAGATAAATATTTTTAAAATCCAATCTAACATTCTCTAGCTTTATACTGGTGAGTTTTGTACATTTACATTTACTGTGATTAACAATTTATTTGGACATATCTACCAATTTATTTACTCACCATTCTTTCTTGCATCTTAGCCCTTTTAGGATTAGTTTCCTTCTTTCTGAAGTACGTCCTTCAGAAGTTCCTTTAGTGAAAAGTTGGTGGTAAACTCTCTTGGTTTTTGTTTATCTGAAAATGTCTTTATCTCATGAGTGTATTCTATACTTAGAATTCTACATATACACATTAATAGTAATAAAATCAGTGGAATAGTAGTGGTATTTCCACTACAATGTCCTGTAGGCACCAAGAGAAGACGAGTACAAGTAGCTATTCACCAAGCAATCAACCATCTCCTAGGTTTCTGGTCCAGAATAATGATTCTAGGCATGCTTAACAAACACAAGTCATCATTCACTGATCTCAAGGAGCTTTGAGTAGTGTGGAAAAACAAAAACAAACAAAAAAAAGGAAGTCACATGAAACTTAAGTAGAGTGAAAGGCTTCACGTAAAGGCTGAATTGGTGGTTTAAGAAGTGCTACAGGAGTTCAGAGCAGGAAGTGTCTGAAGAGAGCTGGATCCCAGTTAGGTCATGTTGCAGAAACTCCTGAATTACATTTCCACACAACACTGCTTATGTGGCCAAACCACACCTTTACCTTGAATCTAAGAAAAGCCCCAGAGTACATTTTCTTCAGACAGTATCGTGGTTTAATCTGAATCCTGAATCATGCACTAGGTAATAAGTGCAATACTACGACAAATGTTCTTAAAAACTAAATTAGAGAATACGCAATTGTATAAAATGCCACACACAAATCCCCTGAATGGCAGACTGAATATGCCATTGAGTTATTAACTTAGGTACCAACTCCTTTTGTGAATGGGGGACATTCCTGCGTGGCTTTGTAAAACAAAACAAGACAGTGCAGGTTATACAAGGGCTGGGCTGAAAGCCTCAGGAATTTCTTTCAACTAATTTTTTTGAAAGGTTAATAGCTGGAAGAGTTCTTATGTGACACATCTTAAGCAGACTATGGGAAAGAAGTGTATGTTATTTGTGACATTAATTCCTAATCCATGGTACAATGAGTCACTTATTGACCGGGGAAGAATCTAACCTATTTAGGAAATGAAACTTTCTGAATATTAACCACTGAGCACCTACCCCCAAGAGAAAGTGATAACTGGAGAACAAAATGGTTTAGTCTAGAAATAAGATTAAAAGGCCCATTCTGACTACAGGAAGGAAAGGAATTTACTTTCTTAATTTAGGAATTGTTACTTTTTAGTCATCTACCTTTCTCTCTACAGAGATTAAATACAGGACAGGTCTTTCCTGAAAAATTTTTTTCTTATCTTTCTTGAGTTTGTCCTGTAGGTGGTAAGGAAGAAAAGCACAATCATGAAGGTTTGTGCTGCGGGGTCAAAATTCAGTTTCTCTTCTTCCACCCTTAACTACTTGCCCAGCAGGTAGCAAGGACTGAAACAACAGCACTGATTTCTGAGACTCTGAGATCTCACACTGAGAGATGGTGCCTGAAAGAAAGCTGGACAGTTTATACTGTCTATACAGTTCATTCACAATAATGTGCTCACCCATTCTCAGTCTTTCAGTGAAAATTCTGCAACTTTTTGGATTGTCATATTCAATTTTCTGTATTCAAAGACCAGGTATGTGTATACTCTTGGAAAGAATATATATTATTTTTTCCAAACTTTAGCATTGTTTAAATACTCACAGTGGAATGACGATTTCCTCAACATACTCCTTTCAGGAATACTAAAAACATTCTCCCTTTTGAGAAACACAATAAAGAAAAAGGGGAGAACGGTCTCCCTGAGATGTTAGTCTAATCTGAGTGGTCCTTAAGGAACTATTTAGTAGTAGAAAAATGGTTTAATTGGTTATACTCATTTCTGTACCGGTCTTCATATTCAGGTGCAAAGAGGAATATTACTACTACATAACTCAATTATAGGACTGTATTGAGTACTTACTCTTTTCATGTATTAACTTATTTAATTCCCAAAACAATCCTATGAGGTAGGTACGGTTATCTTCTCCATTTTAACAAATAAGAAACCCAGAATACAGAGAGGCTAAAGAACTTAAGGTCACAAAGCTTGTCAAGCAGCAAGATAAACTTCAAATAAAAGATCTGGTTCCAGAATCTGTCCCCTTAAAAAACACGCTGTGCTGTACTGTCTCTTGAATGAAGCAAGATTTATGGAAAAAAAAATCTCTTTGCCTACAGTTGAAAATAGCAGAAGAGAAAAAGGAATATTCCAGGAACACTTGAATCAATTTAAGACTTCAAAAACAATGTTGTCAAGAAGGAAGAGAGAAACAACGGAGAAATTCTAAAGCAGGATCAATGGAGTCACTGTTTAAAGAAAAGAAAGGACTTATTCTCTTGGGAGGGTGTGAACTACTTATTCACCAATACCTGATGAGATATAGAAAGCACACACACACATGATAAACAAATGCAATATTAGAAAGAACATAGGGCATACAATGTTTTAAATTCGATGTCTTCCCAAACTCTTCCAACTTAACATCTGGCCTCAAGAAAGGGACAGTGTTCTTTTAAGAGAAACAGCCATTATCAAGTCTATGATATGGGGGGGGGGGCGGACAGCAAAGAGTGGTGATGGTAACATTTTAATTTAGTTTTTTAAAAATCCTCAAACTCAACAGACTCTTACTGGAATTATATCCAATATCTAATTTCTAAACTTGTTATTCTTCAGGAGGAGTGAAGGAAGAAAGGTGAAGGTAAGTAGCACCAAGACAAGAACAATCCAGCAAAGGGCTGAAAAGATAGTTTATACTTTTATTGATTGACATCTTTCTTTCAAACCCCACTCTGAACTTTTTAACTCTGAAAATTGAAAAATAAATCCATGCTACCATTTTTTTTTAGTGAATGGACAAGCTGAACCAAGAGAATGGAGAAGGAGATAAGCCAAGACCACACAAATTTGCCTATAATGAGTATATATTACTTTTATAATGGACATAAACATCTTAAAAGTACATCATCATTACCAATTACTATTTAGTGAGCATAATATATGTGATGCCCCGTTTCTTCCCTCAAGTTGCTTGTTGTCTAACGAAAAGAGTAAATTATGGCATTTTGTGGCTGTTTATATTACATAACCCTCATTAGGGTTTAGTCATATAATGACCACATGTGAGGTATATAATTTGCCAACTTTAGCCAAAGCTGGATTATGGAGATTAAAAAAAGAGAACCAGAGAGACAGGTGGCTAATTAGACGGAACATAACCATGTTACTGGGTCTTTAGATCCAATAAGCTAAAGCATCTATAATTTAAGTCCTGATGAAAAGACATTTTTAGAAAAAGACTCTGTTTGTAAATGAAAACAACAAAAAAGTCATTTTATGATAGATTCATCTAAATTAAAACTGACATACACATTAAACCATTAGAAAACTTCTGATTCACACAACTACTAGTGAGATATCTTATGCAGACTCTACATTATAGGATCTATCCTATTTATCCCATTTTGAATAGAAATGTTCATCATATCAAGAGAAAATTAGTATATATATTTATACAACTGCCAATAAAAATAGTAACGATTATATCAATGGTGGCTACTATGAACTGAGTGTGTGTCTACATTATTATCCACAACAGTGTAATATGAAGAGAATTATGACCACAGATACCTACTCAATTTAAAGGAATATCACTTTTTATTTGTGTTTTCATAAGGTAAATTTCATATCAGACTTTGACATGTGATGTCTTTTCTCTACTCTTCTCTGCATGTACATTTAACTATCTCCATTCCTCCATATCTCTTTCCTGCCTTCATTCAGCCCCTCATCATCTCTCTCTCTTAAGACATCTTCCACACTGGTCTCTCTGCCAGCAATTTCTTAATTTATGCCAAACCCTCCTTATCAATCCATTCAGCACATTGCATTAGAGTGATCTTCTGAAAGAAAAAAAAACAATCACGTTCTCCCAAGACATCCTGCTCATCAACCCACATACTTCTCACTGTTTCATGAACATGCTCTGCCTTTTCCCAATTCTGTACCTAGGCATCACTTTCCTCCTTGGTTTCCCAGGCAAACCCCTCCTCATTCTTGAAGACCTGGCTCAAAAATCACCTCCCCTTTGAAGCATTCCCAGACTCTTCCAGATCTAACAATGCCCGCCTCCTGGATTCACCTAGGTTTATGTGGCTAGATAAGAAATGTAGAGGCAACTTCAGGTTTACATATACTTATGTTTTTCAAAGTAATTAGTATTACTTTTAAAACATATATAAATATATTAATAACTAATAAATATATTAAAGTAATATAAACACATCTGAATATATTAGTGAAATTAATATCTTTTAAAAAGTAATTTAACAAAATATTTCTTGCTGTTTCACTGTTTTAAAAACCATCCTTAGGGGCCGCCCGGTGGCGCAGCGGTTCAGTCCGCGCTTAGCAGCCCGGGGTTCGCGAGTTCGGATCCCGGGCGCCCGCCGACGCACTGCCTGTCAGCCACGTTGTGGCGGCGTCCCATATAAAGTAGAGGAAGATGGGCACGATGTTAGCCCAGGGCCAGTCTTCTTCAGCAAAAAGGGGAGGAGTGGCAACAGATGTTAGCTCAGGGCTGGTCTTCCCCACAAAAAAAAAAACAAAAACAAAACAAACAAACAAAAAAAAACCATCCTTAGCTTCTGACATACATATAGAATTTGCATGTGAAGATGTTAACTGTAGATTGCTAACGCCTCCCACATGTTTGCTAACTACCGTTATTCAAGAACCTAAGGAATCATAGTCCTGGTGAGTGTGGGAAGCACTCCTTCTTAGCCTAATCAACATTCCCATAAAATTCTAAAGCTTTCTGCTTTTAACACATGTGGAACACTAAGGAAAAAAGCACTGTACTTCATAAAATATTTTATTAAAGATCACTGAATGTATCTATGCATCTCTGAAACAAACCAATAGCACAAGTTTCTCCCTCTATATAGCGGCCCTGCTGTCTTGGGCAGTTTCCTAGATCAATGAAGACCTATCATTGCTGGTTGTCTATCAACAGCCACTCCCCCTCTCCTGGCTAACATAACCTGATGTTCCTTGGGTAGCAGTGTGCTTACCTGCAATGCGATTGCTCTATGGGTAGGTATATGATCCAGTTCTGGGAGATGAAACCTAAGTGAAAGTCTGAAGACAGCTTTTGAAAAAGATTATCTGATAAAAAATGCAGTGAAACCGTTTTTGGCCCCCGTTTCCTTAGTCACTGCTTAGACCACTGTTGTATGAGGATGCGATGCTTGAAGAAGTAGCAGTCATCTTGAGACCACGAAGGAAAACATGATTCACTGAGGAGAGAAGAATGGAATTTTCCTAATATTTGGTTACATTTGGAACCAAGATGACACCCCTGAGCAATCGCACTAATTGCAGACCTATTTATCTCCAGTCTTCTTAGGTCAGATTTAGAAATGACTATTATTCAAGACACTTTTGATTGAGTATTCTGTACCTATAACCAAATGCATGCTGATCCAGAAAAAAACCTGAGGATTCTAGCTTTGGTGATTATCAGTAATAAAATTAAAGAAAGGAAAATGAAGCAGAATTGCCTGGGGCAGGAGAAGCTAGTGAGTGACATTTTTGTCATGTTATGTTTCTGTTGCCTATGGGACACCAGGTGAAACTATGAAGGGAAGAGTGGGATTGAGGGTCTGATACCTGGAGGGGAGCCCTGGCAGAGCTGATGACTTGGACGCCTCTGCACAGAGATGAAAGTTAAGGTCATGGACCTGGGTGACATCCGAGAAAGGGCTGAGGTGGGACTATTTAGGAGGCTTTCTCAGTGGGCAGGAGGAGCAGGAAGGGCCAGCAAAGGTGATCACCAGAGACAGTCAGAAGAGACAAAAGCAGAGAGCTCAATCACATTCTGTTAGGAGAGGTGGAGAAGTGAAATCCTTTGAGGGAACAATTCGGCATTAAAACAACAATGAAATACCACTACACACCTATTAGAAGGGCCAAGACGCAAACCACTGACAACACCAAATGCTGAGGAAGACACGAAGCAATAGGAACTCTCAGGCACTGCTGGGTGTGTGTGTGTGCGTGCACAAATGTTACAGCCACTCTGGAAGACAGTTTGGCAGTTTCTTATAAAACTAAACATAAAAAAAGAAAAAGGGGGGTGGGCACAAAGTTGAAGGGGCACATTTATATGGTGACTGACAAATAACAATGTACAATTGAAACTTCACAATGTTATAAACTATTATGACATCAATAAAAAAATGAAAAAATGTGCATACTCTTCATCTTTTGTCTTGTTAATATCACTTCTTGAAACCTATCCTACAAAAATATTGGTATTTGGGTGAAAAGATACAAGCCCAAAGATGTTCACTGCAGCCAAAAAATGAGAAACTACCCAAAGGTTCATCCTAGGAGATTGGATGACAATTTTATGTATATTCACACAGTGAAGGTAAGAAAAAGAATAAACAGGCTATCTGTTAGATATGGAAAAATGCAAAGATAAATTAAATGGAAAAAAGTAAACAAAACCCCTAAACAAGCAAAAATAACTGGTACATATCCTATAAGTACACCATGTGTGCACACACATGTACACAAGCACACACACAGCTGTATACAAATAGAATAGGTGTGGAAGTTCACTCATCAAACTGTCAATGGTGGCCTTTTCTTTTTTTCTTTTTTTTTTGTGTGAGGAAGATTGGCCCTGAGCTAACATCCATGCCAATCTTCCTCTATTTTGTATGCAGGATACCGCCACAGCATGGCTTGACAAGCAATGTGTAGGTCCACACCCGGGATCCGAACCCATGAACCCTGGGCTGCTGAAGCAGAGTGTGTGAACTTAACCACTGTGCTACTGAGCTGGCCCCAAATAGTGGCTTTTTCCGGGAGGAAAAATTATTGAGGCGTTTCTCGTTTCATTTTTTTTACCTACCCAGAATGTTTGATTTAAAAATAATTTTAGGAATTAAAAAAGAGTGCACATTTAAAAAAATTGATTAAAGAAAGATGACAGTTTACAGGAGAGGACTGACATACACAAATGCTACAAAGGGAATGCAGAAGAAACTGAAGAAAATGCCCCTGGATTTGGTGAACTATATTCTACAAACAGTGCCATTTCTCTCTACAAAATTGTCTCTTTTAGATATCAAATTTCTAAAAATAAAAATACAGAGCAAATGGATGCTATAATTATAGGGCATGCAAAGTGATTGATGAATATCATATATTTTTCTTAAATGTTACAGGACTAACAATACTTGTGAACTATAATCAAATATTGGGAAAATTTGATGGCTTTAAAAACAGGAGCACATGAACCACCAATGAAAAAGAAACCTGATGGAAAATACAAATTAGATGATACTATAGGTATGGAAGCAGCAACGTGGCATTTAAATGTGGTATTTCAGTCCCATGTCCTAAAATCAAGGAGTCCTTTTAGAAATAAAAATAGAAGGGCTGGCCCAGTGGCGTAGTGGTTAAGTTCGAGTGCTCCACTTCAGTGGCCTGGGGTTCACAGGTTCGGATCCTGGGTGCGGACTGATGTACCGCTTGTTAAGACATGCCGTGGCGGCGTCCCATATAAAGTAGAGGAAGATGGGCACGGATGTTAGCCCAGGGCCAGTCTTCCTCAGCAAAAAGGGGAGGATTGGCAACGGATGTTAGCTCAGGGCTGGTCTTCCTCACACACACACATGACATAAATAAAAATAGAATAGATATAAAGAAAAGACAAAGATTATACTTGGACTTGCTATAAAATTACTAAAGAAAGTTCACACTTGAAGCAGCTTTTCTCAGTTCAAATGCATTGTTTACTCAGTCTTGTTAAAATTTTAAATGTTGTGCTACATTTTTAACCTCAGCTTGCCAACAGAAGGCATGATACTGGCCAATTTGTGTTCAGGTATAAGAAGAACACGAATCTCTTTTTTCCTGGACTTTAATGCGTTTAAATTCACAATGGACTACCTTGGCTTTTCTTACTACCTTTGTATGTACCTCCAGTAAGAGCTGGAGCGGCCAGGTAGAATAAGTAGCTTTACATAATATATATAATCCTGGAAAGGCTTAAGAAAACGCATTTTAATCTATTAAATTATATTTTAAATTGCCGAGGCCGCTTTTGAAAAACCTTGCCATAAGCCATCTGCAAAGTACTTGATTATTTATCTATTTTACACATTAGATTTTTTTTTAGCTTATGCAGTTTTCTTAAAGAAGCTTTATTGTTTTTTAGAACACAAGATTTGGTTTTTACTATAACTCTATTAAAAATTTTCCCTAATTTATTACTGATAAATTAGTTGTTTAAACATTAAAAATGGTTATGACTAGAACCAGTACCCTTGAGATCCAGCATACTCTGACAACACTCAACCAACCACGAGTCATGCATCAGGGTAAAAGCAATCAAACCTTGGTTTTCCAGAATATCATTTAAACATAAGCACAAGGTTTTAGCAATGAATGTGATTAATAAAACAAGCTTGATTTCTGGTGCTATTTCAAAATGGATGCAGAAAGGAGCTGTAACGATACTTTTCAGGGATGCCACTGTTTAGGGGAAGCATCCCTTCCCCATTTCAGTCAGTACCCCTCAACCCAGCGTCCCTTCACCTCCTACTCAGAAACCTCTTATTTCATCACACACACACACACACACACACACACCCCACTCTCTCTCTCCCTCTCTCTCTCTCTCTCCACTCACAAAGCAATACCACGTGCCTGTGTGTTGTTACCTTAAGTGCTGAAATTGATATTTACAACGTTATTCTTTTTAAAATAGAAGACAGAAGGCAAACAAATGGGGACAGTATCATATGACAGCTACTATATTAGAGGCAAATCAAAAGTGCACAGAAGAGGAAGTGCCCAACTTTATCCTAGAGAGACAGGCTGACTTCAGGGAGAAGGTGGCATCTGCACTGAGTCTTGAAGAATGAGTAGGAGTTTGTGAGGCTAAGAAGGGGGAAGGCAATCTAAGCGGAGAGAAGAATGTCTAATGGCATGGAGGCACAAACTCTAATGACATGTTGTTTCAAGCAGGAGGAAAGAGGTCTGCAGTGGCAAGATCACAGGCGTGTGTGGGTGGGTCTGGGGTGGGTGGGAAAGCAGAGAGGGAGAGAAAGGTTAGGAACAAACTTGCATTCCAGAGCTCAAAGTATATAGTCTTTTTAACCTGTGGGCAATGGGGAGTCAGTGGCAATTTGTGCTCCTTCTTAGTCTCCCCAAGCCGGCTGGTTTCCCGTGGTTGGTCCATGCTACGTAGCCCCTCCCACAGCTCCTTTCTTTAAGCCAGTCTTGTCTTTCCAGGAAAAAGAAAATCTGCTTTTCTGACTAACTATAGTCCTGATCTTTCATCCACTCTGGAAACACAGGACTTTATTGGTCAAGTAAAGAAATTTTCATGACTATATGTGAAGATGATCATTTTTGGAATTTGTTTCATATTCTTTATAGTAACTTTTTCCATTCTTTAGGTTTTAGTTGTAATTTTTCTAAGTTGCTTTTTCTAAACTAGTAAAAGCTAGTTTTCTGGAACTAGGTTACAGACAGACTTTGGCCCATTTAACAAGGTCAGACTGTTTATTCTTGACAGAATTCTTTCCCACTGTAAAAAGGTACTTTTAAATGCCACATTCCAAGAGCAGTGCCAGTAAGCCACTGAAGCATATTTTCCCACAAGAACTGATACCATGTGCAGTCCCCACCTCACTGAAATCACCCGGCGTTACATAAGGGGCAGATAGTATTTAACGTCACCGTGAAATCTATCAACTGCCATATGCCAGCAAGTATTCAGAAAACACTTCCACACATTTCAAGCATCGTAACCTTTAAAAAGTAATTAATCAAAATAAAAATGGGAAAGAGGAAAGGTTAGGCTAGTTTTAGAAATAAATTTAAAAAAAAAGAATTTAAGACACAGCAGATTAGATATCTTGTAACTTTATACTAGTACCCAAATCTAGAAGTATTAGAGATTTTTTCTCCCTTATTTTGGGGTTTTTATGGTTGAGTTGTTAAATTTGCAGCCCCACTTTTAGAACTGCCAGCCTTCAAAATAAATACACGAGCAGCACGAAAGTAAATTCTCCTACGCTTTCCCCTTCTTTCTTTTGGATGTTTCCTTGAGACTTGAAGGTAGATTATTCTTCCACAGCAACTGTAAAGTTTAACATTCAAATTTATGAGGGATTTAAAAATCATCAGTGTCCTTACAGATGTTGCATGCAACGATGTCACTCACTCTGTTTCAACCCCTAGACAAAAGGAAACAGAAAGCAGGAGCAACAAGGGAATAGTTCAGCAGCCCGAAGAGCATCATTTAGAGACAAACTTGGAATATTAGCAATAAAACATGAAAGAAAATCCAGCATTACAAAGCGATCGTATAAAAGTTTGAGCTTAACTTTTGGAGAGAACTGTACAGATTAACAGAAACACGTACCTAATCTTCTCAAGAACCCAAGTGGACTAAATAAAATGACTAAAAGAAACTATAATGCAGAGATTTTCAACCTTTCCCTGTGACACTATGGTTCTTCCAAAGATCCCCAAAGATCTTAATTTTTAATTAAAACATACCATACAGAAAATGTAAGTGCACAAACTGGGGAGGTGTGGGAAAGTTTGTGATCTTGAGCAAGGAGGGATGAAGCATAATAATTATCTGAAGGTTAGGAATGGCTGCCCAAGCAGATATTCAAAGTGTAAATGTCACTCCCTGAGCTCAAGTTACTCTCAGGGAGTGACGCAGGCAACTGGGAAGATTAGCTGAGAGTTGTGTCTAAAACAAATAACACAAAAAAAGTCTTTAGATGCTTATAATTGATGATGCAATGAGCCCAGCAGCAACATGGAAAATGCCGAGTTGGAAATTCACTCATCGATTCATTTGTGAAAGCAGGAAGTTGTGAAAGAACTTAAGTTCAAAGAGTAGTGAGAAATTTGATGGTGTTAGATTACAAGGAATATGCATTTACGTGTATGGAGGTGGTCTCTGGGTGGGAGTGGAAATGGGAGGACAGAGGGGTAGGTTGGGGCTGCACTGCAAAAAAACTCTGTATGCCATGCTACAGAGCTTGGAATTCATTCTTTAGGCACTGGAGAATCATGAGGATTCATTTCATCGATTCACCATGTATTTATCAAATGCCTACCAAGCGCCAGGAAGGCCTTGTAGGAAACAATAAAAGAGTATAAGGTTTCGATTGAGTGAGTAAAAATAAACATGTCCAATGTAGGAGAATTTCCATGACATATCTCAACTTAGGAACTTGCACTATGAAACTATCAAAGTCCAAGCAAAATGAAGATACTACACCTTTCTCTTCATTACAAGTAAGCCAGCAGAGACATCTGTACAACACAAGAAGCTCACATCTCCACAGAATTAAAGAGGAGGTAAAAATCCAAGTTATAGAAACATTGTTTTATATTCAATTCCAAGGACTATGTCTCACATTCCTTTGAATGAACACAACACAACACTTGAGTTAAGTGACTTTAGAGGAGATGGAATTATCTCATTAAATATAGTTCATCAGACTAGCCCTGACCAAGCGCAGAAGGCATATTCCCATAAGAATGTTAAATGTGAGACGTAGCAAAAATTTTTCCATCTTTTGGACCCCTGAGAAACTGTTTGCTGGCAAAATCTCTCTAAAGCATTTGGTCTTGTCAACCTTAAGACAATGCTTGGTCTTTACACTCAAACTTGGCCTCAAGCTTCTGAGATCTGAATGGCATCATACAGGGATATGATGGGATATAAAAAACCAGGTGACATCCAGACCCTGTCTATATCATACCTTGATAGGACGTGCTGGCTGAACAGATGTATGGAGGAAACAAAGAACATCCTGTCCTTTCTCTGAGTAAGACATCCTCCAGGCGGTAGCACTACAGTTAAACTGTTTTCATCCAGAACTAATTCACAACAGTGACCACTTATGAAGGAGCTAGAATTAGGTGAGTCAAATGAATGATCATCTTTTATAAACAAGGAAAGCAGTCATTTGATTAACTTCACAAATTTACCTGGTGCAATTAAATACCCGCATGCATGCATACACACCTAGAGCAGCTTTCTGTGCGGTATGGAACACATTATCTTTCGACATGGGAGAAATTCTCACAGTGGTCACCAATGTTTGCCTTCACTGCGGAGGCAGAGTTAACCTATCAGACGGTAACTCTAAATGTGTTTTATTACCACTGAGAATGCGCAACGGAGGATCTGGAAGGGTTTTCATGTTTATTTTGGCTCCGGCATTTTCCACGTACCCAGCCCTGGGAATCCTAAAGAAAACGTGTCCTGTTTCCAGCTCTGTGCACTGCCCCATTGTGTTCCACTTCCCTCACTGGTGAAAGTGAAAACGAAACCAGCACAAACACTCCATTGTTAACAATGAAATATGTACTGGCAACTGGAAGTTTTCACAAAACAGACCTGGTTGTGTCATGGCAAGGAGATGTTGAGTGGGGAGGGAGTTACAGGAGCCTTTCCGGCTTCAGAGGTGTGTCCTGCACTTTTGCTGAGATGCTGAGGTGACAGGGCTTTGGGTTTTTTCCATTATACTCGTGTAATGCTCTTGGTTTGATTTACTCAGTATGCACTGGCAGCGTTTGAAGGCTTCTGTGGGAGCCACTGGGCTGCCCAAGCTGAGGCACAAGCCCTGCCAGGTCTCCATAGTAAATACAACACGCACGAAGAGGAAACAAGCATAAACAATCTATTTTCTCCTGTAAAAGATGACATTGTTCTCCGATCTCTGGTCCTGCTTCACTTTGTTACTTGGTGGTGCCAACTTGGTGCCGTACAATGAGCTATTCCAAACACAAACACAGAAAATAAGCCTGGACCGCATGATGTGCACATCCATGAGGCCCGCATCCAGGCGGGTTCCAAGAGGAGGATGCTGGTGACCTCTTTGAGCATCCTGTACCCTGCATGAGTGAGCAAGGAGGGCTTCCCTGACCCCCAGCCTACGACAGTTCCTGAGTCACAACTGACAGAACTGTGTCCCCTTCCTTATTGCACTTATCTCTGTTTCTAACTACACATTTCTTTGTGTGACTATCTGATTTGGATCTATCTACTCATTTTGATTATAAGCTCTATGAGAGCAAAGACCTTGCCCATTTCAATTCACCATCATCTCTCAGGTTCATTGACAGTATCTGGCACATGGAAAACAATTAATAATTATTTGTTGACTGCATTCCACAACTCCATTTCATTAATTTTTCCCCTAGGTTTATGAAAAAGTTTCTGAATCCACAAGGTTCCTTTAGTGTTTACTAAATGCTACCAACACTGAAGTTAAAGTGGGAAACCATCTATTGCTAGAGGCATAAGAAGGGGATGTAAGCCATTCATTCAGCATTTTTGTAATACTTGTGGTATTAAATAAATGAATGCTCTTAAATAAGGCAATTTTGAAAATCTTATCAGTTCCATATATGAAAAATCCCCAAGTGAATTTTGTAGAGCTGTCAAATAAAAGCCTTCCCATGCTTACTATTTACTTGTTGTCTTCTGGTAATTTCTACAGAGGAGAAGATGTTTTCAGAACACATTATGTCTTTTAATAGGGAAGATGATATGGAAAAAAAGACCTTTGGAGAAGGGAATATCATTCACTTGGTGAGAATTTTATTAAGTCACTAAAAAGACAGCAGCACATTCTCCCTTTTTCATTATGGTACAAAGTGAAATTTTTCTCCAAACTGTGCATGTTAGGCACATGCATTTGGAGGAAAAATGCTAATTCTACCTTTTGTGTAATGATTGTATAAAGGCCCTCCAAATACACTGAAAAGTCACTGTAATCCTGTTCACCGCAGAGCAGAAATTAGCTTGAGGCAGGCCAACCTGGATTTCATCCCAGGATGTGAAGTTACTGAGGCACCAGAAGGAACGACCTCATTTTAAGGTGTAGACTTCTTTCTACCCACGGGCAGCTTTATGGTGACTGTTCTGGGGAGCGATTGGCTCTAACTGCCTGGGTGTTGGCAATCACATCTGGATATAAAAATGTCAACACTGGCATTATTCTGGATGGCCCTCAAAGTGGTCTCATGTACAGTGAGCACAGCACAATGTGTGTACTGTTGCGATTATGCACCTGGGTGATTTTAAGAGAGCACACACACACAGGAATGAATCAAGAGAATGCTTGATTTTTCCTAAGCAATGATACATTTACAAGACATTCGGGTGTGCATGAGTGTGGCAGAAGTTTCAAACGGAAGTCTACATAAACGTAAGTTAACCAGGAGGCACAAATTCATGCCTCAGTGTTCCCTGCTATGTCAAAATGTGGCGTGAGCTAGTTGTTTTTTTAATTACAATTTTAGCAAAACTTAAAATATATTTAAAAAAAATGGACTGTTCAACATTTATGGAACCTCTGGATACTGTCTGTAGAACCCAAGAGTTCTGATCATGGTTTGACATCCTCTGAAGTATTGGAGCCTATGGTGGGGAGAAGAGGAAGGGGGTAAGGACAGTGGGCGAGAGCCAGAATATAAACATTAGAATTCTCCAAGCCATTTACAACCTATTTGGTGAATTCAGACTTAACCTTGTCACAAACTGCCTGTCTGACTCTCAGTTTCCCCACTTTCAAAATGAGATAGTTGATAAGGAGTTCCCAAAACACCAAATCCAATGGCAACAATATTGCCCTACATGCTGTATAGTTCAGTTTAGAAAAAATAATAATAAAGATTTTGCATCATAAACAAAAAGAAGACTACTCCCTCCCTCAGTGTGGTTCATAGCATGTCACGATTATCAGAGTCATCATCGGGCTTCGGAGACTCTCCCCGTCAGACCTGGTGCACAAATGGGTATGACCGATTGGTTTCTATTTCCCTTCTATCTTAACAGACAAAAATGAGTTGCACCATACATCGCATTTGACATCGAAAGTAGTTAGAACTGTTGACTTTAGAATGACTCTAAATATAATTTCAGCTAGTCTTATAGTTGTTCTATTGAACAAGCATATATTCTTGAAACATTTCTGCCACACAGCGTCACGCCACCGCCTGAGTCATGATTCTTACCTATCACTTATGGGCAATGGACAGAACCTCCCTGTAACCTGTTCTCTCTTCACATTCCCAGCTACTTCTTGCACCATAAGGGGTCTCGCACAGATGGTTGCAGATACTCTGGTCTGCATTCCATACTCTGCCCATACACCTAAAAACTGCTGCCCATCAGGCTTGCAGTGAACACCCAGGTAGCACAATCTGCTGTTAGGAAGAAGGACCCGAGGATTGCCCATGCCATTCCCATTTAGTCAGGGAATTCCAATGCCCTCAGTGAGGTGGGGGGGGGGAGTCCTCAGGCTTTAGGTGGGATGTCTCTTTGGCATGCTAGATTCCATGCCCCATGAAGGTAGGCATGGCTGGAGCAGGGCCAGTACAGGCTCCTCTAAAGCATGAGACCCAGGCCAGAGGCCGCTCTCGCCTGGGTCTAAGGCATACAATGTAGCGATCCACATTTTAATTCTATAACCTTTGAAGAAATAGGTATAAATAACCCTTACTCTATATGTGCATGCCTGGCTATATACTGAGCAGCAAGAACCCAATACCCTATAAAGACGCCTGACTGTCATGTTGGAGGCAGCCCCGTAAAATTAGGTGTCTAAGGGGCACTTAACCCTCCCTTATCAGTCAGAGAGAAGCTAAGTCATTTGGCCCTATGTTATACACCTACGACTACAACTATAGTTCAGACTTACAATGATTGTCTTAAATTAATTTCTACCCAAAAGGCCAACCCCTTCAAGGAGCTTACAGACGGAAAAATAAAACCCCCAAATAATTACAAACAAGACAGAAAGCAGTATTATGAAAAGACATTAATAAGATGTTACTCTGGAAACACTGAGGGAGGAAGGAGGAATTAATTTCTGGAGGGGGTATCAGAAGGGGACATTTGAGTCAGGTTTTGGAAGATAAGGAATATAATAGCATTTCTCTTGGCTGTAGGATGTCAGTTTCAAATCAGTTAACTTGTAATTCCTTTAACATTCCACAAATTAAGTGGATTCCCAGTTCCTGTATGACATAACCCACTAAAAAATGTGTATTTCCAGGGAAGTGGAGTGTAGTCCTTTTCTCTTCAAGAAATACTAAAAATAAATACCAGTTCAGTCTGAAAAACTGTGATTCCAAGTCTTTATATGTAACCATGTGTATGTAAACCAATGCATCACTATATTAAATAGATTTTTCCTTTAAATAGAAAAAACAATGGGAAAAATTTTAAATGTAGTACCCTATAGGAATCATATCCTTTATCACTGCCATTAAATTCCAACTATCACTCTTTCAAATAAAGTCTGAATTTGTTCCAGTGTCTTTTCCAGTTGCTAATGTTTTTTACTTTATGTCACCAAAAGAAATATAGAGTATGCAGTACAAACTAGATACTGCAAAATCAGGTATTTATGATTGCCTTTCTCCTTTTCTCTGTGAAATAAGTTGTCTGCGTTTTCCTGTCTGAACATATCAACTTTCAGCAAGAATGGAATGTTAATTGATGTTACGCACTAGCTGGGCTATTATTTCTCAAATTTAATAAGCAAAAAAAGAAAAAAAATCAAAACTCAACTGGGTTTCCTGTTTTTATTTATGGATTTTAGTGCCAATTTGGGGGGATCAAAATAACGTGCCTGTTTCAGTTACGGCTCATCCTTCCCTCAATTAGTGTACCCAAGGAGACCAGTTCCTTCCATCTGCTCCCCTGATGACTGTCCTCATCACAAAGCCTATTCAAGCTTCTCCCCAGGGCCTCAAAAACAACATTGGAAACAACTTCCTAGGGAAGCTTGCAGCCTACCTCACCCTTCCCACTGGGGAAACACAGGACTCAGCCCTTTCTGGTGTGATTACATAAGAATACAAGGGCTCACTTGACTCAGCCCAAAGCTGAGGCATAGCCTTTAAATATCATCATGTGCCTTGTCTTCTCAAAAGCGATGGTGTATGCTGGGCAAAGAGGAAACAAATATGGTTTATCTTTCAACAATGGTGACGCACTCCAAGGAATCCTCTGCAAATATTCTGATGCTCTAGATAAAGCACATAATGTTGGGAAACTAAGTGGTTTTACATGTCCAGGTTGTATTATCGGTATTTTAGGGGTGGGGGTGGAGTGGGGAAGCAGAACATTTTTGGAAATTGATTTTTTTCCTAAGGCATAAAAAAAGAGAGAAAAAAGAGATCACTCTCTTTTTTTCCGACTCCCCTTCCGAATTTCTACATCTCAGCTGAGGCACAACTGGAATTTGGGGAAATAATTTTTTGTTGTGCAGAATATTAGCCTCCTTGCAACCACCTCTAACCCCCAAGTCATTGTGATGGCCAAAGACATGGCCAAACATTTCTCAACAACACTCCCGACCCAGGGCACTGCTGCCCCTCAAAGAACCAGTTTGAGGTTAAAGATGGACCATATGTGAAAAATGACATATTGACCCAAGAGAATTCTTTCTCTTAAGGCTTAATCTAAAGCTTTGAGGGCCATTTCTTTAGCCTCCACGGAATCAAAATGTTGATCTCTGCATCAACCTTCTGCCCAAATAAGAAGGACAGCAAAGGGACATTCCTTGGCTTTTTGTATCTATGCACGAATTCACTGTATGTAAAACAGATCTTTCAAAAAAAGAGTTATTAGTGGTTACTTCCAGGCTCCTCTTTTTATATTTTGGGTGCTGAATTTCACAAAAATTCACCCTAGAAACAATGAACTACAAGGAAAAATAGAAGCTAACCAAAGTCAATAGCTATTATGGTTTCGTGTCTGCATGAGACAAAGAACAGGATATCATAACTGTCATTCTTTGCCAAAACAGAGCCCTTGGGTTTACTCTTTCTATTTTGGCCTGGATGAAGCCTTCACCCAGCAGGGTAGTGCTACTTGCTCATGGGTCATCCAAGTTCACTGTAAATTTAATTTCTTCTTCACAGCTGGCAACACAGCTTCAGAGGAGTGCTTTCACACACCTGTGAGAGCATGCTGGCTGTTTCTCAAACCAGGATGCTGCAGACAGTTCAAAGTTCCTGGTGCTCTCTCTTCCCTGACCTTGAGCTGTGTTTCCCCAGACATTATACATGCAGCTCTGAAAATAGTGGTTATGGCAAAAAGCATTTGGAAACTCGTAACTGATTCCTTTCTAGTGGCTAAGATGCAACAGGCTATTTCTGCAATGGCCCTATCCACAATAAGCCCAGCCCGGATGTGTGTAGTTGTAAGCAGAACGATTTCCTCCTACCCACTGCTATATAAAAAAGTGCAAAGACATTCTGTCCACCAACTGACCACCGGCAGTAATAATATTAAGGGGTGCAATGGGGGCAATTTGTCATTCAAAAGAGGAAAAATAAGTTTAATGTAAGAACAACACTCTCACTCACCACTGAGGTAAGAGCCATCTGAAAACTGTAGATGCGGGCAAGGCCAAAGTCAGCCAGTTTTATTTGTCCACTGCTGGTTACCAGAATGTTCTGCGGTTTTAGATCACGATGCACTACTCGGTGAGAATGAAGAAAGTCCAGACCTCGGAGAAGCTGAAACATCATATCCTAAATAAAACCAAAAAAGAAAATCAATACACGGTCAACACAGAAATTCAACATGCTGAATCCTCAGCACTTAGGAGAGTGCCAGGCACAGAGAAAGCATTTGATAAATATTTGCTGAATGAATGAATTTGTCTCCCTTTCTCTCTCTCCATTCTCCCATTCTCAAGATCACTACAAAAAATTTCCCTCTCAACCTGTATTTCATTAATGAAAGGACAATTTAAAAATAGTTTCAGATGGTATAGGAAATATCCTGGAAGAATATATTTACCAAACTGCTGTCAGTGGTTAACGCTGGGGAGAGGAAGTAGGAGGCGGTGAGAGGGGGATACTTTTTACTTCATAGACTTCTATATGGTTTAATACATGATTTTGACAATTAAAATCCATGAATGATAATAATATTAATGCTAACTCTCATTATTTTTATAGCATCGAATACTAAGCAGTCACTATGTGTCAAGCACTGTTCCAAGCACCTTCTGTTGAGTAACTCAATCCACACAAGAACATTGAGGTAAATAATGTCATCATCCCATTTTACAGATCAAGAAACTGATACATAGTAGGTGTATGTAATTAGCTCAAAGTAACACCACTAGTAAGAGACAGAGTCTTGATTCAAATAGAGTCTGGAAAAACTGGATTCAAATCCCCAAGGCACTCCTTTATTAGATCAATGATCTAATGAGGATGTAAAACCAGGTAAGCTATTGAACCTCACTGAGCCTCAGTTTTCCCATCTGTAAAATGGGAAAGTAACAAAACCTACTTCAAATAATCATTGTTTATAAAGCACTTAGCATTGTAGTCAGCATTCAATAAATGGTAGCTATTATTGCTATCATTATTAACCAGCATGGAGTAAGAGGGCATTCAGAAAATAAACCAATGTCATATGTTTTTCTAATTTTAGAACTGATAAAATTAGACACAAGATTTAAACTCAGAAACAGTATCTGAAAGCAGGAATTTAAGACGTTGATCATGCTATGATCCTCTGAAATCTGGGGTTAATAGGATTGACCTACCCCTCAAAATATTGTGAGAATGATGTATACGAGGGAGGAGAAAATTATCTTGTTCCTATAAGGGTTAGAACAATGATTAGGCAGCATCATGGGCTTCAGAGCTGGCAGGGGCTGTGGGGACACACTTGTTCATCAGGTGGACCATATTTGGTTATTGGTTTACAAGACTGGTTCTTCCTTCAGAGTTGGGAGAGCTGTCTTCCCATCCCAGCTTGTTTAACATCAAAGCCTTAGCTTTTTCATTTAGAAAATGGAGAAAATAGTGCTTCCTTTTCATAATATTATGAGATGTAAATGAACTAATACATGTAAAGGGGTAGTGTAGTTTCTGGCACAATGTAAACATTTAACAAATGATAATCATTAGTGTCCTGTTTCCTGGGGGAGACAGAGTCACACAAAACTATAAGAAAATATGGCCAATGCCACAAGGTCATTAAACAAAATGCTAAGGGTGGGTATACAACAACAGAGGTTCCCTGGAATCCTTTTTGAGATCCACCTAAATGGATATTCTGAGCCGGCAGGGGTTACTAACTTTCCAAAGGTGGAAACTGGAGAAGACCGCACTGTCAAGGGACAGTCCTTCATGACTTAAGAACCACTGCAGGTTAAATAACTTGCAATGAATAAACAGGAGTGTGAAAATGAAGCACGAAATGTTAACAAAAGTAGTTTTCTGCTGTGGCAAATACATCTTTATTGGAAACATATGCACACAACTTGTAAGCACTGGATTTTAAACAGCATGACTAACCTAAAGTAATGTCATGCTGGCTTGTCATCTTTAGCTTCTTATACGCTAAGCACAAACCATTTAAAACAGTGCAAAGAATAAATCTGCTTGGTTCATGTTTCACTGTTCAAACAATTTAGGCAGCCAATTAGCAGAATAAAAATTTTAAAATTTGAACTAATTAATAACAACGCCCATCTAAATTTATAAAAAGCCTGAACTACAGAGTAAAAAAAAATGTGTATTGCTTTTATTTGTGCATTTATTTATATAGCACATACTATACTTTTCTTAATTATAAAATTGGTGCATGCTTAATGAAGAAAATTTTAAAGAATTCCAGAGGAAGAACAAAAATCACTCAAAATCCTACCACTCAGAGAACATTCCCTTCAGTAATTCAACTGTGAAGTAGGTTGATGAGCATGATGGACTTGTAGTAAGTATGTTTTGGGGACTCCCCTCAATCTTTAACCATCATTCATTGGAACATTAATCTCAAAGGGGAAATATACTCAACTACGTCAGGAACTCTGGTCACAATAAAGAATAAGATATGGCCTCAATTTCTGAGAATATGAATGAATAAACTGTAACACTAAATGAGGTAAGAAAAAACATCTTTTCTTCAGAATCACAAGAAGTGGTTTGATCAAAGACATTTCAAAGGATTCTCTACTTAAGCTTATTATCTGGTTCTATCTCGATTTATAGTATTGTGAGACATACTTTGAAATTAGCTCCTCAAGATTTTAATCTAAATTAATCTGTTTTATACAAGACTCAAATATTTCACAGTAATCCCAGTGATGCAATGCAATGAAACTACGGATACTGCCAATTAAGGCTCTTTAAGTTAAACACAGGTTTAAAACCTTTTTATGTTACAATGCACAATTCTGGTATAAAAGGTTTGCACATCTAGCCATACTTATGATAAACAGTCACTTGGGGCCCTCACTTTGAAACACGGAACGTGGAAGCATGTTTCAACAGGACACTATCATGGAATGAAGTCTGGCTCCCAGTGACGTCAGATGGGGTTTTGTCCTTGGCAAATCCCCTAAAAAGACTCTGGACTTTAGTCTGAAGACCAGAAATCTTTAAAGCCTTGTAATCATTTCTTTTAGGTGTTCTAGAGCTCTAATCCTCTTATTTCTTTAAAAACCAAAGAAGCAAATGAAACCTACCTCAAGCATTTCTAATGGAAAAAAGTTTTATCATTAGGTCTTTTTTTCCAACTACAAAAAAATTATGAATAGTTCCAAAAGATACTAAAAACATCCAATTTATACCACACAGTAAATCAAGAAATGGCAGCTTTCAATGGACAGTTCTGGATTTTTGGATATATCTACCTAATCTAAGTGATACATTCACATCCTCAAAGTTTTAGCAACAAAAATGTACATCAATAGTTTACCTATTTAAAAATTAAAAACAAGACATATATAACTTGTAGGCAAGGATAATCATTTTTTTGCCTCCTTACAATGTGTAAACCACAGTCTTTTCAAATTTGTTATCCAAATAGCTTCACAATGATTTATTGTTTCTTATGAAGGTCTCCTATGAAGGGTGTTAGAAGAGTCTACAGTCTAAAACAGATCATATTCAACAAAGGTTTTTTACACTAAACTGATAACACGTAAGTAGGGGTTACGATTATAGAATTAGAAGTGAAAGATCACATGAGTCTACACATAAAAGGGTGATGATAAAGTCATAAAGAAAGTAGAAGACTATGGACAACAATGAGGGCTAGTCCCAGGATCTTTTTTCCATCTTGCAAAACTGAAACTCTATACCCATTAAACAGCTCCCCATTTCTCCCTCCCCTGCAGACTCTGGCAACCACCCTTCTACTTTCTATCAATTTGACTACTCTAGATACCTCATATAAGTGGAATTATACTGTACTTGTCTTTTTGTGACTGGCTTATGTCACTTAGCGCAATGTCCTCAAAATTCATCCATGTTGTAGCATTATGTCAGAATTTCCTTCCTTTTTAAGGCTGAATAATATTCCACTGTATGCATATACCACACTTTGCATATTATCCATTCATCTGATGATGGACATTTGGGTTGTTTCCATCTTTTGGCTATTGTGAATAATGCTGCTATGAACATGGGTGTACATTGCGACCCTGCTTTCAATTCTTTTGGATATATATACCCAGAAGTGGAATTGCTGGATATAGTCCCAGGATCTTGTAAAATCACAGTTCTCTTGTAAAATGTGGTACAATATTACTACATAAGCAATGAGGTAATGAATAACTAAGCCATATTTAGGCTCTGGACAGTCAGTCAGGTGGGTTCATTCACTCACTGCTGATTTCACTTACTCCTTTCACTTCTGCGCTCAGGGAGAATCTGCCGAAAGTCACCGCATCAAGCTTACTGTATGGTACACACCTTTTACTCTACTTCAAAATTTGACAGGGGCTCCTTCAGGTTTTCCTGATCAATTCACCAATAACAACAATGGGCTGCAAAGATTGCTTTGTAAACAGGTTCCCCCTACTTCTCACTTTGGTCCTTGGGAGCACCCAAAGAATGCTTCATTCAAAATCACAAAGGGCAAAACAAATTCTGACAAATCAAGAAGAGAGTTAAAACAGGTTCCTCAAAACTTCAGATCACCTGGAAAGCTGTAATTGGTGAATTCAAAGCAAGCAGTAAATGAAAGGACCTGGAGACCAGCTATAAGAGTCACAAGTGAGCTTTGTTCCAAAGAAGAGCAGTCAAACTGTGCCATAGTGTCCGTTACTTCACCACTGTGCTGTGGGGAGAGGGGGACACACACTGGATGACTACGATGAGATAACTGAATAAGGCAACACATTGCCTTGGGGCTCTTCAGCAGAAACAAACGCAAAGCCCCTAACCGCAAGTGCTGGCTTCCCACTTTTACTGCTTCTAGGCAACTGGATAAAAGCATAATACAAGTGGCTTTGTATATAAATTTTATTAATAAATACATATTCTGAAGAGAGAATGATAAGAATCCATACATTATTCATTCCTGGAAGCAATGATAATGCTGAGTAAGTAAAGAATCAGTCTCAATTAACTAGAAATAAGAAAATAACAGCTGATTTTCACCAAGCCTGCATATGTTGTTGGTGTCTGAGGGACAATGTAATGACTAAATGGACAGTCTGCAAGAGGAATCATTACCTCATCATGATGGCTATTATTAACCCACAGTGGAAAGCCGTTGGGAACTGAAACTACAAATATGCAATGTTAATTATAACTTCTTCAGAGCAGGATATAAAAATCAGCATTGTATAAATAAGAAAATACCAAGTACAAGTGCCTAGGATGTTGGCTAATGACCCAAATGGTTTTTGTCCTACACACATAGTTTTGTGATCCTTTTAAAAGCTTTTAACAATATACTGTGGCTATTTCCCCATTTCAACACATATTCTTTATAATAAAAAATTTTTTAAACAATATGCTTTTTAATGGCTGCATTTGAACAAAATACCTTATCCTCTTTCCCCATTCTCCCTCTCAATTCCCTCTTCTGAGAATTTCCCCCTCAGTCCATACTTCCCTCCTTTCCAAATGAGGTAATGTATTAGAGAAGTCAGTTTTCCACAGAGCGGAGCATATTATTATTTGCCTACTGTAGTAGGCCTTGTTGGTTGCCAGCCATGAAAAATTGGTCCAAGGCAATCACATGCCCATTTGCTAGGAATTGATCCAGGGATGGACATGAGACCCAGCTCTGACCAATGAGCCGTATAGACAAGTCTGCTAGAGAGTTTCGGGAAGGATTCTTCTCTTTATAAGAGGACTACAGTAGAAAACTCTTTGCTCTGCTTCCTCCCTACCTCCCAGCCCTGACTCCTGCACATCACGCTCAATGTACTGCTCGAGGGCACGAACTTGCAGCTGTAGCAACCATCTTGAAACATAAAAGGAGACATCACATGCACACATAAAATGTCAGAGTGTAACGAGGGAAAGATTCTGGTCTTTGACGACATCACTGAATAGCTGAATCAACTTTGGGGCTGCCCACCTCTGGCCCTGTAGTTACATCAACAGTAACGCCCTTATTTAAAGCCATTTTTTCATTGAGTGTTCTGTAATTTGCAGTTGAAAATTTATTCTAACAATTCTAACTTAACTAAAATTATATTAACTAAAACTTGTTAAGGTCGCTACCTTTCATTTACAGCCCTCGATCCCCACCCACCCATGGGGCCTGTACCAACATTCTTTTCTTGTTGCCAATTATCTCTTCCAGGTGGTTATCTTTTTCTCTTTGAGACCTATACGTCCTTCCATTACTGTTTACATCCCCTTCTTCATCACTATTATTTGCTGTCAATCCTCCATATTCCTCAGGGACTATGGCTCTTCCTCTCTGCCCCACACTCACCATCTTCCTGCATGACTTCAACATCCCTAGGATGCCCGAGCTAACAACTCACCTTCAGAGAATTTCGACTTCTTTAACCCCATTCTATTTTTTGCAATCTACTCCCATGGCTAAAACCAAAAACGTGCTATTACTCACCTCCAATCTTTTTTGTTAATTAAAATTTTTTTAAAGTTACTTTACATTTATTTGGATAGCAATTACCACAAGCGTATTAGACAGCATAATTAATTAAATCTTCATGCATCATCATTTGCTAGGTCTGCCAATTCCTCACCTCTCTTATTCCATGGTCATTCTACCTTATCCTCTCTACAAAGCTTAACTTTCAATTAGCCTGACTGCTCTCTTTCTCAGCTTTTACACCCTGTTACAGAGAGCTGTTACAGGAGAAAAACGATCACATAAATGTCTATGATCCATATGAAGTCAGTCTCCAACTCTGACTACCTTAGTGCCACCAGGTAATCCTACAGGTTCCTAGTCAGCCCTCTTGCTGTCCTTGGACGTGAGTCTAAATTTTTACTGCTGTCCCTCTACCTTATCATCTCCCTTCCTTCTCTTAGCACACTAGTGTACACTCTACTTCAGAGAGAAACACAGACTATTAAGGGACTGCTCTCAACTCCCTGTGCTCCACTATAAATTTATAAGCACTGGCATCTCTTCTCTCTTGGTGGGAAAGGTTTCCTACCTTCTAAGCAGTATTCATCTTCCTCCTATGCTCTGGATCTCCTTCACTCTAGCTTCTTCAAGTACTTTGCCTTGCTCTACTAACCATTCCCCTTTTCTACTGTATCTGGGACTTCTTCCCTCCCTGTTGTCCCTTAACCAATAAACAACCCAAGCAACCCCCTTTGTTTCTCAGCCAGTGGTCTTTACACAGCAGGGCACATTTTCTTACTCCTCATCCACAACACATCACTGCAGTGAAGCTCTTATACGACCACCAATAACTACTTGCTTGCCACAACCAACCGGACATTCCACTCCTAACTTAACCTTGCCATGGCATTTCACACTAGATCCCTCCCTCCTCTTCACTGTTCTCCAAAATGGAAGGATGTTCTGTTTCTGATTAGAAATGTAATGCATATTCACTGTTAAATTTTAAAAAACCAACACACAATGAAAAAGGAAGGAAATAAACAAACACCACCTACAAATCTTCCATCCAGAAATAACCACAATTAACATATTGGTGTATCCTTCTGTAATTTTTCTATACATATATACTCATACAGATAGTTATTCTCTGTTCTATAAATGGAATGCTAGTATAAACGATTTTGTAATTGCCTTTTTCATATCATAATGTACACTGAACTCATCTGCATGTCAATAAATACAGATCTACCACTCAATTGTTAATGGTTGTGTGCTATTCTATTTTTATTTATATACTATCTTTAGCCAAAGGTTTTAAGCATTTATTAAATTACCCACTTTTTAAATGCCACTTTCATCATGTTCTAAATTACTTCAACTTGTTTCTGGACTTTGACTTGTTTGGCTTTGTTAAAAGTACCTGTCTCCTTTAATAATCAAATATTTAGAATACGTTATAATATCTGGTAGGGCAAGTTTCCTCTTTCCACTCTTAATAAAATATTCCTGGATATTCTTACATGTTATTATTCTGGAATGATTTTAAGATCATTTTATTGAGTTCTCATATTCTCTCCAAAATCCTTTTAGCATTTTCACTGATTTTTTTTTGTGAGGAAGACCAGCCCTGAGCTAACATCCGTCACCAATCCTCCTCTTTTTGCTGAGGCCCTGGGCTAACATCTGTGCCCAACTTCCTCTACTTTATATGGGATGCTGCCACGGCGTGGCTGACGAGCGTGCATCGGCGGGCGCCTGGGATCCGAACCTGTGAACCCGGGGCTGCCATGAGCGGACTAAACCGCTGTGCCACCGGGCGGCCCCCTTCACTGATTTTTTTAAAAATTATAAATTGATTTTGGGAGAACTGACACTTTTACAATATTGAGTCTTTCCTTTTCACAACGTGGTGTGGTTCTTTATTTATTCAAGTCTTTTGGGTCCCTCGGTAAAGTTCTATCATTTTTTTCCCTACGCCTCTGTGGTCCCTACTATGGTGGGTCTGGTCCTCATCCTTTCTTACATATACTATAACTACTGATCTCATTCCTCAAATGCATTTTTTACTCTAAGGCTAGCCTGATCTTTTCAACATGCAAATCTGATCCTATCAGATCATTCTCACGCTTGAATGCCCTCAGACAAAGCCCACCTGGCTCTCTGGCCTCGCCTCCTGGAACTCCTGTGGACTTCCTCCATCTTTACTCACTCATTGCCCTATGGCCCCATCTTCTGAGAGCAGGGTCTGCTTTAATCACTCTTCCTCCAGATATACTAGACTCCTAGCATACTGTATTAACAGGTGCCAATAAATGTTCAATGACTTTTCATAGAGAAGTGAGGCCCAAACTAAATTGGAAATGACCATGAAATCTATAAAAGCCACTAGCTTAAAAAGAACTCACTGACTCCTTCCAAGGAGGAGTATTTTTAGCGGATGATAAAACTCCAGGGATACCAGAAAAAGTAGGTTTGGATTAGGGGATAGGGATCAAAGAGGCATGGCATATAAATCAGTATTCCTACCTATTAGCCATTAAAATATCTTCATTTGTGTATTAAGATTTTTGGTTCATTATTTCAGAAATATAATACTCCTAGACTTATATTGAACACTGAAGCATGGAATTAAAATAGTGAAGGATGTTTTCTTTCTATTTTACCATCTCTATTCAGAGTTCTTTTAGTAACTTGCCCATCAAGAAACATGGATTTTAGCACATTGTTCCACAGCTAGGGGTATGACTATAAGCAAGTCCCTTACCCTCTCTCATCCCTAAGGGAAGCATTCCATGGATCAAATCACTTTGCCTGAGTCATCACTTGGATGCAGAACTGGACCATTCACTAAACCTCCTAATAAAACTTTAAGTTTTATATCATCACCAGTGTTTCTCAAAGTGTGGTCTCTTAATCCAGTGCTACTAAGTTCCATTTCATCTCAGCCACTAGCCAACTGAACTAACCAAGTCCCAACTTTTCTGAACCTCAATTTTTCATTTTAAAAAATGAGGATAAATCCTGCCTTGCCATCGTCATAGGACTGCAGAGAGAACTGAGATATTGATTATTTTATTATATATATTTGATTTGTTTTTTTAAATTGTCAAGTGCTATTGAGCTAGACTAGAAATTCTCTGAGGAACAGGAATGTGGTGCATTTTTGTATTCTCCACAGAATCCAACAAGGCACCTTACACTGAGAAATCTGTTGATTTTACTTGATTTGATGAATCACTCAATAGTCTACAGATAGGCATTAAGATGAAGTTTGATGACTTTTGCTCTTGGCTCTGTGCACAGGAGTTATAAAGAATGTTCTCACTAATTAAACTGATTCCTGAGTCATTAGTGAAAACGCCACAATCCTACATCGTGGTTTATCAGCTATTCACTAAGAATTCATTGCGTGCTTCCCAAGTGGAGGCACGAAAGAAGTACAAAAGAAATTTCTCTCAGCAACATATATAACCTAAGCAAGCCACCTGCAAGTGAGATGTAAATTTCCTTTTTTTTTTTTTTTGCTGAGGAAGATTGGCCTTGGGCTAACATCCATGCCCAGCTTCCTCTACTTTATATGGGACACTGCCACAGCATGGCTTGACAAGCGGTGTGTTGGTCCGTGCCTGGGATCCGAACCTGTGAACCCCAGGCCACCGAAGTGGAGCACGTGAACTTAACTGCTATGCCACTGGGTCAGCCTTAAATTTCCATTTTTGAGGGCAATATGATTTAAAAGAAAGAGCACTGAGTTTAGAGCTAAAGGCAACGGATCTGAATTTCTGCTTACTAGTTATCTAATCTAAGGCAGGTTATTCGCAACCATTGTAGGCCTTGGTTTTCACATCGTTAAAATGGAAATAGCCTCAAAAAGGAGAGATTTAATACTATATTATCTATACTTATATATGTTGTAATAATTATATATAACACATAATTAGAACATTAAATATTTAAGTACTTTATATACTGTAAAGTACACGCACATAATGAACTGCTACCATTTATTCAAAAGAAAAATGAGACCCCTACTACATGTAAGGCATTGTGCTAGATGTTGTTATGTGCAAACAGCTAAGACAGAGACTCAGGGAGCTCCTATTTTAATTGGGAAAGAAGACATAAATATGCACCTACACACTTCAAGTCAGCATACGACAAGGACCACAAATGGCACAGGTGCTATAGGCACGAGTAAGCACCCAGGAGGAAGTAGCATCCAAGTTGATCTTGGAGGTGGGCTACTACTAGGTTTGGTGTGGGGAAGCATCTGCCTGAAGACCACATTACAGAGGCTTAGAGGAGGGCAAGTGCTTAGCTATTTGGAGACCAGCAACAGTCCCTGAAGAGGGCGCACTGCTAAATGGGACCACACTGCAAAGGGCTTTATTGCTTGCCTGGTGTAGGGAGTTTATAGCATCTTATCTGGTAGTCAATAGGAAATTAGTGAAAATGCGTAAAAGAATGGCATGTTATTATAGATATTTTCACATATAGAATGGATAGAAGGTGCTGTAAGGAGGTTATTCTTCTACTCTGGACACAAGACAATAGGGTCTGAACTAGACTATTAGAAAGGGAAAGCAAGAGGAAAGGCAATTTAGGAGACAAATGCAATATGTTAATGTTTGTTTTCAGAGCTCATTATTTTTTTTTTGGTGAGGAAGACCAGCCCTGAGCTAACATCCGTTGCTAATCCTCCTCTTTTTGCTGAGGAAGACCGGCCCTGGGCTAACATCCGCACCCTTCTTCCTCTACTTTATATGGGACGCCGCCACAGCATGGCTGACAAGCAGTGCGTCGGTGGACGCCTGGGATCCGAACTGGTGAACCCCGGGCTGCCAAGCGCGAAGTAAACCGCTGCGCCACTGGGCCGGCCCCCAGAGCTCAGTTTTAATGGGCCATCTTTTGAGGGCTCTGCGATAACTCCAGGTTATACACTGGGTGACCTTGGGCCTGTTATTTAACCTCCCTTTTCCTAGCATCTAACCTTAGTTTCCCCATCTGTAAAATGGAGACAACACTTTCTTGTAGGGTGGTTGTGAGAACTAAAAATAATGTGTGCACCTCCCAGCTTGGGTAACAGGTTCAGAACTGGTGCCACTAAATCAAGAAGAGGACCCACCATTAGCAATGGCATCGGGCAACACTCTTAAGTTCAGATCCATTTAGTTTTTTCCAGTTAGTACACGGACAGCCTCCCATCATCCTGAACCGTCATTATCAAGATCAACAAACACAACTGTGTGCATATGAGAGGAAATAATCTTTAAAATATTTATTATTTTAATTAAATCAAGTGTTATGTTGCTTGTTCTTAATTTTGAAAGTCTAAAGATTGATAGTATTTCAGGTCTAGAAGCGTCCTTAGAAATCGTCTGTCATTATTCACCGGATGTATTATACGTCTCTTTTTATAAGTAACTAACTTTCTAAGGTGGTTTTAAGATGCTTTTTACGTGGACTGATTTTTCTACGGGGCCTCCAACTGTTGACGTTCTCTCAAACTGTCCTATAGGTGCTTTCATGGGATAATACTGTTTACTATAAGAATGCAATATAAATTTTTAATTAATATATATATTCAGAAGCTACTACTGAGTAGGGAAAATGTTACTAATGAGCTTTCTTACATAATTAACTTTGGTTGCTTTCCCAGCTTAACAAATAAGAACTGGAATTTGTGATATTATTTCCTTATGTTAGCCATTAATGCTGAACTGTGTGCATTCCAATACAGAGAGGGGGAGAGGAGCAAACTAGGACTCTGCAAAGAACACTTAGCTTCATTTGGTCAAAAATGGTCTTTACAAGGGATTTTATTATAGGTCATAAAACACTGCTTACCACAATGTACCTCTTCCTTGAAAAAGAAAAGAAATCCTTGCAGTGGTGAGAAGCTGAAAACAACACACTGAGAGTATTCATGCCTCCTTCCCATAAACACATCTGTGCATATTATCTGTTTTTGGTAGAGCTGCATGCACAGCTGTTTATGGGGGCTCAGAAGAGGCGGCACTTCGACATTTTTTATTTCGTGTTGTTGCAAGGACTGAATTTTTAAGCTGAATCCTGTTAGCAGAGAGACAGCAAATGCATCTCCAGGAGGAGGAGGACCATATGCTCCTCGCTAATAACTTCTTCAATCTAGAGGAAGAAGAGGCTCTGGGTGGTTATGTCTAGTCAGGAAAAGCATGGAAGCCAAGAGAAAAGGGGATCTTTAGGCTAAATAGAACTGAAGAGCTATTCACCAAGATAAAAATGAGAACTAGATTAAGAATCTCACGACTATCTTACAAAGAATTCAGCAAGTTAACATTAAAATAGTCATTACAATAGGAATTGTCCAGGGAAAGATGGCAGCACTAGGGCCAGAAACTCTTAGTCTTAAGAGTATCCAGGTACTAAGTATCCAGGTACAGGTACATTTACACACCGAGTGCTGCTCTGGTTTAAGGATGCCTCTCCCCCAGCGCAGGGCTCGGTCACACCTTGGACTGGTTGTGGTCTCAAACATGCCCTTCTTGCCTTCAAATCTTTTCCTGGTCTACCTAAAACTCCCAGTCAGCTTTCTGGATCATTCTCTTTCCAGGCATCACAAAATCATCTTCCACTTCTTACACTGATCGTCCAAGGCCTCACCTTAGTAACTACCTGCCCAGGCCTACTTCTATAATTAAAACTGCTAAGAGAAAAGCACCACACAAAGGCTGGAGTGGCTACACGTCATAGTCTCCAACTTCATTTGGGCTTTCAGTATTACCTCCTCTGGGTCTCTGGTAAGCGCCCTTTTCTTTTGTCCACAATGGTTACCACCAACATTCATCATTTGTTTGTGTTCTCAATTATGTGTCTCAGAAGTATCTTAAATTTTAAATTCTGCCTTCAGCTCTTTACCTCATTCATTCATGGCTCCAACATTTAGTCACATTCTGAGGCATTCTAAGTCATAATGGCAGCTGGGACTGCTCTGTTCAGTTTCAGACATGCAAATTTCAATGCTTCCTGCTCATATTTTCTAGAATATTCCACAGCAACTGCAATCTCAATATGTCCCAAAATAACAACACAGATGCTTTACCCCCACCAAAATTTGTTCTTCAGCCTGTATTTCTGATCTTTATAATGGTACCACGGTCCACCCAAATGATCAGTCCAGAAATCTGACAGACATTTTAGATTCTTTCTCTTCTCCCAACCACTCAGCTAATCAGTCACCAAGTCCTGGTAATTATAGTTCCTAAATCACCTTTCAAATCAGCCCTTCTCTCCCATCTCTTACAGTCCTTGTTGAGTCGCCAGTATCTCTGGCTTGGATGATTGCAATAAGTGTTCCAACACAGACAGTTCATGTCTTTAGATTTAAGCACCTTTTCTCCAGTGTTGACTAAATGATATTTCTAACATGTAAATCTGAATCATACAAAAGTCTTCTACTATTCACTATAAGGCAAAGGTAGAACTTAGCTTGCAACCTAACATCTGATTCCTACCTCTGGTTTCATTTCCGACTGTTTCTATGTTCTATTATATCTCCGTCCCTTTGCAATGCTGTTCCCTCTGCGTGGGATGTTCCCTCCATTGCACCCCTGCCCCCCCCACTTCTTGTCTCTCTGGCTCTTTCCAAGACTTACTTTTAGTAGTTCTTGGCCAAGTCCCGGGCAACTCTCCTCACACCCACTGGCTAAACTAGGCATCCCCCTTCTATAATCCCACAGCACTCTTGGTATAGTTCTGTTACAGAACTTATCCTACTTTACTGTAACTGTGATGTCTCCCTCACTAGATTAGAGCCCCTTAATGCTAAGGAAGGAACTGGACATGGGGGTAGGGTGAGAAAAATAAAGAAGCATCCCAGGCACTTTATAGACATTATTTTTTCCCCAGCCACTTTGCATACATTTCATTTCATTCTCACAGCCACCCCGGAGTAAATTAATATTCATTCATTCTAAATTTGCGTCACGGGCCAACTCTTGTGGCAGGTGCTCTGCTAGGCTGGAGAAAAACAGTGCCTGGTCTCGTGGCGCTGACAATGGAGGAGGCAAGGCCGATGCTGAGAGGTAAGCAAGCTGCCGACCATGCAATATGGGCTCCACCTGACCCTGTGCCTCAGGTGTACCTGGCCCTCTTCAGCTGCTCTTGCCTCAGACCTCAGTGAATAAGTATGAGGAAAATGGACAATGTTTTAAAAATATGCTGTGACCTAGCAATTCCACTTCTATGAATTCATCCTACAGAACCAACAGCACAACTTCATAATCAGTCAATACAAAGAGGATTGATGCTATTTTGTTTGAAAGAGTTAAAAAAATGAAAATATCTAAAATGTCTACCAATAGGGGAATAGTTGAATAAGTTACAAAGAGTCTACAATGTAATATTAAGCAGCCATTAGGAAGAACCTGGGTAATTCTCACACGTAAACTAGATAAATTTATAGCGAAAGGAATAAGCCTTAGAGTAATACATACAGCTTGATTGTTTTGATAAAAGAAAAGTGTATATGTTTGTGTATCTGTGGATATGTTTGCACCAGCGTGGCCAGATAAAATAAGGACACTCAGTTCAATCTGAATTTCAGATAAACAACAAGTATTTGTTGCTAAATCTGGCAACCCTATCTGAATCCATATGAAAACATTGGGAAGGAGATATAGTGACAGTCAAAGGCTATTACCTCTGGAGGTGGGAGTAGAAAGGAGAAACAAAAGGAAGAGACTTGCTTTTTTATGTGAAGTGTTTAAAGTGGTAGGACTGTGGGTGATTTCTGCTTTTTTGTGTTCTTCTGAATTTGCCAGTTAAACTTTTATATATATTTATTTAAATGTCCCTTCTACCAGCTACAATTTTTAAGTTAGTAGACAGCAATCTTTTCAAAATATAAAATTTAATGTCTCTGATAAAGTTTGTGAAATAAGAAAAATCCTGTAAGGATCATTTAGATATTTCACATAAACAGAAAGCTTCAGAATTTTCTAAGAAATGACACATCATTTTCTAAATTATAGTTAACAGTGTTGTTTTTAAGTACAACTTATTTGGTTTTGTTTTTTTTTAAACTCAACCCCCTGACACAGATCCTACAGAAGAACAGGTGCTCAATAAATTTTATACTTTTAATATTTAAAGTAAAAGCTAGAGATGGTTCTGAAAGACAATAAAATAATCCATTTTAGGGAAGAGGTAATGATACAAATAATTATCGAGTTGCTTTTTAGACTCTGGTTCAACTGTTGAAATGTTTTAAAATAAAAGCTACATCAATAATGCCCTCTCAGAACAACCCCATACTTTCTTGAGGCTGAGTCAACAGCTTACAAAGTTTTCAGGCAAAACAACCAATGTGAAAACCCTGAGTAGCACCCATCACAACAAGACTTTATCTGGCCTTGACTATTTCCAATCTCTGTTTCTTTCCTCCTGTTTGCTGGAATCAGTATACACAGTCTTTCAAAATGTTTTCTGAAAAGTGTTATCTGGCCTCTAAGGCTGTAAGCAGGCAACTTTTTAGCACAGATTTTAGGGTCATTGCAGACTCTGTCAGACATAACACTTGTTGGTTTGCCAAGAGGTATCAGGTCTGCCAGTGCTTACTAGTGTTTCCTTAATAACTTATACTTGAACGAAGTTAGTTTCTATTTCATACTTTTGTAGTATATCTAAGACAAATATGGTATTTACACCCCTCAACACACACACACATGCATACACTTTATTTATAAAGTATTTATAAAGCAGCACAATGGATAAGCTAAAAGAATTGTTTTTCTTCCTTAAAGTTCATAAAACTCTTTTTTTCTCTTCTGGCATTGTATTTTCAGCATTTTTTTGGTACACAATATTCAAACTGGAAATAGAAAGTTTTTAACATTTAAAAGCCTAGCTATAAGGTTTCATTATCTGTCACATATATTTAGTTTGTAGTTAAAAATATTTTACTGGAGACTTAAGATGTACCAGTATAGGATGTTTGAATTCCATGTCATAAGTTGTCAAAATAAGCTAAAAAGGCATTAGAGAAACATTTGCCTCTATGTATTTTTAAAGTGTTCAGATATAAGAGTTCCAAGTAATGATAAAATCATGTCTGATGCTCTGAGTGAGGAGAGAGGGGAAGGATCTCATTCAAATTCCTACACTTTGGGAGAAGATCTCAGCACTGCATATATCTGACAAAGGACTTATACCCACAATATATAAAGAACTCCTAAAAATAAGTTAGAAAAAGACACACAACCCAATGTTTAAAAATGGTAAAAGATGTAAACAGGCAGGGCTGGCCCGGTGGCATAGCGGTTAAGTTCCCGTGCTCCGCTTTGGTGACCCAGGGTTCATATGTTCGGATCCCGGGCATGGACAGATGCACTGCTTGTCCATGCTGTGGCGGTGTCCCATCTAAAGTAGAGGAAGATGGGCACGGATGTTAGCCCAGGGCCAGTCTTCCTCAGCAAAAAAGAGAAGGACTGGCGACAGATGTTAGCCCAGGGCCAATCTTCCTCAGCAAAAAGAGGAGGATTGGCAAACAGATGTTAGCTCAGGGCTAATCTTCCTCACACACACACACACACACACACACAAAGATGTAAACAGGCACTTCATAAAAGAGCAAATCCAAACGTCCAGGAGCTTATGAAAAGGTGCTTACGCTCATCAGTTATCATGGAATTGAAAATTAAAAGCATAACAAGACACCACTACAACGGTTTAAGTTGACAACACCAAGTGTTGACAAAGATACGGAGCAACTGACTCTTCCACAGCATTGATGGAGAAACATAAAATAATTTAAACCACTTGAGAAACTGTTTGGCAGAACTACTGGGACACAGAAGAACAAAACTTTATCTCACAGACACGATGTTGAGGAACAGAAGCTATACACCAAGTACACACTTTTATATGGAATAAGCCAGCATAATGACCACCTCTAGGGAGGGGTTTATAGATTGAGAAAGGGCATGAAGAAGCCTTTGGAAATGTTCTGTTTCTTGATCTGGGTGGTGGTTACATTAGTAAAAAATCATTAAGTTGGCTGTATGCTTGAGATTAGTGCACTTTATTATACGTCTCTTACACCTCAATTAGAAAAAAGAATCCATCTTTCTAAAATCATCCAGATCTGGGAAGTTATCCCAGTTCAGGTATGCTCTTGAGGACCTCTCTGGCAGGCTTATCGTTAGAGGCTTCATGGACCAGCAGAGAGATCTCAGTTTTCCTTTGGAATCTGCTTCTTCTTACTTCTAAATAGTATAATCACTTCACCTAATTTCTACCTGTATTGCTTTCTTCATTGGTAGATGGGAGGATGACACATGTTTTTCTCATACCCTATTATAATAATCAGGTAATATGCATGTGTCTAAGTGCTTTAAAAAGTATTAAGTATCATATGGACGTACATATTATCATTGTTTATCCAACATTTGAAAGAATCAAACTTTCTCCAAATAATGCTAAAGATCACTGACAATTCCCTGACAATTCTCAATTTCTCTCTCTTTTTTTTTTTTTTTGTGAGGAAGACCAGCCCTGAGTTAACATCTGTTGCCAATCCTCCTCTTTTTTGCTGAGGAAGACTGGCCTTGGGCTAACATCTGTGTCCATCTTCCTCTACTTTATATGGGACGCCACCACAGCATGGCCTGACAAGCAGCGTGTTGCCTGGCGCCCGGGATCCGAACCCGTGAACCCTGGGCTACCAAAGCGTGACCTAAACCGCTGCGCCACCGGGCCAGCCCCTCAATTCCTTAAAATACAAAATGTTGAAAGTTAGCTACAAGTAAGATTAAAAGTGTCCAATCCTATTCCTTCACTCTACAGTTCACTGCAGTGACTCAGGGTATGGGCTTATGAGGTTCTGACCCTGTACCTTTCCTGCTGGGTGACCTTGGGTATATTTGTGTATTTCATTGAGTCTAAAACATCACTTATTTTAAGATTTACCATTATTTTAATGTACCCCTAAGGAAGAAAAACAACTGCCAATTAAACTATGACACAACTCTTTCTTATCATACAAAAGTTTTAGTTACACATATTAAAAGGGCTCTTTAGACTTCTTCAGATTCGGATTTTTATCATATATCTTTCTTGAACATACATCAAAATTAAAATTTCACTGAAATAATTTGATTAAGGTATTCCAAGAATTTCTTCACACTCAATAGTTCTGCTCTTTCCTATTACTTTTCCACTCAAGAGTTTTCGATGTCTGTGTTTTCCCACATGACTTCATCCTCTGTATGATCAAGAGTACTGATCGTTGAGCAATAGAACTCCACTGTTATCTCTATGATTTTCATCCAAGCCATTGAAGAATTCTGCAAGTTTTCAAGCACGTGCGCAGTCAATACCAACTCAATCATGACTGGAGCCCGCTGACAGTAACCATAAAATGCATTCCAAAAGAAGTACCTAAGAACTGCTGAAATATGTACCTAACTTCTTTGAACCCCCGTTTCTTCTTTAATAAAATAATACTTACTCTCACAGGATTGTTACAAGGATTAAATTAGACAATGTTGAGGTAGAGTATTCTAGTTTGAAAATAATTTTTCCGTGAGAAATTTTAAAATGTGGCTCCATTGTTTCCAGGAACCCATGTTGCTGATAAGTTTGTTGCTTTTTCACTTTTGGTCGAAAACAGGCTTCATACTACAATTTCTTTATCCATTCAGTTATCCAATAAACACTCACTGAATACACAGCAAAAGAATATGGTGGGCAGTCTGCTAAATGCCGGGGATCCTAAATTAGAGTCTTTTTCAATAAACTCTTGTAATAGCTATATTATTTAATCTACCAGTTTAGCAATAATATCTGACATGAAAATGAGACTAGATCTGAGGACAATTTCTTTATGAAACTAAGCTAACTCCTAGTGATTATTATATTTTTCTTTATATACATCTAAATATTATTTTTTTATCACACAAATACTATGGAATACATCTGTGTTATGAAAATATGCAAAACTTAAATACAGAGTCGAAGTTCTACTTGACCACCTACTAGGATTGCCAGATAAAACATAGGATGTTCAGCTAAATTTGACTTTCAGATGAACAACTAATAATTTTTTAGTGTAAGCATGTCCCAAGTATTGCACAGAATATACCTATATTAAAAATTTTTTTATTATCTGAAATGGAAATTTAACTGAACATCCTATATTTTTATTTGCTAAACCTGGCAAACTTACCATCTGTTCTAACCTAGTGTCTTCTAAAGAGGTAGCCACTATTATCAGTTTGTTGTATATTCTTCCAGACTTGGTTCTGTGAATTATATGAGATATACATGTACTTCACATAAACGGAATCAGGCTGTCCTCAGAGTTCTAAAATTGGCTCTTTTTTCTCTTTTCTTCACTCAACACTATGCTTTAAAGGAAATTTCTTACAGATCTGTGTCATTCTCTTTACCTGTCACATAGAATTCCATACAGTATCACAGTCGATTTGGCCATCCCCCTACTGATGAACCCTCAGGTTATTTCCATTTTTCCCCTTATAATTAATGTTACAGCAAACGTTCTTATTCATATCTCCTTTTGCACTAGTACCAGGGTTTCTCCAAGAAGTGAAAACGCTTGGTCACTGAATATATGCATTTTTATTTTCAGTAGCTACTGTCACAGATTGCCTCCAAAATGCTGTACCAATTTATATTCCCACCAGTACTTTTTTTTTTTGCTTGCCCCAATTTGATGGGAGAAATGTTTCACTACTGTTTTACTTTTTATTTCTCTGATTACACTGAAGTTTGGGTCTCTTTTTATATTTATTAACCAGTTATTTTTCTATATGCTCACAACTCATCCATTTAATAACCAGAGACCAGTATCACTCTTGCTGGATTGTATTTTGCAGAATCGATCTTTTTCCCTATCTTTAAAAAAAAATGGAACATTTCTCATTTCCAGTATTTCGGCACTTCTCCTAGATTTCTTGAATCCTCACAGGCTACCTGCCCAGCTGTTGCAGCCACCAGCTCTTGCAATGTCCTCGGATATAATTTCCCATTCCAGGCTAAATTCAATAAGACTAAAGTAAATAATTACCTTCTTCTCCAAACTGACAATTGTTCTCTGTCTATTTCTGCTTCTCCTGTACTCTGGACAACGAGTAACCAAGTCCTGTCAAGTCTTTCTTCATAATTTCTCATTTCTTTCCATTTAATCACCACTGCTACCCTTCCAGTATAGACCCTGATCATCTCATTCCCAAACCACTGGAGCAACCTTTTTGACTAATCTCCTGTTGTAATCTCCCTAAATGAGCACATCACCACCAGATTATCAGCTTAATACACTACAATGATCATGTAGTGTTTTAAAACCCCAAAGCCTGCCCTTATTTCCCAAGTGCCCATACGATCAAGTCCATTTCTCTCCTGCTTAACTGACTTCTTGTCCTCATCTCTTGGATGTGCCCAGCCTGAAGCTGTCTTTCCCCAAGTGAAAATTGGCCACTTTTGAGCAAGACTTTCAAATCCTGGCTTCTTCTGGTTTGTGTCACTTGTGTCTCAGAGTAACATCTTCAAGGTCCTAACACAAGTGCTGCTTTCGTCATGAAGCCAGTCCTTATTTTCCTCCCCTCTGAATTCCTTGTCATTTATAACACTCACATGGCATTTGTCATATACTGCCTTATGTGGTGGCTATTTCTCTCTATATTTTATTTTCCCTTTCTAGATTTTAAACGATCTGTAAGTTGTGTTTATATATGTTCATATTATTTAGCACCGTGGCTTGAACATTCTGCTGTACAAGGACTTACAGAATAAATTAGCTACAAAACTAGAATATATTTCTTTGCTAGATGGGCTTTCTTATTCCCATTTAGAACATGCCAAGAAAGGTGATACATCTGAAGTATATCACATACTAGAATATTTTAAAAATTAGCATTTCAATTTGGTCAGCTGCCATCAGAAAAACATGGCTAAAAACTGAGGGAAAATGCACAGATGTTAAATATACTATATTCCCAGGGCTTTCACTTTTTAGGTGTGCCAGTACACAATGGAAACTTCTTAAAATCAACTCCCTTCAATAATGATGACATATTGTGTGTTCTATACTTAGAAATTTCAGTGATAAAAGTTTACAGGATTTGACTTTCCAGAAAATCTGAAGATTTTTTATAGTAATTCAGGAGGTAGCAAAAAAGAAATGGGAGAAAATGCGAAAAGATGTTTTATAGTCAATGAAGGCCTAACCCAGAAGGAAGAAAGGCCTTTAGGGGCATCAAGTAGATCAAGTGACCTTAGTGGTCATTAAAGCCTCCGTGCATTATCTACTTGGAATCACTTTAGACAATTTTGATAAGCTACTGTCATTACTGGTCAGACCTTGGTGTAGTGCAGTGACCACTCTGGCGCTCTACATTTGAAAAGTACATGCCGGTAATAGAAAGTACACAGGCAAACAATCATCATCCCTTATATGATTAAGATGCTGGACTGTTTATAAAATATTTTATATGTTTTTAACTGATTTGATTTGCACATTTTTGTCCTTGTTTTACAGATAAGGAAACTGAGGCTCAGAGAAGTTAAGTGACTTGCTCAGGTCACAGAGCTAGTAACAAGGCATCTTGTTGCCATGGACTCTCTTTCTCTGCATCAAATAAATAAAATGAAACAAGCAGAGAGTGTCTCCTGGGCCTTCAGACCATTAAGTACTGTGGTGCTTCCCCAAGTCTAGTTGAGGTGTTGCTTCCTTAGGCTCCACAGAAGGCAAAAATACACAACTACTCACACCCCCACCACCCACTTCCTCAACCATACCTGTGCAACTAATGAATGTTAATGCAAAGTTTGCAAGGTGATTTCTGTAACTTAAAGTCAACTGAGAACATAAAACATATGCTAGTGTCCAAAACCAAACCTGAAATTCTTCAGGGGAGGCAAGCTAAATTCTCATTCCTTTAATTAGGTGTGCATTTTGATCCTTTGGGCCTCTACTGCACCTCCTTTGTCCCCTTTACATATCTCACAGGGAACGTCTGACAGCTTTGGAGCACTCGCCGTGTGTGTCCTCTAAGCTTTTGAAGGCATTCTGCTTTACTTATTTTAGCCATCTCTAGTCCTGTGATGGCACAGGGCTTTGCACACAGAAGATAGGCAGTAAGTTTACTGAAAAAAGGCCATGTGTTTATTCGACATATATCCTTATTTGACAAATATGTAAGTAACTGTGCCAGAAGCTACCAGGGAAATAGAATTAGGAATAAGAACTTTGACAATGCATGAGGATTACCGAAATGAAATAAGCAGGCAGGAATCATTATAACTCTTCATGGAGAATAAGAAACATACATGGAATAAGGCTCTATTTGAAGAGAATAAAATGTTAAGAATGAAAGTTCTAACAAAGAAAACTATATGGATTCTGGGGTTAGGTCAGTAAAAATGAGGGCAAACTTCACACTAACATTGTTTTTAGAGAATGTGCAAGTAAGTACATATAATAACTCATTTAAACCAATAACAAAATGTTTTAAGTAAAAGTCTTTATTATAGGATGGTTTTGTTCTCACTTATAAGGCTTTTGGAAAATCTACTGGACTAGAATATAATAGGACCTGGGTTACAGCTCTAGCACTAGTCTTAACTTCATGACTTTGGGCAACTTACCCAACCTCTTTGGGACTCACTTCCTTAAACGTAATGTGGAGAAGCTAGGCTGTATAAATTCTAAGGTATTTTCCAATTTTGAAAATTTAATAATTTCATTGATTTGTATATAAGTGATACCTTCAAACCTTTAAAAATGCCCTCCTGAGTAGGTTAAAAATGGTCCCTCCAGTTTTGTTCACACTTTTAATTTGTAGATCCTACTAAAACCTTGTCAACTTCTCAAGATTTCAAGTTGAGCTGGCACTATACCATAGTTAGGAAACTACGGGAAAGAGTAAAATGGGAATGGGATAGATGTACATGACATCTATACAAGAATAATATATATAAGAATAATATACAGTCACAGCAACAAAACTTTATTGTAACAAGCCATTTCTGAAGAAAAGCAAAACCAAGAAATGGGTTTTTGCCACATTGTGGAAAGTGAGCCTTTTTCAACATCCCAGTCATCTTTTGAGACCTGATGGAACAACAAGAACACTGGCTTTGAAAATCTGTCTTACTAACTACATTCGCAATATGAATTTCAAGTGCATTCTAATAGGTTTCTACAAGACCTGCTGTGGTTTAATGCAGCTCTCATGATATAAAAATTTACCTGGCAGAAACGAAGTAAAAAAAAAAAACAGGATTTAATGATATTTAATGGTACAGTTCATAACGGCTTATAAAACTATTCCCAGATTTTGAGGCAGAGTGTGGATTACTAGCTAAACAACTACAAGATATATTTTATACAGGGGCATTATATTTGATCATTACAAAAATTGATAGTAAAAATTATAGCCTGGGAGGCTTTCCTATTTTTGAGACAGGAAGTAGACACAGATTCTAATATCTACAAAACACTAAAGAAATTCCAGGAGTGGTGTCTGAAAAACGTGATACAATTATTTCTTCAAAATACTAAAATTCTATTTTCAGTGGTCTCTCACAACCTTCATTTGTTCTCAAATAAAGGCACAAAATACTAAGTCACACAAGAAAAACTGCTGAGAAGTCTTAAGGTGACGACGAATTGATAAATCTCCTATTTCAGAAACTAGATTATTACTGATATTTTAAGGAGAAAAGGGGTGTTTAGGATAAATTATTGTTTTGAACTAAGTTGGGCTCTAACTCACAATTGCGTTGACATTTGAGTGTTATTCTCCCAAAATTAAAAAAAGGGGTGGGGGCAGGATTTTTTCATTAGAGAGAATTTAACTAGAGACTATCCTATTGTGGACTCTTTTCCCAATGACAATATGGCAACAGCAACCATAAATAGGTGATAATTTACAGATCAGTGAGGAAATATCATAAAAGTTGTGATCATGTAGGCAGTTCTGTTAACTTTTCACAGGACTGTCATGTTAAAGAAACAAGCTGTATCTCTGAAAACCCCCTATGTATTCCTGAATGGTTTAAAAGTAAATCTGCAGAAGTAAGAGTATATTCTCCTTAACTCTGAATACAATTTTAGAGGTGTTAAACAAAACAAAATGTATGTAATAAACAGCGAATATCTAACGAAAAGCTTTTATTTCTGAATCCTTTCACTGACACCATGGGATTTAATAACAATAAAATTAAATGTATCTGTCTTAATTTTATTTCTGATTTTATACACTTATAGGCTTAATTAAAATTATAAAAATAAATTGCCTGAATGGCCCAGAGGGCATGGAAATACTAAAACATTTATGTAAATAGGACTTACTCATTAAATAGCACTGACAAAGATATATAAATTACATTTAATTCTATTACGGTGACTTAGATGAAAACAGTCTAATGGATTGTGCAAGAGTTACAAATCTAGGTCCTGGCTTTTTACTTGTGTGAACCTGGGAAAGTCATTAATTAGCTGGTTATGCTGGCCGCCTCCATCTGTAAAATGAGGACAGTGCTACTTCCCAACTGCATGAGAATGTCCCAGATCAGCTTTGAGAAGTTCCCCCAGAATTTAATCTTTTTAAAAAGCCAAATCCAATCAAGATATAAATGTATAGGAAATGTTAATTTTCCTTAAACTTGCCGACTAGACAATGTCTTCCAATGGCAATCCAGAAGTTGAACTATTCAACTGTTCATGAAAATCGTCATGCTTATTGATTCACTAGGCCTGTGTCTACATGAGAGAACCCTGAAGGTAAACAAGGGATAAGTTCTGGGAAAAGAATGCAGTGAGTCATCAGGACTAGAAGTGAAATGAAATGCTATACCAAATCCTAATGAAACTTCAGGATTTAAAATGAGAAACTACTTTTTCCCATGAGAGCACAGCAATTATAATTTTAATGAATGCTAGGAAAGATTTTCAAGTTCTTAGTTGACATGTCTAAATGCAAGTGTTTTCAATGAAAACTGCCGTTTTATAAAATATAGCCACTATTAATTAAGGCCAAACCAAGAGAATTTTTATGAAATTACATATTATGGACACATGACTAGCAAAGTCATCTTTGGTTCATCTTGATTGATGTTATGATTCTGAATACCACAGGAGTTAGTAATGATTCGGTGCCTTCCCATGAAGTTCAAGCCAATGCTTTTTTGTGTAATTGGCTCATCATTGGTCACTAAATTGGTATTTTCTTTGCTATCCTGTTTCCAATCATCTGATATTCCTCTGGAGCCTACACAATCTTCAGGTATGTGCTTCAACTGAAGCCTGACCTTATACAACAGATCCTGAAATCAGGCCTAGGAAACAATTCTGAGAAAACAATGCTATTTAAACATGAATAAGTATAATTTAGTTTCTCTGTGTTTTCATTTTTAATGAAATAATCTACTTTATGGTGACTAAATCCACTTCTGAACATTAAATTGTGACATTTACTAACTTATTAAGTTACACGCTTCAATATTTATCTAAGCTCAGACAGAATTATTGATTATTCCCTAAAATCAGAGATTAGTAACATGAATAATAGAAAAACTCATCTACAGTCTACCCATCTACAAGGTAAGAGGAGACCCCAGAGTTAGAGATTGAACACATATTCACGTATACTTTACTGATTCTCCTTTCTGATCTAATATTTAAAAGATTATAAATATGTAAAGAGGTAAATTTCTCCAAATCTATATATTGACATTAAAATTAAGAAATGCCTTTATGTATTACTAGATATACTTAAAATTGGACAAGAAGACCATCTTTTAAAATTGGCATCTCTTGCTCTAATGGGGCCAACTAAAACTGGTGCCTCAAATTTACGGCCTGACATCATGGCAAAAGGTGACTGTGTCCCTTACCAGAGAAAGTCACCTCTACCCCAGATTTGTGGCTCCTTCCTATTCCTTGCTGCCAACAGGGTAGGGGGACCCCTTTGTTGCTGCTGAGATTGCTATCTTCCTGCTGTACTGAGTCAGCCCATGGAATGATATCAACAGTTCACCTGGGAAGGAGAGACTTGAGTTCTGCCTCTGTTTCACTGTGAGACCTTAGATAAGTCCCTAACCTCCCCAAGCTTCTGTTTCCTAATCTACAAATGAGGGTCGCAGACTAGATGATACCAAAGGATTGGAGTAGCTCTAACATTCATTATTGACAGTATCTCCAAGCTCTCCTTGGTGATCATGCCACCTCTTCTTCCACATAGGAAGAGATGAAGTCTAAATAACACGACACAGTGTTACCTCTACTCAATTATCCTAATAGTTGCTTCTAGCCCTCACTTAAAAGTCATTTTAAATGGTGCCAGAATTGTGCTCAGTAACATTAAATAAGAACTCAGTGAAATTCAAGTATGATTATTCCCTCCAATGTTTTGTCTTTGGTGCAATCATATAGATGAACATCAGCTCATGTCTCCTCTAGTCATCACTAGTGATCATTTTCAGAACATCTCTCTGATAAAGAAATACTCATGCCCCCAAGCAAAATGGTGTCTTTTCAGAAGAGAAAGTTTCAAGTAAACAAATATGAACCCGATACCTGTTGGAGTTAAAACATTGTAGTAAACCATTCTCTATTTTAATGATTAGTGCCGACAAGTAAGTTTCAACAAATACAATTTGACATGGGACCATCTCATACATCTGTCCCTCCATGCCAGCAATCAGGTTTTCACTACACGAATCTACCCGAAAGCACGGTATGTGCTAACAGAGGTTAGTCAGGACTCTATTTGGATAAGAGCAGCTTAACCATTTCAATCTTTAAAAAATAAGACAACAGTTTCTGGAAGCCTCTAATTTATTTTAGAGTTTCTTTTCCATTTTGGATCGCCTTCCTCCTCTAAAACTGGTTGTCATTTCTCAAAGCCCTTGTTTGTGCTCTAAAAGCCGCCATCGCTCTTGGTGAAGACGGCTTGACAAAAGTCAGTCAGCAAGATCGATCTCTTCAGAGATGGGAACCGTCTGGAGCCCACCGATTTTAATGACTTCAGTTTGAACTGAGGAGGAGTTTATTGCCACTCTAGTCCCCTTCCCTGTGGCAGTAAATTACCAACGATTAAAGAGCCAGTTTCTCCTCACTCTTTTCGCTCCCGCCACTCTTCTCTGCTCCCAGCAAAAACATAAAAAAAGCTCCCCAAAGGACAAAACCTGCCACCAAGGCGGCAGCACTGTGGTAATTTCCCAAGGCATTATGATTGATAATGATCAGCAGAGCGTGGGATAATAGCTCTCCTTAATTTACTGGTCCCTTTGAAGGGTTAAAATATGGCAGATGTTGATAGCTGACACTCCTTGCTAACAGGAAAGACACATTGCTGTGGGGCCCACTTCTAGGCTTTCCCTTCCCCGCAGCTGTCTGTGTAGAGCTAATTGTATCCACTTGTTTAACCTCGGGGAACGTCTGGAGGGGACCCAGTGCCACAAGGGTACCTTTTTTTTTTAACGGTCATTTCCTCTCTGGTGTAACTTGCATGACAGTATGTGACAAGCAGAAATTAATGGGGACACTGCTGTGCCAATTCCTCCTGAATTGCTGACACTGGCTACAGGCTGCCTGTTTGCCACCCAGCCAAGACCTCACATGAAACATGGCGAGGGGCCCACAGCTCTATTCACCAACAAGCCAGCTGGTCAGTGATGAGAGGAGCCGAAACAATGTGGGGCGCACAAACCAGGAAGAAAATGCTTTACAAACCCTTTCAAACCAAGGAGGTAGTATTTGCTGGGAGTTAATATGCTGGTTTATTTTCCTAAGTGGCAAACTGCAGGACCCCAATCTCCAAAGTACTTTAGATGTAAGAAGTATTCCTCTTCCAAGGCCTTCTGAGGTATAAGTTAGGGTAGGAACATCATTCAGACAAAAGGAAGCCATGTGAGATTCATCTCCAAGGAGGCTCTTCCAGCAGGCAGCTCCAGGAAGGCCTAGGAGCCAACAGGGCATCTCTTGCCTCTAGCTAACTACCATGGTGCTGCCCAGTTTACAAATTCTATGCATGGGGTATCTCTTTCACTCTTTCTCACACATACAAGCACACACACAAAAGAATCTCAAGTTCAAGCCCATTAATTGTCTGCAAAGTTTTGCAAGGTTGGAGAATCTGCTCCAACTCTGGCAGGGTTCACTTTCGCCTCTTCAAATAATCAAGAATCGAACTCAGCCGGAGGTCACTTAAATGGTGGCTCTGTTATAGATTAGGCCCTACTGATTTCAGCTCAGACGAACAAAGACAGGCACATAAATTTAAAAAGAAAAAAAAAAAAAAAGCACAGCAGAAAAGTCACCTATGATCTTGTGTACAACTCAAAAATCAAGATTAAGGAGAAAGATGAAAAGTTGTAATGGGAAAATTACACTGGTAAGGGTTTTATAACACATTGGAAAGCCCTAAGGGCATTTCAAAAAGGCACAACAAAGAGGCTCCTCAGTTTTGTGTCTGGGCATGACATGGAGTGAAATTTTGGTGCTCTGAAGTAGTGGATACTCTCATGAAAACAAGAATCTATTCAATTCACTTTTTCCTCCATCCAAAGTTTTAAAGTGTACTAGTTGATGTGAAGATGTAGCCAGTTTGGAAAATAAGGAACACTCACAGCAACCAGGGAATTTAGCAAATGAACAATGTGCAGGTTTTGGTCTAAGTTAGACATGCCTCTTGTTTTTTGGGGGGGAGAATGGAGGGGAAGAGAATACCATAACCTGCAGAGTTACCAGGTTGACTCTGGGGAGAAGAACGTGTGTTTCCACTTCTGAGAGGACTCTTCAAAGCCAACATTCGAGCGGTGGCCTCAGGATGCTCATTCTTTGGCCACAAACAAAGAGTTAGTACAGGGACAGCCAGTCTATCTTTCCACCAACAAATGGAATTAACAAAATTCTCCAATTTACTCTGGCAAGAAGCACAAGACTAGAGAGAGAATAAAACAGTATGCATGCCCACCTCGACCAGATAAAGGCTCTGGGAAAAACTTTGGTGGATGGGCTATTATTTCTATAAATATAATTTGTAAGAGATCTACTGAATTTAGTAAAGTTTTAAAATGTTTATAACTCAGAACTGGAATGCAGTCTTAGAAAAAACACTAAGGAAGACGTCATGGAAGTGGAAATGCTAACCTCTTAAATGAACACATTTCCGAAATATATATGATGCTACCTAAGCCTTTTTTTTAGTGTTCACTGACAATGTAGTCTTTAAGAGTGCCTGCTTTCTGATAATAAAGTAATATTTTAATGAAAATTCAAACACTCCAAATCCAAAGGGTGCTGAGAACATACTGTCTAAATAATAGGTCCTTTTTGCCAAGAGCAATGTGGAAACCTTAATAAACAGGAATCCCATTCAACTTCACACATTCCCTCTTATGTGACAACTGGATGGTATGAATTTGAATCTCTCAGAATCGAACCTGCAAATATTACCGAAGACGTGTGCAGGTGAAATCCTGAGCTTGAAGTGTGATGCCCACAGCATGTGTGGCCGCTCTGTAGCCTACCATCAAGGGCTCTGTCAAGAGGTGTGCTGTGGGGGTGCTTCTCATTACTTAAAATATTACTTGCATTTATAAATATAGCTCCAGCTTTTGTTTCTGAGCTCCCAAGGTTTTCTAGTCTATAAATATCCAATTTAACAATGCCAGAAGGAGTAAAAGAACGCTACATATGGAATTTGATTACATAGATATGCTTTAGAAATGCATATTTTTAGGTTAAATAGGAGATACCCGTACTTATTAAAATAGCCTCTCTCAGCTCAAATGCCACATTGTAGTGGTCAAAAAGCTGCATGGCTTGTCAAAGGCTATCCAACTGCTCACATGTTCGATTTATGAGTTAGGGAACTATGAGTTGTCTTTTAAAAGGCAATCCAGCAGGCAGCTGGATATAACACATTTCCAGGCCTCACAGCCCTTCTGGATGGTTCGTTAGGCCTCTTATCAGAACAAGAAGAATAGAGATCTCTGTTATGGCTTTCCTGTGGCAAGTAAAAGACAACTCGATGATTTTCCAGTCCATTTCCCTTGGCAACATGCTCATCAATCACCAAAGGCTAGGACTTTGCTATTTTGGCTGGTGGAAGGAAAGCTCAGTGGTTTCCATCCAAGCGAAATGGGACTCTCTCCTACCCAACATTTCATGTTATCATCCAGCGCTGCTGCCTCCGCCTTAAGAGTATCTGCTTAGGGGCTCACATGACTAAGCTGGAACACAAATTTTACCCACTCTATAGATGACTCAGTCTGGGATAAAAGCTATTTATAACGTGTAATGAGATGCCAGTTTTCTAAATCCAACAAGGGGACTACCAAAGCTGTGGGTATTTATCTTTTTGTAAATGATGTATCCTTAACAGTTTTCATTTACTATCATCCACACTAGTCTATTTTCATCTTCACATGTTCAAAAGGCCATAAAGGGAAGGGACAACAGACTTTAAAGAAAGGAAAAAGAAAGCTTAAAAAATAATAAACATACACCCAAATTCCCTTTAATTTGGCATCACTTTCCCTCTTTTTCCCTCCCTTAGTCTTGAAGAAATGGAGATTGTCTCTGAGTGGATAGGGAGTTATTCATGTTATTGTAAGGGCAAGTGCATGTTCCAAAGATCACTGTTAGCATTTCGAGGCTCAAATTAAGTAATTTACTTCAGGAAAAACTGGAAAGACATCTGACACGCCTTCATTAAAATAATTCTGCATTCACAATATCTTATCTATTTGTGGGCAATCTCCCTAGACAGGCCAATCCAGGGTTTGAAAAGAAATGTTCCAGGGGCCAGCCCAGTGGCATAGTGGTTAAGTTCATGTGCTCTGCTTCAGCGGCCTGGGGTTCACAGGTTTGGATCCCGGGCATGGACCTACATACCACTCATGAGCCATGATGTGGCAGCATCCCACATACGAAAAATAGAGGAAGACTGGCATAGATGTTAGCTCAGCAACAATCTTCCTCAAGCAAAAAGAGGAAGATTGGCAATAGATGTTTGCTCAGGGCCAATCTTCCTCACCAAAAAAAAAAAAAAAGAATAGAAACGTTCCTTTCTCAGCAGGCACAGAATAATGCATATGTCTTAAAAAGCCTTTACTTAACTATATAATGTAATTGTTATAAGCTCATTTTAATAAGAGGACTTAAAGGTGATTTCAAGTAAAAAATATTGAAAACGAAGACATCATTAAAGAAACCCACCCCAGGGCCTGCCACTGTAGTAAAAACAGGCTTGTAACTTTATTTTATTCTGTATGCAGACATTAATTTAAAAGTTTACTACTCACCAGCAATTGCTTCCATTTACAGTCGAGTGAAATTCCTCCATAGCCCAATTATACTATTTAATGCCAATAAGATGAAAGGCAATAATAACAATGGTGTCAGTAAGATTTATTAGAGAACTTATCACATTATTTTTTTCTAGTCTTTCAATGTTTGCCATTTTATCAATATCATCAATAAACATATACTAAATGTTTTTAATGGACACACATTGATTATTTACAAAATCTGTCCTACTGTGTTGCCTAACAGCAAATGAAATGATACTATGTTGCTAATTCTTATGTTGGCTATCTGGAAATGATTCAGATATAAGAACTTCAACTTCTCTGTAGTAGAGGGCATTCCCCATTAAAACAAATGCTAAAACACCCCTTTGTCAGATTATAAAAATATTAGGTTTAATTATATAAAATTGCCATTTTTGTAGGGCAAAAGCTGTCGACTACTGACAATTTCATATAGCTTAATGTTGTAGCAGTACATGCTCATTTTAGACCATAAATATAAACAACCCACAATACCTCAACAGATATATACACTTAGTATTTTAGTATATTTCCTTCTAGTTTTCCATACGTGTATTTGAAATATATTTCAAAATTGGGATCATATTATATATACACTTTGAATATCATCTTTCTTTAGGCAATTAGTCTTCAAAAATGAGTTTTTTTGAAAAATCATTCTGTTAAATGACTTCATAATTTATTTAATCTCCTATCATGGTAAATTCGGATTTTTAATGTGCATTTGTCTGATTATTTGTGAGGGTGAATATTTCTTCCACCTGTCTACCAGTCATTCTGTGTATATGTATTTCTTTGTGAATTTGTTCATGTTCTTTATCCATATCTGAATTAGGTAATTTTCTTTTTCTTATTGGTTTGTAAGAACTTTTTATATGTTAAGGATATTACACCTCTGCTTTATTTTTTGCAAATATTTTATTTGCCTTTTAGTTTTATCTATAATATTTTAAGTTTAAAATTTTTACTGTCTAATCCATGAATTGTTTTATTTGTGATAACTTCTACTATTCTATGCTTAGAAAACTCTTTACTACTCTCAGATCTGATATTTGCCTATATATTATTTTATTCATTAAAAAAATTAACACCAATTCTCTCCCATACACATATACCTTTTAAAACTATGAGGTGTTTAGACTTTATAAAAAAACCATAAAAGAGAGCACTTGCTTGGTATCCAAAGCTGAAATGCTGTCTTCAGCCTCCTAACCAGCACTAAATGTTACTAAATCAGGCCTGTTTCTAGCAAAATTTACAAGCAAACTCAGCTGTCTCTTTTCTAAGGAAAATTTCCTGCTATACAAAGGGTTACCTCTGAACAGTATCTCCATTCTTTCACCCATGACTCCATTCCTAATTTTCTGTTTTCTGGCAGCTGCTCTCTAACTTACAAATAATGCGTGTCTTTGTTTAGAGTTCCTTAAAAAAACTGTATATTCTAAATGTGGAAGAAAGCTCAATTTATTTTACTTTGAAACCTGAGAAATCAATAACATGAACCATATGTTAATTATGGAACTTGGTGATAAGTAAGAAGTCCTGTGAAACGGTGGTGGTGAAAGTGATGGTGGAGTTGAAACAGAAAAGGAAAGAAGTCCTTTCTCTTAGTGTGTGATGCTTTCATAAATCTCTCCACTTGGGAGGACACCAAAATGCAACTCTTTTCTTAATTCATTCTAATGTAATTTATATTTTACTTTCTTCCCAGTTCCTAGGGGTTTTTATCGAGATCTTACAGCAATGATGAGATGCATAGCAAAGACTGTTAGTATGCTGGCAATGTCTAGAACAGATGATGTCAAAGACAAAACTTGACCGATATTTATATCCTTAGATGTCATTTCCTTGGATTCATATAGTTTTGCACTGAAGAGATGACTCACTTCGTCTTTAATATCTGGTTGAAATATTGAAGGACTTCATGTTTACAAGATAAATTGCTATGATTAAAGTAATCATAATGGGGGAACAAGAGTTAGTAATATAATGTTTCAGATAGTTACACTCAGCATAATCACATGCTTTTTAAAAAAACAGCTACTTTTTTGGAGTTTATTGAGGATACATAAATCTCTTCTCTTTTTCCTGGGACCCATTCAATCAATTCTCCTTTTGTTACCACCAATCTATTTCTTCCCTCTTCTTGTACTCCCATCCTCTTAACCCGGAATATATTTTCACAGATGAAGAGGGCAGAGGGAAGCAGGGCCCTCACATAGGGTTTTTACACCATTTTTGTCTCAGCAAACATTTCAGGTCTTTAGCTAGGGGTGATGGTGAATTTCTCAGTTCCAGATATGAATAATAAAATGTGATATATTAGTGAAATTAAAATGTCAAGGAGCACTTCAAGTGTTCATTCCATACTAAACATATTCATAGAACATCTTCAATTGAGGATATCTGTTTCCAGGTCAATCAGTATCTAATTGCTCAACAGCCTTAACCTTGAATGTTGCAGTTCCTAAACTTAATTCATAGTGAAACCTCCTATGCCCTGTGGTCCTCAATTCCCTGCTATGTTCTATTTTAGTTTTCCAATCTAAAAGTGGTGTGACTATACTAGAGTAGAATGATAACTATTTCTTTGGTTTCGTCCAAGAAAGGAAAAATGAACAAGTATGGTCAGGGAGAGCAGAGAGCAATGGTAAATATAAAAATCAACAAAGCTACTAGCTTATATTTGTTAAAGGCTTAGAACCACAAGTGGACGAAATTATGAGCACTCATGGCTTCTAATACATGAGCCACAAAGGGAGTACCTGAATACTACGTTTGGCCATGTTGGTGTCAGTGCTAAAAAGCTATGACTATGATCCACTTAAGTTTCATATGGCTTTGGTTCCTCATCAATAAAACAGGGTTAGGAATTCTGACCAGTTACACTTGCAAGTCTGGTAATGGTTTACTAATTAGGACCACAGAGAACTGTGAAAACGTAAGTGAAATGAAACAAAAAGCATTTTTCAAAGGTCAAATCATGATGTGTCATGAACACTTTTTTTTTAAAGAATAGATTTCTGGGTGGCTTAAGAATTTCTAGGTAGAATTCTCATATTCCTAAGTGTCTTCTCTTTAATTCATATTAATGAGTTAGCATTTTCCAATAGACTATCTTAAGGAATAAAACTCCAGTGCTTTTAAACAAGTATCATACACTATACAGGCAACTTTGGTTAAAATGCCACACCTGACTCACCTGGGCTTAGATTCTGAATGACTGGGGTTACCCACGCACAGGCAAGCAAATATTCCAGAGGGTTGACTCATCTCAGAATGTAAGGGAGACGTTTTCCATTTTCCAGCTGTGTCATGTGTGAAACTGTAAGAGCTTATTTCTTAAACGGTAGTGTCTATAAGCATCATCAGAGGATACTTATTGGAAACTCCCTCCTGAGACAATGTTTGGGAATGGGGAATCGGTTAGGATTAGGGCAAGGCTGTCATTTTACATGAGCACTGCAGGCAGCGGTTATGAAGATCATTCACTGACCAGACTTGGAGAAACACAAAGCACTATGTTTACCTAACTTCATTAACCCTTTATTAGATGGTAGCTCATTTTTGCAAAATTTGTTGGGTTTAGTCTATTTTCCAGGCAGCCAAATTAAGATTACCATTGTATGGTAGTAGCCAGTTTCTAGAAATTAGATTTATACTTGATCATTTCTAATAATCAAGGAATTCTCTTTTACTTCCTAAGACTTCAAGTGTCACAGTGTCCAGATGCTTGACATCAAGGCCCTGATTTAGATATATGAATCCAAATTCAGGTCAAACTCTCCTGATTTTCCATTGGAGTCAATCTTTTTGGAGAATTTTGCTCTTTGAGAGTGATAATGAGGAATAGCAGAATGAGAGTAATTGCAACAACATTTCATATGATGGGATATTTGATCCTCATAACTGCCATTATGGGGTTTTCAAGGCTTCATTACACAACTGTTTGTGAAAGCATTTATTCATTCAACAAATATTTACTAGAACCAAAAATGATTTTAACTGCGATGAAAGGATTGTTTAATCGCTTCCACCTTGCTTAGGAATGAGGAATAAGATACTATCTTAGAAAACTGATGTATACCTTCGCTATATGTCTTTCATTAACATAAAATTTAGTGATTACAAATTGTTGGCAATTGCTCTAGTAGAATGGTGCTTTCTTAACTTCCGAACTCCACAAACATATGGGTATCTGAAATTTCTGAATAAGAATGATAAAAATCCAAATGAATAAATATAGGATTTTCAATTAGATTTTCAAAAGTAACTTAACTCTTTGAAGCTGCTGTTTCTCATGGTGGGGATGGGGAAGACCTTTGCATACAATGGTGAATATATGGAACGTTATCTTTAAATTTTTAAAAATGTGTAACTACGAAATTATCTTTTAGATATATACTCCTGAGAAATGAGAATGGGGTCTAAGATTCATAGCATCAATCAGTCTCTTCACTGGACTTGGTTTCCCATCGTTAGTATAAAACATATCTAACAGAGTCCAACACTGTAATTTATTTAAGTTAGTACTATATTAAAGGAGAAAATGCCTTATAGTTCTAGTGGAGATCAGTTACTGGTTTTAGACTATATCTAAACCTAGCCAACCAAGCAAATCCTTACTTATAATATGGATAATCCCAATGTCTCTGCCCACCATAAAGAAATGAATGTGAAAGAGCCAAGTGGATGTGTGCAGATAGGACATACTCCTAGCTTATTTTTCTATTACACATATGCATGTATGTGTGTGTGTATATAAAATCTATCCTTGAAAAATTATAATTTCCTCATTTGCACAATGGGAATATCAATGTCTACATCTCAGAGTTAATTAGAAGGTATTAATAAGGTAAGCACCTAGTACAGTGACCAACACACGTTTACCGAGAGTCCTCTATATTCCAGACAGTATGGTCATCCTGGGGATAATGCAATAAACTAGAGTCCTAACTTAAAAGCTCTTATTTTCTAGTTGGGAAACATGAACAAGCAGCATAAAAAATGAATGAGATAATTTCAGCTAAGCATTATGAAGAAAATAGAATAGGACAATGTGATGTAAGATGGTAAACTGTAACTAGATGTGGAACTTTAGCTGAGGTGGTCAGAGAAGGAATCGTGAGATGACATGAGTCGAGACTAGATGATGAGAAATAGGCATCCTACTTGTGGGGCTTGGGAGAGAGAGGCATGGAACATTCCAAACAGAATGAACAGTAAGTACACACATTCTGAGCAGGAAGCATGTTGGAAGAACAGAAAGAAGGCAAGTGTGACTGAAGAACAGTGAACCAGGAGACAGGTGGAGGCAGATCAGAGTTGGGGGGAGTAGGCAGGAAGAGCACTAGATCATGTAGGACTTTTTGTTTTATTCTACACGTCATAGGAAACCACTGGAGAAAAGTTTTCAGTAGGGGAGTAATACTTTATGTTTTAATAAGGTCCCTCTGGGTTGTTATACAGAGGATGATCTACAAAGGGGCAGGAGTGGAAGCAGCATGTTGAGTTAAGAAGCTGGTTGATGGGCTGGACTAGAGCTTCAGCAATGCGGATATTGAGAAGTAGCAGGTTTGGGGATATCTTTCAGGGATAAAACCAAAAGCACTTGCTAAAGGATTAGGCGAATATTGTAAAGGAAGGCAAGAAATCAGGAATGATGGTGAGGTTTGAGGCTGAAACAACCGGGCAGGTGGGGAAGGTTTGAGTCGGGAAGAGGACTCTTGGGCAATTTTTGGTGATGAGATCTCAAATGGCTGGTTGAGAAATAGAACGCATTTAGAACAAGGGGGAGAGGTCAGGCTGAAGAATAAATGATATCTCAAGATTCTGGACTGAACGACATCACCTGGCCAGAAAGTGCAGACAGGGAAGAGAAAATGGCTGAGGGTGAAGCCTTGGATGTTCCAATATTTAGAGCAAAAGAGCCAGAAAGGAGACTGAAACCAGGGAGCTTAGGTCCACACCAAACTTAGGTGAGGAATATCCTTCTATGCAGAGAATCACTCTGCATATAAGACATTATAGGTCTAGAATGTGGATAAATCAATTAGATGAAACATCACAATAACTAACCCTGTCAAATGAGACAGTAATGTGGAAGGGTAGTGAAACTAAAATGAGACTCTTAGGACTCAGGTTGGAGAGAGCCAAAAGCCAGGGACTGAAGAGGAAGCTGGGCAAGAGCTGTGCAGAGCCTAGGGAAGCTCAGAGTGTAGGGGAGGGAGGGCGGCGGTGGTGGGGTCGTTGCGGGGAGGAGGCTGTAGAGGGAAGGGGTATAGGAAACATAGGATCTTGAGTACCAAGAAGAAAATTAACTGTCTGGGAAACCACACTGTCGTGCAACGAGCCCTGAGAGATCCAACTGTACTATAGGAGTGAACTATTTTAAGTCAAACTGCTTTAAGTCAAGGTTCATCTTAGAGTAAAAATCACCACTGGCATGACTGACCTTTGAGGTTCTTTGCACCAGGAACTAGTGTTATTACAATGTTCCACTTTGCTTATTAAAATTAATTTCATTAAACAGTCCTCTCAGGCATCTTTCACACACGCAATTTCTTTTAAAATTATTTCATGTGACTATGAAAGCAGCTTGCATTAAACAGCAGGAGAGATGTGTGTGCGTGCATGGGTGCATTTTAGAAAATATGGTCTATTCAATTAGTCTAGCCATGATATTAGATTGAAAAAAATTTCCTTCCAGGATCCTTATCGTTATTGTGGAGTATTTGTTCTTTGAATTTCTTGCCTTGTTTTGGGGATCACCTTATTATGCAACATCTGCTCTGAATTTCAAATGTGATAAACAGAGTATGAGTGTCGGTGGCAGATGGCTAATGACCAGCAGCGACAGGGCATTCAAGCCTGCCTTGTTTTCTGAGAAGCGATATTTTCATGTTAATTTGCTCTGTGTCCTGCAAAGATGAGACAAATCACCTGCTCATAATTCAGGCAAAGTGGGGACCACCAGGAGCCGAGAGGGGCCATGGCTTGATTCCTTTAGGGGTAAGAGGAGAGAAGGTTCTGGGAGACCTTCCTCATCTGCGGTACAGGGGACCAGTCAGTCACTTTGCATTATGTCATCTGGAGAAAGATGAATCAGCCCTGGGCATCCCATACTGACACCAGAGCCACTGTTTACTGCAAGCAGATATTATTCATGAAAACAGATATTTCCCAGAGGCAAAAAACAGGTGCTATTAAGAGTGTGTGTCAGTCTCTGAAGTCTGGATTTTGTAAAATAAACCTAATAGTATATTTTATCTCCTTGTGAAAATATTACAACCAACAGAAATCTCTAAAAAAACATTCAATTGAAGATAAAATGAAATCTAATTCATAGAGAAAACGACCCATACAGAGAGAAACCTTGAGCGTTTTTGGCCCTCTCAAGCTCTATAGAATTCACTTATCATACAGATACATAAATAAAATATAATTTTTATTCCAAGACTGAGTCATCCAAAGAGGCCATATGGTGTTGAGCTAAAAGAAGCCTGTCCTATTTTGGAGAGGCAACTGATCTTCTGAGTGACCTTTCAGTGCCTCAAATTTCTACTTGTGAAATTATATTGCCAATTTCATCAAACGTGTTACATGCACAGAATGTCCAAAAAATGATACTGGGTTCTCCAAGAGTTTATGAGATAGCAGAGAAATCAGGTCATATACTAGGAGACGTAATGTACTATACAGGCAAGCCTAAGTAATAAATGAATAACTCGGTAAAAGAGGGCATTACATTTTGAAAGCCTATACAAGCATTAGATTTTACATAGGAGTCTCTTACCATATTTATCCTGCCATACAGTTCTTCTTCTGGGTAGATGTTACAAATGACTAAGGTATAAGGTGAGGGATTTTACTTACAGTTCTTTCTGATCCCTTACCATAGAGTAGCAGATAAAGGCATGAAAGAGAAAAAGTAACAATCTAGGAACCCTATTTTTTCTCATAAAGCCCCCATAAAGGTGGGCTATATAAGCCTAGATACTCTAAATTTACCATGAACTCTAAAAGAAAAACATAAGACAATCATTAAGTTGTTAATTATTGCCTCATAAGTTTAAGTGTGTAAATCCAAGAAGACAATACAAATCTCAAATAAAAATTAATAAAGATGGCACTGTATTCCTCCATAATTAAGTAGATCAAAAGATACCATTCTGAATTAGAAGGAAAGCAAGCTATGGCAATGATAAACCTATGAGGGAAAATTTGAGTATTTGTTGACTTCACAGTATAGCAGGCAACAGGCTCCTTTAATTGAATGTCACCATCAACCAAAAAGGACGTCCTTTAGGACATCAAGAAAAGAGATTAAAGAATGAGAAGAAAACCTCAAGATGAAGTATTAATAAGATGTATATATGTGTTTATTTATTTATTTTTGTTAAGAATGGGTGTATTTACATCCACAAGGTGACGGACAAACAAAAATGTACAACTAAAACCCCACAGTGTTATAAACTATTAAGACATCAATTAAAAAAATGGTAAAAAAAAAAGAATGGGTGTATTTAAAAACCTTGGAAAGAATCACCTATGATTTATTTTATTCTCATGAGTCTCTCAATGACAATTTTCAGTTCAGGCCTATACTCTTTTTTTGTGTGTGTGAGGAAGACTAGCCCCGAGCTAACATCGGTTGCTAATTCTCTTTTTGCTGAGGAAGATTGGTCCTGGGCTAACATCCATACCCATCTTCCTCCACTTTATATGGGACGCCGCCACAGCATGGCTTGACAAGCGGTGCGTCTATCTGAGCCTGGGATCCGAACCTGTAAAACCCTGGGCCGCCGAAGCGGGGCGCGCGAACCACTACGCCAGTGGGCCAGCCCCCAGGCCTATACTCTTAACCTACTTTTTAAAAGTCTCACATGAGCACCATGCAATAATTACAGGATTTCCCCAACGAAACCCAACTATCAACCTTCATAAATACTTAGGGCTTCGGGGGTGGTTTTCTGCCTTTTTTATTTTTTAAAAACAAATATATTTAAGTGCATTTGAAAAATTGCTATGTGATCTGTGTAAAGTGGGAAAATAAGTCCATCATGGGCCTTTTTTCTAACAAACACGTTGATAAAAAATGGCCCTGAACTAAAAGATTTTAACCCTCTTAACCTAGACAGAGACCACAGAGCATCTCAGTTTTTTCCAAGTACTGCTCACCGAATGCAATTTATGTCCTGAACATGCACTTGAACATTCTGAATTTAAGTGAGCTAACAGGCGAGCAGTGCCACAGAAAATATGATGGTGGATAGGTGGTTGAGGAAAATTCCCTTAGCTTAAATGATCTTATATGAGGTCTCTTCTTGATTTTCTGTTTTCTATCTATTTCATGTTAAAATATTTTACATATTTATAATTATTTTACAACACGGTATGTTCTGACACATGCAAGACAATGCCAATACTAATATCTATGATTTTGAAGAACACTTCAGAAAATATTTTGATACCATAATGCAAAGAATCAGCTATAGATTGTGCTTATTCATAAATAAGTTTTTGTTTTTTTTACTTGAAAACACCCCTAAACTATTTAAATAACCATAGAGAATGTGTACCACATGCCTCTGTGTGTACCTTATCTATTCTCCTATACTCTAAGTTCTTGAGAGTAGCTTCATGACTAATTCAGTTTGGTGTCCCCAAAATGCCCAGCATAAAACTCTCCCCGCAGGGGCCGCCCGGTGGCGCAGCGGTTTAGTCCGCGCTTGGCAGCCCGGGGTTCGCAGGTTCGGATCCCGGGCGCCCGCCGATGCACTGCCTGTCAGCCACGCCGTGGTGGCGTCCCATATAAAGTAGAGGAAGATGGGCACGATGTTAGCCCAGGGCCAGTCTTCCTCAGCAAAAAAGAGGAGGATTGGACGGATGTTAGCTCAGGGCTGGTCTTCCTCACAAAAAAAAAAAAAAAACTCTCCCCATAATTTAGTTTGCGCACTCTGCCTTGGCGGCCCGGGGTTCGCGGGTTCAGATCCTGGGTGCGGACCTCTGCACCGCTCATCAAGCCATGCTGTGGCAGCATCCCATATGCAAAACAGAGGAAGACTGGCAAAGATGTTAGCTCAGGGCTAACCTTCCTTAAGCAAAAAGAGGAAGACTGGCAACAGATATTAGCTCAGGGCCAATCTTCCTCACCACAAAAAAAAATTGTGTCAATTATATATTCAACCTAAAACTATACATTTGATGGTTTTATAATGCTTTTAAATTATTATTCATGTTTTAAATAATGACCTTAAAGGATCACAAACACTCAAATAATTAAAAAAATCTTATATTTAATAAGGAAGAAAAGTAGATTAGAATAGTTCAGAAAATTTTAAAAAATTAAAGATGAAGACAAAAAGGGTTTTGTGATTAGCCTTTAAGTTAGCAAAAATGTTCAATTAACCATTAACATACAAATTAATTGCCTGCAATATTTCAGTTGACCATAGTTTTATTTTACTATGAAAACATCAGTACGCCATTAACCACAAACCTTAAATAACCAGAGCCCCTCGTCCCCACCTCCACCCCTACCAGCCAATCTGGTCCCTATAGGATCAGTGGGGATGCTGACCCTGATGGCTGAAGAAATTTAACAGCGTCAGGGAGAATCTCCTGTTCAACAAAGAATGAAGTAATATTCCCTTTTCCTGGAGACAGATGAAACGTCAGAAATACTTTTAACTTTTAATAAATCACCTTGCCAAAAGCTTCTGTTAACAAGCACTGTTACCCCATCATCCCCAGCTCAGCCACTCCCCCACTCCTCTCTCTCCTTTACCTCACTTTGGTGACCATCTCTCTGCCTGTCCCTCATCTTACCCTGCTTACTCCTCCACCTTCACCCTTGAGAATTCCCCCCACCCCACTTCATTTCTACTCTTGCCTGATCAAGCCTTAGTATAACAAACCACTGTGGCTTATCAATTATTGTAACTACACAGATACTTTTACAAACAACTCCCCTCAGCAGCCTCTAACATCCTAGGAGAATTTAACGTGATGCTCAAAAGATCTATGTAGGTGGTATACCATCTATAGAGGATATAAATATATGGTTACCTTGTCTCGCTGCTCAAAAAAAAAAATGAACCCCCAAAACGGTAATTTTCAACTTAGAATTGTATCAGAAGAAGCTCATGATTTTTTGACGGTATATGTTTAAGCTGTTAGAAGTTATTTAAAAATAATTTTCAAGTAATTATATCTGAAGAAAGGTTGGCAATGTCTCATTTATTGAGTACCTATGTGTACAAATCATTGTGTAGGGACTGTCAGGATACAAAGTTGCATGAAAAGGTAAGATATGGACATAAATAATCACAATTTAAAGGTAGAAAACATGATAAAGAGGTAGAGATGTGCAGAACAAGTGCTGTAACACAAATGAAATTACATTCAGCTGTGAAAGTCGATCAAATGATATCTGGGTTGAAAAATTTAGGCAGATGGTTATTGGTGGGGATGTGGGGAGCAAAAGAAATGGCAATGAGAAGGAGGCCACAGAGGCTGGGAAATATGAGCCACACTAAAAGAATGGGGATTAGTACAATTTGGCCAGAAAACAGAGTATATGAAAAGGGCCTATGCCTTGCACTGCATGCCTAACATGGAGTTTTGGACAAACTTATAAAGGAGAGACTGAAGCCACAGGACTGGAATAGAATTTGAGAGGAAAGAGGGGTACAGAGATAGAAGAGAACAGAACCAAGAACAGGTTATTAGGAATTCCTACATTTAAAGGGCCTTAGTGTTCTTGAAACTGCTCAAGAAGAAATGAGACCATTACTTAGCACCATATTCTCTTATGAAAGCCAGATGGGAGAACATAAACCCTTTATTAGTCTAAAACCAAAGGAATAAATCATTCAATATATCAAATTCTAAATGTATCTGTATCTGGGAACACCACCTAACCATCGCTAAAAGACATTTCTTACTCTGTTCAGAAGATAAACTTTTTCATCTAGGAACTCCTATCTAAAACAATGCTGAATTCTATAACTCAATTCTAAACAATGAATGATAAGGTAAGGAGTCTGTTAAGTCACCTGATTCACATAAACAAAGGGTCTTCATGAAGACCTGCACATAAGGTGCATAGGTCTAAAAGATCTGCTGGGAAGTTCAATTAAGCAGAAGTACAACCAAAACAAAACTTTACAAGTAGCTTTTTCCATTAGACTTAAAGGAAGAAAGGACTTCTAGTCAATACACCATATCTAGCTTGCTGACCTCTAGGGAGTCTTAAGTCATCTTTGAATCCCCAAAATTTGGAGTGGTCCCCAGCACTGGGGCTTCCTATAGATGTTCTATGAATGAGAGAAAAAAATGGAGAAAGAAGGGCCTAACAACCAGTATTTCAGATTTACATAGCCTAGGTATGTCCTGGAGCCAGCATACAATTATAATATTCAATATGCTCATGCATGATGTTTCAAATTATATCCCTCAGAGTCCATGAACCATGAGAAAACAACTGAGTTACTATTTACCACACTATTCTTTCTTAGGTTAGGGGCAGACAAGGCACAAGTAAACAGTTTTCAATAATTTTTATATGTGTTAGAACTAAAAGGTTTTTCCACTGAGCCCTAAAATTAATGAACTAGACTATATCACATTTTGAAAACATTTCAGTTACTTATATTAGATATATTTCACTATATATTAAGTTCCAAAAGCTCTAAATCTGGCAATTTTCATAAGGAAGGAATATCACTGCTTAATAGACTATAATAGTGTGACTGTCTGACCAGGCAGAAAGATGACTCTTGGTACCTTTATGGTTTCAGTGGGCACTCCAGGCTCTGGAACTTTATCCAAATAAGTGGTCAAGTCTTGATCAACATGTTCAAACACTAACGTTAGTTTGGTTTCTCTGTCTGTTCGTGACACTGTGCACACATCAAACAACCTAAAAGAAAAAAGAAAGAGATATTAAGTAGGTGGCAATAAGCAAAAAAGTAACCTGTATGTCTTTATACACATCCTTCAATTTGATCACGTAATAGGAAAAAAAAAGATCAACATCACTCCTGTGATAATATATAAGGATACCTAATGGGATCTGACACTTTAAAATCAATATGAAAGTTAAGGAGAGAAGCACCTGGTTAAGTGGTGACAAAATCCACAGGAGCAAAGAGAAAGAAACACAATTGGAGCATGAGAACGTCTGCTTGGAGACTTTCCTTAGTTAAGACCTTAGGAAGAACTTGCCGATGGAGATAGTTTTAAAACTGCAGTCTGAGAAAAATATGGTTCTTTTTAGCTCACAGTTCAAAAATTATTAAAGAGACAAATTAAGCATTCCTTGCAGATGCTGGACTCTGCAACGAAGATTTTCTTGGAATTTAAGGTGTTACAATCATGCTTGTGAAAATAAGTATAACGGAATATGGAGAAATTTGGTTTATTTCTAAAAGAGACTTCTCATCCTGGTGAATCAAATCATTTCCCTGGAAAGGGCCTGAATTCTTAGTTTTAAAATTCCAAATAACATGCTAACTAAAACTTTATACATTTTGGGGGGGGGGTATGAAACTGCAATGGTAAACTATTATCACCCTTAAATGATAAAGACAGATGAAAAAATGTATAATTGTTTGGATGAGTGAATCACTTCTCGCATAAAATCCTACAACCAATTCAAAATTTCTGTTTTGAAAACAAAGCCTTCAGTAGTGAAAAGAATTTTCAAGCCCAAAGACACATTTTCCTTTAGTTTCAACCATCCATAGCACACTATCTGGCACATGAGATGCTCAACAAACGTTTGAAGAATTACTCAAACCATCCATACATAAGCTGTAAATAAATTCTTGACAAGAATGTATTATAAATACTAAGAAAAGGCTAATAAAATACTACTCACATTATTTTCTTTCATTTTTTAAAAACTGAACAAACACTTTCTTCAAAGAAACTAACTATAACGTGCATATAACCCAATTACTAAAACGCAGGGTTGACTTTCAATTATCCACTTTGTAAATTTCCTCTGTTAAATTTTTTTTTTTTTTTTTGTGAGGAAGACCAGCCCTGAGCTAACATCCGTTGCTAATCCTCCTCTTTTTGCTGAGGAAGACTGGCCCTGGGCTAACATCGTGCCCATCTTCCTCCACTTTATATGGGACGCCGCCACGGCGTGGCTGACAAGCAGTGCGTCGGTGGACGCCCGGGATCCGAACCCGCGAACCCCGGGCTGCCAAGCGCGGACTAAACCGCTACACCACCGGTCGGCCCTCCTCTGTTAAATTTTTAATGCTGAGCTGGTTCACCATGCCACCCTGCTGCATTTCTGGGCTAAATGGGCCCCACAACATTTGGTACTTCTCTGTGAATCTAAACTAAACTTTAAAAGAAACTAAACAACACTATAATTAAGTTCAATCTGGTGAGGTGTATGTACACCACCAACCACCACCACACATACTTCACAGCCAGATCCAAACTCCTTTTTAATTATGGGCAGTTTGGGGTGAGCTCTACAACTCAATTAAAACCAATTAAGATCAACTGAATTTCTTCTTCACTTTTATCTACTTCCAAACATCATCTACTTCTAAACTTAACTTTTTTGAAATTCTAAAGTGTTCTAATGTCACTAATGTGACTTATTCCAGAAAATTATTGATAAAGTAGAAAATTATTGATAAAGTAAAAACTCCTAATTAATAAATTATTAAAGATCATGCCATAAATCATATGAGTGCCATACTATGAAAACTATGATTGCTCTCACGCATAGATTTGACACCTGGGAAGTTCATCAAAACAACTCTTTCGATTTGGTAATTCAAGGTAACTATCATTTATTCATAGGCTCCTTTGAACCCTCTTCTTTTTTTTCCATTAAGCCCACATACTTTGACAGCTTCACTTTTTTCTTCCTTTTGAAGAAGAAAAAGGAGTTCCATAGTCACCAAGCTGTCTTTATATCTGTTGCTTCTGTTTTTGTAATAAAATATAACAGCAACGAACCAAAAATGCCATGTACTAAAATCAAACACGGGAACTGCACCATTACAGTTGTGCTTCTTAAACATTACTTCAAAAATGTTCTCCATTATGATTAATACATTCCCTTAATGAAAAAAATACATTGTTCATCACTGCCTCCAGTCAACAATGATTTTAGTTACTCCAGTTCTTACTGCACTTATAGTGTGCAATATATAAGACATTTTAGTAATTTCCATAAGAAAAAAAATTGGACAGGGACACACCCGGAGAATGAAATGATCATGAAACACTGCTGAACCAGAAGGTCACCTGCTGCTCCCAAACCGTTGTTAGTTACCTAACAGCCCTGGCAGTAGGCTATGTTGCTTCATCTCACTGAAACCGTTTTCAAACACTCTTTGTATGACACAATTTAAGAATAACATCTAACCCACTCAAGTAATTTTCCTCAAAGTTCTATCCTCTCTTCAAAATATCAAGACTCACTGATGCCACCTGCAGCAACGGAACTCCACACACAGGATGTGCAGAGGCGAGTGCACTGAAGCCACTGCTAATTGCCCCAAATGATAAGCCATGGAGAAAAGCCACTAATTTTAATTGGCAATTTTTAAAAAGTGGAATTTTTAAAGAGACATGTGTGACAGTACATAGAGTAGGACATTCTTGTATAAATTTTAATGTATATAATTATATATTCTTCTGGGCTACAAAAAGAATGCTGTTAGGTAAAAGTGGCTCATGCTGGTTCAAGGAGGTAACTCGTCTTATTTTTTTAAGGTGCCCTTATTAACTTCATTTGGGAAATAGAGCATACTACATTCTTCTTAGAAATTCACAGGTGACATCAAGGGAAGGAAAAGTCCTAGGAGGATCTGCAGGATACCCCTCTTTTGGCTCCAGTGCTGGCCATCAACATCCTCTGGACCCAGGACTCCACAGAAGACATTTTGGGAAATATTGCTCAACACTAAAATATGAAATTTTCTCTCACTTAATTGTTTAGTAAACATCATCATAGTAAAAATTAAGTTGTATTAGTCATAATTGGGAGGAAATACATTTGAACCAACAGTTATAAATATTAATCTTAGGAATTTTAGAACATAATATTTATGATGCTTTTTTGTCTACAATGGCTCCCTTTGGAATTAGCCCAAACCAAATAATAGTCACTGTGGTGGGCAATAAAGAGAAGATAGATGCTTTCATGTAACAAATAAGTCTCACATAAGGCAACTGAGCTAAACAATAACTGAAATCCCTGGTATTTGGCAGGAGGTTAACAATCTGTGATATATTTATATAAATCAATGAGGAATGTGCCCAGGTTGCCTATAACCCCGACACTTGCAAAACAAAAGAGCCACACAGGTCTGAACATTTGAACACAGACACTGGAAAATAACCTCCACTATATGATTCCTTGTGTTGACCAACATCTTAAAACTTTTTTTTTGCTATTCAGTAAACTGACAAAAATACCATTTCAATGACTGGGTGACTGCAGTTCCGTAAGAGAAATATAATCACATTGTGTTGAACATGAACAAAATATCTCAGATGACTTTTAGAGGAAATGAAAACTATCATTCAGTATTTATCCATTAAAGCTTAGCTTAATGTGATCCAAGTGAATGTTCAAAAGTAGAAGTGAAAAGTGGTTCTCAGCATTTACTAAGTCCATGAATCCAGTTTAGATGTGCAAAACGCAATCCAAAAAAGGCGGACAGGTCGTTATCATTTCACAATTAAGTCAGCCAAGCCCCTAACTATCCCATAAAGTAAGTTCTCTTGCTGTCTCTATTGTCCTGACCCCCCAGCTGCAGGGCAGAGAGCAAGCACTGCGGTCCAGCACAGCACTCAGCTTTCCAGCTGTCCCAGTGATGTAATTATCTCATAACAAAATATCTCTGTGAATTAACTCTGCATCCTACCCATTGTAATTCTTAACGACTGCTTCCTGTTCACGTTCTCCATTTAACTGGCTATTCTGGATCTATTGCATAGGCAAGTTGTCTTTATCTAACGGATGGGATTACATCCAACAGGTTTGCCATTTCCAAAGATTACAATTTACAAAGGTCTCCCAAACAACATGCTTTGTAAACACAAGCCCTGCCTTTCTATTGTGGCTATAATAAAAGGGAAATTTGCATTACTGGCTGTGATTAAACTTTGACCTGTCACAGGAAGTTCTATGAGGATTTTTTCCTGCCACTTTTTTTTCATACTCTTGAATGTTTGGACATCAAATAGTTCAAGGGCTGAGAGACTTCTGGCACAGTTGCCTAAGGGCGCTAAACCACATTTTATTTGAACTACAGCCAGTCTTGGAATTGGGAGGAAATTTTTTTTTAATCCCTAATCTCTTCTTCTGCAGTCCACGAAGCCCATTCTGTGGCTATAGCTTGCATGCACCAAATTGATGTTCACACATCCCACTAGCCCTATGCTACTGGATACTGGCCAGAGTGTTCTCCTTTCGTTCATTAAATACGGACTGTGTGTGCACTTGTTCTCAACCAAAACTGAATGGTGTAACTCTAGAAATATTTGCCACCAACAATAATGAGCACGCTGCTAGAAAGAAACTGTCATTTCAGCAGCATCCAGAAACATTTATCAGTACCTACCATGTGCAGGTGCTGCACTCAGTTTTAGAGATTTCAACAGATCTAAGACAGGTATTCTCTTTAAGAGCTTTACTATCTAGTTGAGGGAGAGAAGGCTGACATGCAAATACTATAAGAAATGATATATGGTTATGTATTAATTCCAAATAAATTCTATAAACACTACATGAAACTTTGCATATCACACCAGAGTAAATCCTTCTACATCCTATTACAGTAGACGTCTGTGGTGTGTCTGCCTTTCCAACACCTGTTACCTCCTCTGGAAACCATATCCTCATTTTCTGTTGAGGAACTACTCCTGCCCCACACTCAGGCAATATGGTTTGGGGGCTTGGGCACAGGACTGTGTATGACCTACCCTGAACACACAGAGTGACAATGACTGACTCAGGGATGGGCAGGACCATGTGAACCAGTCTGAGGAATTTTATTAGAACTTCTGGGAGAGTAGAGCTCTCTTTATTCTGGAATTAACCAAACTGGCAACATATAAGCCTGCAGCTGCTGACGGCCATTTTTGCTACCACTTTAGTGAGCCTACCATGGAATGCAGCCGACGGGGAAGAGAGCCCGAACAGAGAGATGATAGGCAAGAGATTCCGGACGACACTGTTTAAGCACTGGACCCACTTGTGCTCGACCTACCCCTGGATTTATTAGTTACATGAGCCATTGCTTATCAGTCACTTTTGTGCTTACCCAGTTTGAGCTGGGCTTTTATTACCTGCAACAAAAAACAGTCCTAAAATATCTGTAAATATTTTGAAATGATTAAATGACTTTGAAACATCAATATCTGACCTCAAATATGTCTTATATATTAGATAAAATGAATTAAACTCAAGCATATAAGCAGTAGTACTTTCCTCTAGGTGACCACACCAGTTCTGGCTTGCTGGGAGATAATTCATGAGCTTAAATGGTTCCTCTCTTAGCATATCCGTTGGGCAAAAGTAATTAACAGCAGCAGAGCAGACTAATTCATCTCTCCCAAGGAGCCATGCAGCTAGCTTCCTCTCAGGATTCCTATTTGAGGTGCCTACTCTGACTGCAGAAACATTTTATGGAGAGAAAGTAGAGAAAGGAAGAAGAAGACAGACAGACAAGTTCATTGCAAACAGGAATACAGAACCCAGAATAGGAAACGACTCAGTGGGTAGGAGGAAGTGAGAAGGCAAGGAGAAGTATTTAAAAATAATACAAAGATACAGAGTTTAATTGATTTAGAGGTTGAATCCAATGCTCAGAGATATGTCTTCCTAAAACCCTCAATGAAACAAACCCTCTCCCACTAGCGATTGCTGAAAAGTGGAAACACACAGTAACGTCAAACCAACAATAACTTTAAAGCAGGGAAACCCCTTTGTGTTCCTACTGTTTTAAGTTTAAGGATACCATAATCTGACAAGGGAATGCAAAGTCAACATCTTTCATTTACTAAATCATTTTATTTCTTATAGCCTTAAAGAGATTGTTCATATAGTGAGTTCATAGTTCATCTTCTTCCAGTTCATCTTTAGAGTTTCTACTAATCTGGTTTCAGCTTCCATCTACACACACCTGGCAATGTTGATATATGAGTTAATACTTTTGCACCCATTAACCAAAAAATGTTTTACAACTTAAATGGGAATCCCCCAAACTGAGCAAGCTTACAAGATATGACTTGCACTACAGTAAATATTTAAAATAGAACAAACAGTAAAACTTGTGTCTATGGCAACAGCTACCATATAATAGCACAAAACTGGTTTACTACTAGCTAGGCCCCAAATAAACTATCTGGGATGTCTTAATGGGTATATGGGATGCCTGTATACTGCCCTGCTCATATTCAAGATGAATTCCTGAAATGGACATTAAATAACAGAATTCAAACTTCTTTCATAGTCCTACAGCAAGCACTAGAGGCACTCTTACATTACCAAACACAGTTCTTCAAACTTGCTAATGCACTTCATCTGAATGAAAGGCAGAGAGAAGAATGAGGTAGCAGCATCACTCTGTTATGCCAACTGTGCTGTTATGGGAAAAAGGAAACACTACTTTAGAGCTAAAACAAATGAGGAAATCATAAAAAATATATTTGTTCTCTTACAGGGAAGCAAATGGTAGCAGGAGCAAAATATTCAATAAGTGAATTCTGAGTCACTATGCAGATCACCATCTCCCCAAAGTCAAGAAAAAGAAAATACAGGCAGCTAGACAACGATGAGCTGATACTTTTGCTGAGTCTAGTTCCAATATAAAATAGTTTTGTAAGTTCAAAAAAACCATAAAGTCAACTCTACAAAAAGAAGAAACCTGCCAAATGAGAAAATTAGGGACTATGACGTCTTGATGAGAATGAACACCATTCACCAATCCCAGCTACAGCACAGGACGGAGACACTAATCTTTCACCTGTTGAGGTCTCCACCTAGACACGGTTACCTTAGTGTTAGCCTTTTCCTTACACAACAGTTAGCTTCAATCAGCCACTTCACAAACATAGATGGGTTGGTCAAAATAAGGGCCTGATGAGAGTGAATGGATTAAGAGACCCCTAAACTTGTAGCACTCTGGCAGGGCAGAGATTACAGATTAGCAAACTAAAGACAGCCTTAAACTGGAAGTGCCTCTCTACGCTTTTGCTTATTCTTTTCTTTTAAGTCTTCACGGCACCCAGCGCATGTCTAACGCACAGTAGGTTTTTGATAAATGTTTACTGAATGAATTAAACTCTTTAAAATTATAACTCATGGAAAAGTCAGAAGCAAAGTAAAAGAGAGCATCTTCAGGGAAGTCATTAAGAAAATATGGCACTCTGAGTAAGCCAAATCTTGTAACTGAGGTTAAATGAGGACTCACACACAATATATTGCATTTATTAACTAACACTTGTTAGTTTGCTCCTTATCTACTAGCTACTTCTACATATTTTGACTTTTTCAGTCCTCACAACAACTCTATGAGATGGTACTCATTTTACAGGTGAAGAAACAGACATACGTAAACAAATGTTCACTGCAGCATCATTCACATTAGCCAAAAAGTAGAAACAACTCAAACGTCCATCAACTGATGAATGGATTAACAGAATGTGGTATATCCATATAATGGAATATTAGTTGGTAATAAAAATAAATGCAGTACAGATACATGCTATGACATAGATAAACCTTGAAAAGATTACGCTAAGTGAAAGGAACCAGTCACAAAAGGCCACATATTGCATGATTCCTTTTATATGAAACGCCCATAATAGGTAGATCCACAGAGGCAGAAATTAGATTAGTAGTTGCTATGGATTACGGGTGGTATAGGAGTGGGGAGGAATGGAGAATGACTGCTAATGGGTACTGGGTTTCTTTTTAGGGTGGCAAAATGCTCTAAAATTAGATCATGGTGATGGTTGCATAATTCAGTAAATATACTAAAAACCACTGAACTGTATACCTATATGGGTGAATTTGATGGTATGTAAATTATCCCTCAATAAAGCTGTTTAAAAACAAAAAGAGGAAAGAAACAGCCATAGAGAGGTTTAGTATCTTGCCTAAGGCACAGAGACAGTAAGTGGTGGTATCGAAAGTCAGGCTGTCTGGTTCCAGAGTCTGGAACTGTCTGATTTCCTAACCATTGTGTTATCCTACTTCTGTATGTAGCATAACATTTGGGGCAGAGATCTCTGTATGGCAAGTGAGACATACTGCTGACAGGCATTGTGGTAATGCCAATTCCCAAATGTCTTTGATAAGCTTGGATATATCACTATATACTTTACATGCTGGGCTGAAAAAATAAATGTTCAGAAATTCACAGGAAAAAATAAAATAAAACTGAAGACTCTTGACCTCCCAAACCCTCTTATGTCCTTCTATTGACTAGTTAGAAAAATGTCATGCTTCAATTCACCCAACAGAGCTTGAAAAAGATATTCTGATCTCAAAAATATATGAGTTAAATGATATTTTTGAAAGCAAAGTGAACAGCTCTGGCTTGAGTCAGAAAGAGTGCAGGAACATTCTGGACAACTTTCAACATTCAGTTCTGTTTCCATTTCTGACCTGTAAAAGCCCTGTTCTCCAGCTTTGGGCCTCTCTTGAGGAAAAACTACAATCAGCCAAAACTAGGCAGCCGTCTGTGATGAAGACTGTCTGCTGGGTCTTAGAAGAAAACCAACCAAATTTTACCTACACCATAAGCCAATAATCTTTCATAATCACGTCCTTACTAGGTGAGTAAATTTATCCCGGCACTAATTCACTCAGGTACTTATGATTAGGTTCTTATCTAATAAAACAACCACTGAAGTTAGTTCCTTTTAAGGAAACATAAATAACCATAAACCTTTGAGAAAATGTTAAACTATAGTAATACCTTAAAGAAACATAAATGAAAACATCAGTGATATACTATTTATGCCCCTCAAATTGGGTAACAAAAATTTTTAAATGATAAAATGGCACAGCATTTGTGAGGGTTTGTGAAAATAGGCCCACATCACTGTGGGAATACAAATTGGTAAAAATCCTTTCTGGAAAGGAATCTGGCAATATATACATGCACATATAAGTACCTATATATATATATCTCATGTGGTGCTTAAAATTATAATAAATATATTATTGACCACTGAAAGGCATTCATAATATATTATTAAAAGAAAATGCAGGTTTCAAAAGAATATGTGCAGTACAGTACATAAGCAAAATGGCAGAAAGATAAATCAAGATGTTAACAGTGGCTATCTCTGGGTAGTGAGATTATGGAATTGTGTTTTCTGCTATTTGCCTACCTGAACTTTCTATAATGAGAACTTATCAATTGTTAGTAAGACCAAAAAGTCACCACTTTAAAAACAAGAATTATAAAAGCTTCTTTTGAGTTTTCTTCCTTCCATCACTCATGTACTTTTTCTTCAATTTGCTCCACTGAGTTAATGAGAAAATCCTGATCATCAATTCTGAAAAGGAAGTTTTAAAAATTAAATACGTTAACAACTCAAGGTCTTAATTTTGTTCTAGGAGAAAAAACAATATGCATGCATTACTGACTCATTGAAGGTTATGTGAGTTTCCATCCTCCTCCAATACGGAGGAACTCTATAAAAAAGAACGTGGGAAAAATAAAATTATTTTTCTGATACCTGGCTAACAGGCCAAAAGTATCAGAATTACTATGAAATAAAAAGAAACAACAATAGCTCACATAGTCTTCACAGTACTCTAATGTTTCCCATACAAGCCAAAGAAAAATCCTGCATGGTAGAATTATTGAATTTTATACGTATGGGGAGTTTTAGACATTATCTGGTTCTGCACCATTGTTTTACAGATGAGAAAACACAGGTCACGAGAGTGCACAATGGCAAACCTAACTGAAGGAGAAGACCCCTGGGTCTCATGACTAGGAATTCAGTGCCCTTTCTAATATAACAAGGCATAACCAACCAAATCAACTAAAGCCTGGTTTAAAAAATGTCATTATAAAAATTAACATCTAGCATCTTACATTTTTAAGTTAGATCTATTCCAGCAAAATTTCCAGGAACTATTGTGTTAAGAACTGAGAGAAATTCTATAAATATATTTTAAGAACAGCATCAGGAAACTATATTAAAAGATAAGAAAACAGAATGCAGTTGGAAAAGTTAAAACAACTGCTATCTCTATCAACCGCTCAACTTAAGCATCTGAAATTAGGTTGTTTTGTTCAGATATAAAAACGTACAAATATTAAATTAGGATTTAGTATGTCTACACATCAATTTTACTTTAGAGTTTGATCTTTGTTCTAGGAATAGTTCAGATAATAAGGTAAATATCTCATGGTGTTTAAAGCAATTAAAAAATAAGGAGATAAGAATTTGTAAATGTAGCTGCAGCTATCTCCTCCAAGACAGAATTTTTCTTTTGCAAAGAACCACAGGAATAACTCATGCTGGGAATCTATTAGGTGTTCCACATAAGTGAATATTTTGGATACCTGATCTTTACCCATCTTAAGCCCTCAAACTATTTCTTAAAAATTAAAGTTTTGAATGGAATTCTTTGTAGCATGCATTGAACACTTTCTTGACTTTTTAAACACAATATACTGATTATGTTCTAATGATGGATGGATGATTCATGGTCACTATTACTATCATTAAATTATAATCATTTAATTCAGCACCATTATTATGATCCTTTATCTGAGTGCTTTCTATTAACATGAGGCAAGGAGATCCACACTGAGACACATTACAAATCAAACTGCCAAAAAACAAAGAAAGAATCTGGAAAGGAGCAAGAGAAAAGTGATTCATCACCTACAAGAGAAACCCAATAAGATTAACAGCTGACTTCTCATCAGAAACCATGGAGGGCAGAAGGCAGTGGGATGACAAATTTAAAGTGCTGGAAGAAAAAATCTGTTAACCAAGAATTCTATATCCAGAAAAATTATCCTTCAAAAACGAAGGTGAAATTAAGACATTCCCAGATAAACAAAAGCTGAGGGAGTTTGTTGCCAGCAGATCTTCCCTAGAAGAAATGCTAAAGGGAATCCTCCAGGTTGAAATGAAAGAATATTAGAGAGCAACTCAAAGCCATATGAAGAAATAAAGAACACTGGCAAAGGTAACGAACTACAGGCGTATCTTGTTTTATTGTGCTTCACTTTATTGCACTTGGCAGATACTGTGTTTTTTACAGGACCCTCCACCAGCAAAAAGATCATGACTTGCTGAAGGCTTAGATGATGATTAGCATTTTTCAGCAATAAAGATTTTTTAATTAAGGTACGTACATTGTTTTTTTAGACATAATGCTGTTGCACACTTAATAGACAACAGTATAGTGTTAACATAACTTGTACATGCACTGGGAAACCAAAAAATTTGTGTGACTTGCTTTATTGCGATATTAGCTTTACTGCGGTGGTCTGGAACCAAACCTGCAATATCTCCAAGGTATGCCTGTACATAGGTAAACATAAAAGCCAGTATTACTGTATTTTGGTTTGGAACTCTTTTTTTCCTCATATGATTAAAAAAACCAATGCATATGACAATAATGATAAATCTATGCTAATGGCCACACAATGTATAAAGATGTAATTGGTGACAATAAGAACATAAAAGAGGAAGGGACAGAGCTGGAGAGGAAAAAAGGTTTTATATACTATGGAAGCTAAGTTAGCATTATTTCAAACTAGATTGTTATAAATTTAAGATGTTAACTGTAATCTTCAGTGAATCAACTAAGAAATTCTTTATTTTGAAACCATTGTCATGTCCTAAGAAATATTTTCTTACATCTCCACCATAATCTATCATTTATGACCCCCTAGAGTGAGCCTGGGACTGTACCAGGAACTTTACATATGCAAATGAATTGATTTCTTTCAATATGCCTATTAAGTGAGTACTGTTATTCTCATTTTACAGATGAAGAAGCTGAGATTCAGAGGGTAATTTGTCCAGAATGATAGAGCTGAAAAGATACAGAACCAGGATTTCAATTAGAAACCTTCAGAGGCTTCTCTCTCCTCCCTGATCTGGATTTTGATATCTAGAGTCTCATGGTTCTTTTCTCTTCTCACCCAATGTACCACCACCATCACCACAACATAACCAACAACAAATGATGATTATCTCCTTCATGGACATGGCTTCAGATACTACCTAAAGGGTGGCAAATCCCCAACTGGTCTCTCCAAAACCATTCTCTCCGCAAACTCCACACCCAGTTACCTCTTGGATGACTTCAACCAATATTCTGAATATCTCAATTTCAAAGTGTCTAGAACAGAGCTCATCCCCCTTGGTGAACCACACTACCATCCAACCAATTTTCTAAGCCCAGAAACCTTCAAGTAATCCTAGATTCTTCCATTTCCCCATACATCCAATCAACTGCCAATTCCACCATCTCAGTGTTTCTCCATCTACTGCTACATCCCAGTTTCAGGTACTCATCACTCTTGCCTCAACTTCTACAGAGGGCCTTTATCCCATCTCCTTGCCTTGTGGAGACTCCCTATATTCACTCCTCACTCTGGTCAGTGAATCTTCTACAGTACATCTGATCATAACACGGAACAAATGCATTTGGCCAACAAATCTTTATTCAGTATTTGTTATTTTCTAGCATTGTACTAGTTGCCAGGGATAGAAAGATCAAAGGATAAAATACATTTTCTTAAGTTGTTTAGAGTCTAGTGGGAAGGCAGACATAAAAAGATGAATATCAACTAATCTGAAAATGTTGAGGTAGAGATATATACAAGGTATTTTAAGAGTAATGAAGAAGTGGAAGCAACCCAAGTGTCCCTCGACTGATGATTGGATAAAGAAGATGTGGCATATATATACAATGGAATACTACTCAGCCATAAAAAAAGACAGAATTGTCCCATCTGCAACAACATGGATGGACCAAGAGGGTATTATATTAAGTGAAATTAGCCAGAGAGAGAAGGAAAAACACTGCATGATTTCACTCATATGTGGAATATAAAGGAACACACAGACAGAGAGAACTGGCTGGTGGTTACCAAGGGGAACGGGGGTGGGGAGTGGGCACAAGTGGTGAAGGGATGCATCCATATGGTGATGGACAAATAATAATGTACAACTAAAACCCCACAATGTTATCAACTATTAAGACATCAATAAAAATGAAAAAAAAAAGAGTAATAAAGAGGAGCTCCTAACCCAGACTTGTAGGAAAAGTATCATAGAAGAAGTGACAGTTGAACTGTCTTAGACGATCAGGAGTTACCCCATGCAAGTGGCAAAGAAAGTGCTCTCAAAACCAAGAGAAAGTGTGAGCAAGGGACAGCAAGAAGTCCCACTGGAGAGAAACTTTGTATGCCATAAGGAACTTTCATCCTGTGAAAAAATAGGTATCTACTTTTGATTTTTAAATAGCTCGTTCTGATGGGCATGGATAAGAGGGGAATAGTGGCAAGAAGACCAGTAAGGAGACTGTTGCTGCAGTTGTACAGGGAAAATAAAGAGGGCCTGTCCTAAGGAATTGGCAGCAAAGACGGACAGGAGAGTACAGATTCCAGAAATATTTAGGAGGTTGAATTGGCAGGACTTGCTAAGTGTGTGAATGTGGCGGGGGTGGAGGGATGAGGAAGGAGGAGAAGCCAAGGATGACTCATAGGCTTTTGACTTTGGGGACTTGGTGCCACCCCATGAGATACAGCAGTGTTCCCAGACCTTTGGTTTTCAGGGACCTGTAAAATTTCCAACAAATTTAGGGCTCTGACAGAATGTTGCCAACTAAAGACATAAATACACCCTACCAACTACTATCAACATCGTTTCATAAAGGAAGCACATTTTAACACCCAAAATGTAAATAGATTTAGCTTTTTGAAAAATTCACCACAGGGCCCTTATTTTTCTAATTTCATCACAAACCATGGAAAATTGGTACCAGGCCTCCGACCAACAGCCCTGAGATGGAGATATAGGAGAAGTCATCTGTTCTGCAGTTAAGACGATGAGTTGAAGGCAGAAGAATATATAGTCCCCGCCCTTGCTAACTCTCTAGCCCTATAAGAACGTCTATCCCATATATATTAAGGATTGTGAAAGAGTTCAAGAGGTTATGGAAGCCCTGAAGAAGAGGCACTCAAATATGCCTAGGAGGGAAGTGGCTGGGGAGTTGAGTCTCAAAGGATGATCTGGAATTTGCCAGATAAACAAAGGAAGTTTGGCATGGTCCAGGCAGGAGGAATGGCATGTCCAAAGGTATGTAGGTATGCAGGAAAATTCATATTTGGGGAATTGTGGGTAGTTTGGCATGACCTGGTGATTATCTTGGAAAATGACAAGAGAAGAGCTGGAAAAGTACACAGAAGCGAAATTACGAAGGGTTTGGTAATCCAAGCTAAGAAGTCTAGAAATTATCTTATGGGCATTGGGGAAGAACAGAAAGATTTTACAGTGGGCAATGCTATGGCCAGATTTACCACTTGGAAATACCACTTCGACTGCAGAACAGAAGTTGGACCGTAGGGAGAATAAAATTGGTGGCGAGGAAAATAGGTAGGAAGTGTCTGCAAAAGCCCAGGCAAGAAATACAGATAGATTAGAAAACAGGAGCAGAAGAGAGAGACCAATCCAAGCACAAATATTTACAGAGCACCTACACTCTTCAGGGGATGCCACGGTCAACGAGACAAGATCCCTGCTCTCTCAGAACTTATTTTCTATTGTTGTTAAACAAAAAGAGAACCATACTTTATATAATGTTTTGCAATTTAAAAATTTAACAATGTATCAAATACTTTCACAAATCTCCCTCTCTCTCTACAACCATTTTTAAATTGCACTAAATTACATTATACGTGTAATTTATTAAACCATTTCCCTGTTCTTATAACATTGCTCATTACCTTATGATAAATTCCTATAAGTGGCACTCAAAAAATCAAAAGGTAACACTTTTTATGACTCACAATATATACACTTTTTAAAAGTTCTTGATCCAAATGGCCTTACAGAAGATTGCATCAATTTATATTCCCATAGCGGTATCTAGCAGGTGGAATCCATAGGATTTGGTGACCAATCAGGATATAAAAGCTGAAGGAAGGGAAGAAGGTTAGAATGATTTTCAGAGTTTTGGTTTAGGCAACAAGGTAAATGCTGGTGCTATTTTCAAACAGTAGAAGAAAAGAAGATCTGAGGAGTAATTAATGAGCTCACTCCAGAAGAGATGAATTGGATATGCCTGTGACATTCAGGTGGTAACATCCAGTGAACAACTGTAATCACATACTGGAGCTCTGGACACACGTCAAGTAATAGTTTGGGAAGTTATCAGCACACAACTGAGACAGAACCTTGGGGGCTATAACAGGCAACAAGAAGAATAGCATCCCCGAATGGATCAGAGGGGTGGGCAAGAACACAGCTGAAGAAAAAGATGTCACAGAAAAACAAGAGAATTAAGAAAACAATTCCATTTATAATAGCATCAAAAACAACAAAATACTAAATTTAGGTATAAATTTAACAAAGGAGGTTCACCATACACTGAAAACTACAAAACAAGTAATATGAAACACTTCATAACTACAAACGACATTAAAAGAAATTTAAAAAGATCTACATAAATGGAAAGACATCCATACTCATGGATCAGAAGGACTCGATATTGTTAAGAAGCAATATTCCCAAAATTGATCTACAGCTTCAATGCAATCCATACCAAAATCTCAGGCTCTTTAGCAGAAATTAACAAGCTGATCCTAAAACTCACATGGAAATGCAAGGGACCCAGAACAGCCAAAACAATCTTAAAAGAGAAGTCGGAGGATTCACACTTCTCGATTTCAAAACTCACTAAAAGCTATAGTACTCAAGATAAACATACAGATCAATGGAATGAATAGAATTGAGAGTCCAGAGGCTAACTCTCACATTTATGCTCAATTGATTTTCAACAAGCGTGAAAAGACTATCCAATGGGGAAAAAATAGACCTTTCAACAAATTATGCTAGAATAACTAGATATCCACATGTAAAATAATGAAGCTGGACCTCTACATCACAACATACACAAAAATTACCTCAAAATCGATCACAAACCTAAATGTAAGAGCTAAAACTGTAAAACTCTTAGAAAAAAAACATAGGAGTAAATCTTCATGACCTTGGGTTAGGCAATGATATCTTAGATAAGATACCTAAAGCACAACAACATAAGAAAGAACAGATAAATTGGATTTATCAAAATTAAAACCATTTGTGCTATAAAGAACGCAATCAGGAAAGTGAAAAGACAACCTAAAGAATGGGACAAACTATTTGCAAATCATATATCTGATAAGAGACTTGTAACCAGAAATATAAAAAACTCTTACAACTCAAAAATAAAAAGACAACCCAGTTTAAAAATGGGCAAAGGAGGCTGGCCCTGTGGCATAGTGGTTGGGTCTAGCACGCTCCGCTAGGGTTCGCGGGTTTGGATTTCAGGCGTGGACCTACACCACGCATCAAGCCATGTTGTGGCAGTGACCCACATACAAAATAGAAGAAGATTGGCATGGATGTTAGCTCAGAGCCAATCTTCTTCAAGCACAAAGAAAAAAAAACAAGAGGAGGATTGCCAATATATGTTAGCTCAGAGAAAATCTTCCTCATCAAAAAAAAGAGGGCAAAAGTTGTCAATTATACGTCAATGAAGGTGAAAATAAAATAAAAATGGGTAAAGGATCTAAACAGACATTTCTCTAAAGATGATATAATAAGGGCCAATAAGACATGAGAAGATGTTCAAATCATTAGTCACTAGAGAAATGCAAATCAAAACCACGAGATACCACTTCATAAACAAAAAGAAAGCTAAAATTAAAAAGACAACAACAAATGTTAATGAAGGTGTAGAGAAAGTGGAATTCTTACATATTGCTGGTGGGAACATAACAGGGTGCAGCTGCTCTGGAAAACAGTTTGGCAGTTCCTCAAAATGTTAAGCGTAGAGTTAGATGATCCAGCAATTCCACCCCTCGCTATATACTCAAGAGAAATGAAAATATATGTCCACACAAAAACTTGAACAATAATGTTCATAGCTGCATTGTTCATAATACCCAACAAGTGGAAACAACTCAAATGTCCATCTGCTGATGAATGGATAAATAAAATGTGGTATATACATACAATGGAATATTATTCAGCCACAAAAAAGAATGAAGTACTGATACATGCTATGACATGGATAACTCCTGAAAACATCATGCTAAGTGAAAGAAGCCAGTCACAGAAGACCACATATTGTTATGATTCCATTCATAGGAAATGGCCAGAACAGGCAAATCTATAGAAACAGAAAGTAGATTACTAGTTGCCTAGGGAGAGGGGTAGTGGGAGTTGAGGGATGATGGGGTGACTGCTAATGGGTATGGGGTTTCTTTTAGGGGGAATGAAAATGTTCTAAAATTAGATGGTGGTGATGGTTGCACAACCCTGTGAATAAACTAAAAACACTGAATCACCCACTTCAAATGAATAAATTGTATGGCATGTCAATTACGGCTCAAAAAGCTTTAAAAAAAATCAAGAGAAGAGACTGTTTCAAGAAGAAAGAAGTGGTGTATATAAGACAAAAAAATTATACTCTGCTCTTTAAAATTCTTCCATTGTGTCTCTTATCCATAGGACAAGGTAGCAGTACAAAAAGCTAAGATTTATTGAGTGCTTACTGTGTGCCAAGCATGGTGCTAAGAACTTTATCTGTGTGCTAAGAACTGTGCTAAGAACTTTATCTTTATATGTATTTAAACCTCTTAACCCTATAAAGCAGGTATCATCATCTCTTTTAGAGATGAAAAGATCTAGGGCATAGAGATTAGTAGGTTGCCCAGCATCTGAAAGCTTGCAAATAAAGGACCCGGGATTTGAGCTCAGATAAGCAGGCATGAGAACCCTCACTCGTACCACTGTATTCTCCATGCCAGGGCTTACTAGGACCCTCATGATCTCACCCCTAACTAGCACTCCATTCTCATCTTTTAACTAGATTCTAATCCATTCTGAAATACCTGCAGTTCCTGTGTGGTTTTTGTGCTGTGCCTTGACAGAAGCTGTTACCTTTGCCTGGAAAGCTCTCCTGTTCTCCGTCCACTGGGTGACCTCCTATGCATCTGCAAAGACTGCTCAGGGGTGAACATCCTCCGTGATCATCACCTGTCTCCCTTCTACCCCACCACTTCCAGAGCCAAGACTCCTATGCATACTTGACTCACTGGAGGCACTCAGCCATGATTGTTGAATGAACAAATAAATGAATAAAAATATTCAATTGTCCTATAAGAGAGTACACTGTATTTTTGGAAATAGCTTGGGCCAAGCCTGATAAATAAAGTGGGGGATCAGGCTGAGTAATATTCTTTCGGGTCCAAAAAGAGGTGTGATAATAAAGTAAAGATGTTGATTTTGGGGTTTGGCTCATAAAACAGTTCTGAAGACAAATTCCAAAAGAGTCTGAAAATGTTTTGCTCAATTAGAGCAGAGCTAGAAAAACTAGACTGCCTCCCATGGGACAAGATTTATTCGGTCATATAAGTTCTAGTATGGTGTTTTTCATTTTTTTCTTTGTCTCATTATTTTCAAGTCACACAGTATAAGGCAACTGCACTTTTATTAAACATATTCCACTTCCTAAACAGCAAGCCACTAAATAAGTTATCCCCATTTTCCCCCTCATGCTTTCTTTCCTCAGTAACTGTCTTGACATGTTAAATATTTTATTATCAGAGGGTGATTTTGCTTATTTCCAAAGAGGGAAGCAATTTGCTACTCTTTAATTTAAACCTACCCTTAAATCCAAGGAATGTCTGGCTCATGAAAGAAAAACAAGGTCCAGAATCTATTAATTTGCGATCTACAACCTTCAAAGCAATATACATTCAGCATACATTTGAGTTCATTTAGCTGAGAGAGTAAAGCCTAAATCCCCTGTGTATCTTGCCAGTACAAAAGTACACTTAGGCCAAAACTAGGTCACAAAATGTTTTAACACGACAACATGTTTCACTCTTACAACATTTTGAGAAATTTCCAAGGAACTACAACAAGAAAGCTTCCTGAAAGAAACAACTTCATATGCTAAATCACATCCTAGATAAGCCCCACACCAATTTGGATTTAATGCACTATCAAAACAATAGAAGAGAACTAATCTGTGCCACAGCACACATTCATTCTCACTGTTTCTTCCAAGTCTAAATCTTGACACACCAATAAGCCCATCTGTGTTTAATTGTCCTTCAAAGATTTTTGTCCAATTCTCTAGGTACAACTATCCATATATTTTAATTTAACCAGTTTTTCTTATGTCAGAATTTTATAGATTTTTACATTATGCATTTGGAATGAGCATACACAAAGGTTACATCTAAGCATTAGCCTAATAAGCACATCTCTGCTAATGTCAGTTCCCAGTCTTTCTTAGCTATTACTAGGATTTCACTCTACTAAAGCCACCCTCTTATTATTACATATAGGAGTTATTTGAGTACAAGGTCACTGTCTGCAGAATACTCACTGGAACTAAGATGGGAAATGGTAAACACAGAGCAATGCTCTCAAATACAGAAAAAAGGCAACATCACCAGCAGCTAAAATTAACTGGAAAAAGAAATCCTATCCAAAAAAAAAAAAAAAAGAATTTCACTGAGAATATTAGAATATTTCAATTTTGTTGAGTAATGAACAATAGTTTTGAAAAACATAACCCTAAGAATGAACATTTTAATGCAATTTTTTAAAAGTTACAGACATGTGGATATTGAATCACTGCCCCTTGGCTTGTATTTCTTTGTTAGAAGTAAAACCAAAAAGCAAAGTTGGCTACATCTCCCCCTTTAGCTAACAGAGAAATGAGTAGATAACAAGTAGCTCTATGAGATCACAGTTTTTACTGACTAGTTTTGAGATGCTAAAATGATAATAAATCCAATAGTTTATACAGTCTCTTTTTAGTCATTATAATCATTCTCATAGAATTTGAGAGAAAATTATATTTTACAAGTTGCTAAATGTATAAATATTGTTTATTTATTGTAAACATTATATTGTCTCTGACCTCTTTCTTTGATATTTCACTTCTCTTTTCTTTGTTTTTCAGATGTACAGTATATTTCCCTTTCAAAATTAGAAAAGCAGTTTCTTAAAGGAAAACTGAGTCAGTAACAGTAGGACATTTCCCCCCTTTAATATATACATATTACTTTTTAGATATTCAAAAGAAAATCATCTATGAAAATTCTAAAACCTCAAAGTATACAATTTATAGTTTAGTACTTGTTAATCAGAGAGGTAAATAAAATAATAGGGAACTCTAAAACACTCCCCTTACATACTAGTTTAAGATTTTTCAAAAAAGTTATCTCTGGAAGATTAGTTTCTGCCAGGGAAGTTATTTCAATAAACAGACACAAAAGTATCCATAAGAGGACATGGGACAGAAAGTAGGACTTGGGACATGTTAGCCCCTGAACCAAAGTGAAGGAAAAACTCTAAGACTGAAGTAGAGGAAATAAAAATGTAGGTGATGAGGATGAGCTAGCAGTAGAAAAGGCCCAAAAGACTATGACCACCCCAAATCTAAGGGACTAGGCTGTGACAGTAACTAACAGAGCATAATGTAATCAGTCAAATTTACTTTTACAAAAAGCCAATATTTTATCTATGTAAAAGCAAACTCTGGAAAGACACGATCTGGCAGTGTGGCTCAGACCCTGTCATAGGTGAGGGAGGTTGTATGACAAACAGAACCTCCTTCCCTACAGTCAAGATGAATGCATCCTGCACTGGGCTTGAGGCCGTCAGACATTAACATCATCAGCCAACTCTCTTCACGGGTTCCACGCTCACTCTGCAACTGTCCCACTATAATCTGGCTCTCCCATAGATAGGCATTCAAGGAAGGCAAGGGTTGACAGATCAGAGTACACTTGAAAAGTACAGCTTTTATTGGAAAAGAGTAAATTAACATTTTGGTTCAAACCTTGGTTTCTTGTCAGGTTGGCATGAGTCTGTCATACCTGGACTCTCCATCCCTCTAGGTATACTAATAAAATTGGGCTTCCAGCCTTAATGCCAGGTGGATCCTGGAACACGGCAACCACACCACAGAATTGGCTCCCTGCGTATGGGCAGCCAGCCATCATTCTGACTGCCTCCCGAAATGGCAACAGTGGTTACCTTGACCTTGAGACATACCTTTTCTTCATACTGTAACAGAATGTTTCTGCATTTTGACTTTTAATTCACACAATTTTTAAACTGCAAGAATAAAGACAATGCCCCAGGACATATTTACCCAGGTTTATTAGAACCTCTAAAGAGACCATCCCTTTGGGAAGCACAGATGAGCACTTTTGAAAAGGTTAATTCTTAGATTTAGTTTATACTGAATTGTTTTTATTATGAATTGCCTCATAGGGTGGGAAATGCTGGAAGGTGAGGACTAGATAGTATAAAATTCCCTGTAGGGCCTTGTCAAACACCTCTTCCTTACCCTCCACTGAGAATCAGCCAATTAACCAACAGTGGGTTCTTGGACACCTTTGATGTGCTAATTCTGGAGACCCGGTAGTTAGCAAAATTGTCCCCCCAGGAAGTTATTGGAATCACTGTCCTGGGGAGCCACTATAACTGATGAGTCTACTTCCTATCTTGGGTGTGCTGGGGTAGAAATAAGATTGAAAATGACTTGTTCAGAGTGAGATTTGACTTTTCAAGTGAATTTTATCAACACTGTTACAAAGAATTTTGTTCCTGGCTTTAGCTATTCAAAACACAAATTTGTTCTATTCATCTGATATAAGACTAAACAAAAGCATTCATTAATAAAAAGATGAGAAAACATAGTGCCAAAATCTTTGTATATTTTAGCACGTAATACATTTATCTTCTTCCAGGCAAATGGCATGCAACTTGTTTCTAATTCAAAGAAAGATAATGGAAAAAAGTGTTTACAGTAGAACAATCTTCAATAATTCAAAGCTTGATGATCTAATGAAATTACTTTAAAATGTCAAATGTTAAAATGCTGTATCAAATCTCTTCTTTTGCATTTCAACTCTAAGTTAACATTTTGATGAAAAAGGAATTCAACAAATAGTAACTGTGTTTTACAGAAGGCTCACCCAACTTTTACTAAGCCCAGTTAAGCACAATAATTTTGACAGACTGGCTATGTAAAAGAGTTCTTACCTTTTTAAAAATATGTTACCCTAACAATTTTTAAGTGTCTCTATATAAGTTAATTAATCCACTTGTAGTATACACCAAAAAATTATCTGTATATATATGCATAGCTTTTAAGAAAAAAAACCAAAGAATGAAAAACAAAGAAACTAGTTACTTTAAGGTAAACTCACTTATACAGTAGGGTTGCTGTGAAGATGAAACATTTACTACAGGCAAAGTAGAGCTTGGGACATGTTAAGTGTTCAATTAAAGACGAGTTGTGAGATGATAATGATGATGATGAATATTACTTATTCTTATGAATTTTAGTTTTGATTTTTTTGTGTGTATGAGGAAGATTAGCCCTGAGCTAACATCTGTTGCCAATCCTCCTCTTCCTGCTGAGGAAGATTGGCCCTGCCAATTCGTGCCCATCTTCCTCTACTTTATATGTGGGACACCTGCCACAGCATGGCTTGATAAGCCGTGCATAGGTCTGTGCCTGGGATCCAAACCTGTGAACCCCTGGCCACCGAAGCGGAACACACGAACTTAACCACTATGGCACCGGGCTGGCCCCAAGAATTTTAGTTTTTATTTCATTTATTAGAGCTATTTTTTTTTTAAGCATAAGGCTTCCCTTGATGCATGCCTTTAGCATATTATAAAGCCTTCATTTATTGAGAATGAGGGACAGTCTCTCCGTGACTAAGGGACTCCAAGGGTGTTCACCACTTTAGATTCTTCCACCCATTCAAGTCCCTCTTTGGACAGCCAATTCCTCCACTTTCTGGTCTTCACCATGTGGCTCTTCTTCCTCCCACCCTCTCCCCCTAATTCTAGACACTCTTCACGTAGGGCTCCCAATTCCTCACCTCTCTGTGCAAGTGGCCTTTTCTTGTAATATAAGAAAATCAAAGCCATTCACTTCATCTATGAACATTCTGTCCCTCACGTTTCACAGGAAAGTATCCTCCTCTCCAAAGAGAGGTGCCCCTCCACCAACTGTGCCCTCCACCCTCTGCTAAGTCTCATTTCATCAATTTTTACTCCCAATCGTTCCTCTGCAGTCTCTCCTCTACTGGAGCCTTCTGGTACACCTACAAACATACTCATATTTCCTTTGTATAACAACAACAAAAACGTTAAACCACTCTTACTTCAATTTGGTTGTCATTCTACCGACAACATTCTATTCCCCAATTTATTTAATGATAGTCTACACTTTGTGCTACACTTTTCTCACTCCTTTGTTATCTGTTAACTGGCTTCCTCTCTCTTTCGTCCAGCAAAATTTGTCTCTCGAATGGATACCAATAACTTCCCACTACTAAATGCAGTCTTCCATCTCTTCAACCTCTTGGCAGCACCTGAGATACCTGAATGAAATACTTCCTTTTCCTTGAAATCCTTCCCCTCCCCACCACCTCCGTGGCTTCCCTGAGTTTCTTCTATTTCTCTCTCTACTTCTCTGGTCTCTGCCTTCCTCTCTGCCTCCTTCCTTTCCCCCCTTCAATCCTAAATGTGGGTAATCTCAAGGTTCTATTCTCAGTCTTATTTTTCCTCTCAAAATATGGGAGTTCTTACTCATTCACTGATTTAACATGTAGGGTCCTATTTGGCAGTGACCTTGAAGATCTACCAGAGACAGCAATTGTGTCTGAGGCACGACTTGAACCACCTGTGCTGTGAAGGCTAAGGCATGTGAACAAGTCACTTAGCTGGTGACACCAGCCTAGTCATGTGCTCGGTTTCCACATTGGGGCATTTGTGGGTTGCTCCTTGTCGTGGGACACATTATGTGCGATAGTGGTATTCCCAAACATGGGACTCAGAAAGATCTCTGTCTCCTTTAAGAATGTCACAGGTTTTCTGCACTCCTCTCCGAAGTTCTCAATTTCCTGTACTTGAATTTTAACTCTGCCATGGCTATTTCCTGAGAGTGCATATAACGCAACATGTTCAAAACAGAACTCATCAGTGTCCCATCAAACCCACTCCTTCTCCTGTGAACCCTGTTTCTAACAGTAGCACCAGCATCTTCTCACGCAAGCTTAAAACTGCAATTCATCTTGTCGACTCTATAGCTCCCTAGACTGGCCAGTTCTTGCACCCAACTATCTCTCATGGTTAACTTCTCCTCTCATTTCAAGGGAACAAGCCTAATTTAGGCCACCATTTCTGCTTTCTCCACAGGAAATGGTCCACCTCCGAACAACTTTGCTTGTCTACTTTGCTTGTCTCTACTTCAACCTGGTTTACCCTCTGCTATTACTCTGACCCCACTACTTGTGTTATCTCTACTATTTCCCTTCCCCTCACGCTCTGGTCAACTCAGCACCTCAGGCTCGTCTGTCATGCATCATGTCACTCATCTTCACTTTTGTGATTCTGCTCACATTGTTCACCTCCTCTGTGGAGCCTAACTTTCTTGCTCCCGTAAATCAAACAATTTCTTCTTCTGAAGTAGCCTAGAATTTTATCTGTACCTCTGAACGGTCCTTATTACTTTATTCTCATATTATAGTAGTTTTCATAGGTCCCCTCTCTCTCTCCTCTCACTAAGTTATAAGCTCAGTGAAAGCAGGGACTGAGCAATACACATTTTGATTCCTCACTGTGCATACTGCCTATAGTAGGTGTCTTGCATTCAGGAGGTGCTCAGCTAACCTCTGCTTGAATGAAAAGTAGTCTAGGGCATTATTTTATGAATGTTATCACATGTCACATACTGCTAATCCCTGTAGGCAACATTAACTCTGGGAATGAGATCCAAACTGTAGCTGGATGCCCTTAGCATCTTTGAGCCCACCTTAAAAGCATATTCTATTCAGGCAATCCCCTTACCCAAGTTCTAGAATAGGCCCTGGGGAAACTGGAACATGCCAGAACCAACTCCCCAGTCTCTTCAGAATAGAGACACCACAGAAGCAAGCTTCATTTCTTGGGATACTATAATATCCGCAACCTTTTGAATATCTGAACTGCCAACTTCAAGAATGGAAAAAAGAGAAAACTATCAAGGTTCCATTTAATGTTCCATCCAGCAAACAGGAAAGCTTCACCATTTCGTTCAGAGCCCAATAACTTACTAAATGGTAGACTAAAAACTTTAATAAAGCTTCCAAATGTGTTCCACCTTTACAAACAGGAAATTTCTCAGATCTGGAAGCATCCAGCTTAACATGAATTGTGTGAAAAATTCAGTATTATTAGCACTATTAAAATATTTTCTTTATACGTAAGTATAAACACATAAAAGAAAATGGGCAAAATTTTCAAAATTAGCTAACAATGACATTTTAAAATCAGTTGTAAATTTCATTTGCCTCTTTTTATTTTGTTTGGGGGTGGGGACAACTTTTATTTATAACAGGAATTCCTTTCTTTCTTTAAACACTGGAGTTAAGCCTTTATAGAAAGGAATATTTCTGAAGTCTCCAAGAAACAAACTGAAATAATTAATGCCTCCAAAGTTTCTTTCATAAATGACTTTGCATAAACAATCTCCTTTTTACTACTTGAAGCTGAATTACAGGAACATAGAATTTTAAAGCTAGACGTCATCAAATCTTAGTCCTTTTTTTTGAAGATGAGGAAACTGAGGCTGAAAATGGTTAAGGTGACCTGCCCAGGAGCTCTCTGTGAACTGTCCTCTCCACTATACCACTCTGCCACCGAACGCAGTAAATGTACCTCCCAAAATTAATTTCAGGAGGAAAAGCATATTATTCTTACACCTTTTAAAAAGTTATCAAGTATTCTTCAAGGAAGTTTTCAAAATATTTGGAAAAATAGAAGGAAGTATGCGTCACTATTCTAATCTAACTATCAATCCTTTTTTTTTTTTTTTTTTTTGGTGAGGAAGACCAGCCCTGAGCTAACATCCGTTGCTAATCCTCCTCTTTTTGCTGAGGAAGACCGGCCCTGGGCTAACATCCGTGCCCATCTCCCTCTACTTTATATGGGACGCCGCCACGGCATGGCTGACAGGCAGTGCGTCGGCAGGCGCCCGGGATCCGAACCAGCGAACCCTGGGCTGCCAAGCGTGGACTAAGCTGCTGCGCCACCGGGCCGGCCCCAAACTATCAATCCTTTTGGAGGAATTCTAGCTTATTAAAAATGTGACCTAATATTTTACTACATCCTTCTGGGTTAGCAAATGCCTCATTTTCTAAAATCGTGGGATATGTGCATTTAGCCTAAAGAGAATTCTCTCTACTTATTGTCGTTTCCTCCCAAAGGCAGAGCCAAAGACATAAAGTGCCCGTTTATTACACAAGCAGCTATCACTTGTCTTTTTAACTGTCAGACTATTCTGGTTCATGTACATAGCTGCAGTTCCCACTGTTTAGGAGTTTATAATGTATGATCATTTCCTCCATATTAAAAAATGCACTCCCTTTTGCATGTTCTTACTCCTTCAGGTATTAAAGAATGTTGATGATGGTGTCCACACAATGCTGTAGACTGGGGTCTCCCATCTTGGCACTATTCACATTTGAGGCGAGTTAACTATTTGTTGTGGGGGACTGTCCTGTGCATTTAGGGTGTTTAGCAGGACCCTTGGCCTCTACCCACTAGATACGAGTAGTATCCCTCCAGTTGTCAACCAAAAAATATCTGCAGACGTTGCCAAATGTCCCCCGGGGGCAAAATCGCCCTCAGCTGAGAACTACTACCATTGAGGGGCGTTCACTCTGTGTACATTTTGATACAATTTTTGAAACATACCCTTCCCATGTAACCCCAACGTTAGGATGACCGGTAGTAATTAATCTTTTCAAGTTTTCTTATATAATTGTTACAGTATCTGTGCATATTATTTCAACATAATTTTTAAAGAAATTTTATATCTCACACAATCAATCAAACAACAAGCATTTATTAAGCACTTGCAGTATGGTCAGCAGTATGCTAACCACCAAAGAACGATAAAAGTCATGAGCTCTATTCACAAGGAGCTTTCATTACAGTTGAAGAAAGAAGACATGCACGTGTAAAATAACCACAGGCACCACAGAACAAGACAGAACACAGAGCTAAACCAGGTGAAGCTCAACTTCACTCAGCTTCAAAGGTTAAACTTGGATCTCATCACCTCCATAAGAGCATTTCTGGAAACTTGAGTGCTCCCATTGGTCATTTCTCTCCTGAGAAGTTTAAGTGTATATCAAATAGGTAATGAGAAGAGAACGCAAGCCATACAAGGGAGCCTCATGACCAAGGCTTGCTAGAGAAAGCAAGCAGGCTCTGTCTGAGGGCCAAGGAGGCAGGGTTCATTTAGAGGACGGTGGAGTATGAACATGTAAGACAGATCGAGGTTATGGAGGGCTCTGAAAGACAGGCAAGAAAATGTGGGCTTGATGTGCAGACCTGAAAGGTCATTTTGAGCACAAAGTGATATGGGAAGAGGGCATGATATGAACTAGAAGACGGTTAACACAAAAGGGAGAAAAAAAAGTTAAGTCCTATAGCTCTATATTGATGGAATCCTGGAATAGTTACAATGACAATGAAGAGGAAAAAATGGGCATAAGGGACATTTTGAAGGAAAACCTATTGGACAGATCATGTCGAGTAGAAGGGAAATTAATCTTCAGGGTTCAAGTCTGGATGACTAGGAAAACAAGTGAAGCCTCAACCTATCTATGTCATTTATCATATTCACAGATTTCAGTATTACCCACTTTATCTTAAGAGTTCTCCACTGATTATTTTATGTAATCACCTCAAATGGACTAATGACAATTTGTAAATGGAGGCATTAGAAGGAAAACCATAAAACATGATATACCAACCACTGTGATATACACTAAAACAATAAAGAGCAGAGATGAGGCAAATTATCCATATTTTGCAGGGAGCTCCAATTTGAGGTGTCAGTTGTCTACAATTACCTTAGATTCTTCTTCACTTGAGTGTAAGTCTATCTTCTTGTAAGGACAGGTTGCTGAGTCACCCCACTTCCTTAGTCCTTTTTTTAAAACCTCTAATTCCCTAGCAGGGTCCAAATACAACTAATTCAAAAATTCAGTAAACAAACAAACAAAAAAACTCAACAACCTTTTACCTCTTGACCATCAGGGGCTCCAGTTCTGAGCCATACTCTAAGGAAATCCCAAAATTTCCAGTTGCCTTTAGCTCGATCCATCTCAACCATCTCATCTTGCTCCCAATTAAATAATTAAGAAAAAAGTTATCCCTACTCTAGGTTTTCCTTTTCTCACCCCCTGATGGTAAGGGAAAGTACTAACATTGGGAGTGCTGATTATATGAATGTTAAACTTATTAATTCTAGATGGTGTTAGGTCTCTGTGTTTCCTCCTATTTATGCCACAGACTTTTATTATTTTTTGCCTCCTTCCTACAAACTGATTTTAACTAGTACCTTTTAGTAGTGCAGGGCTTCTGAACCTTGGCACTATTAACATTTTGAATTTTCTTTGTTGTGGGGAGCTGTCCTGTGTATTGTAGGATATTTAACATCATCTATGACCATTACCTATTAGATGCCAGTAGTAACACCCTTCCCCAGCTATGACAAAGAAAACGTGTTCAGAGATTGCCAAATGTCCCCTAGGAGGTAAAAACCACTCCCAGTTAAAGACCATTGTTGTAATGTGATCTTGGGAGACAAATTCTGGTCAAGCAGTGCTTGTATAATCCAGGTTCAAAGACTGAACAAATGAGAAGAAGGAGTAGATAGGAGTAGAAGAAATAGCTCTGAAAGCCTATGATTTCCTCAACTCTAAAAAACATATGCAACAGTGCTTGAAGCCCCAGTGAAAGAAACCTGGTCACATAACCTGTGCCCCTAAAGTAGACACACAAAGAGTGACATGGCTAGACCTGAGATGAGTCAGAAGCTGAATCATGTAGCTGCTGGCTCCACCACCACCACCACCACCATGTTGCCACTTCCCTGGGCTCAGTCATTCAGGATCAAAGAGATGCCACTCTGGGGTTTGTTGATAAAAGCATCAGCTAGTGAATTAATTATACTTAAGGTGTCTTCTAGCCATTATGAAACCAAGCAGCATTTCTGCTCAATGGCTTAAAATAAAAATCCATTTTCTGTAATGATGTTTCAACTTTTCAATCTAAAGAGTATGATTTTCCCACCAAAATGAGGGAGCTGAAGACATCACTGTGGCCAAGAACTGATTATGCTCATCCAAGCAACCTACCCTTCATGAACTCCTTCAATGTTCTCAAGATGTACTACAGTTAAAATTTCTCCAATTTTTACGACTAAAAGCTACTGTTAAGCCTTGGCATACAGTTTTAAACCTGTCAAGTAACACATATATGGCTTTGAAATGCTTAGTCAAACTTCAAAATGATTTACAAATTAACCCTAAAGCCACGTTTTCATGACAAACATGGTATTTTGCTTCTTAAAGACTCAGACCTTAGCTAGAACAACAAAGAATCAAATGTCAAGCAATTTTCTTAATCATATGAAACTGGGACCAAAATCCAGTCTTTCCCAGACTGAGGCTTTTTTCCCCACACCATGCCTCAGACTCTCTGGAACACGAACTAAGAACCAGGGATTGCACGCTGGTGTGGGGCACCACACCAAAAACCTCACGCAGAGCCAGTGCTGTGAGGACCATGACCGGCCCGCGACAGTGGAGGTTATGAAGACTCATGGGAAGCAGTGAGTTCTGACACTCAGAGGCAATTCCCTGGTGCAAGAGACCACAGGCAATCCTTATAGACTCCTGGAGTCCATACCCCTATCCCAGGAGGCTAAATGTGTAAAAATTGTCATGAGGGCCCTGTTCCCTTACAATAAAATCCCTCCTTCTTGAGCTAGCTTCACTGGGTCTCTATTACTTCCAATCCTAACACTAAGCCTACTGGCTATGTCATGAACTCCTGCCTGGTTCTCATCTCCTGGTCATAAAATGTCATTTAAAAATCTATCTTCTTGTGAGGGAGGGGGGAATGTGCAGTATTATTTAATAAGTACAGAGTTTCAGTTTAGGATGATAAAAAAGTTCTGGATAGTGGTGATGGCTGCACAACAATGTGTCTGCCACTGAATTGTACACTTGAAAACGGTTAAAATGGTAAATTTTAGGTTATGTATATTTTACCACTAAAAAAAAGTAAAAAGAAAAATCTTTCTTCTTGAAAAGAGTATGATGGAAATATCTTGTCTACAAAAGCTCCCAATCTTTAACATTAAGTAAAACCAGTTAGTTGGGAATTTTCCCTTTATAGAATACAAATAAAAGTATGTTCCAAACTTCCCCCAAATTCACCAATGTGTTTTCAGAATGTTATCTAGGACTGTTTAAAACGCTCCTTTTAAAAAGTAAACAATTGTATGGGGCCAGCCCTGTGGCCTAGTGTTAAGGATCCACACGCTCCACTTCAGCAGCCTGGGTTCTCAGGTTGAGATCCTGGGCACGGATCTACCACCTGTCAGCCATGCTGTCACGGCGACCCACATACAAAACAGAGGAAGATTGGCAGCAGACGTTAGCTCAGGGCAAATCTTCCTCAGCAAAAAAAAAAAAAAAAAGTAAACAATTGTAGACTCTGAAGTGACTCTCTGTTTTTTAGTGATTCCCCACCACCACCATTCCTTTATTTTTATCACTACTTCCCACTTTATTAGCATCTTTATAAACATATGCAATTAAATGCAAAATGGATATGCACACGTACCCATGGGAAGAAGAAGAACCTGGAGGGGAGGGGTGGGGAATGTGAGGGAGAAATGAAGCACCCAACGTCCTAAATTGATTACCATGTATCTATATGTTAAGGAAGTCAGTTCATGTTTTAATACAACATGACAAGAGTTTCTCTGTAACCAGATAATGGGCATAGGATACCACCTATAATAAAGCCAACAACAAAAACCAACATGAATTTTACAACATGTGGAACAGACCAAAAACTCTTGTTTGCATGTCAAGTATAGCAACTCTTTCATCCATATTTTTCTAGTGTAAGACCAAAAGCTGGATGAATTCAAGATGAATCTACCTTATGTTTCCCACAAGAGACAAAATAAGAAAAGAACATACAAACGTATGTTTGTTTAGGTTTTAGGCAATAGGTCAACAATTTAAGATAAACAATACTGAAGTTGTAGCTTTTACCAATTTTGGAGTCAAGCTCATTTTAATTATTTATTACTCCCTTGCACTTTTAGGTGTGTTTTTTTCCCCTTTAACTTTATTTCTTCTTTCTGTCTAGTCTAGAGATACTCTTTCAGAACCAGAAGTTTTTTACCATACTAATTTTGACCTTTTAATGATATTTCAAAACCTTAAGAAACAATTTATTTCTTTAATTTGATCCCTTCTAACTTTTTTGGTCATCTTCTATTCTATTTATCTACATACTTTCAGAATTTTATTCTTCCTATATATTTTTCTTCCTATTTTTCATTATTTTATTCTCCATCTAAACTCCCTCTCGCCCCTCACTACTACTATTTCAGCCTCTCAATCTTTCCCTCCATAATCTATAAGTTTAAGAAGTGAAATTTTACATCTAATGAAAACACAATACAATGGATTCTGTTTCTTCAATAGACATGACATAAGGCCTTCTCTCACCTATTATGAATAGCCAAACTGTATAACCAAGTAAACATTTTATTAACTGTAATTCTCTAATAGCAGGCATAGTCAGTGTTCATCAGAACTGTAGTTCATAAGAGATTACAATAAAGATATATCTTGAAATATTTTCTCAATAATCAACAAGGTATTAAATTATGAGTTTTAGAGTTAAATGCATTTTGTCATATTCTAATTCTTTGGAAATAGGACTTCATGCTGAGAAGAGATGACAACTTTCTATTAACCAGGCTTTCTTATTAACTGAAGCACTTGATTCCTCAATTATGCAAGTTAACAAAAAGACTTCCCTATAAATGTCAAAAAAAGGCACAAGCAACTAAAAAATTAGTAATCTCATATGGTATTTTTCTTTTTTAGTGACAATTAAGTAGAATTTCCTGCTATAGCTCAATATGCAGAACACTCACTAAATCAACAGAAGATGAGAAAAGGCAGGAGTCAAAATGTCAGTTTTTGTATTGTCATGGGCAGCACCAGAAACTTGGAGTCTCAAGCATAGATTTCTATACATTTCTCAGATTTCTATAGCAGCATCTAAGAGAACATGTAAGAAAAGAAGGGGTTTCGTTTCCTTTTACCTACAATGGTCATTATTCTCATAACTCTCTGTAATGATTCGTGATGCTTTCGAACGCTCTATATCCTAATGTTAAGTTGGCCAAATAGTTTGGTAGAAATGCTTACAGATGTCTGAAAAAAATAATTCACATTAAGCATCTTCTAGAAAGTAAATGCTGTTTAAAGTAATTTACTATTGACTGGACATGTGTTCTGCCTGGTAAAAACTGGGTTTGTGAATTTTGTTTATCTTCTCCCATTATTTGCTTTTTATTTTAGTCATAAATGAAGTGAAATTCCATGTTCAATTTTCCAGTGGTCTGAACCCTTCTGAAAATCTTATGCTTTGGAACGAAGGTCTTCATATAATTTCTCAAGTATTTTGAGGTTGGGTGGTTAGATGAACAACCAGAACATAATCCATTTTCAGCTGGTAGAATAGTCAAATAAACAAAAATATGTTTCTGAATGAAAGACACTCAGAGGAATACATATTACTGCATATTTTCAGTATGATTATGTAACAAGATGCCACTTCAAAGTTAACTTTTCGTTTGGATTACATGTGCAAAAAAGGTCAGGGCTATGTTTCCTGTAGGAATTTTTACTTTTGCTTATTTGGAAGCAGTAAAGGGCCAGAAATTCTTGCTATTTAGAGGCCTATGTAAAGATGAAAACACATATAGAAATGTTTAATAATAAATATTTGTATTTTAAATACAGCATTATTCTTGCTATAATATAGATATTTCGTCATTGTAAACTACTACTTTAAGATTTTCTTTAATAATAAAAATATATCTCTAAAGAAACTTTATATGTCTGGATAATCTATAAAACAGTTTTTAAATTGTTTCATAAATTTTTAAACAAATTGGTTGTCAACATGGATAAACTCTCAACCACTTCCTGTAGTTAATGTAACAGCCCAGGAAAACAGGTAAAGAAGTTCCAAGGTTTCCTAAAATTTTCAAGGTTTTCTGAAAAGTTTCATCTCCAGATATCTCAATATTAATAATTTTAGAGTCCAGCAATTTTGGCTAGTTTTAAACATAAAACTAATTTAGTTTCACTCCCATAGTGGGCCTGTTCTGGACTATTCAGAAAGTGATGAAGATCCAAGGAAGAGATCCACCATTTCCCTCCCTCACTTGGCCTCTTTGGTCACTAGGCCTTTCCTAAAATTGAAGCAGTAAATATACTGCAAGTGTAGTTTGAACTTCATTTCCTTCCATTCCTGCCCCAATTGCTAGATTGCACAGAAACAATACAAAGACCGAATGAATTATAACAGGACTGTCTTAAATTGAGAGGTCAGGATATATTTATTTATACTTCAGGGCCAAAGTGACTTCCAATCTTAAGAACAAAAAAGCATCTAAACCAGTGCAGAATATAACGGGTCATACCTAATCATTAACTTATTAAAAACAGAAAGGAAGGAATGATTTCTGATTTCAAATTTTTGATGATGAGGAAACCAAAGGTTCCCTGAAACCCTCAGTTTGGAGCAAGGTCATTTGATATTATTAGCCCGAGCTCAGCTGCAAAGAGAAACGAGGAAGTGCTGAGTCATCGTCAGCATAAGTGACACCATCGTCAGCACTTCTGGTGCCAGATTCAGAGGTGAGGGTACTTCCTTTGACCTGCCACTCTTCCTTCCTTTTCTCACTGGCCTACGGTATGTAATGGAAAGCTGACTGCCACTAAGTTGAGGAGCAGCATGAACCCTAACAAATAACACTAGTTAACAGTCCCAATTCCATGTGCACTTGTCTTTACATATGGCTATTAAAACAAATTGTTAAAAGAATAAAATAAAATTAAAAAAACATATATATGTGACATTTAATATCTGTCAGAATTAAGCAATTATACCTCTTGTTTCCAGTAAAAGAAGATAAAGTTTCCTCCTCAAATAATCAGCATGCCTTTGTCACATTGCAGTTTATATGCATTTAATTTCCCAAACAGGCCTACCAAAATAGTCATATCCATATGACATATGCATGACTAAAACACTTGCAGGACTAGGTAGAAAACCCTAAGATAGGGGAAATAACACCTGGAGTCGAGGTGCCCTTGAACAGGTCATTTAAATTCTCTATGTCTATTTCTTCATCTACAAAATGGGAATAACAATCCTCCCCCAGGCTCCATTACTGTTGCTGTAAAAATAACTATATTAATAGCACTTAAGAAGTAGACAACTGTCAAAAAGGAATGACACATTCATTATCTATTTACAAACAAAACAAATAAAACCTCGGTCTGAGGATAGCTTCTATGCAGAGACATGTTCAATAATTTCATTGGATTTGAATGTTTCCATTGTTGCCCAGGTTAGAGTCCACACAAGAAGATAAATCTGGAAACACTAAAAGTAGTATGTGGGCAGTATTCAATAGCACTGGGCTACATAAAAGTATACTTTAAAAAAAGGCAATTATCTATGAGAAATATCACAATAATACTTTATTGAGGAAAAATAAAGTTTGAAGTAACATAAAGAATTAGTACTCAGCATTTTCCTGAAGAATACCCATAGGTCCCCAGATCCTGATTTAGCAGTGGCCTTTGGGCAATCATCTTTTCAGTCTCTTTACCATTTTTGGACACTTAGATGACACAGATGTGAGTGAAAGATTTACATCCTCCCTACTTTGTGCAAAAACAAACAGGAAGATTGCTTCTTGGGCCCTTGACTCTCAAAAAGAAGTGATTCTCACTAGGGTGACTTGAAGTGCATTAAATCTTGAGATTAAATATGGAAATGATTCTAGCACCTGAAGATGGAAAAGAATTCAAGATGACAACATAACTCTATCCAATAGCAAACATTTATTCAACAGATCCCATGTCCACGGTGCCCATGTCTTATAATTACTACCTGATATGTTTGCCTGGGGCTTTTATCCATAGGAAAACTAAGCAGACCTGATAGATTCCTGCTGGACTTAATCATTCTGTCCAAGAGAATGAGAGATGCAGAGGACAGTAGAATTTGAAGAGGACTTTATCAAGTTCAGCCACCCATTCTAAGAATAAAACCATTCTCCTTCAAAACATTTCAAGTAGTTTAGTGGTTGTACCAAGGAGGAGAGGAAGAGGCAGTGAGGTAACTAAATATTTGCCAAGTGTCAAGCACAAAACAGGAACCTAAATTCAGAAATATCATTTAACGTGTCCTAATTTTACAAATAAAGAAACTGAAGCTTAGAGGTAAGAAGCACAATGTGGCCAAGTCATACCATCACGTAACAGAATGAGAATGTGAACTCACATCTGACCTCCATTCTGAGATTATCAATAATATCCAAGGATCAATAAATAATAATGTGCTTGTATTTTCAAGGCTGCATGTGTTACCTCAAACTTTTTATTTAAAATTTCATACTCAAACTTTTTCTTTTTTTTTGGTGAAGAAGACTAGCCCTGAGCTAACATCTGTTGCCAATCCTCCTCTTTTTGCTGAAGAAGATGGGCCTCGAGCTAACATCTGTGCCCGTCCTCCTCTATTTAATGTGTGATGCCTGCCACAGCATGGCCCAATGAGCAGTGCATAGGTCCGCACCCAGGATCCGAATCTGTGAACCCCAGGCTGCTGAAGCAGAGCACGTGAACCCAACCACTATGCCACCAGGCCGGCCTCTCAAACTTTTAAATTTAAGATGCCAGCATAGCATCTTTCCCAGGAACACCATATGTTAAATTATGGAACTGTGGTTCATGAATTTGTTCATGGTTCACCCTACACACATTAAGCCTCTGCTCAATCATTTTCAATAATATACGTACGAAGTCGATGCCAACCCACAATCAGCAGAATATATTTTCAAATATACTAACTAGGGATCAGATCTTCTATCTCAGAAGTGAAGTACACATATGTAAAATAAATGCCCTGCTTCTGACAGGGAGCAATTTTCTTCTACGCAAGCTATAACTAAATTCCCAACCTTGGTCTACGTACCCATGGTCTAAAAACTTGTTTTGCCATTCCCAGCAGTGGCCAAGAAAGTACATGCAATTCATCGTCATTTACGATTTGTGTTTTATTTCTATATAAAAATAGGATAATTTTGAAGGACTTCAAAGTCCTTCAAATCATGTTAGGGTAGCAATCTACCCCTGCCAAAATCAGTTTACCGGAATTACTAAGTAAATAACCATGAAAAGGAGATGGAGGTGAAAATCGAGGTTGTAGAAAAAGAGGAAAAGGAATCCTATATAACACTGCTTGTCTCAAAAAAAAAAAAAAAATTGCACCAAAGCTTTCTTCATTTGAGCCGTTGGTTTTGTTCCCTAACTGCTCCCCCACATATCTAAGTGCAGCAAGTACATTCCCAACTCCTACTGCCAAGTTAAAATGAAAACGTTCTCAGTCTTGAAATGATTGAGGTGGTTTTCTTTAATCAAATTAGAGCGGCCAAATGTTCCTTTCAAAGGTAACTGTCTACTCTGCAGCTGTATGCAAACTACCACATCAAATGTGAGGGAAAAAATAGCGATAGAATTGTGTCCTTACAGTACAGTGCTGGCTGCAGAGATGGAGAAACAAAAGCATCAGTACAGCTAAGAATCGCATTCACAGTGAGCTTCCAGAAATATGCTGACTTCACAAACTGTGAACAACGCACTGAAACTTCCAGTATATAATTAGCTATTTTGGGGAGGGGGGGAATAGGGGGGGTGGAATTCCCCCCTTAAAAACAGCTAAGCAGCAATAGATACCTTGAGTCATTTACCCTAGGGACCAAAACTTCAACGAGAAACATTACAAGACTGGCTGAGACTTCACACACACAAAAATCTCATAGATCTTGCTTTTTCACTTCCTGTCTCCATCAAAAACACACCACAGTGAGTAATCTTGAGTATCCAACAAGCTCCAATTAAGCTTGTAATGATTCATTTACATGTAGAGTTTATTCTTTTAAATCATCAGACATGGGAAATTCCTGCAAAGAAATTAATTCATAGTAGGCTTATTTTTTCAGTTTGTTTCTCTAAGAAAAATCAATTGGTTAACATTCCAAATACGATGTCAAATTTGTTACTACATGTTATGGGTTTATACCAGCTGTTGGCTTTAGGGATGGTATATTAACAGTAAGAAAACCTAGAATGGCAATGAATTTAGACAGCCAGGTGCAACAGGCAGTGGAAGGATGAGACAATGTTCTTTCTACATTTACAGCTCCTCTCCAGATGATTACACTATCCCCAAAATTAAGGAATGTAGCAAAAATAGGGGTGAATTCTATCTCACATGATCCCCATATTTCTCCAGAGCATCTGTTCTTAAACTTTTTTGCTCCTGGTGAAATTTGCAGACTACTTCCTTGGGTCACACTCCTTTTGACATATCCAAATTTAAAGACTGTTGCATAAATAAAACCTGCAGGTTATAAGCAATTCTCAGGCCACTACCTTTAGCTCCACCCTTCTGCTCCCACTCAGGAAACCAAACTGAACTGCAGGAAATAATTACATCTTAACCATTCAAAAATTTATTTTAAGAAATACATCAGGTGGACTTCCAGTTCAAAATGGCAGATCCATCACAAACATTTGCCTCCAGTCTTTCTCAGATAAAGCTGAAGTAAAAGAAATAAATCCATAAGTAGTATAGAACAATGTCACTCCCAAAATTAGAGGTTAGCAGATTTTCTGGATGTTGAAATTAAACAGAAGCAAGTTGATGGAGGAAACTGACAGATAAAGTCACCAAAAAGACAGTGGTCTCCAAAGTGGAGAACATATAATCCAAGAGGTATATTAAGAAAATACTTTCTATTTATAGGCATTTTTTTAATCTCTTCATTTCAAAAATCATTATTTTTGTGCATTTTAATATATATACTATACCTACATATGGATATAAATTTTTATAAGTCAGTGAATATCAGTGGCATGCTGAAATATTTTTACTGGAAGGGCGCCCAGTGCCCTAGAACAAGCTATGAAAGCACTGTGGAGGAAGCAGGAGCTGGACTGAGTCAGCAGGTGCAATGGAGAAAGGGAGAGGGAAATGTAGCCCAAGCAGGGGAGTCAAATGAAGGTCTGTACCAAGTAACTGCACCAGTTAGCATCCCCACCACCATCCCCATTCCTAAGATCTTGGGGTAAAACCTTTTTTCTGATGGCATTTGGGGTTTCCTCCACATCCTGACAGCCAGTTTTCTCATTCACTCAAAGCTAAAGCCTGATAAAGGATACTCTCACCCCAAGACTCCTTACTCCAGAAAGCCTCCCAGAAATTTTACTCATAAATGAGATCTAGCAGGAAGAAAAAAAGTCCTATTTAACAGCCATACCAGCTACCTAGTTTTTATAAAAACTAAGAGATATACAAGGCAGTAGAGAGCAAGAGGGTTCAGACTTACCCACCTGCCATAAACAACTAGAAACTGGACAAATATATGAAACAACTGTTTTCAGATACTGGACTACAGGTAGTACAGGATGGTAATCCTTGAGAGAAGGGAAACAAATGAGGGAAGCCCTAGACTGCCCTGGCTTTCTGCTTGAAGGCAATTTCCAGACCACAGGCACATGGAGGAGGAACGCCCAGTGAGGTCTGTAGTCTCACTGAGTTGAGTAGGTAAAGATCAGAGATGAGAAGACAAGGAGGCTGAGGTGACTAAAACTTGTGAGACAGAGTACTGAAGAAAAAGCTCCCCAGAAAAAGAGCTTCAGAAATCACATGGGGTCTATTGAGTCCTTGCCTGAATATTAACCTGCACATGTAGGACTGCATGAGGCCAGGAAAAAAACTGCTTCTGAGGAAAGAACAATTACCAGGAAGTTACAAAGTGAATGATTCCTAGAGCTCACACAGGGCAAGAAATCTTTCTAGTTCCCACCAGCCTAAGAAGAAAGACCACAAAAGGGTAATGTCTTAGCAGTGGGCCTAAACTAGCCCTAGAGTACAGCCTACACTAAATTCCTCCCCCACCAAAAAAAAAACCTACAAATAAGCGTTGGAAGGACAAATTGAACCACAAGTAACTTCACTGCCCATCAGAACAAAGTCCAACACTCTTTAAAGGAATAGAACAAAATTCAGCAGTCAACAACGTAACATAAAAAAGTATTAGACGTGCATACATACAGGAAAATGTAGCCCATAACCAGGAGAAAAATCAGTCAATAGAAGTAGACCCAGAAATGGCAGAGATTATAGAATACCAGATAAAGACATTAGAGCAACTATTATAAATATAAATACGCTTAAAGACTTAAAATAAAATATAAACATAATGAGGGGGAAAATGGGAAATGTTAAAAAAAGAATCAAATGGGAAATGTACCAAGATAGACTATAGGGACCAAAATTTATTAAGACCAAAAGTCTTAATAAATTTAAAAAGGATTAAAGTCATCTAGAGTAGTTCTCTGATCACAGCAGAATTTAATCAGACAGAAAGTTATTTGAAAAATCCGATACATGTTTGAAAATTAAAAAACACAAATCTAAATAACTCATGGTCAAAGAAGAAATAACCAAAATACGGTTAAAATATTTTGAACTGAATGAAAATGGAACCACAATATATCAAAATTTGTGCCAAGCAAATAAAACAACATAAATGCTTATATTAGAAGAGAAGAAAGTTCCAAAATCAGTGAGCTAAGTTTCTATTTCAAGAAGTTAAAAATAAGAGCAAATTAAAATCAAAGTAAGTAGAAAAAGGAAACAAAAATAAAAGCAAGCATCAATGGAACAGACAATAGACAAATGATAGAGGAAATTAATGAAAACAAAAACTAGTTTATCATCAATAAAACTGACAAAATTCTACCTGTATTATCAAGGGAAAAAAGGGGAGAACATACAAATTACCAATATTAGGAATGAAAGAGGGACAATCACTACAGATTCTACAGACATTAAAAAGATAAGAGAATAAAGATAAAGGATTTATACCAATAAACTAAAAAACCTAGATGAAATATACAAATTCCTTGAAAAACACAAATTCCAAAAAGTGATTCAACCTATATGGCCCCATGTCCATTGAGGAAATAAAATTTGTAGTTAAAAACCTTCCCATAAAAGAAAACGCTAGGCCCAGATGACTTCATTCATAAATTCAATTAAATGCATAAGAACAAAATAACACTAATGCTACACAAAACCTTTCAGAAAATCTTTCAGAGGAGCTGAAACACTTATCAACTCATTTTATGAGGCCAGTGTTACCTCAAAACCAAAACCTGAGACATTATGAAAGAAGAAAATTACAGAACAATATCCTTCATGAACATAGATGAAAAAATTCTTAGCAAAATTTCAGCAGGCAAAATTGCAAAAACAATTTTGAAAAAGAAGAACAAAGTTGGAAAATTTATACTACCTGATTTTAAGACTTACTGTAAACCTATAGTAATCAATACATCATGGCATTGGCAAAAGGACAGATATATAAATCGATGGAACTGAACGGGGGTCCAGAAATAGACCCAAATTTATATGGTCAATTGATTTTTGGTAAAGGTGCCAAGGTAATTCAAAATGAAGAAAGCAGGGCCAGCCCAGTGGTGTAGCAGTTAAGTTCCCAGGCTCCGCTTCGGCGGCCCGGGGTTTGCAGGTTTGGATCCTGCATGGACCGATGCACCACTTTGTCAACCTATGCTGTGGCGGTGTCCCATATAAAGTAGAGGAAGATGGGCACAGACGTTAGCCCAGGGCCAATCTTCCTCAGCAAAAAAAAGAGGAGGATTGGCAACGGATGTTAGCTCAGGGCTAATCTTCCTCATACACAAAAAAATGAAGACAGCATACTCTTTTCATAAATGGTGCTAGAACAGCTGGATATCCATATAGGAAAAAAAATGAACCTCGACTCTTACTCAAGCCACACACAAAGATATAATTCGAATGTATCACAGATTTAACATAAAAGTAAAAACTATAAAGTTCTAGAAGAAAATACATGAAAAAAATCTATGGGCCTATGGGGTAAGCAAAGATTTCTTAGATAGGATATAAAGAAAACAGAAACTATCAAAGAAAAAAATGATAAATTAGACTTTGGAAAAATGAAAATCTTCTCATTGAGAGACACCATTAAGAAAATGAAGAGGCAAGCCAAAGATCTAGAGAAAATATTTGCAATACATATATCTGACAAAAGACTGTTCCAGAATATGTAAATAACTCTTACAATACAATAAGACAACCCAGTTTCAAGAAATGATTGAAATATTTGACTAGAAACTTCCCAAAAGAAGGTAAGAGAATGGCCAATGAGCAAATGAAAAGATGTAACATTAGTCATTAGGTAAATGCAAATTAAAACCACAATGTGATATCAGTTCACATTTAATGTTAAAATTAAAAAGGCTGGCAATGCCAAGTGTTGAGTAGGATGCAAATCAAATGGAACCTTCATATATTGCTGGTGAAATGTAAAATGGTACAACCAGTTTGGAAAAGTTAGGCAGTTTCTTTAAAAATTAAAACACACATTCGCCATACAAGCCAGCAAATCACTTCTAGGTATTTACTCAAATGAAATGAAAGCATATATCATATCAACACAAAGGCCTGTACACGAATGTTCACAGCAGCATTATTTATAACAGCCCCAAACTGAAAACAACATAAATAACCATCAACAGGTGAGTGAGTAATCAAATTGTGGCAAACCCATACATTGGGAAAGAATGAACTACTGATATAGTCAACAACATGAATGGATTTCAAAAATATTATCTATGAAAGCCAGATACAAAAGAACACAATACTGTTTGATATGGTGTGTATGAAACTCTAGAAAGGACAAATACAATCTGTAAGGACAGAAAGAAGACTAGTGGTTGCCAGGGGTCCAAGTAGGGGGAGGAGATTGACTGCAAAGGGGCCTCAGGGAACTTCTGGGGTGATGGAAGTGTTTTAGATCTTGATTGTGATGGTGGTTATATAGAATAAATTTGTCAGAACTCATTAAAAAAACTCACTCTTAAAATGGATGTCATTTACTGTATATAAATTATATCTCAATAAACTTGATTTTAAAAAAAAGCAAAAGGATATCCTGACATCACCAGGCATTTAAGGAATCCAGCAACAGGGAAAACAAAAAAGTTAAAAACTAAACACTGACTAAAACAGAGATAATATGTAGAACTTTTAAAAAAAATTTAGAGCAATTCAAGGACGTATTACAGCCATATAACCAGAATAGGATGCTTAAAAAAAAAGCAAGCAGAGAACAAAAAAAGAAAGATGCTTTGAGGTTAAAAATATAATTGCCAAAAGAGTAAATACAATAGACATTTGGAAAATAATATAAAAGATTTCTTTATAATATAGAGCAAAACAAAACCAAAGTAAGAAAACTAAGAAAGACACAGAGGTCCAATCTGTAAGACTGAATATCTGACTAACAGGAGAACCTCAGTAAGAAAGAACAGAATAGAGAAGTAATTTTTAAAAATAAAATGAAACAAATCTGCACACACAAAGATCCCACATAATGCCCAGCAAATTGGATTTAAAAAAGCACCACACCTAGATACATATTTCTGAAGAACTTATCCTAGCAGCTTGCAGATAAAAAAGTCACTAAAAATTAATTAGAAAATCATACTGGCAGATGATTTCTCACTGGCAACATGATACAGAGAGAACAATGGCTTTCAAGTTCTGTGGTAAAATTTTTCATCCTAGATTTCTAAAAACAGTCAAACCATAATCAAATGTGAGGGACAACAAGATGTTTCCAAATAGGTGAAGATTCAGAAAGCTTCTCTCCCATACACAATTCTTAGGAAGTTACTCACGAATGTACACTAGCAAAACAAGGGTGTGAACCACTAAAGAGGAAGAGCCAGGATGCAGGAATCAGTGGCTCCAACCCAGAGAAGCAGTGAAAAAAAGTCCCAGAAAGACAATTGTTCATCAGGACCAATAAATAACCAGTCCAGAGTGGACCAAAACTTCAGAGAAACTTCAGGAAATGGGGCAATTCAATAGAAATAGATGCTATGATGAAATGTTTGGAAAGAACAAAAAGTATAGGCTGTGATAAAGGCAAACAGTGCAAGAAAAAGTAGAAAGGAAGTTATACACTCCAGGAAAAACAAAACACTAAAAGAAAGTCATGGTGTGAATCAGAACTACACTAAAATAGGGCATAATTTTTAAAAAGTGATGCAGAATAAGAAAAGAGAGCCAGATGTCTGTATTTAAGAAAAAAGGACTCCTTCAGCTTCATAGGGTTATAACCTTGGACCTGCAGTTGTGATTGCAGAACAGAATGCAAATGTCTAATAACTTTAGCAAAGTAGCTGACAGAAGTTGTGATGTTAAAGGGAGCACAAAGGTGGAGGAAAGGTTAGGGAGATAAAATATTCTTCTCTTACTAAATGGAGAATCAAGAGATACTACCAAAAGTGAAAGAATAAAAAATTGATGTCTAAGGGTACAACTTATTGTATGATATTACATATATTACTATATATAATAATATAATTATACATTATATTATTAAGGATAAAATTATTATACGAAATAAAAATATCTAACAAAAGGTAAAGGAGATGACTAGGGAGTAGTATTGATGAACTAAATCTTCATCTTTCAGAAGGAAGTCAGTAGATATTATCTGAAGTTTAAATGTCAAGAAATAGAGCATAATAGCATATTATCTAGATTTACAGAGGGAACTACCAGAAGCACGAAAAACATAGTTAAAAGGAACTGTATCTGAGTACTGGGGGTGGGATAGTTGGGGCAGGAGCCTTGCTTTTTTCTCATAAACTCTTCTGTACTAATCACCAAGAAGTAAAGTCATGATTACAAAAAAAAGGGAAGAGGGCACAAATTCTTTAACACTCTTTCCCATAAGAGAAGTGTATGTCCCTCCCCTTGAATCTGTGAGGCTTTGAACTCACTTATAATCAGTAGAATGTGGCAGAAGTAACACTGCCTGTTCCTAGGGACACTGCCTGGCTTTTGGAGCCATGAGCCACTACATAAATCCAACTACAGTCATGCGTCACTTAACAAGAGGGATACGTTCTGAGAAATGCATCGTTAGGCGATTTCGTTGTTGTGAGAACATCATAGAAATGTACTTACACAAACCTAGACGGTATAGTCTACTACACACCTAGGCTATATGGTGTAGCCTGTTGCTCCAAGGCTACAAACCTGTACAGCATCTTACTGTACTGAATACTGTAGGCAACTACAAGACAATGGTAAGTATTTGTGTATCTAAACATATCCAAACATAGAAAAGGCACAGTAAAAGTACGGTATAAAAGATAAAAAACAGTACATCTGTATAGGGCACTTACCATGAATGGAGCTTGCAGGACTGGAAGTTGCTCTGAGTAAGTCAGTGAGTGAATGTGAAGGCCTAGGACATTATTGTACACTACTGTGGACTTTATAAAATTTAAGCTACACTAAATTTATATAAAGATATTTTTCTTTCTTCAATAATAAATTAACCTTAGCTTACTGTAATGTTTTTACTTTATAAACTTCTAAATATTAACTTTATGCTCTTTTGTAATAACACTTAGCTTAAGACACAAACATTGTACAGCTGTACAAAAATATTTTTTCTTTATATCCTTATTCTATAAGCTTTTTTCTATTAGAAAAAATTTTTTAACTTTTTCATTAAAAACTAAGATACAAAGACACACATTAGCCTAGGCCTATACAGGGTCAGAACCATCAATATCACCGTCTTCCACCGCCACCTCTTGTCCCACTGGAAGGTCTTTAGGGGCAGTAACACTCATGGAGCTGTCACCAGCATCACCAGAAACACGTGAATAATGCATTATACGATGTTATAATGACTACCGCATCACTAGGCAATAGGAAGTTTTCCGCTCCATTATAATCTTATGGGAGTTTATGCAGTCCATGGTTGACTGAAACATTGTTATACGGTGCACAACTGTACTCTGAAGCCTTGATCATGAGAGGAATCCCAGGCCACATGGAGAGGCAAGGTGTAGGTGCTTTGGTCCACTGCCCCAACTCGGGTCTCAGCTTATATCAACCAGCTCTCGTGAACACTGGACTTGAAAGTGAAGACACTGTGACATGAATCAAACCCCCAGCTGCTGCATCATCTCCAGCTGAAGCCTCAGACATTACGGAGCAGAGATCTACCATTCTCACTGTGCTCTGTCTGAATTCCCCACCCACCGAATCCTTCAGCATAAGAAAACGATTGTTTTAATAAAGCCCCTAAATTTGGGAGGTAATTTACTACACAGTAATATTAACCAGAATAATTACTTTAACAGAACAATGTAATTACTTTAAATAAAAAACTATAAGCAACTCCCCTGGTACTCTACTTTAGGAACAACTTCTTGCAATATACCTGACAACTGACTGGGAACACCACACATTTTCTTTCTAGCCTGTCCCATTCTGTCCTGTTCTATTCTATTCTACTCTATTCCCTTTTTTCCTTTCTTCTTTCCCTCTTTTTTCCTTCCTTCCTTCATCATCATCATCATTATTATATTATTATTCTATCATCATCATTATTATGTTATTATTCTATCATCATAATATTATTATTCTTTTATTTTTATTATTATTATTCTTCATAGCTGGTCATGACTAAGTAATGTCAGACCCCTTCGATGATCACAATCAACTGATCTAAGCAGAGAAGGAAGGTGTTTGGAATGTAGCACCAAATATGAGTATAGGGGCAAGGTTCACGACGAGACAGGCCACTTGGGCCTCACTACTTTTAAGGACAGCTATGGCTGTTTATACAACGGCTTTACAGCTTATGTCAAACTCTTTAGGAGAATGTATGTCAATCCTTTTTTGGAAATTTCACAAACCAGAGAATCTGAAACCATGTCTTAAAATTTCCACCGAAACATCTAAAGCAAATTCTACCACCAATGATATGACCATTTAAAATATCACTTAATGGGACCAGCCGAGTGGCGTAGCAGTTTAGGTTATGCTTTGGCAGCCCGGGGTTTGTGGGTTCGGTTCCCAGGCACCGGTCGATGTACTGCTTGTCAGCCATGCTGTGGCGGCGTCCCATATAAAGTAGAGGAAGATGGGCATGGATGTTAGCCCAGGGCCAGTCTTCCTCAGCAAAAAAGAGGAGGATTAGCAACGGATGTCAGCTCAGGGCTGGTCTTCCTCACACACTCAAAAAAAATTAAAAAATTAAAAAAATATAATATCACAATATTGTTTATTTAAAATTATGTTCAATCAATAACTGCTTCAAACGTAAATGGACCAAATGCTCCAATCAAAAGACATATGGTGGCTGAATGGATAAAAAAACAAGACCCATATATATGCTGCATACAAGAGACACAGTTCAGATCTCAAGACACACACAGATTGAAAGTGAAGGGATAGAAAAAGATATTCCAGGTAAATGGAAACAAAAAGAGAGCTGGGGTAGCAATACTTATATCAGACAAAATAGACTTTAAAACAAAAACTGTAACAACAGACAAAAAAGGGCATTATATAATGATAAAGGGAACAATCCAACAAGAGGATATAACACTTGCAAATATCTATGGGCTTAACGTAGGTGTATCTAAATACATAAAGCAAATATTAACAGACGTAAAAGGAGAAATTGACAGTAACACAATAATAGTAGGGGACTTTAACACCCCATTTACATCAATGATAGATCATCCAGACAGAAGATCAGTAAGGAAACATTGGCCTTAATATATTAGACCAGATGGACTTAATAGATATATACAGAACATTCCATCCAGAAACTGCAGAATATATATTTTTTTCAAATGCACATGGAACCTTCTTCATGGTTACATATTCGGCCACAAAACAACTCTCAATAAATTTAAGAAGAATTAAATAATATCAAGCATCTTTTCTGACCACAATGGTATGAAACTAGAAATCAACCACAAGAAGAAAACTGGAAAAGTCACATATGTGGAGATTAAACAAAATGCTACTGAACAACTATTGGGTCAATGAAGAAATCCAGGGAGAAATAAAAAAACATCTGGAGACAAATGAAAATATGACATACCAAAATCTATGGGATACAGCAAAAGTGGTAGGGAAGTTTATAGCAATACACACCTACCTCAAGAAACAAGAAACATCTCAAATAAACAATCCAACATTACACCTAAAGGATGTAGAGAAAGAACAACTTAAGCCTAAAATCAGTAGAAGGAAGGAAATGATAAAAATCAGAGTGGAAATAAATGAAACAGAGACTAAAAAGATAATAGAAAAGATCAATGAAACTAAGAGCTGGTTCTTTGAAAAGATAAACAAAATTGACAAACCTTTAGCTAGACTCAGTAAGAAAAAAAGACAGACGGCTCAAATAAATAAAATCAGAAACAAAAAAGGAGAAATTACAACAGATACCACAGAAAAACAAAGGATCATAGGAGAATACTATGAAAAGCTATACACCAACAAATTGGATAACCTAGAATAAAGGGATAAATTCTTAGAATTATACAACCTCCCAAAATGGAATCAAGAAGAAATAGAGAATCTGAATAGAATGATCACTAAGAAAGAAATCGAAAGAGTAATCAAAAACCTCCCCAAAAAGAAAAGCCCAGGACCAGATGGCTTCCCTGGTGAATTCTGCCAAACATTCAAAGATTTAATATGTATCCTTCTCAAACTCATCCAAAAAACTGAAGAGGATAAGACGCCTCCTAACTCATTTTATAAAGTCAAGAATACAATCCATTTACAATGGCAACAAAAAGAATAAAATACCTAGGAATACATTCAACTAAGGAGATGAAAGAACTGTACACTGAAAACTATAAAACACTGTTGAAAGAAATCAAAGAAGACACAAAGAAATGGAAACATATTCCATGCTCATGGACTGGAAGAATTACCATAGTCAAAATGTCCATCCTATCTAAAGCAATCTACAGATTCAGTGCAATCCCTATGAAAGTCCTAACAACATTTTTCACATAAATAGAACAAAGAATCCTAAAATTTATATGGAACAACAAGAAAACTCTGAAAAGCCAAAGCAATCCTGAGAAAAAAGAACAAAGCTGGAAGCATCACACTCTCTGCTTTCAAAGTATACTACAAAGCTGTAGTAACCAAAACACCATGGTACTGGCAGAAAAACAGACATGCAGATCAATGGAACAGAACTGAAAGCCCAGAAATAATCTCACACATCTATGGACAGCTCATTTTTGATAAAGGAGCCAAGTACATACAATGGAGAAAGGAAAGTCTCTTCAGTAAAGGGTGTTGGGAAAACCAGACAGCCACACGCAAAAGAATGAAAGTAGACCACTATCTTACACCATACACAAAAATTAACTCAAAATGGATTAAAGACTTGAATGTAAGACCTGAAACCATAAAAATATTAGAATAAAACATAGGCAGTATGCTCTTTGACATCGGTCCTAGCAGTATCTTTTTGAATATGTCTCTCAGGCAAGAGAAATGAAAGAAAAAATAAACAAATGGGACAACATCAAACTAAAAAGCTTCTGCATGGCAAAAACCATCAACAAAATGAAAAGACAACCTACCAACTGGGAGAAGATATTTGCAAATCATAATCCAATACGGGATTAATATCCAAAATATACAAAGAACTCATACAACTCAACAACAAAAAACCAAACAACCCGATTAAAAAATGGGCAGAGGATCTGAACAGCCATTTTTCCAAAGAAAATACACAGATGGCCAACAAGCACATGACAAGATGTTCAACATCACTTTATTAGGGAAATGCAAATCAAAACCACAGTGAGATATCACCTCACGCCCTTCAGAATGGCTATTATTAAAAAGACAAGAAATAAGTGTTGGAGAGGATGTGGAGAAAAGAGAACCTTCATACACTGCTGGTGGGAAAGTAAACTGGTGCAGCTACTATGGAAAACAGTACAGACATTCCTCAAAAAAATTAAGAATAGAACTACCATAAGATCCAACTATTCCACTTCTGGGTATTTATCTAAAGAACACAAAAACACTAATTTGAAAAGATATATGCACCCCTATGTTCACTGCAGCATTATTCACAATAGCCAAGACTTGGAAATACTCTAAGTGCTCATCAACAAATGAATGGATAAAGATGATGTGGCATATACATATATATATATACACACACACACACAATGGAACACTACTCAGCCATAAAAAAAGATGAAATCTTGCCATTTGCAACAACATGGATGGACCTTGAGGGCATTATGCTAAGCAAAATAAATCAGACAGAGAACGATAACTACCACATGACTTCACTCACATGTGGAAGATAAAACAACAACAAACTCAGGGGCCGCCCGGTGGCGCAGCGGCTTAGTTCGCGCTTGGCAGCCCGGGGTTCGCGAGTTTGGATCCTGGGTGCCCGCGGACGCACAGCCTGTTAGCCTTGCCGTGGTGGCGTCCCATATAAAGTGGAGGAAGATGGGCACGGATGTTAGCCCAGGGCCAGTCTTCCTCAGCAAAAAGGGGAGGATTGGCAACAGATGTTAGCTCAGGGCTGGTCTTCCCCACCAAAAAAAAAAAAAAAAGAAAAGAAAACAACAACAAACTCACACATAGACACAGAGAATAGATTGATGGTTACCAAAGGGAAGGGGGTGGAGGGAGGGCAAAAGGGATAAAAGGGCACATGTGTACAGTGACAGATAGCAACTAGACTTTTGGTGGTGAAAAAAATTATTTTCATAATTTAATGAAAACATTGGTGGAAGAATTACCTTAGAAGGGATTTATCTTAGTGTCCAATCTACTTGTTAATCATTAAATTATTAAAAAACTCCTAATTCCTAAGTCAGAATCCAATTTACTATTATAATTATTAGAGACTATATAATCTTGAAGAGTTTAAAATACAATACTAATGAGTGAATAGAAAAATAACATCTGCTAAATTTTGGTGTTAATTTATATTTTTACTGTCAATAAAATTACTGTAAAAAAAAGTGATCTTTAGTCACAGTTTAACTATTCACTCACTCAGTCACTCAACAGATATTTATTGAACTATGTGCCAGGCACTGTTCTAGATATTGTGAATAAAGCAGTGAATGAAACAGACAAAAATTCTTGCCCTCATGAAGTCTATGTTCTTATGGGAAGCATACATTCTATATTAATTCATTCGTTACTCCAACAAATATCTGAGTGCTAGGCACAAAGGACAATATAAAGATGGTTAAAATGAGGTCCCCAAGAAAAAACAATCACAAAACTATGCCATTTTATTATTATGGAATTAAAAGAATGATACTCTGAGTTTACTTATTCAACAAGCACTGGCTGAATTTTCATCTACTTTCAGATCACTGGATTTCAGATTTTGAAGACTAAGAAACTTCAGATTGACGTAAGCTATCCCAGGTTCTGGCACAATATTATATTTTCACCGTATGGGAAATTTCACCTCTACCCTGACTTAGCTCATCTTCTGTCACCTTCTTCCCTCCTTTTAATGAACACATAGTCCTTTCAGATCACAAAATACATCTCTAGACCATTCTCTATTTGCCTAATAGTGGATTCACCTCTTAATTTTAACTAAGAGAGAAAAAAAACACAACTATACCATTTTTCATAAAGATGCTACTCTTGAGTCATCTCCAAAGTGCTGTTTTCCTAGGATTAGCAATTGGGACCACTGAGTCAACATGCCCTCATACAGTTCTCATTGAGATCAATCCCATCACTTTGAGTCAGTCAACATTTAAGGGGTAGTGAGCAATGCCTCTGAAACAGATCTTTTCTCTTTGCAAAACTAACAGTTTTGGTTGAGAACCCAACTTGCGTCATTGACCCCAAGTTGTAGTTTAATGTACTAGTAGTTAGCTAAATTACCACTGATTAAATCCCATGGGCTTAAAATAATTTGTGACTAGCAGGATGTCACAACTTTTCTTTTGTGTTTTAATGTAAAAAGGATGTTATTTCAAAGAAGGGATGATTTCCTAGTTCTTTAAGGGGTCTTCCATAATTTAAATACACTTCATTCATGATTAGCGCTGGGGGTCCCTTGGAGCCCAATCTCTAAATCTCTCTTGGCTTCTCATGGCTCAAGAAGAAAACATCCCATTTTTACTCAAGGCTATTTAATAACTTCTTTAAGTGATTCTACATGGTTGGAATGTAGACGACATCATCTAAAACTCCTAACTTGAAACCACTCAGTTTCTTGGTTTCCACCAAAAAGTTTTAAAATGTATTGGTCAGAGCCAATAACCTAAAGTTTAAAAGTCTGTCCTTGAAATGCAAAGATGTCTTTTGTTTTTCTTGTTCTGTTGCTGAATAGGGGTAAGTGTTAATGTTCCCAACTTTATCCTTTATACCTTCTAAAAATAAAGCATTTTAGGAAAAGTAAATGTTTTATACTAATCATTAGGAATACCTAACAGAAATTATGAGATTACTTAGCAATAAAAGGAAGCAAAGAAAAAAAGGTATTTCATAGAGATTAGTGCCCCTGAAAGAGAACTGCTTCCTTTCTGTGGACAGAAGCAGTTAATCACTTAAATACAGAGTACATGGAACAAAATTTCATGTCATAAGGCAGTCATATCACAGGAAGAGCCTCAGAAAATAAACAAGCAGAAATTTCAATGTGGGACATAAAAAGGAATAATTCTGTTTGAGATTTTGAAATTAAAAAAAGAGGGAGGAAGAACAAGCAAAGAATTCAAGTCCTCTTTGAGTTCATTTGAACAGTGAAATACAAAAGAAATCATCAAGCTCCCACCAGTTTTGATAGTGTGTTCTCAGGAGCATTGTGTTCTTGGATCCTCCCACAATAAATCCATTAACCAATAGGATACAGCACTGGGTAAATGCAACAGCAATTACCAATCCCAGATTAAAGATTATATTTTACTTTAATTACTATAAATCCAATACACATCTTTTCAAAAATACCTAGCTCCATTCATACTCTCACATTGCAGCAGGAAAAAATGAAAGTACTACCAATCAGTAATATAGATATCTTGTACACGTCAGTTTCCCCCACAGAATTATAAACTACTTGAGGGCAGGAATTCGTTTTGTTAATAATACCTTATATTTGTATAATATTTATCTTCATATACATAATTTCATTTGATCATAGTGACTCTCTAAAGTCAAAAGACCAGTGGTAATTCCTATTTTATTGTGGGGAAACCTCAGTCAAGAGACATTAAGGAATACCTCTAGGTCACTCAGCTAATAGGTGGAGGAGTCAGGACAGACTCCAAGTATCCTGACTCCTAGTCCATGACTACGAACATTTTTTAAACTTATTATTTTTATTATTTTTTTTTTTGGTGAGGAAGACCAGCCCTGAGCTAACATCCGTTGCTAATCCTCCCCTTTTTGCTGAGGAAGACTGGCCCTGGGCTAACATCGTGCCCATCCTCCTCTACTTTATATGGGACGCCGCCACGGCATGGCTGACAGGCAGTGCGTCGGCGGGCGCCCGGGATCCGAACCCGCCAACCCTGGGCTGCCAAGCGCGGACTAAACCGCTGCGCCACCGGGCCGGCCTAAACTTATTATTATGGAAAATTTCAAACATACAAATGAAGAGAGAACAGTATAACAAACTTCCATAGCTTCAATAAGGACCAGCTTATTTCATCTATAATCTATTTTGAAACAAATTCCAGACCTAATACCATATTTGTGGTAAACATTTCAAGATGTAGGTATTTTCTGTGATCACCGCCAATCATGTTTAACAAAATGTTGAATACAGTAGATAATCAATAAATACTTGTTGAATGCTGTAGATCTCACATATGCTTTCGGACATTATTACCCAATTCTGAGCAGAAAAAAAAAATCATTCTGAATTCCTAGATGGCACATACTCATTCATTCATTCACAAATATTTATTCTGGACTACAAGATGCCAGCCACCATGCTAAGTGCTTGGGATACAGCAAGGAACAAGAAAACACAGTCCCTTCTTTCAGGGACCTTGCATTCAACTGTTCTGGGTGCATACTTGTGTACACATGCATGTACACAGCCCCCCCCCAACCACATGTGTCTTGAGGAACTGGAATTAGTTCAGGCTGGAAGAATACTTCTTAACTAGACCTACCAGTTTATCAAGGTGGAATTCAAATTCTCTGTACATAAAATTATGAAGAGGAGTAGAAGACAAAGGTTTAATGTAATTCAGAATCTTGATATCCTTTTAGAAAGTATTGCAAAGGTTTTACTTAATTTTGCTCCTCCTAAAAGTTTTTCCAGTGTAGAAAGCCAACGATATCAAAATTAGTGGGAAAAAACCAAAAATATTCAAGTAGTTGATTAAAATGTATTTAGAGTACCTTATATTCTCACATTAAAAATGTCCAAATCATTTTCAACTTTTACTGAATGTGTGCACATTTCCTACTGGTAACGTCTTCTTTACAGCATATAAATTAAGTCCAAGACACTCAGTTAATCATGGGAATTACTTAAATTTTAAAACTCAATTTAATATAAACTATATAGATCAGAGTAAAAAATGAAACTTTCTCTTTTGGGTATGTGTTATTATTCCCAGGAAACCAAATAAGTGTAATTCAATATACAGATCCGTTCTCCCTCTTTATTTGACACTTCTTAGTATTAACATTATGTGACAGAAACAATCCATATGTCCCCTCCTTAATAACTGAACCTCCCTCTTTTCCATTATTTCATTCATTTATTCATTTTGTTTCCACTGGATGTAGAATGTAAACAGGTATGACCACAAGACACTCCCTGCCTCAAGGAGCTTACAACTCGGGCGTGGAAGGGTAGAGGGTCAGAAAAGGGTGGTTGAGGGGAAGATTAATATTATATCTTATATAATAGACATAATAATATAAAGGGGCAGATGTATACTAAGCACCGTAAAGGCGGTCCAAAGTTGTCAGGGTTCAAGGAAGCAGAAATTTTGTCCTAATGGAGGTATTAAGGAGATACCACATAAAAAAGGGGGCATTAGAGATTGGCTCTCAAGGATGGGTAGCATTTCAATGGGTAGAAACAGTGGTCTAGGGAGGGGCACCAAGTGCACATTCTGAGATCAGCCCCAATTAAAGTCACAGAGGTGGATGGCAAGGAGCATAGTTAGAGGAAATGGAGTAGTTGTTTGCCTGTAGGATACATGTAGCAAATGCACACAAAGAACACAGCAAAATTCTATCAAAGCTGAAGCCAGTATTGAAGACAAAAAATGGACAAAGGAAAAGTTTAAAATATCAGTAAGTATTTGGAGACTCCTACTAAATAATCTTGGTGTGCAGAGCGTTACAGTTGATACCCAATAATCTCCCAGTGTTTAGCCTGAGACACTCGCTAATGCTGTATGCAACTCTAAAAGGATGAAAAGTTCTCAGCTGAGGGATTTATAATTTAATTTATTCTACTTCATTCATTCAGGAAACATATACTGGGTAACTAATACTCAGGGACACTGTTATTTATGGATATGAAAGATACAATCCTTGTCCCCAAGTCAGCAAACACAAAAATCATTAAACTGAATACACTTTTACATTCCGAGGGAGTGTTTTCTGATATGCAATGACTATCAGTCATCCTGTCCTACTAACATTGGATATTAATCTGTTTGAATCTTAGCTGTCCTCAATTTGTATCTACAATGCATATAACTGTGGAATAAAATAGTTGACTAAAATAAGACAATTCTTTTACATGTTTACAAAACAATTCCTACACAGACCAAAGGTTAAATCTAAGACCCCTTCCAATTCAAATATTCTTATATTGTGATTCTAACTCTACTAAACTAAAATCCTTTAGGAAGACCAGATAATAGGAATCAATAATTTAAATGGCTACTTCAATGATAAAGCCAGTAGCTGCCCAGATTTAGGTAAATTACTAAATGTTTAATAATTATCTTATCCCAAACGGACTTCCATGCTACTACTGCACTCTCACACAGATTCCTGCCACACGCCTTAAGGTACCTTTACTTCACCTCTCAGTGGAGTGCAGCTACATGTGTAGCTGCTAAAACAAAATCAAGTATGGCAGCAAACATGATATTCAAAACAACTGCCCAGTGGCTCTTATAAAACTCCTCCCTCTGACTGCTGACCTGCCTGCGCCAGCAGACTTAGCATCTACAGATCATCATTCAAGTGCTGACCTTTATGAAGGCAGCTTGTTACCAATCACCAGTGCCCATTTTAAGGGCTGCCTTCTGGCCCTTGGACGAAGCCCAAAATTACACACACTACTTTCTCCTATTACCAATCCTCTTGCACCCAGATTTCATCTCTGCCATGTCTACCACGCCAGGAAGCCCCAATTAATTTCCCTCCTATGAAGACAGAGAAGCTCTTTGAACCTCATGGGAAATAGCAATAGTGTGATTAATTCTTCAACAAGCATGGGTAACTCATATTTGTTTATGTGTCTGGAGGTTGTTATGCCGCCTAATTTTCAAGTATTATGGTGTTTATCTCATTAAATGGGTAGTAGATGCCAGAGCCACATTACGTAATAGTTCATTCATCAGACAAGTAGCAAGCATTTAGATTTTTCCTATTGTTCTCTGTCTAAAATGAATTCAATATTATTACTTAATTATTTAACTACACTATTTACCTGTATTATTATTTAACTATAGCCATTTAAATGATCATAGTTATTACCCAAATTCTTTAAAAGCAGAATTTAATGGATAATCATCATACTTTTTACAAATATACTTTAGTAGGGCATACCGCAGAATTCAGGAATTTCCAGAATTCACATGTCATTTTCCTAGCAAACCATCATCTTTGTCTATATATAGTTCATTTTTTTCCAAACTAGAAATGTACTCACTTAAATTCTTCCATAAAACAAACAAAAAGAATTTTTTTTAATTGCTACTCAGATTTTAGAACAAGTCAAGTTTTAAATGGCATGACAGACAAGTTGCTTCACCTCTGGGCCTTAGTTTCCTTATCTATAATATAAAGGGGCTGAAAGACTCCCAAAGTCTTCCAATCCTAATATCCATGAGTTTACAACGACATAGTGTAAGTACTGGATGTTTCACTCTTAAAAAACATTTCTATGGAAGCATTAATAGTGATATATATATATATTTTTAAAAATGGTAACTTTCTTTTAACACGGAGTCTGTTTGCATGGATATTCATTTACTCAGGTCTTAAACATAGGAAAATACACCAAAAGATATTCAAGTTTATACAAGTTTCCCTCTTATAAGCCATTTTCTCCTTGATAGAGAAATTTTAATAATTCCATGGTGATAACAGTTGTGTAAAAACGGTAAAAGTACAATGTCAACAATTCAGCATTTCCAAGTTCTGCAGGAACAAGGAATGTGCAGAACATCATTGTGAAAATGTTTATTTACTAAGTAACCTTGATAAATTGGAAATTCTTCACGGAACTCTTAGAGAATGAAAGACCAAACATACTGAAACTTAAAAGAGAATTAAACTCTTGCTTTCACTGAAACAAGCCCTAATAAACATACTACTCACCCACAGAATAACACTTTTATTCAGAAGGATTCCCATGAACTAACTCACCTGAGGGTTCGGCTTTATGCTGCATCAAATAACATGCCATGTTTCTTCTACCCTGTTAATGATTAGGTTTTTCTAGAGAAAATCAGATTTTTATTCTCCTTTTATGATGCATATTGAGATCTTTAAAAAGAGAAAATTGGAAAACTCTCCTTGAATAGAAATCACTGAATAATAATCATTGAACTCTCCTTCAATTGTAATCATTGAACTGCATGGATTTTTCTGTTGGGGTTTTTTTTAAACAGTGATTAGATATGCTAATAATAACTTAACATATTTAAATGTCACAAGTTTATTCACTGAAATGCTGTAAGTTTTAGTTTCCAGAACCAGTATACTTTAATATGTTACTTTTACTGCTGTACTAACAAACTGAATCCCTGGGGACAACACTGGTAGCACTTAGCAGTATCTTTGTAATGACACAACACTATTATGTATCAGGGTTATGGTGATCATCTTATTCCTTCAAACACAGGGAGAATTACTTGAGGGGAGCAGCCAGGTATGATTTACCCAAGTATCTTTCCCAGTACCCAGCCCCGTGGTTTGTAAACAGTAAGTCCTTCCCAAATCCTTGTTGAATAAATGCAGCTCAAATGTTCATATATATTAGTTAAATGTCAATGCTTTCTTATATAGATCCATTTGTATAAGGTGAAATTTAATCTTCAAAAAGCATTTGATTCTGATTAGTGTTTTGGTTATCTTACCTATTCAATCAGCAAATTCCTGGTAACCAAATTATCACAAATATTAGTTGCTCTATAAAACTGGTTAGGTTAAACATAGCAAAACAAGCCAACGGAAATAAAGAGAAGTGAATTTTTAAAGAGGAAAAAAGAACTGCTCGTCCCATTACAAGGTAATTTCTATAAGTGTAGAGACTTTTCCTGACTTGTTCACTGCTGTATCCCCAGCTTTTAGCACTGTCAGGTACATAGTGAGTCCTCAATAAATATTTGGTGAATGACTGGATTGCTGATAAACATGTTATTATTTTATCTACCTATATATATTTACTTCAGAATATAAAACAGGATTCATTTGTGGAGTGCAGAAGTTCCAATATAGGTTCATACTGAAGTCTGATTCTGGCAAAGACTCCAGGATTTGGGATTACCAACTGTAAAATAAGAGTAAACTTATATCCCAGACACTGACTGGCTGATCAAGCCCGGGCCTGGGATACATCAAGCTCAGGTAAGCAAGAATTTCAAGTCATTATCCCCTGTGCATGCAAGCAGTGCCAGTGCCAGCAATAACAAGTCAGCTTTTCTGGCAAATCCATCAAAATTAAAACTTAAACTTTTGAACAAACTAATAAGTTTATTATGCTTCTTCAAGCTTAGAGGCTTAACTATCTGTGGGACGGGCCTATAATTATGATCAATTACTTATGACTTAAAGGCACTTATAAAGGCATCTGCCCTTTTAAGACAGCTTTAAAGAACCAGCCACAGGACTGTAAAACTGATCCTATGGGGCAACAATAAATCACAGGTTTGGCGGGGGCCACCTTTGACAACTCTTTCTTGGAAGGAAAAGAATTATTGTCACCTGTCCTTGATTTCCTGACCCTGCCAGAACAAATATCAGCAACTTCTAAAATCCGGAAATCCTAGTCTAGCCAAGCAAGTCATGGGGGCCAATGACTGCCCCAAGGCAGAGGCGGAAGAGAAGAAATGGGAAGGAAATAAAATGGGATGGAGATGTGTAGCTTGTGAGGATGACATCATCAATAATTTTCTCAAGTGTTGCTGAATTTCATGGCTTATAACTGATAGTCTTTTCTGACAAACCACAGGCTCATTAAATTCAAGTAGCTTCTTGGTTCCAGAGCCTGTAATGTCTGGGTCTGAGCATGATTTGTTCTACAGAAAAGGTCAGGTGAACTGACGCCTTACTAGGAACTTGCTCCAAGGTAAGGGCCCCACTAATCTGCCTGACTACAAATAATACTTGGACATTTGAGGCATTTTTAAATTTACAAAGTGCTCTCATATACACTATCTCAGTCTCCCCTACAACTCTTAAGAGGTAAGTGTCATCACCACTTCACACGTAAAAATAATTTTAGAAAATGACCCCTTTGTTTTCAAGTCATAAGTATAGTCTCCTTAAATTTCTCAGTACAGAACTCAAGTCATGCGTCAGTTAGAAATCTCTAAAGACACACCAAGCTCAAGAATATAAATCAAGAGAATAGATGGATTAGCCAAAATCTACCAGCATAATGACAAAAACAACCTTCCTCTGCTATAAGAATAGATTATGCTTTGTAAAGGTCGGTGTTACACAGGGGTGCCTCTAACACCTCTACATTGGAAGAACATTATTTTATTTATATACCTGATAATCATCCTTCATTGGACACTCTCCGTAAGTTACAGACAAAATAAAACAAGAACTTCGATCCTAAAATTCTAATGGTGGAATTCATCCTTTGGGAAGCTCCTAGATGGTTCCTCTAGGAAGATAACTAAGTTACAGAAGATAACTAAGCTTTCCCTCGAATAAGATAAAGACTCCTCAGAAGGGTTTTTGTTGTTTTTCAACAAAGAAAACACATAAAAAAGATAATCTATTGCTTTTACATATAATCCCACCTTCTTAAAACACTCCTTCTCTCAGACTCATTATCCCTCTCTGCTTTACTGGCTAAAGCAGAGGTATAAAGGGGTCCTATCTTTACAACCATTTACTATCTTATTTATGTATTTATGATTCTGTGCTGCCTTCTAGCCTGAGTCTAACTATGTTGGGAACAAAGCACCACACAAATCACCCAGCTTGGGATAAGAAGAGACAAGTTAAAACCTCCCAGGGAGATTCTGTAGACGTGGGCTCCCTGAGTCTGCAGAGGGTTTGGTATTTCAAAGGTCAGTCTTGGGTCTCTCCACTTGGATGACTAACATTAATTTGTTTGACTTTTTACAAAAATATTTAGCTGTGCTTATTTACATAATTTCATCCACAGTGCACACAGTAGGCACATATTTGTTGAACAGAATCCCTAGATGGATAAGAAGACAAGACCACAACTCCAAGACCTCCTTTTTCCAACACATTGTCATACGAGTTGAGAAAGGTAAAATCACACCCTAATTTGCAGAAGTTTCTGTGCATTCCTCTTCGACTTAAAACTATGCATCTCTGTTTAGAAAAGGATGACACACCACACAATGTCAACTACACAATGGGGAAATTCCAGGATCACTAAGAAAACACCATTATCCTAAGTCACACACACTTTCATCTATTACTGGTTACCACACAGGAGAAGCTGTAAGAACTGCTGCCTCCCCATCCACTCATACAATCCGTCCAGGAAGAGCAAGGGCAGAACATTTAGAATCTAAAGATTCCACATCTTGGACTCACGTTTAACCCTTTGGAGGAGGAGTAGTCTAAGGACTGTGTTGGCCCAGAGACATAAAGTAATACAGGCAAATCGGCAACACTTTAGGAAGAAATTTTTTAAAAGACCCTATTTGAAACAGCACTGAAGTCCTTGGACCATCAAGAATTCTTATTACTATGCAATTTTAATAAAGAAAACCGTGGGTGTGATTGGCAAAAATATTCTTAGGTTTCTGCATTTTTTAACGTTATTTCTACTAGGCTCCACCAGTAAAGTTCTCTTCCTACTAATTATCACCGCATCCTGCTACCTCTCACTTATATTCAGTCTCTCAAAAATTCCCCAATGGCCAGGGAAAATAAGCGGGGGGTGGCAGGGCGTGTCTCAGGTTGGCTTGTTCTGTCCCTAAAAGGCACCCAACTCCTCGGACCTCCTTTCAGGGCCGGCAGGGAGAAAACACTTAGAACTTGCACAGCAGTGAGGAAGCCTGCGCAGGTCACATTCTCTGACTTGTCTGACTTGCTCGCTGTCTGGCAAGGTCACCGGCTCTGGCTCGTGACTCTGTCGACAAAACTTACTCTCACTCTGTAAGGTCAACGGGTCGAGCCATCCCTCCCCAGCCACCCTCCGGCCTGGCACCTTCCTGGGCCCGAAGATCCCTCGCTCGGCCCTCTCGGGCGCGCGGCCCCCGACGGCGCGGGCACCGCTGCCCAGCTCACCTGACCACGTTGGGGTGCTCGAAGGTCTCCAGGTGCCTCAGCACCGCCACCTCGCGGATGGTGGAGAGCGGCATGCCCTCCTCGCCCGTCTGCACCCGCACGCGCTTCAGCGCCACGAAACGGCCTCCGTTCTTCAGGTCCCGGGCCTTGAACACCTTCCCATAGGCGCCCTCCCCGATCTCCGCCACGCACTCGTACTGCTGGTCGGCGCGGCTCAGGCCGTCCTTCTCCATGCCGCCCGGACGCCGCCCGGCGCGGCGCCGCTGGGGCGGGCGGGGGCTCGCTCGGCTCGCTCGCGGCCGCCGCTTGCCTCCTCTCGGACTCCTCCGCCCGCTCCCGCGCCCCGGAGCTCGGTCTCGCTCTCCCTCACCCCTGCGACTACCGCGATCCGGCGCTCGGGCTCTCGCGGCCGCCGGGGCTGGATGGAGCGACCTCCCCGCGGGCGGGCGCAACCCCTGGTGCCGCTGCGAAACTCCGCCTGCCGAGTCGCCGAGGAGCGAGCCGATCCCTCCTCTTCCCTCCCCGAAGCGCAGTCCTTGCACAGACACCGAGGCGATTACATAGTCTCTGCCCGACTGCGTCTCAGTCCACAATCATTCCACCTAAAAGAGGAGACGGGAGGACAAGAAGAAAGTGCAATCAGACATCCCAGGCGCCTTCCTCGGGGTTCCCGCAGATTCCCCTCCTCCTCCTTCACGAAGCCCCCATCGCTACCCTCCGCGCGCTCCTGCCCTCTCCCAGGCCGCTTAATCCTTCCTGGTTCCTCCGAGAAAAGCGAAGTTACTTTTCTTTCCCTGCTGGGCTGGAGCGGTCTTCGCGCGGAGAGGTTGCAGGGGCCCCTCCGGGATGAGCGCGCGGCGCGGGACGCAGTGGAACGGGAGGGGGCGTGCCGAGCAGCCCAGAGTGTGCCGGGAGCGCGGGGGAGGGGAGGCGCCGGGCACGTCAATGTCACGGCTTAATATTTATCCCTATATCATTGTGTTGTGCTGCTACCCTCCCGGCCTCCCCGGGCCTGGACGTGTAGGGAGAGGGGCTCCCGGGATGCCATGGGGGTGTTCAGGGGTTGTGCACAAGCTGCTGTGGAGGGACGGTGGGTCCACCCGTGTGGGGCCGCAGAATGTGGGTGGGGGCTCCCAGGACCCTGTAACCCGATGCTGGGAGTGTGCGAGAAGGGGTGGTCAGACATCTGCTCGGAAATTGCTTCCTTTCTTTCTACTTTCAGTTTTTCTACGAGAAGACATTTAATAACGACTTGCACACACAAGTGGTCTTTTGGGGGTAAAGGAGTCTGGGTTGGAAACGGAATTCCTCCGACTTGGAGGACCTCCCTGGTGGAAACCCTTGAGGTCCGGGAGGGCTGGGGCTCCCGCTACTCAGGGGTGGGTGAGCGATGGGGCTCTGGACGAGGGAGTCGCCTACGGGACCCTAAGGGTGGGAGAAAGGGGTGTTCGCCACACTTTAGCTTGTCGCCTCCTTAAAGAATAACTTCAGGAGGAAGGTAGCATAACCGTGACTTGTCCTGAAATTTTCAACTGATTTCAACCCTAGCAAAACTCACCCTCCCCTTAAAAAGGTTGGGGGGGGGGAGTAAATGCTGAGCCTCCGGGGGTGAGAGAAGAGGCTGCACCCTTGGAGCCAGGACTCGCGAAACTTTCCCCACTCCCAGGATCGTCTCCGATGTAGGCAGCAGAAGCCGCTGCTCCATTCCTCTTTCGGCTTAAGGCCTGGTCTCGTCTGCAGCCAGTCGCCCCCCGGAGCCCCCCGCACAACAAAGTGCGGGGCGGGGGGGACACTTTCCCTCCCCATTCATTTGCAATCCAGGAACTAGGCAACCTCCAACCCACGGCCACCGCGGCCTCGGCGGGACATTCGCCACGCCGGCCGCGTGCCCCGAATTCCCGGAGCACCTCGGAATTACCTGCCCCGTAACTGCTGCCCGCTCGCCTTCTGCCAGGAATTAAAGAAACAAATGGCGCGACCCCCACGGTGTGTGGGAGGAGGGGAGCGCAGCGAGGACAGAGCCCCTCACACTCACTCCATTCAAAACTCTCCCTAAAAGGTGAAAGCGAATCCTGAGGGAGCCAAGGAGCGAGCCCCCCGGAGCCTGCACGGGGGTCTGAGCCAGGCCGAGGGCCACACAGGTAGCGGAGGAGCCGCCGCCAGCTGCGCAGCCCGCCCCTCCCGCGTCCCCTCCTCCCCGCCCCAGTCCAGCCCCAGGCTCTGCAGCGAAGGCAGCGTTGCGGACGTCCCACCCCCGCAGGGAACTGCGCCCGTTACCCGCGCCGGGCCCCGCACCGCCCGCCCTGGCTCTCCCCCCTCGCTCCCCCGACGGTCGTCTCCGGCGGAGAGAAACGGGAGCAGCAGTGCCTTTTCCCCCCCTCTCCTCCACTTTTTTCTGTTGTTGTTGTTGCTTTCCCACGCTGGCTGAATGTGACTTGACCCCATTTCAAAAAAGTTTGACATAGTGCTTCAACATTTCCGCATTCCTCCGCGACTACAAAGACTGCAGCCGCCTCCTTCTGCTTTCTGTCTCTGCTCTCTGTCTTCACACTCAATGAAATCCTTCATGTGCCTCTCCCGAAGCCTGCCAAGCACCGCAAGGGTCGCCACCAGCGCAGCGACAAGAGGCCGCACTGGGGACCATGACTCCCGCGTGTGCGCACACGCAGATGCGCCCACGTGCACACTGACGGGCGCGCTGCGGGGTCCGCAGCTGCTTGACGCGGTGTGTGCATTTTAAATCCCATATTTTAAATTATAAAAGTAAACTGGGAAACTAAAGCTAATATGCGTCCTTGCGGGGCTCCAAGCCTGGGCACTAGCCGCCAGCTTGCACTCCTCTAAGTGTGCACAACACGCCCGCAGGGGTTGCCAGCAGGAAGCCTGCCTTAACATTTATATCGTGGTGGGGAAGGTGGAGCCCACGCCCACACCTAGCAAGCTGGAGAGGGAGCTTTCGTGAGGAGAGAAACATGGGGCACGGAAACACAGTCTTCCGCATGGAGTCCCCAGAGGCAATGCATTTTAAACCCTAAAAGTGGATTACTCTGAGTGTCCGAGTGGAGTTTAAATTCCGTTTGAAGAAACTGGATAAGGAGTATTTGTGTGGGTGTTTGTGCGTACGGCTATATGAGAGCAGGCACAGGATCTTAGCGTTGGGGGTGTCCCTAGTGTGGGATGTCTTCCTCTCGCCAGATTAGGAGAGACTCCTTTAGCTCCCCCAAACTGGCCCCCGTAACTACCCTGCCTCGGTTCTTAAGGGGTTAACCAAAGCCGATTCCGAGGACATACAACCCGCCCCCACAGTCACCCCCACTCACACTCTCGCTTCCGACCCTGGCCAAGCCCCCAAATCTTCCCCGGGGACCCCCCACCCCGCAGCCCACCCACCCGAGCGCACAGCTCCTCACCTGAAGGGCCCGGCCACGTCCCGCCTCCCGAAGGGGCTGCGTGTGTCGGGCCGACCACCGCACGTGTCCACGGCGGCGCGGAACAGGTAACCCGCCTCGGAGGAAGGAGTTACCAGCACTCGTTCCCGCGAGGGGGTGGGCACAGCGGCGGAGGGCGGAGGGAAGGCGGAGGGCGCCGCCCGCGCCGTTCGCTGGGGGCGGACGGGGGCCGCGGGGCTCCCGCCGGGGCTCTGGGCCCGCGCCGGGGAGGCAGCGGGGGCGGGAGCGGGGACGAGGGCCCAGGAGGCCAACTGTGCCTGAGACCCACCCGGCGGCGGGGTTGGGGGCTCGCTGCGCAGTGGCAAGCAAGAGTGCAAATTAAAGCCTTCCGGAGAGAGGGGAGGCGGCCGAGACCCGGCTGTGCTCTGAACCTCCCAGCTCCGCAGCTCTCGGCACCGAGTGGGGGGCGAGAAGGAGGGGAGAGGGGAGTTAAATGAAAATTTCCGGCTTTCGCTGCAACTGGAGTGGGGGATCTTGCGACTAAAATAAGAGGCGTGAGAGAGAGAGAGTGGGATGTGTCGTCGGGAGTCGGCGGAGTTTCCAAACCCAGGGTCACCCTGAGATGGGGTTTTGACAGAGTGAGGCGGGGGTATCAGCAGTCTGTGATGTGGCCGGATGGGAAAAACACACAACAACCAACCGTAATTATGAGGGGCCGATGGGGATGGTATTTACCAACACTTTCCAAGAAACTGAAAAATCAGACCAAAAAATAAGTTTTCTCTATTAAAAAAAATTCTGGCAGGACGCCTTGCAGAAAAGAAAATACTAATCTGTCCAAGCACTTTTCACTTTCAGCATGAGCTACATTTGTTTTGTTTTCCTTCGCTTCCTTTCGGCCTCACAAAGCCCTATCTTTTCCTTTTGGACAGAGGATATGATTTGGAAATTGTCAGGCACTCTGTGGTTAACGATCTACTTGAAGGGGCTGGCCGGTTCACAGTTATTAAGTGGTTAGCAACTGCTGAGGATTCACTAAGGTATTTCTGGGGAGCTAAAAAAAACTAAAATTCAGTGTAAATAACAACTGCAAGATAAAAGATACACACAAAGAGGAGAGAACGTGATTCGGTGGGTGCTCAGTTTAAATGCATTATTGGAATTCTGAAATTTGAAACCTTGTAAGAATGTATGTTTTACCTGCTGAGAAAACCTGAATACAATTATTTCAGGTGAAAATAAGATTTTGGAGGAAAAAAAGTCTTCAAGACTTTCTACAATGGAGTAAAACAAAAAATAGCTGGGTTGTTTTGGAAAGAATTCAGTGTTCTCCAAAATCTGTATCTGTAGAATACTTAAAACCCTTTTAAACATCTTGAAGCAAAGCTTAAAACGTTTATTTATTTCAATGCTATGTGGAAAAATTAAAACCCAGCAAAATTCTATTTGAACTGGAAAGATAACCTCTATAAATCTTTTGACTTTTTGAATTAAATCATCTTGCTAATTTCACAATAGATCAAAAACTTGCCTTTATAAAATTGATTCTGTAGTACAGTATGAAGTTAACAGGTTAGGTAAATAAAAATTGTTGCATTTCCATTAGCAAACATTTTGCAATGCATTATAATAATTTTTTCTCAATTGCTAAAAGTGAATAATTGTGTTTATGCTTAAGGTAATTCATAAAATATATTTTGTGTTCAGGAGCATATCTTCTAAAATAAAATCCAATTTCTGAACAAAATTTGTATTTGTAAAGATATCTGTAATCTCATATACCTTATAGATTTAAGAAAGCAAATTGTTAGATTTTGTATTTATGTAAAATATTAGATCACTACAAGTGACTAATTAGACTTTACACCAGAGACACAAATGGGAATTCTCCATTTTGATGATTGCTCACACTCATCAGTGCTTTTTAAAACAAGATTTACTTGCTGGTAATTAACACATCTATGTAATTTAGAAATAATTGTCAATAAATAGTCATAGGAACCAGCAAATGGTTGCAAGAATTTATTTGAGTAAATAATTTGTTTAAAAAATAGTAAGCTGTAAATATCTTTTAAATTAACAGAAAAGTGTCTTTTCTACCATGGGTTGCATTTTTAATTACTGAATTTGACAACAACCATAGGTGGATTAGAAATTCAATGATTTAGGTTACTAGATCACTTGGGCAATGTAAAAAACAAACTTTCTGTAATTATATAGGTTAATACTGAGTGTTAACTCTCTTTATGTCATCTGCTTTCTCTAATATTGTTAATTTATTATCGTTCACTCTCCCTGGTTATGGTTCACATAAATCCCAGTTGGTTAAAGCTTCAGACTAGGAAGTTTTACAATGGCTTGTGTAAAATTAGTAAATACCAGATTGTTTTTGTTTATGGATAACTTCCTCTGTGGGTAACAGGTTATCATAACAAAATTTGTGAAAGTTTATAAACTGTGAACCAAATTCCAACTCCTTTGTTTAGGAGTTTTCTATGAATGAATACATAGCATTCAAGAATAATGATTTGCACCAGTATTTTCATGCCACATATCAGATATTCTAAAGTTACAAATCATCTTACAGGTTTTTAAAAATTAAAACTCATGGATTTATCTCCAAATATGATGTAGCTCATACTGAAAGTTTTCTTAGTGTCTCATAAGAGATAGTCTGTGTGAATATTTTATATCAAATATCTGTAAATTTTTGTTTTCACTAAAATAAAAATAAAAATTTAAATTCTAGTCTGTAATTTATAACTTTAAGGCATGAGTAATTTATTTAAAATTAGTAATTATATAATGTACATCTAATTCTAAATCATCTCTGATTTATATTGGCTATTTGAATACATTTTCCAGAAACTCAGAAGTAAAGTTTTGCTATAATCTACTACACAATAATTTAATTGGAGGTCCATATAAATGTATACTTTTTGTCTGTAAAGATCTCTTGTTTATTGTTAAAAGAAAAGTTAAAAAACTTTTCTGGTTTAATAATTTTGAAAACAGTTACCCTCATCTTTACCTTGATTTATATGTGTATTTAAAAGTTATCTTTGTTGAGTAATTACCATGAAAAAATACAATTTTAACAGAAATAGTATAATATAATGCAGTCCTTTTTAATGCATTTTTCTCCCCAGGCATTTCCAAGATGTTTTCTTGGGTTTTGTCTTAAAATATAATATTGAAAATTTGCTAAATATTCTAGGAAAAATCGATTGTACTGCCAACTTTTTCAACTGTAAAATTTTGAACTTTAAATGATTTTTTAGAATTCAATCTTCTAAATAAATTACTTCCCGTCAATTTGGAAATGACCTGGGTTTTTCTCTTTTTGTAGTTGCATGTGATCTAGTGCATTGCAATTGAGCAGTGAAACTTGAAAAGATTTTGAAATTTGCTGTAAGAGAAAAAAATATATTGTGTAGTAGCTTCTAAAATTTAAGGAGAAAAAAACAGACATTATTACCTTTTGTAACATTCCGTTTTCATGGGTTCTACTGCTCTATAATTATTCCTGTGCAACATGTCAGTACTGTGTTCATATTTGTATAATTGTCTCATCTTTTCTATTTTTTTCCCTCTTGACACTCATATCTTCTTTTTCCTTTGTGTATATGTGTGTGAATACCTGTATGTTTCTGGCATATTGTTTTGACATGTTCAAAACGTGTTCTTAATATCTTTTCATCTATATTAAAATTCTGAGTAATCAAAAAAATAACTATGGAAATACACTTACAAAAGATGGTGATAATCACATTGAAACACCTACATTTCCTTTCCATTTATAGTGTCCTGTAATTTTCACTGACTTCTAATGTTTCTTTTCTAAGATAATTCTTGCACCTCAACCGCACACATGGCCTAACAATTGTGTTACCATAGCTGCCTTTGGTTGAGCCAAAAAGTGTGTACATATTTCAGATAGACCAGTCAGATGAAGCAGTGAACATACAACACAGTGGGAGTGAATGATGATAAAGTGGGATCTGGGAGATAAGAGAAGGGCAAAGAAAGGCACCTGGGAGAAACTTCTGTGAATGGCCTGGCAACAGGGGCGAGTGAAGAAAGTACGTGCCAAGGTCCTGGGGCCAAGAGATGTAGCCTCGGTGCTCTAGATATGACATATCCAAGCAACCTGATTCTTTCAGAATGAATGGCACTCTATGTCTATCCTAGTATGCAATGAAATCCGTCTTATTAAATGAAATTATATGATGTATTTGTCCATATTTATGTAACTATTTCATGTCTCATTATGGATTTTTCTTGAAAATAATATAGAATGGAATTCTTTACAGAATTCTTTGAATGCCTAGAAGAAAGTATATAATAGCATAACTCTGTGGATCAAACATTTTACCATAAATTGAAGAGAGGGTCCAATTTCTAAACCCTACTATAAATTTGTTCAAGGTTACTCATATCTTCATATCCCTAATACCCAGCAGAGTAACTGGCAAGTATTTTATGTCCAATAACTGTTTGCCAATGGGAAAGTTGGCTTTATATCCTTTAGTCCCTCTTCTTTGGGACTGCTTTCTATTTCCTTCAGGGGGATGTATTAGAATAATTTTTTGTATAATCCCAGCACAGTTTAAGGATCGGTGTGCTGATTGCAGGACCTCAGAAATGTGTCTTCCCTACCTGCAGTTCCCTTTCCTTTTAGCCCTCTTCTCTAAATCCTATCATCCTCTCAAGGCCCAGCTCTTCCTTAACCTGGGAGATTCCCTCAGCTGAACGACATCCCTCTTTGCTCTGACTCCTTGAGGTCACCTGCTTTCTACCTTCCCAAAAGCTTGATGCCCGACTATCCACCACCCGGAGCACCCTGAGCATGGCAGAGACCGTCTGCCATGCCTCGTTCCCTTTGGCAATGCTCCAGCACCTGGCTGTGCCACCTGGCCATAATAGGTCGTCAACGAATGCAGCAAGGGCTCTTGTCTCTCTCCACGAGTGTTACTGAATCAAGCAGGCACAGAACAGACTAGAATAGTGTGACATAACTAGAATAACATTTGAAAAGTTGAGGACGCTGTTCCACTTTGCTTAAACAGGAAAGAACCAGGTCATCCTGCTGCTTTGTGTGGATTTGTTATGTTTTCTCTTGTGTTGCAGATATTAGTCATTTAAAACATTTTTGTCGGAAAGAAAATGTGTTTAGATAAATTTCTAAATTTGTCTGACAAATTCTAAAATCTTATCTGAAAGAAAATGTGTTTAGGTAATTTTCTCCATTCCCTGAAAATTCCAATTAAACGATTTTTCTTTAAAGAGAGCAAATACTAAACTCTGAGGTAAATTAGATATTGTATAGCCCAGAACCTGGAAAGACTGCTAATTTTATTTGCCAATATCCTTGATTCCTACGTGAGTATATCCTAAAGGATAGAATCCTCGCTTTCTAAGTCAGGAGACTTGTATTTTATTCCTAGCCCTTCTCCCCTCAGTAATATTCACTGTACCCTCAGGGACCAGTCATTTAACCTTTCTGACCTTCAGTGTCTATGCCTATTAAATGGGTTTGCTAATTATTCAAGAAGGTGTTATGAAAATGGGTTGGAGAGAGGCAACAGAGTTTTATCTTCGTAGGAGAAGATATGGAAGTATAATGGAGGTTGCTGGTCTGCGTGTCAGAGGACCTGAAATGTATCCTGGAGTTGGCCACAAACTGCCTGTGCGACCTTGGGCTACACCTTTAAGCCTCTGGGCCCTAAGGTCTTTCTCAGTAAAAGAGATGATTAGACTGGACGACTTGTATTGCTGCTGCAACTTGAAAGTCCTATAATCCAGTCCAGCATGCTATGCCTGGCACCATCATTATACATCTGTTTTTATAAATTCCCTAGACAAGAATAGAGCCAAGGATGGGACTCTGATGTCAGCAACCCAGAGAGGAGTCTGGATTTCAAATGCAAATTATATTGGGGTCTCTCTAACTCAACCCTCTGGATTTCCAAGACTGAATAGAAATGAAGACTTCTAGAAAACATTAGAGAAATTCATTCGTGTTTTCATTAGAGATGGGGAGAGAGGAGCCAGGTTTTACTTGGCTAGAACTAAATATAATGAATTAAATTAATCAACCCTCATTAATAAAATGTGATAAGTAAATTACAATAGTATACACAGAACCGGGATACTCAAGATTAGAAATCTCGAGTGATCACAGAAATTCTTCAAAGATGTCATGAAGCATAACTGTGGGAGATGTGATATATCTGTAAACCATTGAAAATATCAGTGGCAGCCAGCCTGCTGTGAGGCAGTGGTATAAGCGGGGAGTGGGAGGGTCAAAGGCAGTATGCTGTGAATCTCAGGGGCTCTAGCAATTTCAGAAATCCCAAGAGCTGCTGATCCAAAGCCGTTATTAGAACGTGTGTAAAGGAACAGGCTGTTGCCTCTCTGTTCTTATTTTCTACCACATTGGCCCCTGTGCATGGTTTTCAGGTCCTCCCTAGATGTGCAGGGGCATGTAGGCAGTTAGAAGCAGATGGTCCTGGATTAGAATCCTGGCTCCACTAAGTTACCTTGGACTAGATTCTTAAACTTTCGGATCCCCAGTTTCCCTCATCCATAAAGCGGGGATACTATTATCTGCCACGATAAGTTGGTGTGAGAATTAAATAAGTGCCTCCTCTGTGCATTTTGCATTTAGCAGACACTTAATAAATATTAGCACACAATCAATATCTTTTTCATGAAATCACATTTCCTATTCTTGCTCTTTTTAGGGACAGCTAACCCTTTGGCTGACATGTCTTTCTTTTTTAACTGGATTGAAACATCCACCCATTGCAGGAGGAGCCACCCTAGAAACAGAGAACACTCAACACTCTCCTGGACCCTGACCCCACAGCTGTCCCTGGGACTGTGAGGAATGGAGGAGAGGATGGGTTGTCTCACCTGAGACCTCTCTTTCTTGTCCAGATCTTACCAACACTGCTCAATCTCCTTAGTATGTTCCTTACTGTCTTCCTCTCCCTCTTCCTTCCACATGACTCTGTTCTTCCTTTTCCCACTGCTTTGGTGTGATCTGAGGGCCACCCCATTCTGCCCCTTAAATCTGTACCCCATACTTGTTGACATTTGTCTTAAAAGCCCTGCACTCTGCTGCCTCCCTGCAAGAGCTCCTTCACTGATCACTCTACCACAGTCACTGACTCCCACTTATCTTACTTGAAGTGCCTGTTGTCATCATATCAATTTCTTCCCTACCCTTCAACCTGGTCTTCTTGGCTTAGCAGAAGTTTACTTGTCCTTAGATGACATTGCTTTCCTACCCCAAACTCTGTCTCTGAAAACACTCAAGGGGAGCTACCCCATCTCACGTACCCTCTTTTTTTTTTTTAAACTTCCCAGGGATATTTCCACAGTTCCTCAGCTTCTTGTCCTTTGATACTCAAATGCCGCTTTCCTCCCAGCTTTCTTATCCCTACTCGTGGGCCATCAGATACCTTGAGCACACAGTTCCTAGGCTTCTGTTCTTCACTGACTCTTGCTGAGGTCCCTTAAAGTATGAGGGACTCCTTCAAGTCGGGGTCTGTGGCTTTTATTTCTTCATCTCCACGTCCTGACCCAGAGTCAGTGAACAAGAGGAGCTGGTTGAACGGAAGAGATGATATCATAAGAAACATAGTGCCATCAAATAATTTTCCATCTGAGCAGTGACCTGATACTCTCCCAGGCCACATGTTACTCACCTATTTCCTCCCTGTCCTGGATTCCATGCTGTCACCTTTAAGGATGAACCCTTAGGCAGGGTAGGTAAAGGTCTCCATTTTAGTTGCTCCAACACCCCCAGTCTCCACCGTTGGGTTGCACCATCACAGCCTCCCTCAACAGGAACACACAGAATGGTCGATAGAAAGCTAGTGAAACTGAGTCGATCTGATCCACCTGGGTTTGTGCTTGGTCAAGAAGAGCCGTGAAATCCAGGCAGGGAAGTTTGAACTTGATTATTAAGCAAAACACAAAACTGATCTAAGATTTCTGAGCAGACAAGACAGCTCTTGGAGCAGTGAGAGGACAAAAGTTGTGTGCAAGGAAGATGACTTCAGTAGTAGCAAGCCCAAGGGGCTGGAGTCAGGAAGGCCAATTTACAATCTCCTGCAAGTGGCAAAAAGACCCAGATGATAGCCTAGGAATGGAAAAAAAAAGAATGGCTACAAGACAGAATTCAGAGGAAATATTTCACAGGGTTTGGTTAATAACAAGATAAACAGAATAATGAGTAGAGTTAACATGTATCTAACCTTCCAAGCTAGCTCTGAGCACTTTACATAAATTAACCTATTTATACCTCCTAATTATCTCCATTTTGCAGTCAATGAAACTGAGACATAAGACCAAACTTCTAACCAGGTTTCAGTCTGAGGTGTCAAAATAATGATAAGGATAATAATAAAGTAGTCCATAATAGATAAAAGAAATATGGCAGAAGAAGTTGGCTTGGTAAAGGGTAGGAGTTCCACTTCTGAGTTTGAGATGACAGCCAAATGAAAATATCCAGTGGTTGCATGGAGTGGAGAGCTTTTCACTTTTGCCTGGTTCTACCTTAAAATATGCCGAGATCCACCATCCTGGAAAAACCCGTTGCTGTTTTCAAATGACATTTCTGCTTTTCTTCTTTCCTATCTGTAGGGCCAGTTTCATGGGTTGCACAGAAGGGCCCTATGCTTGGTATAATGCTCTGCTGTGGCCATCTTAATAATTTTTGAACAAGGTGCGCACATTTTCATTTTTGGACTGGGACTGCAAATTAGGTAGTGAGTCCTGCCTTCCTAATGGAATGTCTGGGATGGACATTCCACGTGGGCACTCACCTCACAGTTCAGGCCTCCTTCACCTTCAAAAGATGTTTGCCCCTTTCACTGCATCTGTGAAGGCGTTCTTTCCAACACCATCATTGGTGCAGTCAGCTGCAGTTTTATTCTTGCTTGTTAGGCACCTTGCCGTGTGGTATGCACATAAACATGGATTTCCATCATCCTTGCAGTATTCACTGCCTCGACCCTAATCACAAACCTGACCTATTTCACTCTCCTTTTCCCTACCTGTTCTTAATTTTTCCACCTGTTGACTTTATAACTCTTCAAATTTATGGCCTCTTTTCACTCCATTGACCTTCATCTTTGACTTCTCTACTCAACCACCAGTCAGCCGTAGGGTGTTCCCTGATTCCAATTGTTTTAGGCCACCCTGGGAAATACTTTGCTTAATGCAGCCCTGTTTCCTGGTCTTCATCGTGACCAGGAACTAGATGCTCCTACCAACTTCAACTTAACTCTCTTAGTGTTCTCTCCCCAACCTCTGCAAATCTTCTGTCTGACACTGAAGCTGAACAAACCTGACATTGAATTTTGTATCTCAGAGGCACCCCATCCACCCTGCTTCTGCCCGTGTGTTTGCCAAATGACCAGCTTTCTTGAACAGCCCACTGTCTAGTCTAGACAGTGCTACTGTATTTTCCTAGTCAATTCTCTATCCTGCTTTCCAGAAGATTATTTCATACCTTCTCCTGTCTTCTCAAATTTCTAGCACTTTCTTCCCATCCTCATTGTCATGATGCCATTTGTTTTTATTTCACTGAGAAAATAGAAGAAATCAAAGGAGAAATTCCATATGCTTCCATTGCTCACCCTTCCTGAGCTGCTTTCTTGACTGTTGCCAGGACTCCACTCTCTTGCTTCTTTTCTTCCCTTACAGCCACTCCCATTCACTCTCCTTCTCAGTTACTTTTCCTTTTCCTCATCTCTAGGTTGCTATAACAAAGCAGTTAATTCAGGATGCTACAACAAAAATACCATAGACTGGGTGGCTTAAACAACAACATTTATTTCTCACAGTTCTGGAGGCAAAGAATCCAAAATCCAGGTGCCACCATGGTCAGGTTCTTGGTGAAGACCCTCTTCCTGGTATACAGACAGCTATTTTCTAGTTGTATCCCCACATGGCAGAAAGCAGAGAGAGAAGCAAACTCTCTTGTGTCTTTTCTGAGAAGGGCACTATTCCCTTCTTGAGGGATCTGCCCTCACGATCTAATTACCTCCCAAAGACTTCATCTCCAAATACCATCACATTGGGGATTAGGGTTTCAGCATATGAATTTGGAGGGGGGCACAAGCATGCAGTCCATAACTGTGTTCTGGGGCTCATCCTTAGACCTCGTCTCCCCTGTCTTCACTCTTATGCTCTGGGTAACCTCATCTAGCACCATGACTTTAAATACCATTTGCATACTGATACTCCAAAATGTATACCTCCATTTGGATATCCTTTTTGAATTCCAGATGTATATATCCAACTACCTACATGACATTTCTGTATAGATGTCTCATAGGCATCTCAAACTTAACACATCCAAAACCGAACTCTTCATTTTCCTTCCCAAACCTGCTTCTCCCGCAGTTTTCTCCATCTTAGCAAATAAAAAACTGCATTCTTCTGGTTGCTTAGTCCAAAATTTAGCAACCAAGTTTGACTCCTCTCTCTTTTTCTTACCCTTTATGCCCTCCATCAGCAAATCCTGCCAGCCCTACAGTCTCACCTCGACCACTAGTGCAGCCACCTTCATCTGTCACCTGGTCTGTAGCAGTAGCCTCCTAACTGTCTTCCTGCTTCTGTCCCTGCCTGTCTGCCTTCTCCACACTGCAGTCAAAGTGATCCTTTAACATCGAAGTCAGATCTTATCACCCCTCTCCAGTGTCAAGACCTTCCAGTGTCATCCCATTTCTCTCAGAATAAAATCTAAGTCCTTGCTATGGATTACAAGGCCTTATATAGTCTCCTGCAGCCACAGTGGCCTCCTTGCTGTTCCTCAGACCCACCAAGCACATTCACACCTCTGAGCCTTTGCACTTGCTGTTCCCTCTGGCTGAAATGCTCTTCACCCACACAGCTGCATGGCTGTCTGCCTCACTTCCTTCAGGTCTCACTCAAAAGTCATCAGAGGGACATTCTCTGACCACCCTACATGAGTTGCATTCACTCCAGTCTCTATTCATCTTACTTTGTTTTTCTTTTTTAGCACTTATCACCATCTGACACATTATAGGTTTATTTGTCTATTTGCTTAGTAACAGTCTCCACCCCACCCCCAGAATGTAATCTACAGAAGAGCAGGAACTTTGTTTTATATCCTCTTGTATCACTAAAATAATCACTTGGCACTTGGTGGGCACTGAATAAATATTTGTTGAATAAATGAATATATGAGCTCTCTTCCTATTAACCAAGCTTACAACTAGCCAGTCCTTGGCTGGTGACAGTTTATTAATTAAGAATAACTATCTATACTATATACCTTAGTGCAATCTTCCTAAATTTATGTATTTTACATCCGACCAATATTCTGCTAGGGGGCTTCAGCTGGGATTGTTCACAAAGGTGTTACTTAAAGATAACTTGATTCACACAGCATAGATAAAATTCTATCTAAAATTACTAAGACTATAAAGTCAGTATATTCAATTAATTGAAACTATCTCCTATACTGGAATGTATGTGTAACAAATGTGAGTTTTGTTTAAAATATTTGTCTCTCCTCATATAAAGAGTGGGAAGCAGTTTGGAAGCCAGGAGTGGCCAGATTCATGTCTCAATCCACCATGCTTCTTTCCTACCATCTTATTACTCCAGGTTCTTGCATGCCATATGAGAGCCAGTGAGGGGTAGCATGGTGCTTAAGAGTAGGGGCCCTGGAGCCAAGCTTTGTTGGTTCAAATCCAGGCCCTGCCACTTTTTAGCTTTGCGTCCTTGGGTAAATTACTTAACCTCTCTGAGTCTCAGTTTCTTTATTTGGGTTAAGACTCCCTGCCTCTAGGGTAGTTCTGAGGATTTAATGAGTTAATCCATGTGAAGCGTTTAGAGGATTGGCACATAGAAAGTACATGTTAGCTACGATTATTACTAATATTCCTCCTGATAAAACAGCTGTCACTTCTTAGAGTTTTACTCTCCTTGTTCCTGGGCACCTGGCCCAGGATTTACTGCACAGTACTCTGTGTCCAATCGGTACAACCACCACACCCTTAGATCCCTGGCTACTAGTGTTATATGCTCAGTCTTCTTCCTTCCTTCCCTCCTACCTTCCTTCCTTCCTTCCTTCCCCCTTTTCTTTCCCTTTCTCCTTCTCATAAATTCTGCCTTTCCTTACTTTCTTCTATACTTCCTTTCTCATACACTGCACAGTCTGTTCTGCATTAGCTCTTTTCTGTCCTCTCCTCCATTTTTCTGCTGTTTCTTTCTGCCTTCATTCACAGAGTAAGAGTTCTGGAGGAAAAAGATCTGTCATGTCACCAGAAAGAGTCCCTAGAAGCAAATCTTTCAGAGCACTCACTTCCTGGGTAGAACTTTGCTCTTTCAAGCAGCCTCTGCTTTAGAGATCAGAGGCTCTTTATCAAAGACTGTTCACTGCTCAAGTTGATCAGAAATGCCATCTCAGTACTTTTAACTCAAGTGTGGGTTATACCAGCAGCATCCAGTGCTTTAGAAAACACTGAGTTGTGGCATCAACAGTCATGGGCTAACCATAAAATCGACCATAACCAATTGTATTGCTTGCTCCTCCTAGGGGGCGTCGATGAAATAATGTGGTTGCTTTGGTGCCCAATAAAGTTCAATTCCAGTGATGGTGAGAATGTAGGAAGGAATGAAAGACATGTTCATAGAAACATTTTTTTCCTTTCTCTGATTAGATTATGAACTCCTTGAGTGAAGGGACCGTGTCTGCTGTATTCATTTTTAACGTACGTGACTAGTGCCCAGCTTAGTGCCTTACTCACAACACGTGCTCAGTAAATAAACATTCCCTGAATTTTGCTTCCCAAGTATTAGACAAATGCGATAAAAAGTTCTGAGTACACAAAGACTAAAAGAATAAATCTATGAATGGGGGCAGTGCTTTAGTGCTTTATGTGATTGTCCTTTAGGGAGCTTGGTAAAACACAAAATCCTAAGCACTAAATTGTCACATTAGTAAAAAAATTATCACAAATCTCTATAGTCCTGTGAATTTTTATGGCATCTCTTTTGTGGCAATTATTACTATAAATTTTAGTGATATGGAAATATATCTTAATTCTCTCTATTACTTGTAAAACTCTTGGGGAACTAGTTCCTACTGTTGTGTCATATACATCATATACCTTCAAGACTTGTTTGCTGAATAAAGGAATGAATGATTAAATGGATGATGTTATACTTCCATTCATTCAGAATGTTTGAAGAGGTTTTACATAATTGAATGGTCTTATTCAGTAAAAGATACTATCTATATAATATATATGGATTGGCATTAGAATGTAAACTTAAATACATCAAAATTATATTGAACATAATGTTATTTTTTATGATTCAAAAGGCACTTCAAGATCTTTAAGTTACAAAATAAAGAGAAACCAATTAATCTCCTAAAAATATATCTTCATCTTTTCTTTTGGTCTGTACCATGCCTTTAAAATAAATCTGCTTTTTCTAGTTGTCTAGTTGTATGGATTCTGAATAAAAAACAATTTTATATTCTGGTTGGAAAGATTTAAGAGGCTAAAGTACCTTGAGAAAGACAATATAACACTGAACAAAAGTGATGAAAATGATTGTATTTTAATTTTTCTTTAATACATTTGTATCTCAACATATTACATTTCTAGACCAAAATGGTTTGTACATCTCTGTTGCTTGAGCAGGAGGAAATCATTATAATGAAAAGAGTTATTGAAAATGGTCCATGTTGTGTAATTCCCAGGATAAATGGGCTGAGTAGCAAATATTTCTGTTGTGAACTGTTTTATGCCGAAATGTGCATTATTAAACCCATTTGTTGAACACATTGAAAGATCGAATATCTTCCTAACCCGACACTGGAAAATGTTTATTTGCCATTCCTCTCCTTCCTCTGCTCAGATCTTGTTAGATATTGTTTCTGGGTTTTCTGGAATCCATCCACATTAGAGAGGAAAAAAATCATAAATGAAGAAACCAGAAAAACAGAATTTACAATTTATAAACACATATTTTAAACAAGATCATAAGAAATTTAAAATAGTATACATAATAGAAACAGCATGTGGGAAAGCACATAGAACAATGAGGTGGGTGACTATATTTTACACTATCATAAAGATCCTATTCATTTCAAGAACACAAAAAGCACAGTAGGCATCAGGCTATGAGAGTTTGAATGTAGGAAAAGAATGCTAGTGATCAGGATGGTTTGGGGGTGATGTTATGCCCCTTTGATTTTATAAATATGTTGCTTTATGTATACTGTGTATTTAAGTAACATACATTTAACTATTGCCCTTTAAAACATTGTATGTGCAATCAAGTTGTTCTTATTTCATTTAGAGTAATCATATGTGGGCCTGATTCAAAAAAAAAAAAGCCTCTGTTGAAAAATCAATGGAACACCCAAAGACTAGAGTTGAAGGTAATAGCAACAGCTGGAGAGGAAGGAGCAGAAGTCTCCCCCTTTGATGATCCTTTTCTTCTCCAGTTAACACCACTTATCTAGAGTTGAATCGGAAGCAGGACATACAGGTGTAGATTCGTTTGTTTACTCATTCACTCAATAAATATCTATTGAGTGCCTACCATGTGCCAGCTCAGTACTAGGCATGGGGACAAGTTATAAGAAGTTGTTAATGTGACATTGGACTTCTGGAGAGATCTCAAGGTTAAAAATATAGAATTGGGAATCAGATAAATGGTAGTAAAAGTGCCTTTGAAGCAGATGGAAATTGAGGGAAGTTAAGTGGAGAGACAGGTGTGTGTTGCGATGTGGAGGAGATATGAGATCAGTTATATTTAATTGCTTCAGGAAGTGTTTGCCATGAATGATACAGGAAAGACATAGGTTTTGAGTTACACAGGCAAGAATTATGTGCGTAGAGCTGTTGGAGAGGCTATTCCCAGCAAAGAATCAGGGGATTGTTGTTGGCATTCCTGGCGCGGTGGAAGTGCACATGAATGTGTTATAGTGAGCCAGAGCACTCTCAGGTTTTCTCCAGCAATGTTCTTGGGCGTAAACAGAAGAATCAGACTGTGTGTATGATATAGGTTTACCCGCTGGCATGATGGATTGCAAGAACATGATGGAAGCCTCTTTGTTAGAGAGGGCAATAACAGGGACTGAGAAGAGGCTTCCTGGATAAACTATGAAGGGTTGATTGTTTATTAAACTTGGTGAGCAGAAAGCAGGGAGGAGCATGGGAAGAGAGAGGGGTGCAGTGGTAGATATTGGGGTTGTGTATGAAAAATGAACATTCTAAGTGCCTGTAATGGTTAAATTTAGGGAGTGATCTTGCTGGTGCATGGCTGAAGTAGGGTGGGGTTGTAGGATTGCAGTTAACAAGATCATGGGACTCCACAATTGAAGTTGGATGGGTCCCCAGCATGAATTTTGAAGTTGTCAGAAGTGATGATGAGAAATGAGGATGTGGAGGGAAATCATGTCAGGTGCTGTATTCATGTAGAAAGGTGGAAGTGGGTCTCATAGGAGTTCAGTAAACAACAGCTGTGGTGCCTTTAAGATGGTGGAACAGAGACTGGTGTCAATTTTAAATGAGGAGGAAAAAGAAGTGAACAGTTGAGTAGTCCAAACGTTTAAAGTCTGGGCTTGTAAATTACTGGGAGAAAAATCCCAGGAGGGCTGGCACTTATTTTGAAGACATCTGTTTACTGTATATAATCAGACAACCACATTTTTTTCTAGATTCATTCAAATAAATGTTAACTTGTTGTTGTTGATTTGATTATTCATCATTATGGATACTGTCTCTGATAAGAAAAAGATGTTACTTTATATTCTGTCTTGATTCCTTTATGACATTGCTTTTGTGATATTTCTTCATAGTTCCCCAGCTTTAGAAATGTCAAATAGTGGGAGGATACATGTACCCAATATCAGATACCCTAGGCTTTTTGCATACATCAAGAATGATGCTGAACCACTAAACTAGACAGCATGTTATTTTTCAAAATAACCCTCTGTATCTAAAAGGAAAACATTGTATTATTCCCAATTTTTTCTTCCTAAATACCATAATTTACTTAATCTTACTTATATAATCATAGTCTTGGACTCGTTTTTGAAATCACCATTCTATTAAGTATGTAAAATACAACTGATGTGATTATTGAAATGTGTACCTTTTGCATTAGAATAGAGAACAAATTTTTATGAGTTTCCTGACATATGAATAGTGGTCTGATAATTTTACAGACACACTAATGTATTCAAAGATATTCTGATTATTGCAAAGCCAGTTTCTTGCCTGGGTAGCTACCTAATTTATTTACAAAGCATATCGAATGCTATTTAAATTACAATATAATAAATCTCTTCCAAGAAAATTCTTTAATACAGGCAGTATATTATAGCAATAAAAGTTGACGTAGACAAACATCTGCCCTTTACAGTTATGTGCTAAAAGGCAGGTGTTCTTACATTTATGATGCTTCTATTGTGCTCTTCATCACTACTATAACACTTACCTGGAAATGTTGACAGTTTGAAAGATTTCATAGTGACAATACTGTTTGTGCTTTATCACTGAGAGCAAACAAACCCAATTCATTCATTGGGATGAATTTATTACTTTTCAATCCTCATTTAAGTAAACCGAGTCCATGGAATTCCAAGGTAAGATATTATCACCTTCTTACTTTCCTTCCTGCAGTGTTAATTCTCTTTGGAAGACAGTCATCTTGTCTGCTGGATCCTTCTCTTAGTCTGATTCTGTTTGATATGAGATCAAAGGGCTTTCATTTTCAGTATCAATTAGGCTGGCTGTCTTGTCTCAATGAGATTAAGTAGCCTCTGGAGACTAGTGACACCAGAGCAATGGTAGGTGAGCTGATGGTTAGTATACAATATGGCTGTCTTAATTCTTTCTAAATGATAGTTTGCCTAGTCTGATGTCTTTCTTTTATGGTTGTGTCTGTGGCTCATTTGTTCGGGGCAACCATGCAGCACACACCAGACCTGATAATCAGTGGGTTAGAGTTTCTGAAAAGGCTGGAGAGACACATTAATTCTCTCCTAGGTTTAACATGTTTCCCATACCAAGAAAAAGCCCAGCTTTTTAACAATTTCTTTGATTTTTTTTCTGTGTGTGTGTGTGTGTGTGTGTGTGATACAAAGTACCAGAATTATTTACTCCATACGAATTCTAAATCCTATACTCAGAATTTACCCCAAAGTTGCTTAAAGGAAGTGTTTTCAAAAGCATTTGTTGAGCTCCAGGCAAAGCTATGTAAGCCTGGTGTTAATCCTGCTATATGTAGACTCTGTATCTAGAAGTTTACAGTCTGAATTTTCCGCAGTCATATTTAACCACCCTTCTTGAGATAAGACTTTAATTATCTCACTAGAGAAAGTGAAGCAATGTTTTTAAGGGAGTAAACAAGACACTGGTGTTTATTAACAACACTCTCTCAGCATGTTCACTCTCACTTCACTTTCAGAGATTTCCTAGCCAGCTGCTTCTTCAAGAAAAAAGAGGTCGTCAGGCATAAACTCACTGAATTTGCCTTCCTCACCATCTTCAGACTTCTCTAGGCTTAAGCCTATTCTTTCCTTCTTCTCTACTGTCCTAGAAGAAAAACGTCTACCCCTTTCTAAGTCTCACCCTTGACCCTGTGCCTCAAAGATCTGGCTTCCTCGGTATCTGCCCTCCTCTCATGTTTTTGACCCTTCCTTTCTCTTCTGGGTACACATGTGCTCAAGACTCCACCAGACGTTAAAGAAATAAAAAACAGTGACAAAAACAACCACTTTCTGTAGCTCAACTTCCTTTTTTTCTGGGCTAATGCCTTACATTTCACCTTCTATACATCATCAAATTCTTAAGAAAGAAGACTACATGACTTATTCTATTCATTAGGTCCTGTTCTCTTTTTAATTCATTGCCATCTGATTTCTGACCCCACCCTGCTGCTCTCGCCAAAGTGGGTAGAACGTTCAGTTACCAATCAACGGACGCTGTCCAATTCTCCTCCTACTTGCCTCTTTTCTCCATTTGCCACTAACGATTAGTCTGTCCATCAGGAAAGCATCTTCTCTTCTGAGATCTGTCTCATTTCCTTGTCTCGGTCCCCCTCAGAAATCCTTCTAAGAGTTCTGCCTCTTATTTTCTCTCTCTGCCCATCCCTTAGAAGTTGGGGTTCTGTAGGGTTTTTTTCTCATCCTTCTCTCCTCTTCCTCCTCTTCCCCCTCACCTCTAGGCATTCTCATGCTTTGACCTGACTTCTCCTCCAGCCAGAGATCTGCATCTCCAACTACTCATAGGAATTCTCCTTGAGGCACCTCAAAATTCAACACACAGTAAAGAATTGACATGGCACCCTTCCTGTGGATTGTGCACAGTTTCTTTTCCCATTCTCCTTAGCTCAGTCAGGACCCCATCATCCTCCCAGTGGCCAAGAGTGAGTCTTGTCCCTCTATCTTATCTCCTTACTTCCTCTAAGTTCCACCTTCTGAGAAGCCTTCTTCAGCCCCTTCATTCTTCATTCCACTGCATCAGTCTAGATCAGAGCTTATCACATTATACCTGGAAGATTGCATCCAGGCTTTTTCTTGGTCATATTTCTACAACTAGATCTGATCATGTCACTACCAGGATTCAAGACTTTCTTCAATTTCCAGCTGCTTAAAGGATATACTTTAGGATATACTAAAGGATATACTTTATGTAGTCCAAACTCTTTAGTTTAGCATGTGATCCCCTTCAGAATATGGCCAAGTCTCGTCTTCTAATTACTCTCTGGTCTCCACCCCCATATGCCTTTATGCACTCCAGAATGTCCCCCATCTGTGCCTTCATAACTAAGATCAAGATGCTCCTTTTCCCTGGAATGTTCATTTTTCTTCTCTGCCTGGCAAATCTCGATTCCTCCTTTCAGGTGGAGCTTCAGTGTCACCTCCTTTCTATCGCACTAGTGTTCACTGACCACAGCCCCGACCCCATTCCCTTCCACAAGATTAACTGTTTTGTTCTGCCTTTCGTGTTCCCAGATCCTTTTATGCATGCTTCTACTTAAAGTCTTTATCTCATTGTCTTAGAGCTGTTTATCTGCTGATGTCTCCCCCATCAGACTACCAGCTCCTCTACAGCCGTGTTCCTCTTCTCCCCGATGCCAAAGATGATCCCCAAGCTCCAACCCTGTCTTCAAGATGAACTAGAGAGCCTCAGCGACTGCCTCAGGCAGCATTGGTAGTCCTCTGTCCTCCTACAATTTTCTATTCATGTTCTCTATTATAGCACTTACTATATTGAAATTTTATGTTTACTTTTCCATCTCGCCCCACTAGACTGAGAGTATCTGAAGAGAAGGGACCTCATCTTATTCATCATTGCCATCCAAGGGGTTAGCACAGTGCCTAGAACACAACAGGTGCCAAATAAATGTTTGTTAAACTGTCAACTCCCCAAGCCTTTATTATTTGTATTTGAATTATTTTTAGATGTCAAATGGTGATTTTGTTTTGAACAGTTATATAGGATACATTTTATTAAGTACTTATTAATTTTCTGTGAACATTTCACCTACAATGACCACCACCTGCACAGATAATTGGAGAACTCAATTGCTAGAGAAGGATCATATTAGGTTAGTAGAAAAACAATCTTGATTTGTGGGAAACTGAGCCCGAAAGAGTGCTGAATTAAAAGGAAAGGAGTGAACACAAAGAGTGATATATAGTGCTTACTCATGACATTGGAATGCCAATAAATCTGTAACATCCCACACCCTGGAGTTTTTTTTTTTTTTAATTATTAACCCTATCTATTAGAAAGGAGAGAGTCAAAAAGAAAGTAACTGATGTTACTTAACAAATTTATGCTAAATACCAAGATAAAACCATGTTAAAAATCCCGTTAGTCCCAAGAACCACAGTGTCTCTGTAGAGTGTTTTCCTTGTAATTGCCAAGTTATGGGACAGAAGACAACATAATCATATTTTTGATCAGCAGAGGTAGGCTTGAGGGTGAACTGAGGAAAAGTTATGGAGGAAGAGATGATCAGAAGAACCAGCTCTCCTCTCTTCTCCTATATTCCCCTACCCTTGTAGATTTGCTCAGATAATACATGTTCACCATGTAAAAATCAGTCAACATGGATAAGCTCTTTGGACTATAAATTGGAATATTGATCTGAATGAGTCTGGTTTCAAGAGCCCCCATCTTCTATGTCTAATGAACTGTTGAGTTATCTTGTGAACTCTCCATTACCTATTTAGTTTAGGTGATTTAAATCATTAGTAATATGAATTTGTAATGATATTAAATAACTCCACATTTTCTTTTAGCATGGCAAGTCCTCTCAAAATAGGGCTGGTTCAGCCAACCCAGTACAGTTGCTATCACTGTTTTTTCCCTTTACTTTTTTCTTTTTTTTATTCTCCTTGAGTCATGTTGTGCTGTGTTATGGGTATTTCCCAATATTACCAACCCATGTACATACATTTTCACTTAGCCCATATCCTGCTTCCTACACTCTTCTAAGCTTTATTTATGAATCACTCAAAATTTTACATATTCCAGAAATTACACATTTACTTTTCAGTATATAGCAGCCACTCTTCCTCTCTTATTTGAAATATTTGTAACATCCCTCCTAAATGAACTCACCATTGCTCATCCTACTTTGCATAATTATAGTTGGCTCTTATGAGTAATTATCAAGACTTTTTTTTCTTTCTTTTTCCCTTGCTCATCTTTTTAAATTTTTTGTAGAGGGTGGGGAGTTGGGGGTAGTTCTCTTATAGGGAGAAGGCACCTGGCTGTGAGGGCACTTCACAGCTCATTATTTATCTGTTGGGCATTGGCTCATTTAAAGGGTATTAGGCAGGTTGGGGTTTGAGATTGGAGGAACCAGGATGGATGGCAATTTGTCAGCATTAGAAAATAATTGAGATGGAGAGCCCCAGGCTCAGAGAGATGACCCAGGCCTGCAAGAGGATTTTGGATTTTTAACAGATTTTGAAGGATGAAGAAAGAACTTCTAGTCTGCTAGAATTAGGAAAAAATAAATTCACCTTCCCAGTGAAATGAAATTTGGGAATTTACATAAAGAGGTAGTTTAGGCTAAAATTATAAGAAGCTTCCTGGGAATGAAAACAATTGATTATTGAGGGTAGATGGGATGTTTGGGAGTTCACAATTGTCCTTTCAATATATAATAAATATAAATAAATATATATGTATAATAAAGATTATTTAAATAGATAATTTTAATTATAGTTTTAAAGAAAATTCAAATGATACAAAAGGGTATACAATGAAAAGTGTCTCCCTCCTTCCCTTCCTTGTTTACAGTCTCCCTTCCCCTCTCCCTTCTCGCCCTTCCCTTTGCTGGACAAAACCACTGTTACCTAGTTGTTATTTATCCTTCTGGGGAAATTCTATGCATTTACAAACATATAAGTGTGTGAGTTATTCATTTTTTCACCTCATGAATGATAGCATACTAAATACACTCTCTGCACCTTACTTTTCCCTCTTATCAATGTGTCCTAGAGATCTTTCCTCATGAGTCTATCTAGAGCTGCCTTATGCTTTACAACCACTGCAAAATTTAATTAACCATTCTCTTCTGATGGACGCTTAGGTTGTTTGCACTCTTCTGCTATCAATTATAGTGCATCATGATTGAGCAGAATGAACAACATGAAAACCTCCTGACGGGAGAGTTGGAGGCAAGATCAGATGGAATGAACTGTTGCTGTCACCTGAGTCAAATATTTTTAGGTTCTGGTTCTTTGTGTGCCTCATTGCCATGCACAAATAGGGGGGAAACACACAGTACCTCCATGAGAGGCCACTTCTCTATTAGATTAGGCACATTTCCATTAAGTGGGGCCATTATGTGAAGCATCCCAGGTCTTATCTGACAGTGAGGTACATGTTAGGAATATACTTGAATTATTTGAAGAGAGAACTGCAGTGTTGTGGAAAGAGCATTGGGTTTGGATCACAAGAACTTGGTTCAAGCCTCAGCTCTGCCTTTGACTGGTGTGATCATTGGAAGCCATTTTAGCTTCTCTAAGCATTATTTTCTTCTATAAAATGAGGATAATAGTACTAAACTCATGTTTCAAGGATTTAATGAGATAATGCTTATGAAGTGATTGTGTAAGCCAGTGGTCCTGAAACATTATCAGGCATCAGAATCACCTGGAGAGCTTGTTAAAACACAGATTGCTGGTTCCCATCCTCATAGGTTCTGATTCAAAAAGTCTGGAGTGGAGCTTGAGAATTTACTTTTCTAATAAATTCTCATGTGATGCTGATGCTGCTGGTCTGGGGACCAGAATTTGAGAAACACTGGTATAAGCCATAAAGGACTGATAGGTGGTGGTATTGTTTTTGTCATAATAGTTATTCTCCAAGAAAGAACACTTCCTTTACGTATGACCCTAGAGAAATGAGAGAGGCAATGGTAATCATCTTTAAATTAGAGTAAAAATTCTGCCAGCCAATAGAGTACAATGAAAATCATAGAAATCTCTAAAGAAATTGAACTTGTTGGTAGGGAGGTATTAAACACATAATTATTCACACTTCGAGTTTATTTAAATGTTCATGCACCTCTGAATTCGCTGGTTAACAGCACTTGACAGGAAGTGGAAGTACAAAAATAAACAAGAAAGGCTCATCTCGTGGCATTGCTGCCTTAACTGAACACAGGAAGTCCTGGAAATCTTGCAAGACTGTCTGTTCCTTCATGATGTCTAGCCTGATTTTAAGACCCCAAAGTATTTCATGTTTGTCTTAGGTTCTCCAGAGAAACAGAACCAATTTGAGAATATATACACATATATATCCAAAAGAGATTTATTATAAGGAATTGGCTCATGCAATTATGGAAGCTGAGAAGTCCAGACCCAAAAGAGCCCATGGTATAGTTCCAGTCCAAGCTGGAGAACCAGGAGAGCCAATGGTGTAAGTTTCATTCCAAGTCTGAATCCAAATGAAGGGGAAGACAGATCTCCCAGGTCAAAGACAGTCAGGCAGAGAAAGAGAATTCTTTTTCACTCAGCGTTTTATTCTATTCAGGCCTTCAATAGATTAGATAAGGCCCACCCACACTGGAGAGTGCAGTCTACTTTACTCAGTCTACCAATTCAAATGTTAATCTCATCCCGAAACACTCTCACTACTCAGAAATAACATTTAACTAAATATCTGGGCACCCCATGGCCCAGTCAAATTGACACATAAAATTAGCCATCACAATGTTTTTGATGAGTATCTGAGATGAGCTACTTTCAGTTTGCTTATCATTGGCTTTCCAGTCCACAATTCTGCTTCAAAACACTTGAAGTTTCAAGGGGCACAAACTTCAACTGTGGCTATGTGTATAGTCAGTTTCATATTCTAGTTGTCACACATCTTACAACAAAACAATTCAGTGGATTACTTATAGCTAAACCTCAAAATATTTCTTAAAAACAGAGAACATTTTAGGTAATGATGCCAGTTGCTGTCATCATCAACACCATCACCATTATTATATTTATTACAAGAAAGGTGATGCCGACAGGTCTATCTGCTAATATATAAATATTGCTCAATATTCAAATATATGTTAAGAATAATTCAGAATCATGGATTTATTGTTGTTACAAATGTATAGAAATCTCAACATTCAGGTTTTAGCACTGAAGTATTATCTTCTGAAAATTGCTGTAGACATTGCCCCCATCGCCATCCTGACTAATAAATACAGACTATGGAACAACAGACATACCACAATACATTCCTGGGGTCCCAAGAGGTATTTTTAAAGGCAAATATTAAAATTAATGAGATAGCCACAAAAGTTTGGAGGTAAAATCATAAGAGTGATGAAGCAAAATTTTCAAACCATGGTACAGTAAGACAAAAATGTTGAGTTTATATGTGAGTAATGTTTTTGTGAATATGGGTGGTGGGTTATTGTGCTTATTGTGGTGGGTTTCCTTGCTTTCCATCTACCAATTCCCTTCTTGACACTGTGCAGCTATTTCCTTTGTAATACAGAAACTCTCCCTTCAGAATCTTTTTCCACAGCTGGCTTTCATCACTTCTTGATAGGTACCTAAATATTTCAGTTTCTTCCACTTCATTTTCCCTTAACAATAACTACTGCCCAATCAAATCATTCATCTTTTCCCCCATATAAGTATTTGAGATATTGAATGAGTGTTTATCAAGCACCATTTGGAGTCCCCTATTTTCTCTTGTTTGGCATTTTCATAGACTCTTGGTCTCAATTACACTTGGAAGTTTGAATTAAGTTTGTTTAACCATTTAAAAATTTTGAGTTCAAAAATTCATTGTGAACTTTTTCTTTTTTGTTTGGCCTTATAGAGATTTTTGTGTGTAAATAAAAGACTAACCTTGAAACCTAAGACTTATTTTGTAATGTGTATAATACATCATGTACATTTATAAACAGTATTCAAATGTGTGGCACAGAAAAGCAAATAGTATGCTTTAAAATGCCTATGAATGATAATAACAACCAACATTTACCTTGAAGTAGGTGCATGAATGACTGAGTTCTTTACATACATTAATTTATTTCATCTTTCCATCAACCCTAGAAGTTAAGAATTTTATTAAGTGCTTTCTTCCCCTTGGTGTCCATGGGGAATCTCAGGATTATTGTAATAGCTTATGTTGAATTTCTGATATTTGTAACCCAAGGAGTATTCGTGTATGTAAACATGATACATGTTATTATGTATGCATGTGTCTTTGTGGGTGTGTAAAACAGAGTATATCCTGAGCAAGGGGAGAGCAGGTAGAAAAGGCTTGTGCATTGTCTGTCCCACACCCATTTACACTGACTGAATTTACAAATCCCCAGAGGAACCTCCTGGGAGGGAAAAAAAAACCTAACAAGAATTGGGGTCAGGAAGCTAACTTGCAAGGATTTCACTTGCATGGCCCCGTGGGAACGACTTGACCTTAAGAGAAGAAAATCTGAAGGCTGAATATGTAAAACATAAATATGGTTTAAAAACCAAAGAGTACAAAAGATATACAATAAAAGGTCTCCCTACCATCCTTGTCCTCCATCTGACCAATTCTCACCCAGTCCCTACCATTGGTAACCATCGTCCTTAATTTCCTATGTAAATTTCCATAGTTTCTTCAAGCATGAAAATTGAAAACAAATATAGATTCTTACTTTTCTTCATTTGTTTACAAAGGCAGCGTATTTTACATATCATCTTGCACCTTGCTTTTTGTTTGTTTGTTTATCTTGGGCTTCTTTCCCTATTGGTATAAAGAAAGCTTCCTTATTCTTTTTTACAGCTACCTAATGTTCTATGGTATATATATCTATATCTCTCTCTATATATAGATATAGATAGATAGATAGATAGATAGATAGATAGATAGATATATCATCATTTATTTAACCAGTTCCTTTTGATGGGCATTTGGTTTGTTTCTAATCTTTGGCTTTTAGAAACAATGCTACAATGAATAATTTTGCACAAAAGTCATTTCTTACCTGTGCATGAGTATCTGCATGATTAATTCCTCCATAGGTAATTCTGAGTCTTTAGTGGCTTTTGTTATTTGAAAGTGACCACCTAGCTGTCCTCTCTGTGGAGATGCACCCTGGTGGGAGAAAGTATGCGTTTGTGTAAAGCTAGAAAGAGCTATAACACCTTAGGGCCCAAGCCAACCTGTTATGGGAACCCCATAAAACAGCCCAACCCAAGAAGAAGAGCCATATTTCCGTCCACTTTCAGAGGAAAGATGGGTATGGGTCCTAAAAGTTGCTGAAGAGGTGACATTGGGGTGAAGATAGTGGCCTGAGTGAAGCACAGGGCTGTGGTTCAAATGTGAAGCCAGAATTGTGTTGTGGGCTGCTGAAGCTTGAGCAGAACTTTGCAAAGATTAGTGACCCCAGCAGTGCAGGTGGCCCCGGGGCAAAGGGTGTCACAAGGTCAACTCTTTCCCATGTTCTTAAATTATCTCACACGGTACTAATAAGCTAATGAAAGCCATAGTTCTGTGAAGCCTGGTAATATTTGGGTAATATGTGCTTAGAAAAGGTCTTCAAGCATAGAAAGATATTAATGGAGGCTTTCTGTAGTACAGGATAAGAAGTTAATGTTCTACTTGGCCCATGTCTTGATGTTAATAAATGTTAATCAGCTCTGCTGAGAGTTGATGTGTATCTTTCCTGATGTTTTCAATATAGGTACATATATTTACCAACACAATTTTTTATTATATAAGTAGGATATTTCTACATGTACATATTCTTTTGTAATTATGTTTTTATTTTAAATATATATTTTGGAAATCTTTCCAAGTTAATATGTAAAGATCAACTTCAATCTCTTTAAAGGCTGCATAGAAGTCTACTGTATTTATTTGACCATTCTTGATTTTTGGCTATTATAAACAATGATATAGTAAACACCTTTGTACTTGTCTCTGGGCATATATGTGGGTGCTTCTCAAGGACTGATACCTAGACATAGAAATCCTGGATTGAGAGGTATCCACATCTAAAATTTTGATGGGTACTGCCATAGGGTCTTCTAAAAAGGGCTTTACTAGTTTACTCTCTTACCAACATTATAGAAAAGAGACTGTTCACATTCTTACTAATATTGGATCTTATCAATCTTTTAAAATTTTGCCAATTATATTTTTTAAATCACATTATGTTGTTTTAGCTTACATTTCCTAGATTACTAGTGATGTCGAACTCCTTTTCATATGCTTCATTTGTGTTACTTCTGTAAATTGCCTGTTTATTTCTTTTGCTCATTTTTCTATTAGGCAGTTGTTTTTTTCCTTTAGTGAGGAAGATTGGCCCTGAGCTAACAGCTGTTGCCAATCTTCCTCTTTTTGCTCGAGTAAGATGGTCCCTGAGCTAAGCTAACATCTGTGCCAATTTTCCTCTATTTTGTTTGTGGGATGCTGGCACAGCATGGCTTGATGAGCAGTGTGTAGGTCTGTGCCCGGGATCTGAACCTGCAAACCCTGGGTCACTGAAGTGGAGTGTTCAAACTTAACCACTACACCACCGGGCTGGCCCCTAGGTAGTTGTTTTAATTGATTTGAAGAAGTACTTTATGTTGTGTTGTCTGTTAATATGTAGCAAGTGTTTTCTCTTCATCTGCTCTTTGTCATTTAACTTTAAACTTGGTTATATCTATCAAGACTCTTTTAGCTGTCTCTTAGTTCGTCCAGCTACTGTAACAAAATACCACAGACTGGGTAGCTTTATAAACAATAGAAATTTATTTCTCACAGTTCTGGAAGCTGAAAAGTCCAAGATCAAGATGCCAGCATGGTCAGGCAAGGGCCCTCTTCCTGGTTCATAGCTGGCACCTTTGTGCTGTGTCCTCACATGGAGGAAGGGACAAGGGATCTCTCTGGAGCCTCTTTTTGTGAAGTCATTAACCATGTTCATGAGGGCTCTGCCTTCATGATCTAATCACTTCCCAAACTTTGGGGGTTGGGATTTCCAAATATGAATTTGGGGGGAACACAAACATTCAGACAAAATTCTGAATGTTCTGCCCGTGGCCCCCAAAATTCATGTCCTCGTATGCAGAATACATTCATTCCATCCCAACAACCCCAAAAGTCTTAACTTGTTTCAGCATCAACTCTAAACTCTAAGTCCAAAGTCTTATCTAAATCAGATATGGGTGAGACATTCATCCTTAGGCAAATTGCTCTCCAGCTGTGAATCCCTGAAATCAAACAAGTTATATGCTTCCAAAATACAGTGGGGGGGGGGGCAGGCATGGGATAAGCATTTCCATTACAAAATGGATAAATAGGAAAGAAGAAAGAGGTAATAGTTTCCCAGCAAGTCCAAAACCTTAAGGCCCAATGGTGCAGAGGTCCCACTGTTGGATGGGGGAGGTGAGGTCCAGGTTCTTCGTCCACAGACACAAAAGAATTTGAGAGAGGACACACACTGGAAGTTTTAACAGAGAGGGATTTATTAGTAAAGCAAAAGTACACCCCAAGGGGAGGGACCGGCAGGCTCAAGGTGAGCATCTGCACTGAAGTTGTGGCGGTCAGTGTCTTTGAAGATTGGATCCCAGGGCGGATGAAGGTCCTGGAACGTGGACCAATCGGGGCATTGTCTCCACCCCCGCATAGGGAGGGGGAGATCTTTTCCTTACATTGGTATCTCCAGAGCTGTTGTGGTGGTGATCCCCCACAAAAGGGGTCAAAACTGCAATGTAAATGAGGGTATAATGAGGCTAGGGGCTACTCTCCCCATCAGGGTCAGGGGGAGTGTTGTACATCTAAAGAGCCACTGCCCAGTAATGAAGATGCTGCACCTGGTGGAATGACCTTGCTCTCAGCTCATATCTAGCTTCCTGCCTATCTCACCACCTTCTAAGACACTCTGGGGTGGAAGCTGGACCCCTAAGGCATTGGGTGGCCCTGCTCCTACAGCTTTGCTGAGTGCAGCCCAGGCAGCAGCTCTCACAGGCTGGAGTCCCATGCCTGCTCCTCTCTGGGGCTGGGGTCTCAAGAGCGGCTCCACTCCCAGGGCTCTGATGGTCATTGCCCTAGTGGGATCTCTCTGCAGTGGCCCCTCCTCCTCCTGAGCCTGCTGCTCTGGGAGGCTCCATCTTTCCAACTCTAGGTGGAGATATCCATGTCCCCACAGATAGTGACTAGTAGCTAGTTCACTCTGAGCTCTGTAGTGACTCTGCCAAGGTTTACTGCCTGTGCTGTCCAGAGGGGCAGCCACCTTGGCCTCCTGTGCAGCACCTGGAGGCGGCGGAGTGCAGCATGAGCATTGGGAGAGCAGAGCCTGTGATGTGAGGCAGCCAGAAGCCACTCCTTTGAAATTGATCTGCCCCCCAGGCCCTTGAACTCTAGACCATGAGGTAGGGCCAGTCCAAAATGCCTTTGGGGTCTTTCTTCCATTGTTTTGAACAACTGGTCTTGGCTTCTGTTTAGAGGGCTGACTAATCTCCCCATTACCTTGATGAATAGCTCCTGTCTTCATTCAGATGGTAAATTGAAACCAACCTCCTCATCAAGGTCGGCCACACTCTTACCAATATTTTGTTAACAACCATTTAGGCATTCTCTAAGAAGACTGAGCACTCACTAGAATTGCCCTTTATGGTCCATTCACAGCAATGTAGGCTTCTTTCAGCATGCACCTCACAATTCTTCCAGCTGAAGGCAGGTACTTGAGGGTTATTGTAAATATTCAATAAGAACATGATTATCCTTCGACCTTGTTCCCAACACAGACACAAATGAAAAGAAGTTAATCTTGTGAATTTTCTATTTTCTTGTTTAACCTGAGGGGTGACTTAAGGGTCATAAGGATTTATGAGCTTGTTTTGCAGAAGAAAAAGAATGCCTTTAAGGAAGTTACCATCACCAAATAACCAGCCCCCAGCTGCTGTTGATGCCCAGATGTCTGGTTGCCCAAGGACTTATCTGGAATGAAAGAAACTCGGACTTCTCCTTTGTTTCTCTGAAACTCCTCCTCCCAAGCTCCTTGGCTTTATAAAGACCCCCTGCTTTCTTCTTTCTTTAAGGTGGATTTGAGAAAACCTATGCTCCCACCTTCTTGTTTTGGTCAATTTGAATAAACCTTTCTCCATCTCCAAGCACTGATGTCTCAGTGATTGGCTTATTGTGCATTAGGCACACAAATTTGAGATTAAGAGGTTCAGTAACACAGCCTCTACTCATTATCCAGTTCCAAAGCCACTTCCACATTTTTAGGTATTTGTTAAAACAACAACTCCACTCTTGGTACCAATTTTCTATCTTAGTCTATTTGGGCAGCTATAACAAAATACCTTAGACTGAGTAGCTTATAAACAACAGAAATCTATTGCTCACAGTTCTGGAGTTTGAAAGTCTGAGATGAGAGTGCCAGTATGGTCATGTGATAGCTCTCTGCTAGGTAGCAAAATTCTCGTTGTATCCTCACATGGTGGAAGGGGCTGGGGAGCTCTGTGGGATCTATTTTATTTCATTTATTTATTAATTTTATTATTAATTTTTATTAATAACCTCAGATTACACATATTCGAAGTAAATAATAAAGAACAAGAAGTTACCTAGGGAACAAAATCCAAAATGGAACGTGGATTAAAAAAGAATGGAGTATAAGAAATAACAGAATAAGAAATATAGGAGGCAGAGTGAAAATGTCTGTCTTCTGGAAGGAGAATAGAAAGAGAATGGGACAGAAGAAGTAATGGCTGAAAATGTTCAAAGCCAATGAAAATTATTCAAGAAGTTCTCAGAATGACAGCAGGATAAATGCTTAGAAAACTACACCTAGGTCCATCTTAGTAAAACTACTGAAAATAAAAGACAATTTAAAAAAATCTTAGCAGTCAGAGGTGGGAGAAAGTACATACTACCTTTAAAGGAACAAAAATTATAATTACAGCTGAATTCTCACCTGAAACACTGAACTACAGAAAAAATATGGAATGATATCTTCAGAGTGTTGGGGAGAAAATGCCAATCTAGAATTCTATGCCCAGTGAAAATAGCATTTAAAAATAAAAGTGAAATAAATCATTTTCAAACAAAAATTGAGAGAACTTGCCATCAGCTGCCCTACACTAAACAGAGAGAGAGAAAAAAACCCCCAAATAATAACAGAGAAGCAGAGATACAGAAAGGACAAAAAAGAGCAATGGGAAGAATAAATATGGGGAAATCTAAATTACTATTGACTGTATAAAACAGCAATGATAAATGGGATCTCTTTTATAAAAGCACTAATCCCATTCATGAGGGCTCCACTCTCCCAACCTAATCACCTCCCAAAGGCCACACTTAGGACTAATACTATTACCTTTGGGGGGTAGGATTTGAACATAGGCATTTTAGGGAGACACAAACATTCAGACCATAGCAAGCTGTAAATGACAGAAACGTCAACTCAAACGGGTTTTAAGTAGAAATGGAAATTTATTGGCTGATATATCTAAAAGGCCCAGGCATGGACTGGTGGCAAGTACAACTGGAATCAGGGTTTAAATCATGTCATCAAGACTTAACTGCATCTCTCTCAGTTCATTCATTCATTTAACAAGTGCTTAATCACCTAATATGTACCAAGCAATGTTCTAGGAACTAAAAAGTCATCAGTGAGTGAACCAGACAGACAAAAATTGCTGTCTTTATGGAGTTTGCATTCTGCCTTTTATTGTGATAGCTTCACTCTCAGGTTCGACTTTGCAGTTTCCAATTCACATCATTGCAACACCAAGTCCAATGGAAGAGGGAAAATCCACTTCTCCAACAGGTCAAACAGAGCCAGCAACTGAGTTTGACTTTGATATTTCTGACTTGGATTTTCTGCCCACTTCTGAAAGAATCACTGTCAGGTAGTTGTGTTGCTTTTATTAGGCATGGATCACCTGATCTCCCTGGAACCAGAGGTAGAATCAACTGCACTGGAACCACAGTAACTCGGGGAGGGGGGGAGGGGGAGGGGAGGATGGCCAAATAGGAATCAGTTGTTGCTTAAAGGAGGGTAACTAGATTATGGGCAGCCTAATCCAACCAGTGTCCACTGATTGGTGTGTTTTATTGAATAGAGTTTTAAATTTTTCTATAGTTATATCTGTCTATCCTTTCCATTATTGCATCTGGAGTTTGTGTGTATTTAATAGTAAATTTACAAATGTATTTTCCCATATTATCTTCCACATTTTATACACATTTAAAATATTTAGCTCTTAATTCATGTTGACTTTATTTTTGAGAATGGTATGATGTACGGACTGAATCTTTTAAAAAATGTGTGCTTATCTGGTATTCTGATTTTTTTACAGTGAAAAAGGGTAGACTTGTGTCATTGAAAAGTGTTCTTAAAGATTGACACTACAGTCATTTATGTGCAAGGACAGTGTGCACATCACTGTTTAGAGGTGGAATGTAGAGAGGTGATTCAGAGCACATCTACTGAAGTCAGATGAACTAGGGATTAAACTCTGCCACCGGTTAGCTGTATGCATTGAGCAAGTCTCTGAGCCTCATAAAATGATGATCACCTCCTCATTGGATTGTTGTGATAAATAATGAGCCAACCTTAGTAAAAAGACATAAGACAGTTGTTGATATGTAATAAATATGAACAACTAATAGCTAGTATATTTAACATTGAAAAAGAAGAACACTGTTCAATAATAGGAAATGGTTTAATAAATTATGATAAATCTATATGGTAGAATATTATGCAGGCACTGAAAATCATGTTTTAGAAGAATGTTTAATGATATGGAAAAATGTTCACCATAAATTAAAAAAAATAAGCAAGGTACGAGTATATAAAGTTTGATTCTAATGTTGAAAAAAATACATATTTTTTTTGTGTGTATATATATATTATATATATAAATATATTATATATATAATTTTTTATTATACCCTTAGAGAAAAAGACTACAAGGAAGCTTCCAAAGTACTAAAGGTGGATATCTCTGGGTTCTAAGTTTTTAAATTTTTACATTTATTTTTATACTTTTAAAATTTAAAACATTTTCTATACCAAGAATTACTTTTATAATTAGAAAAATGTTACAAAATCCTATGCGATTTGTGCTACAATATATATGTGCAAAGGGAGAAGAAAGATGTGAAAGCTCTAAGAGGAGTTTGAAGAAGCGGGTTTTGGAGTCTGGGGAGACAGGTCAATAAAAAACACCTGTTTCTCTCATGGACTTTGGCACCAACTGAGAGAGGCAAATGAAGATCAAAACAATCACTTTTATTACTAAGAAATGTTAGAGGATGTGCCTTTAGGTCTGTTAGCTAAGCAGGCTGCTAACAGAACTAAATGGTCTTATAGTGTCAGTCAGTGACAACCTCTGAACTACCTTACAACAAGGAGAGGCAAGGAAGAATGTGTGTTCTCATGCAAGGAGGAGACTGAAGAAGTGACATTCCATCATATGGCTTTATCATAATTTATTTAAACCAATAGGAATGATTGAGGAAGAAAACTCTGCTCCTTCTCTCAAACTCACCCATCAGAAAAGTCACTCCTTCCCTGTGGAGGGCAAAGAAAGTACTACCCTAGTGGCTTTGCTTCACCTGAAAAGGTAAAGCCTGAAAAAAATGGGGAGTGTTCATCTATGTCAAATACCATAGAAAGATCAACGAGGAAGAGGACCAAAAGAATGTTTCTAGAATGGTGAGGAAGAAATCAGATTTGAAGAATTCATTGGAAGTAGGACCATAGAGATAATCTGTATAGATGACCTTTTTAAGAAGTAAGCCAGTTTAAAAACGAGAGCAAGAGTTGTAGTTTGAGAGAGAGTGCATAGAAGAAAACAAGGTTTATGTTTTAGTTTACTTCTATGTGTTCATTTAAAAAGTTTTAGAATCAGAAAAACTTAAGCCTGTTTATAGCCTGGAGGGTGAGAACAAACAGGGAAAAACTGAAGAGAGATAACCGATGGTACAGAGGTCTGGACTAGACTGGAGGCAATGTGAAGTGTATTTTTTCTGAAGCAGGAGGTTCCATCTTTAGTTCAGCCCAAGAGAGAAGTCATGAGAATAACTGGTAGTTGACTGAAGATTCTAGAAGTGTATTTGGTTAAGTATGAAGGCCCCAAGAAATTTTAAGTTGAGCCAATTAATACAGTTATTTAACTTTTCTAGGAGTGCAGAAGCAAAGGAAATAAATATTTTGGTACATTTGGTTTCATGAATTGGCAAGGCAGAAATGGCTTTTAATGACGGGGAAAACAATCCAAACAAATAAAATAAATAAATTTAACAGATCAAGAATTGTTTTTTCCTGAAAAGGAACATGTTCTAGAGGATAAAATTCAAAAGGAATTTGGGGAAGCATAAAGTTTAGGATATGGTAAGCTTGAAAAATAAAGATTCATTTTCTTTAGCAACCTTCTAAATTATGTTTTATTGTTATTATGAAGTCCAGTTCCATTGAAAACAAATGCATCTTATAAAGTAAGAAAATCCCTAAAATACATTAGAAAACTTTAAGGGATGTAAGTGATATGAGTGATCTACTGAACCGAGAATGTATGCCTGTAGCAGGACCCGATTTGGCTTACATATGCAGATTTGGACATGTTCAATGAGACAAAGCAGGGAAACGTACATAAGCTTTGGTTTTATCTAGTTACTATGATCGTTAAATCCTTTGCTCTCATGGAACTTCAAAACTGGCAAAAGAACAAAGTTAGAACTTAACAGTGCTGCTATTTTTAATCAGTCATGTGTTCCAAATACATTAATTGCATACCAACTCTTTAAAATAAGTGTGCTTGGCTAAGAGACAGGACATCGTGTGTTAGAAATAAAACATTTTCCCAAATGTCTATTTTCATACATGTAGTTCATGTGAAGATTTTATTGAAGATTGATCATGGATGTGATACTGACTACAATATGAAGTGAGGAAACAGAATACTTAGTATTTGACCTTCTCCAAATTCGATCCCTATCCTCTTTGCACTGATAAGACTCTTTTCATTGGAGGACTGTTTTATGTGTATGCAGGGAATCATCCTTCTCTCTTAAACTGAGTAACAAAGGAAATAACGGAGATTCAGGGTCAAGTTACCAGGTTTGAATAAAAACATGGAGGGGAGAATCTAGAGAAGATGGAGAGCAGAAGTAGGTTGCCATATTTAAATCAGGACTTAGAAAACAAAGCCAGATTTGCCAAGTCAAGGTCAGGAGCATGTGATAATGAGTGAAGTAGGAAAAGGTAGAAGAAACATTGCAACAAAGGATAGGCAGATTGCTGAAAGAGAGGGATTTAAGTAGTTTAATAATTCTATTTTCCAATTGACCTCACCTATCAGATAAGCCCCTGTTTGGCCAGCCCATGTGTTTCTCTGAATACACATAATAGTACCATCCATGAACACAAATCATCTATCATTGGTAAACAGGATGTTTCTGAACCACCAATAAGGGTATGTTTCTTGATTGATTGTATCAGTAGTGATGATGAAGTTTGGAGGGCAAAAGTGTCCCTTGGGATAGCATTGTGAGCACCTGCATGCCTTGGTGAAAGAGCTGACCAGAATTAGCTAATGGTCTGTATTCAAGGTCACTGTTCAGAACAAAATGTCAGCACCCAGTTAGGAGTCAAAGTCTTGACTTTGGTTTCGGTAGCACCATCCTCTAATCTATTGAACTATTTTGCCATAGACAGACTGGGATCAAAGTTTTGCATACAAAACCAAGGGAAAGGGAATTTTCTGGCTCTTCATTTTTAAAATTCAATTTTGAAATCTTGTCTCAGGATTCTCTTTTTAATCAAGGCAAAAAAAAAAAAAAAAGAGGTGGGGGAGGGATGTGGGTGAAGGAGAACATCCTTTACATTTTTTTTTTTTAATACAGAGTGTGTTTCTTTCTTCCCTTTTTTTTTTTTTTTGCTGGGAAAGATTCATCCTCAGCTAACATCTGTTGCCAATCTTCCTCTCTCTTTATTTATTTTTCCTCCCCGAAGCCCCAGTATATAATTGTATATTCTATTTGTAGGTCCTTCTAGTTCTTCTATGTGAGCTACCACCACAGCATGGCTACTGACAGACGAGTGGTGTGGTTCTGTGCCCGGGAATGAGCCTGGGCAGCTGAAGCAAAGCATGCCGAACTTTAACCACTAGGCCATTAGGGTTGGCTCCACTTGTTTCTGAATATTGCGTAATGAGTGATAAAATTTCTTTGGGAAAAATCAAGTTTTATGTTTGTAATAGGGTATCTATTCTTGTGAATATAAAGCAGTTTCGTTTAATCTCATTCAAGTTATCATTTTCATTTTGTAAATCTGGGGTCAGTACTCTATCTCTATAAAGGGCCAGAGAATAAATATTTTAGTTTTTGTGGGTCACACCATCTTTGTGGCAACTATTCAGCTCTGCAGAGTGAACGTAGCCATAGACAATATGTAAATGACTGGGCACGGCTGTATTCCAATAAAACTTTATTTACAAAAACAGGCAACAGACTGGTTTTGGCTCTGTTTGCTGATTCCTGCTCCAAATTCATGAAGAATTCTTGAAGTTTATTATATTTAGGAAACTGAAAACATCAGTTTGCATGTGATGATAATGCTAATAGCTAGCATTCATAGGACACTTACAATGTGCCAGGTACTATTCTGAAATCTTTATTAATTCACGTAATCTTCATACTAATTCTTTTTATAGGTTAAGTAACTTGTGTAAAATCATACACCCAGCAAGTGGTGAAGCAGAGATTTGCACCTTACAGTTTAACTCCAGAATCTGAACTTTTACCCATGAAAAGGAAATATCACCCAGGAGACAGTTTACCCTTTTCTAGTATCATCTTATTATTTTACACGTGGGAAAGATGGGCAGGTGGGTTTCCCTCACAGTACCTGAGTTGTCCACCTGGTGGCTTTTCTCCCACTTCATGACTGGTTGGCTACAGCTTCCACAGGTGGATGGCCACAGGAAAGAGGATGTGGATCAGGCTATATCCTGTTGTACTGCCCTGGCTCTTTATTCCTCACAGCACACCACATAAGCTTGTAGAGGTGCATCCAAATTGTAAGGAAGTCTTGGTGTAATTAACGGGATTTCTCACTTAAGGGAGCAATATGTGGAACTGTACACTGCATGAGTCTGTCCCCATAGCCCACAGGAAAAGCATAAGAAAAGAAAAACTTTTTTCACAGGAGCCCTCAGAAGAAACACTCTCCTTTCTAACCTTCCTCACTAATTTTGAGGCTCCTCTCCTCTTCAAGGAGTTTCTTTCTTCAAAACTGCTCAGTCTGAATCCTCACTTACCTTTGTGAGAAATCTCACCTCCAATCCACAGTGTGGTGTGGAGCTTGGCTCCATCTCCCTCCCTCACATTCCAAGCAATATGTGGAATTCAGTAACTTGTAAGGATTCCATCAATAGGTTCTACCTTCTGACTACTGGTTGAGATCAGCCAATGGAGAGTCCTGGAGAATGAGGTCAGGATGTGTATTCCCTGGCTTCTTCTTTCAAGTTAGCTGAGATGGTAAGTTTTATGTGTCAGCTTGGTTAAACTATAGTTCCCAGTTATTCACTCAAACACTAATCTAGGTGTTGCTGTGAAATATTTTGTAGATGTGGTTAAAGTCCATAATTAACTGACTAAGTAAGAGAGACTATACTAGGTAATCTGGGCAGGCCTGACTCAATCAGTTGAAAGGCTTTAAGAGCAGAACTGAGGCTTCCCAGAAGAAGAACAAATTCTGTCTCTGGACAGGAGCTTCATCCTGTGCCTCAGAGCAGCTTGCCCTTCCAATGGCCCACTGTACACATTTTGGCCTTGCCTTGCCAGCCCCCGCAATTACATAAGCCAATTCCTTGCACTAAGTCTCTTAATGTTTATCTCCTACTAGTTCTGTTTGTCTGGTTGAACTCTGACTGATAACAGTAGCCTTGAGCTGGCTGTGTCTCTTAACCAAAGGCCAATGCTCCTCTCAAGTGGCTGACTCTATATGACTCTCTCGCCTTCCTGTTCTATAACTGCTTCTGGCCTCAGGGTGGTAACAGCATAAGTTATTGTGTCATTACTAGTGGTTCTTCTAAACCCCATTCATGTACATAATCCCTTTGCAAGTCACACACCCCTGAATTATCCTAGTTTGAGTGTGCTATTTCCTCTTGGGACCTAAGTGATACATTCACTAATAAGAACACTTAAAATGAAAAACAATCACCAAATGCATTAATTCATTTATTCAAAATATTATTGAGTGCCTATTATGAGCTGGCCAAGTGCTAGGTTCAAGGGACATGGTGGTTAACAAAAACAACATGGCCCATGTCTTCATGAGCTTATAGTTTGGTGGGGGAGGTAGGCAAATTATTATCATTTTTGTAGGAAATTCTATAATAGGGAAAGGATAGCATGCTGTGAAAGCACAGACGAGGGGCTCGTGACCCAATACTGATAAGAAGCATCTGGGAAGTCTTCTTGGAGGATGAGATATTCAAGCTGAGACCTGAAGTAGGGGGAAAAATGAGCCAGGCAAAGGGAGGTGTGAGGTAGGTGGAGTTTGTGTATGGTGGGGAGAAGTGTTTCAGAAAAGGGAGTAACACGTACAAAGGCCTAGAGTCCTGGGAGTGTGACTTCCTTAAGACCCTGAGAGTCATTGGGTATAGAGGGGACACAGCACAGGCTGAAGCAAGCAGAAAGCAGATCAGGAAGGACCTTGCTGTCATGTTAAAGGGTTTGAATAGGGGAAGCCATTGAATGGTTTCAGGCCTGGGATGCTGTAATCAGATTTCAGTTTTAGAAAGATCACTCAGTGAGTGGAGAAAATACCAAAGGGATGAGGCTGGAGTTCCAGCTATGCAGGCAAGAGATGAGTTGCATAATAGCAGGGGCTGGCCCAGGAAAAGAGAAAATGGTAGATTTCTAGAGATGTTTGGAAAGTAAATTGACTGATCTCAAGGAAAAAAGGGATTTTGGCTCTGGGGAGTGGGGAAGGTGAAGGGAAAAGAAGAGTCAAAATACCCCTTAGTTTTCAGCAAGGCTGGATGGATGATGGTGCAGCATCTGAGGAAACACGGGTTTTATGAGAAGAAAATGAGTTTAGTTACGAACATGTTGAATTTGAGGAACCTGTGGGATATGCAGGAGGGCGAATAGTAGGATATACAAATCTGAGAGCCCAGAAGAGAGTTTTGGACAAGAGGTAAAAATCTGAGATTCATTAGCAAATAGATGGTAATTGATACTACGGGATTGGATGAGAAATCTTAGGGAAAGAATATAAAGTGAGAGTAGGGTCTGAGAGCAAACCAAGGAATGCCATGTTTGAAGGGACGGTGAAGAAAGGATCCTATGAAGGAATCTGAAAAGCAGAGGAGGTAGGAGAGGGGGAGTACTCCTGAAGTCTGAGAAGAGAGTATTTCAAGTCGTTTTTATACACAAATGGATCAAGAAGGGTCTGGAAATTGTACTGGGGAATGAAGAATATGTTGATCCTTCCTTCTAACCCAGATGGAGTGTGGGGAATGAATAATTTCTACGTGAGAGACTGCAGAAGAAGCTGTAGCCTCCTCAAGGTAGACCCACATCTTAATTAAGGCAAGGTGGTACACATTCAGAGAAAAGTCTGAGAAAAGATAGGTTGTTCCATTATTACAGAAGAGATTTCCAGAGGATATAGTTTAAGTTTGGATAAAATGCCCGGGAAAACATGGAGATGTGTTTACAGGGCAATGGTATGCCTGGAGTGGCCCTGTCCAAGCCTCCTACCACCCCTGCAGTGTTCCCAACATACCAGCAAGAGAAAAACACCATCTCTCTGCATGATAATAATATTCAGACATATATATGATAATCATCCAGACGGGACTCGATAACAGTGACCAATGGGGCCAATAAATAAGAAAGAAGCAATCTTTTGCAAAATAAAACACATCTGAAATACGCAGCGTTAATTTGACAAGCTCCATGTGCTGCTCTATACATCAGTGATTCCCAAATGACGAAACAAGTTTTCCTGATTCAAGGCAAATTGACAAAAAGGCAAATAATGTAGTGAAATTTTTTATACAGCTAAAGATATTCAATTTTAATAATTGCCTTTTATCCTTAAGTTATATTATTCCTTCACTTTTTTGGTTGTTAAAATGTTTTTCTTTTATGAAACAATGGTAATAATAAATGACAATTTATTTTATTTTATTTTTATTTTTTTAATTTATTTTTTATTGCAGTAACATTGGTTTATAACATTGTATAAATTTCAGGTGTACATCTTTATACTTCTCTTTCTGCCTAGATAACATCATGTTCACCACCCAAATACTGATTACACTCCATCATCACACACATGTGCCTAATCCTCCCTTTTGCCCTCCTCCTTCCCCCCTTCCCCTCTGGTAACCACCAATCCAATCTCCCTCTCTATGTGTTTGTTGTTATCTTTTTCTTCTACTTATGAGCGACATCATACAGTTTTTGACCTTCTCCCTCTGACTTATTTCGCTTAGCATAATACTCTCAAAGTCCATCCATGTTGTCACAAATGGCTGGATTCAATCATTTCTTATGGCTGAGGAGTATTCCATTGTGTATATACACCATATCTTCTTTATCCATTCGTCCCTTGATGGGCACTTAGGTTGCTTCCAAGTCTTGGCTATTGTGAACAATGCTGCAGTGAACACAGGGGTGCATGTATCTTTACGTATTGGTGTTTTCATGTTCTTTGGATAAATACCCAGCAGTGGAATAGCTGGATCGTATGGTAGTTCTAGTCTTAACTTTTTGAGGAATCTCCATACTGTTTTCCATAGTGGCTGCACCAGTCTGCCCTCCCATCAGCAGTGTATGAGAGTTCCCTTCTCACCACATCATCTCCACAACTTGTTTCCTGTCCTGTTAATTACAGCCATTCTGATGGGCTCCAGGTGATATCTCATTGTAGTTTTGATTTGCATTTCCCTGATAGTTAATGATGTAGAGCGTCTTTTCATGTGCCTGTTGGCCATCTGTATATCTTCTTTGGAGAAATGTCTGTTCAGGTCTTTTGTCCATTTTTTAATTGGGTTGTTAGTTGTTTTGTTGTTGAGATGTATGAGTTCTGCATATATTTTGGAGATTTACCCCTTATCAGATATATAGTTTGCAAATATCTTCTCCCAATTGTTAGGTTGTCTTTTCATTTTGTTGATGGTTTCCTTTGCTGTGCAGAAGCTTTTTCGTTTGATGCAGTCCCATTTGTTTATCTTTTCTATTGTTTCCCTTGCCTGTCAGACTCGATACTTGAAAATATGTTGCTAAGACCAATGTTGAAGAGCGTACTGCCTATATTTTCTTCTAGAAGTTTCATGGTTTCAGGTCTTCCATTCAAGTCTTTAATCCATTTTGAGTTAATTTTTGTGTATGGTATAAGATAATGGTCTCCTTCCTTTTTTCGCCTGTGACTGTCCAGTTTTCCCAACACCATTTGTTGAATAGTCTTTCCTTTCTCCATTGTATGTTCTTGGCTCCCTTGTCGAAAATTAACTGTCCATAGATGTGTGGGTTTATTTCTGGGCTCTTGATTCTATTCCATTGATCTCTGTGTCTGTTATTGTGCAGGTACCGTGCTATTTTGGTTACTATAGCTTTGTAGTATATTTTGAAATCAGGGAGAGTGATTCCTCCAGGTTTGTTCTTTTTTTCTTGGTAGTCTTTAGCCATTTGGGGTCTTTTGTTGTTCCATATAAATTTTAGGATTCTTTTTCCTATTTCTATGAAAAAAATTGTTGTTGGAACTTTGATAGGGATTGCACTGAATCTATAGATTGCTTTAGGAAGTATGGACATTTTAACTATGTTAATTCTTCCAGTCCAAGAGCACAGAATATCTTTCCATTTCTTTGTGTCTTCTTCAATTTCTTTCAACAATGTTGTATAGTTTTCAGTGTACAGATCTTTCACCTCTTTGGTGAAGTTTGTTCCTAGGTACTTTATTCTTTTTCTTGCAATTGTAAATAGGATTGTATTCTTAATTTCTCTTTCTGCTACTTCATTGTTAGTGTATAGAAACACAACTGATTTTTGTATGTTGATTTTGTATCCTGCAACTTTACCATATTCATTTATTATTTCTAGAAGTTTTTTGGTGGATTCTTTCGGGTTTTCTATATATAAAATCATCTCATCTGGAAATCATGACAGTTTCACTTCTTCCTTTCCAATTTAGATCCCTTTTATTTCTTTTTCTTGCCTGATTGCTCTGGCCGGGACTTCCAATACTTTGTTAAATAGGAGTGGTGAAAGTGGGCATCCTTGTCTGGTTCCTGTTCTTAGAGGGATAGCTTTCAGATTTTCACCATTGAGGATGATATTAGCTGTGGATTTGTCATATATGGACTTTATTATGTTGAGGTACTTCCCTTCTACACCAATTTTATTCAGAATTTTTATCATAAATGGATGCTGTAATTTGTCAAATGCTTTCTCTGCATCTATTGAGAAGATCATGTGATTTTTTATTCTTCATTTTATTACTGTGGTGTATCACGTTGATTGATTTGTGGATGTTGAACCATCCTCCCTGCATCCCTGGAATGAATCCCACTTGATCATGGTGTATGATCTTTTTAATGTATTGTTGTATTTGATTTGCTAGTATTTTGTTGAGGATTTTTGCATTGATGTTTATCAATGATATTGGCCTATAATTTTCTTGTTTGGTGTTGTCCTCATCTAGTTTTGGTATCAGGGTAATGTTGGCTTCATGGAATGAGTTAGGAAGCTTCCCCTCCTCTTCGATTTTTTGGAAGAGTTTGAGAAGGAGAGGTATTAAGTCTTCTTTGAATGTTTGGTAGAATTCATCAGGGAAGCCGTCTGGTCCTGGACTTTTATTTTGGGGGAGGTTTTTGATTACTGTTTCAGTGTCCTTACTGGTGATTGGTCTATTCAAATCCTCTATTTCTTCTTGATTCAGTTTTGGAAGGTTGTTTGATTCTAAGAATTTGTCCATTTCTTCTAGATTGTCCAGTTTGTTGGCATATAGCTTTTTGTAGTATTCTCTTTTAATCTTTTGTATTTCTGAGGTGTCTGTTATAATTTCTCCTCTTTCATTTCTGATTTTACTTATTTGAGCCTTCTCTCTTTTTTTCTTGGTGAGTCTAGCTAAAGGTTTGTGAATTTTGTTTATCTTTTCAAAGAACCAGCTCTTGGTTTTATTGATTTTTTTTTCTATTTTTTTTAAGTCTCTATTTCATTTGTTTCTGCTCTGATTTTTATTATTTCCCTCCTTGTACTGATTTGGGCTTTGTTTGTTCTTCTTTTTCCAGTTCCTTTAGGTGCACTGTTAGATTGTTTATTTGAGATTTTTCTTGTTTGTTGAGATAGGCTTGTATTGCTATAAACTTCGCTCTTAGAACTACTTTTGCTGTATCCCATAAATTCTGGCATGTCATATTTTCATTTTCATTTGTCTCCAGATATTTTTTGATTTCTTCATTGACCCAATCGTTATTCAGTAGCATTTTGTTTAGTCTCCACACTTTTGTGGCTTTTCTGGTTTTCTTCCTGTAGTTGATTTCTAGTTTCATACATTCGTGGTCAGAAAAGATGCTTGGTATTATTTCAATCTTCTTAAAGTTATGGAGACTTGTTTTGTGGCCTAATATGTGATCAATCCTGGTGAACGTTCCATGTGCATTTGAAAAGAATGTGTATCTTTGGTTTTTGGTTGGAATGTTCTGTATATATCTCCTAAGTCCATCTGGTCTAATGTAATTTTTAAGGCCAATGTTTCCTTGTTGATGTTGCTTGGATGATCTATCCATTGGTGTAACTGGAGTGTTAAGGTCCCCTACTATTATTGTGTTACTGTCTATTTCTCTTTTTATGTCTGTTAATAATTGCTTTATATACTTAAGTGCTCCTATGTTGGGTTTATGGATATTTACGAACGTTATATCCTCTTGTTGGATTGTTCCCTGATCATTATGTAGTGCCCTTCTTTGTCTCTTGTTACAGCTTTTGTTTTAAAGTCTATTTTGTCTGATATGAGTATTGCTACCCCAGCTTTCTTTTCATTGCCATTTGCATGGAGTATCTTTTTCCATCCCTTCACTTTCAGTTTGTGAGTGTCTTTAGGTCTGAAGTGTGTCTCTTGTATGCAGCATATATATATATGGGTCTTGTTTTTTTATACAATCAGCTACCCCATGCCTTTTGATTGGAGCATTTAGTCCATTGACATTTAAAATAGCTATTGATTAAGTCTGTACTTATTGCCATTTTGTTACTTTTTTTCTGGGTGTTTTAGTAGTTCTTCTCCATTCCTTTCTTCTTCTGTGGATTGATGGCTTTCTTTGGTATTATGTTTGGGTTCCTTTTGCTTAGTTCTTTATGTATTTATTATAGGTTTCTGGTTTGTGATTACCATGAGGTTCATATATGACAACCTACGTACATAGCAATCTATATTGGGTTAATGGTCTCTTTAGTTTGACCTCTATCTGAAAGCTCTACTCTTTTACTCCCCTCCTCCCACACTTTATGTTTTTGATATCATATCTATCTTTTTTTTTGTTCATTTGTGTCTGTTGCCCTCTTATCGTGGAAATAGATAATTTTTTCCTATTTGTCGTCTTCTCTTTCCCCCTTAAATAAGTCCCTTTAGCATTTCCTGTAGGACTGGTTTCTTGGTGATAAACTCCTTTAATTTTTGCTTCTCTGGGAAACTCTTTCTCTCTCCTTCCATTCTGAATGATAACCTTGCCAGGTAGAGTATTCTAGGCTGTAGGTTTTTTCCTTTTAGCACTTTAAATACATGTGTCACTGTCATCTAGCCTGTAAGCTTTCTGCAGAGAAATCAGCTGATAGCCTTATGGGGTTTCCTTTGTATGTAACTTGTCTTTCTCCTGCGGCTCTTAGGATTCTCTCTTTATCTTTAATTCTGGACATTTTAATTATGATGTGTCTTGGTGTGGGCTTCTTTGGGTTTATCTTGTTTGGTGCTCTCAGTACTTCCTGCACCTGGATTTCTCCATCCTTCCTTAGGTTAGGGAAGTTTTCAGCTATTATCTCTTCAAATAGATTCTCTGCCCCTTTGTCTCTCTCTTCTCCTTCTGGGACCCCTATACCACAGACATTAGTACACTTGATGTTGTCCCAGAGCTTCCTTAGACTGTCTGCACTCTTTTTAATTCTGTTTTCTTTTACCTGTTCAGCTGGGGTGATTTCCTCTAGTCTTTCATCCAGCTCACTGATCCATTCTTCTGTATCCTCTACTGTGCTTTTAAGTCCCTCTAGTGAACTTTTCATATCCAGTATTGTATTCTTCATTTCTGATGGATTCTTTTTTATATCTTCCATTTCTTTGTTGACATTTTCATTGAGTTCATCCATTCTTCTCCCAAGATCAGTGGGCATATTTATGACTCTTTGTTTGAACTCTGTGTCAGGTAGATTGCACATTTCTGTTTCATTTAGTTCCTCTTCTGGGGTTTTGTCCTGTTTCCTTACTTGGAAAGTATTCCTTTGCCTTCTCATTTGCCTCTTTCTCTGTACTTGTTTCTATGTATTAGGTAGGTCAGCTTTGTCTCCTGATCTTGGAGAGATGACCTCAGGTAAGTGATGCCTTATGAGGCCCATCAGCGCACTTTCCTATCATCACTAGTTCTAAATGTTCCAGGAGTGACCCCTGTGTGGGTTACTTGTGTCCTTCTGTTGTGGCAGGGTTGCTCTTGCCGTAGGTGCCCAGGGAGGCTGAGCTGTCCCCCTGACTGGCTGGTTGTAATGCTCAGCTGAGTGTGGTTATTGTAGGCCCTTCAGTCTCTTTATCAAGTGTGAGGAGCCCCAGCACAGTTGACTGCAAGGTCTAATAGCACATTCCTGTTGCAGTTTTTCTATTAAATGAGTAGGCCCCTAGTGTGGCTGGTTGTTAAGCCCAGGGGCTTACAATTGCCATGAGCCTCAGCCTATTAGGGTCTTGCAGCTGGGCGCGGCTGGCCCCAGGCACAGGAGCACCCAATTGTTTCAGGCTTTGGAGGGTGGGGCTGACCCCCTTTGTGGCTGTTTGAGAAGCACAAGTCTTCTGCAGCTGAGAAGCCCCACTACCCACACCCACAGGGCCACACACACAGTCAACATAGTCCTGCCCCGTGCGCACGTCCCTGACCCTCTAAAGTGGACCCAGTTCCTCCAAGGCAGGGGCCCCACAGTCTCCACCAGCTCCTTGGGCTCACCCTGCCCACAGAGGTGGACCCTCTTGCCAGGCTGTAGAGAATCCAGGCAGATCTCTTAAGTAGGCCCACAAGTCGCCTGAGGTCTTGTTATTGGGTGGGGCCAGTCCCTAGGGCAGGGTACTTTCCTTCGTTGTGCTGGATTAAATCGGTGCTTTAGAGGGTGGGGCAGACCCTGGGCTAGCAGGCCACAGGGAGAACTCCAATGGTGTCTGCCAGTGTCTGTGTCAGCATGGTAACACCAGGTCACAACAATGGCCACCACCAATGTCCCAGTCCCTGGGGAGGTCACACCTCTCACCAGAATGTACCCAGAGCCTATCTGGTGAGTCACTTTTCACCAAAGGACTGTGTGCCTTTCTCTTTGGTAATTTTTGGTTTCTTTCTGAAAGGGGTGAATTTGTGCATGGGCCCTTTAAGAGCAGCTTTAATTTCTTTGTGTCCCAGCTTTTCTGGGGTATTCCCCATCGTTGTTAGTAGTCAGCAAAGCCAGATATTGTGACACTGGTCTCAGTTGTGCTGGGTCCAAAAAAATGCCAGTAGAGGCAATGCTACCTGGCTCAGGTCCCCCCCTCCTCTAGGGAAGACTGTGTACCTTTGTATTGCTCCTGGGTGGCTGTGAAGCATTGTGCATTGTGGAGGTGGCATTTTTTTCTCTCCAGAAGGGAATTTCTGCTTTTTCCACCTCACTTAGACCTGTTGTTTGTTGCAGGGGTTCCTCTTATCCAGTTTTCAGTTCTCTCTGTGCATAATTTTTCCAAGACTCATTGTAAATCTGCTGTGTCTGTGGGAGGAGGTAAGTTCAGAGTCTGCCTATGCTGCCATCTTGACCTGGAACTGACAATTTATTTTAATGATCTTTATTGCCAAGATAAAATAGTGGCAACCTATTGATCTTACTGGACTTTGAAATTTCCAAATCTAGAAACCACTCATTGGTTTCCACACTTGTGAATATTTTTTTTAGTGTGCTATAATTTGTTCATGCCCATTAGGAATTAGGATGGGAGAATTTCAATGTTATTTGATGTAATAATCTTTCTGTCAGTTTCCAAGTAACATCCACTAGCATCCCCTTTGGAACACAGTTTGGGGAAGCTAGCAAATGTCCCAGAACTCTAAGAACAAAGGGTTCTGCATTCAATTACACTTGGTAAACCTTGCATACCAAATCTGCCTCCTGGGTTTCATAATGCATATATCACATGAAAGACTGAGAAGTCCTGGAGTCAAGAAATCAATTAAACTTTGTTTAATAGATAAACAAATTTGTTTGCTACAGGAAAAAATTTTTTGGCATACTTAATTAACATCTGCTGCAATAATCTTCTGTTAAGACCAGTTTGAGAAGTGTTTGAATAGTTGCTTTTGAACAATAATCAACTATGTGCCCCCATGCTGTAATATTATAGCCAGATATCTCAGGAAATCCAATCAAAGCTGAAGCCTTTTTAAGTGCAATTTCATTTGTTTTTAATTATATTGTACTGATTTTTAGATACATCAGTCTGTTGGCCATGCTCAAAAATAACAACAGCAAATACTTATGTGGCACTTACCATGTTTCAGGCACTATTCTAAGCTCTTTTAGATGTATTAACTCATTCATTCCTCAAAATCACTTATGAGGTAAGTACTATTATTATCCCCATTTTATGGATGAAGGTACTGAGACACAGGAGGTTATGCCACTTGCTCAAGATCACACAGTTGAGTGCAGAGCTCTAGGCCTTGGCCACTCTGCTGTGCTGCTCTCTGATGGGCTCCTTATAGCTAGCATAGTGTGCCAAAGCTCAGTTTCCCACTGCACAGTGGGATCAGCTACCTGTAAACTTGCCTAAAGAATGAAAGATGGATTGAGGTGCTCTGAAACTATTCAGGAAGGGTCCACCTGACCTGAATTGATGGTTTCTCAGGCTTGGTCCCACTACAAGACTTTCTGAACTTTCCACAAACTTTGGAAATAGTAGCAGCCCTGAGTGAACTCTCTTTGAAAGGAGTCACCAAGGTATGGACTGATCACACTTCTAAGGAACCATGGACCCAGAGGAAGAGTCTACCTCCAGCCTCTCTAGAAGGAGTTGGCCAGGATAGACTAACTTCTCAGTCTGGATTTACTCTGGGAGAGGCTCTGGTTTCAAGGCTTTTGGCACAAAGGCTCCTGGGAAGTGGTTAGACTAGAGCTGGCTAGTGTCAGGCTTGGGGGACAGAGCTGGTGGTGGTGGGGGCCAGAGGCCTGCTGATCCCTAATTGGGCTTAAATCTCAATTCTCTTCTCAATTCTGAGGTTGTCGTATGCAATTAACCTTTCCTTTGAGAAGAAATAACATTCTGCTTTTGGACCCCTTAGGAAATTGCTCACATAAAACCAGTGACTCAGTTGGTCTCCAGTGAAACAATTATTATGTAGTGCTAGTAGAAGGCCTGTAAACTTTCAGTGCTGATTTAAGTCCAAGATTGCTCTGCTCCCATTTTGTGGCCAAATTATATTGGGAAAAACACTTCCAAGTACCTCTGGATACCTTCAAAGTTCGTCCTGTATTTAAACGATATGTAGTTGTTTTTTTTCTTTTTCTTTTTTTAGCATATCAAAGCCAATCCTCCTGGGGAGGAGGGAAGATTGAAACATTTATTTTAAAGCAATTAAAGCAAGAACCAAATCTTAAGAAAGTAAGTAGGGAGGAGTTGAAATTAAAGTCATACTTATTGAATGGCAAACATAGTTTTAACAAAACTGTAAATAATACTTTTAGTTACAAAAGACACAGGGAGCCCAGAAACATAAGTAGTAAGTCTATTTGGCTAAATTGGAGTATAACCAGGCATAGGAGGTGAGAAATGGTATTTGTTTGTTCTTAGGACATTAGCGATAAAGTCCAGGGATGGAAGGGAAGAAAAGTCTCTTCTTTGAGAGGGTAGTTTCTTATTTTTTCCTAAAATAAAAGTTTTCCTCCTGTTATCATGGTTTTTCCCCTTTCCTGCTAAACTGACAAAAGAAATTTCAATTTTATCGCAGTAGGAGATTGTCAGCCTGGAAATCAAATGGTGGGATATCTTTGTAATCGCTTGACACATCATATTGAGATAAAAGCACTTTGCTCATTTAGAGATGGAGTAAAATGTGTGAGGGTCAAGACTGGCTCATAAGCCATTTGCTGATAATCTCCTGTTTCAGAGGAATTCAAGCTTTTGAGAAATTCCATCTTCATACTCTTTTGGGTTGCCAGTTAGTTGTTGCTAGTAACTGCACATTAAAACTCCACTTTGTTTCACTTAACGGATGACATCTAAGACCATGGATGACAAAAGACAGATTATGAAGGGAAGTTGTGAAAAATCCTTCTAACCTATTTTAAGAAAAGAAAATTTTAAACCAGGAGTGATTAAACCCAGCCAGGCCTAAAGCTGAGATGTGCAGAGTACATATTGGAGTCACTTCTATCCCTATAATTAAATGATTTTGTGGTTCAGTCCAGTCTTTCACACAGAAAGGAGTCTGTTATTTGATGGAGCAAAATAAAACAGAAAAATCTTGTTAGCAGATAAATTAGGGTCAACAATAGATTATTTTCTTAATTTTCTTAATTATCTGTGTTATAAAAATGCAGGATAAAGAATGCCTATAAATGTCTCAAACACATACTCATGTCTATCATTCTCTGAATAGCTTTATAGCATATTTAGTGCTTTTGGGTATTTATGTGATTCAGCTTCATTTTTAGATAAGGGTATATATAAACACTGGTGTTGACCTTAAAAAAATAGACAGCCAGTTATTTCTCCAGGAAAAATGGGTTTATTAGGGATCAGCAAAGAATAGCACTTTGGGATCTGCAAATATGGTGAGCCACGTGCAAGTCCCCCAGCAGCAAGGGAAGAGGAACTCCCTCATAGAGGGGAAGAGGAAGTTGGGAGGGCTACTGTAAACAAAGAGTCCAATGGAGGAGTGGAGAGTTGGATGTGTAGTGACTTTTCATTGGCTGAGTTGTGACAGTCTCTCATTGGCTGAGCTTCTTGCTGTTCAAGAAGAGGAAATCTTTCTTCTTCCTGTTTGGGCTCTGCTATTGACAGAGGGCATGAGAGCTCCCCATTTTGGCCTCCTGACTCCTATTTAATGAGGTTTCTGTTTATTAATTTGACATTTTCCCCTTTTGATCAAGATCTTTCTCTGAAAGCATTGCTGATCAAGAGTCAGGTTTTTCTGGTTTCAGCAGATTTTTGTCCCTCAGTGCTAGGAAGGACTTTTTCTTGGTGTCGTGTTGGAGGGAAAATGAAGATTGGAAACCTATTGAGGCCACATTTGAGTAACAGGGAGGGGTAGAAGGGAGAACTCTTAGGCATTTTTCTTTTCTAAAGTCCACGTGTTATCAAGATCAGAGGCATCGGAGATCATCTGAAGCATTATGTCATCATCAAAGGTTTGGCAGACAAATTTCCAACGGGCCTGGTCCGAACATCTTGGGAAAGCTGTGTCATCGGATGTCGTCTGCTTCAATTCCGGGAAATCTTTACTTTCAGGTCACCAGATGATGTGCAGGTCCAGTCAGGGTTTGCTTTCTTTGTGTGTCATATGAATCCAAGAGTCTATTCCCTGGAGTTTTGTGGCACAGGGTTAGTTAACAGTACCTGATAGCGGCTTTCCAGTGAGGTTGAAGAGAATCCTTCTGGAGTTGTCTTTTCCAATAGACAGAATCTCTAGTTTGCAAGGTGTAATGCTTAAACTCTTCACCCCCCTGGAGTGCACTGTGAAAAGATTGCTCTACCAAGTCATGGTTATTTTTATTGGAAGCAATTAGACCTTTGCAACACTGGAGTATATCTCTTTTTATCAGCTGTGGGTCAAAAGAGGCAGAAGCCAGGCATTTTGTGACTATCTCAAAGGGTGAGAGTTTATGAGTGCCAAAGGGAGTGGATCTGAGATTTAGAAGGGCCAACAGCAATGCTTTGGTATTTGGAGAGTCTCTACAAATTTTGCCAATCGAGTCTTAATGACGCTGTTTGTGCATTTGACTAAACCAGAGGATTGAGGGTGGTAAGTACAGTGAAAGTGGTGTAAAACCAGCCAAACAGCTCAGACTTGTCAAAATACCTGACCAGTAAAATGGGTTCCTCAATCACTATGAATCTCAGGAGGAGTTCCCCAGGTAGGGATAATCTTTTCCAAAAGGACTTTAGCCACAGAAAAGGCAGTAGCCTGTCCGCAAGGGAGGGCTTCAGTCCAGTAAGAAAGCATACAAACCATGACTAACACATATTTATATCCATGACATGGAGGAAGCTGTATGAAATCCATTTGCCAAAACTTGAAAGGTCTGTTAGGTAGTTTAAAATGTCCAGGAGCAGAACAAATCAGCTTCCCTGGATTGTATTTTGGACAAGTAGGACAGGTGAGGTAGGCACTTTTTACAGCTTTTTAAGATTTCCCCACCAATACTGATTCACAAATGGTATCATTTTGTCAGTAGATCAATGGTTTAATGCATGTACAGTGGTTAGGAGTGGGATTTTTAGAGTCTCCAGTAGGACTGGGTTGTTATTTGATCTGAACCAGAGCTTTCTCTTTTTATCAAGCCAAGAATTGTTGAATTTCCATTCTTGTTTTTCATTTTGAGGCCAATCCATGGGCTTCTCTAGTCAGTTTTTCTAAGTTATCATTTGGGGATATATCCCTTTGGACCATAACAGAGGCTTGGCTGTTGTTGGTTCCTTTAAGGGCTGCATTTCTTGCAGAAATGTCAGCAAAGTGATTTTCTTTAGCTTCTAGAGAGTCAAGTTTAGAAAGCCCCAGGATCTTAATAATAGCTAAAGCGGCAAGTAAAAGTATAGCATCTGATAATTCCTGAACATACGGGAAGTAAGGAAGCCACGTTGCTTCCACAACATTCCAAAATCATGAGCTACTCCAAAAGCATATCTACCATCAGTATAATTATTGGTAGTTTTGCCCTTGGCAAAAAATTGGTAGGTGCATATAATTCAGCCTGTTGGGCTGAAGTAGACGTGGGTAAAGGCGCTGCCTCAACAATATCAAAAGGAGTTGCAGTAGCACACCCAGAACAGTGTTTGCCATGTCACCTTTTAGATGAGAACCATCTGTAAACCATGAGAAGTCAGTGTTATCCAAAGGAGCTTCCTGGAGATCATCATGAGGAGCCAGGGGGTGATCCATCCCATCAGCATTAAGCAGTCATGAGAGATTTGTTGGTAACAGAGGGGAGAGGAGTAGCAGGGCTAAGGTTATTACAGTGTAAAAGAGTTATGTGAGGAGCAGTTAACAAAAGGATTTTCTAGGAGGTGAGGTGGCTGGCTGAAATATATTAGTGTGGTGAGAATTCAGGAGGACTTCTACTGAATGAGGTACAAAAACGGTTAAAGGGAATCCCACAATAATTTTCTCAGTGGTGTTAGCCAAAAGGGAAGTGGCAGTAATGGCTCTAAGGCAAGGGGTGGGTATCCCTATGCCACAGGGTCCAGTTGCTGGCTATAATACCATATGGATTGATGGTGGTCCCCATGTCTTGGGGTGAGCACCCCAAGGGCATTCCCTTCCTTTTCATTTACAAAGAGGAAAAAGGAAATCTGATCATTGGAATGTCCAAAGGCAGATGGGTTCATCAAACTCTGCTTTAAGTCCTCAAAGGCTATGTCATCTGATTCTTCCCATAAAATTGGGTCAGGGTTGTTGTTGTTTAGTAAAATGTACAGAGGTTTGGCCATAAGAGAGAAATTTGGAATCCAATTTCGGCAATAACTCACTAGCCCCTGAAAACCTCACAGTTGATGCACAGTTTGGGTTTGGGGAAACTTAGGACACCATGAAGCTTATCTGGGTCTGGGTGTAGCCCTTGTTCTGATATCAGCTGCCCTAAATATCAAACCTGGGTTTAGACAAACTGCAATTTCTTCTTGACGACCTTATGTCCTTTTAAGGCTAAGAGCTTTAGCAAGTGGATGCTGTCTTCCTGTGAGGAGACTTGGGAAGGAGAGCAAAGAAGCAAATTATCTACATATTGCAACAAAGTAGAACCCCTAGGGAACTTTATATCATCCAGATCAGCCTTCAGGATCTGTGAAAAATAAGAAGGGCTCTCAGTAAAACCCTGAGGCATTACTGTCCAGGTGAATTCTTTTCCTTCCCAAGTGAAAGCAAAGAGGTGTTGACTAGCTTCATCAACTAGAATGCTGAAGAATGCGCTGCATTAATTAATTACCCTAAAGTATTTGCTTCCAGTGGGACTGGATATTAGTAGCATATGAGGGTTAGGAACAATAGGGTGTCAAGGAATAACAATGTTTTTTTCCTCTTTTTTTTTTTTTTTTTTTTTTGTGAGGAAATTGGCCCTGAGTTAACATCTGTTGCCAATCTTCCTCTTTTTGCTTGAGGAAGATTGTCAATGAGCTAACATCTGTGCCAATCTTCCTCTCTTTTGCATGGGGGATGCCACCACAGCATGCCTTGATGAGTGGTGTGTAGGTCTGTGCCCAAGATCTGAACCTGTGAACCCTGGGCCACCAAAGTGGAGCATGCAAACTTAACGACTATGCCACCGGGCTGGCCCCAACAATGTTGTTTATTGATTGGAGGTCCTGAACAAACCTCCACCCTTGGCCCTTGGGTTTTCTCACGGGTAGAATAGGAGTATTACAGGGACTAATACAGGGATAATGAGGCCTTGAGCCTTGTAATCTTCTATGATGGGCTTTATACCTTGAAGGGCTTCTTTACTTATATTGATTAATTCTGGGGAGAGGTTTTGAGGGATCTGTTTGAACCTTGATGGGAGGTGCACTGTGAATTTTACCAATATTAGTTGAAGATTTTGCCCCTAAGGAGGGTGGTAGCTGATTCAATAGGGACAAGTGATCAGTGTTTCCAGAATCAGCTCTAGTACCATCAGAGACAAAGCAAATAAAAGATGTCAAAGGGTCATTTAATTCATCTAGTTGGCTGTTTTGATGACTACTGTCAAATTCTAGAATTATTTCCCCCTTTTGGGAGAAAGGAGTTCCAGCGTGATACTTTTCCAAGAAGTCTCAGCCTAATTAATGAATAGGGGTGGAGGAACTAAGGAGAAAAGGGTGGGTGTCTCCCAAAGGGCCTAAACAAAAGGGAATATGTCAGAGACAGGGACCTTTTGAGGTTTATTAGAAATCTCCACTATTTGAATTATTTTGGTACTCTGAGGCAGGGGCTACTTAATAGTAGTGCAGCTGAGCACCAAGAGTGTGGCTGAGGTGTCAATTAGGACAGAAAGAGATTCATCTCCAATCTGGAGAAATGTTTCTCCAAGCTGATTAGAGGGAGGATTGGGAAGAGCCCCTGTAGCTCCTCAGAGCCCCATCATTGAGAATTTGGAGGACATTGGAAAGGCTGGTTAGAGGACTGAAGGTACTTGAAGCACTTGAATTTGTAACAATCTCTTTTCCAATGTCCTGGCTTTTTGAAATAACAAAAACTAGAATAATTTTGGTTTCACTTAGGGGCCTTCATTTGCTGGAGTTGAAGATTAAGAATTTTAGTGGTCTTTCTTTTAGGTGATTCACCTAGAGTGTGAGAGAATTGGTTTGCCAGATTAACTAAATCTGGAGTGGACATAGTTTCCCATTCCATCCTGGCCCATTTTACCAGAAGGGAAAAGTCCCAGTTCAGCCCATTAATAAATATAGAGTTAAAAGCTACCTGGGTAGAATCAACATCTAAAGGAAGACCAGAATTTTCTTTAAAAGCAATTTGAGGTTGATTGTAAGTCATGAAGATGTTCATCAGGTTTTTGTGCACAAGCCTGAATTTTGTTCCAATTAACAGGCTCTGGGAGAGCCCTAGGAATTGTCTGATGAAGTCATCTAGTGATTGCTTGAGCCTTAGCATACAGCAGGTCAATGGGTTGGTCTCCTGGTTGTAGTTCTAGAGATCTTTCAGGATTTTCCCAATTAGCAGTTTTCATCCAATGTTGGGCCTGGCCTTCACTAACAAGCATATGAACTAGCTGATATAAGTCAAAGAAACCAGGTTGATAAGTTTGAATGACTATATCAAGTTCCTCAGCAAATCTGTGAGGATCTTTGGTTATTTTGGGAAAACCTTTGACTACGGCTCACAGTTCAGTTTTAGTCCAGGGTGTATAAGAAATTAAGGGTTTAGCCTCTGGATCCTCAGAAGGCTTAATTTTAGGGGACAGGTTCTGATAGGTTCAGAGGAGGAAGGAGTGGGGAGAGGTTCATGGAAAAGGAGAAGTTTGGTGAGAGTGTTAGTATGGGGGAATTGAGAGTATAGAGGAGGTTAGATGGTATAGAAAGGAAGAAGGAAGATGGCGCCAAAGGCAGAGTCTGAGCACGAGGAGCTAGGGAAGAGGAAGAAGATGGCGCTGGAGGAGAGGAAAATGAGGCTTTGGAAGTATTTTATCTTTAATCCTTTGTTTGCCTCAGTTAATCTTAAATTTTTATTTTGCAAAGAGGCAATTTTATACTCTGAATAATGTTTGGAAGCCTCAAAATACCAATCAAAGCAGGTGTTCCATTCAGTTTTGGAAATTATAGAGCTGTGGTTATCCAATTTGGCTTTAAGAAAAGTATAAGTTTGGGAAGTTCAAAAGTTCCCCATATGGTCATTGATATTAATTACTTTTGGTTAAATTGATCCCTTTAGTTAGAAATGCGCATGAGGAGTGACCATGGTTTTTAAACATAAAATCAGCTAGTTCCCCGTAAGGAACTAGCAAAGGAATACTCAAACAACCTAAACAGCTCAAACAGACTGCAGGCTTAATACCAGCCAGTCCCAATAGAACCATCCGATTTCATTAAGATGGACCAAGGTTGAATCAATGCAGTTTCATGGAACAAGGCAGTTCTAAAGAACAGTTCAGTTCCCAAGGGAATTGGACTGAAGGTTGATCAATGCAGTTCTAAAGGATAGTCTGCTCCTAAAGGAGCCAGGCCAAAGGCTGATGGCATAGTTCCAAAGAACAGTCCAAAAGTGGGACCAAAGGCTAACCAGTTCCAAGTATGGGAACAGTCCGGTTCCAAAAGGAATTGGACCAAAAGCTAGCACAGTGTCAAAGAAACAGCCTGATTCAAAGAGTCAGGCCAAAGTGCCACCTGAGTACTTGCAAACAAGGCCTTAACCAGAAAAGGATGATGCCTTAAAATAGATCTCGAATAAAGCCTAAAGAGCCTCAAATGCAAAGGCCAAAACTCAGATCTAGGAGAAAAGACTTACTCTCAAACTCAAGGGTCAGTGAGAAAAGCAGTGAGCTCAATGGGCTCTTTTGTTGATACCGCATCTGTTTGCTCACCAACCTCAGAGTTGTCAGGAGTCTTCTCTGGATCTCCATACAGGCCACCAAAATGTTGACCTTAAACAAATACACAGCCAGTTAGTTCTCTAGCAAAAATAGGCTTATTCAGGATCAGCAAAGAATTGCACTTTGGGGTCTGCAATCAGAGTGAGCCCAGCAGCAAGGGAGGAGAAACTCTCTTATAGATGGGAAGAGGAAGTTGGGAGGGCTACTGTAAACAAGGAGTTCATTGGAGGACTGGAGAGTTGGATGTGTAGTGGCTTTTCATTGGCTGAGTTGTGACAGTCTCTCATTGGCTGAGCTGCTTGCTGTTCAAGAAGAGGAAATCTTTCTTCTTCCTGTTTGGGCTCTGCTATTGGCATAGTACATGAGAGGGCTCCCTTTTGGCTCTGGACTCCAACTTAATGAGGTTTCTGTTTATTAATTTGACACTGGCTTGATAGCATAACAAGAATTTTATATGCATAGAAAAAATGCCTAGAGGGCATTGCAGGCATTTTCTGTCCTTTCTTTAAGCTAGACAGTCACCTTCACAGGAAGCTTTCTCAGCTTTACTCATGCAAAGTAGTTGTTCCCTCCTCTCTGCTCCCCTAGCACTTAGTCCAGACCTCCACTATAGCATTTATCTGTTACATTAGTGTAATTATTTGCTTCCCTTTAAGCTGGGAACTTCTCAGAAGCAGAGACCTTGCCTTACTCATTATCATGCCTCCTGCACCTAGCACAGTGTGTGGCATGCCTTAGGCACATTCTTATTATTGACTAACAATCTTTTCAATGGGAAACAAATACAGAGACTATGTTTGGCTTGCAGTTACAGCTGCAATTCAGAGGCTGAAACTGTCTGAGACTTTTTTCCTTTTAGCTTGTCTAGTACCTTTGACCAAAATCTCAGCCCATCTCTGACTTTTCCACACGATCTCGTTCAGTCTTCTAGTCTGTCCAAACTCCCAGAGAATGGTTCAAAGCTTTGGTTATACTGAATTGTGTTATATTGAATTCAACTTGAGGTTAGGGGGCTGTACAAGAAAAATTCAGAAATCTTTGGGCTTTATAAAAAGACTTGAATGTAAGAGTTAACCAGTTTCCATATATCCAACAATAGTGCACCTTTATAATTGCTCCATTCCACTCACTATAGGGTTATGGCTGGGCAGTCTTTTGTCGTCCAGTTTTTAATTTAACTTAGTTTTATTGCATTTAAACAAATAACTTTATTGAGATATAATTCATATCCATATACTTCATCTATTTAAAGTGTACAATTCAATGGTTTTCAGTATAATCATAAAGTTGTGCAACCAACACTACTAATTCCAGAATATTTTCATCACCCTCCCCAAAGAACTCTGTATCCATTAGAATTATTCCCTATTTCTCCCCAACCCCTACCTCCTAGCCCTAGGCAACCACTAATTACTTTCTGTTTTTATAAATTTGCCTATTCTGGACATTTCATATACATGAAATCATACAATATGTGGTCTTTTGTGACAGGCTTCTTTCATTAAGCATGTTTTCAAATGTCATCTATATTGTAGCATGCATCAGTACTTCATTCCTTTTATTGCTGAATAATATTCCATTGTACATATATGCCACATTTTATTTACCCATTTATTGGCTGATGGACATTTGGGTTGTTTCCACTTGTTGGCTATTATCAATAGTGCTGTTATGAACATTTCTGTACAAGTTTTTATGTGGACATATGCTGTAATTTCTCTTGGATATATACTTGGGAGTGGAACCATTGAATCACATGGTAACTACATGCTTAACTTTTTGAAGAACTGCCATTCTGTTTTCCAAAATGACTGCACCATTTTACATTGCCACCAGCAGTGTATGAGGCTTCCAATTTTTCCACATCCTCACCAATAGTTGTTATTGTCTGTCTTTTTGATTATAGCCAGCCTAGTGAGTGTAAAATGGTAGCTCATTATGATTTTGATTTTGATTTACCATGGCAAATGAAGTTGAGCATTTTTTGTGTGTACTTACTGGCCATTTGTATATCTTTGGAGAAATATATATTCAGATCTTTTGTCCATTTTAAAATTAGATTATTTATCTTTTTATTATTGAGTTGTTAGTGTTCTTTATATATTCTTGGTACAAGTCCCTTATCAGGTATATGATTTGCAAATATTTCCTCTCACTTTGTGGGTTTCCTTTTCAGTTTTTTCTTGGTAACTTTTGCAGCACAAAAGTTGTTCATTTTGATGTAATCAAGTTAATCTATGTTTTTCTTTTGTTGCTTATGCTTTTGGTGTTATGTCTATGGAACCATTGTCTTATCTGAGGTCATGAAAATGTAGCCCTTTTTAAAAAGAATTTTGTATTATCAGCTGTTACATTCAGGTCTTTGATCCATTTTGAGTTAATTTTTCTATATGGTGTGAGGCAAGTGTCCAACTTCATTATTTTGCGTGTGAATATCCAGTTGTCTCTGCACCATTTGTTGAAAAGACTCTTCTTTCCCCGCTGAATGGTCTGACACCCTTGTCAAAAATTAGTTGACTGTAGCTACAAGGCTTTATTTCTGGACTCTGAATTCTATTCCATTGATCTATATGTCTATCTTTGTGCCAGTGCCATCTTTATTTTATTATTGTAGCTTTTTAGTAAGCTTTAACATCAGCAAATGTGCATTCTCCAACTTTGTTCTTCTATTTCAAGATTTTTTTTGGTCTATTCTGGGTCCCTAGGATTTGCATATGCATTTTAGGATCAGCTTATAACTTTCTGCAAAGAAGTCAATTGGGGTTTTGATAGGGATTGAATTGAATCTGTAAATCGATTTGGAGAGTGTTGCCCATGAACATGGGTGTATCCATAGTATCTAAATTTATTTCTAAATATTTTATTCTTTTTGATGCTATAGTAGATGAAATTGTTTTCTTAATTTCATTTTGAATTGTTCATTGCAAGTATATAGAAACATAATTGATTTTTGTATATTGATTTTGTATTCTGTAGATTTGCTGAACTCATTCATTAGTTTTAATAGTTTTTTAGTGGATTCCTTAGGATTTCCTGTATATAAGATCATGTCATCTGTAAATAGAGATAGTTTTACTTCTTTCTTTCAAATCTGGATGCATTTTATTTCATCTCCCCTCCCAATTGGTTCACCTGGAACCTCCAGTAAAATGTTATATAGAAGTGGTCAAAGTGAATGTCTTTGTCTTGTTCCTAATCTTAGGGGAAAACATTGTCTTTCACCACTAAGTGTGATATCATTAGCTGTGGGGTTTTTCATAGATGCACTTCATCAGATTGAGGAAGTTTCTTTCTATTTTTAGGTTTTTTTTTTTTTTTACTATGAAAGGGTGTTGGATTTTGTGAAATGCTTTTCTGCCTCTCTTGAGATGATCCCGTGATTTTTGTCCTTTATTCTATTGATATGATGTATTACATTAATTGATTTTTGGCTGTTAAACCAACCTTGCATTCCTGGGCTGTCACCCACTCTTGTACCTGCTCAACTCAGACTTATATCTTGACAAGTGTTACATGAATGCTGAATCTTGGCCATGATTTTAAGAAATCTTGTTACCATTTGATGTTAAGTAACATTTCTAATGGCATCTCCTATTGAATGTCACACTGTCAAATCCATAATTTGCCACTTCTCAGTTTGCTAATCTTTATAGGGCTCTTACCAATTGTCTTTACTAGAAAACGTGAGAAATTGGTCTTTTCCTTTCTCACTTATCTGAATGTAGGTGAAGAGGATTTTGTATTGTCCACAGCACTTTAGCCTAAATTGAATCAGAACAGGATGAAATTCTTAAACACAAAATGAATGTGTGTCTATAATATACCTTTCAAACAGAACACATCCTCACCAAGTTACATTGTTGTTTTTACTAGAATCTTAGCTTTTATGATTTTTAAGATATCTCTGAGGCTCAAATTCTATCATTCTTGGTTTAAAATCAACTTCACCTTTTCCTATACAGTTGGAAGGGTGACGCACTTATGGCTCACAAGCCAAATTTGGCCTGTAGGTGTTTTATTTGGTCCATAGGCATTTGAAATTTAAGCTGAGCATGTGCTCTGTAGGTGGACACTACATTCAACCTTCCTATTATCTTCTATCTCTGCATTTAAGCCAAGCCCCTAAAGGAGTTGGAGTTTGTAATGCCTGTAGTAAACTATCTTACTTTTGGCATCTTTATTTATCTCAATGGAGTTGTTACCTCATGGTTCCCCAACTTTTAAAACTTGGAGTCATTGTTGATAACTTTTTGTAAAGTTTAAAAATATTTCCTTATGTATTTAATATTGCTGAACTATACACTTAAAAATAGTTAAGATGGTAAAAAAAAAAAAAAAACCCACCCAAGTTCAATATGAATAGATTCTGATTGTGTAAGATTTAGACAATCAAAAGTACAAAAACCCTGAAAGTCCTCTTTTACTTCTCTCTACCACCTCTTCTCCACCTTCTGGCCCACTTTGTAGATTTTTATACACACACACACACACACACACACACACACACGGGCTGTTAGCTGTTTACATAAGAAATAGGCTGAACAAATATACTCCCAACTTATTGACAGTGGGTACCCCTAGATAGGGAAGAAGTGGTAAAGAGAAGTGAAGGGAGACTTTTCAGTTTTGAGCTATTACTACTGCTATATGAACATGATTTACATACATCTTTGTATGAAGCCTACCTCAGCAAGACATGAAACCCAGACACTACAAATGAGAAGACTGGTAGGCTGACTATGTAGAAATATTATACTATATTGGTCAGGGTTCAACCTGAGAAGTAGAACAAATAGGGGAAATAAGTAAATGAAAATATTATAGATAGATAGATAGATAGATAGGTTTATGTGATTCTTGGTGCTGGCTAAGCAAGTCTGAAACTAGTAGGGCAGGTCCAGGAAGAGAATATTACAAGCACGTTGGAATTATATCTCCTTTGGGAAAAGCCTCAATTCTGCTATTAAGGCTTTTCAACTGATTGAATCAGGCTTCCCCAGATTTTCCAGGATAATCTTCCTTACTTAAAGTCAACTGGTTAGAAGCTTTAATTACATCTGCAAAATATCTTTATAGCAAAACCAAAATTAATAATTGATTGAATAACTGGATACTGTAGCCTACTCAAGTTGACACATCAAAAAAGTCATCACATATACAAATTAAAAATTTATCTATGGCAAAAGACACTGTGAACAAAGACAGACAACAGATAGGTAAAATGTATTTGCAATATAGGTAAAAAAAGGATTAATATTCAAAATTTATTGACTTACCTGAAATCAACAAGAAAGACAAGAAATAGCTGATAGAAAAAATGGGTAAAGGGTATGAATAGGCAATTCATACGCAAAATAAAATACTCTGAAATAGTCTGATGAAAAAATGTAACAAATGCTCAAACTTACTAATAATTCAGAAAATAAAATTTAAAAGAATAGCTATTTTTTCCTGATAATTTTGGCAAACATTTAAAAAGATGGATAAAATCAAAAGTTAGCAAAAATGCAGAGGAGTGGGCATTCTCATTCACACACGAATACTTGGGTGAGAATGTACTTATATAAAGCCTTTTAAAAAGGAAATTTAGCAGTGTCTTTGAAAGTTTTAAATAAGCATAATTTTCACTTGGTGAACTACCACTAGGAATCTATTCTCTCTTACTCCCATTATTATTCACCAAGTTCCAATGTTTCATCTATCACCGAGCCTCCCAACTAAATTCCCTGATTCTTCTCTCCCTATCTGAGTTCAACTTGCACACTACTGCTAGGTAGATCTTCCTAATTCTCCCCTGTCTCTTTTTCTCTTATGCACACACACACACAAACACAAAAATGCCACAGCATTATGTGTAACAGCCCCAAACCGGAAACAACCCAAATGTCTAACAACTATAGCGTGGGTAGATAACTTGTGCTATATTCATGCAATAGAGTATTTACAATAAAGGAAGCGAATGGACTATTAATCGAACATCAACATGGATGACTCTCAAAAAATACTGTTGTGTAAAAGGAGGAAAACACCAAAGGAAACATCAAGTATGATTCCATAAACGAAGTTCAAAACAGGCAAAACTAAACTACCTTATTTAGGGATGCATACCTGGGTGGTAAAACCATAAAGAAAAGCAAGGAAATAAATGATTATTCCAAATGTTCGAGTAGTGATTACCTTGGGTGGGGGAGGAAGGGTGTTGTGATTGGGGAGGTGAATTCAGGAGACTTCTGGGGTGCTGTGTATCTTACACTTCTTGACCTTGATGGTAATGACATGCTCAAGTGAACATGTGTCTTTGTCTCTATTCTCATAATTTAAAAAAATGCCACTAGGAAACTTTCTGAGATGCTGGCAGTATTCTATTTCTTGACATAATGGTGGTTGCACAAATTTTGCTTTATCATTTCAAAAATTAAATTTACATATGATTTCCCCACTTTTCTGTCTGTTGTATTTGACTTAAAAATTGTTAAAAATAAATTAGATAAAAACTTTTATGAATTACTCCCTGCCTACAGAATAAAGTTCAGGCTCCTTTGTCTGGACTTTCAAACTCCTCCACATACAGACTACCTCAGCCTTTCTAATCCTAACTCCCACTACTGTCTTCAATGGAAACCCAAAAACCCCAAACAAAACAAACAAAAAAAGCCCCAACAGATACTAATTTTACTAAATTGCCTTTACCAAAGAAAAAAAAGTTGACCCTTCGTCTTACTCTTAATTGAAAGTAAATGGGGAAGGATTTTGAATTGCTTACCACACGTTTTTCTAAGATGAATCAGAGCAGGATGAAATGCCTGCTTAGTCTGGCTATAATGAATATGTGTCTATAACACAATCCTCAGAAAGAACACATTTGTCCCAAGTTATTATCTAGCTGGCATTCTGTGTTTAGATTAAGAATTTTCTCTCAGTTTAAATAAGCTAAAACCATTTGTTAAAGGCAAGTATAGGTGATGTTAGATACCGGTTTGCGCCCACCGAAACAGTGAAAAATAAAGAAACCACCCGAATTGAGCCCTGAGTCTTCAAGCACAGACTATCAGTTTCAAACTTAGTCAACTTCACACATAGACGCCACTGAAAGAACCAGGGCCAAATGTTTCTGGAAAATGGGACTTTTTAGGTTCACAGACATTTGCTGTGAATACCTGAGCCCCATGCTTCGGGCGGAGATCTCAGCAAGAAGATTGATGGGCAGCTTCCAGGGGAAAAAATGAGGGAGGGGCAGGATGTGGTCTTGGTGATTCAGAAGCGGCTCCCCTTTCTACCACCAGAGTCAGCATGCAGCCACGTGGCCCCACATGGTGCAGTGATGGCTCTCGATGAGCTGTCACACCAGGTCCTCCCTACTTGGCTTCATTAAAGCACTTTGTGATTTCAGGAGCCTGATTTGCGTATGAGTAGTTTTATTCTGTCTTTCTAAATTAGTCAAGCAACAAATTGTTGAAGCTTTCTGATTTACATGATATGGTGGCATAAATTGTTGCTGGGTGTTTTAATACTTGCTTGCCTCACCTGGTCCTTAAAATGGTAAAGTCAAGTCATGCGTTTGGAGGCAGCCTAGCGTAGAGGTCGAGCCCCTGGGTGTTGCAGACAAGCCAACTGGGTTCAAACCCCTGCTAGCCACTCCCAGGCTTTTGATTTTAGAAGTGTTCCCATATCATTCTTTTTTGCCCCAGAGCGTGAATCATGTGCTCTTAATGTAATTGGTGCAGTGGGTACTGAGTCATCCTTGGTGCAACAGTGACAGAGTTTACCGCAAGCTCCAGCAAAGCAGTGGCAGTTCTGCTGGTGGCCGTGTCTGCATTCCAGGGCTGGCAGAGTGGCGTGGTGGGTCACACTGTCTAGTCCTGGGAGATAACTTACCACGACTTGATTTGAGGTATTGTTCACAACTGCAGTCCTCAACCTGGCTATCCTGGCAATTCTGGGTTCAGTGACGTTTTAATACATTCTTTTTTGCTTAAACCAAACTTTTGGTTTCTTTTAAATGTAACTAGGGATATTGACTGATACAATGACCATGGGAAAATTTTTAAAGTTTTCTCAACCTATTTTCTCATCTGTAGCTTAGTAATATCTATCTTTTAGGGTTAGTGGGAGACTTAAATATGTTAATGCATGCAAGCAGTCATTATGGTGCTGGCACATAGTAAGGGTCCCTAAAATATTAGCTATTATTATTAATGATTTGTTGGGCACAGGAAGAACACTGGACTGTCTGTAGTAAGAGTGAATCTTGATATGAGGAGGTCCTCACCTTTTATCTTAGAGTTAGGAATGATATCATGGAGTCTTTGAAATTACAGATCCTTATATGTTAGTTCCAAGATTCAAGTATAGTGACCCCATCTGAATGGTTATGTAGAAGAAATAATTCCCTCTTTATTACAATGAGAGGATTAAAAATAACTTAGGAATTTTTATGGCTCTTGACTTTAATTTATGGTTGGTTGATTTACTGTATACCTTCTGTTTTACTTATTTAATTTAAATTTAACATATGGACTGAAAAGGGCAAAAATCTCAAGTTTATAGCTTGATTATTACACAAAGCCAGTTATTGAATATTACCAACACTACAGAGGCCTACTGTGTGCTCCCATCCGCCAAAGGTAACCACTACACAGATTTCTCTTACCATAAATTAGTGTTGCCTGTTTTTAAATTTTACATGAATGAGATTATATGGTATGTACTTCTTGTTGCTAAATGTTATATGAGATTCATCCATGTTGTTATACATAGAAATAGTTTTCTTCCTTGCTGTATAGTATTCCACTATGCATGTATATACCTCCCTTTATTTATCCACTCTATTCTTAATGGACATTTGGGTTACTTCTAGTTTGGTGCTATTAAGAATAATGTACTAAGAATATTCTTGTAACTCTCTTTTTGTGCACTTTTGTATGCATTTCTTTTGGATTTACACCTAGGAGTTGAATTGCTGAATCATAGGGTGGGCATGAACTTTACTTTACTGACAACAAATTTTCCAAAGTAGTTTTACCAATTTACAGTCCCACAGCATTGTATGAGTTTCTGGTGCTCTATATCCTCACTAACACTTGGTATTGCCAACCTTTTTAATTTTAGCCATTCTGGGGTGTGTGTAGAGACATCCTGTTCTGTTTTAAACTTGTGTTTTCCTGATAACTAATGATGTTGGGCACCTTTACATGTTCATTGGCTGTTTGGATATCCTCTTTTGTAAAAAACCTTTACATGTCTTTTACCCTTTCTGAAAAAAAAGTGAGTCTGTCTTTTTCTTATTGATTTATAAGAGATTTTTGTATAGTCTAGATATGCATTCTTTGTGTGATTTGTGCATGTACAATATCTTCTCCCATTTTGCTTCTTGCCTTTTCATTCTCTTAATGGTGTCTTTTTTTTTTTTTTTGCTGAGGAAGATTTGCCCTGAGCTAACATCTGTCACCAATCTTCCTCTTTTTGTTTGAGGAAGATCCACCCTGGGCTAACATCTGTTGCCAATCTTCCTCTATTTTGTATGTGAGCTGCCACCATAGTGTGGCCACTGATGGGTGGTGTAGGTCCGCACCCAGGAACCGAACCCAGGCCACTGAAGCGGAGCACACTAAACTTAACCACTAGGCCAATGGGGCTGGTCTTTAATGATGTCTTTTGATGAATAGAAGTTTTAAATTGTAATAAGTCCAAATGATCAATCTTTCCTATTATGGTTGGTGCTTTTTTAAAAATAGACTTTACTTTTTAAAGCAGTTTTAGGTTTACAGAAAAATGAGCAGAAAGAACAGAGATTCCCATATAGTCGTCCCTCTCCCCCTCAGTTTCCCCTATTATTAACATCTCGCATTGATGTGGTACATTTGTTACAACTGATGAACCAATATGGGTACATTATTATTAACTAAAGTTCATAGTTTACATTAGGGCTCACTCTTTGCGTTCTTTACTTTTTCGGGTTTGGCAAGTGCATAATGTTATTTACCTGCCGTTACAGTATCATACAGAACAGTTCCACTGTCCTAAAGATCCTCTGTGCTCCACCTCCACATCTCCCCCAATTCCTGGTAACCACTGACCTTTTACTGTCTCCTTAGTCTTGCCTTTTCCAGAATGTCGTATGGTTGGAATCATACAGTGTGTAGCCTTTTCAGACTGACTTCTTTCACTCAGTAACATGTGTTAAAATTTCCTTGATGTTTTTTCATGGCTTAATAGCTCATTTCTTTTTAGTGATTAATATTCCATTGACTAGACGTACCATAATTTATTTATCCACTCACCTACTGAAAGACACCTTGGTGGCTTCCAAGTTTGGGCAGTTATGAATAAAGCTGCTATAAACATTCATGTGCAAGTTTTTGTGTGGGTATAAGTTTTCAACTCTGGGTAAATACCAAAGAATGCGATTGGTGGATTATATGGTAAGAGTATGTTCAGTTTTATAAGGAACTGCCAGATTGTCTTCCAAAGTGTCTGTACCATTTTGCATTCCCACCAGCAATGAATGAGACTTCCTGTTTCTTCACAGCCTCTCCAGCATTTGATGTTGTCAGTGTTTTGGATTTTAGCCATTCTAATGGATGTGTAATGGTATCTCATTTTAATGTGCATTTTGTTGATGACATATATTGTGGAGCATCTTTTCATATACTTATTTTCCATCTGTATATCTTCTTTGGTGAGGTGTCTGTTAAGCTCTTTGGCCCATTTTTTAAATTGGGTTGTCTTCTTATTGTTGAATTTTAGGAGTTCTTTGTATATTTTGAATAACAGTTCTTTATCAGATATGTCTTTTACAAATATTTTCTCCAAGATGTGGCTGGTTTTCCCATTCTTTTGACATTGTCTTTGGTAGAGCAGAAGTTTTTAATTTTAATGAAGTCCAGCTTATCCATTATTTTTTTCATGGATTGTTCCTTTGGTGTTGTATGTAAAAAGTCATTGCTATACCCAAGGTCATCTAGGTTTTCTCTTATGTTATCTTCTAGGAGTTTCATAGTGTTTAGATTCATTTTTTTTGCATGTGGATGTGATGTCCAATTGTTCCAGCATTATTGTTGAAAAGACTATCTTTGCTCCATTGTATTGCCTTTGCTTTTTTCTTGAAGCAACTATTTTTATGGGTGTCTATTTCTGGGCTCTCTATTCTGTTCCATTGATTTATTTGTTTATTCTGTCACCAGTACCACACTGTCTTGATTACCAAGTCATGTTTTTATGGATGCCTAGACACCCCCAGTGTGGAAAATAAAACTCATTGCATAGAGGATGGCATTATGGCCCAGTATCTATTTGGAATTTTCTGTGGAACCAGAGATAGTTTACTTGTGATCAACTTAAACTTCACTAGTCTGTCCTCGTTCAGTGGCAAGTGACAGAAACCTAGCTCAAACTCAAGCAAAGGAAGGAATATTTTGGCTCATGGGAACTAGGAAGAACTGAGGTAGAACTGGTGTCACATCTCTCTCTCTCTCCACCTCTCCCTCTCATTTAGAGGATTTTCAACAATAGAAGAGGGGAAAAAAAAGAATAACCCACCTCCTACTGGCTTAAAAAATAACTTCTGGGGCCGGCCCAGTGGCACAGCAGTTTAGTTCACGCTTGGCAGCCTGGGGTTCGCAGGTTTGGATCCTGGGCGCCCGCCGACACACTGCTTGTCAGCCACGCCGTGGCGGCGTCCCATATAAAGTAGAGGAGGATGGGCACGGATGTTAGCCCAGGGCCAGTCTTCCTCAGCAAAAAGAGGAGGATTGGCAACGGATGTTAGCTCAGGGCTGGTCTTCCTCACACACACACAAAAAATAATAACTTCTTCATTTTCTTCAAATGTTTGTTCACATCTCACTTCCTCAATGAGGCTGACCAACCCTCACTTTCTTCACCTCCAAAACCTATCCCCTCCATCCCAGCACTCCTGATCCTTTTTACCATGCTCTATTTTTACATTTTTCCCACTTGCTGCTTCCTAACATGCTATAGAATTTTCTTATTTATGTTTTTAGTTTATTATCTCTCTTGACTAAAATGTTAGTTCCACAAGGGCAGGGCTCTTGTGTATTTTGTTCACTGAGATATTCTGAGCATCTAGAACAGGGCACCTAGAGAATTCCACATGGTAGGTGCTCAATAAATACTTTTGAGTGAATGAAAGGGAATTTATAGTCTCACGTAAGAAGAAGTCCGGAGTTGGGTGGTCCCAAGATTGTTGGTTCTGTTGCTCAGTGACATCACTGAGAACCATGTTCTCGTCATCGTCCCTGTCTGACATCCCAGCATGCCAGCTTGGTCTCAGGCTAGTTCTCTTCATGGTTGCAAGATGGCTGCTGCAGTTCTAGGCATCACGTATCGACAAGGCATATCCAGTAGCAGCAGAAAGATGGCTGCTACCTGCTTTTCGTTTATCTCCTTTTTTTCTTTAATCAATGAGGAGGCATATATTATTTTTTAAAAACCACACTTGCATATATAACAACTGAAATTAAAATAAATGCATTTAATTGCATTAGTTTCTGAGCTAACCCTTACAGGCAAGAATACATATTCTTAATATAAATTACTTGATTGTAACAATGTTAGTTTTGGAAGACATATGTCAATATAAATTCATGACATGTTAGAAGGCATTTCTGGGCATAGTAAGTATAATAATTTGGACATTGCTTTTGAAAAGTTTAATAGCTGGAAAAGTTATCTTTTAAAATCCATATTAGTTATTTATTTTGATAAAATTCTTAGAGAGAAAATAAAACCATGAGGAAATCTGCCATGAGGATGACGAAAGGAAAGCATTCTTGAATATATTAAAGTAAGACAAAGTATCTTTAAAAACTGTGAAAATGTATTTAAAAATACAAAATTTCCATAAAGCATGGTACAGCCAAAAACACATAAGAGAGCACTTATACTTTTTTTTGGTCGATCAATTGAATGTATATTTTATTTAATTTAGATTATAGGTCAACTGGATTAAGAAAATTCACTTTTGCTAAGAAAATGAGATAGTAAGGGATCTATCGAGCTCATTTAATATTAACTGTTTGGAAAAAATAAAGAATATTTAATGTGAAAATGTTAATTAGAAAAATTGACTATATTGGTTGCAATATTGCTCAACATATGTGTAAAGCTCATGCTTATAAAATCTGAAGAGAAAATAACTACAAATCACCCTGCTAATCTGTTGGGCATTTCTGGCTGAATTAAGTTTGCCCTTGTTAAAGAAATTATCTTCGTTTTTTCCCCCCTCCGGAATGCATGTAAAGCAGTTCCTGTCTCGATGTACGCCTAAGGCAAAAAGTTCAGTGCTCAATTACCTGCTGTCTGAAGTCTCATATTGTGCAGTGAGCAAGTGGAATAGCATTTTAATCAGAAGTCTTGACCCACACTCTTCTTTTTCCCTTCACAGCCCTACAAGCTATTTGGCATATGAAGGTCTTGACCTGAGAAAACCATCTTGGATAACCACGGCAAGGAGAAGGAAAAATGCAACACCTAGGAGATTTCAGTAAACAGTAGAATCATGCCAACCTAATCTGTGTTAAAATGCTTGGAATGTGGGAGCCGCTGATGATGCCTGTTGTCTGTGTGTCTGACTGAATCCTTTCTTTACGCAGAGCAGCAAAGCAAAGCCTGGGAACCAGGCCAAATGCCTGCCACTTACCTTAAATTGATCAGCCACTTTGAGATTAAAACCCCTGAAAGCTGCCACACCGTGAAAACAAGGCCTCCTTCACATTAAAGGCAAATTGCGACTTTGGGTTTGCTGTGATCTTTTTTCCATTTTATCCAGTTTTTCACAGTGCACACTTTTTTTTTCCTTTCCATTTATGCTCCAATGTAGAAGCCAATAGTTACAGCATCTTGGCCAAGCATTCATTAAGGTTTATAAGACCAAAATTTATGGTTATTTAGGAGTTGGCACAAAGACAGACTGTTGCTGGAAAAAGAAAAAGAAATACAGGTGGGAAATATAAGCCTCAACAAAGGCCCATACTATACAGTTGTGTGCTAGGCTTTCAGGAGTGTCTGCGAGGAAAATTATATCGTATTTAAAACTAGCTACTCCTCTGTTCTGAATCCTTCCCATTTTATGGCTCTGTAGATGATTGAAACAAGTATACTGGTCATTCCAAGAGATTTTTCTGAGTTGTATAAGTGCTACCATTTCCAGGAGCGGGCAGTTGTAGAGATAAACAGATGTGTGTTAATGTGGGTGATAATCTGTCACTTGGCTAATGGATGAGGTGAATTTAAAAATACATATATAATAGATCAGAATAAGGGCCCTCCCATGAAGAGAAGAGTCACATTATCCTCCTCAGTAGACCTTACATAATGGCAGGGCCTGTGTTCCCAAAAATGTAGGGTGTGGGCAAAACACACCCTTAATCTTTGAATTAGGGTAGTAATGTGGAATTCTGGCGCAGGCTGGAAGTCTATATTCTCCCTCAGGAAATACTGTTAATGATTCTTCTTTTTTTTTTTTTAATAATCTCTGATTTCCTGGACTAGGGGAATAAGAAAGCTCCTTGTCCTGTCATTTGCAATATTTGTGAAGCAAGCATTTTAAGAATATATTTTAGTTTCTACTCATTGTTATCCAGGAAGTGCCTAAGAGTACTCCATGTATTGAAAAAAAAAACAGCTTCAGTGTTTCATGATGCAAACTGTTCTCAAAATATCACTTGTTTTAGCTGTGCCAGTAACTCACTGTATGATTTAGGAAAAGTTAATTTAAATGTCCAGCCATCTCCTGTTGTCAAATAGGAATTGTAATACCAGTAATAATAATAATCAGCATCTATACTTTACCAGGTGCACTGTGAGAAGCTATTTGCTTCCACTTCTCTGACCTTGCACACACTAGAATGTTTTCCCCTTTCCTCCCCATGAAATTAACTGCATCTTTTTTACTGACTTTGTTTTGGAAATCTTCCACCTAATTATTTTTATCGGTATCACCTCAACATGGAAATACATACAGTGTTATATAAACTTTTATTTGTTCACGTGTTGCTCTGCAATGGACCTATTTATTTGCGCATATCTATGAATACTTTCCTCTAACTACACACACTTTCAGCTTCCCAAGGGCAGGGGTCATGACCTTCTTGATATCTCTCCACCAACAAGTTGTTCATTAAATTTGGAAAATTGCATGTGCACACAATCTTTTGCATCATTTCGTAAAATCATTTCACTAAATCAACTTTGGCTGCATGAGCACACAATGTGATCATCATTTGCAGATAATACGAATTATTTCTGAGCATGGGCAAGCCTGTTTGTTAGGTAGTGATTAGAAGTCACTTCCCCTGTTTTACAGAGTGCCAGAAATCCATCATAAAAGGAATAGAAAAAGCTACGGTTCAGTCTGGCGCTGATCTCTGTCTCTGCATCTTTTTAACCAGTTTACCTTACAATTTTGTCATTTAAAGTTTCTATCATGCCTAATAGTCTTTTATCTTGACTACCAATTTTATCATAACTTCCAGGTCTTCATACTTCGTATTTCCAATTAATTCTGATTCTTCCATGTTTCATCAGTTATCAGTATTTATGGAGGGCCTCATATATGCTCAGGGTTAGGCTAAGGGTAACTGAAAAATCCCTAAATAACAAGAAGTAGGTGGTGAGAAAATATGAAGCAAACAACTGCCTGCAGTGATTCGCTTTGCATTTTGTTACATAGGGTAACAATTTGAGGACAATTCAAAAGAATGTAAATAGAGTCGTAATTCATGATGAACAGCCAATATGGCGGTTCAGAGAGAGTGCATTGAAGAAATCACAGAATATATAAGATTTCAATAGGGCTGAGAGGGATGATGGAGAAAGAAGGGAAGTCTCTCTGAGAGGGGAATGGCATAAACAAAGGCACAGAGGTGGGAATGAACTTGGTGAACTCACAAATCAGCCAAGACCTGCTTTGATGGGGAGCTGAGAGTGTGGCTAAGAGTGTGCTGGGAAATAGGACTGAGAGACAGACAAGAGCCAACTAAGAGAACGCCTCAAACAGAGGAGTTGTGATTGTCTTGGGAGAAAAATGGGATCCTCTTAAGGTTTCGAGTTGAGAATGAAAGATTTAAGATGACTATCAATTCTTTTTGATCCAAAGATCCCTAGACTTGGAATCAGAATGCCTAGGCTCTGGTCTTTGTTTCACCATTTTTAAGACGTGCAATCTTGAGCAAGTTAGTGAATCTGTCTGAGCCTTAATTCTTGCATTCATAAAACGGGAATGATAACACTTGCCTTGCCAGTCTGGTTCAGCACACCATTGACAGCCACTGCAGCCACACAGCTGTGATAGAATCAGGATCTGGAGGGCAGCAGTGGCTGCAGAAATTGAGTGGAAGAAACAAATCAGATTCTGCAGACACTGGGTCGTGTAGGTGACTCTGGTCCGCTGGTCTCCAGAAAAAATACTTCCAATTGACTTCTTTCCCTGAAACTCTGTCTCCTCACCTTGGCTACTCTACAAACCCTGACATTTTGCTACTCTCTGTCTTCCCTTGTCCCTTTTCAGAAAGCGTTCTCCTCTCCCTACTTACACCACCCAAGGGAGCTCAGACCCTCTCTAAGAAGTCGCCAACAGATTCCCAAAAGGCCTGTTGTCTGCTGAGCTTCTCCTCCACTCACATTATACACTCCCTCTGTTACCATTATTCCTTAGTACCAGGCCTACTTATTTTCTGCAAATCTCCAAAGTTTCCACTGAGTCTGACTCTAAAAGATTTTTTATTTCCCACCTAAAAGAATTTGCTTTCCCCTGCTCTCCCAAATCTTCTGCTGATTCCTTTCCCTCCTGCTGGTCATCTGATCTTTCCAATTACCCATTCCAGCACACCTCTATTTCCTTCTATTCTCTCATCTCGTTCTTGGATGTTCTTGCACTTGAAAAGGTTTGGAAGCCACACTGCTAATGCCAAGTCATGGTGCGGATGTGGGGAACAGAAACTCATATAGTCCTGGTGAAAGTGTAAATTGCTACAACCAGTTGGAAATCAATTTGGCAATACTTAGTAAACCAAGATGCTCAGGCTCTCTTCCCAGGTGTCTGCTCCAGTAATAGCAATTGCTGTCACATACTGAGTTCTTACTTTGTGTAAGCCTCTATTCTCGCTGCTTTATTCTCTTGAAGGAGGTGTTATCATTATCCTAATTTTACTGAAGAGGAAACTGAGGCACAGAGAAATTAAGTAACATACCCAAGGACACACTGTTGTGACTTTGTGGTGGAGCTTGGATTTCAAGTAGGCAGTTGGGCTTCAGAGCCTAAGTGGTCATCCACCAAGCTCTGCCTGGAGCAGTTCATGCCCCAGGAGTGATGTTTATGAATGTTCAGTGCAACCCTACTTAGAACAGCAAAAAGGTGTGAACAGCCACACTGTCCCTCCAAAGGAGAATGGGTAGTTACACCCATGGACTATTATTCAGGAGCTAAAATGAATGAACTGGATCCACAAATATCAACATGGACAAATCTCAAAAATAGAATCCTATATGAAAAAAGCAAAGTGCAGCAGGATATATACAATAACACCAGGGATGTAAAAATTTAAAACACGAAACAGTAATACATAGTTTATAGATAATTACATATATAGTAGTTAAAAAACCTTAGATGTGAATGAACTAGATCAACTAAAATATATCTTATCTTGAGGGGTGAAGGGAGAGAAAAGGAATAGAGTGATTTTCTCTGTATTTGTAACATTTAAACACAAAAGAGAGGGTTGAGGAAAATATGGCAAAATATTAACTTATGGTTAATATTATCTTTTGGTTCTTTTCTGTATGTTGGAAATATTTTATAAACACAATTTGAAAATATTTAAGAAAGAGAGGAGAAATTAGCCAAAACCTTACAGGGAGGGTCCATCATTTTTGTGGCTTTTAAAGTCAAAACAAGTAATTCTTGAGCATAGATTAAGTGCTCAATATTGTGAGGGAATAAAAAAGGAGGAAAAGGCACTTTCTAGGAGCCTAGAGCTCAGTTAAGGAGACAGAGCCAGACCCATAAAATAATTAGGAAACAACATATACACAGGCAAGGAATTGTGAAGCATAACCTACTCCAACTGGAGGAATTTCACCTGTGAAATTTTAGCAGCTTGGCTGTGGTTGATGTTGCAGGGGAAGGAAAATCATACTGGGCTAGTCTTTGAGCTATGGTCGCCCTTTGAGTATGATGCCTGGTGTTATAGCTGAGGCTCTGCTCTTAAGGAGTGGAGGGGTAGGAAACACCTTGGCTACCCATCCACGTTGACAGCCTGTTGCCCATGTAGAGCAGCCAAAAACATAATTTTATTGCTTTGTAGCCAGCCCTCTGTTTATACCTCTCATGTCCATAGATTTGGTGTAATTAGAGCCTAGAGATAATACCTAAGGTATTTATTGAACACATTCATTCTGTGTAATATTTGTTATTTATTTAGCTCTCAAAAATGTACACGATACTTGACAAATATGTAGAAAGACAAGTTTTCTGCCCTTGGGAGCTTATGTTCCAATGTGGGCAAACAGAACAGAAGGGGTAGGATCTGGACTTGGGAAGACTTGGCAGGTAAGGGGAGGCTGCCTAGGCAAGAGAGAAGGGAAGCTGAAATCTCTGGAAAAGTGGAGATGGGAATGTGGAGGGAATGAGGACTTTTAAAGAAATCCTTTAAAAGTAAACATGGTGTTCATTCAGTATAATGACCTTGAAAAAACTTTTTGAGAGCAGGGGAAAAGGTTAAGAAAAGTGAATCTGATTGTGACAGTAAAAAGAAGAGCAGCAAAGAAGCATTAGTATTTTAGCAGCAGCTATAATGTATTGAAGCTACCAGATGCCAGGCAACGTGCTGGACTCCTTACATATATTATTTCACCAATTTTGAAAGGCCAAGTTTAGTGTCATCACTTTACATATGTGAAAACTGAGGTTCACAGGGGTTAGGTACCTTGCTCAAGGTGATACAGCTAGTAAATGGATGAGCACGAATTCAAAGTCAGATCTGATTCCAAAGTCCATGGTTTTTACTCTATGCTCCTCTCAAAGCAAAGAGAACATCAAGGAGTGAGGAACAGACAGGAGGGTTAGAACATAGGCTAATTGTACACACTTGGCAACAATACAATGCAACCACTTCAGCAATTAAGGGAGTAAATTTTCTTATGTGAGAAAAAGTGGAGTCACTGTTGGTAGATTAAATGACTGAACTAAACTGCATTTATCACTAGTAAAGAAAGAAAATCTGTTGAGACTTATGCTAATATCCTGGGAGAGCAGTCAGAGAGTAGAAATATATGGCATGACCTGGAGAAAAAGAGCAATGAGGAAAGATGAACAGCATAAGCTTCAAACTTCCTTAAGAAGAGGACATTTAAGAACTCTGGATTTGCAAATAAAGGCATCTTTCATTCTTGAGTCTGTGATCAGCCTGGGTTTTGGTTGCCTGCCTCTTTATTTTGCCCCAACTGTGTAAGAATCCATTGGCATGGAAGTCTGCCTGTCTATCTATTCCATCATCTCCCATCTCTTTTCCAGAAGAATTGAAAGTAATTTTTAACAAAATATGCCTACGCAATAAGGTTAATAAAAGTAAAATAATTACGAATTTACCTGTAATGCTCTTTCCCAACTCCTCACCCCAAGTCAACCACCCATCCATCAAACTCAATCTCATACTTGAAGATCCAACTCAAAACTCCTCATCAGTCTGACCCTTCTTTCTTGTCCTACTACTGTTCCATGTGCATAATTTTATTATAGCATTTCATTGCCTTATAACTAGTTATTTCATGTAAGTTTTCTCATTAGACTATGAGGTCGTTGCAGGTGGGAACCAAGTTGTGTTCATCTTTGTATCCACTGTACTTGGCAAAGTGTTTGACACATATTAGGTACTCAGATAGTTATAGAATAAGTGAATGATTAAATAAAAGAATCAAGGAAAATAATAAGGAAAGCAAGTATTCTAAACATATAGATTAAGCTATATTTTTGTTGTTGACCCTCAGATTTGGCTCTGGAGGCTAGGGCAAAAAGAGAAACACTGAAACTCACGTTATCATCACCAAAAGGAAAAGGCAAACACATTCTTGGGGAAGCAGTGTTTCTACCTGATTATGCCCAATTAACCTCTGTTTGGGGGCATTTAAGTAATATGTTATAAATTGATTTTTCCAGGCAGAAGTTTCATATTAAATAAAGAATACATATCTACAAAATGATGACCAGTTTGCCAAAGAGTTATAACCAGAACATCCCAGTACTGTTGACAAAAGATCCCTAAATTTATTTTTAAAATGTGACAATATTACGATGAAAATGCTTTTGCTTTGTTGTTGGTGAGTCAGTATGCTGCCAAAAGAAATACCATTCTGATCACCCATCAATGTAATTACTATGGCATTATTTTTAAATCATATGCCAAGTGTCCTCTCTTTCAGCATATTTCTTTTGAGTCACTGTGGTTCAGTAAAGAGAGGATGCACTTGGAGTCAGATATCCTTAGTTTAAGTTCAGTTCCTAGTTCTGCCACTTATTTGCTATGTGATCCTGGAAGAATTGTAGAACCTCTCTGGGCTTCAGTTCTTCATCTGTAAAAACTATATAAACAGTATATGGGGCGGTATATGTCAAGTGCCCAATATAGTGGCCCTCATACAGTAGCCACTCAATCAAGGATGGTTATTACTAAGGGCAAAAATTCAGCTGTCCCTGCTTGCCCTTAATTAGGACACTTGAAACCATTCCATACATTTTTAGGGCAGTAAGTGAGGAATGAACACGTTTCAAGTTGTTCCCCTGGGGCATGTTACCTTTGACTGTTGCCCTGTTGATTATTGCCAAAACAATCACTATCTCAGGGCTCAACCTCAGTTTGTCACCATATGTTGTAACAGGGAAGCTGGAAGTTTTGCGTTTCTATAGCCCTCTTGCTTCCAGTGGTACTATTTTTCCCTGGCATCTAGCATGCGAATCATGCTGGAGTGGACACTAGAATTTTCTTAGATCGATGCTGTCCTTTTTATCTCCACAGCCTGCATCCTGGTCTTTATCACTTACTTTCTCTCACCTTGTTCCAGTCTTTCTATACGAATGACCAGAACAATCTTTCTTAGACTCTGAGTTCAGTGTTTCATTACGCCTCTCAAGAATTTAAGAGGTAAGACATGTTAACCTGTTAGCTTATGGGTCCATCCATATCAGTATTTTGCTTCTACACCAAAGAAAATTTTATGAGGAGTCTCAAAAGGTTATGAAAATATATGTTATCTTTAACAACTTTCCAATAGCCTATTTTCTATATGTCTAAAATTTCTTTGTTTCCTCAGGATTGGTTCTTGATATAGATAGTGACATACTGTATAGTAGAGACAGCCCTGAAGGAGAAAGGTTATGAAATTTTTTTTTTTTTTTAGTTTAACCTCAAGCTTTCTGCAGAGAATGGGAAACAGTCACCTAAGGTATGTAAGCTAGAGGTGCTTGACCAGAGTGATAATTGGGATCATGTGTTTATTTCAACAAAGAAGAAGTGGAGAGAAAAATGCTCTGATCTGGTGATTTCTGCTTCTCCCAGAATATCAGACTTCAAAAGGAAAAATCAGGGAGATATCTAGGCCCACACAGAAAAGAAATGTTAAAGCTCTGCCTGCGAGGAAGGTTAGCAGTAACTGTCTTAATAGGCACCATTGACTGAGAAGTTTCCGTCCTAATTTTCATCCCCTTTTTAAATCCTGATTTGTGCTCATCAGAAATAGACTCGGTATTCAGGTGCTGAATTCTGTAGCTTTCCATTTATTTCTCTTATATTTAAATTTAAACTACTCAGCTCTTCATCAGTCACAAATATTTATTTATTGACTCCTGCAAGAAAGCATTGTAATCGGGCATTGTAGCACAAATAAAGCAGCATCTGACTGCAGTGGACGTTTGTAGGATTTTTGGATTTTTTCTTTTTTTTTTTTGGCTGCTCAGTGTTCAAACCCCTTCCTTTGCTGGAAAGCCCCAATGTGTGGTATTGGTGGGATGGAAGCAGAATGGGGCAGATGTCTCTTGCCTATCTGTCTTGTAGCTAGAGTGTGGACATATGATATAGGCTGAGATAATTTCTCCCCTTGGGACTTTTATTCTGAAAGCAGTGATATAAATACACAGGGATAATTTAGAAATTATTTGTGGTATCCAAGAGAGTCTAAGAGCAGTGGTGTCTGTTGGGGCAGGGATGGTGTGGCCAGCAGCAGTGTCTTAGCCAGACAGTTCCTATGGCCTGAACTTGACTGTGATTCTTATTGTCGAGTCTCTAGTTCCTGCCTACTTTCTGAATCTGTTTCTCCAGCCTTACTTTGTATTTTTTGCCTGAGTTAGAGAAGATTTCTGTTGCTTATCAGCTAGGCCTGACTAATGAAATATATCTACAGCTCGTTTCCACACCTGCTGTCTCAGGGATTCAGTCTACCTCCATCTTGTGGCTCCACTATTTCAGCATGGCTCCCAGGGTTGCTGCAGCAGATACAGAATATGAGAACTTACATTCTCTCTTACATGCTTTGGCCCAGAAGCACTTCCTCTCATGACTGTTAGCCAGAACCAGTCATATGACCCCACCTGACTACAAGGAGGCAGGAAGTGTACTCTTCCTGTGTGTCTAGGAGGGAGAGGAGATTCACATATGGTAGAGAAGTCTGGGGAGTACAGACTAAGTGCTAAAAGTTCACGAAAGGTGAAAAGTGACAGAGGCTTCGAGAGTCAGAGAAAGTGTATCAGAAACAGCTTGAGTGCTTCCTCAGAGTTACTCTGTACCAACGTCTCCTGGACCCTCAGCCTCTTGCTCTGCCCTAGCCTTAGCTGCAGAGTTCAAGTGGTTCCAGCACCTGGTACTGACCAGTCACTGGGAGAGCTGGACTGGGTAGCTTCTCCTGTCTCTTCTGGACTTGAATGAAAGGCTATACAGCAGGATGTGGAATCTGGCTTTTTAAGAGCATGCCAAAGGGGTTGAATGTGGCAACCTGGAAGGGCTGGGAAGCTAACTGCCTGGGGGTCAGACTTTGACTAATGGCAAACAGGAGTCAGGAGGGAAGTAGGCAAATACATTCCCTCTTCTTCCTTCTTCTCTTGAGGCACAGTTTCTCCGTAAGGTTGGTCAGGAGAACTGCTGTGTCTGCCCCATTGTCAAGCAGTGGCCCGCACGGAAATTTTTCACCTTGTGTGGCTTCCCATCTTTTCCTGTTTCATTTTCTTTTTCCCTTTTCCTTGCTGGTTTGGGATTATAGTCCCAAATAAAACATGGTAAGAAAAAACTCAGTTTCCTTTTCTATTGCTTTACTCTCTACTGCTACCATACTCAGACTTCTGACCACCAAATGCTTAACAGATTAAGCATTTCTCCCATTCTCGGTGGACACTGACTGGGTGTCTTACAATTCAGTTCAGTTCTGACACTATCTGCCTCAGGTTATTGTCAGAGCCCACAAGTTAAGGGCTCATCCCATGAGACTGTCCCCATTTCAGAGGCCAATCAAAAGTCCCAGCTTGTCAACTGTACTTCTGACCGACTGGTTATAGTTCCAGTGACCCTCTTCTCCAGTTCAATAATTTGCTAGAACAGCTCACAGAACTCAGGGAAACTCTTTCTTGCATTTACTGGCTTATTATATAATAAAGGCTATGATAAAGGATAGAGACAAACAGCCAGATGAAGAGATATATAGATTAAGTTTCAGAAGTGTCCTGAGAGCAGAGGCTTTTGTCCCGCTGGAGTTGGGATGTGTCATCCTTCTGGCACATGGATGTGTTCACCAACCTAGAAGCTCTTTGAACTCCATAGTTCAGGGATTTTTATGGAGACTTTCTCACGTAGGTGTGATTGATTATTAACTCAATCTTCAGCCCCTCACCCCTCGTCAGAGGATGGGGGATTGGGCTGAAAATTCCAAGCTTCTAATCATGGCCCGGTCTTTCTGGTGACCAACACCCATCCTGAAGCTCTCCAGGAACCCACCAAGAGTCACCTCATTGAAACAAAAGACTCTCCTATCACCTAGGAAATTCCAAGGGATTTAAGAGCTTTGTGACAGGAACTGGAGTCAAAGACCAAATATTAGAACAAAAGATGCTTCTAGCACCTTTATCGCTTAGGAAATTACAAAGGTTTTAGGAGCTTTGGCTGGAAGCCGGGGACAAAGACCAAAATATATATTTCTTATTATATCACAATATCACAAACATCAACACACCAGGGATTCCTGTCTCAGGCTCTGCTTTCTAGAGATCCCAGACCAAAAGAAGGCTTCGTGCAAAATGAATTAATATTATACAAGTTTAAATTATAAAAATACTAATTATATGCAAGATTTGTGTTAAGAAAACTTAAAGAGTAACAGTTTAGTTGGTTATAAATTAAGAGAGAGTTGTGTGTATTCAGAAAGGATTCCTTTCTTTATTTACCTATCTTTAACTGTTAAGTCGGGGAGGATGTAGAGTTTTAGGATGTTTGGGATCATAAAAAAGGTTTATAACTCTCAAGTTCTATAAAACTAGAACTATATTGTTGTGAGGGTTAATCTAGTCATTACAAAAGAATAGAAGGTGGCCCCAGACCAGTGTAGCTATGAAAACAATAAATAGAATTTGTAATGCAGAATATTTAATATTCAGATATAAAGCAAATAATTTAAGATACAAATAGGTGTAAGTAGGTAGGTGGAATAGAGCCAAATCAGTTAACCAAGCCCACTGAATTGTTTGAGAACAAACTTAAACTCCTGTAAGAGTCTTGTGAAGCTATACATAAATTTGATAAACATGCAGACTATTCTATAAGGTTCTGAATAAGATGCGTGCCTAGAAAAAATAACTTCTACTGGAGACGTGTCAAGCAGATTCAGAATCTAGAAAGATACTCAGAGAATATCATACTATAGGTACTTACTATATAAAAGCTCTAATCAAAGAGTTAGAAATTCAGTCTTCTGTGTCTGAATCCCTCCCACAATATCCTCATCAGTGGTCCTTCAGCTTCTGTTTGCAGCGTTGTAATCACGGGGAATTTGCCTTCTCAAAGGAAAGATGATTTCTTATGTCATTGTGTGTATGTGTGTTTTAAAAGCAAAATTTGCCTCCTTTTTAACAGATTCTAGGTCCTTAAACCAGACAAAAATGGTATAATTCCTCTTCCACACAACTATCCTTAAAATACTTGAACACAGTTTTTGTGCTTCCCCTGGATCTCCTGTGTGCCGAGCTAAATGTCTACTACTTCATCAATCACACCTCCTATGATTCTGTGTTTTTGTTTTGGCATGGTCCATGTTTAGTTTCTAAGTGAAGGGGTCGAATTTTAGTCACTTTCTCTGACTGAGGCATTATATACTTCAAAAATGTGATGCTCAGACCTGAACACGATATTGTAGGTATTGTCAGACCAGTGCAGGTGAATAGGATTGTCAATTCCCTCATTAAAGATTCCATACATCCATTAATGTAGTCTAACATTATATTACTTTTTTTTTTGATGGCCACTGTTGACTGCAATAAAACTTACAGTCAGCTAAACTATTTGTTTTTTTCCCCCTCCTGTTGCTTCTGAGCCAGATCTCTCGTATCCTGCCCTCGGCACTGATTTTTCTGAACCCAAATTGAGTGCTTTTCATTAATTGTTATTAGGCTTCATCTTATTTGACTCAGGCCATCATTAAGACCTGTGGAGATTTTTTTTGGACTCAGAATCTTCCACCTAACATATTCACTATCTGCTTAGATTTTGATCACATGCCTTCAATGCTAAGCAAATGGACAAGACAGAACCAAGGATGATGCTCTGTTGCATACCAATAGATGGTGCAGGTTGATCTCAACATAATATTCAATCAGTTCTCCTTGGGTACCATCATCAATCAGTTAAAATGCTATATGGTTGTACCACGCTCCAAGAGACTTTATCAGAAGATCTGATGAAATGCATTTCCACTTGGTGTACCACCTTTATCTTCTGCTACATTGGTAACTGATATGCTACTCCACGTTGGGGACACTCAGCTAGGCCTTGTGTTGCCGAATGGCCTGGCACTCATAGCTAGGTCTTGGTGTTCACCTCTTGAACAATTCTATTAAACAATTTCACAGAACATCCACATCAGACAAGGTCACTCTCTGACCATAATGGATCAAGACAATGACTCTGCAATTATGTCTGAACACAGATGAAACATGAATATTGTCCAAGCCACAAATTACCAAACATCCCCTTTTCCCAGCTAATGTAAGCAACTGCTGCTTCTTTGGCAATTACAGCTTTATCCTCACTCTAGTCTGTCCTTCCTAAGGAAGAGATTCATTGAGATACCCAATCATAAAATTATCCTTGCTTTTGACAGCACCCAATCTAGAATGAACTCTCATTTCCCTACAGCCTCCCCTAAGTCGCCCAACCAAAGCCCAAATCCTGGAACAGGTTCTTTCTAACAACTTCTTACTGAGATGCCCCATAGTTTTCCCATAGTGAGTACTATCCCTTGCTGTAACAAGTAATAAACCCAACTTAGTCAACTACAGGTGTGTTCCTGGTGGCCTTTTGGTTGCCAGTGAGTGTTGACTCACTGGCAGAAAAGAAGGAAACAGTGTTCTTCACACACACACATTAGATTTATTATTTTCACTTTGGCTCTGGGGGTCAGACATGAGTCTGTAGTCACAGAATCCTATTATTATTTTCCCTGCTTGTGCTGTGCGACCGAATCCAATGATGCTCCAAGTGGCATAAGGAAACTACTCCGCTTGTGGTGACTGTGGTGTCTGGCCCTGGGAGAGCAATCCTTCTCTTGAGTCATGGGTAAGCCTGGCTCATGGGCTGAGGCCAGGGGTGGGATAGAGATAAAAGCTTTTCTCCCTTCTGCAGTACCCAGCTAGAACCAGACTCACTGAACCAGACCCAGCACTACAAATATTGTATTCATATGTAGCTTGATATATTCATTTAGTTTCAGGGAACGTCAGTGTTTTCTTGGCACTGGATTCTATTTGCACTTGAAGTCTGTGATTTTTTTTCTTTTTTTTTTTTGCTGCCAGTTTACATACTAACTGTTGCCTCTTACACTGTAACAACCTTTCTCTTTCCATTTAATTCACTGAATATTTATTTAGCACCCATCACAGAACTGTGGAGAATACAAAGATGAATCAGAGATAGCTCTAATCTTAAGACGTATATAATCTAGAAAAGAATATCAGACATGTACATAAGTAATTGGGCATCACTTGTTCGGTCAACAAACATTTACTAAGCACTGACTCACTGCCACGCACTGTAACATAAGTTGTGTGTTGATAAATGCTATGGGTCTACATGCTAAAAGGATGGCATTCAAAGGATAATAATGTGTTTATTGAGCACTTTCTACGTGCAAGTACTAAACCAAGAACTTCTACCTGAATATCTCCCTTAATCCTCAGAAGGACCTTTGCGACTGACAGTGTTATCACTCTGCTTTGTGGATGAGATAGCTGTGGTCATGATATAACTTGCTAAGATTCCAGAGCTGGCTGAGTACCGGAGTCAGGACTCAAACCCAGACAGTGTGTCTTTGGATCTGTGCCCTTAACAAATACTTGTAATTTGTGTTTTGTTATTCTTTTGGTTTACAGTTTTTTGAGATGTTGTTGATCTCTGAGAACTTCTGTTTTGGGGAAGCTTAGAAAAATTCCAATGCAACCAGACATTTTAGAAGGTGTTTGCATTTTTTCCCTGTGGTTGCTTCATATAGGAGCACATGTGAGCACACAGGCACCAAAGCAGGGCCTGGAGTCTGCAGCCCTGACTGTACTCCCCTTGTTCTATGTATTCTGTACAGTCTTGGAGGTTATTTTTAATGCAACATGCCAGAGTGGCATGTTGAAAGATCCATAGTAACCAGCTAACAGTAACAGCAGGGCCTGCCAAGTAAAAGTTCCGTAAATCAGTCATAAATGCAGTTGCAAAATCAGCCAGCGTTGTGTGCATGAGGGAGTGTCCTTGGAGGAGGCACAATTCACACACAGTTCCATGGGATCTCCTCGAAATTCCATGAAAGTAAAGAGCTCTTGTGGCAAAATTTTTTTTAAGGGGAAAAAAGTGAGAAAGAGGTTTCCTGTAACTTTATTCTAATAGGGAACTTTCTCCCACGTGATCAGGTAGCTTGGAGAAGCTAAGGAAAAGACACTCAGAGAAATGAATGTTTCAGATACCAAGTGCCCTCCTTTCTCATGTTTATAATATTTTTGGAATCACTCCTTTTCCACTACCACAGCCCACGTTCAGGCCTTAATAACTTGGTGTACTGAAAAGCCTTAAGACTTTTATCTATCCTCCCTCAAACCTACTGCATTTACGATGGTGAAAATCACCCCAGGTAGGATTTTGGATATCTTACTCTTTGAGTGAGAATTTTACAAGGAGCTCCCAAGAGCTACCAAACCAAATAAAAATTCACACTTTGAAACACAAGGGGCTTTCCCCTATGTCAGACTTACAGCAAACTGTGAGGGAGCAAGATGCTTTACTCGGAGTTTGAGAATTATGAGGCTTTGGGATAAGGATTTTCTTATCAGCAATGGGTACACTGTCAATGAGTACTAACAAGTAATGTGCTTTACCTTTGAAAAGTCAGAGACATCACCTTTACTTATTTGGCTCCCTATTGTCACAGAAAACCTGGGCATGGGGAGCAGGCCCTTCCTTACCCACAGAGACTATTACACAAGTATAAAATACACCATGGGAGCCAGCCAGTTAAATTTCGGCGCCTTCACTGCTTCGGCAGCCCGGGTTCGTTTCTCGGTTGAAGAACCACACCACCTGTCTGTCAGTTGCCATGCTGTGGTGGCGGCTCACATAGAAGAACTAGAAGGACTTACAGCTAGGATATACAACCAGGCGCTGGGCTTTGGAGAGGGAAAAAAAAGAAGGAAGATTGGTAACAGATGTTAGCTCAGGGTGAATCTTTCCCTGCAAAAAACCAAAAAAAACCCCACCATGGGCAGAAAGCTGGAGCACTGAGAACTGAATGAAAGATTTAATCTGTGTTTGCCGGAGTAGACTTCGATGTCCTTCCCCAAACACCCACGACCATTCACATCACACATACTTTTTTCACCTGACTTTACAAGTGGCTGGTTCTCTCCTTGCTTTCCTATTTGTTTACAGATCACTTTCCTCTTGGAGAGGGAGATGTTGGGTAAGGGTAGGAGAGGACTGATGAAGCCTGAAGGGACAGCTTTTGGAGCAATACCACCCGAAGAGCAATTTTAACTGAGATAAAACCTCTCTACCTTTAGAACCTAAGTTATTGGGAAAATTGATTTAGCCTCTAAATTTATAGAAACATTGGTACTGGTAAAACAAGGTGTGGCTGTGTAACTCGAAAGGCTAGAGATAAGATTAAGTGGAAAGCTCTTTCCAAGATACTTGCTCAGGACGCCTACCTTGGTTGGGAATTCCCCACTTCAGGTTTTCCCCCAGAATGAAATTCTTGTTGAACCAAAGGGAGTTATGAAACTGATTTTTCTCTGTTTACTGTGAAAGTTTTCATTTCAGGGACTTTGATACGTTGGGCACTTTTTCTTTTTTTCCATTGTGATGAAATACACATAACATAAAAATTATCCTTTTAACCATTTTTAAAGCATAAACTTCAGTGACATTAAATACCTTCACAATGTTGTGAACCATCACCACTATTCATTTCCAGAACTTTTTCATTGCCCCAAATAGAAACTTTGTATCCATTAAACAACTCCTCATTTCTCCTTCCCCCAGCCCCAAGTAACCTCTAGCCTCTATTTGATCTCTATGCAAATGCTTATTCTAGAAGAAAGGAACAGAGAAGAACTCCTAAAACACCCAGAAAAAAAGTAACAAAATGGCAGTAAGTACATACATATCAATAGCTGCTTTAAATGTCAATGGACTAAGTGCTCCAATCAAAAGACATAGGGTGGCTGATTGGATAAAAAGACAAGACTCATATATATGCTGCATACAAGAGACACATTTCAGACCTAAAGACACTCACAAACTGAAAGTGAAGGGATGGAAAAAGATACTCCATGCAAATGGCAATGAAAAGAAAATTGGGGTAGCAGTACTCATATCAGACAAAACAGACTTTAAAACAAAAGCTGTAATAAGAGACAAAGTAGGGCACTACAAAACAATCAAGGGAACAATCCAACAAGAGGATATAACACTCGTAAATATCTATGTACCCAACGTAGGAGTGCCTGAATATATAAAGCAATTATTAACAGACATAAAAGGAGAAATAGACAGTAACACAATAATAATAGGGGACTTTAACCAGTTACACCAATGGATAGATTATCCAAACAGAACATCAACAAGGAAACATTGGCCTCAAACAATACATTAGACCAGATGGACTTAGCAGATATATACAGAACATTCCATCCAACAACCGAAGAATACACATTCTTTTCAAATGCACATGGAACATTCTCCAGGACTGATCACATATTAGGCCACAAAACAAGTCTCCATAACTTTAAGAAGATTGAAATAATACCAAGCATTTTTTCTGAGCACAAAGGTATGAAACTAGGAATCAACTATAGGAAGAAAATCAGAAAAGCCAGAAACATGTGGAGAGTAAACAAAATGCTACTGAACAATGATTGGGTCAATGAAGAAATCAAAGGAGAAATCAAAAAATACCTGAAGAGAAATGAAAATACTACATGCCAGAATTTATGGGATACAGCAAAAGTAGTTCTAAGAGCGAAGTTTATAGCAATACAAGCCTATCTCAACAAACAAGAAAAATCTCAAATAAACAATCTAACAGTGCACCTAAAGGAACTGGAAAAAGAAGAACAAACAAAGCCCCAAATCAGTACAAGGAGGGAAATAATAAAAATCAGAGCAGAAACAAATGAAATAGAGACTAAAGAAACAATAGAAAAAAATCAATAAAACCAAGAGCTGGTTCTTTGAAAAGATAAACAAAATTCACAAACCCTTAGATAGACTCACCAAGAAAAAAAAGAGAGAAGGCTTAAATAAGTAAAATCAGAAATGAAAGAGGAGAAACTATAATGGACACCTCAGAAATACAAAAGATTACAAGAGAATACTACAAAAAGCTATATGCCAACAAATTGGACAATCTAGAAGAAATGGACAAATTCTTAGAATCATACAACCTTCCAAAACTGAATCAAGAAGAAATAGAGGATTTGAATAGACCAATCACCAGTAAGGACACTGAAACAGTAATCAAAAACCTCCGCCAAAATAAAAGTCCAGGACCAGATGGCTTCTCTGGTGAATTCTACCAAACATTCAAAGAAGACTTAATACCTCCCCTTCTCAAACTCTTCCAAAAAATTGAAGAGAAGGGGAAGCTTCCTAATTCATTCTACAAAGACAACATTACCCCGATACCAAAACCAGACAAGTTCAACACAGAAAAGAAAATTATAGGCCAATATCTCTGATGAACATCGATGCAAAAATCCTCAATAAATACTAGCAAATCGAATGCAACAATACATTAAAAAGATCATACACCATGATCAAGCGGAATTCATTCCAGGGATGCAGGTATGGTTCAACATCCACAAATCAATCAATGTGATACACCACAGTAATAAAATGAAGAATAAAATCACATGATCATCTCAATAGATGCAGAGAAAACATTTGACAAGATACAGCATCCATTTATGATAAAAACTCTGAATGAAATGGGTATAGAAGGAAAATACCTCAACATAATAAAGTCCATATATGACAAATCCACAGCTAATATCATCCTCAATGGTGAAAATCTGAAAGCTATCCCTCTAAGAACAGGAACCAGACAAGGATGCCCACTTTCACCACTCCTATTTAACAAAGTATTGGAAGTCCCGGCCAGAGCAATCAGGCAAGAAAAAGAAATAAAAGGGATCTAAATTGGAAAGGAAGAAGTGAAACTGTCATGATTTCCAGATGAGATGATTTTATATATAGAAAACCCGAAAGAATCCACCAAAAAACTTCTAGAAATAATAAATGAATATGGTAAAGTTGCAGGATACAAAATCAACATACAAAAATCAGTTGTGTTTCTATACACTAACAATGAAGTAGCAGAAAGAGAAATTAAGAATACAATCCCATTTACAATTGCAAGAAAAAGAATGAAATACCTAGGAATAAACTTCACCAAAGAGGTGAAAGATCTGTACACTGAAAACTATACAACATTGTTGAAAGAAATTGAAGAAGACACAAAGAAATGGAAAGATATTCTGTGCTCTTGGATTGGAAGAATTAACATAGTCCATACTTCCTAAAGCAATCTATAGATTCAATGCAATCCCTATCAAAGTTCCAACAACATTTTTTTCACAGAAATAGAAAAAAGAATCCTAAAATTTATATGGAACAACAAATGACCCCAAATAGCTAAAGGACTACTGAGAGAAAAAAAAAACAAAGCTGTAGGAATCACACTCCCTGATTTCAAAATATACTACAAAGCCATAGTAACCAAAACAGCATGGTACTGGCACAATAACAGACACACAGATCAATGGAATAGAATCAAGAGCCCAGAAATAAACCCACACATCTATGGACAGTTAATTTTCGACAAGGGAGCCAAGAACATACAATGGAGAAAGGAAAGACTATTCAACAAATGGTGTTGGGAAAACTGGACAGCCATATGCAAAAAACTGAAAATAGACCATTATTTTACACCACACCCAAAAATTAACTCAAAATGGATTAAAGACTTGAATGGAAGACCTGAAACCATGAAACTTCTAGAAGAAAATATAGGCAGTATGCTCTTCAACATTGGTCTTAGCAACATATTTTCAAGTACCATGTCTGACAGGCAAAGGAAACAATAGAAAAAATAAACAAATGGGACTGCATCAAACGAAAAAGCTTCTGCACAGCAAAGGAAACCATCAACAAAATGAAAAGACAACCAACAATTGGGAGAAGATATTTGCAAACTATATATCTGATAAGGGGTTAATCTCCAAAATATATACAGAACTCCTACATCTCACCAACAAAAAACCTAACAACCCAATTAAAAAATGGACAAAAGACCTGAACAGACATTTCTCCAAAGAAGATATACAGATGGCCAACAGACACATGAAAACATACTCTACATCATTAACTATCAGGGAAATGCAAATCAAAACTACAATGAGATATCGCCTGGCGCCCATCAGGATGGCTATAATTAACAGGACAGGAAACAACAAGTTGTGGAGACGATGTGGTGAGAAGGGAACTCTCATACACTGCTGATGGGAGGGCAGACTGGTGCAGCCACTATGGAAAACAGTATGGAGATTCCTCAAAAAGTTAAGACTAGAACTACCATACGATCCAGCTATTCCACTGCTGGGTATTTATCCAAAGAACATGAAAACACCAATACGTAAAGATACATGCACTCCTGTGTTCACTGCAGCATTGTTCACAATAGCCAAGACTTGGAAGCAACCTAACTGCCCATCAAGGGACGAATGGATAAAGAACATATGGTATATATACACAACGGAATACTTCTCAGCCATAAGAAATGATTGAATCCAGCCATTTGTGACAACATGGATGGACATTGAGTGTATTATGCTAAGCGAAATAAGTCAGAGGGAGAAGGTCAAAAACTGTATGATGTCGCTCATAAGTAGAAGAAAAAGATAACAACAAACACATAGAGAGGGAGATTGGATTGGTGGTTACCAGAGGGGAAGGGGGGAAGGAGGAGGGCAAAAGGGAGGATTAGGCACATGTGTGTGATGACGGACTGTAATTAGTATTTGGATGGTGATGTAATCTATGCAGAAAGAGAAGTATAAAGATGTACACCTGAAATTTATACATTGTCGTAAAGCAATATTACCACAATAAAAAATAAAAATTCAAAAAAAAAAGAAGAAGAAAATGCCTATTCTAGGTACCTCATGTAAGTGGAATGGTATAATATATGTCCTTTTGTGTCTGGCTTCTTTTGCTCAGCATAATGTCTTCAAGGTTCAAGCCATGTTGTAGCATGTATCAGACTTGCATTCGTTTAAAGACTGAATAGTATTCCGTTGTATGTATATACCACATTTTGATTATCCATTCACTGCTGATGGAGATTTGGTTTGTTTCTACCTTTTGGCTATTGTGAATAATGCTGCCACAAACATCAGTGTACAAATATCTGTTTGAATCCTTGCTTTCACTTCCTTTGGGTATATACTTAGAAGTAGAATGCTGGATCATATCATTCTATGTTTAACTTTTCAAGGAACTTTGGGCACTTTTAAAGAGAGTATAAATCACAGAGGCAAACTCGTTTCAGAATCTGAGCTTTTCAAACTCAAATGAGAAGTGTCAATCGGATTCAGGAAAAAAAGAAAAAAAATCATTGGTGACCCTGAAGTGAGCAGTTTGGATGGAGGAGTGGAGACAGAAGCCACATTGGAGAAGATTGGCAAGTGAGTGGGAGGTGAATAAGATAGCCATTTGTTCAAGTGTTTTGAGAATTTGGACTGTGAAAGATGGGAGAAAGTTAAGGTGGGTAGCTTGAGGAAGAAAGTTGAGAATAGGGTTTTTTAAGATGGGAAAATCTAGAGCATGTTTAAGTGGCAGATAGGAATGGGGGTAGGGGGCAGAAGTGATAATCCTCAGAGGTCTCCAAGAAGGCAGGAGAGGGCAGTGGTGGGAGTCACCTTGGCCTACATTGAGAATCTGCTTCTGTAGATTTGCTTCTGTATAATGAGAGAAAGAGGACAGGACAGCTTCAGGTGCAACTAAGTTTAATCATGCAAAGATATTTTTTGAGTTTGGCATTGTGGAGGAAGACAAACTGAAATACTACCTGGATTTTTACTATGAATGGTACAGTAGAGGAGGGAAGGCTTGAACCCCCAAACTAAAAATAGGGCAGAAAATGCTAAATGTCACAAGGGAAAGATACAGAGAAGGTATTATGACCTTCAGTAGAGGTAGAAAGTGCTTCAAGCTGCAGAGAAGGACCAATAATAACGGAAGCCTTCGCCACAGCCGAAACTATCTGGGATGAGATTTGAGGTCTAGGTGGGCGTTGTCAGCTAGCAAATTGGGGCAAAGGTCATATTTCCCAAAATGTTCTACAAGATACTTAGATATTCTATGAGAAATGGGTATGCTGGTCAAATTAATTTAGAAAGTGCTATATATGGCAAAACCATATTGTACAACATGAGGCATTTTAAAAGCTAAAAGAGACAATTATGCCTGGACAACAGGCATACATTGGGACTGTCCCAGGCAAACTGAGATGAATGGTTACCCTCCTTCTATACTATAATCCCTCTTTTGGAGATTTAAATGAACATTGGGATTTAAAAAGTTTCTGAGAAGTACTTGTAGTAAAGAAACCTGTTAATCCAGCATTTGCCAAATTTATTTGACTATGGAATTCCCACCCCGGTTTTTTTTTTCCCCTCTGAGTTAGCACCTATTAAGAGCTTCAAAAGCAGAGAAGCAAAAGAGATGTGGGTGTCAAGGAGGATTTGGTCTGGCATAAGGGGAACTGTGGAAGAGGAGATTAGAAAGGTGGTTTGAGCCACATCCGAGAGGACTTTGAGGGCCAGATTTAGAATTTTTACTTGATGAAAGCCATTTCTCACAGCAGCACACAGAATATGTTCCTATAACTCAAAAAGAATTTCAAAGAATCATAACTTTCAATCAAAAATGGTACACTTTTCCTTGCTTTCCTATTTCTGCTCCTTCCTTAATCTCTGAGATTAGAGGAGATGAAGAACTCCAATTTAGGGACTTTCTTCAATTCATGAGGTATTAAGGGCTGAGTTGTAAAACTCATATCTGAAGTCATGTCTCCTTCTCTTACCCTGGCTTCATTTGTGAGGTCTAAAGGATAAAGGGATGGAGGAATACTAGATTTTGAAAAGTCATCTTTATTCCATTTGCTATTGTGGGTGCTACACCCTAAGATGTAGATTTGAATACAAAGAGTTTGCCTGGCTAGAGTAACATGATGATACAACAAACATCAGTGATTATCATTACTTGACCACAGTTAGACTTTTCTTAAGTGGGGGTCACATATCTGACAACCTGATTTATGGGACAATAGACAGGAAAGTAGCAGGAATACAGTTAAAAATAAACTCCTTGAGAGGCTAAAACTTATAGTACAAACTCTACACACATTAGGAGCCACAGACAATTCTCAGAAAGACTCCCCTCACTCATTTGCACACACTTCTAGTAAATTTAGTAACCCAGATTTCTAGCACACAATAAATTTAACAGCAAATTAAAAGGCAAGGAAAAATTAACAGTGGTCGGTACATTTAAGCCAAAAGGGAAAGTGTGAGACTATAAAAATTGAGTGAAAGGACTAACATGGTATAAGTTTCTCAAGGCATTTTAGAGGCAAAAAGTCGACAAAACCTCCACTGTGCCCTCTGAGGATACCATTTGGTTATACTATAGAATTAAACTATTTATAAGGATTATTTTGATTCATCAAAGGATGTTTGTGTTCCATTACTCTAAGACGGTAAGAAAGCATATAAGACATTTTAGAAAGATTTCAATCCCAAATGCTTGTGATTTTAAAAGTTTGGTCACTTAAAGTTATCTGTTATCTGGGGGAGTCATTGTGTAAATCTATTTCATCCAGGTGCTGTTTCCTTTAGAAAGAAGTTCATTGTCAGTTTTTTTCCCAACCGTATTTCGCATCAATTATTAATCCTGTAGGTTAAAAGAGGACCAACACGGCAACAGTGTTTTGAAAACAGCCTCTTGTGATTTGAAGATTAAATAAATCATTAAATTAAATTACTCCACAATCAAATGTTTATGACTGTTTAAAGTTAGCCAGCCGGTGGCACTCTATAAAGGAACACCGACTGAATTATGTCATAAAATACAGCAGCTAAACTCTATCTTATCACCTTAAAAGCCACTTGTGGTTCTTATACTGGGATGCTGGCTGTTCAGGCTGGTGGGGGACCATCCTGGGTGTAAAGAGGCAGCTGTGAGCATTGTTATCAGCTGCCCTCCAGGAAGCGGAGGGCCAACGGTACAGTCCACAGAGAGCTCTTTTTTCTCCTAATGTTTGATTTTGAAATGTTTTTGCCTATTTAAAAGACACTCAGCAATTTTAACCTCATCAAAAAGTGGGAAAAAAAACAAATAAATCTGCCCTTAAGGTCAACATGAGTAGAGTTCAGAAGTTCTGAAAAATTAACACTATTTAATGCTAAATTTGTCACTGTTGAAAATAAAGCACAGTTTATAACATGACCATCGTCCTTGTTTCTTGGCAAACAATAGCATTTCCACTTCCCATTCCAAACTGAGCTAGGCAGCTGAATAGTGAATCCTGTTAGAAAAGTACATTTCCTCTCAGATGATCTGAACATGCTAAGATTTATCAGTCTCCTGTCTCAAAATTTATGAGGCTTGCTTTTATCCATTCTTTCTTTATCAGAAATATAGATGGATTTCTAAAAAAAAAAAAAAAAGACCTGTCTCCAATGCATTAGCAAACTCTGGGAATTAAAAAGAAAAGCTAGCTATAAAAGTTTACTTTAAAAGATGTAGGGCATTCTATTGACTGGTAACTTGAATAGGAAAAAACAAACAAACAAACAAGTCTTATTGTATGGTTTAGGGGCATTATGGCTGCCATTCCATGGAGAGGGTGTGAGGGACACAAAATTTGCCCAATCTATAGAGTAAGATTTTTAAAAAGTAATAGAATTTTAGGGTCAAAGGACTCTCAACATGTGATTCCGGATCAGCAGCACTGGTATCAGCTGGGGGGCTGATAGAATTGCAACTTCATGAATCTCACCACCCTGGACACCCAAATCAGAATCTCTGAGTGGAGCACAGGAATCTGTGGTTTATAAAGCTCTCCCAGGTGATTCTGATGTATACTGAAGTTTGAGATCCCTCTGACATCACGGCTGAGTGTCACTGAACCTACATTAAATGTGTAGAGGGACGTTCATTATCTTCCAAGGCAACCCATTCCATAGTTGGACAGTTTTGAGTTTTCTGAGACAAATCTTCTGAGTGTTGAGCTGGTATCTGTGTCCCCAAATCTCTCTTCTCTGGTCCCTATTCTACTCACGAGGAGTCACACAAACAAGCCCAGTCCCTTTTCCTTTGTTGGGATGTGAGATAGTCCTGTGTGATGGTTAACAGCACAGACAGGTTCTGGGATTGAATGCTGGCTCTATCGTTAATGCATGTGTGACTTTGGGCGTTATTCTGACCTCTCTGAACTTCAGTTTCCTTATCTGTAAAGGAAGGCTAATACTAGTATCTCCCTTATGGGGTGCGGTGAGGATTAATTGAGATAATGCATGCACTTAGCACATAGTTAGCATTCAATAAATGGTAGCTGCTTATAATTATTATTCTAAGTGATGACCCTTTAAAATCGTTAAGACAGCTATCATGTTCCCTCTGAGTCTATTTCTTTCCAAGCTAGATGTCCCTAGTTCTCTCCACCATCCATATTATGATGTGATTTTGGATTCTCTCACCCTTCTGACTGCTTTTCTCTAAATATGCCTCAGTCTCTATGTCAATGTCCTTACCAAAGTGTGGCTCTATATTCCAGACCACATCTGATCTCTGTGTTGTTGAACACTACTATGGCCTCTTTATTTCAAATATGATTCTTCTGTCCATGTAGCCAAACTTAGGTATTCTGACAGTTGTTTCATCCTATGGACTCATTGACCTTGCTTTCAACTAAAACATTGAAGTCTTTTAAAATAAATATTATTTTAAATTACACGAATGATACACATTCAATAAGTGAAAAGAAAAATAATGCCATCAATATCCTCTACACAGAGATAACTATGGTTAAAATTTTGATATGTACCTTTCTAGACTGTAAAAGAAATGATGTTAGGTAGTGAATTTTGGGGAACACAGCCAAGAGCATGGACTTTGAAATACTGGCTAGCTTTGTAACATTTGAAAAGTTGTATAATCTCTCCTAATCCCATTCCTGACTGGTATAATGGAAATAATAACATCTACCTTATTAGGTAGATGTGAGATTTAAATAAGAAACTGTTTGCAAACCACAAAACAAGACTTCAGAAAATGGTACTCTATTATCATCATTATAATTAATTACATGTATATTTTACAAAAAAATAGAATTATATCTTCTGATTCATTGCCTTTTATCAGTCACTCACATTGTGAATAGCTGTCTAACTCAATAAGTTTATTTTTTCTACTTTTTATTTTGAAATTATTATTAAACTCACAAGAAGTTGCAAAAATATTACAGAGAGTTCCTGTGTACCCTTCAGTTAGCTTCCCCTGATGGTAACATCTTACCTAACTATAGTACATTATCAAAACCAGAAAATTGACGTTAGTACAATACCATTAACTAGACTATAGATCTTCTTTGCGTTTCACCAGTTTCAATAAATTTATTTTTACCAATTCATTTAAAATTGCTGCAAATACAAAGAACATAATTTATACACCTATTCCCAACTTGGGACATTTATGTGCATATCAATGTATATGTGTGTGTGCATGTGTTGCCATTATTAACAATACTGTGATAGTCTCTTCAATAAATGGTGTTGGGAAAACTGGATATTCACATGCAAAAGAATGAAGTTGGACCTCTATCTTACACCACTCACAAAAATTAACTTATAAATGGATTAAAGACTTAAATGAAAGACTCAAAACTGTAAAACTCCTAGAAGAAAACATAGGGAAAAAGCTCCTTGACGTTGGTCTTGGCTATAAATTTTTGGATGTGACACCAAAAGTGCAAGCAATAAAAGCAAAAGTAAACAAGTGGGACTACATCAAACAAAGAAGCTTCTGCACAGCAAAAGAAACAATCAACAAAATGAAAAGGCAATCTATGGAATGGGAGAAAATATTTGCAAACCATTTATCTGACAAGGGGTTAATATCCAAAATATATGAGGAACTTATACAACTCAATAATAGAAACCCAAATAATTCAATTAAAAAATGGGCAGAGAATCTGAATAGACATTTTTCCAAAAAGGACATCCAAATGGTCGACAGGTACATGAAAAGATACTTGACATCACTAATCATCAGGGAAATTCAAATCATAACCACAAGGAGATATCTCACCCTGTTAGGATATCTATTATCAAGGAGACAAGAGATAAGTGTTGGCAAGGATGTGGAGGAAAAGGAACCCTTGTGCACTGTTGGTGGGAATGTAAATTGGTGCAGTCACTATGGAAAACAGTGTGGAGGTTCTTCAAAAAATTAAAACTAGAACTACCATATGATCCAGCAATTCCATTTCTGAGTATATATCTGAAGGAAATGAAATCAGGATCTCGAAGAGATATCTGCACCCCCGTGTTCATTGTAGCATTATTCCCAATAGCCAAGACATGGAAACAACCTAAGTGTCCATCAATGGATGAGCAGATGAAGAAAATGTGGCATATATATACAATGGAATATTATTTAGCCATAAAAACGAAGGAAATTCTGCCTTTTGTGACAACATGGATGGACCTTGAGGGCATTGTGCTAAGTGAAATAAGTCAGAAAAAGACAAATACTGTATGTTTTCACTTATATGTGGAATCTAAAAAAGCCAAACTCATAGAAATAGAGAGTAGCATAGCAGCTGCCAAGGACTGGGGGTTGGGAGAATGGGGAGATGTTGATCAAAGTGTACAAACTTCCAGTTATAAGATAAATAAATTCTGGGAATATAATGTACGTCATGGTGACTATGATTAACAATACTGTGTTATACACTTGAAAATTGTTAAGAGAGTAGATCTTAAATGTTATCAGCACAAAAAAGAAAAAAATGGTAATTATATGAGGTGATGGATATGTTAACTAACCTAATGTATATGTGTATCAAGTCATCACATTGCACACCTTAAACTTACATATGTTATATGTCAACAATATCTCAATAAAGCTGGAAAAATTAAACGCTATGATTAATACTCCAGTAACTAAACACATTTGTGCTTTCTTAATTATTTAACTAAGAGAATTTCTGGAAGTGTAATTATTAGGAGAAAAGGTCAGCATGGTTTTATGATTTCCAATACATATTGCCAAATTGTTGCAGAAGGACTTATCAATGCATACTGACATGAAGTATGTGAGAATATCTATTTCTTCAAATCCCTGTTGGCATTGAGAATTACCAATCTTCCTATCTTTATCAATTTGGTAGATGAGGGATTACTATTTTAGTTTGAATTTCTTTGATTAATAATGAGGATAAACAGTTTTGTTTATTTATTAATCATTTATAATTCTTCTTTGTAGAGTTGTCAGTTCAAGCCAGTTCAAGCCTGACTGTTTAAAACACACACACACACACACACACACACACAAAACACACACACACACACACACACACACACACAGTTCCATGCCTCTCCCATCCTGTATTTGTACACAGTGTTTTTTTTTTTTTTATGGGCCAGAGTGCAGGAACTTACATTTTCCCCTTTGTAATCATCTTGTTAATTTCAGCCAAATGTTTCAGCTTTTTGGATCCGGATTCTCTCATCCTGTGTTTGCTATTCTTTCTGGTTTGTTTTTAACTGCAAATCTGATAAATTTGCAAAATATCTTTTCATTCTCAGTTTTCAAAAAAAGTGTTAGTAGGACAGGACTCTGCCCAGAGCCTGTGGCACTCCCCCAGGAACCGGCCCTGTCTTGACATCAATCCGTTACTTAGGTGGGTTTACAGGATTACTTCCTAGTGGACAGAGGTGTCACCACCACCATGCATGATGTTGGAATCCCGAGGGTTCAAATATTCCCTCAGCCTTAGGACTGATCACTGCAACTCTGTGTTGAGTTCTACTGAAGCAACAGGATTACAAATTTCGATTTCTCCTTTGGCTATAAAATTCTAGGAAGTTGGTGATAGTATCGCCCTCATCTCTTTATGTCTCTCCTCATCCCTCCCCCAGTTTCTTATCCACAGTAGTCATTCAGTGAAAGTGTATAAAAATTGAATATAAACTTTCCTGGCTGCTTTGTACATAGGGACAAATGATTCACCTTCTCCCCCTTCCCCCACAGTTAGGTGATCAATCGTACATCAAAGTAGCAGTACATGCACAATAAAACTTCAAATAACTGAACTCCGACATGAGAGTTGTTGGATTTATAGATTTATATTTAAATATTATATTAAATATTAAAATATATTAATTATTAAATTATTAATTTATATTAATATTATATATTAATTATATATTATATATAATTATATTATATTTAATTATATTATTTATATATATTTATTTAATATATATTTAATTATATTAATTAAATTAAATTAGATTAAAAAATATATTTAATTATATTAATTATATATATTATATATAATATATATAATATATAATATTAAATATATATTATTATTTATAATAATAAGAATATATAATAATATATAATATTAAATATATTAAATATTAAATATAATATTTAAATTTATTTTTTAAATTTTAATAAATTTAAAATTTATTTAAATACATATATTTAAAATATATATTTAAATGTATATGATATATATAATATTCTAATATTAGACATATAGAATATTGGACATCTAGATTAGATATATTATATCTAATATATCTAGATAGAATATAATATATAATAAATATATAATATATTTATTGTATTAATTATGTATTTTATATATTAATATAATTAATTATTAATTAATCATATAATTAATAAATAATATTATTACCATATTATTATATATAAATTATCATATATTAAATTATAGTAGTAATAACTCGTGTTTTGCATTCTATTGCTGAAAAAGGAGGGAAATTGCATGAAAAATCTTTATGCCCTATATTTTTTAAAGAGTAATTTCTTTTTTGTTTTCTGCAATTATGGATCTATAGTAAGAATTCGTTATTGAAGGATGAACTTGAAACACCGAGAGTTTCTAAGTTATAAGATAAAGATTAAATTATTTTCTTTGATTAGAAAATCACACCAAAACACTTTAAAAATATTTTCAAGGAGGCTTGAAACATAAATTTCTGGTTATTCAAAACACATCAGTCTCAAACATTCTAGTTAATTGAGGTTTACTATGTTCTCTTTTCTCTGAAGTCTAGCTTCATTGTGGTTTCAGACCATGAGCATTTTGATCATTAGTTATTTGCTCAAGTCTAAAATCTGAATTTTTTGCCTAAGTACTTTACAAACTGTCTCTCTGAATCCTCACAACAAAGAAATGCACAGAACCTTTCTTTTTTTGGTGAGGAGGATTGGCCCCAAGCTAACATCTGTTGTCAATCTTCCTCTTTATGCTTGAGGAAGATTGTTGCTGAGCTAACATCTGTGCCAATCTTTCTCTATTTTGTATACAGGATGCCGCCACAGCATGGCTTGATGAGTGGTGTGTAGGTCCATGCCGGGGATCCGAATCCATGAATGCTGGGCAGCTGAGGTGGAGTACGCTTAACCACTACACCACCAGGCCAGCCCCCACAGAACCTTTTAAGAGGAAAATAATTTACATGGACTTCCAATGCTGAGGTCAATTATTTTTGATATCATATTTTATAATATGTATGGTGATAAAACTAGATTTAAATTGATAATATTTAGAGCTTTTATTAAAATAACAAAACAGAGACAAATTTAGGAATCCAATACAAATAAAGTTGCAAAAGTGTAATTTTATTTTATTTTATTATGTAATATTTGTAATTACATATTATGTAATATGTAATTATTATTATTTTATTTTTTATGTAAATTTATTTTATTTTACAAAAGTGTAATTCAGATGAACAATATACGCTTCATGTAATTGATGGTCTTGTTTGAACTTTGGGTTCAATATAGGAAAGAAATATTTATATTAACTTGATTCTTTTGATCTTAAGCACTATGGACCATGGTTTGAATCATTATCATTCTCAATATCATTAGTCTTCCTCTTAATCAATGATCTTGTTTTTAACATTGATCCAGTCATTTGAATAACACACCCCAAAACAATACTAAAAAGTTTTTAAAAAATTGTCTTATAACAAATCCTTCACTGTGGTTTGCTATTACTCTTACTGCTAACACCACACAAGATGGTATGTACTAACCAGGACCCCCAGGGTGAGTGTGGGCCTGACTGCTTTGGGTGGGTTCTTTGAGCCCAGTTTCCCTTTACTACCATCATACATTGTGTGATGGCTGGGTTTCCCCATCACTTTTCTCTACTTAAATAATTCTGAACCTCTAATTTGTGCTACTGGCCTCGAGGCCTTTTGGCTTTTCATGTGGTGAGAATGAGATTGTAAACACAAATAGAGCATGGGCACTGATGTTATCTGGTGGTGGTTATAGGCAGGTCATCCAGATAATCTCAATAAATGTTTATATTACACTTTTAAAATTTGCATTAAAGTGAAAATTCCAAATTGAATATTTCTAAGACAACTTTACAGAGGTTGACCTTTTAAGAAACATTTTTTAACAGCTTTATTTAGGGTATAATTCATATATAATTCACCAATTTAAAACGTAAAATTCAATGGTTTTAGTATATTCACGGATATGTGCCACCATCACCACAATCAATTTTAGGACATTTTAATCACTGGAAAAAAAAAATCCTGTACCCTTTAGCTATCACCACCCTATTCCTCCATCTTTCCCCTGCTTACTACACCAGCCCTAAGCAAACACTAACTTACTTTCTGTCTCTGTAGATTTCTCTATGCTAGATTTTCGTGTGAACAGAATCGTATAACATAGGGTCTTTTGTGACCAGCTTTTTTCACTTAGTATAACATTTTCAAGATTCATCCATGTCGTAGCATGTACTAGCACTTTATTCCCTTTTGTGGGCGAATAATATCCCATTGTATGGATATTCCACATTTTGTTTATCATTCATCAGTTGATGGACATTTGGGTTGTTTCCATCTTTTGTTTATCACGAATAATGCTGCCATAAACATTCATGTACAAGTTTCTGCTTGTACATATGTTCTCATTTCTCTTAGGTATGCACCTAGAAGTGGAATTACTGGGTCAGATGGTAACTCTATGTTTAATTGTTTGAGGAAGTGCCAAACTATTTTCCAAAGTGTTGCACCATTTTACATTCCCACCAGCAGTGTATGAGGGCTCCAGTTTGTCCATGTCCTTGCCAACACTTGTTATTACCTGAATTTTTGATTTTCATCATCCTAGTGGGTGTGAAGGGAAATCTTACTGTGGTTCTAATTCTCTCTTAAACTGTATTCAGTACTAATTTTGCTTGCCTATTTTTGTTTCATCATTTCTTGCTCTTTTTTTAAAAAAGCAAAATCATTCCTTTGTGTTTTACTTGAACATTCTAAACTTACTTATTTTAAAGTCTGCATTAGACCATTTCATAAATTATTTTCATCTGGAGCAAATTAATATTCTAATTATTTAGTCTTTCTTAGTATTATATTTCCTCAAGTATTTTGGAATTTCAGTGTGTAGGCTCATTTTCAGTTGGAGGTATTTGATTAAGACCCTCCCCACATTGTGCTCACATCTCTCTATCTAACACTTTGGTGGTGGCTTCACCTGGCTCACCACGTACCTCTATCCAGAACCAGAATTTATAACGGCATTTTGAGGACTCACCCTAATACTGGGGTATTGCAGATCCAGTTTGCGAGCCATCAGGAGACTTCATCAGGAAGCTGTATTTGGTCTGTAGACTTTCATCTTGTTAGAGGCACAGCCCTAGTTGTTGGTTAGTAGTTTCTTCCAGTCTTCTTTCACAGGTCACAGGTCACATGGTCAGAGAGGCCAATAATATAGAGGACTGAGAATGGAGGTGGAAGTGGGGAGAGAGCCCAACTTGCTCTTAACTTTAAATGTTGAAACTGTCACGTATTCACCAACTCCAGCTCTGCTCAGAGCTTTCTGCTTCTTTTGTTGTTTTTGGTCTACAAAGATGTTTATTTTATTTTTGTACCCGGTTAAAAAAACTTTTCTATTTTATCTTTCCTTTTTATGTGGTTGGAGCAGAGGGGGTGTATTAAAGTGTGGACTCCCTGTGTCATGTTGACAGGAAGTCTTGCTTCACTGAAGGAGGGAAAAGCAGGGGTCTGGGGTAATCTTGCAGCAGAAGCTAAAGAGAGTTAACAGTTCTCCAGGTAAGGAAGTAGAGTGGATATTTTGTTTTTGCCTTCCCAGCATTCTTTGTCACATTAGGTAACCCCAGCTCTCCTTGGGACTCTCCCCTCCCCTCTGACATCAGTCATTATGATTTGGGATTTGGCTCATCCTACCCCCACAGCATCAGTATGTGAGTCAAGTTCTGGCCACAGTAATTGGTTCAGGGATGAGCAAATAATCTAAGTTGCCCAATGAGATCCCTTCCTGTTATTTTTCTATCAGGAAAAATATCCATTTTTCTTTTCTTATCTCTGCTTCCCAGATTCTCACCTGTAAAATGGAGAGTGAATAATAATGTCTGTTTTATGGAGAATCATGGGCTAGGAATAAATGGAAAAAGGAAAATAAAGCATTTAGTACAGAGCCTGGCACATGTTGGCTAGGATCACCATCACTGTTGTTATGATTTCATGTGAAATTTAGAGGAGAGAGAATTCACCTTGGACTGGTCTGATTTATGAGGGATTCATACAGAAGGAGGCATTTTAAGTGGATCTTAAAGATAAGTAGGTGTTTGATGGAAAGGAACTGGGAAAAAGCATTCTACAGAGGTAGAAGTAGACAACATGGCAGTGGGTCGCAGGGACTGTGAGGAGGAGGGTCAGGTAAAAGCTGAGGGTGCATGTGACAGTGGAGCACATGTAGGAACCTTGTTGGAGCCTGAACAAAGGAGTTGGGACTATGTTTTGCAAGTATTGGGAAACCAGGGAAGATTTTGGATTGGAAAATAATATGACTGACGTGGGATGGCTTATAATGAAATAACTCTTCTATAGGCAGAGGGGAAGTCAGCTATCACCCCATGTGCTCCTTCACTGTAACCTCTTGATGAATTAAACCCCAAACACAAAGCAAAAACACACACAGGAGATGGTCCAGGAGCAAGAAGGAAGAAAGTGAAGCAGGAAATCATTTTCCTCCTCCCCCACTGGACTCAGAGCCCAGGCTTCAGGCATTTGTGTATTAACCAAGTCAGCTTTCCTCTACCTCTAGACCATGTACTCTGAGTGTGTGTGTATGCTTATACACACACATACATGTGTATTTTTAGCAGTGTGTAAGTTTGTAAAAAATTACGTTTTTCATACAAATTTGTGATTTGTACAAAATTACAGAGCAATTTTGGTGATTTATGAATTTAGTGTAGTCAGTTGCGTCCACATCCCTTTTACTACTCTTTCCTTAAAAAAATAGATCATTGTGGGGACTCCAGCAAGATGTGGGCAAACCAAACGTAGCCTCCTTTGAAATATCTGAAGACATGGCGTCAAATGCTAGACTGGAGCAGTGATTTTTCCCTTTTGGAAATGTGTTCCACACTTTACACAATTGTCATTATTCCCTGACCCCGAGCCTGCGTGTCAGTGATGTTTATTATCACACTAGTGCTATTGTTTTGCTTCTGCTCAGTTCCATATATTGATTTTCATTCCCTACTTGGCCCCTGTGGGCATTTTAGCTTGTGACTCATGGATAAAACCAATTTTGATTTTTCCTTCTGAAGTTGAATTTTTACAGGTATTTCTTCTAAGCAGTATAAGACAAGCTAAAAAACAGCATTAATTATCTTAAATACTGGTCTACCAAGGTCAGACCAACTCTTGGTTGTAACTCATGCATACCACTTTCCTTGGCCTGGCAAATTTTGTGCATTCATTGAGAAAGGGGATCTGCCAGGAGTTGTTTTCTATCTGATGGCAGGCCAACAGATGCTGCGAAATTATGCCATCACGTGCCAAGTTGTCACCTCTGCATCCTTGTTTATCAGGGAGTTCATTGTAGAAATCCCCTGTCTGCTGTTATGTCATATTTACTTGCTCAGATAGATAAAGGATCAGGCCCAGATGAACAAATTTTTAGGAAGGTGCTATTTTTACCCAATTCCCTAAACCACATATGAGTGACAAATATTTCCATAGGATTAATGAATAGGTGTTTCAGTCTCCTCCACCCTTATTAAATACTAGCTTTTTCTTTCATTCTTGGAACTCTTGAATTTGTAGATGAGAAACATTTTCCATATGTAATGATTCCAAGGACTTTTTAACCTATTAGATTTTGTTACATATATTGGTCACTCTTTTAAAGGATTGTTTCCAATCTAACCAAGAATCAAATAACCCCCAAACCGGGTACTCCTTCGTTTAGAATAGTTTCATATTTTTGAGTAATATACACAGAGACTATTTCTTGATAAGATCAGGAATTGACCAAGGGAATCATGTAGCTTTAGCCATCCTTGTTTTTATCATTTGCCAAAAAAATTTTCTTAGCTTCATAGAAACCACATAGAAACCAAATGACTTGGTTTTCTTTCCACTTCTCTAGGCAAGAAACCAATTTCAGTTTCCATGGACACCCAGTTGAGCAACAGTAGTTAGATCTGTAAAAACTGCTATCTGACTTGGAGTCTGATGGTGACCTACCCATCAGCACTGGGATGGCAATTCAGGCTTGACCTCTAAGGGGCTGATATGTATAAGATTGCACGTGAGAATTTGGCACAGTTCCAAGTTACTGTCCCTGGTGGTTTACCAGTTTCCTAATTTGTGGAGGTTCACAAATTGTTATGGATCTTGTCTTAATATCTGGGTGGTTAGAAAGCTCCAAAATAAGATAGTGAGAATGGTAATAAGACAGGTCTGGTTGAAATAGATTTACTTTCCATTTGGTTAAGCAAGAGGCCTTCCATACTGATGGCTACATTAACTCATTTAAGAAATAATACATATTTGGAAATCTTTGTGGAAAGCCCAAAATACACTTGAAATGAGAGATGTCATAGACTTATGTTTTAGTACATATGAAGGATAACTTTGAATCTAGGCAGTAACCAGAAAATCTGCCCCTTCAGGCTCAGCAGAAATATAAGGAAAGATTGAATTGAATTGTTCTGTATCATGTACTAATTCTCCAGGGCGTGTTCTCTTCTAGCCTAGGATAGAATGAATGATTGTTTTAAAAGTTTAATCTGGTTTCCAGGTTCGAATATGTTGTTCTTTGCGTTTGCCTGCATTGGGTGAAATTCTCCACTTCCCAGTTGCTCCAAAATTAACAAATTAAAAATTGGATCTTGCAGACCATTAATTACTGTTGGAACGTTGAGAAAGAAAGGCATTAAGAAATAGTGAAAATGATACTTTAATAGGTAGTAGGGGACACAGCTCTGCCATAAATGTGCTAGACCATTGTAGATGTGACAGTTCTCTTTTCTTACTCTCTGTCTCCTCATCTGTAAAGGGAGGGGTGGTTGCTAATATTCCTTCTAGCACTAATGAAAAATCAACTTCTACTACTCAATGAAAAATCAATTTTAATTTCACATAAAAAACAGAGGCCATGTTACATTCTTGAGAAATCTAGCTCTTTACAGGAATAAAACCTTCAAGTTCATGGCCACAGGGAATTAGATGAAAGAATTGATCTTGTACTTTCCAAAAATGCCTCTAATCACTTCTTTTTCTCTTTGTACTATGGAAGGTTTCCATGAATACCATAGAAAATGGGTTCCTGGAAAAAAAAGAGTGGGTATTTCTCAGAGACTTTTATTTTTGGTTTGCTTCTAGGAATTTGAGATAGACAAACAAGAAATGGAATTTAAAACGTAATGTCTTTTTTTTTAAGAAGAGATAGTAGTAGATGGTAGTTAAGTTTTGTGGATGTATAATGAACTGATGATTTGAGGTGATACATTTTGTCATTAGTAAAAATTGCCTCAGGAACAGGAGAAAGATTTAGGAGAAATGTTACAGAAACTTATAGCTTTACAAGCTCAGAGACTGACACATGTACATACCACAGTTCCTTGTCAGCTCCTTCATCGTGTGCAATTTTCCATCTTGGTCAAGTAACCTGGGCAGATAAAGAGGGAAAGGCGTTCCAGGTAGAAGTTCATGTTCATTATTCTGATTATGATGATGGTTTCTCAGGTACATTCATAGGTCAAAACTTAGCGAATTGTACACTTTAAATATGTGCAGTTTATTATACTTTAATAAAGCTTTTACAAAAAAATAAGTAATGTGTATGTTCAAAAATTAGAGAATGATTTAATCTGTTATTTAACAGTAAATTTTTTAAACACTGTTTATCTTTTAAATATCATGTTTTTGAAGACTAATGTCATTGGAAAATGCCCATAATATTCAGAGGCAAGTACAGTTCTGATTTGTAATGGTTCATTAATAAATATTTGTTGAATGGTAAATGAATGATGTAGTGTTAATTGAAAAAAGCAAGATACAAAAAATGCATATATAATTTAATATGATCCCAATTGTGGTAACTCTCTCCTGTCTCTCATGGCTGAAAGGAAATACCCCAAAATGTTAAAACTGGTTGTGTCTGTTAGGTGGAATGACATATGATTTTTATTTTCCTTCTTTTGCTTTTGGGCTTTTCTAAAGTTGAGCTTCCATTATTTTCATAAGCAGACAAAAACCTAGCAAATGCTCTTTTGAAAGATTCTTGCCCACACAGGGGAAGTCCTTGGTACAAATATTTTTAGAAAATATATCAGCCCAATGGAGGCACATAGCATCTTTTCCTGCACTTCTTGCACAGTCACATGCTACCAAATGCTGAGGGATTTTAGTGTGGCACAGTGGATGTGCTGGAAAGAAAGACTGTTATACCAGCTCCAGCCTGTAGCCGGCTTGTGATATACAGCCTAGAAAGGCCTACTTATAAATATGTTTTATGTCGCCTTAGGAGTTCACTTACCTTTGTCACTCCACCACTAGCGGTCCCTTGATAAAACAAGGTCAAAGACAAGGAGGATAAATTCCCTGGGTCGCTCCCAGCACGGCTCTGCCAGGAAATGTTCACCAAAGATGTCCTAATGAGAAAAGGAGAGCAGTTGCATGTGGGTGTTCCTGTGAAATGTAGATAATTCCTCAGTCTTGTCCAGTCAGTGGTGAGTCTTATCCACTTTTGACTTCTTTCCTCCTTGAGTCAGAGAGAAAACCAGGGTAGATCTCAGCCTCAGGGGCGAGGGCAAGGGAGTAAGGCTTGTGAAAGTGAGGGTCAAAGATGCCGAGGAGTTGGGAGGGCTCTCATGCACAAGGACATGCCTTTATTACTGTCCCCCCAAATATGAGGGACATTTGTCCTGTGAGGCTTCCATTCTGCTTTTCTGCCTGTGTGGAGAAAGCAGTGACTGGATGCTGTCTGCAGTGAGCTGGGATTTGGCGGGAGGAGGTGGGGCTGGGGCCTGAGGGAGAGATGTTGGTGAGACTCATGGCAGCCCTCAGGCCCCGCTTTGTCAGGACGTTGGGATTCTATCTTACAGCCTGAAACATGAACATTAAAAATAAAGTGTCCAGTGACATGAAAATTAAAAATAAAACGGAGCTCTAGCTTGAGGCGTGCAGGGCCCAAGATGCTGCAGACCCTGGGAGCAGCTCGGAGGTGGTGAATAATAGCTCTTCAAGTTTGCAATAAAAATGGCCTCCAATAAAACTACATTGCAAAAAATGGGAAAGAAACAGAGTGGAAAGAGTGAAAAAAGTCAAAGAGGCAGAGCCTGAAGAATTTGTATTGGAGAAAGCACAGACCGACACGTAGTGATGGGAAGGTAGACTCTTTCTTGAAGTGGAAGGTACTACAGATGCTGACAATATTGGAAACCTAAAGAAAGTTTTGATTGTCCAAAGTTAATTGAAACATTTCTTAATTCTCAAAGAACGGGTAAAGGAAAAGATGGTACAAAAAGAAAATCTTTATCTGACAGTGAATCTTATGATAGCAAATCAAAGACAAGAGATGCTGCTGACAAATCAAGAGGCTTTACCAGAGGTCTTGATCCTAACAGAATAATCGGTGCCTCAAACAGCAGTGGAGGATTAATGCTTCTCAGGAAATGGAAAGATTTAGATGAGGTAGACTTGGTGCTGGCAGAAGAGGCAAATATGAAATGTTCTCCAACTGTAATTGCTTTTTGTGAAGAGGGATGAACTTGGCATTCCTGTCCAGAAAATGGAGCTCAATAATTGTTTGCCTTGTTATATATACAGATTATATATAAAACCTGGGTCTTGGTGTTTTGATTTATTGGTGTGAAGAGATACCTACATTCTAACGAAAATCAAGTTTGGTATGTTCATTTTGAAGTAGTATTGGGGGAATTGGGGCTTTTTTGCATCTATAACACTGGTCACTTTGAACAAATAAATAATGCTTTCTTAGTTTCTTCCTTTATCAGAAAAGAACATTTGATACCATGGTATATTATTTCCTCTGCATTGGAGAACAGCTTTTCTGAATGTTGGGGAAAATCTCCATGGTCATTACTCAATCAGAATTTATTTAACTCATATATGCCTAAGCACCATTCTGGGTTTTTGTTTATTTGTTTTTGTGTGTGTGTGTATATACATAAAATACTTATGTAAATGGTTTCCATTTCTTTCTTTCTTTTTTTAAACATTCACCAAAACAAAAGGGCCATTTCACAGCCGTGGATAAGCCCATGTTTCTGGGATGCCATCATTCTGAGCAATCTAAGAAGTAAATCATTTCAAGTTAAATTGAAAATTTTTCCTGAAGCCTTAATCTTTCAAATGAAATAGATGATTTTGTAATTAATTGAACTACTTAAATATAATGTAAACAACTTGGACAATTTAAAAGCAGCCATATCAGAATCCATATCTCTATTTACAGTCATATAAATGTAAGTTTATTTGCAAAACCCCTGACAGGAAAATTTTATCTCTACCAACAACCTCCCCACCCAGATGAGAAAAATAGACAAATCCTGGTGTTAATTAGTCAAGTAAGACTTAATTAAATGGATGTTTAAAGGTTCCTTCTGGTGAACCATTTCTTTACAAGAAGTTTAAATTGCCGTGCTATATTAACTAAAAGGTCCATGTTGAAGACTTTGCTCATGGAAAACTAATCAGATGGTTAGCGATGTTGGCAATTTAGGACCTGCTGGAATTAATGGGTGAACAAACTTTTGTAATCTAAATTATTGATCTACAAGTTTTTTCTCTAACCCTAACTCATTCCTTACATGTAGGCTCAATCTTTTCAGTATTTGGGTTATTAGTTCAGCTGAAGCCCGGAAAAACAATAACTTTGTAATAATCAGAATGTTATCCAACTATATATTTTTACTTTATTGTAAATACTGATGAATAGTGGTCAATGAATAGTTTGAGATCAAAAAAATAAAATAAAATGAATATGCAAACTTCCATTTTTGAAAATCATCAGTAGCTTATAACATTTTAGCTTTTCATTTCTTCCTTTGTTGATTATTTAGAGTTATAAGCAAACGCTTGAAAATGTATTTCTTTGGAAGTCCCATTGTAATCCTTTTGCTATGGGAAAAATCTCACCTTTAATTTATCAGTCAGCAAATTTATCTTCAGGTAGTTATTTTAAGTATTTTGTGCCCCCCCCCCCCCGATTTCCCTAGAATTTTGAGGAGGACCTTTGGTCCCTCCATCACAGCTCTTCAGCCTCCTGGAGCTGACGCTTAGCCTCTGCACCTCCTCAACCGGCTCATCAGGCGGCAGAAGCTACCAGCATAGAGTAAAAACTGTGGGAATCCATTTCCTATTTCCCGCTTAGAGTCAGTGGTGGTGAGTGGAATAGCGAGGAAGGAGAGTTTTCTATCTAGGAACAAAGTTTTAGGCATCACAGGCAAGAATTATATATGCTTTTTTCCTTAGAAACTTTGTCATACATTTGGATTAAGTTCTAGAATGCCATGATGATGGTGTTTAACCACTTATTTGTGGTTAAGTAAGTTTCAGTGGCTCAATTGGGCATTGAAATTCTTGAAAGTCGGTATACATGTGTATATGTATGTTATGTATCTATTGTGTATCTATTTATATGCTATTTTTCTATATAAAACTTTTGTTCAACTAATCATTTAGCCTGAACCTTTGATTAGCGGAATGACATATTCCTTAATTATGCTTGATAAGCAGAACAGTTTAAATTTGAAAGAATACAATGATGTAGGAGAGTTACAGGTTCATAGATAATGTTTTTTTCAATCATGTCACCATAGTATAAAATCTGATCATTGATCTGAATTCTCTTATTTTACTAATTGTCCCAACATTTAGTTGAACAATAGCTAACTCATAATTTCCTCAATAAGACTATTATAGAATCATTCAATTTTGTATGGACAGTAGTTGTTTCATAAGTAATTTAAGTCCTTTCAGTATTTAAAAAAAATGTCTTTGTACCCCAAGTGAGTGCCATATATTTGTGAATAAATAATTAGTGAAATTCTGAATGTGTTTTTAATTAAAATATGCTTTTAAGACACTCTTGAGAATTTGAAGAATGATCTTAGTATATATCAGCATCAAAAAAGAGATATCCACAATTATCGGAGGAGGGGATCTTTCTAGAGTCTGCAATAAAAGCATTTAGCAACTCTGAAATAAAATCTGGGCAATTTAGGTCTTGGAAATTATTTTTAGAATACACTTAAAATACTATTTTCAACATTTAAATCCAAAGAATTATTTCCAGCAACAGTTTACTAAGGTACACTTGTCAATAGATTACTGTTTTTTTTAAACAGTTTTAACGCAGATGAGAAGTTGATTGTTGCATTAGTTTTTGAGTTCTGAGGATTATAGATATGGGACATTTATACTATCTTGCACACACAGAGGAAAAAAGTCATTTTGAAACAGAAATCTGGTTCATTCCATAAGCATGCCATTAATGCATGATTCAAGATGTCATAGTTTGGATGAGATAATCAAATTCCTTAGATGAAACAACTGAAAGCAGCTGCTCCTTTAAGAATGATTTAGAGATATGTAAATTGAAGGGGAGAAAAAAGAGATGAGTATAAGGATATTACTGAAAATGCAAAATGATTAAAAATCATTATTATGACTATTGGGACAATTAAAAAAAATTGTGCTTGTTTGCCTTTCAGAGAACTACCTCCAAATGAAAGTACAGCTCTAGTTCTACCATTAACAAGTACATATTTGATATTGACAGATGTCCATGCCATCATTTTGCGACTATGAATTTCAAACCCTTGGGAATCATCATAGAACAAGTGAACTAACATTCCTTGAAAATCCCAGTCCAAGAAAGTTTGTTCTCAATAATAACCATTCATGTTTATAAAATGCCTTTCCTTTAACTCTTAAGACTCTGTGTATAGATGTGTTTAAATATGCATGGTCATTTATCACTGTCTTCATACATCATAGCCCAAATGTTTCAATTCCTTGGACATAATGCAACTCTTGATTTCATACATGAAAATACAATCTCTGCTCTTGCCACACAAATTGCCTATGAATAGCACCTTCTTATTTATGCTCCTATACTGCTTGTGCTGAAGGATTGTTAATGCAATCTTTTCTTAAAGCAATGTTTTAAAAATTCTTTAAAAACAAAACACCTGTGTTTTCTGGCAGGACAACAATGTATCAGCCAAAATAGCTTTACTTAATGACTGACTGTGGTTAGCTAGCGCCCCATAATTCATTTCATAATTGGAAAAAAATGTAACATTTGCTGACATCATCTGAGTGCTGATCTGGACCCATCGAACAGGGAGTTCTCCAACAAAAACGATTTCATTTTCCACTTCACAATTCAGGAAGAATTTAGGATTAGGGCATACATGGAGTCTAGAAATGATTTTCATTTTCAGGATTTTAGCTCAAAATTTGGACAGGAAGGAAGACTGGACATAGTTTAATTTCCAAGGCAAAATTTCATCTGTAAAATCTGACTTCCTCTTGTGCATATTGACACCAGTCTGAGATCAAACACATTAAGCTCTGGAGAGAAAATAGTGGTAGGAATGAAAAATCGAATTGGTGAGGAGATAGAGTTACCATAAGTTCTGTTCTGAGAGAGTTTCTTAAATAAATATGTACTCACTTGATTCTTGCCTACCTGGAGCTCCAGTTTGTTTGAAAGTCTGCAGTGCAAAATATGCATGGACTGCATCAATGATTATTTAAAAGTGATGCCCTACCAGTTGTAGTGGCATTATTTGATACTGATATGGTAATGGGTTCAAAATTTTATACACTGTACTGCAAATATGGGTAAGGTATATCTAGCCTAATCTTTCTTAAGAAAGCTCATATTTATATCAGAGAGGAGATAGAGAAACTTATTTTTAAAGTTACCATCTTCAATATTTTTCTCTTTTCTCATTTAAACACTGTCTCATGAATACCCTTAATTCTCTCTGCTTTTTTTGGCTGGACTTGCCTCCAAAGTCATGACCTGCATTAAACCCATCTGTCTGCTTACCCTGTGCTGGCATCTGAGCAGCTGAAATGGCTGAAAAAAAATACACAACTGTGTGTGCTGGTTTCTCTTTCAGTTCCACAGCCACAAATCTCAGATGGGCACACAACATGTCCAGAATCTTACTAAACTTTGTAATATTTTCACCATCCTCAATTCCTGACTTAGTTTGCTCAGGCTTCCATAACAAAATACCATAGACTAGGTGGCTTGAGCAACAGAAATTTATTTCTCACAGTTTATTTCCCACAAAGGCAGGGAAGTCCAAGATCAATGCCAGCCAATTCCAGTTTCTCGTGAAGGTCCTCTTCTGGCTTGCAGGTGGCCATCTTCTTGCTGTGTTCTCACATGGCAAAGATTTTCTCTCTCTCTCTTCTTATAAGGCCACAGTCCTATCAAGTTAGGGCCCCACTTAACCTTAATTACTTCCTGAAGACCCTATCTCCAGATACAGTCACATTGGGGGTTAGGGCTTCAAAATACGAATTTTGGGGAGACACAACTCAGTCCATAGAAATTCCCAAATAATCATTTCACTCATTCTCTTTGAAACTCTTACATTACTCAGCCTCTCCCCTCCCCTCACTGCTCCCTATAAGCTTATCTTATATTTATCAGGAAAATAGAAGAAATTGGACAGAAACTCCTTCATCTTCCCCCATGAAAACGGCCAGCCTACTTGCATCCTTACTCTTCCTCTTTGACTCCCTTCTCATTACTGTGAATGAAGTGGCTTGGCCCAGGTCAAAAGACAACCTGGTCAAAGGCCAACATTGTGTTCCAGATCCTTTCCAGTGACTTAGTTTCTATAATTATCCCCTCTCTCTCAGATCCATATGTTCTTGGAATTGCTGTTCCATTTCTCTGCTGCTCTTCATAAACATTTTCTTCAAAGAGTTATATGGAGTTGCTACCCTTACTTTTTCAACTTACATTCTCTGCTAACCTACCTCAAATTGACACCTGTCCCTACAACTTCATTGACTTTGGACTATATTCCAAACACTAATGGCCATTCTGCCATTCCTTGCTTGCTTGCCCTCTCAGCAGTATTCAATAAAGTTGATCACTACTTCTTTTTTTAAATTAATTAATTTATCTACAAAATTTTTATTGTGGCATGAACACTTAACATGAGATCTACCTTCTTAGCAGATTTTTAAGTGTACAATATAGTGTTGTCATCTGTAGCCACAATGTTGTAAAGCAGATACCTAGAATTTATTCATCTTCCTTCTTGAAACAGTTACTTTTCTTGGAGTCCATGACACCATACTCTCCTGGTTTCCTTCTATTTCATTGGCTGCTTCTTTTTAGTCTCCTTCATGGGCTCCACATTCTCCTCTGCCTGAATGCTAAAGGTATGAGTGCTCCAGGGTTCTATCTTGGTCTCCCTTCTTTTCTCCATCTATACAGTTTTTCCAATCAACCTCATTCAGTCCCACACCTTTAAATACTATTTGTATGCTGATGATTTCCAAATCTTTATGTTCATCTCTGACCTCTCCTTGAGCTCCAAATTATAAATCCAGGTCCCTATTTGACATCTCCCCATTAATTTTTAAAGAGGTATCTCCAATGTAATGTGCCCAAACTAGGATTTTACTTGTCTTTCTCAAGTCTAAATCTACTGGGTCTTTTTCTCAGTACATGGCATTACTATCTACCCAGTCGCTTAAGTCAAAAATCTAGGAGTCAACATTGGTTCCTCTCCTTTCCTCATTTATCCTCACATCTAAACACTTAGTAAGTCCTGCTGACTTTACCTCTAAAAGTATTCTGAAAACTTCCACTTTTCTCTGTTTCTACTGCTACCATTTAGTCCAAGCCACCCAGAGTCTCTCCTCTGGACTAGCTCCATAATCTGCTAACTATACCAGAACTCCCTCCTGTTCCCCACCTCCAGTATAAGTGGAAATCCCAATGGAATGGCTACAGGTAGCCGGAGTGCTTTTTAAAAATAAAAATCACATCATAACCCTCCCTTTCTTAAAATTCTTCTAGTGACTTCTCATCAAGATCAGAATAAAACCCAAAGTCTTGACCTAGAAAACTCTAGGGTTTGCAGCATTTTCAGTGTATTCTATGAGGGAATTAAACTCTGCAAAATGCACCATTAAGTATGATGCTAGTTGTGAGTTTTTCATAAATGCCCTTTATCGGGTTGGGTAAGTTCCCTTCTATTCCTAGTTTGAGTGTTTTTATCCTGAAAGAGTGTTGAATTTTGTCAAATACTTTTTGCTGCATCATTTGACATAATCATGTGGTTTTGTCCTTTATTCTATTAATAAGGTATATTATACTGATTGATTTTCATGTGTTGAACCAACCTTGTGTTACTGGAATACATTCCACTTGATTATGATGTATAATCTTTTTAATATGTTGCTGAATTTGGTTTGCTGGTATTTTGTTGAGGAGTTTTTTGTTTTCTCATGACGTCTTTGTCTGCTGTTGGTAGCAGAGTAATATCGACCCCATAGAATGAGTTTGAAAGTGTTTCCTCCTTTTCTATATTTTGAAAGAGTTTGTGATAATAATTCATAATTCAATCTCTACTTGTTATAGGCCTAGTCAGATTTTCTATTTCTTCTTGAGTCAGTTTTGGTAGTTTGTATCTTTCCAGGCATTTGTCCATTTCAACGGGGTTATCTAATTTGTTGACATACAATAATTCACAGTATTCCCTTACAATCATTCTTATTTCTGTAAGATCAGAAACTTATCACTTATTTGAAAATATTACTTATTTTAGTAATTTGAGTCTTCTTTTTTCTTGGTAGTTTAGCTAAGAGGTTTGCCATTTTTGGTGATGTTTTCAAAGAACCAACTTTCATTGATCTTATCTATTGTTTTTCTATTTCTTTTTTTTTTTTTTTTTTTGGTGAGGAAGACCAGCCCTGAGCTAACATCTGTTGCCAATCCTTCTCTTTTGTTTGCTGAGGAAGACTGGCCCTGGGCTAACATCCGTGCCCATCTTCCTCTACTTTATATGGGACACCACCACAGCATGGCTGACAAGCAGTGTGTCTGCCCACACCCGGGATCCGAACCCATGAACTCCGGGCTGCCAAAGCATGAACTTAACTGCTATGCCACCAGCCAGCCTCCTATTCTCTATTTCATTTATTTTTGCTCTAATCATTATTATTTTCTTCTTTCTGCTTCCTTTGCATTTAGTTTTCCCAGTTTCTTAAAGTGGAAAATTAAGTTATTGATTTGAGACTTTTCTTTTTTAACAGGTATTTACTACTATAAATTTCTCTCTAGGCACTGTTTTAGCTGCATTTCATAAATTTTTGTATGTTCTGTTTTTATTTTCATTCATCTCAAAGTATTTTTAAATCTTGCTTTTGGTTTAGTCTTTTACCCACCGACTAGGAGTGTGTTGTTTATTCTCCAAATTTGTGAATTTCCCAAATTTCTTTCTGTTAGTGATTTCTAATTTCAATCCATTGTGGCTGGAGATCATACTTTGTATTATTTCAATCCTTTTAAATTTATTTAGACTTGTTTTAGGGTCTAACATATGGTCTATTCTGGAGAATGTTCCATGTGTACTTGAGAAGAATGTGTTTTCTGTTATTGTTGTGTAGAATGTTCTATAGATGTCTGTTAGGTCTATTTGGTTTACAGTGTTGTTTAAGTGTTCTATTTTCTTTCTTTTTGTTTTTTGAGGAAGATTGACCCTGAGTTAACATCTGTTGTCAATCTCCCTCTTTTTTTTTTCCTTTTTTCTTTTTTCTCTCAAAAGCCCCAGTACATAGTTGTATTTCCTAGTTGTAGGTCATGCTAGTTCTTCTATGTGGGATGCCACCTCAGTATGGCCCGATGAGCAGTGAGTAGGTCTGGGCCCAGGATCCGAACTGGCGAACCCCGTTCTCCAGAAGCAGAATGCACGAATCCAACAGTATGCCACCGGGCTGGCCCCAAGTCTTCTATTTTCTTGTTGATTTTCTATCTAGTTGTTCTATCTATTATTTAAAGTGGGGTATTGAAATCTCCAATTATCATTGTTGAATTGTGTATTTCTCTCTGTTTTTGCTTCACATATTTGGGGCTTCTGTTATTATGTGTATATATGTACATATATTTTTAATGTACATTAAATGTGCCATTTTAGGACCAAGATAATTAGTCATTTCATTTTAAATGCAATTATCTTGTTTGAAAAATTCTATAAAAACCACAATACACTCTCATTCTTATATTGTATATCTAAATCACCATAGTTTCCTATGACTCATTTAATAAACTCATAGAAAACAGTCATTAATTGGTCATATCGATTAAGTCTTTTACATTTCCAACTGAATTTGTAAACTTTGAGTTATGTTTCCATTTTGTTTCTTGGCTTGCCATCATTATAGGTTGTGTTTTTACCTAAAACAGACAATAAAAAAATTGCCTAGGCTGGCTCAGTGGCATAGTGGTTAAGCTTGCATGCTCCACTTCGGCGGCCCGGGGTTTGCAGGTTCAGATCCCAGGCGTGAACCTATGCACCACTCATCAAGCCACACTGTGGTGGTGTCCCCTACACAAAATAGAGGAAGATGGGCACGGATGTTAGCTCTGGGCTAATCTTCCTCAGCAAAAAGAGGAAGATTGGCAACAGATGTTAGCTCAGGGCCAATCTTCCTCACCTAAAAAAAAAATTACTTAGGGGCCGGCCCAGTGGTATAGTGGCTAAGTTTGTGCACTCTGCTTGGGTGGCCTGGGGTTTGCGGGTTCAGATTCCAGGTGCGGATGTACACACCGCTCATCAAGCCATGCTGTGGAGGCATCCCACATACAAAATAGAGGAAGATTGCCACAGATGTTAGCTCAGGGACAATCTTCCTTAAGCAAAAAGAGGAAGATTGGCAACAGATGTTAGTTCAGGGCCAATCTTCCTCACACACACACATACAAATCATCTAGATCTAGGAATCTAAACAAGGTCATCTAGAGTCTCTCTCTCTCTTTTCTCCATTTATTCCATCACTTTGTTGGCTTCTTTTTTGAGTGGATACATTTTTCTAAACCAAGAGGAAAGAGAGCACCTCTTTCCAATGGTTTCAACATCCCAGGATTAAGTCTCACACCTATCTCAGAATGAATCAGTGTGACCAGAGATATTGAATGTTTGATTACCATGACTGAACAGACCTGGGACCTAGACCCTCTGTGAAGCTGGTGGTGGAATCATACCCAAACACTAACAGGGACTGAGAGTTGGGGAGGAGTGCTATGTCAAAAAAAAAAAATTGAGGTGCTCTTATCAGAAGAAAGAAGAGATGTTAAGCAAGCAAAAACGACAGATGATCAATGTCCCTGATGTGTCAGATCATAAGAATCACCAGAATGAGTGTTAAAAACAGAGATTCCTGGGCCCTACCCCAGTCTTATTGAATCAGAATCATTTAGAGGAGTTTTCCAAGAGTTGGTGTTTTTAATAGAATTAATGACCCCTCCACTTTAGTTAATACTTCTGCTACAATGTAAAGAAGTAATTGGAATATTCTCTTTTCCCATCTATCTTAAGATATACTTCTCAGCTAGGTTACACACCCAAGCTAAAGAGGAGTAAGCAATTATTTATTTGGTGAGGAAGATTGTCCCCGAGTCAACATCTGTGCCAATCTTCCTCTTGGATGTGGGATGCCGCCACTGCATGGCTTGATGAGCAGTGTGTAGGTCCACACCTGCGATCTGAACCTGCGAACCTGTGAACCTGCAAACCCCCGGGCCGCCAAAGCAGAGCATGTGAACTTAATCACTATGCCACTGGGCCAGCCCAAGGAGTGAACAATTATTTAATCGCAGGGAAGGTTGTATAGATATGCACTTGAAATTGATATGGTGATGATCTGAAACAGATATTGATATTCCTTTAAACTATTAGGGAATTACTAATCTTTTTGATTTCTGCAGTGTAAAACCAATGACATGTTTTATTTTAACAAGAAAGGAAAAATTAAAACAAAACAGAATTCTTCTAACTCAACTCTTTTCTCCCCTAAAAGGCAAAAATAGATAAACGGTGCACACTGGATTCACTAAGAGGAGAGTATCTTTTTCGTGTCTTGAAATATACCCACACTCGTCATTACTAAACATCTGTTTAGGCTTTATCACTATAGAGAAGACAACCTCAGCAGATTGAAAAGTCAGAGAGAGCACCATTAAGTTATTTGCCGGACATATGTCACCTATGTTGGCTGATTTAAATGTCTGATGTGTGAAGTGGCTCTGAGAATGGTGGTTTACTGCCTCCCTTGCACTTTCATGAAGATGTGTTGGCTTCTCTGGACTCTATGTACTTTGTGGATCTGAGTTTTAAAGCCAATATGTAACAATGTCAAATGAATTTAAGCTATAACATATATTTATGTACAATTAGCACCATGGAGCTCATGTGCTTTGAAATGCTCAATAGCAATAACAGTAACAACAACAACCATACCAACGGCAATAAATTGAAATTAAAAATAACATTCATTGAGTATTTCCTACATACTTACTGTTGTGTCTAACACATTACATGGATAATCACATTAAATCCTTACAACAACCCTATGAGGTAGTTGCTATTATTATCCCTATTTTATCATGAAGAAGTGGAAGTACCAAGTATTTACCTAAGTTCACACAGCTATAAAATGGCTAAGACAAGTTTAGTAGTCTGTCTCCCTCCACATCTACTTACTCTTTCTTCTTTGTGACTAATGGGTTTACAATGCCAGTGGGGATGTGTCCGGTGGTAATGTGTTCAGTTGACACATAGAAGGACAAGATTAGCAAGATCATTTTTTAAATACATTTTTTAAAGATTTCTTTTTTTTCCTGAGGAAGACTAGCTAGCCCTGAGCTAACATCAGTTGCCAATCCTCCTCTTTTTGCTGAGGAAGACTGGCCCTGGGCTAACATCTGTGCCCATCTTCCTTTACTTAATATGGATGCCGCCACAGCATGACTTGACAAGTGGTGCATTGGTCTGTGCCCAGGATCTGAACCTGTAAATCCTGGGCCACCAGAAGCCGACTGCATGAACTTAACCGCTATGCCACTGAGCCAGCCCCTAAAGATTTATTTTTATTTATTTATTTTTTCCTCCCCACAGCCCCAGTACATAGTTGTATATTCTAGTTATAAGTTCTTCTAGTTTTTCTATGTGAGCTGCTGCCACAGCATGGCTCCTGACAAGTGGTGTGGTTCCATGCCCAGGAACCGAATCCGGGCCACCAAAGCGAAGCAAGCCAAACTTTAACCACTAGACCATCAGGGCTGGCTCAGGATAATCTTATGTATGACTGAGTCAATGACCCTGAGTTCATTAACTTGGTGCTCCACTCAGCTAAATGAGGTTAGCATAGACTTGGGTGTTTTGGAATACTTGGAAGTGATTAAAGCCTTGCCTCTGGGTTGAAGGCTCCTGGGCTCGGAAAGAACAGCCTTTAGGAGGCCCTGCTGTTGGTATGGGATAGATATATTAGATTCACAGAATAAAAGAATGAACATGGAAGTAGAAACCTGCACCCTTTAGGTTTAATAAAGCAAGAACTGAACTCATTCATTTATGGACACTACCAAGAAATCTTCATTTATTCAATCTGTGTCTCCAAGGAACAATTTTCATAAAATGTTCATCTCTATATTAATTTTATTTATTTAAAAATTATGGTGGATTGTTCAAAAACATTTCTTGATCTTTTTATTAGCCTCTCAGAAAGTTAGAAGCAGCCCTGTGATCTCCAAAATTGGTTTGAATTAGATGCACAGTTATAAGTCCATCAATTTGGAGAAAGATTTGAAGTTTACAACACTGGTTTATCATCCTTTTATAACCTTTTATAACACGTATCAACAAAAGAAAAAGGGAAAGCCTGCCTCAACAATCCTATGCAAAGAACCTCCCTGTTTGTTTTTTCTTTAATTATTGTCAGTCCTTGAGAAATGTACATATCTGTTGCAATAAGCAGAAGTTGTGGCATGCTCTGTGAAGATGGGCCAAACCTCCTGCAGGACTGTGTGAATGGAATTCAGTACACATTGCAGCCTAAAAATATTGTAAGAGCATTCCATTCTTCTCATGTGACTTTTCTTCTCTCTTATTCAGCTGTACTCAGATCTCTGTGGGGAGCAAGTGAGAGTGTGTGGATTCAATGAAATGTAAAAGCAGTGGCTTCCAGAGAGCCTTCTTTCCATCCTTTAAGGTCTTCATTTGTCTACAACACTTGATAGATCAGTTTAGTCCAGAATTCACTGATAGAGGAGAGGTATTGACTTGCCCTATTGTGTAAACATAGAAAGCCCCAAATCAAAACCCCTGCCAGTGACCCTAAGCCCCAAGCTCAAGGAACTATGGGATTGAGACAAGAAATTGTGAGAGTCAACAATAGCACTGACAACCATATGTTATTGAGTCAGACTGATTGGAAATTAAAGCACCAACCCCAGAGGAAAATTTGTAAAGAAATCAGGGAGTGTTTGGGTGCTCTCTACTCTTGATCTCTTGTTCTTGCCTTGACTGGATCATTATTAGCAAAGACAAGCAGAAAATCTGCAAAATACTTTTGTAAGCTCTTCTCCCTTTAAAAAAGTTGTCACTGACTAAGGTCCCATGTGAAAAGCCAGGATGGGACTTGGACAATTTATATTAGGTTTTGCCTCTACCTCTGAATTGATGTGACTTTAGGAAATTCATATCACCTCTGGATGTCTCTATTTCTTAAATTTACAAAAAGTGAGGTAATCATATCTTCTTCCTAATCCTCCAAGACAGTTATCAATCAAGCTGTGGACGATGATGTGTTGAATTCTGAGCAAAGAAGACTCTGACGAAATTCTGGAGAATTCTTTTATCTCTCACTGCTGTATTTTCCCTTTGTTAAGAATCAGTGTAGTTCCTTTGCGTCCAACAGGCAACAGAGTAGCACAGATACGTCCTGTCTTGTTCCTCGTGTCTTCCTTCTCTCCAAAACATTATCAGTGATCTCACCAATAGGAAAGCAGAGTTTGGGAGATTGGATTTGTCAGCTAACTTGTACTCCCTCTGCTGGTTGGATGGCTTGTATTTCTTTTTCCATGACTCCCAGGCTCTAAGATTAATTAATTAATTAATAATTAGCTTGTTTTTCTTGGGTAAAGTTGAAAATTGTGTGTATTTTTTGGAGAGTGATCAACTTAGAATGAATTTTTGATATTGTATGTTTTCCAGTATTTAGAAGAGTTGTCATTTTATTTAGCACAAATGTAAAAGCCAGGTTCATAAAACTAGGTTTCATCAAGGTGGTGTTGTCAAGTATTAGCAAATCGATCCAACTCCAATTTTCTGATGGTACCTATAAACAAAGACAGAAGAAATAAATACTTATCTGGCATTAGTATCAACTATTGCCTTTAAAACCCTGGAGGGCTAGCTCAGTGCACATGGGAGCAGTCTGATGAAAGCAGCCAGAACCTTCAAATATATTTAAATTCATGGGTTCATAATAATGTGAAAAAAACTCCCTAATCAGTCACCTTTGAGTTATAGTGAATCAATTCATTATTTTGAACACTGGTAAATAAAAGGAGAGAATCAAGCAATTATCCTGTCTTTTCTGTCTGAATTATACTATTGAGTAATCTAAAGTAGATTAAAGAAGTATTTCTTTATATAAGCATTCCAGCCAATAAATGTAAAAGAAACGATAGAGTTAGAATATCATTATTTTGCATCTCTAATCAATTAATATATCTAGGCATCAAACATCAGAGGCTACTAACATCACATAAAGAGCTACATCACATGCTTCCTGATGAAAGAACACACTACCACTTATGAATTTTCCAAAGGTATTGAACTTGAGTCTGATCCAGCCTCTGGATCCAGCTGCCAATTTGTAGGAAATACTGAGGACAGAGGAAATGTTGAACCACCTCATGAGCATGCAATCAGCAAAATCTAGACCGTGGGAACCTCTACAGGCCAAATGCCCTGGTTCTTCAACAGATAAATTGCAAAGAAAAGAAATGGATAAAGAGGAAATCTCTAGAGTAAAAGTGACTTAAAAGAGTTATCAATTTTTTTTAAGGTCAAGTCTTAACCAGAGTGTATGAGATGCACCCTTGGATGATAAAGCTATGAGGAAACAGAAGGAATGATTACAATGCTAGTCAGGTTGGTGCTTACTTCTGGGAAGAGGGAAGATGTTGAGGTTGGAATGGGACATATGGAGGTGCTTCAGGGATGTTAGCAAATTCTACTTCTTGACCTGGGTGGTGGTTACAGGGTGCTCACCTTATGATAATTCATTAAGCTACAAATTTGTGTGGTTTTGGTTTCTATGTTTTATTTCACCATAACAAGTTTTAAAAACAGGCATCCAGAATGAGGAAGGTGTCTTGCAGCTGCCTCAGTCAGTTCCCCTCCTCCTTGTTTCCTACATTTCTCTCCCTCTCTTCTCTTTCTCTGTCTCTTTCGTCATCATGATTACTCTTCCCAGTTCCCGGCTCTCAGCCACCCTTTGGACTGTAGCTTTTGGCACCTCCCTCCTATGGCTCTTTTACCTCCAAGTTGAAGCTCTTGTCTGCTTGTTGGCTTTGGGGACTGCCTGTGCCTAGTCTCAGGTCATGGCCAAGTGGGATAGCTGGGAAGAGAAAAGAGAGTCCAGAAATCTGCTTCTTTTTTGCTGGTTTTCAAGCTCTGCCAGACAAACTCAATTTCATCAGAGCTCATGTTGTAGTAAGTGTTTCCCACTGTATGTTTTTGTACATTTTCATGATTTCATATTTCTTTTAATCTGGTTTATCTTCTCAGTTATTTGTAAATTTAACTTAGATTTAAATGGTAGACTTAAAAAGGATGAGGAAATATTTTAGACAAAGGTGTTTAAGAAACAGCTAAATTAATTTTGTTGAGTACCTTCCATAAGCTATGCACCAGTTTACTTTTCTTTACAGGAGCTGTATAAAATGACAGCGACCATTTACTGAGCATCAGCTATGTACCAGGCTGTGTGCGTATATTATTCCTAATCCTGCAAAAGGTGTACAAAGTGGGTATCATTGTCTCTGTTTTACAGGAAAGGAATGTGAGGTCCTGAAGGGTAAAATGACTTGCTCAAAGTCACACAAATAGTTACTTGTGAAAACAAAATTGAACCCAGGCCCTTCTGGCTCCAGAGTTCACTCTTTTTCACCATGTGAGGGTGACTGAATACTGATCTACGACATGGAAGTTTTCATTATATAGTTAAAGTGTTGTTTTCTAAATTAACCTCATGGTGACGTATGGCACTGGACTTGAGTTTTAGTATGAGCTATAAGATTTACTGTGGATGATGATATTTTGGGGTTGGCTGTCCTTCCTGTCATGAGCATAAAGCACAACTGTCATGGCAAATAGATAAAACCATACTCGAGTATTACAAATTAAAGCTAATCGTACAGAAGACTCCTGACCGTCCTATCAGTCGTTGCCTTTTGTTTTCCACCTCTGGCACTGCCTCAGTTCAACCTGCCTCACTTCAATCATGGTTTGTTCTTCTTTTAGTACAGTGTAACGGAGGCTTGATGTGTTGATAACACACCATCGATTTCTTCGTAAATTAATGGAAAACGACTTTTCTTCTGGACTGCTAGGTATTGATAAAGGACTGGAACACTTATCAGGAGAATTGGCCCTATATTGTAGTCGATCTCAGGGTTCTTTTGCATTTGGACACATAGGAGACAGTAAAAAAGATCGGACCAAAAGAGGACATACTCATTTTATTGTAAAATTGTTTTTCATGTGACCTAATGCTCCCCTAGGAAAAAGCCACTTGATGTTGGGAGTTTTTCTACTTGAGGATTTGCACAACCCAGTTTATTGACTGCACGGGAATAAGTATTCATCTACAAGGGGGTAAGAACTTGACTGAGTTTCCTCTTTAGTACTAATCTTACGAGAGAAAAACTTTTATTTCATTTAAAAGTTTTGCCTTTTAAATTTCTCTTTTATAGCTTTTCAAATAGAATTTGAAGAAGATTCTGATTTTGGGGGAATAGAGAATTGTTTCCTGGTTTGCTTAAGCATTAATATATTGGCAGGGATTATTTAACTAATGTGCCACAAATGCAGCAGAAGATGCATTAACACAATATATATTTGTATGAATCTTACTTTCATAAGGCTATATATTTTTTCCGTGTTTATAAAAGTGTGGGTATTGCTGATACTGCTTTTCTCCTTTTTGAAGAATCCAAATCTCTCTCTCACACTCACACACATACACATATAAACCAAACTAAAACCTGTACCTTTCTTACCGAGTTTCTTCAAGAGAAAAAGCATTCTAATATCTGGGAACAAGTCCGTGGCTATTTTTGTTTTTTATGCAACTAGTGATAGGTTTTTAAGGTGCTAAACATGGCCCTGAGAACTATTTGGGTGTTAACCTCTGGACTTACTGAGTATTTCCAAAGCAATCAAGTTATGTATCTTTCTTTTGAAGAATCTGGCTACCACTAGAGAAACTTAGAATAATCCACAGACACAGTAACGATATGTATACCTAAAGATCCCTTAAAAAGCAAGAGTCCCAGGTTCCTGACCTTACTGTACAATGTGAAAGTTATTTGGCCAAGTGAAATGCTTAAGTTAGTGGGCCATAATAAAGAAAATCCCATAACAGTAAAAACACAGAGTTCTAAAAATCAGTCATCCCTCCACGCCAGGGATTCTTAACCTGGCTGTCCACTGCAATTACTGGGAAGGAGTGCGTGGGAATGGTTTCAATAAATACTGATGCCCAGTCCCTTCCCAGGTCTCCAGGTATGGATCACAGGCATTGGCATTTTTAAAAGCTCCCAGATAACCTCTACTTGCAGCCAGTGTTGAGAACCACTGCTCTACACCATAATTTCCAAATACATTACAAATTCTGGGGAAGCATGGAATGATTTATTCCTTGATCAGAAGGTCTGACTTAAATATGGAAGGCAATCACAAGGTTTGCTCATTGACTACTCCTTTATTTCTTTTAGAAGGCATTGCTGCATGCGGGGTTTGTGTGGAAGCTCCAAAGATGTTTTGCCAGACATTTACGGCACCGAAGAGTGTGAAAACTTTTCAAAATGATATGTTTCCAGACTGCAGAAGGTTTATTCACTCGGGACCGTGTGAAACAAGTGCTTTTTGGGGTCTGAGAGAGCTTTTTACATAAGGGCATTTAGGGAAAGTAAGCTAGAAAAGCTTCCTTTCCTCCCCTTCATCTTTGTTTTCTGAAATGTGTCAGTGGTACCCTGACTGATCAAGGTCTAATGATAGTCACCTGAATGACCCAGTGATGCTTCTCCTAATGAAGGGCAGTTTAGTAGAAGCCCAAAAGATCAAACTTTACATCAAAATCCTGACCTTCATGTTCTCCAAAGCCATCCTCTCCCATTGACAATAACTTCCAGTTTCTTTTGATACTGGGCATTTTGCCATGTTGGGAGGCATTTTGTTTGCTCAGTTTATCCTATCTGAAACAAAGGTGGTGTGTGGAGTGGATTGGCTTTCTGGACACTGTGGCACTGTGGCTCATTCTAATTTATCAAAAGCTGCCAGGCTTGGCTACACTGAAGATCTAGCAATCTACTTCAGTGTAAACATTTTAATTACTATTTGTAACATTTAGCTTTCATTAGAAGTTAGAGAAAAACTTTAACATTTTTTGATAAAGTAAATACTGGAAAACCCCTTTAAAAAGTCTTTCTCTCTCTCTCACACATACACACACACACGGATTTGATTTAAAAACAAAAAGAAAAATCTATAAACAACAGAAGAAAAACAAGAAGAACAAGAATGAGAAGAAGAATGGCAGACAGGGAAGAAAGAAGGAAGGAAGGAAGCAAGGAAGGATGATAGAAAAGAAAAGGAAAGAAAATGCAAAAGTATGGACGCCTATCTTGTACCACTCACAAAAATTTACTTGAATTGTATTAAAGACTTAAACACAAGACCTGATACCGTAAAACTCCTAGAAGAAAACATAACTGGTAAGCTCCTTGACGTTGGTCTTGGTGATGATTTTTTTGGATCTGACTCCAAAAGCAAAGGTGACAAAATCAAAAATAAACAACTGGGACTACATCAAACTAAAAAGCTTCGGCACAGCAAAAGAAATAATCAACAAAATTAAAAGATAACCTACAGAACGGGAGAAAATATTTGCAAACTACATATTGGATAAGGGGTTAATATCTACAATATATAAGGAACTCATACAACTCAATAACAAAAAGAACAAATAATTCAATTAAAAATGGGCAGAAGATCTGAACAGACATTTTTCCAGAGGAGACATCCAAATGGCCAACAGGTACATGAAAAGATGCTGAACATCACTAATCATCAGGGAAATGCAAATCAAAACCACAGTGAAATATCATCTCACACCTGTTAGAACACTGTCATCAAAAAAGACAAGAGATAACAAGTGTTGGTGAGGATGCGGAGAAAAGGGAACCCTTGTGCACTGTTGATGGGAGTGTAAATTGGTGCAGCCACTATGTAAAACAGTATGGAGCTTCCTCAAAAAATCAAAAACAGAACTACCATATGATCCAGCAATCCCACTCTGGGTATGTATCCAAAGGAAATGAAAACAAGATATTGAAGAGATATCTGCACCCCCATGCTCATTGTAGCATTATTTACAATAACTAAGATATGGAAACAACCTAAATGTCTGTCAACAGATGAATGCATAAAGAAGATGTGATACACACACACAGAATGGAATATTATTCAGCCACAAGAAAGAAGGAAATCCTGCCATTAGTGCCTACATGAATGGACCTTGAGGGCATTTTGTTTAGTGAGATCAGCCAGTCAGAGAGAGATAAATATTGTATGGTATCACTTATATGTGGAATCTAAAAAAGTTGAACTCGTAGAAACAGAGAGTAGAATGGTGGTTACCAGGGGCTGGGGCAGGGGTGGGGGAACTGGGGAGATGTTGTTAAAGGGTATAAACTTGCAACTAGAGGATAAATAAATTCTGGAGATCTAATGCACAGTGTAGTGATTATAGACAGCAATACTGTATTATATACTTCAAAATTGCTGAGACTAGATCTTAAACATTTTCACCACAAAAAAGAAATGTTAATTATGTGATGTGATAGAGGTGTTAGCTAAAGCTACAGTGGTAATCACATTGCAGGACATAAATGTATCAAATCAACAGGTTGTAGACTTTAAACTCACACAATGTTATATGTAAATTGTACCTAAAAAAAGTAAAGTAAATAAAAAAAAAAAACCACCCAATAACCCAAACCTGAAGGCAAAGTTTAGATCTTAAGAGCATGAATAGAAAAGAGGAAACTTTGGATTAATTGTGAAACTCAGAAATATCTTTTTCGTAAAGCACTTTAAAAAATATGATGTTTAAAAATGTTCTCAAGATGTATGTTCCTGCCCACTTTCATAAAGATCTATGGTAGTTTATAAGATGTACTATGGTGCAAAACAGTACAACTAGCATTGAAAACAGAACCTGGGCTATCTGATGGAAATTGAGGGAAAAGATGTTACCAGGAATTTGGGATGAGTTGCTTATTTCATCTGGGCAATGGATTTGATTTTAATTTTCCTGGAAGTTAGGCATAAAAAGGGTTTTGTATAGTTTCTTTCCCTCCTCCATTCCTTCCTTCCCTTCTCTTGACAGAAAGAACATATAAAGTTGTCTTATAGACGGAATCGTTATAGGAGTTACAATCAGTTGCAAATGTAAATGCTTTCGATAGTGGGCTTCTTTTTGACTTTTTTTTAAGGTTACTGTATTATCACTACCACCTTCACTTTTGTTTCTGGTTTTGAAGTATGTATCTATATATGCACACACATACACACACATATGTGTGTAACACACACACATATATAATCAGTAGAGGACACTGCCAAAAACCTCCCCCCAAACCTGTAGTATAATTTGATGAGTTCTTCCCATCTAGCTCCGAAGGTCACTGTAAGGTTTGATTTGGCGGGAGGTACATGAGTGTGTACTCACCAAAACTATTGGATAACACAAGCTACAACTCTTATCTATCCTCCTATACCTGGAGTGTTAGCTTCAGTTGACATGTGTTTCTTGTTCTGATTTGCAACTCTATATTATATGGTTAGTCTTAGTTGAAAGACTACCTTTATAATCTAGTAAGTAGTAACAGATCAAGATCTTATTGGTTCTTCACAAAGCAGAGAATGGAAGCAAATAGATTACAGATGTGTGGAGGTCATGGTAGGCTGTGGCAAGACATTGGGTATTACCCTGAGTGATACAGGAAGCCATTGGAAGGGTTAGAGTAGAGGAGTGATATAATCTGGCTTATACTTTAAAGCAATCATCCTGATTACTGGGTTAAGAATAGACTGGAAGAGGCAAGGGCAGAAGCAGGAAGATCAGTTAGGAGATGATGGCAATGGTCCAGGAGAGAGATGATATAACTTGGATGAAGATGATAATGGCAGAATTGGAGACAGATAGCAGAGTCATCGATATATTTTAAATGTAGAGGTGACAGGATTTGGTGATAGATTAGATGTTTGAGAGAAAAAGAGGAAGCAGTTGAGAGTATGAATTTTGGCTTTGGAACAACCAAAATGATAGTAGCCATTAATTGAGATGAGGGAGATCCCTGGAGGAGCAGATTTCAGAAGCAGATTTGGGGGTTCTTTTTGGATGTGTTAAGTTTGAGAAGCCCATTAAACTTCCAAGTGGAGAAGGTAGCGTTTGGTGGAAGACAGAATTAACTCCTCAGGGAGTCTGGAGTTCAGGGGAGAAGCTGGGGCTGGAGATAAGAATTTGGGTCAGAAAGAGTGTGGCATGTTATGTTGATAGAGAATATTGGCCAAAGCATTGCTTATAAAAAGGGTGACTTTTAAGACTATTATATTATGTCCTTTTGAGTTGTCTTTTTCACTTTAGACTCTTAAACGATTATACTTTAAAAGTATTAGCTGTTTTAACGTAATCTTTAGTACATATTCACTGTTACTTATTACAATTATCTATGCTTTATGTATATCCAGATCAACTCTATCCCCAGTGTCTAGCCCAGAGAATTGCTCAATACATATTTAGTGATTGCATGAATATTATGTCTTTGTGTTGTCTTTAAAATGGAATCTAAAAGGTTTTCTATATGGTTTGGTATAATTTGCGAATATCTTCAATCTTAAATTTCCCCCAGAGAAGCTCATCTCTCATATTACATGAAAAGTATTGGGAAAATATGATTCAGGAACTCAAGCAATCTACCACGTGTGGAAAACTGAGGCCAGAGGCCAGTATCGAACCTCCTTTCCACCCTCATCTAGACACTAGTCATGGCCTAATGCAGCACTGAGGTCCTGCTAGTGCTTGGGATGGAAATGGACCTAAAAATTCCTGCCTAAGATTAACCATGTGAATGCTCAAGAGGTCAGAACTATCAGAGCAGGCCTGGGGACAAGTGCTAGTCAGTGATGGTTTAGGCACCCTGGACCAGGTAAAAATCAAAAGAACAAGTAAAGTGTTCATATAATTTGACTGACCAGCCCAGGTAAGGTTCAGAATAGTTCTTCCCCGTGTTCTTCTGGAATGGAAAAGACTTAGGGTTCGGTTGGTTTTCTTGGCTCACTTCAAGATGGGACCAGCATCTTCTGAGAGAGACTAGGAATTGGAGGTAAAATGACAGTACTTGCTTAGATACTTTTTGGCATCTTGTATCTGATACCTCTGAAGCCATTAAAGTCAGAAGGAAGATGGAACTTAAGGGAAAATAGGCTATAACTTCACCACTTGGATTCTGGCTTTCTGTGCACCATTCCACTCAGAAGTGATTTACTGAACACCTACTCTGTGTTGGGGGCTATGACTTATGAACTGGGTTTCGTTATTGTTCTTGTTAAGTTCAGTGTATGACTTTATTAAAAGTTAGAAAATAATTTTTAATTGCTGTTACAATCAAGAATTCAAAGCAGCTAACATCAACAATAGAATTTTGGTAGAATTTAACTACAGGCAAACTCTTCACGGTGAAGTAAAACCATTCACTGAAATAGGATATTGAAAGACAGTAAGTTGGAAGAAAAAGTTTTGCCCCCATATATGACAAACAAATGGATCTTCTTTATAGAGAAATATCTTATGCATTGCCTTTAAAAAATACTATAAAAATACAAAAATAGATAAAAGTTAAGAATTAAGTTATTCAAATGAGATATGTAAGTGGCTGATTAACATGAAAAAACTTGAATGCTATTAGTCATAAAGATTTTTGCAACTACAAATGACAACAAAATATTATTTTTCCTGTTAACTTTTTAAGAACTGAGCTTTGAAGGTTGCATAAGAGTTTTATCTATCCATCTATCAGATGAGTCGAATGTGAATTAACCAAGTGGACAAGAGGATGAGGGTCAGAGTCTGAGAGGAGGGCACTCTAGAGGTTTGAAGTAGTACTTTCTGTTCAGAGATATGTGAAAAGTTCAGCACTGCTGGAGTTTACTGTGCAAGAGGGAGAAGAGTGTAGAGTGAGGCAAGGTAAGTAAGAATGGTCAAGATTATGGAGGACATTGGGTAGGTGATGGTGAAGACCTGAGGAAAATCAGGAGAGAGTGAAGGACCTTCTGTAGGGGAAATCCCAGTTGGATGAAAGTTTTAGGAAGGGGACTTTGACCTTGCAGGCAGGGTGAGGCTGAAGACAGGATGACCATTCAAGCACTATATGTGGTCTACTGAGATGGGGGAGCCTGAACCTAGCCAGGAAAGAAGGGCTGGAGAGGAGAGGAACAAGGACAACAAGCAGCTTCTTCAGGGCCTCTCCCTGAGTTTAAGGGTTTCACTTGTGATATACAGTTATATTCAAAGGAAAACACCACCAAGGACGCACTTAACCTCTTTCCAACTTTAACGATGTCCCCTCCTCTTTGTTTCCACTGGCACAACTGTGGGGTGGGGGTAGGAAGCTGTTAGTCCAGAGCTGGGCGTAGCTTGTGTTCAGTAAAATTTGTGGGCTGCTTTCTGTGTGTCACTGTGGTTAGCTGATCCTCACCCTAGCTGGAGGTATCTGATAATGCAAGGATTTGGACCCAAATTGTAGGTACCTCCTATCTTAAGGCTCCTGCCCAGACCCAAGGGGAGTTTCCTGGAACCCTGAGCTCTATTACTATACTCTAATCAGCTCTGCTCAAAATGGCAGCCAGGGAGAGACTTGGCTCTGAGGAGAAAAGAACCACTACAAGTTTCAAGAAAGACTGAGAAGGTCTTCAAATTCTCATCTGGAATTTATTTTTTGCCTTTCCATGAACATAATACATCTGGTCATTGCCCTCTTAGTTCATTCTGCATAGAATGAGGGTAACAAATGTAGTTTATAGCTGACCCTCCTCCATCATCCCACTTCTTTTTAAGAAAAAATACTGTAGACCATTTCACAAGTTGACTAAGAAATGTACAATTTCACTTTTAAATTAGAAATTATATTTTTATGGCTTAGGGAAAATTTATATGGCTAATATTTTAAAATTACAGAGAATAGTTAGTAAATCTAACTATTGTCAGGTTAGTGGATCTATATTGCATATGCAGAAATGACTGAAGTACTTTACGTTGGGTTTAAGCTGAGCCACTTGAAGTTAGTAAGAGAGCATATGAGTAGTCATTTGGCAAAAACTAAGAGTCAAATACTGAAATAAAGTATTTGACTCTTTGCTGAGTGGTCGGGAATGAATAGGAAAGCCCATCGATGTAAGGATGGGAGCTTCAAAGGTGAAGGGGCACAGAGCACAAACCTGAAGGGGAGTATGCATTCTCTAGATAGTTTACAGATGAGGAATTGGAAACCTGGAGCAGTTAACTGTCTGGGCAAGGTCACACAGCTAGTTAGCAGCAGAGCCTGGATGAAAACTTACCTCTCTTGACTCAAAGTCCATTACTTTTTCCAGGACCCCATGTTATCCTGTGATTAAACCTGGAGCTGGAGATTTCAATGACTATGGGGCCTCACAGGTGAGGACACCAGTGTAGGAAGAGTGGTTATCAACAGAGCTGCAAAACTAAAATCATGGGTCCGACTAATCTTTCCATGTTGAAAGAAAGAATTGCTGTCTCTAAAAGCATGGAGAGTGGAGAAAGAGGGGGGATGTTATTGGCAGAAGGGTGCTCTGGGCCCTCACTTGGTGTTTAGCTCAGGAAATTTTGTCACAATCCAACTTGAAGAAAAACCTTCAAGTGATATTTTTCACACTCACACAGACGGCAAAAGATGAAAAGGCTCAATTAAGGAGCTTATCCAATGGAAGACTTTAGCATATTGTTAAATAATTATATTGCCCTTCTAATTGCCAGGGAAGAGGGTGGAGATCTGTTAAACTGTACAATAGACAAGGCACTACAAGGAATCCGGATAACAGCCAACAGAAGTGGTTATAAAAAGATTAGAAGCACTTGAAGTTGACCAAACAGAAGGAGCAGATAACACACATTTTAAAGGCGTGAGTGAGGGACCTGGTGAACCTTAGGACTGCAGCCTACACAGCGTAAAATGGAAGACTGAGTAAGAATCTGACTCACTCAGGTGTTAACTGTCTAAGATATTTTGGTAAAACAATTTTCTAAACAAAGTTGGTCTGAACGACCAGTCTTCAGTTTTGGACAGTCTTCTGAAACTGAGTCACAAGACTTTTCTGATAGGTGTGAGAAAGAGCACTCCAGGGACCTATGATTCATAACACTTACGCGTAGTGTTCTAAAGAAGCGGAAAATAATAATGCCAACATCAACCATCTCTTCTAACCAGGCACTGTGCTGGACTCTTAATTCTGAGAACCTTCCAGCTTAGGTGATATGATCCCTGTTGTATAGACCTCAGAAAGGACTGATTAATTTGGACAAAGCCATTCCACCAATAAATAAGTGATGGAACAGGAATTATTACCTGGTTATGTCTGATGCTTGCCCATTTCTAATATACCACAGAGCAGATCAACGGGAAGAGTTAAAACTTCTCATTTTCTTCTCTGTCAAGGTTGGAACTGAGGGAGCTGAAGAAGATGCATAGAGGAGGCAAGTCAGTTCATCTTGTGTTGGTTAGTGTGCTTGACTCTACAGGAAATGATATGCTACAAAATTTCCCAGGTAGTTTTTAGGGGAACTTGGAAAGAGGCTGCCTGATTCTGGGCCCCAAACATTTTGCAGAGAGCAATGGTTCCCCCATAATGATAGGATAAAATTTAGCATTCATACTCTACATTCTGGCATTCAAGACCCTCACCAGTCTGCCTCCACTCTAGCAATTTTGCTAAGGCAATTTTATTGTAAACTATATCAAATACATAGGAAAGTATCTGAAACATGTATGTATAATTTAAGAAATGATAATTTATAAGACTAGCTATTATATTCTAGGCACCGTGATCAGTGCTTTCTTCCTATTATCACATTAGATCTTCTCAAAAACATAAGGGATCCTCATTTTATGAAAGAAAAAGCAGACTCCGAGGGTGGGTGGGTGTGGTGGAGTTTAAGTAACTTGCTCAAAGTCATATAGCTGCACAGGTAGTAAGAGAGAGAGGGATTTGAATTTCAGTCGCTCTGACAGTAGAGTTGTGTACTTCCTGTTTGGCAAAACGTATCCTCCCAATGCTACTTAGGCTACTCATCGACTTCTTCCTGCCCTGTCATCCTCTTCATGAGATTCAGCCTTGGCCACAGAGGTTGTTCACCACAGCTGTCCTGATCCCAGGTGAGGAAAAATGGTCATGGGGCAGAAACGGCCAGGAAGCCAAGATTTATGCCTGGGGGTGGTGACCATCTTGCCATTGCTTATTTGCTTTAGGACAAAAAAATCTTCACAGTTGGGAACCACATATTGCTTGATCCCAGATAGGGTTGACAGATAAGTTGTCAGTATAAGTACGTTCCCAATATTTCATGGGACTAAAAAATTATGTGTTGTTTGTCTGAAATCCAAATCTAGCTGTGTGCCCTATATTTCATTTGCTAAATCGGGCAATCATAGTCTCTGAAGAGAAAGGCTTCCCATTGCCTCCCATTCCTGAAGTAAAAAATAAATGAAAACAGCTAAAGCAACCACAGAGCCAGAAGCAAAAGCGTCCGTGATCCCTAAATGTATAGAGCAAGACTCTCCTCTCTCAGTTCTCCCTCAGGCTTTGCTACTTGGGGCGTCACAGTTGAGGGCAGGTACTTTAGGAAAAAGATCCATGTGAACTGGAAGTTGGACTTTAACTCTGACTGTGTGAGCTTGAGCAATCCACTTAATCTCATTGAACCTAGTTTTCTCATTTGTAAAGTTAAAACGTTGAACAAGATAAATTCTGAGGTCTTTCCAGTTCTAAAAAATACTCTCCTTTGCATAAAGGAAGTGAAAGGAAATAAAAATTTGGTGAGTATCTATTGAGTACCCAGTATTGTACAAGATAGTTTAATATCTTCTTTAATTCTCAGAATAATTTAGAGAAGCAAATTGTATTATCCTCGTAATCAGTACATGGCTGCTTCTTGGTGGTAACTTTAATTTTTCTCCTACTCTCACTCTGAAGAAAGGCTAAGTACTTAGATGTCTTGTAGAAATGAGTTAAATCGAACAACATATTGACTAGAAATGGGTGGTTCACTGAAGATTTGGTGGGGTACAAGTGCCACTACTACACCGAATCTTTCTGTTCTTAATTGTGAAGTTCCAATCTGGCACCAGATACCATCTTTCTTCTCAGTTCTCAGGTGCCTTTCTTCTAAATTCTTCCCAGTCATGTTGTCCCCAGTCATCTTCTTCAATGGGATTAGTCTCAGAAATAAGGTTGAATTCAAGGCATTTTCAAAGTGTGGAGAGGCTATTTGCACTGGCTGCACGTCACCAAGAACTGTCTTTCAAGCACTGAGCATCTGATGGCCAAAAGCTTCTGGCTGACTTTCAAGAGAAGCAGTTTAACTTCCATTGATAAGTAATTCAGTTAAGGGTGAAAAAACTATGAATTTAACCAAAAAGAAAATGCACACGAAAACTGTCTCCTGCAATATGCCTCTGTGTTGTGCTACAATTCTAATTGTGTTAAAGAGGCTAAATTCAGAAGTGTGGGACTCACATAGTAGGAAGCCTTTTGAATCTGGCTTCTTGCACTCAGCACAATGCTCTTGAGATTTACCTACACCACTGTGTGTATTAGTAGTTTGTTACTTTCCATTTCCGAGCAGTATTCTATCGTATGGTTGTACCACAATTTGTTCATCCATTCACCAGTTAAACATTTAGGCTTTTTTCACCTCTTGCTGACTATGAATAAAGCTGTTATAAACATTCGTGTGTAAGTTTCTGTGTGGAAGCATGTTTTTATTTCTCTTGAGTAAATTCCTAGAAATGGCATTGCTACATTGTACGGTAAGTTTATGTTTAAATGTAATGTTTAACTGCTAAACTCTTTCAAACATGATTATGCCATTTTACATTCCCATCAGCAATGTATGAAAATTTCAGGTAATACACACCCTTATCAACATTTGCTGTTTAAAAGTGTAGCCACTCTGGCGGGTGTGTAATAGTATCATATTATAGTTTCAATTTGTATTTCCCCAGTGACTAATGATATTAAGCATCTTTTCAAGTGCTTATACGCCATATGTTTATCTTCTTTGGTTAATTGTCTATTCAAATCTTTCTCCTGTTTTTTAAAAATTGGATGATTTGCTTTTGTATGAGTTTTGAGGGTTATTTTATATATCCTGGATATAAGACCTTTATCAGATATGTAATTTGTAAATATTTTTTCCCAATCTATGTCTTGCTTTCTAATTTTCTTAACATTGTCTTTCAAAGACCAGGTGTTTTTAACTTAATGAAGTCCAATTTGCCATTTTTTTCTTTTATGGTTCATGATTTCTATGTCCTAAGAAATCTTTGCCTAACCCAAGGTAACAAAGATTTTTCTCCTATTCTTTTTTTTCTGGAAGTTTTATAGTTTTAGTACTTGTGTTTAATTCTGTGAGCCATGTTGAGCTAATTTTTGTATGTGGTGGCAAACACCAAGGTTCATAATTTTTGCATAAGGATATCCATTTTTCCAGACCATGTATTTAAAAGACTATTTTCCCCCATTGGATAACTTTGGCATCTTTGTCAAAAGTTAATCAGCTAAATACATGTGGATCTATTTCTGACTCCTTTCTATGTTTACCCTTATGCAAATACCACATTGCCTTAATTACTGTAGCTTTATACTAAATCTTGAAGTCAGATGGTGACCCTCCAACTTTCACTACACTCTCTTACAGAGTGGTCAAATTTGGAAAAACTGGAAGGGGATATTTCTTTTTCTCACCTAAGTACTCTGAGCACTTGTACATATTCTGGAAGCATCCCTTTGCTTCCTGTAATAATTTACATCAGTTGCTTCTAAGCTTTCAGTGTTTCATGAGTTCATTATAAGTTCTTGATTTCATGTTTTCTTGTGAATGAAGCCCTTAAATGGATCACTTCATGTCTGTGATGTGTGAACTTTGTCATGGAGGTCACTAATAGCAGGTCTCTAGTACCATGGGAGGCAAGTGGGTGGCATTAGCGAATAGCTCTACTTTTTAGACTGTCAGGTTATCTTGCTTCCCCAGGGTTTCCTGATGATTGGGAGCCTGGTTCCTCACTTCAGAGGCTTTGAAAACAGGTTGTGCAGGTTGCATTTGAAATGGCAAAGAGCTGACTTTTAAGTCTTGGAAATTCCAGTCAAAGTAGAATCTTTCACCAATTCAGTCCATGGAAATGAAGAATCAAAAACATTAGTCATGCGAACTATTACGTCACAAATCAAGGTGATTTATGCTGAAAACTGAGCCCTATCCTTGTCTTTTGAATGCAGGGACCCTCCCCTCTGTCACCAAAGGGAGTATTTGGACAGAAACATTTCATTGGCTAGAGTATTTTCACAATGGAAGAAGTGTGTATTATGTCACACCTACCATTCTATAATTATTTTCTCTCCCCAAACTAGTGAGGGACAAAACACGATAAATATGAATTTAATGGTGAGTGACAAGTGGTTTTGGGTAATAGCAGCTCATTTGTTTAGTAATATTATTGAAGAAATGTAACAAAGTACCATCTTAAAAACTAAACATTTTTCTAAAATGAATTGTACTCTTCTTTGTCTTCGTAATGGAATATGCTGAACAAATTTCATCTCACCAGGTAACTCAGGGAATACTGAGGATGTAGTATTGTTTGCCCCTGGACAAAATGGTCCTAAATTATTGTACTTTTTACTTCCTGTGTTCATTTAATAGCTTCCTGCCCCTCCTGTTGGTGTGCCTTTTATTTTGCAATGAGACTGTTGAACCGCCATATTAGAAATGAGATAATTGAGCTTGCTGGAATTGTGAGAAAAGTAAGAACACATGCGTTCTGTGTAGGGCCGGAAGGCTTTTCCTATAAGCTCATGGTTTTTTTCATTAAACTTTCTGCCATGTTTTGCCTCCTCAGTGACTCAGAGGTTCTTGGCTTTGGAGTAGACAGTTAAAATTGCTGGAAATAACCAATTGTGCATGTGTGGGAGGAGGGAGGTCTGGTGTGGTGTCTATGTGCTAAATATGTGAGAGGTAAATACATATAATATGTATTTTAAGTTCCTCAAAGCATCTCTATATACCTGTGTCTGGTATAAACTATGCCCTCAGTAAATATTTCTTGAGTTAATGAAAAAAACATACAGACTTTGCATTTATTCATAGGCAACTTTGACAATTTTATAATTCCTATTGCAATGTGGGAAATGTGTTATGCCCACTGGAATGATGTCCCAATTCCTTTTGGAAAAGATGGTTATTCTGATAGCATTGTTATGACTACTGACCACAGCAGCTTTGGGGGCTAAACTTCCAGACAACCAGCTTTGTGTAGAAGGGTGTTAACTGCTCCACCTGTGTCCACCCAGCTCAAAAGCCCTCTCTAGGGACTAGAGGCAACTCCAGTCTAATTTTCCTCAAAAAAGAAAGGGCATATTTGCCACTTTCTAGTTAATAAAATGCTATCTAGAATATTGATATCGTCAAGATTTTCATACTGCTATTGGATTGAAGGGGAGTGCGTTCTTTAACTGCTAATGCTTTTGAGAACTGAGAAAATAAAGCAGAATTTAATGGTTTAGAAGCATTAACTGCATTTCCCTCTTGGAATCAACCAGTAAAACACAGTTAATCTGAGACTAGAGAAAGGGATATTGGACTCAATATCCCACAGATTTCATTGAGATAAATAAAAAATTTAGGACTCATAAAATTGGGCTGTCTCTACCATGAAGTAAGATATTTGATTTGACCGAATCTGGCTTAAAAAATTGTTTTCATTAATCTTTTATCCTTTTTAATAATGTTTGGGGTCTTCATCCATGAAGGACCAGTTATTTCTAATGGTATCTGTAATATTCTTCCTTTGAATGCTTATTAGATCGGTTTTGCATTCACATCCTCTTCTGAATAACACTAATGTAGCTTGATGCTCAAAATGACTAGTTTAGATCTCCAAATTGCTTGAAGTTGACTTTAATTTTGAATTGATTTACTTTGCCTATTGACAGCAAGTCATATCAGCAGCAAGTGAATGCTTAGATCATTCTGTAATCCCAAGGTAAAGATTACAGGCAGGGAGACCATGAAAGAATCCAGAATCTCATGGAAGACTCCAATGCAAAACTTCTGATGGTCTCTTTGTGTGCTCAGGGGATCAGATCTGGCACTCAACAGCCCAAATCTGCATGATCTTATAATCAAGACAATCCTGAGCTTATGGTATCTGCTGGGGCTCAAATTCAAGGTGAAGGGCCCACCCTGTCAGGTGGAAAGACATGAGGAAGAGTTAACCTTATGATATAGAAATGTCAGCACAACACGAATCTTTGTAAAACTGTAACAGACCTTCGCACTGCAGAGATAGAACCCTTCACTGGTTGGGCAATGCACAACTGACCCAAACTGTTTTCACGTAGCATTCATTTTGTAGGCAAAGGTACTGTTACCAGTGGTTGATGTATTGGGAAGCTAACGAAGCTTAAACCTCAGGGCCCTTCACTGGAATGGACCCCTTCTAAATAAATCCTCATATCCATACATAATTTTGTATTTATCTTTAAAAAATTTTCTTAAAGAAGGCCCCAATATTAGATGAGCATCTGGCCCACCTGGCTTTGCCCAGCTGTTACTAATGGGGTTTTTACCTGTGGGTGATGTGACAGAAGTGGCTGATTTGTGAGCAATGGTCTTTTCTATGCCACACACATCTAAACATTATCCTTTTGTTTCTGCTGCTTATGCAGCTTGGTTTTGTTTCTAACTCCACCGTGTTGCCCCACCGTGTTGCCTCACAGTTTGCGTGATAAGTCTGTCCAAAAAGCATTTCCCTAAGTCTGAATTTCCCTATGTTAGGCTGATCTAGCTGCCTCATATTTTGGGGTAAGCCATGAATCCCTCCTTCGGTCACACAGCAGCCAACAACTGCTCAGCGACTCTGTACACGTCTGGTCTGGGGCAGACAGGCAATAGTTGGCCTTGCTTGGGGTTTGGTGGGTGGGCTGTTAAACATGGGAGACTCGTGCATATCATCTCTGCAAATCTCAAGTGCTTCTCATCCCTGGAGTTGTGTGCACCTGTTGCATAGAATTTGCAACTATGTTTCTCTCTAGTTAACTGTCCTTCCAAATACAATCAAGTACAATGTTGGAAGCATTTTGTGTGTTTGAGTGAATCTCTAACACTACAGGATTTCTGGGGTTAGACTGGGGAGGCAAAATTTCGGGCAAATTGTTTTGTTATTACAGAAAGTCAGGATTTTTTTAAAAATAAAAGTGAACATGTTCTTTCCTGAACTTGCAGACCCAGTTTTCTTTGATGATTTAAAAAAGTGTGGGAGGCACCGATAGCTGTGCAAATATTTGAAAATTGTATCACCTTGTCTGAATTAAGGGAATTTTAATACTATCAGGCTGAATGGGCACTGGTAAGATCTGTTCATGATGGTGGTGCTGTGATGCTGCCCACAACTTACAAACACACTTTCCTACCTGCCTGATGGCCAGTTTCTGGATGGAGGCAAGGACTTGCTTCCACATTGTTTGGTCTCAGCACTCCCACAGCTGGCTCTTCAATGTGCAGCTGACTGGAACATACTGTGGGAAAACCACCATCCCATGCTGATTTTCAGAGCCATTAGAAATGGACAGAGTCTCTCTCCCCGCCCTGCAGTCTGGACAACTTCCTTCTCACCAAGGCAATCAGTAAGACCAACTGCTTTGAAACACAGCCCTCCGGTTACAAACCATAGGAAGTTTATTGAAAGTTCGGAATATGCTTTCCAATTAAAGGGTCTGACTCTGCTGTCCCTTCTTAGACATAATGTCCCTTGACTTCAGAGCATGTCTTGCATGAGGGAGGACTCTGGGATTTGCTTTTAAAGAGTTTAATGTTTTAAATTGGTAAGGTTGAGAACTATCCACACATCCGTTGAATGGCTCCTTTTCTTTTCAGGCTCCCATGAAAATGAGATGTCTGTTACGACCCAAACTTGGGGCAGTAAGTAATTACTAGAATAAACAATTTTATGCAAGGAAGAATAATCTGTGCCAATTTATTTAAAACTCCTTCTGAGCATCCCAACACTCTTCTCTATGAAAGATCAAGAATTAAGTCCCCTACCCTCCCCATCTTTCTTCTTCTTAAAAATGTTCTCAGGCTTTCTTCCTGCCACTTTTCCTGGGATCATGACAGAGGTACACAGATGAAGATTGATTTCAAAATAAGTATGTCATGCAAAGAAGTGAATAGAGAAAAAAGAATGGTGGCCTAAAAGAATGTGGAGGTTTACAGAAATGATGTACCTCCTGTAAAAATCCTAACTGCTCAGAGAGTCTTGGTTTCATGGAATGCCTCTTTGGAATGATTTTTTTCTCAGTGGCTGCAATACATAAAGGCCACTGAAACTCACTGTTACCCTCCCCCTGCTTTTTATAACCCCTCACGTTCGGGTCAGTTTTCATGCATCTAAGCCGGGTGGCAACTCTGGTTTAAATGCCATTTCATGCCTGATAAAATTTCATTAGGCATTTTAACTTTTAATTTCTTTTATTGACTTATCGTGCAGATGGAGAGAAATGTTTAGAAAGGGAAAAAAATTTAAACAGGGATTTGCTGAAGTCATGTTTCAGTAAGGAAGGAAATACCATTGACTTTATTACAGCTGCCTAATGTTTTCCACAAACTGTAGAAATAATGCGTTGTATCTTGGTGACCTACAATAGCAGCTGACTGCTTGCACATGATGGAAATGCAATTTGGGTTTGCTAAAAATTAACTATTTAATGCCCTGGTGTCCGTGTCTCGCTGTATTTTGTGTCTGGTTTGTTCTACATGCTGTTTTCAAGTTGTGGACAGTCATTTGTCACAGGTTTGAATGCGGCTGTGCAGCTTCCAGAGAAGCAGCTGGGGAGGATGGGGTGAGGCCATGCCACATATCCATGTGTCTGTGTTTGCTGTCCCTACATGGTTCTAAGAGCTGATGTGAAGATTTCTTCTGCCTCCTTCTGATGCCCCCTTCACCTGCCCCCCTACCCTCCACCAGCCCAACCCAGCCCAGACCCCTCCCTCCCTCCCTTAGCTGGCCCTTATCTGGTATGTTCAGTGATGCAATAAAACAAAAAGGGAAGTTTTTGGTTGCACGACACACCCTTTGGAGAGATTCCAGCTAGAGAAGAGTCCGTTAAGGAAAGCGAGAGCAGTGTAGGGAGGCCTAGGTGCCAGGAGTGAGGAAAATGCAAGCCTAGGAGGAAAAAATAATAACATGCTAGAATGGCGGTGGTGGTTTCGAGAGGTCTGGAGGGTGGAGGGAGTTCAAAAAGGAACTTGCCTAATGAGGCCTCTCTGAAGATTTACTGCTGTGGCTGCTGCTGAGAAGAGGATCCGGAGAAAAGATGTTCTGCCCTGACTAGCTTCACAGGAAGTCAGACAGGGCTTGTATTCTCTGGCAGGCAGAGGAGAGAGACTGCTCAGCCAGGAGCATCTAGGGACTTTCAGTTTAATTGTTTTTAAAGAGCCCCCTTCCACACAGCATTTGTGACCCTTATACATATAGTTCTCAAGGCAGAAAACCAAACAGAGAAACCATTCTGGACAAATGCGTTCCCTAGTTTGTCCTAAAGATGACCACATCAGTTCCCGAGGGTACTATTTCCTCCCCTAACTGCACCTCTCCTGTAGCTCAGGGCTTATCCTGCAGCCATCAGCTTCTTGGCTGAGAGGATGCAATAGGCCATCCATGGAGGTCGGAAAACTGTCCTTTACCCGGTGCATTGGAGCCAGGCCTCTCCCCAGTTCCCCCTGCAGGACCTAAAGCCCCTCTTACTTCCAGGGACTGGAAGTGAAACTGCAGAGCAAATACCACAGCAGCGGGCGGCCTGCTCTCAAATGGTGATGCTCTCTTCAAGCTGAAGGAGTTAGGAAGATGAAATCACTAGTGGAAAACACTACCTCTCAGGCGAGAGAGCTTTCTCTCTCCACGTTTGGAGCGGATACCATCAATCACCGCCATTTTACTTATGAGGAAGCGGGGGCTGAGTGAGCAGAAGTAATTTGCTCAAGGACACAGAAATATTTTCCCTTAGACACTCCTATTCCATCTGACCACTGGGGGACACATTCACCCCTCTCCTGTGGACTGCCTGATGTCATCTTGAGAACTCATTCTGGGTAATAAATCAGAATCCTTCAAGGGAAAGAAAGACAAATGGGGTTCTGGGTGTTTTCTCACAAAAGACAGGAAAGCAGCCCATCTGGTCCACCATGTAAATCATAGTAAGTGAGGCACAATATGGAAGGAGATCCAGAGTTTGGGATTCTGACCCCATTCTACAAACAGGCTGGATTGGGCTTGAATAAAGTGAACTCAACTCACCAGGAGGCTCTCGTAGATCCAAGGAAGGGCTGAGTGCAGCCACCGCAGGGGGAGAAAAGGGAAGGATTCTCTGATGGCAGAGACAGGTTCTTCACTCATTTTTCTCAATGACTGAGAGAAACAGAGCAGGAGAGGAGAGGAGCCCCCCTTCTTCACTCGGGGGTGTGTGGCAGCAGGTAGAACGCAGCGTGAGGGGAGGTGTGCTCGGGAGAGGTGAATGTGGACACCGCGCTGGAGTCTGTTGGCAGTTCTTCTTTAATCAGCTTCAAGTACCTTGGCAGTGTTGTGCGTGTTCACGTGTGTGTGTGTGTGTGTGTGTGTGTGTGTGTGTGTGTGTGTTTGAGAGAGAGAGACAGAGACTAAGAGGCAGAGAGACAGAGAGATTCACAAACGTGCAGAATAGTGTGTTTCATAGACATGCTTCTGTTTTCTTGAATGAATAGGTGTTACAAAGAATTTCTCCCCAAGGAACCCTAAGCAGAAAATAACTTCATTAACATCTGTTTTCATAAGAAGACAGAGAAGACTGCTAGTTGCCTACTGAGTATGGTTTCTCTTTCTTCCCTAGTAACTAAAATCTGATTTTTTAATGGGGTGGGGGAGGTAAGTTGCCTATCTAAAGCTTTTATTTCTCAATCTCCCTTGCTGCTAAGTTCTGGCCAATAGGATGTAAAGTAAATTTATTTGGTGGAACATCTAGAAAAGCTCTTTAAAGGAAAACAGACAGATGGCAGTTCTCTTGCCATCGTAAAGTGCAAAGCTAGTGCTGAGGATGTCAGAGCAGAAAGATAGAAGTAGCCTGTGTTCCAATGGTGTCTTGCTGGCTGCATAAAGACTCTGGATTTCCTTTCCCAGATTTCTTTTACAAGAAAGAATAAATCCCTAATTTGTTTAAGCCACTGTGACAGGGTCTGTATTGCTAACAGCAAAGCCAATTCCTAACTGATACAGAAGGCAAGCTGTTTACTTTTTTCTCAATACATGGGTAGTACACGAGACACAAAGAAGTAAATGCTCAAACTCTAGAGTAAGTCAATAAACATGAGGGGTAGATTCTAATCCAACTCTATTACATTCAACCTTTAGAGGTGAATGTCATTACCTTTAATATCACAGACCTTTTTGAGAAACTGTAGGAAGCTGTAGACAATCTCTTAGGGAAATGTATATTCATGTTTACATAGAAAATCTTCACTCACAATCTCAAGATTTCATTGAATTGGTGAAGCCTGTCCACAGAGCCCTTTTTAAGGTTCTGCATTAGGTTACAATTACTTTAAAAGGCAGAAAAGAAGGGACTAGATCTGGTTTGGCTGATGGTCTGTGCATTCAGAGTCTTTTTCTCAGGGAACTCAGGACTAGATTGGGTTACCTGGGTAGACATACATCTTTCCAGGAGCCTTCTAGGAAAGCAACCTAAATCTTTTGGATTTGAAGTTGGCTGGTGAGACCATTTGGTGCCTGGGGCCTGGTAGGCCCCCAGGAAGTAGGGACAGGATAGGCCAACATAGGGAGCTTCAAGAGGCTAGCTGTAGCCCACGGTTAAACAAACAAAAAAATAAATGAGCTGATCACTGTGCAAACCTGAGCAAAGGATGTGGAGAAGGGCTTTGTGACCGAATATGAACCATCTTTGAAGAAGGATTCATTCCTGTTCATTGGATTTTAGTAGATTTTGAATAGTTTTACAGGACTTTGTATGTTTGTGTGACACACTGACAAGACATTCTGAATAGTTGGTTGGTTAACGAAAATGTAACCAGATATTTTACTTATAGAGCAGCTGTTCCAATGTTTGGGCATTCCATTTCGAGCTGCTATGAGCTGATCTAGTCCAAAGAGGCTTTACCGAAAGTATGTTGTAATAAACAGTGTTCATTGGGTGAATTTGCCTAGTTTTTGTGCATTATGTCTGTGGGAAAAGACATATGATATTTTGGAAGCTCTTTTGCTTTGATTTCCCAGCAAAGTAATCCTTCTCTCACAAATTCTAACTGTATGACGCTATAGAACAGGCTTAATCCAGGTTGTAAAAATGTGTAGGTCCTACTGTATTAATCCCCCTTCGGAGGACATGTATAACTCACTTCCTTAGATCTTCATCATGCATGCTTTCCTCTTGAACTATTTGTATATCTTTTAGTCCTTTAAAAAAACAAACAAAACCTCATAAACAAAACAACAAATATCCTGAGTCTGTTCATTTCAACCTCCAAGACTGCATGAGGAACACAGTAACATCATGTTTGTGAAGCATTTTCTCCTATTTTTATAGCAAACTAGAATATTCTGTGGGCAGTTCTCAAATTTCAGGGTGCCAAAGAATACCTGTGGAGTATGTTAGAATGCAGATCCCAAGGCCACTCAGTGCTCGCATTCAGGGGGCCCATGGCACATTGGCTGGTTGTCATGCTTTAAGACAGCCAGTTTGCATGGTAGAGTAAAAGTCTCTTTTGATAAAAGGGTGAGATTATTTGCTTCTTTTATTTGATTCTTTCCATTTGAAGATCTCGGAATGCTGTGCAAAAATTTTAAAACAATCTGGCCCTAGACAATAGTGGGAATAGTGACATGAGGGAGAAACTAGAAGGGAAACAGTTTGCTTCTCATAGCCACTTTGCCCTGGGTGGGATATAGGGTTACATCTGACAACATATGAGATGATGTATATACTGGGAATACAGTTGGCACTCAATCATTGGGGTGAATTCTGATGTATTCCCTCATTTTTATGGTGCCTCCTAAATACTGTGTCACTTTAGCATTTGAAAACACCCCTTCTCAGACTGCTCGAGTGATGACTGGATTGATGGCAATATCAGGAAGAGAAACTTTTAAGCACTTCTCAGATGCTGTTCCATCTGCTTGATGTCATAAACCCACAGATGGTCTCTTCTCTCTTTAGGGGACTTCTAACATTCTTGTTTTACAATGTTAGGAATTATAATATATACAATATGCTTCTCTGAAAGTGTCATTTATGTTTGTAATATACTGTCCTTTAACCTAGAAGCATGTATCACGTAAACTACAGATGTCTATTTTTTTGCATTTATGTGGAGGGTCTCAATTCCTTGTCTGCTTTCACTAAACCTTAGTGTGCAGAGTTTTTCTCTATAATTTTGACTCCACTTGTAAGGGGCAGGGCAAAGCTGGGTGGAGAAATGGGGCTCCTCCTGAGAGAGGCCTACACTGAGGAGGGGTGGGGTAACCCAGAGTAAACAGCGTTCAAGAAAGAGAAAGCCCAAATCAGGAGAAGCCCAAAGCATCCATCATCAGGGAAAAGTGGGGTGTGGATAGCCAGGAGTAAGAAGAGGAAAGGCCAGTGTGATAGAAAGGGGAAGGAGCTGATAAGAAAGGTGAGAAAGAAGTGAGAGGGTCCAGGCCGTTTTTTCATAAGTGGGTCGGGGTTTTCAAAACTCATTTCTAGTAGCATAAAATCCCATTTTCTGGACAATACAAGCCTTTGGAGGTCACACTGTAGGTAACCACTGAAGGCATCTAGCTCTTTCAGCTGTCTCCAAACACAGGATCTGTGGCAACTTTAGAATCTCACCTATTTATTCACAGAAGGCCTTGGGGTTTTCTAAAGGGAACTCACACCCAATAACCTCCTGTGATTTGGCTGCAGTGTCTCTGTTGGTTTCAGCTACCTCTGAAGGCATTGAATTGTACCACCATCCCACGGCCACTGCCAACCTGTGGGCACTGATGCCTTCACCTGGGATTGAGGTCCCTCGATGCCTTTTAAGCTGCCAGTCCCTAATGGACCAGGGCAGAGCAGATCCCCTGGAGCCCTCAAGGTGTGAATGCTGCTGGGTCCAACCTTCCTCTCTGGCTGTCACACTTGGTGTCTGGGTCCCAAGAGTGTGGCTGGTACATCCTGCCTCACAGAGTTCCTCAGGAAAACTCTTCCTTGAGTTTCTGCCTCCATGGGGCTCGGACAGGAGTCCATGGGTCTGAGGTGAGGAACTAGAATCCACGACACACATCACATTATTCTCTGTGTTCTCCTTCCTTGAAAAGTCCACTCCCTCCTCTGGTTCTTCAGACACAAATCCTCCTGCAAACCAAGTCCTGAGGCCAGCTTCACTGGTTCATTAGATACGCCTGGTATGTCTACACCCCACTATGAAGAAAGTCAGACCTCTCTTTTCCTGAGGTCCACTTCCTCAGGCAGGCTTCAGTTGGCCTGGTTTGAGCCTCAGAATCTGTGTGACAGCAGGGGACTCCTTGTGCACACTCCCCTGCACACAGGAAGCTTCTAGCATTTGCCGTTGCTTTCTCAGAAGACTGGGAAGCAGCTGAGGTAAGCAGCTGAGTTAACATCATAGGTAGGGGACATAGGATTCTCACATTATAGCTAATACGTATTTGCCAAAATGGTTCTGCATCTCAGGGACCATGGCATTTGCTGCACAAATTCCAGGGTTTAGTTATGAGCCTCCAAGGGTGAACATGTTGTCCAATATTCTGGGTTGTCCCAAGTGACTTTCATTTAGAAAGAGTTGGCTAATTAAACGCTAGCAGTATTACCTTTCCACCTGAAAAGAGCTTACTCTAAACAACCTGATAATGTAGATGAGGTTGGTCTGGTGGCACCACCAGCTCAGACTTCTCTCTGCTTCTACCCCCACCTCATCCTGTCCTGGGAACCCTCTGCCCCTTGGGGAAGTAAAGGCCAGAAGCATTGTGACCAAAGACAAGACTTTGGGGTCATAAAACTGTTTCAAAGTTTAGCCTTGCCACGTATTAGCTGCATGAATTTGGGGAAGTTCCTTAATGTCTATAAGCCTCAGTTTCTTTCTCTGTCAAATGGAAATAACCTCAGTGTGGTAGCGTGAAGGTTAAATGAGATAACATTTAGTTAGGACTCAGTAAATGAAAGCCATTCCTATTACTGGTTTTTCCCTTGTATTTTCTCCTTCCCAAGATGCCCCACATCCCCAGACACATCCTTTTGCTCCCCACAAATAAAACCTGCTCTCAGAAAAATTATCAGAAAAGTGGTTTTCTTTTTTTTTTTTTTTGGCTGAGGAAGATTCACCCTGAGCTAACATCTGTTGCCAGTCTCCCTCTATTTTGTATGTGGGTCACGGCCACAGCATATCTGCCAACAAGTGGTGTAGGTCCACGCCTGGGAACCGAACCTGGGCCGATGAAGCAGAGCATGCTGAACTTAACCACTAGGCCACTGGGCTGGCCCCAGAAAAATGAATTTTTATTGTAGCTGTGATGTGCATTGAGGAGAGGGGACTAGCACGGTTGCGGCACTTAGTGGACATTTAAATACTTTGAGTTGATTAAGGTTTTAGTGATGGATATGCAGATTAGATTATTTTTGAAGATATTTGCATTATTAAATCATGGCAAGAAACCTAAAAGTGTTTCACTCATTCAACAAACTTTTATTGAGCACCATATATATGTCGGGCACTGTGCTAAGTACTCCCTATAGGTACAGTAGTCTTAGAGGCTGATGTTTCTGCACTCATGGAACTTTGAATCAAACAAATCAAAAAATGATAATAGCGAGATTCAAATGCTGATGACTGTGTAGAAGGGGAATTAAACTTCAGGCACCCTTCTACTCACAGATCACTATATTTTATTTTACAATTTGGTGGGGATGATGGAAGAGACAGTTTTAGGGAGATTAGGAGATTAGAAAGAATGATGGTGAATAATGGATTAAAAGAGAAAAAATTAAATGAATAATTCAAGTTCTAAGTAAAAAGATCATTCTAACTGGATGAAAATAATCACACACAGCCTTAATTTCAAATGGTCTCAAGGTTGAAGACTAGCTCTCCAAAGTAGTTGGGACTCAAATTCAGTAAAACATGCCTTTATGGCCTGACTCAGGAATAGAGTCAGTCTATAAAAATGAATATTCTGGAAAAATGGAAATTGGCATTTTTCTTAAGAATTTTATTGAAAAAATTCTCTTCTCCTTCAGCAATCAAATGAAGTACTTCCTTTTTCCTCTATTAATAAATTGGGATATACAAAATCCTAATAAAATTATATAAACACTCACAAATTATTTAAACCTTTACCATCTTGCATAAAACCACCACATTTCACCTAAAATGGGATTACATAAGAACAAATTTTTTTATTATAAGTTAAACAAAATCTTGGAATTTTGGAACAGCTAATAAATCTTGTGCAATATGTAGTTTTATTATTCTCCAAGTATGATTGTTTTTTAAAGGATTTAGAAGTCATAAATGCTAATGGCTCCTCCTACAGTGGACCAGCCACTGTGGTAGGCAAATTTATAGGGATTTTCTCTTTTAATCTCATTTAATAATTGACATCACCCTGTGAGGTGGGTGTTATGCTCATTTTACTGATAGGAAATGAGGCTTAGAGAGGTTAAGAGAGTGGCCCAAGGTCATCTGCCCGGTAGGTGGAAGAACCAGCATTTGCACCTTCAGCCTAGAGCTTTTTCACTAGACCAAGTGGTGGCACAAAGTCTATATTAATGACAATTGTGGCAGCTTAGATTTGTCTTCTATGTGAAAATGGTTTACAGCTTATTCTCTGATTTATAATCTGCAAAGGATTTGGATTAAGCTATTCCATGGAAGCAATTAGTCCTGTCTTGAAGGGACTTTGAATCACCTTTGTATGATAAAACCACAAAATCCCTTAATGATCTGACCCACGGGTTGCAAGAAAGAAAAGAGGGGAAGGGTACGCACAAGGCAACAGGAGAAGGGAAGAATAAGCCCTTGGTGAAGCAACAAGGAGTAAAAGACTCTGATTCCCATGAGAAATTCCCAAAGGAATGAGGGAGAAACCCATGCTCAGTCCTTCAGGACCTGATTACCTGCCTATTGTAGGCTCTGGAAGGCCCCCTCAACTTTTATACTGGGGATGCTGTTAGAATGGTATCAGGACTGTTTATACTGGGAAGAGAGTGGGCATTAGGGGTCAGACACCTCTGACAGCAGGAGGCTTAGTGAAATTTAATGCTTTGTATTCATATTCATACACAAACTAAAAGTAAACACTGTAAGATTTTGGATGATTCCTGGAAATATATGACATTTGGTTTCAAGTATGTGCAGACAGTGATCTGTTAATTTCCATTTCTATCCAGTGCAGAAACCAATATGATGGACCAATTTTATCTGAGACATATGTTTCAGACTTGTATTGCATTTTGATAATGCCAAACACAACAAGAACCAGGAATAACTATAAGCTAAAACCTATGAAAGATGTATTTGAAATCTGGAATTGGTACCTACAGTACAGATATGGTGCAGGCTCCTGTGTGACAGGTGATAAACAGTTAGTTGAATTTTAAAGACACTGCCCATTTGGGGCATATATACCTACAAAAGCGGGAAAGTATGGAATATAAATTTGAATTTGCTATGTTTAAATTCTTATTAAAATTTCTGACAAAATTGCCTTTTCACTATTTCTTTATTTCTATAAATTTTTTGTAAAATCACTTAAAATATAAAAAATAAATGAATAAAAAGGATTCATTGGCCCAGATGGTAAATGGTGATGACTTTTTCCTAGTATACTGAAGATTATTGAGCTCTATTATATCCCAATGTATATCAATAATTGAATGGATAAAGGAATGAATCCAGATCTAATTAATAAGGATGTGAGGGGATCTTCAAAAAGAATATGCAATAAAAGAAATAGGAGATCAAACTGAAGGAAAAATAAATTTTAATCTCCAGTTTCAGCCCTTCAGAAATAGAGACAAATACGGCTACAGGTTGTAGCAACCACTGAAGTCTTTTTAGCTGCAAAGAACTCTATGACTATTCCTGTCCTTCTCATTATAGTTCAAAGTTATATGGTGGATCCAACTCCACACCCAATTTAGGTACAAAGTTGGAGACAGAGCTTTGCATATCCACAGGGATGTTATCTGAAAGCAGATATTGTGAGAACAAAGAGTCTCATACCTGTGAAAAATAATACATTACCTGCCCAAATGCAACTTTTAATGAGTCTACTTTCTGTTTCTACAAGCCAGCTGCGACTCCCTGCTTTGCAACTTGCAACACCTATATGTACTTTACTTCTTGCCGCCTCTGTCTGCTCAATTGATAGTTTCAGTTTCCACAGAGGCAGCTGCATCTAAATACAACATGCTTAAAATTTATTATGTGTATGCAAGGATGTTTATGACAGCATTGTTTGTATTACTGAAAAATTTGGGATAACTTAAATGACCGTAAATATAGGGACTAAATAAACCACCATACATTGACATTCTGGAATATTATAAAGCCATTAAAAAGAATGTCTATACTCGCATATATATATCTTTGAGTAAAAAGAAGGAAGTTACAGAACAATATATTTAATAAGAAGAGCTCATTAAAAGAATAAATCTCTATATAGATATATTAAATATATATTTCATTTCTATATGCCTATGTAATACATATATATTATATATACACATGTACACATTATATACGTGTGTATATAAAAAGACTGGAATGATACTCATAGATTTGTAAGGCGTTATTCTTGGGGAGTGGGAATGGGGGTAATCGGCACTTTTTATTTTAAACATTTCTGTATTGTATTCTTTTTTTTACAAGAAAGTAATACATTTATAATTTTAATTTTTTTCAAGGTTAGAACATATCTATTGTCAGGATTATACTTTATAAGTGGATATCCACTTTTACAGTGTCTTCTCCAAAAATGAATTGTGTGTTAAACTGGGTCTGCAGTAACTTGACTTTTCATCCTTGGCTCAAATATGCTTCTAGGTTCTTGAATCTGCCATTGTCATCTTCTATTCAAAATACAGAAAAGGCAAAGGGAGGCAAAATGATTTTTCATCATCATCCAAGCTCCAGGTGGTGGAAGGTCTCATACTTTTACATTCCAAGGCTACACTGGCCGGCAGGACAACCCTTGTACCAACTTGCCATTGAAACAAATGAACAAATCAAAAAACAAGAATTACTCCCCCCACACAACCCAACCCTCCAACAAACAAAGCAGAATTAATATTTTGACTAGCCACAATGAAGTGATATCAGATTTTATTTCATATGACGAATTGAAACTTCATGTCTGAAACAAACACAAAGCACAGACCGCCTGCAAGACCTCACAGTCACTTCTGAGAAGCGCAGCTCCAAGACTGACTGGGGTTTTTCCACTCCCACCCTCAGGCCCCAGACAACACAGTTACTGGGAAAAAGGCAAAGCCGAATTTCAAATTATTTTACAGGGACAATTTTTCTTTTTTTTCCTCCCCACTTTCAACTCAGTGAAGGAGAGCTTTCTTGTTTGCTAGTTGCCTGACTGTAAGATATCTTCCTGTAAATCACCTAATAATGGAATCAGCGGTAACAACACACACGGGTCTGCTGTACTTTCCCAGATATTTGCCTTTTTTGGAAATGCATCAGTTCTTCCACCTTCTTTAAAAAAAAAAATCATTCATGTATTCATCCACTCATTCATTTCTGCAAAGAGTGAGGGCTTTTATGTACGAACATGAACACAACACACACACAGGAATACCCGGGTCCTCGGGTGGTACGGCAGGCCCACGCAGGGAGCCATTTACTAAACAAATATAGGCCGAAGAGAACCGTGGTCCTGTAGCCCCCACAAAGGAGCTCAGTGTGCGCACCCTGCGCGGAATTAGTGCAGGCAAACAGCTCCTGCAAGGGGGAACGGCTCATCTGTAAACTGATCGCACGCACATCGGTTCCCCTGTTGCCGCAGCCCAGCGCTGAAGCCGGCGAGGCCAGGGAAGCGCCTTCCCCCGAGGCCGGCCAGGCAGAGAGTCAGGAACATAAAACACATTCCAGCGGTTGGCATCTGGGCGCGCAGCTGCCAGGCGCAGCCAGTGTGTGGCTGTGGTGGGGCCGCGGGGGCCGCGGGGCGGGCCGGGGCAGAGCAGGTCTGGAGCCAAGGCTTGCGGAAAGCGGCCCACGGGCCAGTTTGGCTCTGCAGGCTCTGGCCTGGTTACTGAGAGCAACAGTTTTATCTAGAAAGTGTGCTGCGGGAGGTTGGAATCCGCCCGTGGGACGAGGGCGTGGGCGTCACTTTGGCACTCCCGAGGCTGTGGGGTGGGGGTACTCCGTGTACCTTTGTGCGCCTGACTCAGGCCAAAGGGAAACCCCGGAATTACCACAAAACCATCCCAACCCTGTCTTGGCATCCCCAATCAGCTAAAAGCAATTTTTGGAAGATGCTTTCATCTAGCACTTAGGAGTATGTGTTTGTGTCCGAGTATGTATCTACGTAGGCATATTTTTAGGAATGAATTCTCCCGATTTTTATCTTTGCAAATAGATGCGGGGGGATGGGGGTGGGTAATGCCTATTGGAACTTCAAGGGATTGGTTTTCACATGAGAGAGCTTCAGAAATGAGAAATTGCTGAAATTACCTGGTAGCAGCTTCCGAGGAACATTTACCAGAGATTCACTTTTTAAATTTCAGTTCGTTTGAAAGCCAGTATGGTTAAATTAACCCAAATCCAAATTTTAAAAAAAATTCCTCGATTCTTCCAGGCCTACTGCACATCTTCAAACTAGGCCCTGCTGGAGGCCCCATTAAAATGGCAGCTCCCACTGAGAGAGAGACAAAAGGCCCCTCTCTGAATGGGGATGCTGAAACAGTGATGGACTCTCAGAACTGCTTTTTTTTTTTTTTTTTTTAATCCATTAAAAAAAAGTTACCTCTGCATTGACTGTGAGAGAGTATTTATTTAGCTCTCCACACTGTGGGAAACAGAGGCGTTCTCCCTTATAAGGACACCCAGACCTTCTTGGGAGAGGAGAGAAATATGAATCCATAACATGGCTGAACAAATTCCTCCTCGCAACTGAATTCATGGAATGTTTCAGACGTGAACAGCTTAATTTTGGTGTGGTCTGGGACAAATTAATATGACTCAAATCCCACCTCACACAGTAAGCTTCTCCTGATGAAGTGGGTGGGGTGAGTACACTCACTTCCCTCAGAATTCTGTCTAACAGTCATCTCTCCCAGCAAGAAAAACTTTAAAAAGGAATAGAGAAATCAAGAACAAACTAAAAAATATATCTAAAAAAATCTAACTGTGCAAAGTGTTCAGTAAATGATTATGTGATATTTTCGGCTATATGAATGGTACGTGAGTTTTTATGTAACAGAATAAAAGCCTCTGGAGGGTAGTCCAGCACCTTTATTTTTGGGGAGTAAATATATTAAACACAGTGATTGCTCTTCCAGTGTTTCTCACGGAGCCCAGGGAACAGTCATTCCAACCACACAGGCTTAAGGACTAACAAGGAAGTATCATCCTCTTCTTCCAGAAGATGGACAAGGCCTTCACCTTAACACCTAGTCAGACACTTCTGTTCTCTCATAAAGAGCTCAGTCTCTTTGGCAGTGAAGGACAATTACCTATGTCTTAAAATGACCTTTGATGTCATCCTCTCCAAGATTAAATTTCTTTACTTTTGCAAAGTGGGAATAAAAAATAAAAATAATTACTACCACATATGGAGTGGGTTCTCGAGTGAAAGCTACTCTAAGTATCAGATATGTGCTTTGGATTCAGGAACCCACTGCAGATTGTCCACACACGTTATCTGTTTAGTTACCTTGTATTTACAGATGGGAGTAGTGAGAAAGATTACTTCTCAATGATCAGTAATAGAAATCACTTGTATTTGGCTTTGAAAAGCATCACATACTTATTCTTTCTGCAGATTTATGCACACAATTATGTTTGAGTTCAGTTAGTGTTAAAATTAGATTACTTTCTCTGAACTGATAATTAGGAGAGATTCCCCAAGAAGCAAAATGGGTTGTCAGTCACCTAGGGGTGGAATGCCAGGCAAGATGCCACTTTTGAGATGTCCTTAGGCTAATGTAACCAGATGAGGGTGGTAAGACTTAGAGGCCATGAAATGTGGACAGAACCAGCTAACAACACCACTCTGCAGGACTCTTTCTGTAGTGGGAAGCAGTGTGTATGCAATCTCAGACAGTGCTTCCATTCCAGACGAGGCCTCTCAGAACACAAATGTCTTTCCCTATGCATCTGTAGTACACTTTTTTTCTATCAGAATAGTATTTTGGTCAAGAATCAACAGGAGAGATATGTAATTTAATATGACTGATAGGAGCCTCTGAAAAAAGTTTATCAATAAAAGGTATAAATTTATGTGTTCCTTTTTCATTACAAGAATTATAGACCTTTAGAGGTAGAAGGAACATCCTTGAGAATGGGTTTTTCAAATGCTTTTTCTCCCTAGTAGTGGGGGAAATTATTTAAAAATAAAACAAAAATAAATAAAAGCCTACACGGAATTCTAATATGTAAAATAATACAGGGCATCTTATTGAACTGAGGGAACATTTAGCGTTCCAGGAGCTCCTTTTGAATATTACTGTGCTAACGTGGCTTTTAAACTTCCCGAACAAGAAGCTGTACAAATCGTCTGAGAATGCAAAAGGACAGTAACAAACCCAGATGTCCTAAAATATCAGAGAAATAGGATCATCGTACTCTGAGAGCATCTATTTGATATACAGACAGAGAATGATGGCTTGCAACAAGTGGCCAAAGGTTACATGGCTACTTTGTGACAAACTCAGGACCCAAATACAATTTTTTTCCCCCACTTGCAAGCCACTATGTGATGCTGTCTCTGGAGTCTGGAATGCCTTTGAAATCAGGCTGTATGACACTCTAATCAATTTTAGTGATCTGAAACTTTTAGAACTTGGTGAAAAATTTTATAGCAAAGAGCAGCTTACCACACTGGTCATTCCACAAAACTGGTCATGATTCTTAGGAATATTTTTTACGTTGATAATAATCATTCCTTATATTTGTTCAGCCTGATACGCATGGTTTAAAGACCGTCACTTGCATTTTGGAGTTGGACATAGGACATGACATCTCTGCCCAGTAAATCCCTTGAATGAGGGCATTTTCCCCCCTCTGTGCATGTCTCCTTCTCGTCCATTGTCTGTCTTCTTTTCATGCCTGTCAGGCGGTGGCCATGACTGTGCACTTATAAAGGTCAGTGACCCAGCAGAGAGGGCAGGCCCTGAAGAAGGCGTGTTGATGAAGCATTTCAATGCACACTGAATTTGTTAGCTCTCTGGCTTACTCCCAGGGGCAGGCTACAATTGTTTCCTGTGTGGCATGGCACCCACCCGGAACTCTTATGGTATGGGCCATTCCAACCAGGAATCTCTAAACCACATCCTACAAAATAAACACTCCACATTTCCCAGCTCGCTAAATTCTTTTACCTGTGTCTCCTTCCTTTAATTTGTTCAGTATACCCAGTAAAACTAATTAAAACAAAGGTTTCCCTTATTTACTTAACTATTAAATCATCAATCATGGGGATGTTTTCAAGGGATTATTTGTAAAACTGGGAGGACACATGGGCAGTAAACTCACATCATTCAGGCTGAAGAGTTTTAGAAGGCTGAGGCCCTAAGTTTCTCTCTTACAAATACTAAATTAAACAAAATCAGGCATGGTATTTCATTTGAGATTGTCTCAAGGAAGGCAAGCTTTTGTTTCTCTCTTTGGAGCATCTACCTTTTAGTAAAGCAATAATGATCTAGAAGTGGAAACCAATGATTCAAAACTGAAAAGTTTATCCCTCAAATTTCAAACTGCTGTAATATTTGCTGCAAGTGGAGAAGGCAGCTCTCACTTAGGTGAAATCAAATGAAAAAGTTGGCTATATATGTTCTGATTCTGGTCATGGTAGAGTAGCTCGTATCAGACTGTCTTCCTACAGATAGCAATTATAAACTGTAGACAAAATATTAAGGGACAACTATTTAAATGTATTGGAGAGAGACCAAAGCAGGCAGAAACTGGAGGGAATTTGGTCCTTGAAGTAAGGAACCACACTGGATAAGATCAATATGTTTATGGATTTTTCCCGAGAGTACTCTCTAGTCCACCTAGTGCAGGACAACTAGAACTCAAGCATAAAGTCACAGTCTTATTGACCTGAGGATTTGGAGGATGGAGTTTGGGGGCTATCATGGTGACTGGAAATTTAGGGGTGAAAAAAATCTCAAAAAGAGGGATCATAGAGGAAGTAGCCCCCAAATCCACTTATATCATCCTCTCAAATCCTTGGCTGACCCCTGAACTGCAAATGTACAGGGACGACTTCAAGGAGCCCAGTGGAAAACTACAGCTTGGAGACTGAAAGAATAGAACAGAGGTTTCAGCTCCTCTCCACGCCATGGAGACAGAATTTAGAGTTTAACTCTTGCTAACTTTGAGGGGCTAGGTCATTTTTCAAGATTTCCACTTAGACTCTAGAAAAGTCATGTCTTAGGTATAAAGACTAGATATCATATTTAAGGGATTTGCTCTAGTACTACTGACAAAACTGAAAAAGACCCCATCAAAGCATCAAACCAAGATATCTCTACAAGTTCACAGTGATCAATCACTAATTTAACTGCCAGCTAGAAGAAAATTCAATACATTTCAGAGGAAAATAACAGAACCAAAGTCTACAATGTATCCTCTACCATGTCCAGTGTACAATAAAAAATTACTAGACATATAAAGAACCAGGAAAATGTGACCAAATGGTAAATGACCCAAGATTACTCAGATGTTACAAAGACTTTAATGTGCTGTAATATATTTGCTTAAGGACTTAAAGGATAAAATGTTCATAATGAGCAGACACATGGGGAATTAGAACAAAGAAATGGAAACTATAAAAATGAATGAAATGGAAATTCCAGAACTGAAAATTATATTTGAAATAAAATTCACCAGATAGGCTTAAGAACAATATACAGGGTCAGGAAATTTGAAGGCACCAATAGAAACTATCCAATCTGAAGAATAGAGAGAAAAAAAGTTTTACAAGTATGTGAAAAAGAAATTCAGGTCCTGTGGGGAAGATATCACAGTCTAACATCCATGTAATTGGGTTCCCAGAAGAAGAGGACAGAGAAAGTGTATGAGAAAAAAGCAATTGAAAAAAAAAGATGAAAAATTTCCAAATTTGATGGAAAACATTAAGTTACAGATCCAAGCATCTCAGCAAATCCCATGCAAGGTAAGTACAAAAGAAAACCACCACATCTAGGCACAGTTTAGCTAAGTTTATGAAAAACCAGTGATAAAGAGAAAATCCTTAAAAGTTGTCAGAGGGAAAAGACATGACATAAGGGGACAATGATACAGATAATCACTGACTTTCCGATAGAAACAATGGAGACAGAGAAAATGGAACATCTTTGAAGTGCTGAATGATAAATTCAGTTCATCCATAATTCTACATCCAGCAAAAATATCCTTCAGAAATGAAGGTAAAGGCTGACTTGCTAAAGATATGTTAAAGGAAACTTTTCAGGCTGGAAGGAACTGTTAGCAGGTATAATTCAGATCAACAGAAGGAAAAAACAGCACTAAAAATAGTTTTTAAAAAGCGAGTAAATGTAAAATATTTCTTATTCCAATTAAAAAAAAAGACCTCACTGTTTAAAGCAAAATTTATAATATTGTATTTTGGTATTTATAACATAGTGGATACATAATATGTGACTGGGCATTAATGGAATTTCACTGTTGCTGGCTTTTGACATTTTACATTTTACAAAATATTCACTCTAAGTAGACTGGGTAAGTTAAGAATTCATATTATAATACCTAGAGTAATAACTTAAAAAATACAAAAAAGTAGAGTTAAATCCACAGGGAAATTAAAATAAATATTTAAAAAATGTGATTAACCCAAAATAACGTAGGGAACGAGAATCAAGAATAAATGCTCAAACATCATTAATCATCAGAGAATTGCAAATTAAAAGCATAATAATGTATCATTTCATAACAAATTGTGGTGATACTGTTGAATACGTAAAACTTTCATACAGTGTTAGTGGGAATATAAAATGGTACTATCTATATGGTAATTTCTTATGAAGTTAAATATACAATTACCCTATCACTCAATAATTGTACTCCTACGTACTTACCCAAAGGAACTGAACATATATTCATAAAGAGATGTGTATGAGAATATTTATGGAAGTTCGGATTTACTGGAAGTGCGTGTAAGGGGACTTTCTGAGGTGATATAAATGTTGTCTATTACATTTATCCCAATTCATTGAATTGTACACTTTAGATATGTGAGCTTCATGAATCGATGAGTACATGAATTTGATCTAAAAAAAAGCCAACAATATTGTCAAGATGTTGGTTCTTCCCAACTTGATCTATAGATTCAATACAACACAATCCAAATTCCAGCAAGGTATTTTGTGGATATTGACAAAGTGATCTGAAAGTTTATATGGAGGGGCAAAAACCCAGAATAGCCAACATGATATTGAAGAACAACAAAATTGGAGGACAGACACTACCTGACTTCAAAACTTACTATAAAGGTAAAATAATCAAGATAGTGTGGTATTGGAAAAAGAATAGATGTATAGATCAATGGAACAGAATAGAGAGCTCGGAAGTAGACCCACATAAATAGAGTGAACTGATCTTTGACAAAGGAACAAAGGCAGTAAGATGGAGAAAAAGCCTCTTCAACAAATGATGCTGGAACAACTGGACATCCACACGCAAAAAAAAAAAAAAAAAAATCTAGACACAGACTTTACACACTTCACAAAAATTAACTCAAAATGGATCATAGGCCTACTTGTAAAAATGAAAAACTATAAAACTCTTATAAGATAACATAGGAAAAAACCTGAATGACCTTGGGTATGGCAGTGATTTTAGACGCAACACTAAAAGCACAATCCATGAAAAAAATAATGGATAAGCTAGACTTCATTAAAATTAAAAACTTTTGCTCTGTGAAAGACAATTTCAAGAGAATAAAACCAGCCAAAGATTGGGAGAAAATGTTTGCAAAAGACATACCTGATAAAGGACTGTTATCTGAAATATACAAAGAGCTCTTAAAACTCAACAGTAAGAAAACAAACAAGCTGATTATAAAATGGGCCAAAGACCTTAACAGACACCTCACCAAAGAAGATATACAGATGGAAAATAAGCATATGAAAAGATGCTCTACAACATGTGTCACCAGGAAAATGCAAATTAAAACAACGAGATACCATTGCACGTCTATTAGAATGGCCCAAATCTAGAACACTGATAACACTAATTACTGGAGAGGATATGGAGCAACAGGAACTCTCATTCATTGCTGATGGAAATGCAAAATGGTACAGCACTTTGGAAGACAGTCTGGCAGTTTCTTACACAACTAAACATACTCTTACCATATGATCCAGCAATCATACTCATTGGTTTTTACCCAAAGGAGCTGAAAACTTGTGTCCACACAAAGACCTGCACACAGATATTTATAGCAGCTTTCTTCATAACTGTCAAAACTTGGAAGCACCGAAGATGTCCTTCAGTAGGTGAGTGGATAAATAAACTGTGATACATCCAGACAATGGAATATTAGTTAATGCTAAAAATAAATGGGCTGTCAAGCCGTGAAGACACAGAGGAAACTTAAAGACATGTTACTAAGTGAATGAAGCCAATCTGAAAAGGCTACATACTGTATGATTCAACTATCCGACATTCTGGAAAAGGCAAGTCTATGGAGACAGTGATTGGGGAGTAGGGGATGAATTGGTGAAGCATGGAGGATTTTCAGGGCAGTGGAAATACTCTGTATGATACTATAATGATGGATACCTGCCATCATGCATTTGTCCAAACCCACAGAATGTACAATACCAAGAGAGAACCCTAATACAAACTATGGACTTTGGGTGATTATATGTCAATGAAAGCCTATCAATTGTAACAAATGCACATTCTGATAGGGGATGATGATAATGGAGGAGGCTATGCGTATATGGGGGGCAGGGGGTTTATGGGAAATCTTTGTACCTTCCTCTCAATTTTGCTGTGCACTTAAAACTGCTCTGAAAAAAATAAAGTCTTTTAAAAAGAAGCCAAGAAACAAACCAGTCTTATGCTTGCCACTTTTTCTCCATGAAACAAAGCAACAATTTCACAAAATATTGATAGAAGGATGTAGGAAATACCCTTAAATTGTGATCCTGAAGCCTTTGTATATTCCCTATTCATCATTCCTATTTGCCTGTTTTGTGGAAGTAAGAATGGTTTCTAATGCACATAAACAGTTAAAAAAAAAAAGCTAAACTGATAACTAGTAGACACGTAACTCCTAGAGATGATGAAAATAATAATAAGTTTTCACATACTGAGATATACAGAAAGCTGTTCTGGTTTAAATCTAATTCGGCCTAAAACTTGTTTTTCCCAGAGCAGCCTGACTTATGGCCCACCAAACGTGCATTGTACATCTGCTTCAGACATTTTCCCAAAGCAAAGAATGCACTCTTTAAAGATAGGGATGGATGTCTCCCTTTCTCTGATGCTAATACCAGCACTTCTTTGAAGATAAGCTTTTCTTCCAGAGAACCAAAGTCAAATTGACCTGCTGTGTATCAGCTAAACTGCGGCAAAACATCTCCTTGTGACTTTGGAAAAAGAAAATTGTATTCCTGTCATGCTTGACGTATGTTCTTTGTGCTGAAATGGTATAAAACCATGCTGTAAACCACACTTCCCCAGAGTGCTTTCTTCCCTGGGGAAGAGAACACTTCCGGGCTAGTCCTCACATTGGCTCATCAAATATCTTTTATCTATAGATTGGTTATGGATTATTTGTGTTGACAAGACTTTTGAAGGACAATTTGACAACGCCTATTAAACCTCTTAGAGCTGTACCTTTGACCCAACAATCCCTCTGATAGAAACCTGTCCCTAGAAATATTCACATTAAGTGCATAAGTGTATATGGGTGGCAATTTCACTGTAGCATGGTTTGGAATAGGACCAAACCGGAGACAGTCTAAATGTCCTTATGGATAGGGAATGGTAAGGAATCATGGCAAATGAAAGGTGTAGCTGTTAAAAGAAAGCACAGTCATGTGTTGCTTAACAACAGGAATTCATTATGAGAAATGCATTGTTAGGTAATTTTGTTGTTGTGCGAACATCATAGAGTGCACTTACACAAACCTAGATGGTATAGCCTACTACACACCTAGGCTATATGGCACTAATCTTATGGGACCGCTGGCATACATGTGACACATCAATGACCAAAATGTCAATATGCAGCACATGACTGTATAAACATTAGATGTCTATGAGATGGTTTGTGTGAAAGCAAGCTACAGAACAATATGAACAATATTATCCCAGTTCTGTAAAAATAACTCCCTCCTTTCTCTCTTCCTTCTCTCTCTGCTTCTCTCCTTCCTTTTTCTTTGTAAACGCAGAGACAATGCCCTGAAGGATACACATCAAGCTATTGTCAGTGGTTTTCACCTGGAGAGAGGGGGTGGAGAGATGGCAAGTGAGAAGTTTAATCATTTTTTACTTTTCCTATGCCTATATTGTTTAATTTTTCTTGTAAATGAATGTATGGTTGTTTTGTAATTTAATTTTTTTTCCAGTTTTATTGAGATGTAATTGACATATAACATTGTATTAGTTCAAGATGTACAACTTAATAATTTGATATATGTATATATCACAAAATGATTATCACAAGCTTAGTTTAACATGTCGGCTCACGAAGTTACACATTTTTTTTTCCTTGTGATGAGAACTTTTAAGATCTACCCTCTTAGCAACTTTCAAGTATACAACAGCATTGTTAACTATAGTCAGCATGCTGTACATTACTTTCCAGACTTATTTACCTTATAACTGGAAGTTTATACCTTTTGACCACCTTCACCCATTTCCCATCCCTCCATCTCTGGTTGTTTCAAAAAGAAAGGAAGAGGATGAAAAGAAAGACAAAAAGAAAGGAAGAAAAGAAAAGGAAGGAAGGGAAGGAGGAAGACAACAGGGATCTGTACTGCAGAAACAAAGGAGAGCCTGAGTATCAACGTTCAGGACTGGTCAGGACTGGGGGGAACCATTCCTTCTAGTCCATGTTCTGACTTCGGGTTGGGCCAGATTTGACCATCCCAGACAACTGTGAATATTTCTTCTTATTTATTTATTTATTTTATTTGGTGAGGAAGATTAGCCCTGAGCTAACATCTGTTGCCAATCCTGCTCTTTTTGCCGAGGAAGATTGGCCCCGGGCTAACATCCGTGCCCTAACATTTTCCTCTATTTTGTATGTGGGATGCCACCACAGCATGGTTTGATAAGCAGTGTGTAGGTCTGCACCCGGGATCTGAATCTGTGAACCCTGGGCCACTGAAGTGGAGCATGTGACCTTAATCACTACGCCACTGGGCCATCCCAATGTTTCTTATTTTTAGAGACAGAGTAGCAGATTCCACAATTTCCCTTGGTAACCACTTTCATGTGCAGTGCTCTTTACTGTGAGGACTACTTCCTTATATCAGAGTACCTCTCCCTCTAGGGCAGAAACAGAGCTGATCATCACGGTCACACAGTGTTAACTTGCAATCACCCATGTTAAAGTTAAGGGAGGAACAGTGACTTGGACAAGAAACCCCCCACCCCTCCTATTTTTATGTTTCCTTTTTTAGAGTCCATCACTATAAAGCCTGAAGAACTTGAAGAACAGAGGGGCACAGCCTGGAGTCAGGAACTGAAAGCCCAGCTCTGCCTCCCACCAGCTGTGTGCCTTTGGGCAAAGTAATTAACCTCCCTGAGCTTCGGTTTCCTTATTTGGAAAGCAGTTATAATTATAATAGTAATGATGACAACAATAATCCCTCCCACCTTGCAGGCCTGTTGTAAGGATTATTAAGAATTGATTACAGCACTTTGCTCATAGTAGGTGCTCAATCACGATTATTCTTACTCCAACCCCCTAAGGTAATCCGGAATGTTAGTGGAGTAACATGGGGATAAGAACCCATATCTCTGTACTTCAAGGTCAGCCCTCTTTACATTACAAGACTTTTGTTAGACAGTTTCCTTTATCACAATAACTTTTGGGCTATTATTACTTTACCTGACCGTTGCTCATTGCCGCCTCCCTTGTTAAGATCCACTTTGTAGTTCAGGAGAGCCGTGTATACACATATTCCAGGATGTGAAGAGTTATTCTCTAATGAGGATGGTGGGCGGTTTATCCCTTCATCCTCATTGGAGAGGCTCACCCTAGAGGAAATGGGATTCAACTTCACCAGGAGGGATTTAGATTAGATGGGAAGAAGAACTTCCTGACTGATGACTTCCTTCCCTGAAGTCTTTAAAAATAGATCTGTTCCCCATTTGTCAGTTTTTAAGATGCAGGCAGTTAGACTGGATCTCAAGATCCCTTTTAATATTAGTATTACTTTTGTCACAGGGCTGTATATCTAAGAGGGACACACTTTATGTACAAATACAAATCGAAAACAATTTAGTGGGATTTTTTTTCCCCAAGAGCAATAGGAAATGCTTCTATTTTACCTATGACTCTTAAAAGGCTTCTGAAATCATACAAAACTGCTTTAGCAAGTTAAAAAATAATTCATGGAAAAATATATGGAAAGAAATTTAGGAAACTATTGTGTGGTAAAAATTTACATTTGTATAGCACGTTAAAATTATTCACTATAAATATTATTTCCTCGTTATTAGATGTTTGAGTCTAAAAGGGCTTAGAACTGGGTCCGAAACCTAGTTCGTTGGATTGGGTGGTCTTCCCTGTAATTTGACTTCACCACGCGGGCAAATGAGAATAAATATATACTAACACTGACATCTAGTGGTCTCTATGTGTTACTGCCATTGTTTGTGGTGGAGCTTAAACTCAGATCTAACGCCAGGATTTTACAAATTGGACTGGACAAGACCTGAGAGTCCCTTCTCCTTATTTTAAGAATATATTCTTTAAAAAGCTTTCAAACGTATGTCAGGACTTAAATATTATCATTTTATTGTTGTTTTCTAATTTAATTTTATTGTGGTAACGAATATGATCTGTGTGGTGATGATTTGGAATTGGTTGAGGTTTCTTTTGACAGTTAATCTGTGCTAGCTTTTTGTCATTGTTTTATGTGCACTTGAAAGAACATATACCCTCCGTTTTTTTGTTTTGTTTTCATTTTTTGCAGGATTCTATATATATCTGTGAAGTCTAAATACTAATTTGGTTGTTTAAGTTCTCTGTATCCTAAGGATTTGGGAGTAGAGATGTTACTTGATTTATCACATTCTGATACAGATAAGAGAAAATCTTCCTCCATGATGGTGTTTTGTCAACATCTCATCGCACTTTTGTCAGTTTTTTGCATTTTGTATATATGTTGTTAAATGCACACAAATTCACGGCTGTTGAATCTTAGTGAAATGCTCCTTTTAATTATTTAATTTCTCTCTTTATCCCCGTTATTGCCTTTTGCCTTAAATTCCATTTTATCTAACATTAATATAGCTACAATAGCTTTCCTTAGGAAAGAATTTGTTTGGTAGTTCTTAAATCCCTTTGTCTTTAAACTTTCTGTGTCATTTTTATCTAAACTGTGTCTCTTGTAAGCCTTCCCTGGATGGCTTTAAAAAAAAAATCTAAAGATCTCTGTCATTTAATAGTGAGTTTATTCTCTTTACATATATTTTGATTATCGATGTATTTAAACTCACTTCCACCACCTTATCTTGTTTTCTTATTCACTGTTTTTTTTCTTTGTATTTTATTTTTCTCTTTTCTTATGATCTGTTAGATTAATTTTTTTTAATTCTTCCCTCTGCCATTTTGGGATACATTGTATTACTGTTTTTTTTTTTTTACATGTTGTCTTTTACTTTTAGCAATTTTTGTTATGAAATAATTCCATTATACAGATAAATATATGGTGACCCATGTGCCCACTTCCCAACTTTAAGAAGTTTTAATAACCCTAACATTTGGCTGTAACTGCCTCAAATTTATTAAATAAGAAAAAAACTACAGATTCTGTTTAAGCGTCTGTGTACCCCTCCTTAATCTCATTTTTTTCCTTCTCTCCCTCTTAAGAGTTAACCTCCATCATGAATTTGATGTTTGTTAATTCCATGTATGTTTTAAAATTTTATTGTGTATTTTCTAGTTAAACAATATATTTTGATAGTTTTAGATGTTTTGCTGGTTAAATCATTTATGTAAATAATATATCTTTCTTATCAACATTATGTTTTTGACATTCATTCATGTTTATTGATATACATCTTGTTCATCATTTTCATTCCTCTATGGTAGTATTCCATATATATATATATATATATATATGTATGTATTTTTTTTCTATCCATTCTCTTGTTGCTAGATACTTAGTTTTCCCTTACATTTTCCATACTTCAAGAAACGTTAGAATGATGTTCTTTTACATTTCTCCGTGTGTACATGCATGAGAATTTCTTTAAAGCAACTCTTTTGTTTAAGTACCCCCTAAAATAATCTTGACAAACTATGTAATTCCTTGCACATTTTTAAGATAATATTTAAACTTTTTCATTTGATTAGTTGTGAATGATATGATTTTTGGCTTATTGTAAATATTGATATTTTAAAATACAACTGTTCAAATGTCAAAGCAGATTGATAGGTACCACCACCAATGTAAAGAAATGTAAGAAGCTCTATTGTCTGTAATTTTACATTGTTCTTTTTTTCCTGAACTCACATTTCCATTCTACTCCACTGAGTTTTATCCTAATGCATTTTTTTGATGTTCGAGTATATTTTGTCAATTGCCCTATCATATTTCTCTACAACAAAATATAAATCAAAATTTTAAATACATTTTTCATCCATGACCAAAAGACTCTGAATATTAAAACATTTTATTCTGAATTGAGTTATTAGCAATATTATTAGTAGTACAAAATTGGTCAAGGCAACATAATAATTATTTTTGTGAATAGTTATTAAAAGTATCAAAATTTGATTAGAAACATATTTGATAACATATATTTGACTGTTTTTTTAATTAGCTTATATATCCGTGGAAAAAAATACTAGTTATTGCTAGAAAGACATGAGTTCAGCATCAATTCTATTCCTGCTTTTTATCGTTCTAGCTGAAGCCGCTGAGATTCTTGTTCACACAAAAAAGTGGATGGGAATGGAGTATTTTTCTAAAACTATGTCAATTACTTGAACTCATGATGAATTACATTGTAAAAAATAATGTAATTGTCTATCACACACAGAAGTTATTTTAATGATCTGTCAGCTATCAACTCAGTTAGGTCTGCCTTTAATTATTGAAAGCAAAGATTTGGAAACAACCTCGCTTGCAAAATATTTTGTTATACAGATATTATAGTCATTCACTTTCTCAGTTTCTGGGAAATATACCAAAAAGACTTTAGCAGTCCAATGGAAAAACTATTAATTATACTTGTTGCTCTTTTACTTAGAGGCATCTTGTTTAACCCAATATATCAGAAAGTTTTGGGAAAATAAATATATTGTTAAGTCAATACAGCTTGCCGAAATGATAATTTTTGATAAAGTAATCTCATGTTTTAAAGATATTTTCATCAAAATCTTAAAATTATAGATTTATCTAATTCAATTTACTGAAATGGCAACCTAAATTTAACTTGCAAAGCTATCAGCCAAATAAACATTCTATTAGAAAATGTGACAATTTTTTAAATTCAAATATGTGTTAATACACATTTAAAGTATATTATGAAAGCCAATGAGAAATAAAAATGCATCTTGTAAAATAGACTAATAGAAGAAGAGGAGGTTAATGTGATGTAGCTAGAATATAAATTTTCGTAAGTCCTAATATAAAGTAGAACAGTAACAATGTTTTTCGTTATTGAATTTAAAATAACACAATGTAATATGTTGCCAAAATGACACGATATGTGTGAAACAAGGAGTAAACAAAGACTTGGGATTTCTTTTGGTAAGAAAGTATGAGTGTGTGTGAGTGTGTGTATGTGTGTGTGTGTGTATTGAACTCTGGTTTTTACCTTCTGGAAGTAATTAAGAATCATGTAAAAAAATTAGAACTGTAATAATTTCAATAGACATTATATCCAAACTTTTCCTCTCTATTTAATAAAAAATAAGGTTATATTTGCTGTAATATAATATAATATAAATTGGACCACAATTTAACAGGAACTAGAAACAATTAAACATTTTCTAAGGTGATATCAGATCATCTTATATAACCTTAAGTAATTGTCACTATATAATTATGTAAGTGGTATAAATAATTCATAATACAATTTGATAAATATGCTTTAACTATGTCATGGAATATTTGTTTACTAATGTATTTATTGTCTGGTAGAAAATAGCGTCTGCTCTGTTCCAAGTGCTCTGCAAATGTTAACTGATCTATTTCTCATAACGACCTTATGAGATAGCTGCTGCAGTTATCCCCATTTTATTTACACAGGGAGAGAGAGGCACAGTGAGTTTATATCAAACAAAGTACATTGAATCTGTCAGATAGCCACAAATTTGTCTCCTAAATTTCATGTAGTATATTTTGAAATATTAGGTAGTTCTGAATATCTTTCCAGTTTTTTTAAAATGAAGCAGCATCACTAACTTGTCCTGCTTTAGCTGTTCAAAGACTCATGTCTTTTCAAATAAGGACAATTCCTAGGATTTTGAGACTAGCTGATAAGAATTAATTATATTTAAATATGTGGGAAAACCCCTTTTGGCATTCATTATTTCCTGCTAATGTTCTCCTTGCATGGCTCTTATGGGAGAGACACTGAAGAGATGAAGTCATTAAATGAATGGTATCTCTTCCATCTTTGCATACCACAGTTTAAGTTCACAACATCTCAACATGGGCCAAAATATCCTGTTCCTAAAACTCTGCTTCGCTATTTTAAAGAAACACGTGCAAGCCAGAAAAAAGACCTTTGGGTTATGGTGCATTGGTCAATCCTTAGAGAAGAAACCAATATTTCAAATTGCTTCTTTGGCGCCCCTGAGGTTTTTATACCGAGAGCAAGGCACCATAATAAAGTTTAGAATGGGCAAGGGCATGTCTTTGTATCAGTCAGGATAGGCAATTTATGCTGTAGTAACAAACAACTCCCACATTTCAGTGGCTTAAAACAACGAAGTTTAATTATTTCTCATCCTACATGCCATCTTGGATTAGCTGGGGCTCTGCTGTACATTATCCCCGCTCTGGGACCCAGGCTGATATAGCTTCTTCCATCTGGGGTGTTGTCAGTTATTGCAGCAAAGGAAAAAGAGCTCTGGGGTGGTTTGCTCCAGTAATTCAATGCTCTGAGCATTGTAAAGTGGGAAGGGTGTTTGTAAAAGGGGAGGAAGAAAAGGACAAACTGTATGAGCCTGAGTGAATGGAGCAGGCATTTTTTAGGTAGATCACTTTTAGGAGAGAATAGATAGGAAAATTAAAAACCTAAAATTGATTTCTTTCTCCACACCCTGGTGTGCATCAAAAGACTTTCACATACCCTCAAAAAACACAAGTACTCCGATTTGAAGACCCACAGTTTAAGGGAATATAATTAGAAGTGGAATTGCTGGGTTAGAACACGCACATCTTTAACCTGTAGTCTGTTGCTAAATGAGTGTACCAGTGTTTGCTCCAATGTTCACCCCCATTGGCAGTGAACGAGTATTCCATTTGTCCGACATCCTTGCCAACAGCTACTATTGACAGTCTTAAAATTATTGCTAATCAGATGAGCACGACTTGTTATCTCTTTGATATATTAAAATTCGCATTTTCCTCTTTGCTATTGAGTTTGGGCATCTGTTCATTTGTTTATTGGCCAGTCAGGTTTCCTCTTCTGTAAATTGTGTTTGTTGTTTCTTTTGACCCCTTTTCTACTGTTTTTTTGGTCTTTTTCTTGTTGATGTGTAAAATGTTGTTGTATTATTATATATATAGTATATATATATATACACAAACCTTTATATATACATATATATATACACACAAACCTTTATCTGTGATCTCTGATACAAATATTTTTCTCTAATCCCTTATTTGTTTATCGTCTTCGTATATGATATATTTTTCCTTATTTAGAATCAATACACTAATAACTCCCACGTTTATATCTCCAGCCTAGACCTCTCCCCAAACTCCAGACTCAGTTATTCTTCTGCTTACTCAGCATCTTTGCTGGGACGTCTAATATGCATCTCAGACCTACTACAGCCCAAACGGAATTCCTGGTCTTCCCTTGACACCACCTCCACCCGCTGTCTGCCGTTCGGTTATTGGTACCTCCATCCTTCCAATTAGGCTGAAACTCTTGGAATCATTCATTGTTCTCGTTCTCTCCCAACCCGTATGAAATCCGCCAGCAAATTCTGTTGACTATATTTTCAAAATATACCAAGATCTGGGTACTTTTGGCTATCTTTGTTGCTGTCATCCTGATGAAAAGCTACCATCACTTCAGGCCTGGATAATCACAATAGCCCATAGCCCACAGCTTGTCTCCCTGTTTCTTCTTTATTCCTGTACACCCTCCCCCTCGACCCCAGTCTACTCTCAAAATAAAGGTTTGGGAAAAGAAAAACATTGCTAATTTCAATAAAGCTTTGCTAATAGGATAGTTTTTGATAAAAGTGACCAGAGAGACTCAATGGTTCCCATCCTACTCAGAGTAAAATCCAGTGTCCCATCACGGCTTATGAAAACTTACCAGGTCTGGCCTCTGGCTACCCTCTGACTTCATGCCCTGTCATTTCTCACTTGCTTATTCTGCTCCAGCCACAGTGGCTTCTGTTCTGTTCTTCAAATATGCCTAGCCTGTTCCCACTTCATGGCCTTTGCATTTGCTGTCTCCTCTGTTTGGTAGATTCCACATGACCTGCTCTCTTGTCTCCTTCAGGGCTTGGATTCAGATCACCTTAATCACCTTGTCAGTGAGGACTTTCCTGAGCACCTTGTTTTAAGTTGGAACTGACTTCCCACCCCCACTCCCTGGCCTTGCATTCCCTATATCCTTTCTCTGCTTTATTTTTCTCCTTAGGCGTATGCCAGGGATATACTAAATAATTAACTTATTTCTTTATTTTCTGATTCCCTCTACCAAAATCCAAGCTCCAGTAGGGTAGGAAATTTTGTGTTTTGTTCACTGTTATATCCTTAGCATCTAGAACTAATGCAGAGTAGGAACTCAATAATCTTGGTGGATTGAGTCAATAAAAAATATTTTGCTTTTATGCAGACAAATGTATGCATAGTTTCTTTTATGGCTTTAAGTTTCCTGCCTTGTTTTAGGTCTTTCCTCCACTTAGATTGCACTTTTAGTCTCATAGATTTTTTTCAACATTTTTGTTATTTTTAAATTCATCTTTAAATATACGCATCCAATATTGGAGCACTTACATATATTGAGCAAATACTAACAAATCTGAAGAGAGAAATGGACAACAATACAATGATAGTAGGGAACTTCAATATACCCCTTTTAATAACAGATAGATCATCCAGATAGAAAATCAGTAAAGAAGCATTGAACTTGAACTATACTTTAGACCAAATGGACCTAACAGACATATACTGAACATTCCATCCAAAAGCAGCAGAATACTACTGCTGACCTGTTATGTCACAAAACAAGTTTTAGCAAATTTAAGAAGATTGAAATCATACCAACATCTTTTCCAACCACAATGGTTTGAAACTAGAAATCAATAACAGGAGGAAACTGGAAAATTCACAAATATGTAGAAATTAAACAACACACACCTGAACAACCAAGAGGTCAAGAAAGAAATCAAAAAGTAAATCAAAGATATCTTGAAACAAATGAAAAGGGAAGCACAAAGTACCAAAACTCATGAGACACAGCAAAAGCAATTCTAAGTGAGAAATTTATAGCAATAAATGCCTACATTAAGAAAAAAGAAAGATCTCAAATAAGTGACCGAACTTTATACCTCAGGGAACTAGAAAAAGAAAAACAAATTAAGGGCAAAGTTAGTAGAAGGAAGGAAATAACAAAGGTCAGAGCAGAAATAAATGAAAGAGGGACCAGAAAACAAATGCAAAAGATTAACAAAACTAACAGCTAGTTTTGTGAAAGTAAACAAAATTGACAAAACTTTAGTGAGACTAACCAGGAAAAGAAGAGAGAATACTCAAATAAATAAAATCAGAAATGAAAGAAGAGACATTACAACTGGTCCCACAGAAAGACAAAAGATCTTAAGTGACTGTTATGAACAATTATGAGCCAACAAACTGGATAAGCTAGAAGAAATAGATACATCCCTAGAAACATGAATCATGAAGAAACTGAATCGTGAAGAAATAAAGAATCTGAACAGATTGATAATGAGTAAGGAGATTGAGTCAGTAATCAAAAACCTCCTAACAAAGAAAAGTCCAGGGCCAGATGGCTTCACTAGTGAATTCTACCAAACATTTATAGAAGAATTAATGCCAATCCTTCTCAAACTCTTGCAAAAAATTGAAGAAGAGAGAATACTCCCAAACTCATTTTATGAGGCTAGTATGACCCTGCTACCAAAGCCAGATAAGAACACTACAGGCCAATATTCCTGACGAGTATAGATGCAAAACTTCTCAACAAAATACTAGCAAACCAAATTCAACAGCACAGTAAAAGGATTATACTCCATGATCAAGTGCGAGTTATCCCCTGGGATACAAGGATGGTTCAACATCCACAAAGCAATAATGGAATACGCCATAGTAATAGAAGGAAAGATAAAAATCAATGCCCATCTCAATAGATACAGAAAAAATATTTGACAAAATTCAGTATCCTTTCATGATGAATAGTCTCAGCTAGGTAGGTATAGAAGGAATGTACCTCAATATAGTAAAGGCCATATATGACAAGCCCACAGCTAATATCATACTCAATGGTGAAAGGTTTCCCTCTAAGATCAGGAACAAGGCAAGGGTGCCCACTCTCACAACTCCTATTCAACATAGTACTGGAAGTCCTAGCCAGAGAAATTAGGCAACAAAAAGAAAGAAATAAAAGGCATTGATTATTCTTTTTCTCTCCCATGTCTTTGGATATCCTTCCTACATGCATTTAAATATTTTCAAGCTTGTAAATCATATTCCCCACTAGAATATAATTTCCATAAGGAACATGTCTTCATCACCACTTTATCCTTAGGGCCTAGGATAATGTCTGGCACATAGAATGTGCTCAGTTATATTTGATGAAAGAGTAAATGAGGGAAGAGGCAGCGTGACCTAGCAGAAAATATACAGGTTTTGATCTGGAATCAAATCTCTGCTAAGCCACTTACTGAATGTGTGACACTTGCAAAGTACTTAACCTCTCTGAGTGCTGTTTTTCTCAGCTGTATACTAGAAAAAGTGTATGAATCTTGTGAGATTTGAAGTTAGATACAAATATAGGACAGGAGACACCTGACTTTGTAAGAATTCATGTGAATTCAGGATGATGGTGTGTAGTGACTGCTAAAAAAGAAGGCAGGTGTAGTCTTGGTGGCATTTATCAGTCTAATGTCTTTAGCAAGGTAACCAGTGGGTTCAGCTGGTCAGAAAATGTCTCCTGAATTGCATTCTATATGGAGCCCAAATTTTAAGAATAAAGCGAAAACTGGAGCACAGCCAGGAAAGGGCTACGAGCATGGTGAGAGGTCTGGAAACTATCCAATGTCCTCAATGGAATAGTTTTAGATCTGTTGATGAGGAGGATTTTTGTGGAGAAACTAAGAGAAGACATGATTACTGTTGGCTAATATTTGAACTGTCCTGTAAATAGGAAGGGACCTGTTCTTTGTTCTAGAAGGAATGCTTGGCACTAGCTGGTGTCATGCACAGGAACATATGTTTTGACTTAATATAGGGAAAAACTCTCTTACAGGTGGAGTGCCTGACAAAATAGGGCCTCACCTGTTACCTGAAAGCATTCAGGTGGTTGAGTGATGACTTAGAGAAATTAGAACTGGGCTTCTGGCAGGAAAGGGACATTGGGCCAAGTGACCTTGACAACCCCTTCCAACTCCAAGTTTCTGTGATTCCATGACTCACAGATTGGAAGCCACTAATTAATACCAGATGGTAACTCCTGAAGGCTGAAAACCACTTGGCCTGAGAAGGGTTTCTAGAGGAAGATAAAAATAGTTAGATGAAAATTGATTCAGTTGGAGACTGGGATTTGCAAATATCCAAGGAGGCATCCATGTTGACAAAGAAACAGATCGTCAGAGGTTTTGAGTGGCCGTTCATAATAAGCAGCCCCTTATGGGGCATAATTTGAAGTACATTGGACTGGAATAACCTGGCTCTAAATCTTGACACTGTTACCAGTTCTACTTCTGCTGTTACCTGAAGTTCTACCATTAGAGGTTTCATTTTGAATCTTAAAGAGTTTTGATTTGTCAGTGTTTACCTATTAAAGTGAATTAAACCAGTGCTTAAAAACTTTTAAATTGGTGGGATGAAACATTTGTTTCCAATAAAATTCTACATGGGATGATAGCTTATAAATTAAAAAAAAATTAAAGTGTTCTGGATGAAACGGGTGCCAGAAAGCTCTACCTGCTGATGCTGTCTTCATTTTTGCTACTTTGTTCCCCAAAGAACCTTCACCAAAATTTTGGGTTCTTCAGGACAAAGTTTAGAAAATAATCCACAAAATTACTATCAGCAATTAGTTTAAGGAGGGTTATCCAGAGTGTCTGACCTAAGGAGAGGGGAAGAGAAAAAGGGCTGGATGCAATTTTTTCCTGTTTTCTCATTTTGGTGAGCCTGAGGCTGTAGGTTTCCTAATACCAAGAATGAGACTTTTCTTCAAAGTTTGCATCCCTTCTGGACTTGGCTAAGGTCATTCCAAGTTAATCACATCCAGCCACCAGGAGATGCTTCAGGGCAAAGCACAGAATATACACGCATCAGTCAGGTCCCAGCAGGAAATAGACGACACGTGCAAATTAGGATAATTTAAGGAAGATTATTAAAGAGAACATATACAAAGATGTGAGTATAGGGAAACCATAAGCATTGTCCTGGAGTTAGTGGCAACAGAGCTGTTCCCCTTGAGTCCTGAAGAAAAGAAGACAGGGAGAGGTTTTGGAACCCAAAAAGAGAGAGTCTTGTCAAGCAGGCTGCCTAGGAAGAAGTGGTTACCTTTAGTTAGGAACACAGTCAGAAAGGTGATTTTGCGAAGAGGAAGCCAGGGTAATAAACATCTTTGCTCTTCTCCTTCCCTCCAGTTTCTTACTGAGACATCCTTAAAGGCCAAATTGGAAGCCAGAGGGCAAGAGAAGTCCTGTTGACGTGATCCATGTAGGTGAGCATGTTGGGCAGAGAGGAGGGTGGAGAGTAGATCTATGGGGCAAATGGAAGCTATCAGAACAATAAAAACCTTTGGAGAATGTAATCTACCAATGAATAAACATGTCTCGAATGCTGGCTAAGGCAAAATAATGCACTAGATACAGAGTAGAAAAGGAAACGATTCTTCATTATTCTAAAACCTTCAGCAGTGATTCAGATTAGAGAATTGCTTAGCCTTGGGGTGCTGGATGGTGGAATTCAGCTTCTACGACTCTACTATGACTTGAGGATGTCATTCTCTCTCTTCATTGCATCAGTAGAGCCTAGCAAGCGCCAACTGATTCTGCAACCTTCATAGTTACCATTTTCAAGTGCCAGAAGTATCACACAGGTGAGTGCATCTCCTTCCACTGTGTCCCATCCAAATTTACCACATATGAAAGTCAGTACTGCAGTGCTATGGCGTGCCAGGGGCTATTAACAGCTGTTATTTTAATCATGTATATTATTTATACATATATTTCATGTGTGTTTATGTTATTCACATATATTATGTGCATTTATATATATATACATTTATTCATTTACTTAAGTTATAGAAAGCTTAAAAATTGACTTAAAAAAGTAAGTTTGAAAAGTCCTATTACTATTAAGGAATTGAAACCATGGTTTTGAACCTTCCTATAAAGACAACATAAGCCAAACAGATCTATATACAATTTCAGGAAACTATAAATAATATATATATGAACACATTCATATATACATGAATAAATGCATGTAATATGTGAATAAATTTTTAAATGAAAATTCATATATATGAATTCATTAATTTACTTATTTTCAAAGTTGTTGGTGTAAATTATTGGTAGTATTCTCTTACTAAATTTTTTAGTTAAAAAACTTTGGAGGGGAGGATTGTAGATTCACATGCAGTGGTAGGAAATAATACAGAGAGATCCAGTGTATCCTTTGCCTAGTTTTTCCCAATGGTAACATCTTGGAAAGCCACAATATGAAATCACAAGCAGGATATTGACATTGATACAGTCAAGATACAGATAATTCCATTCCTACCAGGATCACTTTTATAACTACATCCTTCTTTCTCTCTGCTTCTCCAGATCTCGACTTAACTCCTGGCAACCAATAATCTGTTCTCCATTTCTATAATTTTGTCATTTCAAGAATGTTATATGAATGGAATCACTCAGTATGTAAACTTTTAGGGTTGGATTTTTTTTCACTTGGCCAATTCTCCAAAGATATATCCAAGTTGTTGAGTGTATCAATAGTTTGTTTCATTTTATTGCTGAGTAATATTTCATAGTATGTACGTCCTATAGTTTGTTTAGCTATTTCCCCATGGAAGGATACCTGGGTTGTTTCCAGTTTCAGGATGTTATGAATGAAGCTGTTTTAAACATTTAGGTACATGTTTTTGGGTAAACATAAGCTTTCATTTCTCTGGGATAAATGCCCAAGTGTGCAAATGCTGCATCGTATAATAGTGCCACAGTTAGATTTTTAAGAAACTGCCAAATTATCTTCCAGGGTGGCCATATCGTTTTACATCCTGTCTGCAGTGCATGACTTTCTTTGCTTCCTGCCAAAATTTGGTATTGGTACTATTTTTGTGTGTGTTAGCCATCCTGATAAATGTGTAGTGATATCACATTGTGGTTTTAGTCTGCATTTCCCTAATGGCTAGTGACGTTGAGTATCTTTTCATGTGCTTATTCGCCATCTGTATATCTTCCTTGATGAAATGTCTCAATGTCTTTTCACATCTCTTACCCGTTTTTAATTGGATTGGGTGTTTTTTCTCTTTCGACAGTTGAGTTTTGAGGGTTCTTTATATATTCTGGATATTAGTCCTTTGTCAGATATGCGGTTTACAAATATTTTCTTCCATTCTGTACCTTGTCTTTTCATCCTCATAGTAGGATCTTTCACAGAGCAAAGGTTTTTCATTTTGATTAAGTCCAATTTATGAATTTTTCCCTTTATGGGTGGTGCTTTTGGTGTCAAGTTTAAGAATTCTTTGCCTAGCTGTAGAAACCAAAGATTTTCTTCTATGTTTTTCCTAAAAGTTCTATAATTTTATAGAATTAAAGGATTTTATAATTAAACCTAAGCGTGTGATGCACTTTTTAATTGTTGTGAGGTTTAGGTTTAGGTTCACTTTTTACCTATGGATGTCCAATGGCTCCAGCACCATTTGTTGAAATGATTATCCTTCTTTCATTGAATTACTTTTACAACTTTGTCAAAAATTAGTTGAGTGTATTTATGGGTCTATTCATAAGTTCTCTATTCTGTCCCATTGGTCTATGTGTCTGTCTCTCTGCCACACAGCCTTGATCATTGTATAAGTCTTGAAACCAGGTAAGCTGATTCCTCCCATTTTATTCTTCTTGTTAAAAATTATTTTAGCTATTCTACTTTCTTTGCCTTTCTACATAAATTTTACAATAATCTTGTCTGTATATATAAAGAATCTTGCTGGGATTTTGATAAAAATTGCATTAAAACTATATATCAATTTGGGGAGAATGGTTACGTTTACTATGCTGCATCTTCTAATCCATAAACATAGTATGTCTATTTATTTAGATCTTTGATTTCTTTCATCAGCATTTTATTGTTTTCAGTATAAGAGTTGTGCACACGTTTTGTTAGACACATTTAAGGATTTCACTTTTTTCTAGTGATTATAAATGGTATTGATATTTTATTTTAGTGTCTATGTGTTGCTAATATATAGAAAGACAATTGATTTTTGTATGTTTGTGTTGTATCCTGTGACCTTGCTGAACTCACTTATTAGTTCTAGGTGGGTTGTTTGGTAGATTCCTTTGGATTTTGTATGCAGAAAATGATGTCATTTTCAAATGCGGACAGTTTTATTTCTTCCTTTCTGGTCTGTATGTTTTTATTTCCTTTCTGGCCTTATTGTATTAGCTCAAACTTCCAGGACAATGTTGAATAAAAATGATAAGAGCAGACATCTTTGCATTGTTCTCAATGTTAGCAAAAAAGCATTCAGTCTTTTATCATAAAGTATAATGTTAACTTTTTGTAGATGCCCTTTATTAAGTTGAGGAAGTCCTCCTCTATTCGTAGTTTTCTATGAGATTTTATCACAAATGGATGGTGAATATTGTCACATGTTTTTCTCTATCAGTTGATATGATTGTGTGGTTTTTGTACTTTAGCTTGTTAATATGGTAGTTGATTGATTACTATTTGAGTATTGAATCAGCCTTGTATCCCTGGTATAAACCCCACTTGTGATGGTATACAATTCTTTTATATATTGCTAAATTCTCTTGGCTTATATTTTGTTAAGGATCTTTGTGTTTATGCTCATGAGGGATATTAGTCTCTACTTTTGTGGAGAAGGCACTCTCTTTGTCTGGTTTTGGCATCAGGGTAATTCCACGTTCATAAAATGAATTGGGAATTGTTCTTCTACTTTCTGGAAGAGATTGTATAGAATTGGTGTTAATTCTTTGGTAAAATTCTCCAGTGAAACTATCTGGGCCTGGAAACTTCTTTTTTTGAGTTTTAAAACTATGCATTCAATTTTCTTAGGAGTTACAGGGTTATTCAAATGATTTATTTCATATTGGAGGAGATGTTGTAGTTTGTGCTTTTCTAAGAATTGATCAGCTTCATCTAAGTTGTCAAATTTATGTGTGTAGAGTTGTTCATGGTATTCCCTTATTATCCTTTTGATGTCTTCAAAATATGTAATGACATCCCTGTTTAATTCCAGATGTTGGTAATTTATCTCTTTTCTCTCTTTTTTCTTTGTCAGTGTTGCTAGAGGTTTGTAAATTTTATTGATCTTTTCTAATTACCAGCTTTTTAGAAGTTGATTTTCTCTATTATTATTCTGAATTCAATTTCACTGAATTCTGCTCTTATCTTTGACTATAGTATGTCTTGGTGTGGTTGTCTTTGGGTTTATTTAGTTGAGGTTTGCTCAGCTTTTTTTTTTCAATTATTTTATTGTGGTCTTAATGGTTTATAACATTGTGTAATTTCAGGTGTACATTGTCATATATAAGTTTCTATATAGACTACATCGTGCTCACCACCAATAGTCTAATTTTTATTCATCACCATATATATGTCCTCCTTTACCCCTTTTACCCACCCCCCCCAACTCCCTTCCCCTCTGGTAAGCACTATCATGTTCTCATCATCCATGTGTTTATCTTCTACACATGAGTGAAATCATGCGGTATTTGTCTGTCTCTGTCTGGTTTATTTTGCTTAACGTAATACCCTCAAGGTCCATCCATGTTGTTGCAAATGGGACGATTTTGTCTTTTTTTTTAAAGCTGAGTAGTATTCCATTGTATATATATTTACCGCATCTTCTCTATTCATTCATCAGTTGGTGGGCACTTGGTTGCTTCCATGTCTTGGCTATTGTAAATAATGCTGCAATGAACATAGGAGTGCATAAATCTCTTTGAATTGTTGATTTCGGTTCTTTGGATAAATACCCAGTAGTGGGATAGCTGGATCATATGGTATTTCTATTTTTAATTTTTTGAGAAATCTCCATACTGTTTTCCAGAGTGGCTGCACCAGTTTGCATTCCCACCAGCAGTGTATGAGGGTTTCTTTTTCTCCACATCCTCTCCAACATTTGTTAATCTTCGTCTTGCTAATTATAGCCATTCTGACAGGTGTAAGGTGATATTTCATTGTAGTTTTGATTTGTATTTCCCTAATAATTAGTGATGTTGAATAACTTTTCATGGGCCTCTTGGCCATCTATATATCTTCTTTGGAAAAATGTCTGTTCATATCCCCTGTCCATTTTTTGATCGGATTGTTTGTTTTTTGTTGTTGAGTTGTATGAGTTCTTTATGTATTTTGGAGATTAACCCCTTGTTAGATGTATGATTTGCAAATATTTTCTCTCAGTTGGTGGGCTGTCTTTTCATTTTGTTCCTGGTTTCATTTGCCTTGCAGAAGCTTTTTAGTCTGATGTAGTCCCATTTGTCTATTTTTTCTTTTGTTTCCCTTGCCTGAGTAGACATGGTATTGGAAAAATGCTGCTAAGACTGACGTCAAAGAGTGTACTGTGTACATTTTCTTCTAGGAGTTTTATGGTTTCAGGTCATACATTCAAGTCTTTAATCCATTTTGAGTTAATTTTTGTGTATGGTGTAAGATAATGGTCTACTTTCATTCTTTTGCATGTGGCTGTCCAGTTTTCCCAACACCATTTATTGAAGAGACTTTCCTTTCTCCATTGTATGTTCTTGGCTCCCTTGTCAAAGAATAGCTGTCCACAGATGTGTGGGTTTATTTCTGGGCTCTTGATTCTTTTATATTGATCTGTGTGTCTGTTTTTGTGCCAGTACCATGCTGTTTTGATCATGATAGCTTTGTAGTATATTTTGAAGTCCAGGATTGTGATGTCTCCAGCTTTGTCCCTTTTTCTCAGGATTGCTTTAGCTATTTGGGGTCTCTTGTTGTTGCATATAAATTTTAGGATTCTTTGTTCTATTTCTGTGAAGAATGTCATTGGGATTCTGATTGGGATTGCACTGAATCTGTAGATCGCCTTAGGTAAAGTGGACATTTTAACTATGTGTATTCTTCTAATCCACGAGCATGGAATAGATTTCCATTTCTTTATATTTTCTTCAATTTCTTTCAATAATGTCTTGTCATTTTCAGTGTATAGGTCTTTCACCACCTTGCTTAAATTTATTCCTAGGTATTTTATTCTTTTTGTTGTGATTGTAAATGGGATAGTATTCTTTTTGTGTGTGTGTGTGTGAGGAAGATTAGCCCTGAGCTAACATCCATCGCCAATCCTCCTTTTTTTCCTGAGGAAGAATGGCCCTGGGCTAACATCCGTGCCCATCTTCCTCTACTTTATATGAGACACCACCACAGCATGGCTTGACAAGTGGTGCGTTGGTCCATGCCCAGGATCTGAACCTGCGAACCCTGACCCACTGAAGCAGAGCGTGCAAGCTTAACTGCTACGCCACTCGGCTGTCCCCGGGATTGTATTATTGACTTCTCTCTCTACTAGTTGGTTATTAGTGTGTAGAAATGCAACTGATTTTCGTAAGTTGATTTTGTACCCTGCAACTTTGCTGTAGTTGTTGATTACTTCTAATAGTTTTCTGGTGGATTCTTTAGGGTTTTCTATATAGAATCATTTTCTAATATAGAATCATGTTGTACGCAAACAGTGAGAGTTTCATTTCTCCCTATCCAATTTGGATACCTTTTATTTTTTTCCTGCCTCATTGCTCTGGCCAAAACCTCCAGTACTATGTTGAATAAGAGTGGTGAGAGTGGGCACCGTCGTCTTGTTCCTGTTCTCAGAGGGATGGCTTTCAGTTTTTTACCATTAAGTATGATGTCGGCTGTGGGTTTGTCATATATGGTCTTTATTATGTTGAGGTACTTTCCTTCTACACACATTTCATTGAGAGTTTTTATCATAAATGGATGTTGGATCTTGTCAGATGCTTTCTCTGCATCTATTGAGATGATCATGTGATTTTTATTCCTCATTTTGTTAATGTGGTGTATCATATTGATTGATTTGCAGATGTTGAACCATCCCTGTGTCCCTGGTATAAATCCCACTTGATCTTGGTGTATGATTCTTTTAATGTATTGCTGTACTTGGTTTGCCAATATTTTGTTGAGGACTTTTGCATCTATGTTCCTCAGCGATATTGGCCTGTAATTTTCCTTTTTTTGTGTTGTCTTTGTCTGGTTTTGGGATCAGGGTGATATTAGCCTCATAGAATGAGTTAGGAAGCATTCTGTCTTCTTCAATTTTTTGGAATGGTTTGAGAAGGATAGATATTAAATCTTCTCTCAATGTTTGGTAGAATTCTCCAGAGAAGCCATCTGATCCTGGACTTTTGTTTTTGGGAAAGTTTTTGATTACTGTTTCAATCTCTTTACTCGTGATTGGTCTATTCAGATTCTCTATTTCTTCTTGATTCAGTTTGGGGAGGTTGTATGAGTCTAAGAATTTATCTGTTTCTTGTAGGTTTTCCAATTTGTTGGTGTATAGCTTTTCATAATATTCTCTTATAGTCCTTTATTTCTGTGGTATCCATTGTAATTTCTCCTCTTTCATTTCTCATTTTACTTATTTGAGGCTTCTCTCTTTTTTTCTTAGTGAGTCTGGCTAAGGGTTTGTCAATTTTGTTGTCTTCTCAAATACCAGCTCTTAGTTTCATTGCTCCTTTCTGCTGATTTTTTGGTCTCTATTTAATTAATTTATGCTCTAATTTTTATCATTTCCCTCCTTCTGCTGACTTTGGGCTTTGTTTATTCTTCTTTTTCTAGTTCTGTTAAGTGTAGTTTAAGATTACTTATTTGAGATTTTTCTTGTTTGTTAGGCTGGGCCTGTGTTGCTATGAATTACGCAGTTTTTTGAATCTGTAGATTTATGTCTTTTGCCAAATTTTGAAAGTTTTCAGACTTTATTTCTTCCAGTAATTTTTAAGTCCTACTGTCTTTCTCCACTGCTTCTGGGATTCCCATTAGATGTATAATAGATTTTTTCATTATGGTCCCACAGGTCCTGAGTCTCTCTGCATTTTTTTCCCAGTCAATTTTCTCTCTTATTTAGACTTGGTGATTTCTATTTTTCTAGCTTCAAGTTCACTAATTCTTTCTGCTGTCCCCTGAATTCTGCCATTGAGTCCATCCATTGAGTTTTCTATTTTAATTATTGTGTTTTCAGTTCTGAAATTTCCATATGGTTCTTCTTTATATCTTCTATTTCTTTGCTGAAACTTTTATTTTTTCATTTAAGTGTCTTTGTAGTTTCTCATTAAAACATTTTTATGATAGCTCTTTTAAATCTGTGTTAGAGAATTATAATCTCTCTGTTTGGTATTGGCATCAATTAATTGTATTTTTTTCATTCATGTTGAGATCTTCCTGGTTCTTGGTATGATTAGTGGTTTTTTAATTAAAATCTGAACATTTTGGGTACTATGTTATGAGGCTCTAAATCTTATTTAAACTTTCTGTTTTAATTGGCTTTTGTGATACTATGTCACAGAAAGAGGGATTATCCCTTGCCTCATTACTCCCAGGTGGGGATAGAAATCCAGCATCCCTACTTGGTTTCCATTGAGTGGGGTATTACTACTGAACAAGGGTGAGAGTTCTGGTTTCCCAATAGTTGCTGATAACACCTGGTTATCATGTTCTTTTTTTTGAGCTCTATGTCTCTAGTTAGTTTACCTTCTTTCCTCTGCATTTCAGAGCCATCTTTTGTACTTAGGGAAGGAATAGGGAAAAGTAGGTTTACTCCATCTTCCTAAAAGAGGAAATCTGTCTTTTAAACTTTGACTATGTTTCTTTTTCATTCAATGTATCTTTAATTATTTTTTGACCAATCATGCCAGAAATTTGCCTATTTTATTAGTTTTTTTCAAAGAACCAGTTTTTGGTTTATTGAGCTCTTCTGTTTTCTTCTTTTCTACATCATTATTTTCTGCTTTGATCTTATTTATAATAATAATATTATGATCCATCTTTTGTTTTTTGAATTTATTTTTTCTAACTTCTTAAGTTTATACCTAATTGATTAAATTTCATTCTTTTTTATTATCTGGAATAAGCAATTAAGGCCATACATTTCTCTCCATGCAACACTTTTGCTGCATCTCACAAGTTTTGAAATGTAATGTTTTAATTTTTATTCAGTTATAAGTGCTTTAAAATTTTCTTTTTGATTTTCTCTTTAGCTTGTGAGTTATTTTTTGTTTTTAAATTTCCAGATATATAGTGGTATTTCTATTTAATTATTTTTATTATTCATTTCAAACTTCCTTGCATTATAGTCAGAGAATGTGAGTCTCTATTATGCTTATTACTTGAAGTTGATGAGACCTCCTTTCTAGACAATAAATTACCTCAAACTCGACTAAATAGTAGTCCTAATTGCAACTTCCTTGACAGTTGTGGCGTCTTTGCTAGAGAAGACTAAAATGACCTCAGGTACATGGTATGAGGCCATGGTGTTAGCGAATGTTAGCTAGAATATAAGTATTCTAGCCCTATGAGAAAAAAGCATCAGAAATGGACAAAGGTATACAATCATAGTTTTGCCCCTGGAGTATGTCAACTCTCGGGCCCTCTGTCATGATACAATTACACGTATCTGTACATCCTACAGAACATCACTGTGATCCCCTATATTGATGACATCATGCTAATTAAGTCAGATTAGCCAGAAGTGACTAGCATATCGGAAAGCTTGGTAAGAAACAAGTGCCCCAGAGAAACACTATGAAGGTTCAGGGACCGGCCATATCAGTTAAAAGTATCTGAGACTGCTTTCAGGAGAACATGAACTGCATCAGGGTTTATCATGAACTCTAAAGATACTTGAACTATTGATTAGTATTTAATGCAGGCTAAAGTAAATTAAAAGAACATTATTGAGGGGGCTGCCCGGTGGCGCAGTGGTTTAGTTCGCGCTTGGCAGCCCGGGGTTCGCCGGTTCGGATCCCGGGCGGCTGCTGACGCTCTGCTCATCAGCCATGCTGTGGCGGCGTCCCATATAAAGTGGAGGAAGATGGGCATGATGTTAGCCCAGGGCCAGTCTTTCTCAGCAAAAAGAGGAGGATTGGCAACGGAGGTTAGCTCAGGGCTGGTCTTCCTCACACACACACACACAAAAAGAACATTATTGCTACCTTTCTACTTATTTTTCTATTGCTGATCCTGTGTTTGGATTTGTTTATAGAATCAATGAAAGTCTAAGACTCTACTTCAGATTGCAAAATATAATGCTGTGTGGAACACACTACAAGAATGAAGTAAACAGCCCATCTCTGTGAATGGCTAATTCTCCTTGTTTTATATGATCCTTGTCACCCTATTTCTAGTCGTTAGCATGGGCCAGTGAACCTGAACTATGTGAAGATCAACTTCTTTCTTCCCCAATAAACTAGCTATATGACTTGTTTCCTGTATCATGATTTTGGATTAATGATAAAAAATGTTAAAACACTCAGCTCACTTAGAGTTTTCTATAAAGATATTTATAGAAACAATACATCTTTTTGCATAGACATTCAGAGATCAAATTCTCTTAGTTCAGTAAACATGTTCCATTGTTATCTAAGACCTGGAACTGTTTTAATTTTGTTTTATTTGTGTTTGGTGCTTATGACAGTCATGGGAATGCCCTTTGCCAATCTCTAACTGCAGGGAGCTTAATTGACCAAGGGCCCTTGCTGCTGGGCTTTGAAATCCATTCCTTCACTTGCACCAAGGCAAATTTCATGAGCTTCTCCCAGCCAATGACTGATCACAACAAGGACACTAAGTGAAGCTGGTATCTGGGAGATATGAGACTCCTCTGATGGCAGACTTTTGTTTCAAGGACTATATTAGCCACAGTTCTCCAGAGAAACTGGAGGATGTATATAGAGAGAGATGCATACACATATAGGTAAAGATATATAGAGAGTGTGTGTGGTGTGTGTGTGTGTATACAGAGAAAGAAAAAGAGAGAAAGTGAGAGGTTTATTTTAAGGAACTGGCTTATGTGACTGGGGGGCTTATAAGTCTCAAATCTGCAGGGCAGGCCTGTAGGCTGGAGACCAAGGGAAGAATTGATGTTGTAACTTGAGTCTGAAAGTAGTCTGAGGGCAGAATTCCTTCTTCCTCAGAGGACTTCAGTCTTTTTTCTCTTAAGGCCTTCAACTGATTGGACAAAGCTCACCCACATTATGGGGCATAGCCTGCCTTACCTGATGCACTCTCCCCAGCCCCCTCCCCCACCTCCATTTTCTCTTATAGGCTTTCCACCTAATAAAACCCTTGCACTTTCCATCCTTTCTTATTGCTTCTTGGCCTTTTGGCTAAGATCAAGTGTAATCCTTTCTTGGCATCTGTTTCTTGGAGGACCTGGTTTAACAGAGTTGTTTTTCTTTTAACCTGGTGAAAAGCAGAGATAAAGTGTTAACTTCTGAATATTGTTATAGCATCTTCAAGGGAATGAGAAACTTTATCTATAAACTTAAAACAACAACAAGCATTAGTGCCAGAAAGGCGGTTGTGATCTAAGAGATAGAACCCTTCTCCTCACTGCCCACCTCAGTGAGTTTCTACATCATGTTTATACATGTCTGGAAACGTGCTGCGTGGTGCAAGGGATGATTGAAAGTAAAGGCTCTCCTTTGGAACTTAAAGCTCTTCTGAAACATATAGAAAACTTCTGTAAATTGGAAACAGGCAGGTGTTGGAAACGATACTTAAAGACAAAATTAAATCCATTCCTAAGCATGTACCCATTAACTAATTCCATTTGAAGTCTCCTCAATAGCTTTGTTGACAAACAGGAAGAGGATTAGGTGAATGCATGAACACCAGAACCAGGTTAGATATCACTGTCATCACTAAGGAGTAGTGAAAGGAATTTACTCTTTAAGGTCATGTGTCAAGGATATTTAAGTTCCAAACATAAATTGGTATTGGAGACGTTGTAGGAATTAAACAGTTTCATGGACATGGTGCTGGATGTCTTGTTTGTCCCTTTAGATACTCTCTTCTTTTCTGTATCCTGTTGACCTGTATGGTTTATATCAGTGGGCTCCCCTGCCCTCTGGATTCTGGTTGGATTTGGGCCAATGGGAAGCACAAGCAGGAGATTAGAGGGAGGGGGGAGTGAGGTCAGGGTGTTTCCCAGGGCTGTCTCCTTGCGAAGCGCCTCAGGCTGGCTGTATCCCTCTACTGAAGATTATAGCTCCTGTTAGGCAGTCTTCTCCATGTGGTGTGCTCTCTTTCTCTCCCTCTCAAGGTTCTGCTAACAGGTCCCCTTCTCTTGCCCCTTCAAGTTTAGGAATAGTAGGTGCTCCTGATGTTACTAGCAAGCCCCAGGGTATTGCTTTTATCCCTACACCCTACTCACACTTTTGTAAATAGTTTCTCTGTTAAACTCTCTTCAAATGATTCCTTTTGAATGTGCCATCTGCGTTATGCCAGTACTTACACTTGTAGATCATCATCATAAGTGAATCACTAAAATATGGGCTTAAGCTATATATTTCCTGCAACTAGGAAAAGATGATCCTAGCATCTCACTAAAAGGTAGATTTCTAGATTTCAAACTGAACAATTTCCTCCTTCCATTAATGAAAGGAAATGTACTTTTTTACTTACTTGGAATGTTTACAGTGGTGACGCAGGATGCTCAGACTATAAAGGCTGCCTTAGAATTGGAAACCTGACTACAATATTATGATGATAGTGTACATGCATATTTAAGTTTAAAAAATACAGAAAAGAACAGAGAATAACAATATACATATTTTAATTGGAGCTGGGTTTCTTGGCAATAGAGAAGGTGAAAAAAATCTATGAATATTTCAGTACATATGAACTCTTTTCTAGTACATTCCAAGTTCTGCAGCAGGGAGACCTTTGGAGGAGCAAGGGATATAAAAATAAGTGAGGAAATAAAGTAAAATTTTAAAAAAGAATTGTTAGTCTATTTAATAAATGATCTTTCCTTTAGTATCACTTTCTGAGAGCTTTTTTGCTAATCCGTATTCCAAATAGCCAGAAGCAGAATTTCTTACAGTTTTCAAAGCTCATTTGTTCAGGCCACCATTTGTTTTGGGAGTGTTGATAAACATTTTCTTTTGACCACTGAGTTGGGAAACTGCTATATTACCATGACCTAATCAATGATTTTCAAGGGGACAGTTTAAAAAAAATTCTGATTACCTTCTCATTCTAGGCTCTATCTGAATTGGGAGATAGAATATGCAACTTGAAAAGCCTCTTGGGGAGTTCTATTCAGTTGAGAACTACTGGCTTTTGGAAGAGTAAATTATTAATACTTAAATCTCACATTCCAAATTTCTGTTTTTCAAGACCAAATTCCATGGAATTGGAAGCTAAGGAAAATATAAAGCTAAATAGGTAAAGAGAATTTTGATAGATCAATGTGCTTGTCAAATTTACCCATCATAATTTGGCTATATTTTTATTTGCAAAAGGAAAACCCACACACATTTATTACTCTGCTGTTCCTTGGAAAGGTGGACCTGGATTATTATAATGTGAAAAATAGATTTTGTGTGTTAAAAGGTTGTTAAATTTAACTTTGGTCCTAAAATGAGAGAAATCAGATGCCAAAATTAAGTGATAAAGGAAAATGCATATTTCAAAGTAAATGTCCATGAATCAATTAGACAATTGACCTAAAATAAAGACATAAAAGAGTTGACAGCATACAGCAAAGTAGGCAAACTTTTTCTGTAAAAAGCCAGATAGTAAATATTTTAGGTTTGCAAGCTATACAGTCTCTATTGCAACTACTCAGCTCTGTTGTTGCAGTGCAAAAGCAGCCAAAGCCAATACTTAAACAAATGAGCATGGCTGTGTTCCAATAAAACTTTATTTAAAAGACAGGCTGGATTTGGCCCACAGGCTGTAGTTTGCCCCCCGCTGGCACCGAGGAAGAGAGCATCTATGAAAAGTTCCTTTGGCAAAAGATCTTCCAGCCACCACGAGAACCTCATCTCCAGGCTAGAGAGAGGGGCTTGAAGAGGACCACTTGGAGTGCCTGACCTGTGTCCTCCTGACTTTATAAGTCATACTGTTCCCGAGACTGGAAATTAGCTACACTCCCTACCAATGGTAGAACAAACATCACAAACATCCACGAGTGTTTCCCAGGCATTCTAGGAAGGTCATGGGGAAGAGAGCACCTACTCAAACTGGTCTAATTTGAGTTCAAAAAAATCACCCGGAAAGGCAAGAGGACTCCAACAGGGACAGTTCTGTATAACGTAGACTGAAACCTGGGACAGAGTGGGAAGTGACCCCAGAGGAAAGGTGTGACTAGACATTCTCATTTCTAAATTGAGACTGTGTTTGGCCAGAACATTTTTTTTTTTTTAACCAAGAGTAGGCTGATAAGTTGTGGAGCTGAAATTTCACGCTGGAGCAAAGGAAAAAAACCTCCCGTGATGAAATAATTTGAAGGGAATTGTGAAGATAAAAACAAATTGCATTTTTTGTTTTACAAATGTTTTATAACAGAAAATTTCGAAAGCACAGTCCAAGGAAGAGGGAAGAGTACAATGAACTCCCATGCACTCATCATGCTGCAATTGTTAACTCAGCTATACTGCCTCCCCACTTTCCTTTCACCATCCCCATACCCCACACATGGAATTACTTTGAAGCATATCCAACATCTGTATTTCCTTTAAATTGGAAGCAAGATCCAGAGCCTTGATCAGATTCAGGTTCAATTACCTGATGAGTGATGTGTGCACTCCTATAGCACTTCTAGGCCCATAATGTCAGGCTCTCTCTCCACAATGTTAATATTGATCAGCATTTAGGACAGTCTGATTCATTTGTTATAAAATTATCAGCTTTTTATCAGTTTTGGCAATCTTTGATGATTGCCCATAGCCATAATTTTATAAGGGAAAATTACATTTTGATTACATCTCACTGATTGTGCTTATTCAATGCATAGGTTGTATGTATACTTGCTGGTACTTTGGGATCTCCTGGATGGGGGACTCATTAGTCTTTTTGCAAGAGTCCTTTGTATTCATTAGCCTTGGAGTTTGGGTGTATTTTTGCTTCTTTGTAAGTTTATAAGCTCATTAGCCGTAGAGACAAATTTCACTTTTGCTCAACTGCCTCCTGCTGCATGAGAAGGTAGTCTAATTCTCCAGCCTATTTTGGTGAGATCTGCTGACTTCTTTGGATTATGACCTTCAGAGAATTGGTTGGTTCTCTTCTTTGAAAGACCCTTGAGTGCCAAGTACATGGTACATTTCTGTTCTGCATGGTAAGAATAAATGTTGCTCCTCAGTTGGAAAGGTTTTTGCTTTTTTTGTGAAATAGTTTCTCAGATATTGTAATGTCTTGGAAGGACAACTTTTTTTCCTATTCTGAAAAATTTGCACATTTGAGAAGAAAGTAGACATCTTCCGAATCTATGCCTTGGTTGGGTAACTGGGGGAAGTGGTGGGGTTCTGTGTGGCTGAATTATTGTGTTCACCTCTGTTAATTCCATCCATAGCTCCTTCTTATCTTGTCTTCAATGGTGTTACCCAAATCAAGGAAGATATTTGATGCTTTCCACATCTCTCACTCCTTTTTTCACCACAGTCTGTGTAAGACTCATAACATGCTTAAGAGGAAATATAAATATTGTATGTACAGGGCTGAAAAGCTAGGGGCTGTATCTATAAATGTGCCAATTTAAAGTGTAGATCTTGGGTCTAAAGAAAATTAGGTGCTACTGAGACCAAATTCCTGGAGGGAGAAGATCAGGCTCTTAAATAATCTCAATGTCATAAGCAAGTGGGCCTCCAATGGAAAATCCAAGGTAAAAAGACACTTTTTCTATGCTTCTGCCACTTCTAAGTTGACCTAAGAAAGCAGGTGTGATGGGTATTGTGATTTTTTCGTTGATTCCATATTCTATGTATAAACAATTGTTTTCAGCTCGTCCCTTTAAACGAAGCAAAAGTTCTTGAACTTTTTTCTCCTTCCATACATCTCCACTCTGCCATAAGGAGTTAATATCAGGTGTCTTTCCAAAGCATTGATCAATTTTTCCTTTGTGAACAAGTCTGTTCATATTGTTATCTTTCCCGAGAAAGAAGTATGCAATTGGTTGCTTCGTACGATGCATATGTTTATATTGCCCCCTGAAAGAATTTTCCAATGACCGAGCATACTTTTCCATTTGTTTAGAATCTTGATTTAATTGTTGGTTTTCTGGCCAGAACAAGAGGGAAGCTAGGAAATAAGGTTCTGAAAATCGATAACTCAGTCCTATTTGTTGCAAGACTTCTCGAAGCTGATCTTTCAGTTTTCTAACTGGCTTCACTACTTTGGAGGTAGGTTTAATACAGGAGAGAATGATGTTAGCCAAGATGAAATTTTGCTTTTCTTTTGGCTGGATTTTGACAGTGCATTGTTCAAAGAGAAAAGTATATTTGTTCACTATATCTTCCATGGTCCTTATAGCATCTTCTTGATTTTTGACAAGATTTTCCAAGAGCCCAGAAAACTTGTCTCCTTTTAAAACTTCTAGGCTTCTCCGATACAGCTCTACTTGAAGTGGGAAACTAAGCTTTGATGTGAGATCTTTGTTTTGTGATTCCACTGAGGGACCAAATATATCTACATATTTCTTAAAATATCCAGCCACCTTTCTCCGAGTTCTAGCCTCTTCATTTTGCTTAATGTTGTTCCTGGGTTTTAGAAGGACAAAATAATCATCAAAAAAATCAAAGGACTTTTTCAAAGAAAATTGCAAATTAGTTAGATAAGGAATAAAGTTCTTGAGGGCTAATTTAAATTCATTGTTTGGATCCCCAGGAATATCACTACTTCCTGATATAAAATTGATCATATCTCTTTTGGACAATTCATTTTTACTGTCAAAAAAAGGAATGAGCTGAAGAATCTGGATTGTGTAGAGCCCAACTTCTATCTCCCCTTGATAACCAGCTATATTGTAACTATCATACCGCCTTTTTGACTTCTGATAAAACCTTTCCTTCCCTTCATACTGTCTATCTTCACTTTGCTGTTGAGATTCTTTGAATGCTTTTGCAGCGTCTACTGCTAAATCCAAAAGATCAGTTAGATTATCAACTGAAATGTTCCTGTTTTTTCCATTATCCTCTATCCACCATCTTATTTTACTTTTGTAGACTTGGCCCAGTGTATCTGAGATATAAGAATTATCTGGTTCTATCTTTTTTGCTTGATTTGCCCATTGTAGAGCATTGCTAAAGTCCTTCTCTTTAAGGTAGAAATGTCTTGCCAAGGCTTGGCAAATGAATGCATTTGAGCTGAACCGACGAATACCTTCAAGCAATACGTCTTTAACTGCCGGATTCCCTTCATCTCTATGTAATGCTTCAATGAATGGGGAAAACAAAGTTCCCGTTTCACCTTCATGTTCATTGCGCTGTCTCGTGAGCAGCAGTGTTTGCACATCTTCTAAAAATTTGCTTTTTCCTATACCAGTTTCATAGAATAAATTTTCTGTTAGCATATCCAGCATAATTTGACTTTTATCCAAGTGATAGCTTATCCTCAATTCTTCCAATGAGCGCATGGCAATCAAAGGGTGAATAATGCGCACTCCACAGTACTTCCCACATTCCACCACCTCTGTTCTTATCAGAATTGTAGAGTAGGTGCCCATCCTGTCCTCAAATTTTTCTCGTCCCCAGAAAGCCTTCTTGATTGTGATTCCTAAGAAACTTTCACACTTTGATAATGAAATGGTGGTATCAGGCACATATGAATTAAGAAGAGCTAGAAAAGAAAAGAGCTTTGCTTCCTTGGTGGAAATATTTTGTCCTTTCAGGATATTCCTGACGACATTTTCTATGTACTCTTCATTAAAATTTGTTTTCATGATCATGAAGGAATAAAAATCTTTGAAGTTTTCATGTTGCGCTTCAATTTCTTTCAATTTCAGCTCAAAAGCTCTCTGTTCTTTGGGAGACAGTTTTTGTATTAGGGCGATACTGTCTGAAATCTTTGCACATTTTTCAGGATTCTGTGATCTCATGCAATTTAGGATGATCACTAGAGGTTTCTCATATCGAATGTACCTATTAGCTATAGCTGTTTGAATAGAGGCCTGAAGAAGATAGACATTATCTTGTTCTTCAAAATGGTCAACAAGGAGCAGTACAGGTAAGTATTCCTGTTGGTTTGTTGCTCCATAGGTGATTAAATTAGCCACTTGTTCTCCAATTTCAGAAAACTCCATTGTCTTATTTTTCAGCACAGCACATCTGAATTTCTTTCTTAGTTCCCAGAGAATATGCATAGCCAAGGTAGTCCCACCACAACCTGGGTGATGATACAGATGAATAATTTTGACACATATTGGTTTAGAAGAATCTGCCCAGCTTTGAATCATTTCTTCAAGTCTTTCATATTTATCCCTTTTGACAAAAGATGAAGAATAGCTTTCAGAAGAAAAGTAGAAGTTCCACCATGATACTTTACCACCTCGATAGAAGTCTTCCTCTTTTGCTGCCTTGAATTCAAGTAATTTATTTTTGTCCTTCTCTAAGAGTGTACCTTCACATTCATTTTCACAGAGAATTTCCAGAGCAGTCATGATATCTTCTTCCTTTTTCAGAAGGACAGTAGATGAACCAATAGATGGCAAAAATCTCTTTGAAGATTGAGTCACAGATTTTAGTTTAAGAATAGTGCCATTTATCTCTTCAAGACTTAAAGCAGAAATACATTGGTCTGATAATTCATCTTGCTGTTTTGTTAATCTTGCTTCAAGTAGATCTTTCCATCCCTGACATATGTGTGAGTGTACACAAATACACAATATATTTTCCATTCCTTTGAGATCTTGGTAGAAAGCACAGAAGGTCTCAATAAGGGGGTCTCTTGGGTCATCCACGGAGGAGAGTAATAGAAATACCACCAGAAACTTCCCTCTTGGCATTATGTCTTCATGTGTAAGAAATGAAATCAGTTTCCTGACTTCAGATGCTTTTTCTCTTTGCCAGGAACTTGGATCTAAGGGTTTATATTTTTCAATGTCAAGGTCTATCCTGCCATTGCAGAAAATCCAGCTGGGTTGTTGATAAAGATTCAGACTAGTAATCTTCTCATTTGGTGTGGTTTTCCCCTCCATGTATAAACTTGGAAAGTGAAGGTTTGCTACTCGGCTTTCCTTGTAAGCTTTGACTACCCCCTTGCTCTCAGATTCAGGATCAAACTCCAACACAGCAAACCATTTAATTTCCTTTAGGAAATCTAAATGTTTTAGTTGATCAGGATGGCATTTATTTGTTACAAGAATGTACCAGTCATAGTATGAATTATCTAGCAAATCCTTATTTCCTGTCAACAATTTAACAAGCTTTGGTCCCTCACTCTCTTTTTTGATTGTTTTTACTCTGTATTTTTCTTCTGCCTCTTTTCTAGACTCAGCCAGTGTTTTTAAATCTAATTTAAATGCTTTGAAATCTGCATTATTTTTCACGATGTCTTTGGAGCTGGCTCCATCTCGCACAAAGACTGAGAATTTTGAACTTTGTGTCCATGTTTTGTTGTTGTAATTTTGCATTTTAATCTGGAAATAATCATGCTCACATTCAGAGTATTTTGGAATGACATCCACTTCAATAACAAATCTATCAGATGGAGTACTGTTTGGCAGTAAAACTTCTACAAATCTTGGCTCTCGAATGCACTTCTTTGCTTTTTGGACCTGATGGTCTTCAAAATACTGGCTGATCATAAGATTGAAGTGGTCAATGAGGGTTTCCTTGGTGACACTGGTGACTTTCACACCAACAATTTTTCCATGGGGCTTGTCTTTGACTCCGAAATGAATGGTGCCATTGGTTCGTGAATTCATACAAGCTGAAGCAAATCGGAAAACCTCATTGCTAAATTTCATCTTAACATCCTCTTCTGTGGCTTTTTCTGTATTGGTGAATGCTTTGAATTCATGTATTGGATCAATGAGATTGAGTGGTCCTGTTTCAGGCTGTAGACTAAAATTTAATTTGTAACGATATGGATCACTGAATTCATCAAAAGGGTATGATATACATGTTAGTTCTATGGATGGCTGCTTTTCCCCTGTGTCATCTATTTCACCTTCCGTGAACCCATTTTTTACTGACTTAGAACCTTTAGTAACTGTACTCATTGTAGAGGCATTAGCCATATCTGATTTCTCTTTATCCTTTTGTTTTTTCTTTGAAGTTTCCCCATTTTCCTCTTGCATCACAGTTTGTGTTTTAGGAACATTTTTACTGCCTTTTTTCTTCTTTCCTGTCTGAAAAGAATCTTCAGAGGATGTTTCCTGCAATTCTTTGAATAGATGTTCTATTTGGATAGCTGGTCCGTGTGTTATGCCCATATCAACAAGGTGATTTTTAGTTAACCACTTCAAGATTGCTCCATTCACATCCTGTGTCATCAAGATTTCTCTGTGTTTTTGGTCAATTTTATGACTTTCTAACCACCGATTTACATCCTCTTTTGTCCAGTCATCTGTATTTTCTGGCAGGTTCAGTTGCACTGCCATTCTGATACCTATATATAGAAAAAGAAAAATAACTTAGTATTTTTATAAGTAAATTTTTAAAATAATCAATTAATTCTTCAATAGGTAATATATACATGTTCTATAAATTTAAAAAGTTCAAAAGGATATACATGCCATTGAATCATCCTCCTGAGAGGAAATTACCTTTACCAGTTTCTTCCATATTCTTCCAGAGAAATACTACCAAATGCGAATACATAACTTTTTTTCTCCATGTGCATGGCAACATACCATACACAATTCTTTTCACCTTGCTTTATTTACTAACTATATCTTGGGGATGCTTCCAGTCAATATATAGAGAGATGTTTCATTCTTCTTTTTTTTCTTTTTTGGTGAGGAAGATTAGCCCTGAGCTAATATCTGTTTCCAATCCTCCTCTTTTTGCTAAGGAAGATGGGCCCTGGGCTAACATCCGTGTCCATCTTCCTCTACTTTGTATGCGGGACACCTGCCACAGCATGGTTTGATAAGTGGTGTGTAGGTTCATGCCCAGAATCTGAACCTGTGAACCCCAGACCACCGAAGCGGAGTGTGAGAACTTAACCACGATGCCACTAGGCCAGCCCCTGTTTCATCCTTCTTAATAGTTTTTTGCTATAATGTGTATTAGTTGTATTATTTAAAAATATCCAATTCTGCTACAGAAAATGAGAGAAACAAAGAAGGATAGATAAAACTAAATAGAGAAAGATGTATGGAATAAGGAGGATATATGAAACTAAGTATAGAAGCAAGTAGTTTGTGAAATATGGTAGACATTGCTAAAGTAAATAGAGCATCTGAGTGTTAAAAGTAGTTAGGAAGAAGTAGAAGGGCCAAATAGATATTAAACATTCACAAGACACACTTGATATTTTTGAGGTCTTAATTGGTCACCCATTGTGACACCCATTCTTATCCTTTGTGTCCTCTACTCAAGAAACATAAATAAAATCCAGAGTAGCTTATCAGGCTAATTGGTAAGCTATAGCTGTGGTCGGGCATACCTGCCCCTCTGCATCTAGCTGATCAGAGCAAGTGTATGTCACTGACCCAGGGAGCCTTCTATCTGGTGATCCCCCTTGGATAGACCTCATCTCTGGTTCTCAAAATTACACAATCAGTGGAGAATGTTGATACAGCAGAGCAGGAGAGAGAGGATATATGAACTTGCATAACTCAGGTAATGAGATCCTTCTACCCCTCTTGTACCTTATCCAAAATATGTTACACATCTCTTTCCCCTTGCTTTTTGTTGTGTATTTTAATTGATTTAACACAACATGTGCCTCAAGCATCATAAATTGGTCTGTGAGCCATTCCATTCCATGATTTCTGGGATAGCTTGCTGGGTAGTGAACTTGGAGGCTACTATTATATCAAAGTAATTTTTCACATAATAATTGATAATAGCTGATTCTTGGGCAGTAACAAATGACATTACTATTTGGTCTGCAAATGGGCAGACTACTATCTGGAAAATTAATAGCAGTCTGGGTTATAGAAATACAGCAATGGTTAGAAAAAACAAAATCCAAATAATAGTAGTCAGCTTTAAGTACAATCCAAAAATCGCTCCCAAAATGTAAGCCATTCCAATGAATCCATCATGGGAGATAAATTAACAAAGGAGATAATCCTGGGGAACTGTGGCAAATAGACTATATAGGCCCACTTCCATGAAATAATACACAGGAATATTGCCTCCTAGTGGCAGATACAAATTCAAGATTAGGATTTACCTTCCCTTCCAGACATAGAGATGCTAGAGCAATGGTCCAAGGTTAAAGCTATTATTCTTTTGGTTAGTAACTCTCATATGCATAGAGGTGAATAAGAAATATACCTTACAGATACATTAATATAAAAATAGGCAAAGATATGCAAAATCGATGGAAATTGTACTCCTCTACAATACTGCAACTATTAGAAATATAGAGGATTTAATGCCTTCTAAAAAAAGTGAATCAGATAGTTTCTTTCAGTAATTTGGCCTATAGACATTACAAAGCTCAAATTTAAAATAAACTGGGGAGAGAAAAAGGAGTGGGTAGGGGAAAAATTGCTTTAGGTGTATTAAAGCAATTTTGTGGAACTACATCAAAATTAAAAATTGTGCACCAAAAGACACAATTAACAGAATGAAAAAGCAAACTATGGAATGGGAGAAAATATTTGAAAATCATATTATGATAAAGAGTTAATATTCAGAATACATTGAAAAACTCCTACAACTCAACAACAACAATGAAACAAATAACCCAACCAAAAAATGGGCAAAGGACTTGAATAGATATTTCTTCAAAGATGATATACAAATGACCAACAAGCACACAAAAAGATGCTCAACATCACTAATCATTAGAGAAATGCAAACCAAAACTACAATGATATATCATTTCACAACCATTATGATGACTACTGTAAAAAAAAAAAAACAAACCCAGAAAATAACAAGTATTGGTCAGGATGTGGAGAAATTGGAAAGAAGCCTTGTGCACTATTGGTGGGAATGTAAAATGGTGCAACCTACACAAACTATCCTAAAAGAATGATTAAAGGAATTTCTCTAAACAGAAAGGAAATCATAAGAGAAGGAAGCTTGGAACTTTGGGAAGTAAAAAAGAGCACAGTAAACAAAAATATTGGTAAATATAACAGACATTCTTTTCCTCAGTTTTCTAAATTATGTTTGATTATTGAAGCACTGTCTGATATGGTTCTAAACACATGTAGTGGAAATATTTAAGATCATTATATTATAAGTGGATAGAGTAAGGGGATATAAGGGGAAGTAAGATTTCTACACTTCACTCAAACTGGTAAAATAACACCATTAGACTATCATAAATTGTGTATGTATAATCTAGAGCAACCATTAAAAAAGGTATGCAAAGTGATACACCCAAAAACACTGTAATAAAAGTGGAATTATAAAAAACTTTCAAGTAACCCACAGGAAGTCAGGAAAATAAGATAGAGAAATGAAAAACAGAGAGAACAGAAACAAAAAGTAAAATGATAGATGTAAGTCCTAACATATCAATAATTACATTAAATATAAATGGCCTAAATACAGAAGTTAAAAGACAGAATTGGTAGAATGGATTCAGAACATGACCCAACGATATCCTGTCTACAAGACACTCACTTGAAATATAACAACATAGGTAGGTTGAAAGTAAAATAATGGGTAAAGATATATAATACAAATATTAATCAGTGAAGGCAGGAGTAGCTATATAAATGTCAGATAAATTAGACTTCAGAGCAAAGAAAATTACCAGAGACAGAGGGATATTATATAATGATAAATGGTTAATCCAAAAAGACAACATAGCAATCTTAAAAGTGTATGCACCAAACAAGAAAGTTGCAAAATGTTTGAAGCAAACACTGATAGAAATTTTCAGTTTTAGACAAATCTACAATTATAGTTGGGTATTTCAACATCTCTCTCTCAAAAACTGATGGAACAACTAGACAGAATATTAGTGAGAACAAATAAGAATTCAACACCATCAACCAACAGGTTCCAAACCACATTTATAGAACATGCCATCCAACAACAGCAGAATATCATTCCTTTTAAGTGCCCAAGGTAGACCATATCCTAAAAAGTAAAACAAACTTCAACAAATTTAAAATAATTGAAATCACACAGAATATGTTTGCCAACCACAATGGAATCTTATTAGGAATTGATAATACAAAGGTAAGGGGAAAATCACTAAACACCAAAACCACACACTCCTAAATAATTCATGGGCCAAAGAAAAGTCTCAAGTGAAATAAAAAAACATATTGCAATGAATGAAAATAAAATATATCAAAATTCATGGGACACAATTAAAGCAGTGTTGAAAGGAAAATTTATATGAATAAACGTATACATTAGAAAAGAAAAGTCTCAAAACAATAATCTAAGCTATTACTTCAAAAACCTAGAAAATCTTGAAAATAAACCCAAAGCAAGCAGAAGGAAGTAAATAATAAAGATAAGATCAGAAATCAATTAAATTGGAAACAGAAAAGCAATGGAAAAAATCAGTGAAACAAAGATCTGCTTTCTTGAAAAGATCAGTAATATTGACAAACCTCTAGCAAGACTGACAAGGAATAAAAAAGAGAAGACATAATTTACTAGTATTAGAAATAAAACAGTGTACATCATTTCAAACCCCATAGACATCAAAAGGACAATAAGTAAGCACCATGAACATCTTTACACACAAAACTTTGACAACTCAAATGAAATGGACCAATTCCTCAAAAAATACAAACTTCCACAATTCACCCAATATGAAATAGATCATCTGAATAGTCTCATGACTTCAAAGAAAACTGGATTTTTAACTTAGGAAAATTTCCCCCGAAAGAAAAATCTCCAGGCCCAGACAGATTCTCTGGAGAATTCTACCAAACATTTAAAGAATTAACACTGATTCTACACAATCTCTTCTAAACACAGTAAAAGAGGGAATACTTCCCAATTTATTCTATGAAGCTAGTGTTAACCCCAATAGCAAAGCCCCTGTGGACCCAACCTTCAGGTCGGCTCCCATAGACCCAGGCTCCTGCCCTGCTTCAGTGTCAAGCCAGTCCTTGAGACCTCAGGCTTCAGGCAGTCTCCTGCAGACCCAGGCTTTCACACTACCCTGGTGCCAGGCCAGCTCCTGCAAACCCAGGCTCTCTGTTTGCTCCAGTGCTGGGCAGGGCCCCATGGACCCAGACTCCAGATTGGCTCCTGCAGACCCAGACGCTCAGCCTGCCCCAGCCTCCAGGCTGGCTCCCAAGGACCCAGGCACATGGCTTGTCTCAGTACCAGGCTGAACTCCAAGGACCCAAGCTCCAGGCCAGCCCCTGTGGCCCCAGGCTACAGGCTGACTCCTGCACTGCCAGGATCTAGGCCTGCCCATCTGGACCCAGATCTCAGGCCTACCACCATGACCTTAGGAGCCAGGACCACCCCGTGAACCCAAGTGCCAGCCCACCTCTGTGGACCCAAGCACCAGGCCAGCCCACCTGCTGACCTAGGCACCAGACATGCCTGCTCAAGGACTCCAACAGCAAGCCCATCCTGAGAATCTACCAGACAGCCCACACAGAATCTCTGGACAAGCTAAGTGGTGAAAGGCTTTACCTGCCTCAGCCAGTCTGTAAAGACTAGAAGAAGACTACTTCTTCAAATGTACAGATAACAATGGAAGGACACAGGAATCATGAATAATCAAGGAAATATGACACCAACAAAGGAAACTAATAAAGTTGTAACAAATGACCCTAAAGAAATGGAGATGTATGAACTGTCGACAAAGAATTCAGAATAATCCTTTTAAAGAAATTTAGTGAAGTACAAGAAAACACAGATAGACAATTAAATGAAATTAGGAAAATAATGCATGAACAAAATGAGAAGTTCAATAAAGAAATAGAAACCATTAAAAAAAACCAAACAGAAATCCTAGCATTGCAGAATACAATTATTGAATTAAAGATTTCAATAGAGAGTTTCAATAGAAGACTCATCCAAGCAGAAGAATCAGTGAACTTGAAGACAGGACAATTGAAATTCTCCATTCAGAGGAGCAAAAAGAAAAAAGAATCAGAAAGAGTGAAGAAAGCCTACATGAATTATGGGATACCATTAAAAGTAACAACCTACACATTATTGGAGTCCCAGAAGGAGAAGAGAGGAAGAAAAGGGCAAAAGTCTTATTTAAAGAAATAATGGCTGAGAACTTCCCAACTCTGGGGAGAGATTTGGACATCTAAGTTCATGAAGCTCATAAGTTCCCCAAAAGTTTCAACTGAAAAAGATCTTCTCCAAGATACATTATAACACTATCTAAAATCAAAGACAAAGAGAGAATTTTAAAAGCAGCAAGAGAAAAAGAATTCTTCACATACAAGGGAACCCCTATAAGGCTATGAACAGATTTCTTAGCAGAAATCTTATAGGCCAGGAGAGAAGAAGATGATATACTTACAGTGCTGAAAGAAAACAACTGTCAACCATAAATACTTTACCCTGAAAAGTTGTCCTTCAAAAATGAAGAAGAGATAAGGACTTTCCCAGACAAAAATAAAGCTGAGGAAGTTCATCACCACCTACCTGTCTTACAAAAAATGCTAAAGGGAGTTCCTTGAGTTGTAATGAAAGCATGCTAACAACGTGAAAAAATATTAAAGTATAAGACTCATTGTAAAGGTAAGAATATAGTCAGATTCAGAATACTCTAATACTGTAATGGTGGTACATAAATCACTTTTAACTCTGATATAAAAGTTAAAAGACAAAAGTATTAAAAATAGCTGTAGGCAAAATAATGTGTTAATGGACACACCATATATAAAAGATGTAAACTGTGACATTAATAACACAAAATGTGGAGGGAGAAGTCAAGTTAAAGTGTAGAGTTTTTGTGGAAGTTGTTATCAGCTTAAAATAGACTGTAACATCTATAAGTTGATTAACATAAGCCTCATGGTAACCACAAATAAAAAACCTGTAGTAGGTATACAAAAGGTAAAGAGATAGGGCCACCTCATGGGTGGGTGGTTACGGTTCCATGCTCTCTGCTTCAGTGGCACAGGTTTGTGGGTTTGGATCCCGGGCATGGACCTACTCTACTCATCAGCCATGCTGTGGAGGCATGCCACATACAAAACAGAGGAAGACTGGCACAGATATTAGCTCAGAGCTAATCTTCCTCAAGCAAAACAAGAGGAAGATTGGCAACAGATGTTATCTCAGGGTGAATCTTCCTCATCAAAAAAAAAAAAAGGTTAAAGAGAAAGGAATCAAAGCATAACACTGCAAAAAAAAAAAAAATCAGATAATAAAAGAAGACAACAAGAGAGGAAGAAAGGAAGAAAGGAATTACAAAGCAGCCAGAAAACAATGAGCAAAATGGCAACAGTATATCCTTACCTACCAATAATTACTTTAAATGTAAAAGGATTAAATCCTCCAATCAAAAGGCATAGAGTGGTGGAATGGATAAAAAAATAAGATCCAACAACACGCTGCCTACAAGAGAGTCACTTTAGATTTAAGGGCACACATATGCTGAAAGTGAAGGGATGGAAAAAGATATTCCATAAAAATGATAACCGAAAGACAGCAGGGGTGATTATACTTATATCAGACAAAATAAGTCAAAAACTGTCAAAAGAGACAAAGAAAGTTACTATATAATGACAAAGGGGTCATTTCATCAATATGATATAACAATTGCAAATATATAAAGCACTCAACTTCAGAGTACCTATATATATATATACAGCAAATATTAACAGAACTAAAGGGAGAAATAGACATATATGATAATAGTAGGTGACTTCAATATCCTGTTTTCAACAATGGATTGATTATCCAGACAGAAAATCAATAAGGAAACAGCAGACCTGAACAACACTATAGACCAAATGGACCTAACAGACACATACAGAACATTCCATCCAATAGCAACAGAGTACACATTCTTTTCAAGTGCACAGGGAACATTCTCCAGGATACATCATATATTAATCCACAAAACAAGTCTTAACAAATTTAAGAAGCTTGAAATCATATCAAATATGTTTTCTGACTACAATGACATGAAATTAGAAATCAATAATAGAAAAAAAATTGAAAAATTCCACTAAAAATTACCACTACTAAATAGGTGGAAATTAAAAGACACACTTCTGAACAACCAATGGGTCAAAGAAGAAATCAAAAGTGATATCAAAAATATCTTGAGACAAATTAAAATGGAAATGCAACATATTAAAACTTATGAGATGCAGCAAAAGCAGTTTGAAGAGGGAAGTTGATAGTGATAAATGCCTACATTAAGAAGAAAGATCACAAATAAGCAACCCAACTTCACACCTCAAGGAACTAGAAAAAGAAGAACAAACTAAACCTAAAGTTAGCATAAGGAATGAAATAATAAAGATCAGAGCAGAAATAAATGAAATAGAAACTAAAAAACCATAAAAAAGATCAATGAAACTAAGAGTTGGTTTTTTGAAAAGTAAACAAAATTGGCAAATCTTTGGCTAGACTAAGAAAAAAAGAGAGAAGACTCAAATAAAATTATAAATGAAAGAGGAGACATTACAATTGATACCACAGAAATACAAAGGATCATAAGAGATTACTATAAGCAATTATATGCCAACAAATGGGACAGCCTAGAAGAAGTGAATAAATTCCTAGAAACACACAACCTACCAAGACTGAATCACGAAGAAATAAAGAATCTGAACAGATCAATAACGAATAAGGAGATGGAATCAGTAATTGAAACCTGCCAACAAAGGAAATTCCAGGACCTGATGGCTTCACTGGTGAATTCTGCCAAAGATTTAAAGAAAAATTAATGCCACTCCTTCTCAAACTCTTCCAAAAAATAGGAGGAAACACTTTTAAACTCATTTTACGAGGCCAGCATCACCCTGCCAGATACAAAATCCAGATAAGAACACTATAAGAAAAGAAAGTTACAGGCCAATATCCTGAAGAACATAGATGCAAAAATCCTCAACAAAATACTAGGAAACAAAATTCAACAGCACAATGAAAGGATCATACACCATTATCAAATGGGATTTATCCCTGGAATGCAAGGATGGTTCAATGTACATAACTCAATAAACGTGTTACATCACATTAAGAGAATGAAGGATAAATATCCTATGAGCATCTCAACAGATCCAGGAAAAGCAGTTGACAAAATTCAACAACATTAACATGACAAAAGTCTTAACAATTAGGTATAGAAGGAATATACCTCAATATAATAAAGGCCATATACAACAAGCCACAGCTAACATCATACTCAATGGTGAAAAGCTGAATGGTTTTCATCTAAGATCAAGAACAAGATAAGGATGCCTACTCTCACCACTTTTATTCAATATAGTTCTGGAAGTCCTAGCCAGAGCAATTAGCTAGAAAAAGAAATAAAAGGCATCCAAACCAGAAAAGGAAGTAAAATTGTCTCTGTCTGCAATGATATTATACTCAGAAAACCTTATAGACTCCACCAAAAAACTGTTAGAACTAATAAACAAATTCGGTAAAGGTACAGGATACAAAATCAGTAAACAAAAATTAGTTGTATTTCTATACATTAACAGCAAACTATCTTAAAAAGAAATTAAGAAAACAATCTCATTTACAATAGCATCAAAAAAATATTCAGGAATAAATTTAACCAAGGAAGTGAAAGATCTATACACTGAACAGTATAAAACATTGATGAAATAAATTGATGAAGGCACAAATAAATGGAAAGATATCCTGTGTTCACGGATCAGAGGAATTAATATTGTTAAAATGTCCATTCTACCCAAATCAATCTAGAGATTCAATGCAATCCCTGTAAGAATTCCAATGGCATTTTTCACAGAAATAGAAAAAACAACCTAAAATTCGTATAGAACCATTCATATAGAAGCATAAAAGACCAGAAATAACCCAAGCAATCTTGAGGAAAAAAAAAAAAAGACAAAAAACAAAGCTAGAGGCATCACACTACTTGATTTCAAAATACACTACAAAGCTATAGTAATCAAACAGCACGGTGCTGGCATAAAAACAGACATATAGACCAATGGAACAGAATAGAGTTCAGAAATAAATCTACACCTTTTTGGTCAATTGATCTTCAACAAAGATGCCAAGAACACACATGTGGAAAGGACCAGTCTCTTCTTTAGATAGTTTTGGGAAAACTGGTTTTTCACAAGCAGAAAAATGAAGTTGGATCTTTATCTCACTCCATATACAAAAATTAACCCAAAATGGATTAGAGGCTTAAATCTAAGACCTGAAACCATAAAACTATTAGAATAAAACAGAGAAAAAAGTCCTCTTGACATTGGTCTGGAAAACGATTTTTTGGATATGACCCCAAAAGATCATGTTATAAAAGGAAAAACAGACAAATAGAATTGGATCAAACTAAAGAGCTTCTGCACAACAAAGGAAACAATCCACAAAATGAAAAGGCAGCCTACAGAATGGGAGAAAATATTGGCAAACCATATATCTGATAAGGGGTTAATACCCAAAATATATAAGGAACTCAAACTACTTAATAGCAAGAAAACAACCCAATTAAAAAGTGGGGAAAGGCCCTGAATAGACATTCCTCAAAAGGGCAAGATATATGTCTCAAACAACATGATATATGAACATGTTGTTCATATATCAACAGAAATATGAAAAGGTGCTCAACATCATTTATCATCAGGGAAATGCAAATCAAAACCACAATGAGATATCACCTCACACTTATTAGAAGACTATTATCCAAAAGACAAGTGATAACAAGTGTTGATGAGGATGTGGAGAAAAGGGAACCCTTGTACACTATTGGTAGGAATGTAAATTGGTATAGCCATTATGGAAAACAGTATGAAGATTCCTCAAAAAATTAAAAATAGAACTACCATATGATGCAGCAATTCCATTTCTGGGCATATATCAGAAGGAAATAAAATCAGTATCTTGAAGAGATAGCTGCACCCCCATGTTTATTGTAGCATTATTCACAATAGCCAAGATATGGACGTGACCTAAGTGTCCATCAATGGATGAATGGATAAAGAAGATGTGGTATATATATAAAAAGGAATATTATTCAGCCATGAGAAAGAAGGAAATTCTGCCATTTGAAACAATATGGATGAACCTGGAGGACATTATGCTAAGTGAATAAGCCAGAAAGAGAAAGACAAATACTGTATAATCTCACTTACATATGGAAAAAAAAAAGTTGAACTTATAGAACAGTGGTTACCAGGGGCTGGAGTGTGGTGGAGAGATGGGCGGATGTAGGTCAAAGAGTACAAATTTGCAGTTATGTAGGATGAATAAGTCTAGAGATCGAATGTACAAGCAGGATGACTATACTTAATAATACTGTATTGAACACTGGAAATATGCTCAGAGAATAGATTTTAGGTGCGCTCACTATAAAAAAAATAGTAACTATGCAAGGAGATTATATATTAATTAGCTTGACTGTGGTAGTCATTTCACTGTGTATATGCATGTATATAAAATTATCATATTGTACACCTTAAGTACATACAATTTTTATTAAAAATATCGCACTTGAATGTAAGATACAGTGTCAGCAACAGTTGGAGAGATATTTATCACCTTAAGTGCTTTTATCAAACTAGAAAAATGACTGAAAACCATAAACTAAATATCAATTTAAAAAGTTCAGAGAACAACAGAATAAACTTGGAGTAAGTGAAAGGAAGGAGAAAATAAAGAGTAGAAATCTATAATATGGAAAACAAAGTTACAATAGAGAGAATCAAGAAAGCCCAAAAGTTGTTCTTGCTAAAAAGTAATAAAATTGATGTATCTGTGGAAAAAGTAACCAAGAAATAAAAGAGATAGCACAAACAATATCAGATGCTATAAAAATTCAAAGGTCTAGAGGATATTTTAACAAACTTTCCATGAATAAATTTGAAGACGGAGGTGAACTGAACAAATTCCTTGGAAAATATAACTTACCAAAACTGACTCAAGAAGAAATGGAAGGAGTTCCACTTCCCAGTGTGATGTAGTAGATCACAGCAGGCCAACGCTCCCACGGCATCAACTGGAAAAAATCAGAGAAATTACAAAACATAATTTTGAAATTATCACAGAGTTGTAGGTGGACTTGATGACAAAGAGTGGATAAACTAAAATTCCAGGGAGGGAAGATCCTTCCTGGGTAAGCTTTGGGGCAATTGCTGATTCTGGGCTGAGGTTGAGGACAAGACGTGGCCTACTGGGAGGAAGAGAAACCAGTGGTGCTTTTGACAGTCACGTGGGTGGACGTGATGGATAGGAATCTAGAGGGCCTCCAAAATCTTTAATCATCAAGAAAATGCAAAGTGAAACTACAATATGATAATACTACATACTCAGCAAAATGGCTAAAATTAAAGACTAACAATAGTAAATGTTGGTGATGTGGAGTCAATGGAACTCCCATACAGTGCTAGTGGGAATGTAAATTGTTTCAGCCACTTTGAGAAACTACTTGGCAGTTTTTATAAAGTTAAATGTATACCTACCCTATGATTCAGCAATTCTAATGAAAAAGATTCAAGTTTTCATTAATTCGTTATAATGTCTATGTTGCTGACATAGACAACAACGTGGATGAATCTCACATATGTAATATCGAGTGAAAGAAGCCAGTAACAATAGAAAATATACTGTAGGATTCCATTTATACGAGGTTCAAGAACAGGCAAAATTAATCTATTGTAGTAGAAGTCAGAGTAGTGGTCACCTTTTGGCAGGGAAATATTTTCTGGGAAGGGATACAAGGAAAACTTCTGGTGTGATAAAACTATTTTATTTCTTGATCTGGTTAGTGGTTACACTAATGAATACATGTAAAAATTTCATACAGCTGTACCCTTAAGATTTGTTCATTTCATATAAATTATACTTCATTTAAAAAGCCAATAATGCCTCCAAAATACATGATAAAATAAACAGATGACTACAATAAAAGAGGTACTTGCATAGAAAACGATGATGATGTGTTACCAATCAAGGATAATGATTAATTCAATTCTGGGATCTGAGGTTCTAAAGTTGTACTAGAGATTTATTACGGCAGCCTCAGATTATGGGATTAGCTTTTGTTTTTCACATCCCAGTGTTGATTCACACTAGTTTTGCAGTTATCTAAAACCTGATCCCACCCTCCTCTAGTAACTCTGCTATCTAAGTCATTTTCATGTGTCCATCTGCTTAGTCCCATCTACTCCACCCTGTAAAAGCACAGCTCATTTCTGTTGCACCCGCGCTATCATAACACCTAAGGCCAGAGGCACCCTGATCATCCTGCTGCCAGCTGTGCTCGAGCTCCTGAGCCCTCATATCTGTGGTTCTCATGTCCCACCTCTTGTCCCACCCTACCAGTATACTTCTCCTGGAGTCTCCCTGGCTTCCTCCATCAGCCAGGGCCTTTCACAGTTTTACAAACTCGGCCCTTGCCCCCTAAATGATATATCATAACCCAGACTATGAGACTGAGTGGTGAATTTTATGGATCATTTAATTTATGCATGAGCTGCATACTGTATACATATAAAAACATAAAGTCAACTTCTCATATATAGATTGGGGGGATGGGAAGCTAGGCCTGAACATTTGGTTAGGAAGGTGAACAAATAAAAAGGTTAACGACTTTTGACTATTTTCTCTACCAGGTTATGGATCTTTAAATCATGACTGAACAGCTTTCACTCTTTCCCTAAAGCCTTTGCCAGAGTCTTGATATCTGAGCCTTTCAATAACTTACTTTTTAAAAACTGTTGAAGATGCCATTTTTGGAGAATATGCACTCGAGGAACGACTGCTATCTAACACCTGTGTTTTCCCCATTTATGCCACTGTTCATAGGTATTTTACATATTAATGATTTCTTTATGCCCTCCCTTGTTCCAAGGTTTTTAGGTAATTTAGAAAGTGATACAAGATCACAGGCATATGAAAACCCTTGGGTAGAGAAACCAGAGAGAAAGCTGAATGCGGGTAGGAGGGGAAAGGAGGTGGAACCACGGAGTAAAGTTAGTGCCTAAGATAACCGTTTTCACTTCTATACACTTTACTAGAAGTGGCCTGAAAATTTGGTCCTGAGCTTCTTAGCAATCACTATAAAAAAGGAAACACAATTTGTTACACAACAGAACCCACAGACATGTAGAAACTGTAGGGTTCCTCAGCTTTTCTAAAGGAAGTTGAAGATCAGGCCTTTATCAGAAATGTAATCCCCCCACCCCTTTGTATTACCTTGTTCCTTGCTTTGGGGGAAATCAGACATAAACCTAGGATTTTTACCAAGAAATAAAAATAATAAAGCTGCCCTAATTTCAAGGATTTCCTGTAGTAGTCTGTCTGTCTCTGTCTCTGTCTCTTCCTGTCTGTCTGTCTGTCTCTTATATATATATATCATCTGACACTAATATCTGAGAAGAAACTAGGGAGTTTTATTTTCTGGCAGCTCCTTGGAGTGGATGGTGGGAGGTATCTTTGATTGATGTAAAGTGTATCTGTAAATTTTCATTATATGTTATTTCTGAAGATGCTATTAATGCCTTGGGGGATTTCATCAATAAAAGTGCCTCTAGTTTTGAACTCATCTTTTATGGAATGTTATGACACTTTTTCAACTAATGTAAAGCAGACTCCCGTCACAGCAATGAATAGTCTAGAACTTCTAGGCTTAAAATATTATTTTTTGTTTTGGAATATACTTTCATTTTCTAACTGAAAGTAGATTCCTTCCTGTTCAATAAAATGCTATAGATGGTAATAATATTAATAGCAGAGATTGTACTTACCCAGATTTTCTTGCAAATTTCTTCTACCAAAATGAGAAAACTGTGTATTTTGGTGCAGAAAACATCTGACGTCTGTGTTTTCTTCCTGTTATGATGTTAGAGAAAAATGTCTTCTTCATTCTGGTTTTTATGAAACTTCGTCCTCTGCTTCTACTTCCATCCAAGCTCTAATTGGCTCACAAACAGCTGGCTGTTTCTCAGAAATGGGTGTGCCGACGCCGGCAAGCCGGCAGGTTTGAGTTGAGTTTCATTTTCCTAGATATGAGTTTACAGAAGTGATTTTTCTCTCTGAAATGCTTTTTTGGTAAGACATTACTCTGCCACCTTCTGGTCCCTTTGGTTAGAACCCAAAGATTTAAAATCTGTTCTTTGCTTGCTGGTTTTGAGGGCTGCAGAGAGCCCTGTTGTCTTAGCCACAAACTCCGGGAGTTTCTGAATGGATCCCTTGGGAACACGGGCTTTCATTGTTGTCAGAAGCCTTGTGGAGATTCCGGTAGGGAATAATTTATCTTGGCATTTTGCATGCCTTCCAGGGTGGACTAACCATTCATCCCCGTTTTCCTCAAGTCTAAAGGAATGGCTTTCAGGGAATTTTTTGAGCTCCCTATAAATGCCCAAGGCCTCTGGGTTAGCAGCGTAGGGCAGACCAGGGTTAGGGGCAGAGGCCACATTGCAGGGATTTTCCAAGGTCAGTGTCAGGGCCAGGTAGAGAACTGCCTGAGTGAGGGTGACAACATAGTTAACACTTAAAACTAACAGCAAGTGCTAACATGTATTATGTGTGCTCAATTAGCTTTTGGTTTCCACATTCCACTGATGATTCACACTGGTTTTATATATATATATATTTTATTGAAGTATAGTTGGCCTACAATATTATATACGTATGTATGTTTAAATGTGTGTGGTTCTATTTCTCTGAAGAACCCTGACTCATACAAACAGGTTATAGAAATTAACTTCTGGTCTGCTTTCCATGCTCAGTTTTATTCCACTAGCTTATCTAGTTGCTCAGACTCTCTGTGAGGCCAGCATGAGCAATCCTTCTCTTCTATCCTATGTCTCTCTCCTCATGCTGCCTCTCTGATCCCCCAGACCAGTGCTTCTCCATTTTTTAAATTCCATTATTGCCCCCTTAAGGAGGGACATTTTTAACCTAGTTGTCTCCTTCCCTTGAAGTTTTAATACCACAGATATATCTGTGCTTTATACATTAAAAAAAAAAACCCAACATCATATGTCGTTAGGGAATTGCAAATTAAAACAGCAATGAGATACCACTACACATCCATTAGAATGGCCAAATCCAGAACACTGACAACACCAAAGGCTGATGAGGCTGTGGAGCAACAAGAACTCTCATTTATTGCTGGTGGGAATGCAAAATGGTACAGACACTTTGGAAGACAATCTGGTGGTTTCTTACAAAACTAAACCAACTTTTACCATATGATCCAGCAATCACACTCCTTGGTATCTACCCAAAGGAGCGGAAAACTCATGTTCACACAAAAACCTGCACACAGATGTTTATAGCAGGTTTATTCATAATTGCCAAAACCTGGAAGCAACAAAGGTGTCCTTCAGTAGGTGAATGGATAAATAAACTGTGGTACATCCAGACGATGGAATATTTATTCAGTGCTAAAAATCATTGAGCTGTCAAGCCATGAAAAGACCTGGAGGAACCTTAAATGTATATTACTGAGTGAAGTGAAGTGAAAGAAGCCAATCTGAAAAGACTACACACTGTATAATTCCATCTATACAACATTCTGGGAAAGGCAAAACTATGGAGACAGCAAAAGGATGTGGTTATCAGGAGATGGGGGGAAGGAGGAATGAACCGATGGAGCATAGATGATTTTTAAGACAATGCAATTATTCTATATGACACTACAATTGTGGATACAAGTCATTATACACACACACACACACACACACACACACACACACACACACACGGACAACACCAAGAGTGGACCATAATGTAAACTATGGACTTTGGGTGATAATGATGTGTTCATGTAGGTTCATCAGTTGTAACAAATGTGCTACTCTGGTGCAGGATGTTGATGGGGGGAGGTTGTGCGTATATGGGTGCAGAGGTTATAGGGGAAGTCTCTGAACCTTTCTTTCAATTGTGCTGTGAATCTGAAACTGCTCTAAAAAGTGAAGTCTATTTTAAAAAAAGGTATATATTTTTTTGCTCCCAAGAGCTAGTTTTCATCTCCTTTGAGGTGATAGCACCTCAGTTGAGAATGCATGACCTAGGCTTGCATGTATTGCCTGTCTGGCTTTCTCATTACTTCACCCCCCCCCGTTGGCTCAGTCCTGCTATTGCATATGAACTCCCTGGGCCAATTGTTTGCTGAAACAGTCCTGCAGAAAATGGAAACCAGCTATGCCTTGCCACCTGAGGGGATGGATTCTGCTGTTGAATTCTGATGTTGTCTAGCACTGCTTCTCCTCCTGTCGTCTGGGACCTCAGTCTGATCCTCCACCCATCAGCACTCTTCTGCATTGAGTAAGCCTCTGACTGATCCTGGGATGTGGCTTGTTTCACTAGAGAACATGCTCAGTGTTTTAGGGGAATTCTCTGCTCAAGACCAGGGAAAGTTCCTTCTCTTTTCCAGCCCTTCTTTTAAGCTCTTTGTTGGGATAAGATTTTGTTATCTTTTAAAAATTATTTCAATAATCCAAACAGTGAGGATCCCTTTCCTAAGAGAAGAGTTGCAAGTTAAGCTCCCTGGATACCATATGGTCAATGTTTCTTTTCTAAATCATTTGGGATCTTGGGGGGAGGGGGTTCCTCTGTTCTCTAATAAAATTCATATAATGTAGCAAGCACAGAAAAATTTGTCACGACTGAGAAAGACTTTGTAGAATATCTCATGCTTTCATTCCTTTCTCTTGTTTTTATAGAAAATTTCTCTTAGGAACAGAACCACTAAAATTTTACATATTATTATATCCCTCTTTCTCACAGATAAAGGCCATATTACCAAATTACAATACCAAGAAGCCTCTGAGCCTATAAGACAGGTGTTTTGCAAGGGTCCTGGGCACATTTCCCTTCTTCTTCTTGATTCAGAGTAGTTAGGACCAATGCTCTTTTTTTGGCTGTATTCTTGGTTATTTTTTAAAAAGTAACATTTAAGGTATATTTTTCTAATTTAAAAAACTAATATGTATTCCATTTAAAAAATAAGAAGCAACTAGAACAGAAAAAACATACCTGGATTCCATCCTCCACTCAAAATTTTTAACATTTTGGTATATGATCTCTCAGTCTTTTATGAATAGGTAAGTATTTGCCCAACAATAGATGCATGTGCCATATAATATTTTGTTTTCTTTTTAGCAAAATATAGCTTCTCTGTTCTTACATCATTAAGTAGACTTTAATAGCATAATTTTTAACGTTTTTTTCTTTGGAAAATTTCAAATATAAACAAAGTAAATAGAACAGTATAATGAACCCTCTTGTATCCATTACCCAGCTTCAAAGCCATTAACATTCTGCTATTCTCTCTCTTTTTTTACATTTTGTACTCTTGTTTTAGCTATCCCTCCCCTGAGGTAAAATTGGAGTACATATATGTTAAACGTAAAATTTGACAAATGGTTTGACAAACCAGAGTAACGCACACACCGATCTAGATATAGAACGTTTCTGTTACCCTGTGTCCCTTCCTAGTCACTCCTAACCCCCTCCAGAGGAAACCACTCTCCTGATTTTTTTTCACCATAGATTACCTGATCCAAGCATTCATACACATGGAATCATATAGTGTATACTCTTCTGTGACTGGTTTCTTTTATTCAACATAATGTCATTGAGATTGGTCCTGGTGTTGCATGTATCAGTAGTTTGTTTCTTTTTATCAGCGAATAGTATTTTGTTGTATTGATATACCATAATTTTTTAAATCCAGTCTCCTTTAAATAGACATCTGAGTTATTTCAATTTTTGGCAGCCATGCATAAAGCTGCTACTGCTATTTTTGTACAAGTCATTTGTGGACATATGTCTTAATTTCTCTTAGGTAAATACCTTTGCATGGAATTGCTGGATCAAATAGGTGTGTGCTTAATCTTATCAGAAACTGTCAAGCCTTTGTCCAAATTCGTACCAGAAGCAATACTCTTTAAGGCATGGTGAGTCTTTGTGTCAGGCCACTGTATAACTCAAAATGAAATAAGGAACTTGTGTCTGGCAAGTTTAGGAATATAGAAATGATACTCAGCATATCGGTATCAAGAGTCTGAGGCTGCCAGGCAACACAATGTACCCTACCATATCTGCGAGTAACGGGTATTTTAGTTTAATTGGTACCCATAATACCTGGCCTGATGTTAGAATTGTCTAATATGTTCTCATCATCTTAGGAGTGGTCAGATGTGGCTCCCATTAGTGAATGTTTATATTTTTATAATATCTGTAATGAACATCATTTTAGAACTCCCAAGATGAGCCTGCAAAATGAATCTGCTTCATATGTATTGAGTGGGCAGTTAGAAATTTAATACAATTGGTTGAAAGAACAGGTAAAGTGACATTATGAGGGTCACATGTGGATATTATATCCCACCAGGCACATCTTGCTCCTTTGCACACAACTGATTCCCCTTTTAAATAACAACAGACTACGTGGATATTTCCTATTAACTCTCCAGCTGTTACCAATTTTTCTTTCTGGATGGACCTATAAATTGTATGCCATGACTCATTTTGAACACTACTTTCTACTTTTCTAAGACTGTAAGAACAAGTTGAATCTTCCTGAGGTTATTTATACCCAATACATGTCTTCAGTCTTTTTGGACACATGAGGCTCCTTGAAGAGCTGACTCCCTTCAGGAACTGGCTTGTGCCCTATGAGTGTTAGATACAATATTGCGAACTGTCCACCCTGGAAGGCTCAACTTTCCCACAGCGACTAGGCATGTTTGGACAACAGGGTCTCTATTCCACAGAATGTTAAAAAAAGGAGATTAGTTAGACTCGGAACATATTGGTATGCTTTATTTACTCAAGGGTTACTCAGCTTTAAGCTTTGATGTTTGACTCCTCTTAAAAACTTTCTTCCATTTTATTACATTTCTCTTTGTTAAGGGTCTGTTTGGTAAGTTTAAGTACTACTCACACTGGGTGTGTATTTCATATCACAGATATTTCCAAACTGATAGTCCAGTTATCCCTTCAGACTGATACCAACCTTAATGTAAGTTAAATTTTCTCTAATCCAGTCTCTTTGTTTATCTAGCCATGTGTTTTGAGAAACTATTGAGAATATTGTTAATATGGGAAAATAGAATGACCGTTCCCCAAGGGATTTGCTGATCTGAAGGGTTTGTATTTATCCACTGCTCATGAGGTGGTGTGCTCAGTCTTCACAGTGCTCAGTAGAAGCCAACCGTCTTGAAAGATATCCTGGCTCTTAGACACTCATGTGTATTCGATACTCAGGAATAATATTTTCTTTATCAAATAAGAATGAAAAAGTAAAACATTTAAAATTGTGTGAAGAAACATCCTAGGGTATAAGTTTTTTTTTCAGTTCATACTTAACTTGAGCATAAGTAATAAATTAAAAAATCTATGGGTTTGTTCTTTGTTTTGTTTTCATCCAACTGTCCATTTCCCTGTTACCAATGTGATAATTAGTTTTCCACCTGTTGGGGAAATATTGTTTTTATTTGAAATCATATAAACTGATATACTTCAACATATCTACATGGGAAGACAAGTTTTGGAAAAAGGGTAAACAATATAGTGTGAGAAAACTAAGTTTGTATGGTTAGGGGAAGGGGCTTGAATCTGAGTATCAGTGAATAAGTTCCCTTAACCAAAGACTGAAATGGAGTGACAAAGGGAGCTAGTATTTAAATTCAAGAAGGCCTAAGCAAACTTGGTAATACACCCATCTTAGTTCATTAAAACAATATTCATTTAGAGCTTCATAAAAATAAGCTGCCTTTCATGACTGGATAAACAAATGTGGTATATATCTATAAACTGAAATTTTATTTAACGATAAAAAGGAATGAAGTCCTGATACATGACACAACGTGGATGAATCTTGAAAACATTATGCTAAGTGAAAGAAGCCATTCACAAAAGACCACATATTGTATAACTCCAATTAGAATTATGTCCAGAATAGGCAAATCCATAGAGATGGAGAGAAGATTAGTGGTTTCCAGGGGCTGGGGGAAAGGGTAGATGGTGATTGACTGCTAATGGGTACAGGGTTTCTTTGGGGGCAATGAGAATGGTCTAAAGTTTATTGTGCTGATGGTTGCACAATGACGATATACTAAAAACCATTGAATTGTATACTTTAAATGGGAGAATTTTATGGTATGTGAATTGCCTCAATAAAGATGTTTAAATTTGCCTCATAATAAAAGCCTACTGAATGCCAGACATGTAACTTATGCTATCCAGTTTAATCCTCATCAGATGCTTGCAAACAAAGTTTATTTTCCTCATTTTGCAAATGAGGAAGCCAGGGTTCTAACTTACCTGTATACACTAGCTGGATGAATGACTGGCACAGTTAAGCTTGCATTGTAAGCCTGTCTATTTTCTAAGTATGAGTTTTTTTCTACTAGCTTTCTCGGTTCACCCAGTTTCCAAATGGCTACTGGGGTAGCATTTGTGGTAGCAACCGTTTGTTGCGCTACTATCAGTTGTGAGTTAATTTACCTGTGTGGGTAGGGCTGGTGATTTGTGGACTAGATGGAGTCCTGAACAGGCTGGAGATAATATGGGGGCATGGAGACTTCATGAGTAGGGAGTTGAGGAAAGAGGTAGTAGAACTAACACGTAGTATCACAAACTGATAATTACCCAATCCAACAATTTATTTTTACTCTCAGTTTTCCCCCAGGGCAACTCGGAAAAAAGACAAAAGGGAAGGAGTTTGAAGAAAAGAATTAGTTAAAAATTATTGTTTTTATATTTTAATGGACTTCCTTGAGCAAAAATTGAATCCCAATATATTTGAAACATAGATGGTAGAAAAGGGATAAACTGGAATTTAAGGCTACTATAAGTTTATCTATTTTTCCACAGGTAGAACACGAATTCACCTTTGAAGGAAGACTAAGCATTTGTTCTGGGAAAAGTATGTTAAGGGGCTCTTTGATTCTAGAAGAGTAAAGCAAAGAATCTCTTCTGGAATGGAAACTTGAACTTCTTTGCATAATAATATAAAACCTTGCCCACACTGTGAGTGGGGTGACATTTCTGCATATCATATTTCTTTTCAGAAAAAACAATTATTTCTGGGGACCTCAGAGGGTTTGTAGCCCAATCTCTGAGTCAAGGATTCATGTTTAGGGGTTGTCTCACCTGGGAGAGTTGAGCAAGGGCCACTCTACAACATGGCTGTTGAGACGGGGGCTGAGGAGAGAGAAGCCCCCCCAGAAAACCTGTAGAAGAGTTGGGCCTATGCACTCTGAGGATAGTCATGGATAGCAGGAACAATGGATAGCTTTTCCTCCTTCTATTATAACTTTTTTTCTCTATGTCAAGCCTTTAGTTAAGTCTTGCTAAACGTTGTAGCCCAATCTTAGCTGAGCTGTGTAGGATTAAGGGGCAGGCCTATGTCTACAGGCCTATGAACACTTTCAGGAGTGCAGCCACTTGGGAGAGCCTGCTACCCAATGGACGGGTGGACTGCAGAAGAGGGAAGCAGCAGTTTGGAGGAGGATCAGCAGCAGATGTGGCTTCTAGAAACAGGGATGTATTTGTGAATCAGGTGGGAATTCCCCAGAGATTCATAGAAATACTGATGAAAAGAACCCTGATAGGAAATAGACACCTTGATGACAAGAGGAATTAGGTTTAAAGCCTGGAATATCCAAGTTACTGCATAAGGAGATATAAAGAAGTGGATAAATAAACATATATTTGTTAAGTATTCAATTTAATCTATATTAGCATGTGTTTCACTTCATAGGCAATGGATATCTTTTAAAATCCAAGCTCCAGAACGCTGTTTGAGGCTGTTCTGGCTGGTATACGTCTACGAACAAGCTTCTGGGATAGCATTCTCAGCACTGGAAAGTTGAGAGCACATATTGCCATGAGGAAGTCATCTAATCAGGCAGGGGTTACAGTGGCCAGCGAAGACTTCCTGGTAGAGTTGACTCAATCGAGTTGTGATGGACAAATCAGAATAGCTATATGGAAAATATTGGATGAAAAGAAAGGAATATTTGACAGAGAGAATAGCATGCATATAGCACAGGTTGAGAAGAAAAGAGAGCAAAGAGGGTAGTGAATGGAAAAAAAGAAGCCAGAAGAGATGGGATCTGAAGAAAAGGTGGGGATAAGACTGTTGACAGGAGGCAAGAATGGCCAAAGAAACAGATTCATCTGTAAATGGGAGCAAGAGGATGGAGGACGTTCAAGCTTGCAACTACTTTGTTTTCTGCTCTCTTCTACCCCCAAACCAACGAGTTAGGAGAAGGGCAAGGGTTACAAAGAATTGTGTGTGTGGAGGCGTGGATGGAGGATGGGAACAAAATATTTACCTTCCACATATGTTTTTACTGATACCAAGATGAGGTAAGTGGCGCTCTGGTGTGGATCTCTGGATTTGAGTTCAATAAACTAACGAGGGGCTTTCTCTTCCATATTCATCTTATTAAATCTCTGCTTTAACAATGAAGAAATAATTCATATTTCAGAAAATTCACGAGTGAAACAATTAAAACAGATTTTATTGACTTACAACCAGATATGATGTGACCAGTGGATACCAATGATACTTCTTAATTAAATATGTTAGTTTGAAAATGCATATTTAAAACATTGAACAGTTAACTCTGCTGTGTGCCAAGCTTTATGTGTAGATACATTTCCTGCCCTAAAATGGCTTATAATTCATTTGGGGAAACAAAAGCAAAATCTGTGCTTAGAGGTAAGCCAATAACGTTATCAAAATGCCATAGGAATAGAGAGGGAACAAAATCATAGAGAGTTATGAATAAACATGTTTGAATTCATATCTCTTCTTACATTACTTCTACATCATATGCTAGAGGGCCTTCCATGGAGAATCCTAGGTAGAAGGATACTCTTTCTATATTCCTACCACTTCTGAGTGGACCTGAATAAACAGACGTCACTGGTATTTTTATTTTTCCCTCTGTTCCATATTCTATAGAGATTAACTTGCCTTCAGCTTGACCAGTTAGACGGCACAGGAGGTCTTTGACTTCTTTTTTTTCCCACACATCTCCATTCTGCCAGAAGGGATTTGTATTCTGTACTTTACCAAAGTACTGCTCTAACTCGGCCCTGTGAACAAGACTGTTGAGACCCTTCCTCTTCCCCAGATAGAAAAATGTGCTTGCCTGCTTGGACCTGCACATGCTCCTGTACTGTCTCTTGAAGGATCGATTTAAGAATGAAACATACTTTTCCATTAGTTGGGAATCTTCATCTAGCTCTTGATTTTCTGGCCAGAACAAGAGGCAGGCCAAGAAATAAGGGTCTGGATATTGATGATTTGGTCCTACAAGATACAACACTTCTCGGAGCTGTTTTTTTAGCATGGTAAGTGGTTGAATGGACTTGGAGGTGGGTTTTAGACAATTGAGAATAATGTTGGCCAAAATGAAATTTTGTTTATCCTTTGTCCGCTGTTTATTTGGGTTTTGCTGCAATAGGAAGTTGTACTTGTTCACTATATTTTCCATAATGGTTGCAGCCTCTTTGTGATTTGGATTAAGATATTCCAGGAGTCCAGAAAACCTATCTGCTCTCAATGCTTCTAGACCTTTCCTGCAATTCTCCTCTTCACGTAACTGACTCTCTTTGCTTTGTAATGGACCCAAATCCAAATGGCAGAAAAGTTTCATGTATTTCTTGAAACAACGACTGATTTTCTTGCTTGATACTATTTCTGCTGTTTCTTTTTGGGTATTCCTCATTTCCAGAAGAACCAAATAATCAGCCAAAAAGTCAAAGCACCTTTTCAAATCTGATTGTAAATTTTGTAAGTAGGATGTGAACTTCCTAAGAGCCAAATAATATTCACTTTTTGAATTTGTTGGGATATTCCCCTTTCCTGATAAAAATTCTACCATAGATTTTTTAGATAATTCATTTTCTTTGTGGAAACAGGGAGTGAGCTGAAGAATCTGAATAGCATAAAGACCAACTTCTATTTCACCCAAAAAACCAACTGTATTATACATGACATATTTTCTTTGAGACTTCTGTGATAACCAGCCTTCTGTTTCATAGCTTTTCCTGTCAGTTTGTTCTTGAGACTTTTTGAAAGCTCTTGAGGCTTTTTCAGCAGCTTCTAGGAAATGTGTTAGATCATTAATGGTGATATCCTTACAGTTTTTGTTCTCATCCAACCACCATTTGATTTCACTTTTGTAGACCTGACCAAGTGTATCTGAGATATAGGAGTTTTTAGGTGCTCTCTTTTGGGCCTGATTTGCCCATTCCAGAGCAGTGTTAAAGTTCTTCTTTTTAATGTAAAAATGTCTTGCTAAGGCCTGACAAATGAATGCATTTTGTGGGAATCGAATACTTCCTTCAGTTAACACCTTTTCAGTTTCTTCATTCTGTAAAGCTTCGATTAATGGAGAAAACAAAGTGTCTGCTTCATCTCCATACTCCTTGCGCTGTCTTGTAAGCAGAAGAGTTTGTACGTCATGTTGAAATTTGTCTCTTCCTATTCCAAAATCATAGAATAAATTCTCTTTTAATATCTTCAATGCAATTTTACACTTATCCAAGTCATAGCTTTTTTCCAGTTCTTTTAGACAGCAAATGGCAATCAGAGGATGAATGATGCGCACGCCTGTGTATCTCCTGTATTCTGTGACTTCTGTTTTTATTAGAAGTGTAGAATAGGCCCCCATCTTGTCTTCCAGGCTTTCAGGTTCCCAGGGTATACTAGTGTACATGATTCCCAAAAATATTTCACACTGTGATACTGAAATTGTAGAATCAATAACATAAGAGTTGAGTAGAGCCAGGAAAGAAATGAGTTGGGCTTCTTTGCTGTCAGCGTCCTGTCCTTTCAGGATATTCCTGACTACATTTTCTATATACGTTTCATCAAAATTACTTTTCATGATCATGAAGGAATAAAAGTTTTCACAGTTCTTGTGCTGCTTTTCAATTTCCTTCAGTTTGGCCCCAAAAGCTCTTTGTTCCTTGGGAGAAAGTCGGTGTCTTAGTGCAATACTGTCTGCTGATTTTGCACTTTGATCAGGATTCTGGGATCTCATGCAATTTAAGATAATTACGAGTGTTTTTTCATATCGCAAACCCTTTTCTGCAAAAATGGACTGGATGGCATTCTGTAGAACACAGACGTTTTCCGGTTCTTCAAAATCATCTACAAGGAGAAGTACAGGAACATAATCCTGGTGGCTGGTTGCCTTATAGGTAATCAAATTGATCACTTGTTCACCAATTTCTGCAAAATCAGTTGCTTTGTTTTTTAACACAGCACATCTGAAGTTTTTCCTTAGGTCCCAGAGAACATTCATAGCCAATGTAGTACCCCCGCAGCCCGGATGATGATAAAGATTGATGATTTTTGCAAATGTTGGCTTAGGAGACTCTGCCCTGCACAGTATCAGATCTTTAAGGTTTTCATAACTGTCTCTTTTGACGAACGCTGAAGAATAATTTTCAGAAGAAAAATAGAAGTTCCACCAGGACACTTTGCCACCTCGATAAAAGTACTCTTCTTTTGATTTCTTAAATTCTTGGAATTTAACTTCATCTTTCTCTATGTCTGTGTCTCTACACTGATTTTCACAGAGGATTTCCAGTGCAGTCAAGGTATCTTCTTCCTTTTTCTCTAAGATAACAGAAGAAAACCCACCAGAGGGCAAAAACCTTCTTGATGACTCAGTCGCTGGTTTTAGTTTAAGAATAGTACTGTTTATCAATTCTAAATTTAAAGTGGAAATACTGTGGTTTGCTAATTCATCTGCCATTGTCAATCTTGTTTGTAGGAGATCGTTCCACCGTTGATAAATCTGTGAGTTTACACAGATACACAATATATTTTCCATTCCTTTGAGAGCTTGGTAGAAAGCACAGAAGGTTTCAATGAGGGGATCTCCTGGGCTTTCCACCGCAGAGAGTAATAGAAACACTACCAGAAATTTCCCTCTTGTCATTATATTTTCATCTGTGAGAAACAAAATCAGTTTCCTGATTTCAGAAGCTCTTTCTCTCTGCCATAAATGTGGTTCTAAAGGCTTATACCTCTCATCTTTTAGGTCTGTTCTGCCATTGCAGAAAATCCAGCTGGGCTGCTGGTAAAGATTCAGACTAGAAATTTTCTCCCACGTGGGAGCTGTCTTTTCTTCATACTGATTTGGGAAATGAAGGTTTGCTACTCGGCTTTTTTTGTAAGCTTTGGCCACCCCCTTGCTCTGAGATTCAGGATCAAACTCCAACACAGCAAACCATTTAATTTCCATTAGAAAATCTAAGCTCTTTGTTTGGTTTGGATGGCACTTGTTTGTTACTAGAATGTACCAGTTGTAGTATGAACTATCCAGTGAGTCTCGGTTTCCTATGAGAAGTTTAACCAGCTTTTGTCCTTCACTCTCCTTCTTATTTGCCTTCACCTCATATTCTTCTTCGGCCTCTTTTCTAGATGTTACTAGTGACTTTAAATTTTTTGTAAATGCTTTGAAATCTACATCCCTCTGCTTGACATTGGCCAGGATATCCTTACAGCTAGCTCCTTCTCTCACAAATAGTGAAAGATCTTGGTTTTGTTTCCATGTTTCATTCTTACAATTTTGCATCTTAATAAAGAAATACTTATCTTTACATACAGAGTGTTTTGGAATAACATCTACTTCAATGACAAATCTGTCAGATGGTGTATTGTTCTGCAGTAGAACTTCTACAAACCTTGGCTCCCGAATGCACTTCTTGGCTATCTTGATCTCACTTTCTTCAAAATACTGTTTGATCATTATATTGAAGTGGTCAATGAAGAAATCTTTACTGGTGACTTTCACACCCACAATTTCTCCGTGGGGTTTGTCTTTGACTCCAAAATGGATGGTGCCATTGGTGCGTGAATTCAGACAAGCTGATGCAAATCGGAAGACTTCGTTGCTAAATTTCATCTTAATGTCCTTTTCTGTGGCTGTTTCTGTGTTTGTGAGGGCTTTGAACTCATGTATTGGGTCTATGAGATTGAGTGGTCCTGTTTCAGGTTGTAGAATATAATGTTCTATGTAACGTTGGCTGTCATGAAACTGATCAAAAGGATATGGCATACAAGTCAACTGTTCAGTTTTTAGCTTTTTCTCTTTTTTGTCTTTAGTGGTTGCTACTTCATTTAATGCATTTTCTTTCGGAAGAATCGATCCTTGTTCTTTGGTATCTCTGGTGTCTCTGAGATCGTGATCAATATTGGATGACATTGATTTTTCCTCTTCCATTATTGGAGGACACTGTTGTGGCTTTTCTTTGTGTTCTTTTTTGGAGGGTTTTGTATGACCTAATTGTCCAGAATCCTGACTGTTACTTTCAGGGGAACTATTATTGAATTTGTTATATGAACGTTTTATCACAATTGCTGGACCCCGTGGTAGCCCCATTTCTCTAAGGTCCGTCTCAGTTAATTCCTCCAGGACTAATCCTGTCACTTCTTCATTGAGCAGAATCTGCCCATATTTCTCATCAACCTTAAGGTCTTTGGTTACCCATTGTTTCACATGCTCTTTGGTCCAGTCTTTGATCATTTCAGGTAAATTTACTTGTTCACTCATATCAAAGCTGCAGCTTTCTTCCCTGGAAAAAGTAATACAATAAGTATTTTAGTATTATACTTTATCATTTAAATCACATAGTCAATTATTTATATAATTTCATATAAATAACATATATAAAATATTTTTCAAGGTTGACTCTTAAAACTCCTTGATACTTATTTTAACTGTTTTATAGTCCCAATCAGTGCCCTTGTTTCCTAGGTGATTAAAATTGTGATTATTAAATAAGCAGTAGCTGCTAACTAGGGTGACACACCCCTTTATCTTTATAATAATTTTCCCTTTTAGGCTTAACTTGGTGAAAGTTGGGTGTTTGAAGCTTGGAATCTTAAGCAACACAGAAAGTGGTTCCTATAGGTGAATATTGCAAATAAACTCCAAAATATGAATTGGATAACTGTAGGTGGTTCGGGGAATAGGAAACTCCATTGACAGCTAGGAAGTTGGCCATCTTTGTTACATAGTAACAAAGCAATTGGTTAACTCATCATCTGCTGTCTTTTGGAACTCAAGCTGTTAGACCACCAGGGCTGGAGCTTTGGGGGAAGTGGTTGCAAAATGTTAGGATAATTGATTTGGTTGGCTAATTCTTGTGGTTCTCAGAGGTGCCAAAAGAGTTAACTGTAGTTCAGACTGGCCTGGCCTGCCTAAAATTACACAAGGACAATGTATGAGTTTTTAACTTTGTTAAAACCATTTCAGCCTAAATTATTGGTATGAGACTAATGAAGGTCCTACAATTATGTACTTTGCTGAATTGCAAGAGATGAATACCCTGAAACACCCTAGAGCAGGGGTTCTCAACCTTGGATGAACATTAGAATCACCTGGGGCTCCACATTCTAAGACTCTGATTTAATTGGTTGAGGGTTTGGGAATGGAGTTCGGGCATTAGTACTTTTTTTTTTTTTTGGTGAGGAAGATTGGCCCTGAGCTAACTTCTGTACCAATCTTCCTCTATTTTGTATGTGGGTCACCTCCACAGCATGGCTTAATGTGTGGTGTAGGCCCATGCCCGGGACCTGAACCCACAAACCTGGGCCACCAAAGCTAAGTGTGCCAAACTTAACCACTATGCCACTGGGTCAACCCCATTAGTACTTTTAAAAATTTGTCCGGGTCATTCTATTGTACAGATAGGGTTCAGAGCAGTTCTCAAAATCAGTCTCCAGATCAGCAGCATCTGCATCACTTGGAAACTTACTAGAAACGTACATTCTCTGGCCCCACCCTAGACCTACTGAGTCAAAATTAAAAAGATGAATCAATAAAGTGATTTAAATAAGGGAAACAAGAAAGCAAAAGTATTATAAAGATAAATAGACTAAAAGCATTAAGGATAAAACAAAACAAAAATAGTAAAATAAACTGGGAAGAGAGAAAATACAAACATTTAAAAAGATTTATAATTTTTTAAATCAAAGATTTAAGGAACCTAGATTTTTAAAAAATTTAATGTATAACAAGTTGCAAATTCTAGCCAAACTGCAAATTTGATGCATCTGTGTTAGGAGTTTCTTGTAAAAGCTTCCCCAGAAGCTCTCCCTGAGATCAAATGTGAAGGATGAGCCAAACTGAGGCCTCAGCCTGCAGCCCTGTGATTGGCCAGAGAAGAAACCCATGCTAGTCATTTATGGTGTGAATACCAATAAGCACACCAGAATGATTTACCTGTCTATAGGCGTGCAACCACTGGGCATAGCAGCTTCTACTTGCCTGGATAAAACTTTTCCTGGTGCCTTAGTGTCTTGAATCCTCTTAGTCACTCTGGTTTCAGTCTGCAGGACACACCTAGTCCTGAGATAATTAGCAGAACCATGAGCAAATGGCACTATGAATACTACAGACACATTACAGATGATCAATTCTGTTCACTTACTGTGTAAATGGAAGAGGTCTTAGAGGTTCCACAAGAATTAGTGTACACATTGTAACCAGAGATAGGTATTATTTTATCTTAAATTGAATCATTTGTTTACTCAACAAATATTTATTGAGCACCTGTTAGGCATCATGCTCAAGAAAAATGGTGGTAACCGAAAGAGATGTGAAGTTCTTTCATGGTACTTGTAATCCAATGGAGGAAATTAAAAAAAAAAAGCCGCACAAACATTCAAAAAAGCGTATAGTGACAAATTGTGTTAAGTGTTTTGTGCAAGACACAATAAGGGGCAAAGGACTGAGACCTGTGAGAAGGAGGGAGTATCACTAGGCAGAGAGTGGGGACATTGGATTGGGCAGGTGGCGTTAGAGGGGTCTGCTGGAGTAGGTTGGAGGCAGGTGGAGGGAGAAAGTTTGTGGGACTGAGTTAAGTGAATAAGGAATAGTCCTCCTGGTGGACCTTCCAGATGCCTATGTAGTGGGTCTAAGGAACATGAGCGTGATGGCGCTCCAGCAGCGAGCAGTACCTGCTCCTGCTCCCCGAGCCAGGGTCTGCTCCTTCCAAAGAGAATGCCTGGGCAAAGGGAATTGCAGACCAGTGGATGACTCCTGAATCTGGGAACCTGGGGAGCTCATCCCTGATCCTCCTGTCTCCTCTATAAAGGCCCTAAGTGTCATCTCAGGTGAGACTGAAGGGAGGGGCTCTGCCTTACGTATTTACAAGCACTACATGGAGCCAAAAGCATAAGCAGTTATTAATAAACATATTCCTAATGAAAGTTTTTTGGAGAAAAGCCTGAATCATATATGTGACTACCCATTTTATTTCAAACTTTAGTCTTAAAATATTTCATACTTTGAGAATTTGCTGAATACTTGATTTTCATACATTTTAATATATTTTGACCTCCTTTCTGTAGGCAGCTGAAGGGAAGAGGCACTCATGCCTTCAGACACTATTCCTGTCATAATTTTTGGTTTCTCAATAGATGTGTAGGTGATCCTTCCGATACGTTGGCCTTACACCCTCCTGACTGCCTCTCGTCTAATGATCTTGACTTCACTCATCTCCACTCTCATGGGCACACCATTGACCTTATCATAATTGTTCTGCGTTGAATCGTGACCCCCCTCAAAGTTCACGAGTTGAAGTTCTAGCCCCAGTACCTCAGAATGTGACCTTGTTTGGAGAGAGGGTCGTTGCAGATGTAACTAGTTAACATGAGGTCATTAGAGTGGGTGCTAAGTCAAGATGACTGGTATCTTTATATGAAGAGGAAATTTGGAAACAGAGGCACACACGTAGGGAGAACACCATGTGAAGATGAAGGCAGAGACTGAGGTGATGCTTCTACAAACCAAGGAATGCCAGAGATTGCTGGCAAGCCACCAGAAGCTAGGGGAGAGGCATGGAACACGGTCTTCCTCACAGCCCTCAGAAGGAACCACCCCTGCCAATACCTTGATCTCGAAGACTTCCAGCCTCCAGGAACTGTGAGACAATACATTTCTCTTGTTTAAGACACTCAGTCTGTGGTACTTTGCAGCCCTAGCAAACTAATAGAGTCACCAATAGCTACAAGCCTTTCATCATCTCAGATTAAAACATCTCACTCTCAGTACCTCTCCTGCCCCTCGGACTCACTACGTTTAGCACTCAAACTCTAACATTTCTTTAACACCAAGACCTTTAATCCACCCATCTTGTTACTTTCTCGCTTTTCCTCACCTCCCCCTCGTGGTCTCACTCCCCACTTCCTGCCCCGTAACTAGCTTGATTTTATTGTTGATGCATTGTAATCACTCGCTTTCTCCCCTCTCCTCTTATACCACAATCCACCACTCTGCCTATGTCGGCTCAGTGGAACGTTGCTGGACAATGACCCTCCACACCCAACTGGTCTCACTTCACAGTCATCACCACTATCCTCCAGCGGGCTGTTAATGCTCCCAGTTATCATGCTCTATTTCTCTGCTTTATTCACTCTCTCACTGTCCTAAAGGACTATTTCACACTCTCTCCTCTCTCATCGAATCTCCAACACGTCCTCACAATGTCACTGGGGAAACTGAAGCAATCAAAAGAGAGCTTCCCCAAGTTCCTAAAACCACATCTACCACCGACCTGCTTCTTGACTTTTCTTCTGTTACTAGGTCCAGATATTTTACCTGAGTTTCTGTTCTCTGAATGGACTGTCCACACTCCTGGTGAGATCATCCTCTCCACTTGTGCACTAGCCCTCTCATCCCTCTTTTCTACTCAAGGAATTTTCTCCAGCAATTTTCTTCTATCTGGCTTCCTCATCTTTCCTTGGCCATCATATCTGCCTCTTCAGCACACAAATATGCTATTTTTTTCATGTTAAACAAGACTCTTTCGACTCTACTCCTGCCCCATATTTCTTTTTTTCTCCCCAGTAGTACTGTCTATACTTGCTATTTCCTGTTTTTCTTCTTTCATTCCCTTTAAAACACACTTCAGTCAGGTTTTGGCCTCACCACTCCCCTGAAACTGCACCCTGCTTTGCTAAAAAACAATTGTTGACCTGTCAGCAGCATTTGAAACAAGTGATTGCTCTTTTTCCCTTGAGACACTCTCTTCCCGGGCTTTTGGGACACCAAGCCTTCCTAATTTTTCTCCTCCCTTTCTGGCTGGTCCTTCTCAGTTTCCTCTGCTCTTTCCTTCTAACTCTCCATTTCTAAATGTTGAAGTGCCTCTCAGGCTTGGGCTGTGGAAGTCTCTTTTCTACCTAGAGTTTCTCCGTATGGATTTCCTCCATCTTATATTTAAATACAATCTGTATGCCCATGAATCCCAAATTAATATCATCAGCCATTGCTTCTTCTGTGATCTCCAGATTCATCTATCTAACCAGCTTTGCAGTGTGTTCACCTGAATGTCTAAACAGTCCTTTTAAAATTAACATGGCAAAAAGCCATCTCTTAGGGGCCGCCCGGTGGCATAGCCGTTAAGTTCGTGCGCTCCGTTTCGGCGGCCCGGGGTTCGCAGGTTCGGATCCCTGGTGCAGACCAAGGCACCACTTGTCAAGCCATGCTGTGGTGGCCTCCCATACAAAGTAGAGGAAGATGGGCACAGATGTTAGCCCAGGGCCAATCTTCCTCAGCAAAAAGAGGAGGATTGGCAATGGATTAGCTCAGGGCTAATCTTGCTCACACACAAAAAAGTGATCTCTTGATATCTGCTCCTCCTACCCCAAAACTGCCCCCCCCCAACAGTCTCATCAGTTAATGGAACTTGCCAATTGTTCAAGGCAAAAACCTCGGCAGCATCTTTGGCTCTTCCTTTTGCATGCACCTCTCATTCACTATATTTGCAAATGCTTTTAACCTCACCTTCACAGTATATCCAGGGTTCCACCATTTCTCACTACCCCTACAACCACTGCCTAGGTCTAAGCCATCAACTCTTTCCTGGATTGTTTTAATAGTTTGTTGCCTGGTCTCTCTGACTCTGGCATTGCCCCCACCTCCCATCCATTCATTCTATTTTCAACACAGCAGCCAACATGATTCTGTTGAAATTTAAGTATAATCGTGTCACTCAGCTCAAGACCCTCTAATGACTTCTCATCTCTCTTGGAGTAAAAGCCAAAGTCCTTACATAAGATTCTATGTGATAGGCCCACTCCACTATATTTTTGACCTCGTTACCTCCTCTCACTCCACTCCAGCCACCTGAGGTGCCTTGCCACTACATGCCACTGTGTGTGTGTGTGTGTGTGTGTGTGTGTGTAATGGTGGGAGGTTTTGTCTTTGTGCCACCTCACAGGGAGACAGCTTCCCCTTGCTTTCTCCTTTATTCTTTGAATTCTGCCAGGAACCAGCAGGGAAATGGAAGCAACTTTCTCAAATAGGGTGACTGACATCTGTCCTCCCCAAACCTGTCTTTTTATCTCTACCTTATCTAAGAGGCTCCCCCATTGTTCAAAGATGAAGACCCTTTATAAGATGAAAAAATTTTTCAGCTGCCTACCCCAATGATATGAGCTGAGAAGATACATGATTTGAAGCTACTATATATTTTATAACACTTTCACGTGAATTTTGCACTCTGTCAAGTATAAGAGCATCTTATATGGTCTAAGATCCATATTTGGCTGGAGTTATGTATTTAATTCAAGGTGACAATGATTTGGGCAAAAATGTTTGATAGAACGCCTTGGCCCAATCAGTGCCTTCAACCTTGTTTTGGGTGATGGTCGTTAATAGATATATTAACCTTAACTTGAACATATTAAAGTTAATTAACTTTAACAACTTTAATATATTTCACTGTTCTAAGGCTTAGTCCTTTCGTGAACATTATCTGGTTGGATTTACATTCTGGAGTGTTGGTATATTTTTTAAACATGAGGGACCTTTACGTTTGGCAAGAAGCTACACAGTATAAATAAAGGGGGAGGATTTGTGATCAGGAAAACTATATCGTGATTAAACCATGTCTCCCCTCAGCCAACCTACTTTCTCATTCATAGTACAGGGGAATTGGACCAGAACGAGTGTTGTCTTGGTTGTTGTTTTTTTTCGTTTTGCTTCTTCAAAAGAAAAGTACATGAAACCTCTACGTCAAAAATGGATAAAGGTGTTGCTCTGGTTGGAGCTGGGGAGAAGAATTCCATTTTATCTCCGTTATTCTGTTCTGGGAAAATTTTGAACCTCAGAGTTCTCTTTATGAGTACTTAATTTCAGGATCTATTCCCTAAGGACTTTTATTTTTTCTCTTTGTGGGCTGAGCAGGAAACCAGCAACTTTCAGAGCAAGCACCTGTGCCTACCGCAATCTCTAGCAGTCTGAACCTCAGCAGCCTGCAGGTATCCTTGCCTCCAGGAAAGAAAGCTTGCCATCCCGGCTGGAGACCAACAGGCCCATGCCCTGCTCTGAAGGTCTTCGAAACAAACTACACAGCAAGTTAGTTTCACTTTCTGGAAGTGTATGCTAAAGCTATACATTTCTTCCTATAGTCTCTGTACAAGCTAGTTGTGAAGGAAAGCCTTAAATAAAATAATAAACTTTGGAGGTTTTAATCTTTAACTAGACGCAAACTTTTGACATTGTCTTGAGTTCTATAGGACAGAGTTGAGCATAGCTGCACGTGGCTACAATTTTCTGCAGTTCAGTGTGCTTCAATTCCCGATCTTCTGATTTACATTTTACTTAGGACTTCTAGCCTCGTCCCCAGAGCCTTCCACCTTGAGCAGAAACACTCTCTGCACCATGCTTCCTGGAAGGTTTCTTTCTTAAAGAGTTCTGCAGTCAGCACAAGTTACATCTAGCGATGTGTATATAAAAGCAGTGAGATTTCTCATTCCTTTTAGAATCATTTCATTAGAAATAGTTTATGTACACTTGAAAGTATGTTCATTTTCAAAGTTCTGCTTTAGTTTTCAGAATTAGTTTTTAAAGATAGCTTTTAAAGAAAGTTAATGAAACAAATATCTTTAATGTTTAGAAACTTACCAGGGCTTTTCTGAAAACTTCCACTTTTTATGTCAGCAACTTGAAATAAGTCTTCATGAGATTCTGTGATCTCAAGCTCTTAGATCTGTTGCCTTTTCTTGAGAATTTGCAAGAGTCATGTCCTCGAAAGTGTCTATAAGAAAGTAGAGGTGTAGGAAGATCAGGCCTGGTCCTTTTCCAGTTTTGCCTGAGGATGTATTTGTTGAGAATCTGTTACATAAAAAAAAATTACAGCAATTTAAAATGCAAATGATTGGACTGTTGCTTGGAAACTATTTATGGGACAGATTTTCCCCCTAACTTTCTACTATGAAAATTTTCAGGCATATAGAGGATTTGAAAGAATAGTGAAAGAAACATCCTTCACCTAGATGTCATCTCTTCCTATATTTCAATACTTTTAATAAAATAAATAAACATCCAAAAATATGTTGCAGGCATCCTTTCTCTTTCTCTTCTCCCACATTCCACATTCAATGTGGAACAAATCCTATAGGTTGTACCTTCAAAACATGTCCAGCATCTGACCACTGGCCACCACGTCCACCATTACCACCTGGTCCAAGCCCCCATCTTCTCTCTCCTGGAATACAGGAGTAGCTTCCTCACTAGTTTCCCTCTTGCTGTCATTGACTCCTTTGAGGACTTCTCAAAATAGCAGCTAGAGTGACCCTATTCAACTGTAACATCATACCAATATTCTGTTCAATCCCTCCAGTGGCTTTCCATTCAACTCAGAGTGAAAGCTGAGCTCCTTTATGAACTGACAGTGCTCACATGACCTGGCACCCTGTTACCCTTCCGATCCTACATCTTACTTTCATTTCTCTCTGTAGATCTGGTCCGGCACCCTGACTTCCTTATTGCTCCTTGCAGTCAGCACCTGCTTCTGCTGCTGGCCCTGCGCTTGCTTCCTCTCCCGGGAACGTCCTTGGTTACCAGGGCTCACTCCTGCACTCCCCTCAGGTCTTTTATCGAATGTCACCTTGTCACTGAGGCAGGCTTGGCCAGCCTCCTGAAAACTATCCCATCTCCCAACATTTCCCATTCCTCCTCTGGCTTTTTTAAAAATCTACTTAGGACTTATCACAATCAAATATTCCATATATTTCTACCTATGTACCTTGTGTTGTTTTCTCTCCCACCCATTATTCTGTGTACTTCGTGAGGACAATGATTTGTACATTTTGTTCACGATTTTACAGTGCCTCGCACACAGCAGCTTTTTAATGAAAATTTGTTGAATGAATAACATATTTTCTTAGAGTAGTTAAAAACAATGAATCTTTGAAGACCCTTGAGTTAGCAATGTCTGTGGGTCAAAGGACTTTGCTCATTTCTCTAGGGCAATTATTTCACTCGGCTTGACAGAAATCTGGGGAAATCTCTTTACTATGCTACTAGTAAGGCCAGAACAAATTCTAGCTTCAATTATCTGGTCACAAAGAATAAAAAAGAAGTTTTATCTAAAGGAAAAGAAAATTAAGATGTACATTTTCTCCTCCAGTCCTTCCAGGTACCCCAGTTTCATAATTATCTGCATCAATTTTCTGCTATGTCACTCACAGTCCCCAAATGAGGTCATTTCTCATACTGAGTTTTCCCCACAGGGGGTCCCTTTCTACTGCGGGTCCTCAGGGTCAGAGCCTTAGCACCTCTGCTGTTTTATCTGCTGCCTCTGCTCTGATCTGGTGAGGGGCTTACCCCTTGCCACAGATAATCTCTGGTCAGGTCTGATGCAGTACCTACTCTTAGCTGGAGTCCTCTTTCAGTAATTTAACCGTCTACATTCTCTCTGAATATCCAAAAGACTGAGAGGACAGATTCCAGATTTTCTCTTTTGGTTTAGCCAGTAATTACAAAATTCCAATAGGGCTCAACATTCTAGAAATGAAGCAGCACATCAAGAATTTCCTTCTGCAGCCCATCCCTTCTTCTTACAGCTCTTTGGCCTCTACACAGCCAGCAACTCACTGTGTGCAGTGTCTAGTGTAGGGGATGCTGCAAAGGGCACTTTGTGCCACCTAACAATTGACAGCTTTCTCTGACTTCCTTTTATTCAGATTCTGCCAAGAGATACCAGGGAGATAGAAATACTCTTCTCAGATAAGGTCACTGACATTTATTCCCCAAATCTGGAGTCTCTTCTTCTGTTAAATGGAAAAATTGACAATACCTTGTCTCAACGTGATATACTAAACCTTTCAATAATATCCTTGGACCTATTATAATGTTGAAAGTTTCTCAGTCCCCCTTCTCCCCCCACATGATAGCAGTTGTGAACATATAACGATTTGAACTTGTTATATTCAGTAAGGCTTTTTAAAAAATAGTTGGTACTTTAGCAACTTTAAGAGCATCTGCATATATATTGTTGGAGCTAAGTAAAGATCAAAATGACTGCTGTGGACAAATTTCGAGAATGCCTTGACATAACTCTTGGCTTCCTAGGCTTCCTTCCTTCATCTTCCTGTTTTGAAACAATTGTGAACACAAATCTTCTTATTAGTAGTCACATTAATTATTGGCAGAGGAAGCTACAGGATGCCATTCTCAAACAACTACTCCAATTTTCTCTTTAGGTTTTGAACAAGAGGTGCCAAGTCAGCAGAACTCTTAGGGACAAGCACTGATGCCCACTCACTCTCATCTCAGGGATGTCCTCAGCAGCACCCCAGATATCCATGCCCTGAGAAGTTGTTCTGCTCTGCAGCACTCTTAGAGCTGAGAGTGGGGGAAAGACACTCCAGAATCCTGGCTCTAGCCCGGAAGGGCTACACACACCCTCCTCTGATGGTCTGACAAACTGAAACCAAACACGAGCAAGCTTAGTTTCATTTTCCTGAAGTTGAGTTTCACTTTCCTGCAGTTTTAACCAGATTATTGTATGAGATAGATGTGAAGGAAACATTTACATAGAAAAATAGCTAGCCTCTGGAGGGTGCCATTTTTGATTAAATGTTAAACTTCTAAGAACATCTTAAGTTATGGAAGACAGAATTTTGCAAAATTGCACATGACCACAGCTTCCTTTACAATCTTTCCTGCTTAAATTCCTCAACTTCTTTGCATTGTTTCTCTATCGTCTTTCTAACTGCCCTGCGTGAGGAAGCATTCTCACCACTATAAGTACACTTAATGTACATTTCTTTTCCGAAGAGCATTTACAAAGTTAGCCTCGGTTAAATGTATTGATGTGTATTTAATCCATTGATATTTTTAATTACTGTCAATATTTTTACAAGTCATAGTTTATGTACAAACACATGTATTTATATAAAAACCACAGCTGGAGTTTTAAAAATAGCTGTCTCCTCATAAGCATAAAAAAAAGAAAAGTTTAATGATTCAGTAACTTACCAGGATTTTCCTGAAAACGTCTTCTTTTTATATCAGAAACTTGAAAGAGTTGATTTTAACCTTTGCTTTCTTATTCTTCTACTGATGGCTCGGAGACATATGATTGTAGGATCCTTTTTAAAAACTAAGCCTTTAAGCTGTGAAGTGTTCTGGTCTCCCTGTACTCTGACTGACTCTTCCTGAAGTCGTGTGAGATGTGAAGTGCAGAAGCAGAATGAGGAAGCAGAAATGCAGAAAGTTTCGATTTTGGTCAAGAATGTATTCATTTGGGTTTGGAAGGCTGTGAAACATTAAAAAATTAGCATCATAGAAAATTACCACTAAAGTTGAACCGTTGCTTAGAAACTGTTCCCAGACAGAATTTTAAGTCATTAGAGTTAAGAAATCGCTCGGTGGGGGGGTGAACCTGCAAAAAAAAATAAATAAATAAAACAGCAATACCAGGGAGAACGTTAAAGTCTCCGTGTGATCTCAATGCCTGTTAGGGGCTGCATTGTGCTCCCCCCAAATTCAGGTTGAAGTCCTAACACTCAGGAACTCAGAATGTGACTGTATTTGGAAACAGGGTCTTTGACAGGTAATTAAGTTAAAATGAGGTCACTAGGGTGGGACTGGTGTCCTTGTAAGAAGAGATGAGGACACAGACGTACGCACAGAGAAGACCACGTGAGGACACAGGGAGAAGACAACCATCTGTAAGCCAAGGAGAGAGGGCTCAGTAGCAGCCCACCCTGCTGATACCTTCATCTCAGACTTCTAGCCTCCAGAATTGTGAGGAAATAAATTTCTGATTTTTAAGCCACCCAGTCTTTGGTAGTTTGTCACGGCAGCCCTGGCAAACTAACACTTCTGTGTGCTGGGTCACCATTTATTTTATTACCTTTTGAAAATTAAAACATTATTTTTTCTATTATGAATATAATAAAAGTTCATTTTCAAACTTAAGAAATACAGAACATAGAAAGAAGGAGGAAAAAAATTCATATTATCCAACTACAATCTCTCCATTGTTTACTTCCTTTCTCTTTTTTTCCATATATACCTTTAAAAATATAAACGTAATTGAGAAATTTTACCAGGCCCTGAAGCATGTAACTTCAAATAGGCAATGTACATTGCCCAGTAGTCTATGATTCTTTATTTAGCTTCATCTCTCTCTCAATGAGCATTGTTTTCATAGAGTCTCCACTTCCCACCCCCTGACAATTTTGAACCCCATCACTCTTACCTGATGACATCTCTTCCTACCTAACAGACGAAATTGAAGGCATCAAGTGGGCTTTCTCACATGATCCATTCTCCAGATCCTCAAAGCCACTTGTACCCCTAAATCTTTTGCTATTTGTCCTTAATGGAGCAGTGGTTCTCAACCCAGACTCCACGTTAGCATCATCTGGGGAGCTTTCAAAAAGGCAGATGCCCAGGATCACTATTGGACAATCAGGTATCTCTAGGGATAGGGCCAAGCATCAGTAATTGTTAAAAGCTCGCTAAGCAGTTTTAATAGATAGCGAGGGCAAGAAGATCTGGAATAAAGTGAATGAACACTTCCTCTTCCTATTCACCTTTCTTTCCGCTACCTCCTCTTTCTTTCTCTTCCGTTTTCAAACAGTTCAGTCCTACAACCATTGTATGTGCAGAGAAAGGTAGGTGTCTGTGGGGGGAGAGGCAGGAGTCCAGGAGGCCCAGAGCAGGAAGTCAGGGCCCAGGAAGGTGGCCCTTCAGAGGGGTGACCTGGGGTGGGGAGCCAGAACCTGGACAGTGTAAAGAGAGTATCCACCTGCAGGAGTAAGCCAGTGTGGGGAGTCAGAGCCTGAGGGGGGTGAGGAGGGCATACAGAAGGCAGCCCAGTGTGAGGTGTCAGAGCCTAAGCAGAATAAGGAAGTGTCCCTCTGGGAAAAAAGGCTGAAATGAAGAGTGTGAGAGCAAAAATTGCACTGGACAAAGTTAAACAGGCAAAGAAGACTTTATTCAAGACTATGGCAATAGGGGGAGAGGGACTGAACTCAACTCCACTGAAGCAAAAGGTGGGAAGGTCTTTAAGCCCTGGGTGGGCTAGTGGAAAAGCACTGGAGGACTAGTGATCCCCGTGATGTGTGGAGTGCATTGAGTTACTCCTGAGTTTGCAAATGTTTTTCTCTGTGATTAGGCCATCAGGCTTTGCTAGCTGGCACCCATCTAAGTTAGGCTCCTACCCTCCCACAGAGACTGGGAGACAGGGGTGCTACCTCCTTTGATGTCTACATTTCAAAGACATGGTTCCCTGGTGCTTTAGAAAGGCAATCCTGGGTTGTAAAACTGGCAACAGGCTGGGAGAAGATTTATGTGCATTTTAAAGAGGCAGAGAAAGAATTTGCAATTATGAGCAAATTAGAGTAAATGCTCTAAGAAAAGAGAGGCCTTTAGTCAGAGGCCTATAGTAAGGAAGAAGCCTGTCCAAAACTTAGTCAAGCTGAAGGGATCATTAAGGCTATCTTGGTTAAGAGTCAGATCTGAATGGGAAGAGGAGGACATTTGTGCTGGGCAGGGGACAGCAGCATTTGGACAGAGGACTTGATAAAATAAGGAAATACACAAAGAAATGAAAGCTGGATTTCTCACGGTTGGAGAAGTGGGTTACAAATATGGAAAGAGAATGACGTGGTATGGAACTACAATTGGAGATATCTGTGTGAACTCATGGTGTTCAACATATTTAGATACAGGAATAAATATAGCTGGGGATGTATTGTCTAGGATTACTCATGAGGGGGAGGAGAGACACGTCAATAACAATACACGACTAGCACCCAGAGCTTGGCCTCTAAATCCTCTCTCTGTCTATAAAGAACCAGGGAAACTTGTAAAGATGGCTGATTCCAGGGACAGGGAAAATATAAGTTTTGCACATCTTTTGTGCCAGAAAGCAAAGGAGGCTCAAAGAAGATGAGGACATGTCAAAAGATAGAAAGACCAACTTGAATAGGCTCCCACTAGCCAAATCTAGGACAATTTGATCATCAAAACAGTGTAGTAACAGATTTTAATCCACTGAATGAAATAGAAAACCATAAGTCCATACAGATAAAAACAAATAAATGAATAAATGAAAAGTTTAGTGAGAAATAGTACATTTAAAATGTTTCAAATTACCTCCCTACAAAATCCTTACTAATGACAAAGTGGGGAAAGACTGACATTACAGTGGAGAAGCCTGGTCACTATGTGTTTTTCAGTGATATTTTCAAATCATCAAGGTGAACATCATCAATATGGGACAAAAGAGAATCATGCGCCACCTGACAGGATCCAGTGAAAACACAGTATCACTTCTGTGATATTCCTGCCAAGACCCATAGCTTAAATCTAATAATCTTGAAACATCATACAAACCTAAATTGCGGGACATTCTGCAAAATAAATGGCCTGTAATCTTAAAAAGTGCTAAGATCATAACTATCACAGAAAGATTGAGGAATTGTTCCAGACTGGAGGAAACTAAATGCAACATGTGATTCCAAACCGGGTCTTCTTGCTATAAAAGACATTATTGAGACAATTGGTGAAACCTGAGTGAAATGTGAGGATTAAATGAAAGTAATCAACATTAACATCTAAGTTAACATCAGTGTTAGCTTCCTGATTTTGATGGTTATGTTGTGGTTATTTTCCTTGTGGTGATTGGAATTTCCTCATTTATTGAAATACACATGAAAATATTGGAGGATGAGGGAACATCTTACTCAAATTGTTCATTTAAAAGTTTTGTCCTTGCACTTCCTACTAATCTGTAAGTTTGTGATTAGTGGGTTACCAATCTGTGATTATTAAAAATAAAAGAGGAATCATACAATTAACACCTGTATAACAACACTCCCAACCCCCAATAAAAGAAAGAAGTAATCCTCTGAAGTCCATTCTCTTTTTTATTCTCAGGGACTTTCCTCCAACAGTTTTCCTTCTCATATTTACACTTTCAATTTCCCACTTTAAATGGCATCTTTCCTATCAGTATACAAATAGGTCTAGAATCCCTGGATTTTCTTTGGAGATTTTACCACCTATGAATGTATCCCTAAGCCATATACTGCAGAGCTTTGTCTATTGGAACTGGATTGTGCGTATTCACGCTCTCAGTATTGTTTCTGAGATTCATCCACGTTGATGTAACTGTAGCTAATTTTTTTCGCTGCTATTTAATATTCCATTGTATGAATTTGCCACATCTGACTTATCCATGCTTCTGTTGATGACTATTTGGCATAATGCAGTTCTGAACATTCTTGTCCGTGTCTTCTGATGCACATGAACAAGAGCTATTATAGACAATATTGCCTGGAGGGGAAGTGATGGTTGTAGAGTATGCACATGGCCAACATTCCTAAATAATGCTCAAGTGTTTCCCAATGTTGCCATACCAGTTTACACTCCTATTAGTAGTGAATTAAGGGTCCTCCATACTCTACATCCTTGCCAACTCTTGGTATTATGAGACTTTCCAATTTTTTCCCTTCAGGTGGGTGTGAAATTGTATCTGGTTGTGGTTTTAATTTCCATTTCCCTCATTACTAATGAAGTTGAAAATGTTTTCATATGTTTAGGGCTATTTATGCTTCTTCTTCTTTGAAATTCCTGTTTATTTCTTTTGCACATTTTTCTATCAGAGTGTTCATGTTTTCCTTATTTGTTTTGGGGTGTTTTAATATGCTCTGTATCCTAATTCTTTATCTACTGTATGTATTGCAAATTAAATGTAGTTTTTAGTTTGTCTTTTTTACTTACTTTGTGGTGATAAACAGAAGTTCTTAACTTCAATGTGGTTAAATTTATGAGTCTTTTCCTAGTGGTTTATGCTTTTTATGTCTTACTTAGAACATCTTCCCTACTTTGAGGTCATAAGACATCCTTCCATATTTCTTTGTAAATGCTCTCTAGTTTTTCCTTCTACCAGGAGCTGATTTATGTGTAGAGTATGAGTAAGGGTCCAATTTCATTTATTTCCACATGGCTAACAAATTTTCCCAGCACCATATCTTTAAAAATCCATCATTTTCCTACTGATCTGCTAAATCATACAATATTTCAAGTATCAAAAAAATTCATGGACCTATTTCTGGGCTCCATAGTTTGTTTCATTGTGTATTGGCTATCCCTGCATGAAAAGCACACTGAGTTGACTATGATAGCTTTATAAGTCTTGATGTCAGGTAAGGAAAGTTTTTTGGTTTTTTTTCAATTGTCTTGGCTATCCTTGGACTTTTATTCTTTTGTATATAGAAGTATTAAACCAAATTAAAGATTTTTTCATCTCCAAAATTTAATAAAATGAATAAAAGTGAAGATAAAAATCAGAAAAAAAAGCCTCCAGCCACAATCAAAGACAGGGGTGTAAACTTATTCTACACACTTAAACAAAGTGATAATCATGAAAAGAGAGACACAATAATCCAAGAATTGACATGTGGCATCTACTTTCAAAGTTTAAAACAAGGGAAAAGTAAGTAAACAAAATCCTGGAAAATTTCAAATCCTCTTAGCTTGTGGAGAAACCAACCAAATGGGTCAGCAGGCAAAAAGAGGAAAGACGAGAAAACCTCTTAAGAATAGAAACCCTTTCCTATCACCTCAGTGTCTCCATCCTCACCCCAATCAGGAGAAAATAGTAGAGTGATAGTAGAAAAATCATATTTTCCTAAAGTGAAATGTCTCCAGCAATGAAAGCCAAAAAAGAACACAAATAGATAATCTCCATGCAGGGGAAGACAAGCCAGAGAGTGTGAGACATGGAGAGCTTCTGGTTAAGAATATCTTTTCACACGAGTTCAGATCATTATTTATAACCTGCAGGTTTCAGCTCTTTTTCCCTCTCGTGAAGTGATTGCGAATGGTTGCTAAAGAGCCAAGTGGAAAAAAAAAAAAAAGCAGTTTAAAGATGACCGAATTTTCTGAAAAAAAGAAACGTACATTTACTTGAAAATACAATAACGATGGGATCTATCTCAGGGTAGATGGGGGGGCTTGTGGTTTCTCTTGGAATTAGTGTTTCTGGGCTTAACCTGATTGAGAGAATGATACTAATAGTACTCCTTCCACATGGTGCTAGTAACATAGCACACTCCCTGATGTGATGGGATCAAATAAAGTTAGGTCACTTCAATCTCCTCACATTAAATTAGATATCAGATGACTCAATGATTTAAATGTAATAAAAAATTTATTAATATACTCTCAGAAAACATAATCAAGTTTTTAAAATATTAACATGGGGAAGGCATAAACCCTAAAAGATATACAGAGAAAAAGCTAACAAATTGGAGTTGCGTAAACATGTAAATCACTTCACGAAATACATCATGAAATAAGCCAAAAGAGCACTGATCAACCAGGAAAACTACAACACTTATAATACCTAGGAAGAACTAATTTTCTTAATTTATAAATAATCTGTACAAATCCGTGAGGAAAAACCCAGCAGCTCAATAAAAAAGGTAAATAAATAAGCAAAAGATATGAAAAGAATTTTCAAGAAAAAAATCAATAAACATAACGATATTCTCAACCTCACTCATAATCAAATGTTTTAAAGCAAAACAACATAAAATATCGTTTTTCTCATATCATGTTGCCTAAATGAAAAAGTTTAATAATATCTGGCATTGGGGAAGTTATGGAGAAACAGCTAACTCATATACTGTAGGTAGAAATGTAAATGAAATAATCTTGAGAGAAATTCAGCAATATCTATGAAAACTATAAATACTCAAAACCAAAGCAAAACTTGAAGACAAAATCATAGGAGAATGCAAAGGTAGGCAAAGATTTCTTAAATAGGACCTAAAAGTGCTAACAATAAAGAAAAAATTGATAGATTATATATATATATTAAGATCAAGCAACTGGAACTCTCATACACTGATTGTGGGAGTGTAAATATATACATCTACCTTGGAAAACTGTTTGGCGCTATCTACTTATGCTGAACATTCTAGGTATATCCAAGAAAGATGAGTGTATATGTCCATCAAAAGCATGTCCAAGGAAGTTCACAGAAGCTTTATTCATAATGTGTTCATCAACAGTAGAAGGGAGAAATAGTGGTAGAGTTCTATGATGAAATATACTATATTGTGATGAGAATGAATGAACTATTGTCACCTGAAACGCAAAATGTTGAGTGAAAGGAGCCATACAGGAAATAATACATATGGTATTATCTACTATTACATAAATGTCAAAAGCAGATAAAATTAATCTATGCTGGGAGAATTCATGATAGTGATTACCCTTGAGAGATGAGTAGAGACTTGGAAGGAGGTACAAGAATATATTCTGGGATGCTGATAGTTTATTGATCGGGGTGCTGTCTACATAGCTCTGGTCACTTAGTGAAAATTCATCAAGCTGTACACTTTTTATATGTGCATTTTCTGTATACGTCTATAAAAAGCCTACTTAAAAATACTCAATCCATACTAGAAAATTTCCAACGATTTTCCTGCTAAGACTTTGTTTTATGAAAAATTTCAAAAACACACCAAGATATTTTATACAAAGATATTTCCTGAAGCATTTTGGTGATACCAAAGAAAATCTGGCAACAACCTAACTGACCATAAATAGGAATTAGTAGCATATTCATACAACTGAAATACAGCTATTAAAAATAGTTTTAGTACATCCCTATTGAAATGGAATGATTTCCAGGATCCAAGGGAAATAATTCAGAGGTAGAACAGGTTATATTGTATAATCCCACTTGTGTAAAAAAATTTTAAACTGTGTAAAAGTACATAAACATAGATTCTGCATATGCACATGTACATATAAGTTGGTATATGCATAAAAACTTTAGGGGAAAATCGACATGGTTACATCAGAAGAAAGAGACCAGGGCTTAAGGGTAAGAAGAGACTTACTTTAAATTTTCTTTCTTTCTGTTCTATTTCCCATGTGCATGTATTACTTTTATTTATATTTTGTTTATTTATGAAAAATTTGGACTTGTTAGAATGTATGATGTAGATATGTCAAGGAGAGAGAGAAGTCTCAAGTCCTTCCTAAATTTTTAAATTTGAGAAACAGGTTGAATGATGGTCCAGCAAATCAAGGAAGGGAATACAGGGAGAAGCATGTTGGGCATCAAGATTATGAGTCAAGTTTGGAGACTGTTTTAAGCCTGTATCAATTGTCCAATCTGCTGCTAAAGCCAGGATCCTTTCATTTAACCATTAAGTTGAATAGTTAACAAAGTTCCAGGGAGATGACTTAAACTGCTTCTTTTATATGTGATGTTCCCTAGTGAAACATCTGTCCTCGAGCTCATCTTTTCACAGCAGTAGTAGCAGGGAAATAAATTAAGGAACTTTTTACCCACTACATTTTGAGACAGAAAGTATAGAATTTAATATCAATGATAGGGTATATTAATGCTGTTATATCAAATAGAATGTTAGTTTCACCCATTTGCTCAAACTGTGACCCAAAGTAGCAGTGGCTTAATAAGGATAGAAGTTCATTTTTCTTTTATGTAAAAGTCCAGGTGGATGGACCAAGGCTGGTATGTAAACTCCACAACCATCAGGTTGCAAGCTTCTTCCGTCTTGTTCCTCTGCCATTCTCAACACATGGCTTCCATTTTGTGACCCAAGATCACTGCCATAATGTCTATGTTATAGCCCTGGTAGGTGGGGTAGGGAAATGGTAGGCACTCATTTATTTTGAAAGCATAAAACAGAAGTACAAAAACAGGGTCATACCTAGCAGTGCAGCTAATATTCTATTGCTATATATCAAAGGAGAACAGATATTGGGAGACAATTAGCCATGTCTTTCACAGATGTCTATTCATAGTTCTATGACTCCTAAAAAGCATATATTCCCTCAAGTGAAATTGGAATCTATGAAAACTAACTTCTGTATATTTCAAAGTTTTCAGGTTCAATATGCTTTTCTGGCATAATAAGAAGTGGAAAGAGAAAAGAACACATGGCACAGAAGAAGTTGAGGTTTGTGCAATGAAGCCTTTTAAATATGGGAAGATGTAGGAGAATAAATGTGCTTATGGTTTCTGTGAAGAGGGAAGTTTTGACAGAATGTTTTTAGGTTTGACATTATCATTGTCTAAACTCAGACCCAATAATACAGTAAACTGAGGTCTAATAACTAGGGTCAGGTCTCAGTATAGAGCAGGAAAATTAGAGCCTGAGAATACACACCCCAAAAAGTACAAGAATCTGTCATATTTACCATCAGACACCAGGGTGACACATGTGATAGTTGATCTTAAGGGCATTACATGGTGGTATGAAAATGGCAGAATATAAACCTGAATGGGGAAATTTATTGCCAAGGGGCACTCTTTCCTGACTCTGGGTTTAATATCCTGGCCAAGATACATGTCTTATAGTAAAATAGGTAGAAGTGCTGGAATTACCTTGGAAGAATATTAAAAAAGAGGTTGCAAGGCTCAGGGAGGAGAGCAATTTAGAATAAATTTATTATATGACTCCAGAAAACCCATTATTTGCTTATGTTCCCTGGCAACTCACCAGAGGACACTCCTTTGCTTAAGGCAATATGGAATGCATTGCTAAAGGCGGCACCAGCATCTTTGAGTTCAGTGATGGCTGTCTGCTGAGGGCCAGTGTTAAGAGAGTAGGAGATACAGCCATAGAACTTAGTTCAATAAGGATGATGGCATTCTGGAATGGCAGTATCCCAGGGACAGCACTTATATAGAGAAGCAAGGTGGAAAAAACAACAATGGTGAGCAGCAAGACCAGAATGGCAACAAGGACAGGGGCCTGTGGTTTGTCCAAGAGATCATGGCATGTTCCTAGGAATAAGATGCATGGGCAGCCGAGAGGTATAAGTATGACAAGTTTACCAAACTTTCATAATCAAAAATTCAAGAGTTGGAGAGCAGGTGTCAATCACCACATTGGAAAACTATGTTCCTTTAGCTAGTTTTGAGATTTAAGCCAATTTATAGACCCACAGCCCAATGACTGAAGGGCTCCTCCAATGCCACAGCAAGTATATACGATAAATATTTCCCCAATCCTTCACCACAGGGACCTGCACTCGTTTACCCCAGTGTGCAATGACGAAAGGGGATCACCTAGACCTTTTAAGGGTTGTTGGATATAAGTTCTGAGCTGACGCTGATGCCAAGGATTCAAAATGCCATTGTGGACCTCTGGTTAGAGTGGGGTTCATGGAGGAAGAAGATTAATAGAGTCCTGGCACAGTCTATCTCACAGGTGGGTCCAATGGATTTGCAAACTCACACTTCTTATTTCTCTAATCCCAGAGTACATAATTGTGATAAATATTCTTATCAGCTGGTAAAACTCTCACAGTGGTTTCATGAACTGTGGAACAAGAGTAGAAAGGGTCAAGCAGAGGCTCCTAAAATTGCTTATACATCCTCCTGCGAAAACAGTGAATCACAAGCAATACTTCATCCTGAGAATTGCAGAGATTAGCACTCCTATCAAAAAACTTAAAGAATGAGTAGTGGTTCTCATAATATCTCCATTCAAATCATCTGTGTGGGCCCTGCAAAAGTAGATGAATCAAGCATACGGTGGTGGACTACCATAAGCTTAACTAAGTGGCAGTCCCAACCATAGCCGCTCTGCAAGATTTGGTATCTTTACTGTAACTGATTGACACAAGCTCTGGGACTTCATATGCAGCTATTGGTCTGGTTAGTGTATTCCTTTCAATCTCTTTCAGTAATGACAATCAAAAACAGTTTGCTTTTACACTAGAAGGAGAGCAGTACATATCCATGTGGTTGCTCCAGGGCTACAGTAAGTCTCTTAATATAGTTTTAATATAGTCTATAAAGACCTGGATCATGTTGATATTCCACAGAACATCATACTTTTCCACATATGTTTCCAATATCATGCTAATTGGACTTAGGGTACAAGAAATGGCAAGTACTCTAGATTCCTTAGTAAGACAAACACATACCAGAGGGTAGATGATACATCACACAAATTCAGAAGTCTGTCACATCAGTGAAGTTTTTAGGGATCCTTTGGTCTGTGGAGGCTAGAGGAAGAAGGAGCTCTGCAGAAGATCCAAACTATGGTGCAAGCTGCTCTGCTATTTAGGTCATGTGGCCCGGCAGATCCCATGATGTTAGAGGTCTCCACTGTAGATAAACATGCTTCATGGAGTCCCTAGAAAGGTCTAATATGAGAGACACATTGCAGATTCTCCAGGATTCTGGAGTAATGGCAGGACTTTTGTGGCAGAGAACTACTTGAAGGTCCTAGAAGAGGCTGCCTGACCATGGGATAGCAAGTGATTATGTGACTAGAGTTTCACAGCACAAGTTATATATTATCAGATCCAATGAGTAATGAGGTCAAGCTGGTGCAACAGCACTCTGTTAAATTATGGAATGGCATATTCAGATCATATCTGAGCAGGTCTAGAGGTCACAAGTAATAGATATATCACAAGAAACAGATATATCAGTATCAGAAACAGGCCCAGAATTCCACATCATCTATCTCAGTTGCACTGTTGCCTCTCCCTCAAATTATCCTTATGACATTGTGGAGATTCTTCATGACTAACTGAGAGAAAAGGTAGAAAATAAGGCTTGGTCACAGATGAGCCAGCTAGATATAGTGGTGCTAACCAAAAATGGTCTGTCACCACACTACAGCCACACTCAATAGTAACCCTGACAAAAAATTGCAAAGGGTAATCCATCCATTAGGCAAGCTATAAGCAGTGCTATTGGTCATTCATTTGTATGGAGGGTAAAATGATTTGAAGTATGGATGTACATGGACCCCGGAGCAGTGGCAAATGGCTTAGATGGCTGTTCAGGGGTCTGGAAAGAGAAAAATGGAATCTTGGAAAGAAGGGGGTTTGAGGAAGAGGCGTATAGATGGATCTTTGGGAGTGATCACAAACTCTGTGGATCCTTTTGCCTTATGTCATGCCTACCAGAGAGCATTTATTGAAGAGAAGGCACCAAACAACAAATCTGTCTTACCAGCCGGGGCAACTCATCCTATAGATGTCAACACCTCTGTCCTTAGCCACCTCAGTGCTTGCACAATAGGCCCTTGAATGGAGTGGCCATAATGACAGGTTTGGAGGCTATTCATGTACCCAACGGCATGAATTCCCTCTTATGAAGCTGGATCTAGCTACTGTCCCTGCTTATTGACCCACTTGCCCACAGCATAGACCAATGTCGAGCCCTCAGTATGACACCATCTTTCCAGGATACCAGCCAGGCAATTAGCAATAGGTTGATTATATCAGACCCCCTCTACCCTGGACTAATTTATCCTTACTGGAATTGACATCCCCTCTGCATGTGTTTGTCTTCCTGACTAGAGTGCCTCTGGAGTGCATACCATCCAAGTGATTACAGATGTATGATTTACTGATATGGCATTCCACACAAAAATGCGTCAGACTCAAGAGATCCATTTTAAGGCAAAGGAAGGTTTATTGTACTGGAAGGATCTGGGAAGTCCTGACTCAACAATGTACTAGCCTTGTGATCTTGGCCAAGTCATTTAATTTCTCACTGTCTCAGTTTCTCTATCTATCAAGAAGAGGATGACAGGGATCCTGTTAAGATCATATGAGATGAGGTGATGTGTAAAAAAGCCCTTTAGATACTGTCTGGTACAATGTTAAGAAAGAATTCTGGATGTGGAGTTGTGGTTTTCAGGTGTAGCTTGTAAGGGAAGAGGTGTTATATGTTACAGGATATCCCATCTGGGAAGGGAAGGAAATATGCCTACAGCAGCTCCTATGGCTCTGAGACACTGGGTTTTCTTTTAGTGTTTGGGAGCAGATTCCATATGGAGGCAGCTTTTGCTTTCTTTTCTCAGGCAACTTTCATGTATAGTAATCATTCCAAGTTGGTGTGTAATTTTGTTTTCTCTGAACACCTGTACTCTGTCCAGTTTCATGCAAAAGAACTGTCTTGGAGGCTGTCTTTTTCTGTTGTTATAAATATAAACTTTCCTAGTTATTCAAGAATTTTGGAGCTTGAAATTGATTGACTAAGTCATGAGCCCATGAGAATCAGTGTTCATAGTTAAAATTCTGCCTCATTCAGGATGCACAGCAAGTGGAACTTCTGGGTGATCTGACTTATATCTTCCAAAGGACAGAGTCTGTGAGCCCTAGAGGCTCCTCAATGACCACACCTCTCAGTTTTGCATCTATTTAAATATTCATAGATAGCATAATTTTTTTCTGAATTATCCTTGAAGATATTGAGCAGAAAAGTGTTTGTTTAGGCATGCAGTAAACTGTTCTTCTGCACATGTTTTATTTAAATGGCAGAGAACAACTATGCAGAAACAAATAACTGGAAAAATAAAGTGATCTGCTGTATTTTTCTTCCTTGCATCACCCCAGTCAAATTATGAACTGTGGAGAAAAGGGGATCCATAGGCACCATTTTCTCTGGGCATATGTTGAGGGTGGTTATTATTAGAACTCAGCAATCAAAAGATACTATTCAGTTTAGCTTCAATATTCAAAGAAATTCAATTATCCTGTGTCATACCTCTAAGAACAGTGCAGACCATTGAGAATTTGAAATTAGATGGGATCTGGTCAAATCATTAAAAAAAAATTACCCTGCCCTGGGATCAAGGATGCCTAGGAGTTGGGTGGGAGAAAGTAGTGAAGGAGATGGAGCAAACAACCTGAAATACTCTCAGGAGAGTGGGTGAAGGGCATTGGGAAGGTCCTTCTTACTCCCTGGGATAGTAGGGGTGGGACTCAGGGCATGAGGGCTCATGGCCAGACAGGAATAGGCTCTGGCCCCCAAAGGACCATGATTTTAAGAGTTGTGAAGTAAGCTGGCAAAGGGTTCCACTGTGCCAGGACCAAGAGGTGATTTAGTAAAGTAAGGGATGGCATTGAGGGATGAGCTCAAATTGTCTGCTGAGTCTCCTCAGGATCACCACTACCAGGGAGCTATGAAGAAATCCCATTGGCCACTCTCTAGCCAATACTGAAAATCACCCACACAGAAAGAATAGGCCACAAGGTAATCATTGGACAGCCAGAGCACATTAGGTAGAGTTGAGGTTGTTCTTTCTGTGAAGCTGGGCCTATTCGGGGAGTTGGGCGAACACAGACATCATCTCACAACCAGGAACCAACCGGGAAATGAACCAACACAACTGACTTAGGACTCTATCAGTGACAACAACAATATCACCACAATGGGAGTCTTGGATTCCAGCTGGAGGCAATCGCAAGTCTGCCAAACTGGGATTGGTAAACTGATGAAGAAAAAGAAAGAAAATGAGAGCAAGAGTGAGAACAAGAGTGGGTGAGAGAGAGAGAGAATGAGTCCACTTAAAATGAGTTCACAAACCAAAATTCTAAAACACACAAAGCAGCTAATGTCAAAAAAGACAGACAACAAAATTAACTATGAATTCATTTCAAACAAAAGTAATTAAAATTTTGATAAGCATGTTGAGGATTGTCAAAGAGATAAATGAAGAGATATTATCCATAAATACAACAAGAAATTATGAAAAAGGTAGAAATTAAATAAGAAAAGACAGGAAAAAGAGTTAACGGAAAATCTTGGAAATTATGCATATACACAATAAATATATACATAAATACATACATAAACATTAAACATATATACATTTTGTTGTTTATATACATTAATATATATTATATGATCTAGGCGTATGTTATGTATGTATATATATCATATATATCTTATATGTATGTATATTATATATATGTATATATTCAATAAGTATGATAAATCCTGATTATATTAAAAAAAGAAAATTTGTGTATTGAACAGTACTTCTGAGGGATTTACCCATAGGAAGCACATAGAAAAAAATAAATAAAAATATATAAAAGAACAATTAAAATATATAGTGAAGAGTTTGAAAGTGTTCAACATATGTCTGATGGTTGTTCCAGAAAAAGTGAAGAGAAAAAGAAATGGTAAAATGATATTTATTGAGACAATGGCAGATACTTTCCAGAATTGAAGAAAAACTTGAATTCTTTGGTTGAAAATAAAAATAAGAAATAAAAATAAATCCATATCTGGACATAGCATAATGAAACTGAAAAACATCAAGTATAAATAGGAAAAATTTAAACTCCTGAAAGAAAAATCCCAAGTAGTCTACAGAACTCTCATCAGAAACATCTGATGAAAAAGACAATGGGGTAATATGTTCAATATTTTGAGGGATAATATGCATCAGCCCAGAAAGTTACACTCAGGTAAACCATAATTCAAAGGTAAATAAAATTAAGACATTTTCAGACATACAAAATTCTAGAGGATTTATCACTGATTCTTACTAGAAAAAAATGATTACATATCAATATTAATGGGAAAAGAAGTGAACCTAGAGGGAAGACACATGACTTAAAAAATTGGAGGCACATAGGATATTAAGAAATAGGACTTCAAAATGTGAATTTTGGGGGACACAATTCAACCCATAACAAAGAAAACATAAATTGGTAATATCAGAAGTGAAAGAGAGGTCATTACTACTTATCCCATTGGCATTAAAAAGATAATAGAAGAATACCATGAACAACTCTTTTATCACAACTTTGGAGACTGTGATGAAATGAACTAAATCCCTGCAAGACAACAACTATCAAAACTCACACAAGGAGAAATAGACAATCTGAATAGGCCTATATTTTTTAAGATATCAAATCAATAATTAATAACTTTCCAAAAAAGAAAGCACCAGGCCTAGATGGTTTTACTGGTGAGTTCTACCAGACATTTAAAAAAGAAATGATATTGGTTGTATACAATCTTTTCCAGGAAATAGAGGCTGAAGGAACACATCCTAACTCATTCTATGAGGCTAGCATTACTCTAATACCAAAACTTGAAAAAGATATCATAAGAAAGGAAAACTACAGACCACTATCTTTCATGAACATAGATGCAAAAATCCTCGACAAGGTATTTGCCAATCAAATCCAACAGTGTTTAAAAAGAATTATACATCTGAAACAAGTGGGATCTATTCCAGATATGGAAGTATGGAAGGCTGTTTCAACATTTGAAAATTAATTAATGTAATCCACCACATCAAGGGGCTAGAGAGGAAAAAAATCATACGAAAATATCAATTGATACAGTAAAAGCATTTGACAAAACCCAACACCCACTCATAATAAAAACTCAAACTAGAAGTAGAGGAGAAATTTCTCTGCTTTGTGAAGACCATCTACAAAAACCTACAGCTGACAGTATACTTAATGGTGAGAAGCTAGATGCTTTTCTGTTGAGATCAGGAACAAGGCAAAGAAGTCCTCTGTCACCATTCATCTCAACATTGTACTGGAATTCCTAGCTAGTGCATTTAGACAAAAAAGTAAATAAATGGTATACAGATTGGGAAAGAAGGAATAAAACTAATAAGACTATTGCAGTAATGCAGACAAGAAATAATGGTGACCTGGATCAATACGGTAGTGAAGATAGAGAGAAGAGGAATTTAAGAGGTAGGAAATGGAAGCAAAAGAACTTGGAGATGGATTAAATGTGCATGATGAAGGAGACAGAAGCATTAAAGGACGACTTTTAGGATTTGGTTTGCATAACTAGATTGGTGGTGGGGCCATTTATAGAGTTGAAAGAGGGCACTGAAGGAGTAAATTTAGAAGGAAAAAATCATGACTTAGGTTTTGGTCAAATAGAGATTGAGACACCTTAGAGACCTCTAAGAAGTGAAGAAACACACACACACACACATATATATGCACACACATACACATATATACACACAGACATATATATAAACATATAAAGCACTGGCTAGAAATTAGGGTTTGTGAATCATTTGCATATAGGTGGTAATTGTAACTATAGGTGTGAAGAAATTGCCTAGGAAGAGATTATAGAGTGAGAAGAGGGTCAAAGCCTGAGCTCTGAGATGTAATGCCCGACAAGAGGAGGATGAGCAGCAAAGGAGACAGTGGAGTGGCTAGAAAAGAGCAGAAAATCAAGAGTAGTGAGTGTTTCAGGAAGGAGGCATTGGTCAAGAGTGTTGACTACTGCTGAGATACTATAATGAATACTGAAAAAAAAAAATCCATGAATTTAGCAACATGGAGGTCGTTAGTGACTTTACAGAGAACTGTTTTAATAGAATGACGGAGCCATATACCAGACTGAAGTGTGTTTAGGATTGAGCAGGAGGTGTGAAAATTATGATAACAAATATAGAAATTAAGAAGATCGACTATGACATGAGAGATAGAGATAGGACTATAGTTTGCTACAAGTGAGGAGGTGGAGGACGTGGGTTAGAGTGAGGAATTGTTATTATTATTATTTTAAATAACAGACATGAGTATATTTTAAAGCTGGTGGAAAACATTCAATTGAGAGGAAAGATTGAAATACGAAAGAGAAGAAAAAGGATAGTGGATGGTGTCAAGTTCTTGATTAGGTAACGGGGTAGGACTCAAAGCAGAGGTGAAGAGACTAGGCCCCTCTATGATAATTAGAGAGATGCAGACCAGGACAGAAGCGCAAGGGAGGTGTGTGTGTTTTATTTAGAAAGATGAACGAGTTTTCATCTGATGACTTCTGTTTTCTCTGCAAAGTAGGGACTATATCTTATTGATCTTGACTAGTGTATATGCAAAATACAACAATTTCTTCCAGCATATATATAAATTCTATTTTTTAAGCACATAGCTGTTTAGTTTTGTGGGCTGTGGATTATATTATTTTGGGTGTGATATTGCATACTGTTTAGGTTTTTGACAGTTTATAAAAGACCTAAATCTTTCTATAAGGAGAAAAATTGCAGAAATTACAGCTAAAGGTGATTTTCTTTTTTTTTGACATATTTTTAAATGGCTGCATCATATTCTGTCATATATGTATTATAATCATTTGAACATTAAGTTCTTTTAAGTAATATTGTAATAAATGTTCTTATACCTGTATCTTTGTTTCTCATCATTTCCTAAACATGAAATTACTGGGTTAAAGAATCTAAACATTTTTAAATCTCATAATGCGTATTGTCAGATTGCCCTTCAGAAAGAATATTCAGTTCATTTAGTCAGACCCAAAAGGCAAAATATAATTGAATGATAAATATGCTAATTTAAAATCAGGACACTGTTCACAGTATCTAGAATTTATGTTTTAAACTAACACTTTCTAATTTGGAACCGTAGGTGGCACTAAAGGATCAAGGAATGGAACCACTTCCAGAATCCTAAATCGGAAGGGTAATTATGAATGGACATCTCAGCCACTTTCTTTCATAGCAGACAAGCTATAAACAATTCTAGAAAAATAATCCCTTCTGTTCTTAACATTATCTGTAAATCACCTTGGTTGCACATTCTAGTCTTACACTTTTAGTCTTAACTGTTTGTCATACTTGAGACTCTGTAACAGTGTAGGCCTATTTGGGTTTATCTGGTCCTCTAGACTGTGGAGTATACTTCACCGTGCCATTTGAAAATGATTCCTTAAGATAATTGTCTTCAGCAGAACTTTCCATTCTTCTGCTTCTATAACTTTTGTTTTTTGTCAAGAAGGAAACACGTAGGTCATTAGAAAGGCAAAAAAATCTCACAGATTTGATCATAAAGATTAGCCCCATAACAGTCTGGATGTGAATTTATGTGACATACTTAATTTGCTAAGTTGTATGGTAACTTTCTAGTTTTGCAGTTTTGCAAATTGCGTTTTAAACAAAACATGTAAATGCCAAACTGACGCATCCTGGTAGAGATGGTTTTGCATGTCCCCACTGTCCACTATTTACATTGTTAGTGGGAGTTGTTCAGCTATTCTTGCCATTCATGTGACTTCTTACCTAATTCTTCTAGATTTCCATGGGCCAGTGACTGAAAAGCAAACAGGTTTGCAGGGCACCTGCTTTTCTTAGAAGACCAAATGGCCCCTGCTGTTATAGAGGAAACACATTAAATACTGCTTGCCTTGACTTAGCTTGAAATGAAAGTCTGGGAGTAGGCTTTCCCTCTGTAACCTCCTTCAGCAATGACAGTAGAAATGTTTTCAGTCACCCCCAGTTTGTGGTTGAGAGATAGGAAGGGGACGGAAGTGATGGGAAGCATTCTTGTTAGTGCCTTTCCAAAGATATGTCACAAAATGCTAACTCCTACTACTTGCCACTCACGATAAAAATGCATTAGATGCAGAGGACGTGAGAATTAAGTCTACCCATTAAAACTAGTTTATACCAGTTTAAGCTGCTGCCCACTGCTTCGGAGACCTTTCAGAGCCACATTAAACACATACACACCTCTTTCATCTGAGCCCTCTTGTTTCTATATAAATAAAGGTCTCACTGACAACATTCTGGGAGCAGCTTCCTATCAGAGATATGAGCTGAAATTCTGGGTACTCAATTCTAGAAATGTCAAGAACGCTGCCTTTCTGTAGATAAAGTAGTTTACAGTCTGCCTTACTGCAATGGAAACATAGCCTGAAGATACATAAATATTTATATAGATGTTTCTATATACAAATAAACATATTTATATGTATATGTCTGTATATATTATATACATATTGAGAGAGACATACTCCTTTTGACTCTAGCTTGTTGATTCTGCTTTCTTAAAAAAAATTCTCCATTTTTCTTCTAGTTTCCTTCTGTAAACTGGAAGCCACCTGAGCACTGAACAAATTGAATAGTTGATGTTCCACAACTGTTTAACCCCAGAGAGCTCAGAGGCTTTAGCTGGGGACATTGTAAATAAACACATGGCTTCGTGAAGCCTCCCATATTATTTCACAAAGCAGTCTTTGCTGGATTGGCTAGGAGGGAGCCAAGAGTGAGACAGACATTGACTCATTAGTTGATGACATTGGAATGGTCACCTAACTTCTCTGAACCTCAGTTTCTTCATCTATAAAGTAGGGATAATGCTTCATATAGTTATTTGGAGGGTTAAGGGAGAATTTTTTAAGTCCCCAGCAGCGGTTGACATATATTGCACAGTAAATTGCAACAACAAATTAATTAAATGAATCCATGAAAGGCCTCTGCCTCAGGTCAGTCTTTTGTGTTCCAATTCATTATGTTTTAATTCAACTCAATTTCAATTTGATTCAGTTCAATTCAGTATAATTTACTTCAGTGAAAAGGACTTTTGGCCATAAAAAGTAAGACCCCAAATATTTTATATCTTTCACTAACCCTTTGACTAACCTTGTAGTTACCATGGTAACAGCACCATCTTCTCTTGGTGAGGAGGCTCCTTTACTCCAGGTTTCACCCTTCTTACTTCTTCTACAGTGCCGCAGGAGAAATGATGAGGCCATTAAAGCCAAATCTCTACACATTTTGATGAAGAAAGAAAATCCTGGGTTTCAGCAATAGAATTTTGTTTTAAATATCTCTATTACCAGTCTCTGAATCTTGACGTCCTTCCATCTTGGCCACAGTTCCTCTCAGGTGACCAGAATCTCACAGTTAGTTCAGAATCCTCTATTTGGGGATCTGGGCCGTGACCAGAGCCATCACCTAACACAAATGTCACTTGTTCACACTTTCTGATTTCCACCTTTCAGGGATCCAGCTTGGGGGCAGGGAGAAAGGAAATTAAAGGCAGGAGGATGTGGAATATAACAAGGAGAAATAAAATCAGAAAAAAAGAAGGAAAACCCAGAGGAAAGGGATAAGAAAAATGGAGGGAAAGGAAAAGAGTGTAAATGAAGAGGACAGAACAATGTTGAACAAATGGAATTCAGTCAAATGTGTGATTAGAATGTCAGGTTCTCCTCATGGAAATGTTTTTGCCTTTTATTTTGTTATTGTAAACATGTATATCAAGCAGCACACATTTCTGTAAAGTAAAAAAGAAAAAAATTTAAACCCCTCACTATTTCTTCTTTCCAGGGTTTGCTACCATTGATAGTTTAGTATGTTTCCCACCCAATATTTTCTCTGTATAAAGAAAGTTTTTATCCACATAAGGAATCATACCATAAAACTGACATGTGACATATTATTTTTCAGTTAATAATATGTGCAGAACTATGCTCCATGTTATTACATTTAGATTTATTTCTTACTTTTCAATAGTTATGCACTGCCCTAACTCTGTGTAACTAGTATTTAACTGGTCCCCTGTTGATAGGTGTTTAGGCTGGTTTCCTGTTCCCTTCCCTTAAACAGATAATTAGAAAAAGAAAAAAATCCAAAAATACTGACTGAAAAGTTTGAACATTTTACTGCCATCACACTAGACTGTGTGTATAATTACTTATTGGTGCTTTCACTAAGTAGCACTGCATGAAAACGATAAGGGTGCAAGTGAGGTGCCATGCCGAGTTCCCAAATAAGGAAACAGGCTTGTATGTCTAATTCCTGGTTCGGGTATTTAAGCAAAGGCAGCAGCTTGGTTAAAAGATCTGGACCTTCCAATAACCATCTGCTAAGAAGCTATAGATTTTTTCAGTAAATTAATAAAATCATAGGTCATGGAATTTAAAGAAATTAAAGAGCTTGTTTGGTCCTGTTCTCTCATATTACAGATTAGACAACCAGAACTGGGCAGAAAAAAACAGTGTTTAGTTTTGCATGGACATACACACTGATATTTTGCTAATATCATTTTGACATTTGTAATCTAGTAACTAAGTGATTTCACCCATTGTCTTGTAGAGGAAAGTAGACCAGAGCTCCAACAGAATTTTGTGGGCAGTGCTATGAGACCATGTAAGAGTACTGGGCATTACTGGGACGGCTGCACAGCAGAGGTAATATTGGCACTGATGATCTTGAAGAGTAAACAGGAATTTTCCAGAAGGACAAGGGGACAGATCAGAGCTTTTAATGTACAGTCATGACATAGTTGATTGTTTAAATTGTGACTTTTTTGAGAGTAGTAGGCATGAAACGAATGCATTTTAAGTGTGTATGTTGGAACAGTGAGGAGAGGATGGGCAATTTCCTTCATGACATGGGAAACTAAATCAAGGTCAAAGGGTGTTTGAAGGATATGGAATCAAGCAAAAATATTGGTCTGTTAACATCCAATTATGATTGCTTGGCAGCTCAGTCCTAAGGGTTTGAAACTGAGAATCAGGACTCCCAGTTGGTAAGTTTCTTAATATAAAACAGTTAAAATTAAATTTAATGATACATTAAGTAGATGTTAATTAGACTAATAGAATTTTATTAAAATAGAGCTGTCTGAGAAAATGTAGTTTTGGGTGGTGGTCATTGTAAGCACAGGAACCTTCATCAGCAGGAACCAGAATATACAGGGCCACCCTCTTTTTGTGTGTGTGTGTGTGTGAGGAAGACTAGCCCTGAGCTAATATCTATGCCCATCTTCCTCCACTTTATACAGGACGCTGCCCCAGCATGGCTTGACAAGTTGTGCGTCTGTCCGTGCCTGGGATCCGAACCTGCGAACCCAGGGCCCCCATAGAGGGGTGCACAAACTTAACCACTACCCCACTGGGCTGGGGGGCCACTCTCTTTCTTAGATACTTATGGATAGACAACAGTAAAATTCCTTTTCAGTTTCTCTTTCTCACTGCCTTTTTTAGGTGTGCCTAGATTATCCTTAAAGTTTTATTTCCAAGTTCTCCTCTTGCTCCCTTAACTACAGCGTCTTAACTTTCCTGGCCTTCTCTTTAATTTCCTGAAGTTGGTGTTTTCGAGGGTGTTTCCTTCTTTATTTGCTTTCCATCTCCTCGTCTTGCATCCATGTCCATTTGTTCCTTATTTCCACAAAAATTTCTGGTTTTATTCAGATATCCACTGTTCCTCCACCCAGCCACTTGTTCCTGGGGACACTGGCTTCATCTCCATCTCCAGGGGAGTAAATTCGGAGTATTGTATTATTCAAGGTAATCCCATTCCTCTTTCCAGTAATTCCTTTAGGAAAGGACATATGGCCAAGGAAACACTACTGGAACTCTGGTGGAGGCTGCTGGGAAAGGTTTCCTTACACCTATGAAAACGACATAGGAAAAGATGGCTTTTTCCATATTCTGGATTTTGTGGTGCCTGGATGTCATTTCTTTTTTTTATCCTCCCCAAAGCCCCAGTATGTGGTTGTATATCTTAGTTGTAAGTCATTCTAATTCTTCTATGTGAGCTGCCACCACAGCATGGCAACTGACAGATGGGTGTCGTGGTTTGGTGACTGGGAAGTGAACCTGGGCTGCCGAAGTGGTGAGTGCCAAACTTTAACCACTAGGCCGTCAAGGCTGGCTCTGGGTGTCATTTCTGGAATTGCTATAGCCATTCTGAACCATGAGGACAGAACAGAGAGATGGAAAAGAACTTGGGTTCTTGATGATATGGTTGAGTCATTAAAAACCAATCCTGGAGCGCACCTGGCATTTGACCTTCCTATCATTTGAGATAATAAATTATTCTTTGTCAGGTTTAATCAGAGTTTTCTGTTATTTGCTGCCAAAGGCATTGTAAGCAACATGATTCAAATTTATTTCTTAAACCCAGACCTCGCCTTGAAGTTCTCATCTTGGATATACAACTACTTATCGGGCGTTTCTATTTGGAATCCTAAACTATCCTGACAAGTGATCTGTAGGGCATAAACTAAACTATTAGTTATTTCATAAGTAATGAGGATAAAACTTTATAGATAGAATCACACTCTCACAACTTTTCACTTTCTGAACGACAAATTTGATACAGTCTCAGTGAACTGCAAGGAAAAATAACTCCCACTTGATTACTGGAATCACAGTAATCTATTTGCCTCCTATATGTGGTGTTTTCATTAAATATAGAGGGCAGGTGATCTAATTCAGTACAATTCAGAAGACATTTATTGTCTGTATTCTAAAGTCCCATCCCATATATGATGGCATAAATGCCACATGGAACCCTCAGAAGAGCTGGCTATCACGGGGGGGTCTCTGAAGTCCACCCATCCTGGGACGACTGGCGTTTGTAGAATTTAAGGAACTGACTGCTCTGAAGCTTCAGAAAACCTGTCATAAACCTAGAGTGGAATTCTGCCGCAGGGAAGAAGCAATCTGTCAGTTTCTGCCCTATTGTATGGTAAACAATTGAGCTGTCATTTTCCCTAGGAACATACTCAAATGAGAAAGTTCTCAGACACAAACAGAAAACAAATAAACTGTTTCCTGGAGGCCCAATGGTATTTGAAGCTAATGAAGTTCCCAAGGTAAGGCTGACAAGAAAAATTGGCGTGCACTCCACTCCAGGAAGCAATGTCGAGAGAAATTGCGCGGTGCATTGGAATAGACCCTGGACTTGGACGCAGAGGTGCGGTTTAAGGATCAGCTCTGCTGCTCACTGGTTTGATGACTTTAGGATATTTTTTAACTTTCTGAGTCTTTGTTCCTTCATCTATAAAGTGGGCATGCTTGTTCTAGCCACAAGGTTCTTCTGAAGATCAAAGGAGGTAATAGATGTGAAAGTGTTTATAAACTTCAAGGTAACATGCCAGTCCCAATAAAGAGCGTATCTGGGAGATGAGAAGGAAGGAGAGTAACAGCATTAAGTCCAAGTGCTGTGTCTGATTTCTGTGTCTGCTTATGAGAGAGAAACCTTTGCTTTCTTACTGCTTCGTGAAACTATAACATACGCATCCATATATATTTGAACATGAACTTTAGAGAAAAATTTAAGAATGACAGGAATTCACAGGGCTACATAGCACTAGAGAAGCAGAAAATAAAAGCTTCCTAAAAATAAATTAAATCTTTAATAATATAGAGTAAAATAGCTACCTATATGCAATGTACTGTGTTATCACTCAATTTTATTATTTTTAACAAAACTTTATAAGGTGCATGATCTTGTAGAACCAAGGGATCACAGGGACCTTCTTTTAATGTACATGTGCAGTTTAATTTAACTGCAACTGTCTTATTAACATGAAAGTGCACAGATGTCAGGAAAACTGTGTTTTATTCATAAGTATTTTAATTGTTTGCTTAAAAGTCTATCAGTAAGATATACTCTTTAAAAATAATAAGTGCTAGGAATATGATTCTATTCCAAGTTAGAAGCAGTAATATACTTTAAATATTTTAACAACAGCTAAGATTATGTTTAGTAATAAGGAAAGCACTTTAGGCTGGTTTTTTAAAGATTAATTTGTTAATTAGGTGAACATCTGGGTTTGGTTCATCACTTCCCTTGGAAACCTTGATTAATTTATGAGATTTTCATCCCCATTTACTAAAAAAGCAGTGAGTCATCCGGTGTTACACACCAACGACAGCAAAAGTTAATTGGATTCTAGATCCTTTCACATTTCTCCCTTCAGCAATTCCTTGGTGCTTTGAGTGGAACCATGCTCTAAGAGAGTCTGTATATTTTTGTGTGTGTGAGAGAGATACAGAAATGAGAGGAATTACAAGTGATTGAAAAATGAATTGGAAAAAATAAGAATATGTGTTTGTGTTTCCTTTGGGTTGTGGTAAGAAACTCTGGAGGGATACACAAAAATAGACAAACCCCAAACCGAAACCAAAAACTAATAAAAACAGCTATCTCGTTGCATACTTTTTATAGGATTTTGATTTGTGAGCCATGGGACTGTATTATTAGTTATTCAAGAAAAGGCTGTTTAAGATCGTCTATGACTTAAAGTGGTTCAGGATTGGGTCTAGGAAAGGGAACACTGAGATGCAGCCGTAGCTTATTGTAGTTAGTATCTGCTCTCCAAGTAAGAGTAGCAATGGCCTCAGGGAGAGAGGGGATTCAAGATTGAGAAAGCGGGGGAGAGGTGGATGGACCTGGGTGACTGGGGGACTGAGAAAACTGACCTGCTCTCTCCTAGCCCTGCAAAGGGATTGCAAACTTTCTTCGGCTCTGACAATTACAAATTGCATTCAGCTTAGAAGCCCCTCCTTAGACATCCACCTGTATATGCCGTGTGATCTCGGTGGTATAAAACCATACTCACAGATGAAAAGGAATTCATCATACTGGTTATTAACCTCATTTCTGCCTTCACCTTGCCTTTGTAAACTCTCATTGTTCCTTCATTCTGTTTTCTTTATCAACTTTATTTTTGGGGGGAGTATTTAATCTTGTTATAATATGCATTTATATGACCTACCATAAATGCTTTCTGGAACCGGAAGGAGTATGAATAAATAAATGCATAACTAATCTAAACATGCTAACAGACTATTTCTGAAAGGTGAGATTACAAGTGATTTTATATTATTTTCCCAGCTTTACTGAGATATAATGGACGTATAACTGTGTACGTTTTAGGTGTGATGATTTAGTGCACGTATATATTGTGAAATAATTACCACAATGAGGTTCATTAACACATCTATCACCCCACATAACTACAATTTTTTTTATCATGAGAACATTTAAGATCTATTCTCTACAGGTGATTTTAATCGTCTTATGGTTAGCCTTCTGCATTTCCAAGAATATATATATTTTTTGGGCATGAATTCCTTTTCTAATTAGATAAAATATTTTTTTACCAAATGCAGGAGAAAATATTTGTGGTAGGACTGATGGACTTTTCAAGCAGAAAAATATATAACGATGGCAGAGAAAAAAAACCAGAAAGGGGTTGTGGGACTTAGTCTTCATTTTCCTTTTACCATATGCTTCTAGGAAACTATGGGAGGTACAGTGTAAATACAGTGGTTCACCTGAGACACTTTAAAAAAGAAATGCTATTCTTTTGATTTCTTTCTTCTTCATAAAATAATAAGCCATGAGACATAGTTTAAAGTCAGTAAATATAGTCATATATCTTCTTTTTTAATAGTTGCAATGTGAACCATTTTATGGGTCTAATGTCATTTTAAAATCCCCTACTGTTGGTTATTTGGGTTATTTCTACATTTATTTGGCTGAGATGAAATTCTAAAGAGCGGCATTGCCAGGTCAGAGTATTTGCAGTCAATGTTATTAAATGTAAACATTCGTCTTTCTTCTTCAAGATCTACAAGACTCAGATAACCATTCTGTCCCCACTCCCTGGGCCTCACTGCATCCTGAGCAGTTGCCTTGGGCCACTTTGTATACCTGCTTCTCCCTAGGCCACAGACCACCTTCCCCTAACAGAGTTTCTTCAGCCTAACCCTTGGTCACCTAGTAGTTTTATCTGTACCTTTTATCTAGCAGCCTTGCCTAACGATGATTGGTATCTGAATCAGTTATATCATTTGGGGGTTGTAAAATGGTGTTTTCTAATTCTACCACTTGGTCTCTAACTGATTATTTTTAATACTGCAACATACAAGGATGAAGACTTTTCCCAGAATCAATAATTAATAAAGTAAAAATTCCAAGCCTGAAAATAAAATAGCCGAGAGAGCAAGATTCTTATTTCGGTAGTTCTCTACAATCTATACTTTATTGCACATTGAGAAATAAGGATAAAAAAATCTAATTCTACAATCTGAATTTTATGTAAAATTTTTACTCTATAAGACAAAGAATCAAGGACATATAAAAGCAAAAACAGAACAATTTATTTGAATCCATCTTTCCTTGAAAAAAAATAAAAATAAGACTTTAATAAGTCTTTTCCTTCAGTGTTTTTCAAAAACTCCCTTGATTATTGACAACCTAGGAGAAGGCACAGTCTTGCTTTTGTGACAACCATCCTTATTATTCAGGGTACAAATAGCAAGAAGGAAATTTGGGAATGAAATAAAAAAAAATAAATATGGCAATCTTAACAGTAATGAGAATTTAATAAAACAAAGCTTGATGAAAATTTTACAAATATAAAGTTTGCACATTTGTAGGTTAGGTAGAATAGTGTCAATGTTGATGAAAGTGAAAGTATAGATTAGAACTAATTGAGCTTTTTGGAGAAACCTGATACAAAAGAGTAAGTGGAAAGTCCCGTCCTTTTCTTCCTCCCAGTCAGCATGATAAGACTTCATTGAGGACTATTTCCCCATCATGCCCCATCCTCTGTAGCACAATGCATCGTGTGTATTGGAAAACCTGCAGTCCAGTTTTTATCAATGACTCTATTCTGCATTTAAAAGGAGTAGTGAGTAAGAGGTACTGGGCTTGACTTCTTCACTGATTCTGGATGAATATACATTTTCATTGTTTTTTCTCAAAATGTTCCTTCATTATTTCACTCCAATGCACTGCTGTGCCCACGAATGCTCACCTGGCAAAGAGATGTTATAAGGCATGTAAAATATTCTATAGACTCAGGTTCTACAGGTAGAAGTACCTTAAATTCTCTCATTCCTTTCCATAGCTACGAATAATATGAGTGTTTTGAACTAGTTTGAGAAAATTACATTTATAAACAAAAAAGTATAAAGAGTAAGCAATCACTGAATTCTGTAGGTAATTTCCTTCTGAAACTAAAGCTTTACTTACTTAGTGTTTAAGATACTAACAGCCAGTCTTGGGTTCAAAATAAACTGCTCCAAGAACATTTAATAAGGTCAACAGATAGCATTTAAATACATGTAGCCATGAGTTCAATAAACAAATAACTGGGCTGAGTACTAGAATATGAACACAGGCCAACTTACCAATTTGTTAAACATCAATCCAGTTAGGTAATAAACACATGTAGCAACGAAAACAACATTGCTGGAATAGTCTAAGAGCCACAGAAAAAATTTCTTGGCTGTCTTTCCTATCTCAGAAGCAACCGTCAAATAGAGGTAAAAGAAAGCAGTAAATTTTGTGTGTGTGTGAGAAAGACTAGCCCTGAGCTAACATCCGCGCCCATCTTCCTCGACTTTATATGGGATGCTGACACAGCATGGCTCGATAAGCGGTACATCTGTCTGCTCCCAGGATCCGAACCTGCAAACCCCAGGCTTCCGAATTGGTGCGAGCGAACTTGGCCCCCACGCCATCTGGCCAGCCCCAAGAAGGCAGTAAATTACTATTCTTTACCCAGAGCTGGCATTCACTTTAGGAATGGGGGGTGGGAGAGATTCACTAACCACCTGTAATACCTGCATTATTCACGAAATTGATGTTCGAATTTAATTGGACCTAGAGAATAAAACCATAGGCAATCAGGAGAAAAAAATGGCCTCTGCACGTTCAGGCAATATTTATTCTATTGAGGAATATTTATTCTAATAAGGCCCAGTAGTCTTTAGTTAAAATAAGCAGACAGGAGCCCACTAAAATGTGAAATCCTTAAAAGAGTGAGTCTTATTTAATCTCTATCCCTAGCACATAGTTAATGTCCTGGAAATGTTTGTGGATTGATCGTAAATAAAATAAGTGCAAAACAGTTTCTGATGAAATAAAAAGAAAACATTCTACTTGTTCGCTTTTAAAATTTAGAATAGGTAACATAAATCTGTTTAAAAATGTTGGCTCCCCTTTAAGATGAGTTGGAAGAGAAACAGAGGAGAAAATTTTTAATAGAAATATGAGAGGGAGGGGAGACATTACAAAGAGAAGAAAAGATTCAGGGAGTGAAGACATCAAAGGATGGAGGGAAAGGCAGAAAGTCATTGGAAGACACAGACACACAAAGGGAAGCAAAGAAAGACTCAGAAGATGGGGAACAAGGAGGTGACAAGAGAGAGGCCAGGGGATGCGGGGGGTCACTGGGCTGGGAGTGTGAGTTGGTGTTCTCGTGTGGACCGCCCCTCGAAGGAGCATGTCCTCAACAGCAGTTTCGAATAGTCCCATAAGTGCCCGAAAAAGAGCATTTCTGCTTTATTTTCAACCTTCAAAGTTTATTTCCGAAATAAAGTTTTACAGTCCCAAGAAAGTCCAAAGATATTGCTCATATCTGAAAGCAGTCTAGTTTCAGAGGGTGATTTCTTTTTTTTTAATTTAGAGAATTGTTTTTTTCACATGCGAAACCAACCTAATCACTTTACTTTGTGTTCTGAAGTTGTAGCTTCCATATTCCACAGTTTACAATTAGCATTTATTTAATTATTGGGAGCCTTAAAAGGTAAACCTCAAGTTTTCATTTGGTTTGTTTGCATTCTAACTGGAAAAAAATGATACATAGAATAAAAGACATATAGAAAAACAAATGAGTTTAAATAGGGTAAAATTTTTAATTGGATACAATCCTAAAACTAGGAAGCTGACACACTCTCAAAATCCTTTCTATTCCCTATATTTAACAAAGAAAAATATCCCTTAATTTTCTATTCCAGAAAGTAAAGAGGGTTAGGTATACTTTAGAGAATTCTTTTTAACTGTTATGGAATAATATTCCATTCTTGTGTTCTACTAGATTAATAATATAATGCTTTAAAACAAATTTCTTTTCTTTTCAAACCAGAAGTTCCTACTTCTGACAGGCCTGCTTCTAATTTCCCTGACTCTCTTTTCTCCAGGCTCCCTGGGACAAGACAGAATGCACTGATGGGATCCTCTGAGGGGCTCTTGCCACTTATTTAGCCCTTAAATGACTGCACAGTGCCCCCAGGACTGGGGGTCCTCCCCTAAGATGCTTTCCCATGCATTCATCCACTGCTAGCTGTTTTTTTGGTATTTACCCAGAGGTGTGCATGAATTACTTTGCTGGAACTGTTTCTTTTGCCAGAGGGGAAGTTCCTGTGTGTGGTTATTGATGTTCTTTTCAAAGTCAATAAATGACAAATAAAGAAATGATGGAAGATGATTTGAGGCAGTTATGCCTGCAGGCAGCAATAGCCCACAAAAAAGGGAAGTTCATTTCATTATTTCAAAAGGCTGTAGGCTTAGTTTCTCCACGACTGGGAAGGGAGGGCGACTCAGTGTAAACCCTGAGGTTAACTGGATAAGTAGTTCCCTGGCTTTGGCCTCAGCTCAGGTTTTATCCTCTCTGGATGTGAGAGGCCAGTCCTCACTGTGGTTCTCCTCACTTGGGAGTGGACTGCTTTGAATCCGTAAGAGGTTGGGCATTTGATGGTGACAGTGTTGTGCACATTTTGTAGCATTTTTTTTTCCTGGTCCTATTTGTAGTGACAGATCATTGGTTCTAAAACCACCATAGCCACTGGAAAATCATCCAGATAACTAAGATGGCTTGAGAACTGGATTGAAGACTGCTTTGGTACCCAGATGTGGATTCATTGCGGGAAATGCTGGATTCTAGAGCTCTGCATCTAGTCCCCTGGCCCCAGTGCACGGCCCCAGAAAACACTTGTGTGTTTGCCTGTTTTATTTCTTAAAACTATTTTCAGGTGGGGAAGTGTGTTCAAATGTACAGAAGCTACAATTTCCTGTTTTAATATTTTTCTTCTGAGCCTTTCAATAAATTCTGGGGAAAGCAGGCACAGAATGCCGAGCCTATCCAAAGTAGCATCACCAAATGCGAATTCATACTTACTCAGGATGGTCCTGCTGTTGGGCAGGGATGTGCTGGATGACTTCGTAAATTGTGCTGTGCAAATCTTGCCCTGATACACCATCAGAGGCTGGAACAGACCTTGGCATCTAGAAAATGTGGCACATTCAAAGAAATTAGCAGACTAGTAAATAGTGTTTCCACTATGCTGCATAGTTGAAAACAACTGGAAGTAGTGATGATGAGAGAACTGGAACTGCTTATCTTCCCGACAATGTTCATTTCCTCCTTGCTCCAGTTCCCTGCACTCACCCTATGGTAGTCTGTGCAGCAGCAAAGCTATGAGGTCAGAAGAGGAATAGCTTGACTAAGCCATCACTTTTTTTCTTCATTTAAGAGAAAAGCTGGCAGTACTGTAAAGGAAATATAATAGAAAGAAAAAGTAGCAAAAGAGAAGATATCAGGAAAGCTTAGAATCAGAGAGCGTATATTATTATGTTTTATGTTACATCTTGATTACCTTTTTGACCCTATTTGCCAATTATGTGTGCAAGGATTGTTGAAAAGAAAGAATAATATACAGCCAAAAGCCCTCGTCACACTGTGAGTTAGTAAAGACAGTACCAAGAAATATAGAACACACAAAGGGAGATGTTTTGGTTTGAATGCAGTAATGGGCGCTAAAAACTAAAGGTCTGGATGAATGTGGAAAGTATAGTCCTGTATTTCTGTCTGATAAAAACCAATGTGTATTTTATTGAAACTAGCATTCGTGTTTGATTAACTCCCATTCCTTGTATTTGATAATTTTCTTCTTCCTGTAAACACTGCCACCAATTTCCAAACACTGCTGAAGTCTGGTTCCCCTCCTCATCCCAAACGCTTCCTATTTTCACCATACTCTGACCACCTTCAGTTCTTTATATTTATATGGCTCCACCCAGAGGACTCTGCCCTTGATAAACCATCTGAGGAGTTCTCGCTCTCATCCCAATTTGACCTGCTAGGTTATATTGGAACATCTTAGCTGTATGTTTTTCTGGAGACTGCCTGTTTCCATGCCACTTGCTAAAGCTCTCATGGGCAGTCCTAGGATGTAAGATTCATCCTACCATTTTTGTGTCAGGGAGACTTCGGTTTACAGTTTGTGCCTGAGGTCAACTCTTGATTTTCTTTGGTATGGAGGTGTTCAGGGACTACGATAAAAGCAATCTATAGGCAATAACTAACTTACCTAACCTAATATTAGAGCTTTTAAAAACTAATAAATTTGCTCATTTTATGTGATTGCTTTCTATCCAACCCCCAAAGAGGTGCAAAATGGACAGTGAAATGTACAGCAAGTAGAGAGAGGAGGAGTATTCCATCTGTACACATACCACAACAAGCTGAGAAGTGAATCTGATTTTTAAAAACTCAGAAAGTTAGTAATTCAGTTTATTTCCCTTCTTAACTTCCATGTTCAGATTTTGGTTTTATTATTATTTTTCCTTTTCTTCTCAGAATGGTTGCATTTAGCTGCTAATTTTCACACATAACTCCATTCTGGCTTCTTCTCACACAGATCCTCCTACTCATGTTCTGGTCCTCATCCTCCTCCTTTGGTGGTTGCTGTTGATTTCTCACTTCTTCCCAAAGCACCTGGCACCACCAGTGAAGAACCTTAGCTGATTCATCAGGAGTTTGCAGCTTTGAAGATGGGCATGTCTCCAAATCAAGTTATTCTAATTATGACAGAAATAAGTGGGGCTTCTGATATGTAATCAAAGCACTCATCTCTCTGCCTCAAGTCTTGAGGACTGAGTATTTTCAGCAAATAGAGGTCCTCCCATTAAATCTTACAACTAAGTACTGATTAATCACAAGGCTAAATTTAAAGTTTCTTACATAGATCTCACTCCTTTCTAATGAATTCCTAGGAATAAAAACTGCATTATTTTAAATAAACTCCTGACTTCAAAAATTCAATTGTAAGTCTTATCAGCTCTTCAGTTTCCTGCTCTTCCATTTAAAAGCCACACCTTAGAGGAGTGCTTTCTCCGACGGTGAGAAGCTGTTTGAAAGAACCGAATATTTATTTTTGTCTTTTTGGTTGTAGGAATGATGGGTGAGCCAATCTTGTCTGAGACTGAATAGGACATTGCAAAGCTTTTGCAGTGCAGTTCTGCCCTTCATCTGTGATGATGTGGGTGCTGGTGCTACTGACTCACCCTTAGGAGGATGAAATCCAATCAACCCCCCTCTATTACTCACATGGCATTTGTGAAATAAAGTCTGTGGCCAGGAAACTTACTGGATGAAGCTTGCACATTGATAGAGTTTTCTGAACGAGTGAGGTAACCAATCCCTAACGACAAATAGTTCTCCAAAAAAGAGGAAATGAAAATGCCCAGAAAGAAGTAGTCCGTTTATGGCCCCTTCCTTAGGTGAACTATCATAGGGGAATAAGGAAGTGGAGGAAAGATCGGTCCTACACAAATCTATAAAAATGTTAATGAGCTGATTAGCTCAGAGAGACATTCCGCGTGTCTGTTAGTCAAAAGTGGTTGCTTTAAAAGACTTTGTCTCTGCAGACTGAAAAAATGGCTTCACACACACATTTAGGAAAAAATAAAGATGTGTACCTGCATATTTTGGATTTATATGGTACCTTCAAGGGTATGCTCAATTGTTTTTGCATTGTCCTTAAGAGATATGACGGGGAAATGAAGGGGAAACTGAGGAACAGAGAGAGTTCAGTGAAGTGACAGGCTGCCGTCATCGAAGTGATGCAGAATGATTTAAACCAGGGTTTCCTGCTTTGTTTAGTTCTCTTGACCTTTAACCTAGTTAGTTCTTTCTTCACTGAGCTTACCAGGTAAAGATTATTTATGAATTAGTGTAACTTCCTTATTTGTGTTAGCCTTATTTATAAAGGCTGAGAAAGATGCTTTAGTTCTCTAGATCCGGCAATGTCAATCATTATAGAGTGAGTAAACACTGCTGAGGGTAATGCAGCCATTTGACCACACTGCCCAAGTACTTAAGTGAATGCTGCTTACACCTCTGGTGAAGCAGAATTCTACTTCTTGGCTAATCAGCCACTAGGAAAACCAACCCTGGGAACACCAGAAGCATCTGGAAAAGCAACAAATTCATATACTCCGAAGTCATCCAGAGCATCTTCATGGCCTGAAATGGAAAACAAATACTACTTACAAATGAAGTGCCTGGAATTGCTATTGTTTTCTTTTTTTAAACCTTTGTAAAACTTATCTTTATTGTTTGCTTCGAGTAGTATGTGTATAAAACCAATATAACATTTCCCAATTCCCTATAGTCATATTGCCACTAAGCAGTGTTGGAAATCAGTCTTTCTGAAGCTGAGAACTGAAACTGAATTGGACCAATTATCCTTAAAGCCTGATGTGGGAACAGTGTATTATATAAACACATCAAAGAAACACATGTGGGCAGGCTTGTCCTTTGTAACTCTCAGTTACCAGAGGATTACGGACATCAAAGCTTCAGCCTGGCGGTCACAGCAGCTCTTAATCCACCCATAATATCTACTGCACCCTGCTTGATCTAACAGAGACCACCAGGACTAGTAACAATAAATAAATAACTATAGCTGCCCGTACATACAAAATATAAAACAATACAATAGCAATAGTACCTAAACTATCATCTGTAAAATGACAGGAGTGGGGTGGTTGGGAGGAACCAGATGGTCTCTGGGGCTGGACTCTGACATTCTATTATTTGTGAGAAAAGACTAGATAAGGAGAAGTAGACCCACATTTGCTAAGCATCCAGGCATCAGACTAGGCACTCTATTGTATTTAATTCTCATAGCAACCCTGGGGGAAAGTCATTATTTCTATTACGTAGATGAGGAAGTTGAGGTCAGGAAAAATAATGAATTTTCCCAAGGTGACATTGGGGGAAAGTGGCATATATGGGGCTGAAACCCAGCTCTGTGTAACTCTGAGGCCTGAGCAAAAACCCCATTGTTAACTTATAACAGCTCAGTGAGAGTGCCGTCAATGACGGCAATGAGGGGCACGCTGGGGACAAAGAAGTGGCGAACCTGTCAAACCTCCCTTTCCTCTTCTCCCTGGGATGGAGCTGTCAGCACTGTATCCACCTTAGGAATTCACAAAGTGGGAGAACCCTGGGCATTTTCAAAATAATGATAGGATCAACGGAATAGAATTCAGCAGAACCCGGCGACAGTGTGCTAGTGACTTAATCTCCCCGAGCCTTAGTTCTCTTGCCTGTAAAATAGAGTTAAAAGTGCCTTTCAGGTTTATCTCACAGACTTGTGTGACTTAAATAAAACCAATACAAGGGATGGCACTTTGTAAAGGGAAGGACTATTCAAAGGTAAGGGATTGTTAGCATTATATCAATATTAGCTTATATGAATTCTATTATATCAATAGTACATTAGATATAATAATTAATATCAACAATATTAATTAAGATTGATAATAGCCCCTTTCAGCTTGGTCATTACCTGAAAAGGTTTGAGCTTTCCTGTATTCCGTTTCTGGCCTGAAAAGACAAATTGGTATTTCTGTGAGTCTCAATAATTAAGGGAAAAGCATTCAAGAAAAAAATCATTTTCATGGAAACATATGCATTACCTGCCTTCTAGCTTCTGTCTTATAACTAAAACCAAGAGAGAAAAAACACAGTAAGATACTTTCTAGTACATACATAAAACCATTAAAAAATTTTTTTTCCTATTTTAGCTTACCTTTGTAGGGTTGATATTTTTTCCATAGGAGGAGAAGACACATGGAAATAATCAAGAAGAGTGATATTCCAGTTATACTTGCTAAAGGGGACAATGATTTCCCTTTTTGTGAAAGCTTCTCCAGTCCTAAATAAAAAGACAAATATATTTTTATTATTTTTATTAAAGATCAATAAAAAATTACTATGTAGTTTGACTTGTTTATACTTTATCTTAAATGAGACACTATTGCAAATATATATAAATACATAATACATATACATAAACATATTTAAATATGTGTACACATAAATATACATATATACATAAATATATAAATACATATACATAAATACACATACACAAATATATGTGTGTTTATGTACATGTATATGTACTCTTTATACAGAGAGAGAGAGAATGAATGAGAAAGATCACATGGAAAGAATGCACTTATTGTAGAAACACACACTAAACTCTCTTAGGATATTGTGATTGGAAATGTGACCAGCCCAGGAGAATATCAATATGTTGTACTAGATGTAACAAACAGCTCATGTTATACTTTTCAATAGTGTTCACCACCATTTAACTTAGATCTGTTTGATCTCATTGTATAAAATATCCCCAGATGCTAGGTTGTTCTCTCTTTCCTTCCATCTCACTCTTTTAGCATAATTCAGGTATGTGAATTTTCTAGGGAGTTGGTACGTGACTAAAGGTGCTAAAGGAGAGGTGTTTGTTTCAAATACACTTTACTAGTTTTGGACCAATAAAGAAATTTTAATCTCTAAAATAGAATGAATGTGTGATTTTCAATAGAATATTTAAAGTCCCACTTGTGACTAAAATTCACTTTGTTTTGCAAGTCATTCCCTTTATTGATATTACCATATAAAATATCGTGCTAATAACTAACATCTGCTGAGTGCTTACAATATGTCAGGCTCTGTTCTAAGAGTGCATGATACATTTTAACCCACTGAATGTCCACAACAATTTTATTAGGGAAGTATTATTATTATTATCCCCTGTTATAGATGAGGAAGCTGAGGCTTGCCATAGGTGACTCAGGTAATAAGTGGCAGAGTCCAGATGGGACCTCAGGCTCCTGACACTTTGTGCTGCCTCCCTCTAAAGCTGTTTTAACACAACTTATTAACCATGGCAACATTAATATCAGTTCCAGCCTATAATATGTTTAGTCAGAGAGTTAATCTATAAAGTGGGAAGTAGTTGTGACCTCCAACAAATGTGAGTAACAGATGTCTTCCATATATCATGTGAATCAGATATTGATGTGGGAATGAATCATGGCAGTTGCCTGTCTCTGTCTAGCTTAGCGTGGGAGTGAAAGTCATGGGATGTCACTTCTCTTCCCCAGTGGTGGAGAACAGCCTGGAGAATCCGGGTGTGGTGAAGAACATGGTGGCCACTCAGCTCTGCAATAAATACCCAGCCTGCACCATGTTGTAAAGCCTCTGCCGTAAAGCCTCTGCCATAAAGCCTCTGATGAGGTCCCCAGCAGCCAAGATTAGGGGGAAACCTTCATCTTTCTCCTCTTTCACCATAGGCCTATAATACCCTCTCTTGGCTTTTCTACCTAGAACACTTAGATTTTTTTAATCTTCCCACAGTCTTTTCATAATGCAGTGCAGATCATATATGCCAACCCCCCATTAAAAAGTTATGGAAATCATGTTCTCTCTTCTAATTTTCCCATATAACATTGTTCATATAATCCCCTAAGTCCTCAAGAGTTAAGCAAGGTTGTTTTTCATCATCAGAAATCTTTACCATTTCTGATGAGAAGTTTACAAATCTCTGATATGCATTCAGAGAGTCGTGTTCTTAAAATGTTCATTCTATGAAATTACAATACCTGTGTAATATTTATTGTCTTTATATAAATTTTAAATTAAACTCTTGTAAACTTTGGCTGGAAGAAATAAATTCAAAGTGGTATAAAATGAACTAGAATGGCAATTATTGGTTCTAGATCCAGACTAGAACATTAAAAAACTGATTACAAAGATTATTTTTCTTCCTTTTCTCTCTGTTAATAATTTGTAGAATGATTTATATCCTTCCCCTGTTAGAAAGCTGACCTTTTAGTTTGGAACTACTTTAGCACTTGGGTGATCTCTTTGTGAGGTCTTAGCCTTTCTGCAGATATTTCGCCCCTGTTTCACAGGTTTGTTCTCTGTAGGGAGCTGGGCAATACTGGGTTAGCCACTTGTCTCAGAGGGTCTGGATTTTCACATTAGTAAAATGAGGAGGTTAGAGTGATTGGCTTTGAAGTTCTCTTGTTTCTCTGATATTATACGATTTGGGGCAGCCAGAGAGTTTTACATGAAGTTTATTATGTAAATAGAACACGATATCCAGTGGCATGTTAGTAACTGAATCTCAGAAAAAATTGTATGCACATATATACATACAAAAATTATAAATCTTACTGATATAAAGGATATGTAGCACATAATTCTGAGATAATAATATCTGCAATACTCTTATTGTTGATTCTGTAAAAAATTAATTGATTCTCATGGGATGCTTTTGTTGAGCATAATATATGAGCATTATGTGTATACAAAACCAAATGTAAATTTGTTTCCCATTCATTTGATATAGAGGTATCATATCAGTAATAATGAAAATAATAAAGAAATTCAAGTACCATTTATAGGTACAGATAAAGAAATAGTCTCAGAGAAACTAAAATATTTGCCACAGTCAGTTAGTCCTAGAACTGAGACTGGAACATAGGTTTTTTTCTGACTGCAGGTTCAACTTTCTCCTGTTAATCTGTGGTGGAAGAGTGGTTTTTTGCAATTGGCAGGTAGGCTCCTATGCATTCAGTTTTTTCTCTAACCTTTTCTAGCACCAGACTTGATGTGCCTCAACTCTCATTTCTTGATAGCTAGACTGCCTTCACCAAAAATTCAGTAACTCCTGATCCCTGAAAAAAGTATTCAATGCTAATTTATTCTAGTCGAGTTTCTGTAATATACTTTATCATGAGGAAAACTGCAGAAAAACATTTTAGTATAGTCTCAGCTTTTTTTTCTTCTCTTAAACTTGAAAATATAATAATTATGTCAGAGTACTTATTCTAATGGTGAAGTGACACTCCAGCATATATATCAGCTCTTTGTTCTTCCATGATTCTGAAGCCTGGTAGTACGTTTAACACGCAATGAATGGATGTCTTACACTAGATAAGACACATCTCCTCCCCTCTCCTTCATTTCTAACTTTTTGTCCCTTTTGATATGTATTTCCTAAAATGATCAAATTTGCACATTCTGCCCTACAGAGGACCCCATCATTCCCTTTCCCATTACTTCCTCATTTCTTTAAACTCCTTCCTTATTGTCCTCTTGTCCCTCTTCCCCTTGGCCTCTGTCTACCCTACATCAGAGAACCACCCTGTAGTGACCAGCGCCTGTCAGCCCAAAACCTTGGCTATGGCAAAGGCCAGGCCTCTCTCCCTGGAGATGAGGAATTGGAATAGTCCTTACCTCAGAACAAACGATCTTTCTCATCAGGCTCCCTTCTCCCCTAGAGCATCCTGGCTCTCTGCTCTCAACACTGCTTCTCTATACCACAACACACAGGATTTACCAGGTTCAGCATTAGAAATTTGCTCCCTTTCCCAAAATAAAAAGTGCCAAAATGTCAAGGATGAAATCAAGGGGCATAGTCATCGTAGTCTCAGCTCTAGGCAAGTGTGTTTAGGAGAGGTGGACTTCTAGAACCCCAACTTGTAAATAAGACAGTAGGGAAATTCAGACCCAATTGCCACAGAGAATACACAGGAATCCCAAATGCAGTTGTGGACTTGCAGGAGCCCCAGTCTTTCTTCTTTCAGAGAATTTTCCAGCACATAGCATGCCATTCACCCCATTATTTAAACATGATTGACTCATTTACCAAAGCCCTAGTGCAAATGCTATTTGCCCCCTCCTTAGGCAAACAAATAAAATGAAATAACATATTAAGTGCAAATATGGGCAAGAGGTGTGGTATCCATGGTATCGCAACCCTGCTGTTTGAGACACTGCACCCCAAACAGGACAGCCATATGCTACCAGTAGCGTGTCTATTTCTAGATCAGAATGGAGTTCTGAGATCGATCCCACCCAATCTGTTTGCTAGTTATGGCAGCTGATTCACGTCCCTATGGAGATGAAGGCGCCATACTGAGGGGCGTACTATTTCCACACTCCACCACGGCCCCACCTGAAAGACACAGTTATTCTGTGCTAGGTGCTCCTGGGGATGTCACCTAAAGTCTCAAGGTCTGGGTGTCAGGGCTGTAGTTCTATCTCAGTCATTTTCTCCAGTGGCCCAAAGTGAACTACATCTCCTGGAGATCTTAACCTGAGAAATCTCCAGGTAGAGAGAAGAAATTAGTAAATCTGTTTTCCTGCCTTGGGTCATTTTCCTATTCTCTGCTTTATGAAAAGATGTGAAATAGAAGTAAATATAAAAATGATAGATTTCTCAGGATCACATACAAATTAAAAACGTTTCTATTATGGCTAAGTCTCAAATTATGGCCATGTGGCCCTTGGGAACTCTAATAATTTGTATTTGAATGTCTTCATTAAATGTGAACACTTGAATTCCGATCATAAACATTTTCACGTGCATGGGACAATAGTGATTTCGACTCCATTAAATTTTTAAAGTAGGGACACCTGCATTCAAGGAAGTCCTTAATTAAGGTAGTAAAATTATTGATTTTTTCAAAATACAAATGCCAATTTATTATTTTAATTACTATTCTTTCCTTGAAACTTACATTCTAGATATTATTTTTAGTTACAGACACTTCATAATTTCTCATTAATATGAAAATATACACGTCATGAACAAACCAGAGTATCTCTTTGTATAAGCATAAAATTAGCTAAGGTATGAGAAAATACACACTATCCTGTATATGTGACATATTTTTTAGATATTCTCAGTCAAGAACGTCAAGAGAGACAGTTTATATAGTGGTTAAAAACAAGCGCTCTGAATTCAGATATTATTTTATCTAGCTGTATGACCTTGCCCATTGCCCTGTTTTCTTTAGGATATCTCCACTGAGATACAGAAAGGTCAAATTAATACCTCAAATTAGATGTGAATTATAGCCTGCAGAGGTGGAATGTACCATCTGGTCTAGTCTTACACAGGCAGGAAAACATAGAGCTAACTGTCACATTCTCCAGCCTTCCTCTCCCCACTGAAAGTCCCTAATAAAACTTTTGATCATTTCCTGATTTTCTTATTTTCTTTCCGTATGTGTGATCTTGGAGTCATCTTTGACTCCTTTTTCCTTTGCCCTCCATGTCTTATTCCTGAGACTTTTTGGTTGGTCACAATCTTTGACTCATTAAAAACAAAGAGATTCATCTATTTCTTACAACTTGACTCTGGTTACACCAAACACACCCTGGTTCTGAAAGTATTTCAAAAGGCAGGCACCTAATCCTTCTAAATTATTTCAAATTCTCCACAGATCTCAATATAGATTGTTCGTTTGATAGTTACAAAGTGATGTTCATTTTTCCACTGTAGGTTGATGTGCACTTAATCTGAACCGCAAAGATTCACTCATTTTGGAGAACTTGAAAAAAAATCAAATGTTTAACAAAACACATCAACACTATTCATTTTCTTTGCCATTTTACTGCTGTTTGAGTTAAAGTTCTATGGACATGTACAGATTGGAAAATAGCTGTAAAAACCACAAGGAGGTCACTAATGTTGACAACCCTGCATCCCTCTGAAAAATAAGCACCTGCTCTTCTTATTTACTGTAATAACAAATGCCTGGTCTTTGTACAGGTCAAACAGGTTTTTTAGATTTTGCAAAAGGCAATTATTTGACATTAAGACTGTAGCTGTCTTTGGACCTTGGTAATAAGATCTTAATCAAATATTAGGGGCTTCTGATATGAAAATACCTTGGCTAAATATTAATGGAGAAAGCTTAGGCAGTGGGAAAGGCTTCACTGCGGTATATATGTACATATTATAGCCATGTTTTTACTTGCAATGAGCATTAGGAATAGGTCTAAGATGATATTCAGATTGCTACTAAACTATTTTATATGCTTAATTATGGCTTGCTTTAAAGTTGTGTTTTAAATAGCCACTGAGGTAAAAAGCTAGTTAACCCTATTAAAAAATTAGTAAAATAAAAAGCAAAGGATGCACTTTAGCTGTTTACATGCCTGCCACTCATTCTAGGTTGTGAGCCTCCTGTTACCAGGAAATATTTTTTTTCCAATGTCATTCTTAGTGCCTTCCCCAGTATTAGGCCCATTATTAGTGCTAAGTAGCGAATGAATGGGTGCCTGATTTATATCACCCTAAACACATATATGTTGTTGGGATCTACAAGAGAAAGCTATTATTATCTACTGCCCAAATGAAGCACAATTCAGGTGAAAATTCTAGAGCCGCATTGTCCATTATGGTAGTCACTAGATACAGGTGGGTATTTACACTTAAATTAAAATTAATAAAGATGAAATAAAATCAAAACTTCAGTTGCATAGCCATCTTTTAAGTGTTCAAATGTCAAATGAGGCTAGTGGCTACTATATTGGATACTGTGGATATCTAACATTTCTTTCATTGCAGAAAATTCTCTTCAATAGCACGCTTCTCAAGAGGGTGTATTTTCTTCACATAAAAACCCCAAACTCCACCAGATACATTCCAACATATTCAGATGATTTTGCAAAATATGAATACCCTCAATTTTAAGGAATCCTGGGAGGACTCCATTCACTACATATTTCTTCATCAATCTGTAGTTTGTGATAGTCTTATAATTCTTGGTGGCTCTTTAAGAGCTTTTTAATATATTCAAAAGGCTATGGAGGAAAAAAAAACCACCTTAAACAAGTGGTTGTTATACCCATGCTTGCTAAATATTCAGATTCCCAGATCCTACTTATGAGATCCTGATCCAATAGGTCTGTGGTGTCTTAATGAGAATACATTATTAGGCTTCTCTAGGTGATTTTGATGGAAGGTCCAAGGACCATATACTGAAAAATCTAGCCTATGAATTGCAAGAATTATATTCTTGCTTCATTTATTCAACAGAATGCATTGACTCTCTCTATGTTATGAACCCTATTCTAGGCACCAGGGCTATAAGGGCAGAAAAAAAGACATCAGTTGAGAAGGTATTAATGGATAGTACCTTTTGCAAACTTGTTCCTCCACCAATCATAGGCACCCTAAAAACCACTTCCTGTCCAAACCTGCCCCAAGTGGAATCTGGCTTGTCTTTGTCTGTATGCAAATGTGAGTCCAAAAAGGACTTCATGGTAACAATAGAAGTAGGAGTAGTAGAGGAAGAAGCAGAAGAAAAAAGTGGAGGAGGAGAAGGTAGAAGACGAGGAGGAGAAGAAGAGGGAGAGAGAGAGAGGGAGAAGAAAAGAAAGAAAGAAGAAAGAAGGAGAGAAGAAAATGGGCCAGAGAGATAGGAAGGAAGGAGAATGGACAAACTTGGTGACTGGATGTGGGGCAGGCAATAAGGAAGAAAAAAGAGTCTGGGATGGCATTTAGCTTTATGGCTCAGATTGGTAGATGGCAGGGCCATTCACTTAAACAGGGACTACAGAAAGAATAGCAATTTGGGGGGAAAGAAGATGGTTCAGTTCTGTTATGTTGGGCTGTATGCTGCCTCTGGTAACTGTACTTCAAAGTGGACACATCCATAAGGCTATGGGGCATGCAGTTGAGAGCTTTAAAAATATAGATTTGGGATGCACCAGTGTTGCATGAAACCATGAGAGTGAATGAAATCATACAGGAGAATGAAATTATACTGTACAGAGAGAAGAGAAGCTAAAAGGTTGGGAATTTGGTGGACATAAGTATTTTAGGCAGTGCAATTCTTAACCTTTTGTGGATTGATGACCTTTCTGAAAAATTAGATTTCTAGAGAACGTCAAATTTCACAAACTTACAAAATTTTGTTGTTTCCAAGGTGTTGAGACCCCTGTTGAGAACTCCCATAGATTTGAGGTGTTTAAATGATGAAAGAGGAAGGGAAGCCCATGAAGGACAGTGAGAAGGGGAGTAAAACAGATAGTAGGAAAACCAGATTTCCAACTCATGGAGATTTATTCATCTGACCTAATACAACAGTAGGTATAATTCTTTTAAATGAGTAGCCTGCTTCTCTTATATTTCTGTTTGTAAAATTGGGAAAGCAAGAATGCATATTTAGAAGTAATTTATTGAATTCTCTTTTTGTTCAATTGAATTCCCCCTCCATTCCATTTTGGGTTTTCGTTCTTTGACTCATAGAAGCCATAGCTTAGTTAACTCAGGAAAGAGAGTTTCTTAGTATATCAACAATTCCATAATGATTTACTCTTCCACATAGGTATAAAATAAAGGGAAAGCAAGGCCAGCATGCATTTGTGTTTCATTGGGATCCCTGAATTTTATGTCACACTTACCTACAGAAGTGATGAGGACTGTGAAACGAGTTTCATCTTGCCTTCCAGTTACGTTGTTGTAAGCACAGCACACATAGTCAGTTGTCTTCTGGGCTACTTTCTCAGATGCAACTTCTAAGCGGGGCCCATGCTTAATGACATATGTGGTATTATCAGTTCTCTGGATCCAGGAGTAGGTGTTGGGAGGATAAGAATCAGCAGAACAATCAAACAAGATGGCTTCTCCAATGTCAACAGTAAACACTTCCCCTACTTTTAGCCCTTTATCAGAATTAACTCGAAGTCCATAAGGTCCATCTGCATTAATTGAAAAAAAGAAATAAAGGGGTAACATAAATGATCACAACATAGTTTTTGAGTTTAGGAGAGTTTAGCAGCATTTTACTTTCTATGAAAGTCTTCACATTAAGCTTGGGCAAGCACGTCCTTATTTAGACTCTCAATAAATGATAAGGGCCTAAAATGTTTTATTCTGATATCCATGGAAATAGAAATTATTTGAGATGTCATTGAACTTATTTGAAATAGTGAAAGCCTTTAAACTTAGCATATAACTTTACACTGTCATCATAATTGTGGTGCTAAGCTTTTGACTATAATAGTCAATAGATATTATTAGTCCCAATATAAGATGAAAGAAGAGATATTTAAAAAATTAATTTTCCCATGGTCACATAGCTATTAAATAGCAGAGCTGAAAGTCTAAAATATATGCATTTAATCATTCATATTACCTCTCTAAAAAAAATGTAAGTGGTATAACTTTCTATATCAAAATAGCTTCCTGTCTAACTATATTACTAATTTTACAATAAATTATTATCTAATTATATATTAATTCTGTACTCAGTTAATCAAGTAATCAATCAGCAAATACTTGTTTGAGACATACTAAGTGTTAGATAATGTATTTAATATACGAGAGATAAAAATTGTTAAGACAGTTCCTACTCTCAAGGAATTTATAAACTGGATAAAGCCATGGATGTCTTGCTCAGTAATAACCTAACCTCAGAGGTTTTGATTTCAAAAAAAGGACCAGCTACTCTCATTATGTGGATAAATATAATGTTGTGGCCAGACAGTAGGATAACTAGGTTAAATCCTGATTTTGTCAATTATTAGTTGTGTTCTTCAGAAGTCATTTAAACTTTTTGCATTTTACTTTCCTCAACTTTACCAGAAAAAGTTTGACTAGCTGACTGATTGCCAAAGTTCTTTCTACTTTTGACACACCATGATTCATGCCACACTAAAGCAATTTTGGATCCTGGCTAGCCAACCTTAAATTTGCAGATTCCCAGAGTGGTTCTCTATTACGTCAGTATTTTCTGACCAATCTACCATTGGGGAAACAAATTTCCTAAGATGTAACAGAAACCGAAGATACAAAACAATAGATTACATTCAGCTAGGGAACATACAGCCAGCCCTGGTGGTCTGGTGGTTAAGATTCGACACTCATTACCACGACCTAGGTTTGTTTCCTAGGCAGGGAACCACACCACCCTTCTGTCGGTTGTCATGCTATGGTGGTCATGTCTTGCTGTGATGCTGAAAGCTATGCCACCAGTATTTCAAATACCAGCAGGGTCGCCCATAATGGACAGGTTTCAGTGGAACTTCCAGACTAAGACAGACTAGGAAGAAGAACCTGGCCACCACTTCTGAAAACCCTATGAATAGCAGTAGAGCATTGCCTGATATAGCGATGGAAGGTGAGAGGATGGCGCAAAAAGACCGGGCAGGGTTCAGCTCTGTTGTACACATGGTGGCTGGGAGACAGAATCGACCTGACAGCACTAACAACAAGAGAACATACACTTTACACTCTGTGTCTTTGCTTCCTAAAGACACAGAGACATCTGAAGGAAACCTATAGATTTATATTAATATGTAGATGAAAGGATCCTGCTTTCAGAAAGCAAACATTAAAATTAATACCTTCAAATCTGAAGTAATCGGGAACTGGAGATGCAGGATTAAAGTGAAGAGAAATGAACGCCCCTTTCCTGTGACTGCACTAGAACCTTGTACTTTCTCTCATTTCGGGCTGTTATATGGTCTCAGGGGAAAACCGCTGTTTTAGAACTCTGTGCTATAAAATGGAAACCTCTTATTCTGAATTTCACTAAATAGTAAGTTGTGTAATGGGAATGAAAAGTTTTTTTCACTCAGTCAACTAAAATCAACGTAGAGACGTTACTGTGCATGATACTGTTCTAGGCATTGTGAGGGAATCTGAGGTGTCGTAGACATGGTACCTGTGGCTGTTATCTCGGGCCCAGTGCAGCAGCAGGCTCTCTTCAAGTTGTCAGCATTGATAGAACATTAGGGAAGCAAAGGCCACCAATCAATGGGCACTGGTTATGGTTCACATAGCAGGAAACCAAGGGGAGGAATCAACCAAGCTTTGGAACAGCAACAGACCCCAGTCTATGCACAAAAACTAAAGCCTCAGAGCCTTTCTGAGAGCAGAGCAAGGCAGGCTTGATGAAGAAAAGTGTGCTCATAAAAATACACCCATTCAGTTTAAGTCTCTGTCTTCCCACTGGTATTCAGGGTTTATAGAATGTGGCTATAACAAATTGTCTAATAATTTAACACATAAAAATGAGTGACATTCCTTTCAAAGTGTGCTGACATTACTCAGAACTTTTTTTGGAACTCCTCATTTGGAATTACCTCAGGACCTTGCAACATAATGTAGTATTCTCAAAAGTAGTAATTCTTCCATTTTGGACAGTGGGTTCAATTTGTAGAGGAAGCCCACAGTCATTTAGAGAAAAGGCTGGTAAATAAGGTTGATTATCTAATCTAATAACATCACTCTAGTTTAAAATAAAATATGCTTCTAAAGAAAAGAATATAATTATTTTAGCATATCTTCCCTACACTTATGTTTATTTTGATTTTTGGTACTTTCCCATTTGTTCAGTTTCATGATTGGTATAATCTTTTCTCTTCTGTCTGTCTTTGTATGTGTGTGTGTCTTAATTTTATGCTATATCTGGCTCTTCAGAGTTAGCCTCAAATCCCTCAAACTCCCCTATCCCCCACACAAGCATCTCTTTCAGTTCTTGGAATCTAAAACCTTGAAGCATTTAAGTTGCCTGTTTCTGATATGATTTTTTAAAATGTAACATATTTTATCTGATTATATAAGAAATACCTGTTCATTGCAGAAAATCCTAAAATTCAGAGAAGCACAAAAATGAAAAGAAAACTCGTTTGCAATTTCACCACTCAGAGAACGAACATCCATATTTCAGTGTATGATCCTCAAGTCTTTCTTCTCTCTCTTTCTCAAGCATGCACACACACAGATCTATCAATCTATCTTTCAGTCTACACACTGTCTACAATCTATTTTCCTCTTACTACTCTATGATGTTATTTCCTTTTTCTTTAGTACTTCAGGCTGACCATCACTTTACTTTGAGGTGCAGCCCAGTACATTATTCATGAGAACGGGCAATCCAATTGAAGACACTGGAGTGATTCAACCAGTGTGACCTCTGACATTGAAGATGAAAGCAAAAAGATGATTCTATTTTGACTTTGGATTATGGTTCAGTTTCTTGCCTTTGGTGGAGAACTCCCAATAGAAATGAACCCTTTGCCTCAGGAATGGCTGTTTACTAAATGACTTGTAAAAGCACATATCATCTGTTCTCTTTAACAATTTATGGCTGGGCAGGAACAGTACCTAAATTTCCATCATGATGCTGCTTGCCACCCTGCTGGGGAGCAGATGGTAAGTATTTACTGTGAATGACCTTTTTTTCCTTTAATTTTTATCACTTAGAGTACTTCCCTGCAGCAGTGCCATATGTTGCACACAAAAAGCAGTGGTTACCGGGTTATAATTTACAACTGGAGCTGGAGGGCATATACATTTCATGAACTGCAAGTGGATATTTGTCTGAATTACTGGCTTGACATTGTATTCCATGAGGGCCAATACCAGATTATGACATCATAACCTCATAAATAGATGGTCAATCTTGATAGATTTTGTTATACTTTTTTTCTGTCAAAATAAAAAATAATTCTTGCTTTCATGAAAACAACTGTCAGGGAAACAGTGCCTTAAGAAAACAGAATAGATGACTCATGCTGAAATTCTAAATTATGTTGTGGATATCTATGGGGGAATATTGGAATATGACATTTACTAGGTTATTGAGGAACTTTGCTAAAGGTCAGGGGAAAAAAACACACACAAACAAAGAGCCAAAGCACTATAACTAAGAAGCTGTTGTCTTATAATGGGAATTTAATCTTTCCACAGCATCATCCTAACACTGGAATCTGAAAGGGATATGAAGAAAGATAATCCATTCCACTTTAGTCAAGTTCAAGAAATCTCTACTGAGTTCTTAATCTATGTCAAGTATTGCCCTAGGGATACCACAATGAATAAGGCAGAGCTCCTATTTGAGGTGGGGCACTTACGAGTAGAAGAGACTCAAGGAAAATATAATGCAGTGAGGACCCAGGGAGAGATGTGCATGGGATGCTGCAGGAGCACAGTGAACCTCTTAGCGACACTGAAGAGGTGAGACAAAGTAGGGGCAGGTGAGCCTGTCTGGAGAAGATGTTGAAGGAAGACAAGGGTGTAACCAGGTGAAGAAAGAAAAGTGGGAATAACATCAACAATAACAATAACACCCACATCTCAGTTTGCATGGAATGATAAAGATTGCAAACACGTTGATGCCACATCGACAGAAAGGATAAATGACAAAGCTTCAGATTATATATTTTATTTAAATCTTATAACCCCAAACCAAGAAAACAAAACAAAAGCAAACAATAAAATAGTGATAGTGAGAAAAATTAATGTGTCTGGTTGTGTTTCTATATGTTACATATGTTATATATATATATGTTTCTATAGGTAATAATTGCTTAGCACAAATAAGACTGTGATGTTTGATTTTTGAGTCAAATTAAACTGAGTGAATAAATGAATGAACAAGTGAATGAATGAATATCAATAAGGTGAGATGTTGACCAAGTGAAGTCTTTTGCATTTGAATGTAAAAATAATCAAGAAAATAAATTAACAATGCTATTTTCACAATTACCATTTAATGAAAGTAAAAATCTTTTTTAAATCATCTTTACAATGTGTAAATGGAACAATTTTGTAAATTTTCTCAGTGTTCTTCTTGCTACTATTTGTCATTAGTTTATACTTGTGACAGACGTTTCTCTGTGAGATTTCCATAGACTATGTCTAAAAGAATGTAAAGAAGAAAGTTCAGTCTGTAAATAGAAGATACAGTCTGTGAAATCTGAATTTATTCAAATTGGGATATTTTAATTCTTTCAAATAACACAGGAAAGGAAAGAAGCTTTAGAGTTTGAAGCATAATATTTAACATTTGCAGGTGTGATTATGGATTCCCCCCCCATTTTATACTTTCCACACTGTATATCAGCATATTCTGTGATAATAATGAGATTGGGGCATGAACTTGCACATGTTGAAAGAAAGATCTTATTTTCACTTTGCCAGATTAAAACAAACTATATTGCAAAACAAAAGTGTAATTAAAGATGAAAATGATATTTTTATATGCCTGTAATCACTTACACAATTTCCCTAGGAATTTTTAATTTAAATCTATGGCTAGAGTTTAAAGATAGGTAGATAGATGGAGAGAAAAATAGATATAACAAAGAATTGATGTAAAGAAAATATTTTCATGTAGAAAAAGTATGTTGAATTAAAGAACGGTAATGTTTGGGGGAGAAAAGAGTTCTTCTCAAGGTATTCTTTCAATTTTTTCTTTGCAGGTACCTTCTAAATTATCCAGCTCTCGAAACTTCTTGCTGTCGTGTTGCCAATTATGTCAGCATAGTTTTGGCTCAAAGGAAAAACAATGAAAAGAAAGAAAAAGAAAAAGAGCTAACATTATTGAGTTCTTCCTATGTGTCACTCACTGACTTCTTTATACATAAAATTTCACTTAATCCTCCCCATCCCTCTTACCCTGGGGACGGTGTAGACCAAGAGATGAGGGAACCGATGCACAGAAAGGGGGAGTCAGTTGCACACACTGGTACTGGCGGAGCCAGGGCTTTAACCCAGGCAGTGTGAGTTTACAGCTCAGGCTCACAACTACTGTGCTATTCAGGGCACTTCCCAAATGACTTGATATTAACTAGAGCACACGGTCAAAACAAACCGTGACCAGGTTTTCCTCAGTTAACAAAGAAGGTCTCACTTCCCGTTGTCTCTCACCACACTGAGTGACGGTTCCTCGGGCTTAATATTCAGTAGATGATATCTGGCTGGTTTACTATCTTGTTTTGCATTTTGTACCTTTTCTATGTGAATGTAAACCATTTAGACCAAACAATAAAATATAATGTAAGGATGTGTCTACATAGCCCTAGATTTGATTCGCTTTGCTCGCATTTTCTTTCACTGTGCTTAAATAACATGAATGTTTAGGTCTGTGCTATTTGGAGTTGAATGGAAGTGTCAGAATAACCTTATTCAATCAAGAAAATGATTACACAATAAATAGACTGTACTAAATCTTATTTTTTTTACTCCAATTCAATGCTTGTCATACAGACAGTTTATACTTTCTTTGTGAATCTATTTCTCAGCCTAAGTTTTAAGGAAGACAGAATATTTTTCACGTTATATAAATATAAGATTATGTAAAACTATTGTAAAAATACAACCAAAATTTCAGCTATAAAAATAATGCCATTGCTAAATACAATATAACTAATGATTGTAACAAATCTTATATAATTTGCTTGCAGTGTGTGGTGTTTTGGTATTTCTCCATGAAAAACGATAATTTCCTTCTTCTTTGGCATTCTTTAATAAAATGTTTCCTGTTTCTGAGTGAAGGGACTGGTTCATCTTTGAGACACTGAATTCCGAATTTACCAGGCTTAATTCTATCCTTATGGTTCAACCAGGTGAAACCTCCACCCTCACGCCACAGGGGTGAGAAGTTTTCCTTTGCTACGCCTCACTTTTCTTGTTGAGCTGCTGTTGTGGCTATGCTCTAAGCTACATGGGAACTGACAGGAAGACTGCCCCCTGTGATAGGCCATTGGGTCTCAGCTAGGGGTGATTTTGCCCCCTCCCTCCCAGGGAACATATAGCAATGTCCAGAGACATTTTTAGTTGTCACAACTGGAGGGAGGTTGTTTCTGGTATGTAGTGGGAAGAGGCCAAAGATGCTGTTAAACATCCTATGATGCATAGGACAGCCCCCACAACAAGGAGTTGTTCAGCCCCAAATGTCACTAGTGTGGAGGATGAGAAACCCTGCGCAAAGCTGAAATTAGAACATTAGAAATTAATCTAATTAACCTAGAAATTAATCTAATCTAATTAGAAATTAGAAAAACATACTAGAGGTAGTGCTGTGGAGTAGAGGGGACTGGGGAAAAATACAATAAAGAAAAAGAGGGCTCTTGTTTGGGTTGGTGATAACATTATGATATGAACTGAAGAGTTTATGAACTTAACTCTGTACATGAGGTTAAACAATAGCAACAAGAACAAAAAAAGAACCAAAGAAAATGCAAATCTGAAATAATTACTGTTGTCTGGGAACCTGAATACCTTACTGTAGAATAATTAAACTATGATGCTCCCTGCACCCTGCCTCTAAAAATGGAGCTGAGAAAATGGGTAGAGAGAACAGCCATACTCTGGAATGTGCCACCCATGCATTCCCCACGACTTGGGAACATTGTTTCTCCCTGTGGTCAGCTACAGAGCACATGTCTCTCCCAGTTTACTATCACCAACTCTTCCTCCTTGGGGATGAATAAATCAGTGCCTTCTGCATGATTCTGGGTTCTTGAAATTGAGGTTTCCACTTTCTACTGGAAATAAGGTCACACAATGAACTAAGTCACAAAATGTATCCTGAAAGGCCCCTGACCAGTATCTCAACTTGATCTTCAAGAAATAGGGTTATGCAAATAAATATATTTCATGACAAGACAGTGCCTAGGAAGTGTGATTACAACTAGTATTGCACTACGATAATGGTAAAACCAAATGACATCTTGTGTCGATATTCTCTGTGATTACCCTTGTGAGAAATTCCCAGAAGAAAACTCATGAATATTAAAAAGAAAAACTTACAATATATGATGGGCATAATGATGTCACTTTCCATCTCACTGACAGGGTTCTTCACCAGGCAACTGTAATTCCCAATGTCTTCTTTGGTCACTGGAGCAATATGAAGGGTGTTGTTTTGGGGAGAAAAGGAGTTGGTGGAGGTGGTGTGTACAGGCCTCCCATTTTTTAGCCACTGGTAAACCAGTCGAGTGCCCCCTTCCACAATGCATGTCAGGGTCATGTTCCCCACATATTCCACAGCCCCAGAGGAAGGTTGAGTCTGCACCACAGGTTTTGCGACAGGGTCTGCAATATCAAGAGAGATAGAAATGATTTTTGCCACCAGGGAATTGTAATAAAAGTCTTTCAAATGTTAAATCCTGGGGAAATGATTCTAAAGTTTTATACTTTGTAAATGTGGACAGTTCAGGCAATAATTAAAGAAGAGAATAAAAAAGTTATGGAAAATGCAAAATGATAAAATATAAAAGTATCATTTATAGGAGAGATAACTAAATTCTAGAATTTATACTGCAAGGATTTTCTAATGAGAACTTTTACTTTCTAGATAATGCAGTTAGTGGTAAACTGCAGTTAATGCCAACTTCCTTCCTTTTCTTTTCCTGTTCATTATGCTTTCCCCAACACCATAAAGGTAGACTGTCAGAGGGAAAATTCACATGGGTATTCCCCTCTCTTGATTTATCCTAATGTCCCAAGAGCAGCTGGTTGGGGTGGATGTGGTGAACCCAAATTTCTATCCACCATCTGTAAAATATAAAGCTCGTATTTATGAAATGAAGAGGGTTTTAAATCTGGCTTTTGGGAGATTGAGGAAAAGTTTGAAAGAATCACATATGTACCATTTACTTTTCCTTCTATGTAAGCAAAGTAATTACACATTTTCATGGCTTTGCATTGGTGTTGCAACATTACATGAATCACTTTAACAAACCAAAGCCTACATTTCAACAGTAACTCAATCTGAAAATAGGATAAAATGTGTTATTGGGATTACATCACTTTAGAGATATAAAAGACAAATCCAATGGAAATTCCTGTTGGAACCTCAAGCCATAGGAAAATAGTTTTATTTCATGAGTCTGGTACCCAGTAGAAACATATTTGTCAAATGAATAAATTTCCAAGAATGATTAAATATTTCTTCCCTGAGTTTTAACTCTGAAATTGTTGGATAGGGATGGGAATTATATAAGTACCCACAACCATTTTCAGCAACCTTCATTAATCTTTGAAGTTCTTGACTCTGTTTGATAAAAGACAGTGGTTTACGCAGAGTTACAGAGCAGTTAGTGACAAAATGAAGAGGGTTTTAAATCTGGCAACATTTCTCTCCTGCATTTTGAAGACATATGCATTTAATAATCTCCTTCTGTGTATGATTTCAGGACACAGAGAGTGTGGGATGATATAAAAGTGATAGACGATTGGCTCCAGTATTTAGATGTTAATTTTCTATCAAGTTTTTAATTGGGGTTGATACATCTCCCCAGGTAAATTTGTCTTGACTCATACTTACATTTTCCTATACTGGAATGTTCATTAGGGCACAGACAGACCCAATCCTTCAGCCCAGAGAAGAGAGGAAAACATGAAAGATAAGGAGAAAAGGGAGTTGAAAGGCAACTTGCAGGGGAGATGAGTAGTTCTGAAGCCTCCAGCTTTTCTCAAGATGGGTGCAATCAACTTGTCCACTCAGTGTAATCCTTTATATTCTCCGGCAAGAACAAAGGATTTAGAAGAGTTTTTGTTTACATTATTATGATTTAAAGAGAAAAATGAGTTATGGATATTTATTATGTAGAAAAAGCTTATGTTTCAAATATGTCTGTGTGTGGAAATATATGTGGTATGGGATAAGTCACATGGAAAACATGTTGATGGTCCTACATGAGGAGAACCAATCAGTAGAAGAGACATTGGTATTGTGAGCATACACTAGCCTAAAATGGTGTAACTCCAATGTGGAAGTTTCCTAAGAAGACTTTTTGGCTGAGCCCTAAACCTGTATTAAGGCTTTTTGGTTGCATTTCCCTGAACAGATCCAATTTTACTACACATTAACAAGAAATGGATGTTCTAGTAAAAGTTTTGGGGAGAGTTAGGATACTACATAGGAGAATTTCATGAAAATTTCCTTTCGAATTTTCTCCTTTTCTTTTCCCAAATTTGCTCTCTGGGCATCTGCTTCCATATCCCGGGTCATTGCTCCCCTGCAGTCTCTCTCGTCTCCACTCATTTACTCCACAGATATTTACTGAGCATGCTAATGGTCAGCAACAGGTTTCAGGCACTGAGGATGAAGCAGGAAACAACACAAAATGCCTGCTCCCACGGACCTCATATTCTAGGTGGGGAAGAGAAACAATAAACAAATAAAAATATATCATACACCCAGGTGGAAATAAGTGCTATGAAGAGAATAAAGCAGAACTCAAGTCAGAGAGTGACTCTCTCTCTCTCTCTCTCTCTCTCTCTCTTGTGCGCACTCTCTCTATTTGGGGAGTGAGGTTATACTTTATACAAGGTGGTCGGGAAAGGCTTCACAGATAAAGTGACATTTCTGATGAGACCTAAAGGAAATAGGGGAGAGATCCATGCTATTATCTAGGAGAAGAGCAATCTAGGTAGAGTGAACAGCAAGTACAAAGGCCGTGAGTTGTGAGTGTGTTTGGCCCATTCTAGGAAGAGCAAGGAGGCCAGTGTGGTCACCACAGAGTGAGTGAGAGGAAGAGAGGCAGGAAATGGGGTCAGAGAGGTGCTGGGTGTGTTGGGGAGATCATGTTGGGCCTTGTAGGCCATTATTAGTACTCTGACTTTTATTCTGAGTGAGGTAGAAGGCTGTGGGAGGATGTAAGCTGAGGAGGCAAGAGGAGAAGCAGGGAGGCTAGGTGATAGGCTCTTTGGATAGTCCAGGCCAAGCTGATGGTGGGTTGGAATGGGCGGTAGTGGGGGTAGTTAGAAGTGATTGAACTCCGTCTATATTTTGAAAGTAAAGCCTACGGGGTCAACTTGTGGACTGGATGTGGCACATGAGAGAAAGAGGGGGGTCAATGATGACTGCAAGGTTTGGGCCTGAGCAATTGATGGATTGGAGTTGGCATTTACTAAAACGGAGGAATATTGTGAAATAAACAGGTTTAGAGGGAAAAATCAGAAGTTGGGCTTTGGATATATATAGTTAAGGTATGCCAGTTACATACCTCAAAAAGGAAAATAAATGTCTGAAAGTTAGCTGGCCCCACTCTCTCTCAGAGAACATTTCTAGCAACTTCTATTGTTCTTTAAGTATGTTGCTTGAGCAAGTCTCATCCTCCCCCAAAAAGTGTACCAAAATAAAAATCTTCAAGTGACAAAAATAGGGCTCTTCCCAGGGTGCATTCTAAGAAAATAAGATTTTCTCCATCTCATTATATCAGCTACTTTACACTGATAGTTCCCAAGCAAACAAATAATAAATTCTACTTGTTGCTTGATTACCTTTAGCTGGGCACTGTGCATGTCCTTTACATGCATGTCTGATTTAATCTTCAGAAAGCCTTGTGAGGTAGATAATGTCATTCGTGCCATGAGACACTAAGGCTTCGAGTGTTAATTAGTTTTCCCAAAGTTGCAGAGCCAGGACCTAATGCCCAGGTAGTCTAATCTTCTGAGTCTTTGCTAACTACCATGCTACCCAGCTGCCCATGTCACTTATAGTGGACTCACCATCAACGGTGACTTGTATCTTCTGACTAGCTGATAGAGTTCCATTTCCCTGAATGTTGACCTTCACGATGTAATTGCCTTCATCAGTGAACTGCAGCGGGTTGATGAGCAGAGATGCATTGGGTGGCATCATGGTGAACTTGTGTTGGTATTCTAAGTCGGGAACCACAGACTTGTTCACTGAGCCCAGTAAATATTTGGGCATCGTGTGGGGTCTCTCAAACAGCCATATGATCTGGATGTCTGATGCCGGAGTGTGGAATCCATAGTGCACAGGGAGGTAGAGGGCTTGACCCCTGATGCCGTGGATGGTGTGTGATGGCACTGCCACCTTCAGCCCCAAGCAAGCACCTGACACAAAGGAAAGGAGAGCCATAAAGACCCTGAGCCACATCTCATAATCTAAAGGGGTAATAAGAGAGATCCTGGTCCGGTGATAATCCTTTTCAAAGAGAGGCTTCTAGGTACTAATCACTCTAGTACCGGTTATCTGTAGAGGTAAATATTTGTCTCTGAAACGTTCTGCATTTTAAAACTCCACCCAAAGACCATGCTGATTGCATGACTTCTTTAAAGGCAAGATGAAAAGGAAAAGCAGAAGTTATCATCTATGACTGTTAAAGAAAAAGAGAACTGGGAAAGATGATTAGTTCTAAAGTCCAGTGAAGCCTTTAAAAGCGTTTAAAATTGTGACTGCGTTAGCGTAAGAGTCATATCATATCCTAACGAAACTATGTGATTTGAGAAACATTGAGGGGATACTTCCTCCCAAAACTCTCCCTCCAAAGTCTTCTGAAATGGCTTAATCATTGATTATTGGAAGTTTTCCGCTTTAGCTAAAGCCTTCCCCAATGCAAATATCCCAAGGAGAGTGGCATTAAACCATTAGCAGCCATGATCAGTCATTCCTGCCCAGAAGCAGGAATCTGGTTGGTGTGTTTGAGGAACAGCAAGAGGAGCAGAGCAGAGGAGTGTGGTGAGACAAGAGGTCAGCAAGGTGGCCGGAGCCAGATCAGACAGTGTCTTAGAGTTATGGCAAACACTTTGGCAACTTTACTTTGAATGAGATAGAGACACAACTGGAGTTGCATGAGCAGAGGAGGGATATTATTATTTATTTTTTAAGGTGCACTGTAGCTGCTGTGAGAAGAGACTGCAATAGGGGCAAGAGCAGGAGCAGGGTAGGCAAGAGATGACTGTGCTGCAGACCAGAGTGGTGGTAAAAGATATTGTGAGAAAAGGCTGGTGGTGCTAATGGGATTTGTTGACACACTGGGGATGGGACATAAGAAACAAAGAGGAGTCAAGAATGTTTCCAAGGTTGTGGATTTGATCAGCTGGAATAATGGAGTGGGCATTAGTGGGCAACTAATAAATTAATCATGGAGGAGACTGTCGAGAGAATAGGTTTTTTGGGGGAAGATCTGGAATCAGATTTGGAATCGTTCATTTTAGATGTCCATTAGACATCCAAGAGGCAATGTTGAAAGGATATACGGGGCATGAAAGCCTGATTGAGGTAGGTTTAGCAGAGAATGAGGGCCTTGGGGTGTGGAGCTCTGCCCGGTGCATAGCCCTGGCTCCTGGCCTCCTGTGCGCCTGGGTTGTTTGGGCCCATGCACTCATTGCTATGCTTGCAGGTTTCTTCCTAGTTTCCAGTACCTGGAGACCTCACCATCTTTATCTTGTGCCATGATATATTGTTTTACTTTATCTAGCATTTCTGTGTGTTTGCAGTGCGAAGAGACTCCTCCTTAGCTCAGGCTACCATGTTACTGGAATCCTAATGAACAACTCTTAGCTTCAAAATCCTCATTTTAAAAGGGAGCAATATGGTACCTTCACCATATGAACTTTTGAAATATTGGGGGAGAGAATGGGAGGAATTGTGATGTATTTTGAACAGTGAGGGGCAAAAGAAAGAATGGAAAGGAAATTGGAGACAATGAGTATAGACAGCACCTCTGGGGAGTTTTGTTGTGAAGGAGAGCAGAAAAAATTTTTTTTTCTTCTTTTTTTTCTTTAGGTGCATGCTGAATACATGTTTGCAGCTACTGGAACGATCCATTAAAAAGAGAAATGTTGACGAAACAGAACAGAGATGGATAAATGTAGAACAAAATCCTTAAGTAGGTGAGAAGAGATGGAAATTCAGGCACAAAAAGAGATATTTTACAATTTCAATTTTCTCGTATATAAAATGTTTATCCTCTTTGATTGCCTCCCCTTTTCATCCCTACTAGGAAGGGGATCTATAAGCTTTATCCAAGTCATGTTGTGAAAGGCCATCAAAATTAGGAAGGGAAAGGTAGAAAGTTCTGTTTGTCTTGTGATGATTTCTTTTGGAGAAATTAAAAGATACAGGCCTGCTCCTACGAGGAATCAAGTTCTATCAGCAGTAAATTTCTCCCTTTCCTTCCCGGGATGGAGATGGGAGCAAAGATTTCCACGGTTTTGATCTTTGGCTAGGTGTCAGTAGAGAGGGAGACACTGAGGCTAGCAGGGAAGTTAGAGCAAAGAACTCAGGAGGAAAAAGCACAGAGGAAGACCAGAGGAGGTTAGAGGAGAAGGGACTCCTAGACGCTCAAATGAAACTGACTATATGGACTGAAAATTAGGTGAATATATGGGAAAAATGAACGGGTGTCTTACAGTCTCCTTGGGCTGTGTATTTGTGACTGATTTGTAATTTTTTTCTGATAATGGGCTGAACACACACATTCATTTTAGTGATTTGGTCCATAACAAAGAAGCTGCCAAGGTATGAGGATTTGCTTCTGTTTCCTTTTGTGCAAGAATGTTAAATTTGTAGTTGTTCCTAATTACAATCATTAGCAAAAGAAAAAACTGGTTGCTGGGAATTCTAAAGAGGAGATGAAGTGGACTGCAGGAAAGGGGTAGTGGTTTCTGCAAGGAAATCATAAGAGAAAAGACGATGAGAGAGTAGATCTAGGACTTTAAACTAGCGATGTCTGGGATATGTGAAGCAGAGGCTGACAGAAAGGAGTGAAGCTCTTGAAATCATAGATTTAGAGGGCCATTGGGCATTCGGATGGGGGACCAGTACAGGAAAGGCTGCCTCTTAGTATATGTGTTATCTTTACAAAACGACATGCATTTACATTCCATTCATTAAAATTGGTGATAGGAAGCTCTTGACAAGTTCCTGGTAAGCAATAAATAAAAATTAGGTTTTTTTAGTACCGATTATTACTAACAAGATAGGTAAAATGTTATTTTCACTGTATTTATTAAGTGTATTGCTGTCTCCTTTTTTACATCAGTGGATATGAATATATTTATGAGGGTTTCCTGGTTTACTCAATCTTGGACTCCCTTATCTTATTTCCACCACATAGTCTTAAATTCATCACTTGCAAATTGCCTTGAAATAAGGAATTTCAGGAACCTATTCTCTTAACTTGCAGAGAGATTTCTGTATTTGATACTTTGATAAAGTTAAAAATCCACTGAAATGTGAGGTCTTAGCAAGGACACATACTTGGGATAAAATGGTAATTAGTCAGTTAAGTGACCTTAGACAAGTCATTTTAATTCTCTGGACCTCAGTTTTCTCATGTGTAAGAAAAGGGTAATATTAGATGAGGTGTAAGGACTCTCTCTACTCTTTACATTTATGTTCTTGACATTCTGAGATGCTTTTCTCAGGGTAGCAGCTACCCTACATTTGAAGGTGAAGGGCCCATGTTTAATTGAGAGAGGACCCAAAGAACTTTGAAGTATTGAGTCCCAGGTTTTAGTCCACTTATTAAGTTGTCAATCCCTGGATATCTTTTAATAAAGTGGCAATTCTGTGTTTATTGCCACGGAATCAAGAGGGATAGTGGGAATCCACATCATTGCCTTGAGAAGGCACTGGAAAAAGCTGCATGGCTGCTGACATTAAACTCAGTAGTTGCCTCTGACAGTGAGTAGTTTGGTCACTGACTCCATTTAATACATTTCACAGCTCAACCTGGAAACCACTGCTAGACTGAGATGTAGATTTAGATGGCCTGAATGCAATTCTGGCCAATCCGTTCTTGTCATTTGAGGAAGTCATTGCAGAAGCCCTTGTTGATTTTTTTTTTTTAAATTTTGGAAAAGGGGAAGAACTCTTTTTTATCTACTTTTTTTTTGTAGTTGTAGTTGAAAAAGATTAACTGAGATTGTAGTATTCTGAAAACAGTTGGGAGGTGCTTTATTACTGTGGGCTGCTAGCATGACTAGAGTAGAAATGTTGGTCGCTTTTGGATCTTGAATCAGAATGTTGAATCTCAAGTATGAAAAGACTGATTGGAGAATATATGATAGAAGTTATAGGAAGAAAATTTTATTTAATAAAATATTAAATAAAACACAAATATTGCAGCCCAGGGAAAAATGAAACTACTTTAGTAGAAAATAACATTTTATATGACACTTACAATAAATGTTTAAGGGGGGTGAACTAGTTCTTTGGACTACTTTTGAAACTGCATCACATAATAAGACCTTAAATAATACATTGCCATCAACATCTCTGAATATTTTCAGTGCTTATTATATCAAATGATATGAAATCATACCATTTGATTTTTTTTTAAATACGTGTGCTATTTCAAGTATATGTATGACAGTGAGAGTATAGTGATTACAACAGCTGTTTGCCTAGATTGCTTACACCATTTTTATCAAATAAGTTATAGGTAGCAAGTTATAAGAATGTCAGCAATGAACGACATTTTATTTATTTATTTATTTAGGTGAGGAAGACCAGCCCTGAGCTAACATCCGTTGCTAATCCTCTTCTTTTTGCTGAGGAAGACTGGCCCTAGGCTAACATCCGTGCCCATCTTCCTCTACTTTATATGGGATGCCGCCACGGCATGGCTTGACAAGCAGTGCGTCGGCAGGTGCCGGGGATCCGGTCCTGCGAAGCCCGGGCTGCCAAGAGCGACCTTAACCGCTGTGCCACTGGGCTGCCCCTGAAATTTTCTTTATACAGTATCTTATCTCAGCCGCCTAAAGTCTTCACCCGACAGGAAAGACATGAGCCTACTGACATGATGCAATCCTTACTTATACTGAACTTTGGGGAATAAATAGGTAATTGGATGCTTCCTCTACATTTTAGGAACACATACGTTCCTGCCATTGCTGTATTTTCTGCTATAGATGTGATGAATTCATGCTGCCAATACAGTAGTTTACTAACTTAAAAAAAATTAGCTTCATTTTGAAAATTATTCAAGTGCTATTTTCTAGTTTTTTGAGAAAATCTAAAGGACTAAAATTATTGATTTTAGAAAGTCAGCCTCTGTATGGACAAATAAACTTCAAGAAAACAAATGACATAAAAATTCATGAAATTTTAATTTCCTTTTGATATTCTAAATATTTGCACTTAAATAAAAATTCAATTTTATGATTAGATTCACTTACTTTTTTTTTTGCTCAGGGAGATTAGCCCTGAGCCAATATCTGTTGCCAATCTTCCTCTTTTTTTCCTTGAGGAAGATCAGCCCCGAGCTAACATCTGTGCCAATCTTTCTCTACTTTATATGTGGGTCACTACTTCAATAAGGCTGATGAGTGGTATAGGTCTGCACTGGGGATGCGAACCCCTGAGCCTGAGCCACCAAAGCAGAGAGCTCTGAACTTAATTACTAAGGCAAGGGGCCTGCCCTAATAGTTATTTTTTGAGTATAAAAAAGGAAACTACTTAGAATTTTTGCATATAAGGCATTATACTGATCTGGAGAAACATTGATAATATCATTAATAATCTGACATAAAAAATTACATCAGTAATCTCCCCTTTAGAGACTTTCTTAAACTGTATAACAATAGCATTAAAAGGAATGCCCAGTGTTAAGGAACACTTGAAGTCATATTGTAAAGTTTATCTAGATTCCAGCAACAAAAGACTCCCTAGCCCAGTTTCCCTGTATTGAATATAAACATCAGACTTTACAAAGTGACCTCTAGATGTAGCTCAAAATAGTTGGCATTTACTTCCCCATTATCATGTATGATATTAGCAAGCATAACAAAACTATTGTTGACTGAAAATAAATTCTTGCATCTTTAGAGAAAATAGAAATTATGAAGTTGTGCTTTGAAAACTTTACAAATTACATTTTGGGCTTCAAATTTTTAAGATTTTTTTAAAAAGAAAAAAGAAACAGATATTCATTCCAAAAAAAAAAGATTTCCACACTACTTATGGTCTTTACAACACACTACCAATGGAGAAAAGTAAATTTGCCTAATAAAGAAAGCCTTAAGGGATAATAACTGCTTTAACTACTTTCAAACATGCTACCTGTTTCTCTAAAGTACATCTTAATTTTATTTTAGTTGAATTCCTCAAATGAATTGTCTCTAAGTTCTTCTTAAAGCCAATTACAAAAACATTACTTATGAAATGACAGCAGTCCTGTTGTATAAAATTAAGTGGGGCACTGACACACAGGTTACTTTCAAAGCCCAGAAAAATGCAATAAAAGAAACGAAAAGCCAGTTATGGTGATTGTTTAATTTTTCTAAAAATTTCAAAAACTAAAAATCTATGTAGGCGTGAATTTGACAATATAAACACTAGAACTTTCACAACTATGGGAAACTCAAACACTTAAAAAAATTTGCAAACTGTTCCTTTCAAATATGCGGGATATGTAAAACATTAGGTATACATTTGAATAATAATCACATTTTCAATGAAAATTATAACAAAATATACCAGTGAAAGCAAGGTTATAAACTATGGAAGAAGGCCAAAACTCAAATTGCTTTTTCAGCTAGTTCTTAAAATTTAAGGAATAAAGTCTTTTTTGAATTCCTTTCTGTTGAATATAAACAAAACAAGAAACTAACTTGACTTTTAAAAGTGATAAATAGAAAGAATGGAAAAGAGAACATCTGGTGAAAATAATGATAAAATAACATAAAAACAGTGGGAATGTTGGAGAAAGACTCCTCTAAACTGTAAGGATCAGGAGGAGAATGAGGGAAAAATAGTAAGGTAGAGAAAAATTTTTTCAACAGGACTAACCATTGGGCAAAGAGAAAGGCTAAAGGCATTTTAAAGAAATCATACTTTATACACATTTCTCCCTATTGTATATAAAACGTTTTTTGTCAGTTTGGAACCTTACCTTTTTCCATATTTCATAAGATATGTAATTTAAAATGAAGTAGAGCTAACAGCTTGCCACAATATCTTTAATTTAAAAAATAGAAAATATTCTCATAAATTGTTTTGAGCTTCACTATAAGGGGTCACAAATTCATGGCCTATATTTGGACAAATAAAATGCATTAAAGACTATTGAACCTATATGTAAACTAGAGTGTTTTAACTTTCTGAATGAGTGCTATTGACAATAATTGTTGTTCTAAGAAAACAATAACCATCTATTTATTGAAACTCATTTCTCCTAAATGTTCCTGCTTCTTTGCTGGAACAAAGTGTGTTATTGTTTAAAAGATTCTGTGCTGTTCTTCAATTATCTGAGTGAATCTATAGCCTACAGCAAATATTTACCTTATGCCCACAATCAAAAAAAAAATCAGCTAAAATACAATTCATGCAGTGCCTTACCTAAGAGAAGGAGGTATATTTTGCACTGAAAGACCCCAACCGTGCTGCTGAAGGGCTCCATGAAAGCATCCTGTCCCATGCATGCAGCACCCTGTTCCTGGTGGCGACTTGGTTCATGGACCAGCAGCTGCTGGTTTATTTGCTAGGGAAATTAGCAGTGAGGTAACAGACCCTATCCTGCCTCTTGCTTCTGTGATTTGAATACAGAATGAATGTGTATACAAAGGGCACAGGGAGTGGGAACACCTGTTATATGCTCTGCAAGAATACAGGCTTATGACTTTCAGAACAGCTTCTTAGCCATTATCAGTAATTGTCAGTATATTTCATGAATTATTCTTAGTTATTAATAATCACATGAAGGAAAACATCCTTTTGGGTGACTTTATTGAAAAACAGTATGCTTTCATAATGAGAACATACCATGAAATTTCCTGAAAAACAAAAGCTGGTTTCCTATCTTGCAAAACTATGCCATTATTTTGAAATTAAATTTTTTTCTATGAAAATTGAAGTATTTCATATATCTGCTAAACAGTTTTAAATTATCATGAAGTCACTAAGTAATATGTAAAAGTTATACCAAAGAATCAAAATAGAGCACCCGAATATCTTTAAAAACGTATTTTTCTCTGTAGTATTTCCTATTACAAATGTCTGTCATGGTTTTATTGAATCTATGAATTCATGTTATTTTTAAAAGCAAACCACAGATGTGTTTCCAAGTGACACTGAATCATGGACTGTGCATAATTACAATGAAAAGTCAATGCCAACAGATAATATCTGAGGCCACATTTTCACAGCTGAAGGATAGAGGAAGTGAACCAATGGCCCAGAGATCTTGGCTCTACTGTGGTGTCTGGGCTACACTTTTCAGCCTAGCCCCTTCACCATCACGGCAGCAGGCAGCCCGAGGACTTCGCTTAATTTACTAAGTTATAAGTTAACTCCCATCTCATTTCATTTCATTTAGTGCAAGAAGGCTCTAGTCCGAGTCTTCCACTATATAAAATAAAAAGTATATAACCAAATCAGCATCAAATCGAGCAAATTCCTTGCATAAATCATTTTTAACAGGAAAGGCTCACTGAAGAAGTTTGATGAGAGGGGAAGGAAGAATATTCCTCCAGTGTAATTAAAGGTAAAAAAAAGCAATGATAGTTGTTTTGGAATCCAAGCTTGGAAACATTTTTTGCATTAAGCTCCCAACTCTTCCGAAAGTGTTTCTATAGATGAAGAAAGTGAGTGACTGTTGGAAAACCTGAGGTCTCTTCAGAGGTCATTTTACGATCTCTCCATGCTCAGAGAAAAATGGCAGGAGCTCCCTCCCCAGGTAATTGGTCTACCCCAATTTTATGCTCTCTCTAAATCTCGTACATATATCTATTGGAGCACTTATCTCATTAACCTCAGTTAATTTTATTGCATGTTTACAGTCCCTCTGGGCTTCTTGAATACAGAGACCAGCCCTATTCATTTATCCTTAGCATTTAGCATAGTGCTTAACTAGTAATTTCATTAAGTTGTTCCCCCAGAAATAATCCCCAAATGCTCCTTGGTCAATATCTTCTAATTCTCAGTTGATGCTTACAAAATGCATATAAATTTTAACGTTGGATTGCAGAAAATACAATTCGGAAAGTAATAAGGAAGTTCTACAGATATTACACAGTTCACATCTTTTAAATCAATATTAATCACCAATTGCCTCTTAAATAAGCTCTTTCCACTGTTGTTAAAACCCAGTGCTGGCTCATGATGAAGTTTGCTGGGTCCTAGGCAAAATGAGGAAATAAAGACAATGTAGTGAGTTTTTCCTAATGTTAAATTTACTCTATTTAAAGGACTGTTTTTTATTCTGAGATTTGTTTCTTTTATTATATTTAAAAATATCCTTTCTTATATGATATAGGTGATAACGGATGCTACATAAATAAATTAAATGCCAAAGTAAATCACAGCTGTGATCTTTTCATGTCACGGCACACATTAAAAAATGACAATACCTGTATGACACATCTTGGGAAAGTGCTATGTGGCATAACCATGACAAAGCGCCCTCTGGCGTCAGGTGGTAGGTATAAAATCTTACCTGCCAAAGTAATTTCTGAAGTCAGGATGTTTACATAGGAAGCCAAACAGGTAATGTTGAAATATAACTTCAACTGTTGTTTGTCAATTTTTACATGATTGCTAAAAATGATCTAAAGTGTTTTATCATTATAAGAAATTTCCCACCATCAATATCTCACATGTCACCTGTAACCCACTGGAGAGCTCTGCTCTACCACACTGTTCATGAGCCTTTTTATTGATTTAAGTTATATTTGCATTTACAGTGAAAAAGTTGGTTAATCTAAAGCAATCTATATCCACGGTGATTAAATTTCAAGCAACACAAGGAGCCACTGGGGGTAGTGTGTGTGTGTGTGTGTGTGTGTGTGTGTGATGTTGGGGGGTGGTGCAAGGCTTTTTTTGTCACCTCTCAAGTCATGCTATAGTTTATTATCTAGTCTTTATAAATTGTAAGTAAGGCTGGTCTTGCTTTATAAAGCAAACAGTCTGCTACATGCATCTCAAACATCCACATTCTTTATTTCCTAGTAGCATATGAGTGTTTTGCAATGGTGGGAACAATTGGGAAGGAGAGGTGGTGAAACGCCAATGCCAAGGTCAACGTAGAACAGTGGGGACTAAGGAGAACCAGGGAAAGAAAGCACTGTCTTATGTTGTAATCAGATAGATTCTAGGAGAGATTACAGTTTACAGAGAAGAGTTGGCTGCTAGAGGAGGCCATCACAACTGCCTATGCCTGTGCCGATGTTCACTCCTATATAGTTAAGTCTACAATGCTGCCTCCCAGAAGCCTAGATCTACCATTATGGCTGCTAAATGACTATGCAGCAATGTCTCCCTTCCTGCGCCCCAATCCAGGTCACCACCTTACCTTCAGCAAGTGTTCTGTTTTCTCCTACTTAGGATGTGTAGTTACATCATCCTGGAGAGGCCACATCTTTCCTCTGCTTTGATATTTATAGGATGATTAGAAACTTATCTTCCTAATCAAAACAGGATCTCAGCTTCTATTTAAGCTTCCAGAGGCTCCTCCTGTTTAGGCCATAGGATATATGCCCTTATCCTACTCTACTACTAATGCTACTGCTCCAAATCAGATCAACTTACTAACTCTCAGCCCTGATGTTCCAATCTGCAAAAATGGGGCTGTACTCCTTTACCAAAGGACTATCATCCAGCAAGCTTTCCTCAAGACTTGTTGGCAGGCCATCCAAGCCACTAGTTTGCTCTGGCCAACCATTAAAGGCCCTTGGGCAAGTGTAAAAGTCCTAAACAAGTCTTTTGTATGTATTTCTGGAAAAATGAAAGTGAAATAACATGCTTCACCTTTTTAAAAAGTGCTCTTAAGGGCTCTAGGTGTTTTTTTTTTTTAAGTTTAGGAAGTTAAAAATGCATAACATATGGCTCAATTATTTTCTGTAGTGCTAGGATACATTGAGTTAGAAAACATAGTTTATTTAGACCACAGCACTGATTTACTTTACGTGTTTTCAATATTATAGTTACAGCCTTTGATCTTTTAGAAGCCTGGGTTGTCCATTTCTTTTTAGTTTATAAGATATAAAGTAAAATGTAGAGTATTAGAGAAAAACAGTTTTAATGATTTCTTGCCTTTTCAGGGTCAAATAGATACAGAATATACTCACTTCTCCAAGTCTGGCTGATATAAAAGAACAAATACACTGAATAAAAAAACATTTTTTTTTGGATTTGGATCTGGGTTTGGATCTGCGTTCTAGTCCTGAATCAAGCTCTAACAAATTGTGTGGCCTCAAAACCACAGGTGGATAAAGTTTCTCATTTCATAAAGATTTTCACACACTAAGAACTATCTGGCAATTAAGATTAGAGCAGGTAAAGAATGAACTAAACTAGGATTGCCCTAAAGCGACTGAATTTTCTTTACAGGGCTAGAAATAGCGGAGTCAGAGAAGCATACAGGTGAACATACCATTTCAAGAGGAATTGTTAAGCACAATGATAGAAGCATGCATAGAGTGGTTGGAGCAGAGAACTGGGGAGAACTATGACTATAATACCTCATAATTGTAAGGTGCTTTACAATTTATAAATTGCATACACTTGCCTCATCTCATGTATCCTAACAAAACCCAAGATCAAATATTACCAACTCATTTATAAACATTAACAAGACTCTGAGAGGTCAAATAATAGAACTTCAGAGTTGGAAATAACCTCTATATTAGTGTCCCCCAAACTGCAGTCATTTGCAAACCACTTTTATTATTTTTGCCATATCTGACTACCACTCACAGTATTGTTTACCTAATATTTTTCATTAGTGTGGCACACTTTAACATATTTTTTTTAGTTGTCTTAAGAAATATGTTTGAAATCATGGATCTGTATTTTATTTTTTTCTAGTAAACATTAATTAAAAATAAATGTAAATTAAAAAAAAATCATTAGTACCATGTTTCCAGACTCACTTTTCAACACTATACATAAAACCTTTACTTAAAATATCTGGGTAATAAGTCCTTCAGTTTCTGCATGGAAATCTGCAGTAATCTTAGGCAAGTTACTTAATTTCTCCATACCTCAGTTTCCTCATCTGTAAAATGGGGATAATAGTACCAACCCCATAAGATGCTTGTGTGAATAAATGAGATACTACATGTAAAGCTATTAGCAGAATTCTTGACATGCAGTAAGCTTTCAATAATTGTTAGCTATTATTAATTGTTAGCTCTAGGTTGCTTGTTTCTTTGGTATTCTCAAAATTGGAAAGTTCTTGCTTAAATTGAGCCCCAAACGACTCCCCTATTACTTTCTCCAATTTAACTAGACTGCTAAAAGCTGAGAAGAGGACTTTAAAGTGATATGTGTACTTATTATTATTATTGTTATATTTTCCTTCTTGACTTGCCTTAGATTATGCAGGTAGTAAAATGATAGATGGGAGTTGAATCCTTTAGTTTTAGGGCTTTTTGGCAGTGGATGCCAAGACTGGCCAGCCGTCTGTTGGACAACCTGAACCGCACCTTTCCTCAGGTCAAGCCCAGCGCTACCCAGGGAATCCCAAGTGCTCAGGTCACCTCTTGTAGAGTGGCTTCCCTTGAGTTCCTGCTCCTTCGAGTTAGCCTCACGTTCTCCCACCCCGCCACCCTAGACCAGGTGAGGTTTCCTTCGTCACACTCCTAGGGGGCATCATGTCAGTCTGGTTTATATACTGTCTTCTCAGTCTTTGTTCCTGTCTTTCAAGGCCTGGTCACCCACGCGTTAGGTTTTCGCCTCGGCGAAGCAGAGCACCCGAGACCAAGCACCTTTGTAAAGACCGGCAATCGCCGTGGTCACTCAGAGCAACAAGATTTGCAGGCTTAACTGAAGCGCTCGCTATTTTGCTTGCCGGGAAATGTAGTACCTGGGTTGTTCTCTCTCCTCCATTGCAAGCGCCGTTGGCAGCTGGAAGACTACAGTTCCCAGCGTGCCCAGGGCAAGGAAGGATGACCCAGGTCGGCAGCTCCACGTGACCATTCACTATGGCTTCCCTGTATCGGGGCCAGCTGTCTGGTGGTTTGGTGTGATTTGTTAGTTCTTTGTGGCAGGGAACCCCCCTCACGATTTCGACAATGCAAAAAATCAAATCTCTTATGACCCGACAGGTAAGTCGCGGCAGCTGAAGCAAAGGCCTCCTTCATTGCCGCTGGGAGAGGAGCCGAGATGTTCTATCCCTGGGCCGCTGGGGAGAAGACCTAAGTTATAGATAGTGGCAGGTGTCAGGGGCACGGGGAAGCCGGAACACACCCTGGAAAATTCACCTGAGCCTCCCGGATCAGAGCACTGCTCTAATGGGTAGCGGCGTCCTAGAAACATTCGTTTTGACGAGGTGAATGAGGGAGTCAGAGGCTATCTTTGTCTCCCCTCCTCCCCCTTTTGCCATCTTTCCAGTGACAGCCCCAGCTGCCTGCAGGGTTCCCGATATCCATTCTGTCTGTCGTTTTTGAGCAGATGGCCTGGTTAGGGAGGTGAGGTGTGTGCAGTGGAGATGACCTGGAAAGAGTGAAAAAAGCAGCTAATTGGAAGAAAGAATTCGTAGCTATATGACTTTGGGCAAGTTCCCAAACCTTGTAGCTTCAGTTTCCGGATGTGAAAATGAGAAGAATGATTATTTTTGTTCATCCTATCTCACAGTTCTGTTATGAGGGTCATCAAAATGTATGTGAAAATTGTTTGTGAAATGCTACCTTTTTAAGTCACTGTCGTGGCAAAATAATAGTCTTATTTTTGGCCACAACGATAATTCATCAATAAAAACTTTGGCTATTTTCTATCCTATCTCATAAATGTTAAGGACTTCCTAATTATGCCTCAACTTCCTTTAATCAAGAAGTGGGAGAAATTTCCTTGTATGTACTTACCGATCATGACTTGGTTTTAGATACCTTTATTTATTTCACGTCTAATATTTCACTAGAACTGTCCATTCTTTATTTTAATATGAGAGAAAGATAATTTAAATTAGAGTTTTAAATCGACGTGGTTTTGAGAACTTTGGAGAATGTGTAGGATAATCATTTAATGAAAAGTTCATTTATGAGTTTTTTGTTGATTAAAAAAGAATACAAATTCCAAATTAAATTCTTATTTGAGAATTTAGAATTTGGGAGATAGCTGAACAGGTTACAAATTCTAGGTTTCTGGTGAACAATATGTGAGCCCTACATGATTATTTTACTCCTGTCAAATAATATTGTTAATGTCATGAACATAGAATAAAAAAGTTCTGTGAATAAGAAAATATTTAAGTAAATGGGTAGTAACATTTGGCAATCCCTCACATTTGTTGAGTACTAGTATTATGCTTCATATTATTTCTTCCTTGAGAAGGAGTCTGGGTCCTGCACCATCCTGTAGTAACTGTGTGACCTTGAGCAAGTTACCTAAAGTTTTTGAGCATCTGTTTCCTCATCTTTAAAATAAGAATAATAACATGGAGTTAGGCTGGTGGTGATGTTTACATGATATGATGAAGGTAAAGAGGTAAATAAAGGAGTTTATGAAGTTTCTGGGCCTTATCAAAGAAGTGCTTGATCATAGAGATCATCTCAGTGGCTGCGTTGATGGTGGGAAAGCAGGAAAACTGGAAGCAGGCTGTTGGAGTAATTCAAACAATAGATGACTTCAGGCTGACTATGGTATCTTTGTTTTTTAAAACTATACACTTTTGTACGTTACACCACTAATGCTCTTAAAGTGCCTTTGGAATGCTGAGTTTGGACTTTTGGGCATCAGCTAAGTTTTTGCTCTCTCATGTTGCTTACCATGCAGTTCAGTGTAGTCAACATTGTCTTCATTGCACAGCAACTTTGGTTGGTTTATTGTTTTTTAACCATATTTTATAATAATAAGTGGGAGAGAAAAATGACAAAAGTCCAGATACCAGTGATAATAAATTTATGTCTCCTAAATGTGGTGAAATTGTGCTGAAAATGATAGCTCTTCAGCCTCAAGTCAGTTGCTGATTGGACTTGAGTGGGTGAAATCTGTGCTTATTGGATGGAAAAAAAAAACTAAAGAATGCACATGAAAAGCTAGAACTATATATACTATGTAAAAAGTGAGGTAAAATTAGGAGTTTTACACGCATTTTTAAAGTCATCCTAATTACATATGTTTAAGGCCTGGATCATTATTAATACACAGTTCATGAATCTATGATGTATGAATGTAGGGTGCTGCCTAGAGTTACACTGGGGATTTTATTTAGAGCTGTTTATTTTTGGGTTAAATGTAGTAGTATTACAAATAAGTATACACAAAGATGTTTCTTCTTTGTGAGTCTACAGAAAATGTAATAATATGAGATATAAAGTTAAGGTTTTTTGGCAGTTCAGCTCTCCCAGGATCTTGGTTTGGAATAGAGTGGGAGAGCGGGCTTTATTAGCAGTCTTTATTTAGATGAGATCTGTCGTTCTGCTTTCTCCATTATATTGGCCTCTGTTCTTTCAGTTCATTCAGCAAATGTTTATTGAGCACTATGTGCCAGGCACTATTCTAAGTTTGGAGGATGCAGCAGTGAACAAAACAGACAAGGGCTCAGGCAGACATGGTGATCAATGCTTTGGAGGGAAACAGGATAGGGAGTACTGGGAGTTGCTGGGAATTTGGAGTGGTTTATGGTTTTAGATAGGGTGGCCATGGAAGGTCTCACTGAGAAGGTATATCATTTGAGTAAAAACCTGAAGGAGGTGAGGAAGTGAACCATGTGGATATCTGGGAAGGAGCGTTCAGGGTTGAAGGAAAAGCAGATGCAGAGGCAGGAGCACGTTTGAGGAACAGCAATAGGCCAGTGTGGATGGAGTGAAGTGTGTGAGGAGAAAAGTGTAGGAGATGAGGTCAGGATGCGGTCAGAGAGTTGAGGGCAGGAAGCCAGATCACGCAGAATGTCATCCTGACCTCGTCTCCTGCTACTTTTCTCCTCACTCATAGCAAGGCCATGCTTCTATTTTGATTGAAATAGCAAGCAGAGGAGAGATGTAATTTGACATCTACTTCAGAGAGATCTTTCTGGCCTCTGTTTTAAGAATAGATTGAAGAAGGAAGAAGTGAAAACAGGTCGACCAATAAAGATGCTATTGCAGCAATCCAAGTGAGAGAGGGTGTGGGCCTTAACCGGGGTGCTAGCTTTGGAAGTGTTGAGAAGAGGTCGCATTGTGGATATATTGTAAACATAGAGTTGACGGGATTTCTTGGTAGATTGGATTTGGGCTGTGAGATAAAGAGAAGCATCAAGGTTGACTCCAAATGGTTTGGCCTCAGCAATTGGAAGAATGGAATTGCCATTTACCAAGGTGGGTAAGACTGAGGGAGGAACAGATTGAAGGAAGGGAGAATGTTTTTAGATTTGTTAATTTGAAAGCCTCTTAGATATTTAAATGGAGAGATAAAGTAGTCAGTTGGCTAAGAATCTGAATTTCTGAGGAGAAATCTAGAGTATAGATAAAAATTTGGGAGTTATGAGCATATAAAAGGTATATAAACTGGCTAAGATCACCAATGAAGTGAGTTAGATATAAAGGAGTCCAAAGTTGGAGCCTTTGAGAGTCCAGTGTTAAAAGGTCAGGGAGAAGCAGTGGATCTAGCTAGGCAGATTGAGAGGGAGCAGCCAGTGAGGTAAGAATCTGCAGCATCTTAAAGAGCACCTGTCCCATAACAGATGCTCAATAAATATTTGTTGGATGAATGTTGAATAAAGAGAACAACCAAGAAGAGTAGGTACTGGAAGCCAACTAAAGAATTTAAAAGAGGAGGGAGTGATCAGCTATGTTAAATGCTGCAGATGGGCCATGTAAGGTGAGAATGAGAATGAGCCTTTGGACTGAGCTGCATGGAGGTATTGGTGACCCGACAACAGCACTTTTTTTTTTTTTTTTTTTTTGAGGAAGACCAGCCCTGAGCTAACATCCGTTGCTAATCCTCCTCTTTTTGCTGAGGAAGACTGGCCCTGGGCTAACATCTGTGCCCATCTTCCTCTACTTTATATGGGACGCCGCCACGGCGTGGCTGACAGGCAGTGCGTCGGCGGGTGCCCGGGATCCGAACCCGCGAACCCTGGGCTGCCAAGCGCCGACTAAACCGCTGTGCCACCGGGCGGCCCCCAAAGCACTTTTTTGAAGTAGTGGGGAGGAAAGCCTGACTAGGGTGGGTTTGAGGGAAATTGAGGGTTGAGTATAAACACTCTACTGAGTTTTGCTGAAAAGAGAAGGAAACAGTTCATCTCACATGTTCCTTTTGACCATGGGGACGTAAGTTGCTGGTGTCATAAATGGAAATTGAGGATTCATGTAGACATAATAGAAGTAGTCTGAAGTGTTAATCTGATTTGGACAAAGAAATAAAGTGCAGTGGCAGGTATTATGCTGAATTTTGTATGAATTTAAACTGGGGAAATTATCAAAACAAAAACCAAATACAAAAGAAAATCAAATAATGCTTAGTGATTACAGTGAAAGTTTCAGTTTCATAGAGGCAGAGTATTTCCTGCTTTAGAGAGGTGAAGATAAAGTAAAAATGATAACTTCATTTCTGTTAGTAGCAATTTATGAAATTGCTAATTAAAGGGTTCAAGATCTATAATCCTAAAATACAAGTGAGTGTCAGATGATGTGCTTTGAGACGTTTATGTAATTCTTCATTTCTGTTTTGATAAGAGAAAAGAAAAACATTTCACTGTGGTCACAATAATATTCAGAATAATGGTTAACGCTTAAAGAATGCTTGCCCTGTACCAGACACTGTTTTTGGCCTCTTGCATACATTATCTCCTTTACTCCTTATGACAGCCTCTGAGTTGTCACCATCTAATGATTGTCATCATCAATTAGACTATAATGATAGACAGGTTAGGCAAGTTGTTCAAGGCCACAGAGCCCATTCCTTGAATCGCTGCACTCCCCTGCTTCCTAACATGGATATAGCGTTTCCAATTTTTATTACTTTTATACATTTCATGGAAAGTTGCCATGTTTTAGTAGCAAATTACTGTGTTTAGTGACTAATTTGGAGGTTAGGCCTGTTTCTAGATATTGGTATATATATCAGTTGTTTACATCTCAGCCATTGGTTTCTTTACTGAGTAGCTCTGGGGAAAGAGAAAAATTACATGTGATATATTCCCCCAAGAATTTCTGTTAGATTGGTTAAACAAATCTATACTTTTTAAAGTGTTTGTTTAAAAGGCATGGCAGTTACATTTTTTAAAAGATATTTTAGGGGTGGTCATGATTTTGAATCAAATTATGAAGATTTACTCTCATATATGTGTGTATGTATGAAAGTATGTGTATATAATATATATAGAAGTTTGGTTCTGTAACCCAACGTTGCCTTCTTTACCGCTTGATGCTTTGCCCTCATGATGACTCTTGGTGAGAAATTGGGACAAGGAAGAACAAGTGCACGAGAGTAGTTACATACTTTTATTTCCTCACTCATTGTAAGACAGTAAACCTCAGTACCTGTGTTTTTCTTATTCCAGCAAACTTCCCTGGAAACTTCATTTCAAAGTCAATTGCATGTTCCCATGGGAACAATGTTCTAATTAGGTGGAGGTTGGAGCCTGACCAAAGAGTTCTACTTGATAATTTATTCATTTCTTTGCTGTTTACTCTGTTCCTGGAACATTGCTAGCCATTGGGCTATAGAGGCAAATAAGACTTGGTCTCTCCTCTCTCTTGGGACTTTGGTCTGGGAGAGAGCGAGATATACATTTAATATTTAAAACTTCATTACTTTGGTAGGAGTATTGTGTTGGAAAATGTCTATCTGGGTTTCTAAAACATTAGTGATTATATGAATAACCAGGGTTACTTGTTAAAATGCACTTCCTGGTCCTAATCCAGAAATACCTATTCATTAGATCTGTAATGGGACCCAGGAATCTCATGTTTAAAAAACTCCCCGAGTGATGTTGATGGAGATGATCCATGGACAATACTGAGCAATAGTGTGTTCTTTGAAGCATAGGGATTTAGGAAGACTTCACAGGGGAGTGAATTCTTAAAGTGAAGTATTGGTTTCTTTAGAGGGTGGGTATGTGTGTGTGTGAGGGAGAGAAGGCTTGGTGGGATATTCTGGGGATGAGGCAGAGCACCTTGTCATAAAAGTTGTAGATAGGACTGGTGGTATCTTAGAATAGGGAAGATGAAATACATACCGCTATAATTTAAAAATAAGCGAGTTCTGCTCTAAGTCTCAAATAATTAATCTAAATGTACCACATATTTTGGTTAAGGACACCAAAGGGCCAATATAGGGCACCTAAAGGACGAACACTTGACTGTAGCATAAACCTCTCCTCAAATTCATGTGCCAGCTAATTTTGCTTACAGACTAGTATTACAGGGATTTTAGGTGTCTGCTTTGAATAGCCTATTTTTAAAAAGAGACTTTTAAAGAAAATTTACATTGCTAACTACTTCTGTCTTGATGACTTTCCCTAGTGCAAATAAGACTTTCAGAATCCCTCAGCTAACATGAATATAGAAAGTACTGGGTACCAAAGAGCTAAAGAACAGGTAGAAGGCAGTGAGACATGAGGTTTAAATCTCAATTATGCAGTATAAATTGGGGTGCATTGGTGAGAAATAATCAGGTAAAATCAAGGGATTACTCACATATTAATTAAGCAATTAGCATTATTTAAAAATTTTTGATTGGCTCATTTGGTTGGTGTATTGTCTCTGAATCATAATACTTGGACCTTTTTTACCAGGTGAATTTGGTAATGATTAATAGATAAGTTTTTTTTATAGAATGCCTTTTATCACCGAAGTTTCTTTTCTTTTGGTTGTTTTTAAATCATGGTTAAGTTAGGCTTCAAACGTTAGTTATGAAGGTGCCATATAATGTATTTTAAACTACCAAGAGTACCTCTTTACTTGATATAATAATAGTATTGTATGTATTGTGACAATTGTTTTTACAACATATGTTCTATATATTTTAAAGCAGGATAATTTATATTTTTAAAATGGTGATTTCTATTCTAGTAGGTATGTTCTATCATTTTACAGTTCCAGAGCACAATTAAAATCCTTTTGTCTTGTTGTTTTTTTAAGGGTCTTAAAAGCCCTCCGGAGAGCCTCAGTGATCTTGGTGCCATCGAGAGTCTCCGGGTCCCTGGAAAGGTATTGATCCACATGCTAGAGCATGACTTTGCACTTCCTAAAGAAAATATTATTGCCTTTGGATAATAATTGATTCACAGAAGCTTTTCTTTCCCACAGGCTGATGGTTGTTATGATAAGCTTGGTAAATTTTATACAGTAGGCTTGGGGCTTGTTTTTGCTTTCATTACTCACTGGGATATATATGATTCATTATAGTGAAACAGAAAATGCAAAATTGATAAATTTAGAGTTTATTATTGTATCAAATTCTTAGCCTGAAAGCAGTTTTATATATATATATATGAGAAACTTATTGATTTATCTGCTGTAATTTGGAGAAATAAAATGAAATAATTTACTTTTTACATTGTAACACTCTGAGCCCAGAATCATAGTTATGTTTTTGTTATGAAGCAGAGATTTTTGAATAAGTAGCTAAAACATACTAAATTGTAGATATTTTAGTTTTTAATCCTCTGATATTCATATGAACTTCTCAGTTTAAATTTAATAGGTGTTATTTGAAAGCTAGCTGGCTTTCCCTCAGGAGAATTATTAACCATTGTTAAATAAATAAATCCCTGCTGTTTCTCACTCTGGGGTGTTGCCACTTAGAGCTGCCTCTGTGAATAGTAGATACATCACAGATCAAAGCCTGTTCTTCTGAATGTCTGCTCTTGTGATTTTCAATTTGAGGATCATATTTGAAACTCCTGTTTGTTTTCTGGGTCTGCCATCTTAATACATAGGACTTGTTTCTCTTGATCAGCAATTATAAGGCCTTCTTGTCACACCTCAGTGTCAGCTGCTTAGGAGGATGATATCCCACTTCTATGAGGTGCCTTAAAGTGAATTTTGTATTTACTGCTTAGCCTTTATTTTAGATCAGATCCAAACATATTCTTCAAATATGATAAAATTCCAGCCAACCCTTTTACATGAAATGGCTTAGACAAAAATCTTAAAGAGGCATTTTGAATAGTTTTATATAATGTTATAAAAAATTATTGAATGTGATAAAATTGAGAACTAAGAGATAACCATTAATCCTAATTGACAAATAATTCTCTTTATTTCTTTGACTTAAGAAAAAAAGATTATCATGCATTATGAACATGCCTTGAATTAGATTGCATTAGATGCTTTGGAACCAATGTAAAATTGGTAAGTGAGCCTCTTTAAAAAATACATGAATGTATCGCATAATAACTTTCTGGTGTCTTTAAATCGTGAGCCGTGATGTTTTTCCAGTTGTGGTAGGTCATGAATTTATAATGGTCTCATTACACAGTCTTCTTACTGACTCCCCACCTTAGCCCCATCAGTGACCAGTAGTGTGCACTTTTGAGATGACTGGCTCTGGGTAGAGGCCAGTCTCGGATCATAAGGTCAGCAAATGTAAATAGTTCAGGTGATGATTAAGCCTGGGGCATTGGTCTGATTGACACACACTAAGAAGCTAAGTTAGTTAAATCGTAAAACAGTTAATAGTAAAATTAGTATCCATGCTCTCAGCTTAAATTTAGCCTTACACTGAGAAAGCCTTGTAAACTTCTTGTGCCTGTTCTCTCTGTGCATTGTCTTGAAACATCACAAGTGCTGCAGGGTGGACAGAACCACTGCCTTCTACTCTGGGTGGTTTTGAGAATTTAAGAGTTGCTAGGTCCAGAGAGTGGCAAAGCTCCAGTCAGTAGACTGAGTTTGATATGGATGAAGTTCACAGGCAGTACAAGAAGACTCATGTTCAGAAATTCCCTATACAGCATGGCTTGGTATAACTTTAATGCTGAGTATATGTTCCACAACTTAGATGTTACTTTATAGTTAGGTCATACATGTATGTAATTTTTTTTTAATGAGGAAGATTAGCCCTGACCGAACATCCTTTGCCAATCCTCCTCTTTTTGCTGAGGAACATTGGCTCTGGGCTAACATCCTTGCCCATCTTCCTCTACTTTATATGGGATGCCGCTAGAGCGTGGCTTGTCAAGTGGTGCGTTGGTCCGCGCCTGGGATCCGAACCTGTGAACCCCGGGCTGCCAAAGTGGAACGTGCAAACTTAACTGCTATGCCACCGGGCTGGCCCCTCATGTGTGTATTTTTTTATTTTTAAATTTTTTATTAGATCCCCAGAACTTAATCATCTTATAACTGGAAATGTGTTCTCTTTGACACATATCCCCATTTCCCCTAGCCCCTGGCAACTACCCTTTTATAAAAGCTCTGTTCCCATGAGTTTGGCTTTTTTAGATTTTACATATAAGTGAGATCATACAGTATTTGTCTTTCTCTGACTTATCTCACTTAGCATAATGCTCTCAAGGGCCATCCATGTTGTCGCAAATGGCAGGATTTCCTTCTTTCTCATGGCTGAATAATAGTCCATTGTATATATACATACATACTACATCTTATGCATTCATCTGTTGACTGACACTTAGGTTGTTTCCATATCTTGGCTATTGTGAATAATGCTGCAGTGAACATGGGAGTGCAAATATTTCTTTGAGATACTGTTTTCATTTCCTTTGGATGTATACCCAGAAGTAGGATTGCTGGATCATATGGTAGTTCTGTTTTTAATTTTTTGAGGAGCCTCCATACTGTTTTCCATAGTGGCTGCATCAATTTACATTCCTGCCAAGAGTGCACAAGGGTTCACCTTGCTCCACATCCTTGCCAACACTTTTTATTTCTTGTCTTTTTGACAGTAGCTGTTCTAACAGGTGTGAGGTGATGTCTCATTGTGGTTTTGCGTTGCATTTCCATGATGATTAGTGATGATATATATTTTTACATGATTTATTTTTATACAATTGCTTTAAAATTAATGTTGCAGCTAGTTCCTGAGGACCTGAGCTTTGATGGTTTCAAAAAATGATCTTTATTTAGTTTTTCAAATTATTAAAAGCATTTCAACAAAATATAAAATATTAATTTGAAATGACCATTTTAAAATAACCTGTTCCTTTAATAAAAATGTAATATATACTATGAACAGAATACATGGTAAACAGAAAAAGGTACCTAAAAAAAAGTCACAAAAATCACCAACACAGTCAAGGTTAACATTGCTTTCTGGTCTTTTTCCTATGCGTATTCAACAAATTTATTGAGCATCTGCTATGTGCTAGCATTCTCTAGGGTCTGGCAGTACAGCAGTGGAAAAGACAATGGTCTTTTCCAAAAGACAAAACTCTGTTGTCAGGGAGCTTACTTAGGTTCAAGTAGAGGGAAGACAGACAGTAAACAAGGTGATTGCAAATTATGACAAACACTATGAAGGAAATAGGGTGATGCAATAAACTCAGTGAAGCTGGCATTATTTTACATGAAGTAGTCAGTGTAGTTTCCTCCCTCCTTCTTTTTTTCTTTTACAAAAATGGTATTATACTCTATAAATTATTCTGCAGTTTGGGTGTTAAACTTAGTAAAATGTGTTGCGTAGAAAACACTCACAGTATATTACTAGGTTTAAAAAGCAAGCTACCCAATAGTCTGGGGTAGGTAGATATTTTTCGAACTTAATAACAATTTATACTTGTTAGAATGACTATTATCAAAAAGACAAAAAATAACAAGTGTTGGTGATGGTGTGGAGAAAAGGGGAACCCTTGTGCACTGTTGGTGCGAATGTAAATTGGTGCAGCCACTATGGAAAACAGGATAGAGGTTCCTCCAAAAATTAAAAATAGAACTACCATATGATCCAGCAATTCCACTTCGGAGTATTTATCCAAAGAAAATGAAAATATTAACTCTAAAAGATATATGCACCACCATGTTCATTGCAGCATTGTTTACAACAGCCAAGAATGGAAACAACCTAAGTATCTATTGATGAATGAATTGATTGAAAAAATATGGTATAGGGGCTGGCCTGGTGGCGTAGTAGTTAAGTTCGTGCGCTCCATTACGGCAGCCCGGGGTTTGCAGGTTCAGATCCCGGGCGTGGACCGATGCACCACCTGTCAAGCCATGCTGTGGCTGCGTCCCGTATAAAGTAGAGGAAGATGGGCACTGATGTTAGCCCAGGCCCAATCTTTGTCAGCAAAACGAGGAGGATTGGCAACAGTTGTTAGCTCAGGGCTAATCTTCCTCACACACACACAGACACACACACAAATGTGGTATACATATATGATAATATTATTCAGCCATAGAAAAGAATGAAATCTTGCCATTTGCAGCAAAATTGATGGACCTTGAGAGCATTATGCTAAGGGAAATAAGTCAGATAGACAAAGACAAATACTGTATGATCTCACTTATAGGTGGAATCTAACCCCCTCCCCCCCAAACTGAAAAAAACTCCCAAGCTCATAGATACAGAGAACAGATTGGTGGTTGCAGAGGCTGGGGGGTGGAGGAAGGTGAAATGGGAAATGGGTGAAGGGAGTAAAAAGGTACAAGCTTCCAGTTATAAAATAAATAAGTCATGGGGATGTAAGGTACAGCATAGTGACTATAGTTAATAATACTCTTGCATATTTGAACGTTGCTAACAGAGTAGATTTTAAGAGTTCTCATCACAAGAAAAAAAGGTTCTGTTAACTATGTATGGTGACGAATGTTAACTAGACTTACTGTGGTGATCATTTGCAATATTTACAAATATTGAATCATTATGTTGTACACCGGAAACTAATATAATGTTCTGTGTCAATTATACCTCAATAAAAAAATAGAACACTATCTTAGCCTGTGCTCCCCTGATATTCTAGTGCAAGAACTAAAAACCAAATAAATAAAAAAACCCAATTTATGCTATATAAATAGTCAAAGTAAATACTTGTATAGAGAAACTTTTAAACATTAATTTCATTTAATAGCTCTACCTCACTCAAGTATTGGTAGAACGTTAAAAAAAAGGCATCCTTGGTCTTCAGGAATGGACCCATTTCTTTTTCCTTTTCTTGTTTTAATGTCTTTCTAAGTTATAACAAGGAATTGAGATTTCTGCGGGGTTTTCAAGAAAGAAATAGTTTAGCTTGGGTTGTGTTAATGTTAGAAGGTTCTGGTATAAAGGATAAGTACGAAAATATAAGGATGAATCACATGAAATGTCTGCTTAGGCTAAAAATTGTCTAATATTGGCAAATTTCCTATGGTTCAACTCACTAGGAAAAGGAGGGTAGTAAAGGAGAACTAAAGAGGGGTGTTAGGTGTGCTTGATAATCCAGAAAGTATTGTTGATTGTTTTTTTTTGAGAACTATATAAATTCTGAGTGGGAAGAAACATTAGAAATCATTTGGTACACTTTCTGCATTTTATAGACAAGATGACACTGTATCCCATTTTAAGAGGAGATGTGAGTCAAATAATAATCCATATACTGGAAATTTGGAATTTTGATGGAGTAAATAGTATAGAAAAGTAAAAAAATTAGGATTCTTTTCAGAACTTGCTATAGTAAAGGAAACTTTGAGAAAGATTTCAAATGTCTTAGCTTAAATAGTTCAGAGTCAAGGTCAGTGGTGCCCAAACTTTGCTGCACATTAGAATTATTGGTACCCAGGCCATACCCTGTTCCAATTAACAGTGTGAGGTGGGGCCAAGTGTCAGTAGTGTTAAAAATCCCCAGGTGATTCCAGTGTGGAGCCAAGTTTGGGATAACAAGAAGGAAGAAAGGGAAAATACAGGAATTTTTTAAGAAAAAAATTTGGAACCTTTACTGACAATTTTTGTAGAGAAAAGTAGAATAAAGAGTTAATGATGACCTAAAATTTCATTCCTGGGAAATGGATTCTGGTATATTTCAAATTAATGGGATTTTCATGCAGAGGTAAGGATATAAGAATACTATATTCTATATTATAAATACCATATAATCTATATAGTATTTACTGACTAAATTTGTTATCCATTTAATGAAATTTATACTTTTTTGAATTATATGAAAGATTTTTACTTACTTTAATTTGTTACAAGAATTAAGACTAAAATTTATTATAATATGTAATAATTGCAATAGACACATGATTAGTAGTTACAGAACTTGTTAGGACTGTGTTTGAGAGTATTTGTTGAATCCTGATTAAAAAATAAAAATATCAGTATTCAGAACCTTATGAATCTACATTTAGACTTTAAATAACACTTTCTATAATGCTTCCATAATGGTTACATATCATAATCCTGAAAAAGTACTAATATTGATATTGTTTTGTGAATTTTTACTGAAATACTGCCTCCTGATATTATTCTTTAAAGGTTAGTGTTTTTTTAAGGCTTTGATTTCACTAACTCATAAATACAAATAGAATTCAGCTATGTTTACTATTATGTGCTTGGTTTAGCTATGCTTTTGATTTTTTTCATTAAAGAAAAATGTAGGGTGAGGGGACAAAAGAAGTATCTGTTGAAGTTAAAACTTGAGACTATATTTGTCTACATATAAGAAAGTATGGTTGTTTTTATACTTTATCCATTCCACAAATATTTATTGAGTACGTGCCTACTCTGGAGCATTTCTGTTAAATAACATTCTAAGAGTTTGGGCAGAATGTCTTCTAGCATTTAAAATACTTCTGTGAAGTAAGATAAGTAGATTTGACTTGGCTTCTTAGCTTCTGTGAAAGGAATCCTAAAACCACACACTAACTACTGAGCTGTTTTCAGAACTTTACCCAGATATGAGGAAAGTGTGCTGGGATAAGAGTGAAGAGAGCTAGGTTCAAGTATTGACTTAAAACATTCAGCTTATTAGAAGGAAGTTATTTTAATTGCTTTGTGCCTCAGTTTCCTCATCTGTGAAGAGATTTGGTTAGACTAGATGCTATTTAAGACCCCCTTTTGCTCTGATATTGTATACTTTCTATATTGTAATATTTGTGGGAGAGATATGATAGAAGACATATACATTCAACAGAATGTACTGAGCAGTTTTTTAGAAGATGACTACTTGGTATTTGTATTAGACAGGATTAATATTGAAGTTTATGACTAGGAGACTTTTTTAGCTTTAGTGATTGGGATAAAAACTTTCAGTTTAGGATTATGTATCATTTAAGACAGATGTCTCTGCAGGTGGTACCAAGAGGGACTCTAACCATGGATCTGTAAAATCATTTAGAGTTTTTCTTGGGCACTCAAGGCTAACAATATTTAGCTGTGTTCTTTTAACCATTAATGAAATTATGCTTCTCTTGGCTTCAGATGCTTTGAGATTTTTAACCCTTCTTTCATAGCAAATCATAAAAGATCATTCACACAGTGCAGTTGACAGTCATTTCTTGAGCCCCAGGCAGTTACTAAGTTTTGAAGATGCAAAGAGGTACAAGACTCTCCTACCTCAGTCTCTGTGGGAAAGACAAGCAAAAATAGATAATCGCAGAGTAGTATAAGTACAGTAGAGGTCTATAGTAAGGTATGCACAGTGGTAGCACAGCAGAGAGAGTATTGGGAGTGGGTAGAAGTAAGTGCAGGGTCTTCTAGAATTGGTGATTAATTTGTTTTAGGAGGAGTTTTGAGTAGAAATCCTGGACACTAGGATACCGTTTGAGAAGAAGATAAGAATGTAGGGATTTAGGAAATGGAGAAGGGTTAAATGTGAGAGACATTTTAAAAGCAGAATTTAGGACCGAGGGTTTTATTGGATGTGGAAGGCTAAGGGATTCGAAAGATGGGGTTTTTCGACACTGGGACTGAAGCTGCTGTGATGTCTCGTTTCAGAATAGATAGTATTTCTTCTTTTAGAGAGAGGGTCTGATGAGACATTTGAAAACTAAAAGAAAAGCAAAATTAAGACACATACACTGGATTTTTCTCTCTGCACTTCAATTTGGGATGTCTTTTTTTTAGCATTAGCCCCCAAATGGACAGGCATGTGGCAAACAGCTTGATATTGTTCACTGAAGTTGAGAGATTTTTAAAGATGGCTTTTTAAAAAAAAATTTGGTGTCTCTAAAGCCATTATCTTTAATATTTTCCTTTTCATAGAAATAAATTTAGGAAAATACTTGTTAAAAATATAACTATTGAATAAGAGAAGTAAATAAAAATATTTGGCAGAGTATCAAATATAAAAGTTTTGCTTTCTAATTTTGTGTTTTTAGTACTCATTAATAACTCAGTACATTTCTGTGAATAAAATTAGGTTTTATTCATGATCTATTTCTTTGTATATATTTGGAATGCTGTTATTATGTAGAAAGTGGTTAAATACATTATTTTTATCACTTAAGTGTTATAAAGCTGGATTAAAATAATGCCATTTTAATAACCTTTTATAAAAATCTATAGATCATTTAGCTGAAACCTCTTTTTGAGTTATAACCTCACCAGTATTCCACTAGATGGCACTGAAAGCCTGAAGAAAAACAGGTTGGGCTTTAAAAGCTATGTTTTATTTAAAACACAAACAAACTGATGAACCGGCTGCTTTGATGGATTGTTATTGTTGTTCTACTGGGATTTTAACAAAATGTGTCATTTCCTCACATAATTAGACGTCTGTCAATTCATTACAACCTTATATGGTATATGTATGGTTTTAGGGTATCTGTGATCTTCCATTCTGTTTCATTTGGAAACAGAAAACCTATTTTTGTTCATTGATTTATGATTTTTATAATACTGATTGAATATTGAAAACTTCATGCTTTTATTCTTCCTTTTAGCTCTGTATAGATTTTTGGTAGCTAAACATGTTTTGTTCTCAATTAGAGTTCTAATGTGGTGTTAACTCTGATAAGATCATGTTTCTGTTTTTAGAATTTATTATAAGAAAATAGCTTTCTATGTTGACTGATGAAGAAATGCAAACAACAACAAAAAAAGCCTTTGATAAGATTTGTCTTGCTGAACCCAAATTCATGCTTTACAAGAGTAAAATTTCTTCCTTTTCTCCCCCACACCTTCCCAACACAATGTGTTCTGCCATTCAAGTATATCACGTGAACTGTGGTCTAATAAGCTACGTACAGAAATGGAAGTCGGTTTGCATTTTATTTTTTATTCTATAAATTTTCTGTGGGGTTTTGAAACCTCACCTGTGAAATGAAGATTTTTGCATTCATCTTTTTGTTTGAATAAAAACCTGCTACTGAAGATTATAAGTTTCCAAGCTGTTCTGTGGGTTTAAAAATTAGGTTAAATTACTTTTCAAAATTAAGGAGAATATTGAGTTTAATAATGGTAAGGAAAACTGCTCAGTTGTCATAACTAACTTTTTACACTTATAAAAGTGAATAGAATTGAAAGTCTTGAACTTAGTTTGGTATTTTTAATTAGTGTGCTATTTTGTATAATTTGAAAATAGTGGTTAAATGCAAAATCTGAAGTCTTTTTTTTTCCTCTCCTAAACTTGAATACATTCCTTTCAGAGATGAGCTCTTAACTGGGAAATTGCTTTGTAAAGTTATAGCCTAGTTCCTTAGAAACCATAAATATACTGGAAATGTTTTATAACACCTTACACTTGAGGGTTCCAATTGTTTTATAGACTTGAATCCCTAGTTCTCATAAAACCTTTGTTGTTATGTTGAGAGGAAAAGTGGCTTGGTTGGCTAAAATCAAAGATGTTGACTTAAGTTTCTGTTATGATTTTTTTTCATTTTTCATTAAGGTACATTTATGATATGCATTTTTATATGTGTGTTCGTGTAGCTTTATCTCAGAGATGATCAAAATAGAAAAATAGTCTAGGTAGTATTATATGCAATCTTATCGAGGATTGTGACTGTTGGAAAAGACAGCCTCCAAAATATTGAATAACTTCTTTGTCATCTACCACTTCCCTAAAATGATCCTGCTTGGTTTATTATGTTAAGAAAATATTGAATATTTATGCTTACTTTTTTCATATAGCATCTGGCACAATGATATATGTTAAGATATTTTATTTTTAGTAAAGGAAAAATATGGTTCTAGTATATATAAAAATATATTGGATTTAAAAAAAATCTCAATTGTTGCATTTTATTGCCTCTTGGTGTACATGCAGACTCTCCCCCATGACATTTTTCTACCCTCTGGAAAGCCACCCTCTACTGCTTAATCTGCTGTATACTTTCTCACTACACTGTTTTTACTTATGCTTTGCTTTAGATTTGTAACCTTATTCCCTCAATTTCTCAAATTTGAAATTTTCCCTGTTCTCCTATTCTCTAAATGCTACATCTCCCATCAGAGGTGAACTCACTATCCTTTGATGTCCTTCGTTTTGTCTTTATCTCCTTTATGTTCTGCCTCGCATCGCCATTGTTTATTCATCTGAATTCCCCTCTTCTTTTAGCAACTATTTGAGGGAAGAGTTGCATTTTAGTTATCTTTATTTCTATATGACCTAGTATGGAGAAGTTTGACATAATGGGAATTAAAAATAATTGTTAAATTGAAATATATGACTTGACTAGGAAAGGTAAGGTAATAGAACTTTGAAAGTAGGCCAGGTTATTTCCTAATGAGAGCGGGAGAGGGAAAATTGATTTGTTCTTTTCTGCCATTTGTACTTATCTTTTTATCCCCTTTACAATTAATCATTACTTTAATTGTAGTTTTTCTCCAGCTTTAATTCTGGGATGACATTGATGTCCTTTTTCTTTATTTTAGGTGTAGTTGGTTACCATCAGTGGGCAAGTTGTGGCACATTTGATGTTCTGTAGTTGTTGACAAATTATTTTTGGATTTTCAAGTTTTGCAGAGCACTTATACCACTATTAATGATAATATATATTTATTAGTTGCTTTGTCACCTAAAATTTACTATAGAAATAAAATCCTTTAAAAATTTTTATTAATAATATGATAGCAGTCTGTAAGACTGAAATATTTTATTCCCAAACTTAAAGTATCTAATATTATTGTAACTTTTTTAAAAATTATGTATTTTAACATGGTATAAGGAGTTTCATTTGTTATTGTATCCCCCTGATTTTGCCTTTTAAATTTTTTTATAGGAAATCTTTTGCTCATTTTGTTTACATAAAATTTTGCCTCATACATATATATTGGCTTGCAAAATTGGTTCTGTTTTAGGTGAGGAATTATGTATTTTTGTACATCTCCAATCCTAGGAAACCAGGTTATAGAATGGCAAAACTATCGCATAATTATGTTAAGAATATGCAATCTAGCCGTTTCTGTTTATTTTTCTAATTTACATGCAAAATATCCCTAAAATGATTTAACATTTATTGTTATTTCTAGTTAGAAGAAACCTTTTATTAAGAGTTTGTGGAAAATTTTGACTTCTCCTTTTCTTTTATTCTTATATTCCTTTTTTTATACAATTCACTGTGTAAATTTTAGTTTGATCAGTGATTATTATCTACAATGTATGTTGGCACTGTGGAGCATAAGATGGAGAATAAGGAGAAATCTCAGTTCTCAAGAAGTGTGTAATCTGATTGAGCAGGCAGCACTGACAGCAATGAAACATTTAGTGAATGATTTAGGTAGAAGCAGAGTCTTACAGCCAACAAGTGCAGTGGGGTTAAAAGGAACAGGGTGATCGAGATTCTAGGCAGAAGGGAGTTTGTCTGAATGAGTTCAGATCTATGTTTTCACATAGGAGCCACAAAGTTATCTGAAGGGGGAGGATATTTTATAGGGATATAGTGCTGGATATTTGTTTTGGATTGAATTCTGCTTTGTGTGCTCTGATTCTTTTTCTGCCTTTCTTGGCTTGATCCCTCTCCTTAGTCCTGGCTACTTAGTGTGTCAAGTGTTATGTTAGTTCTTTGAAATTGTATGGGTTTGTCTGCTTTCTGTGATATAATTGCTTAGTTCTCTAGGAAGGAATGGCATTTGACCTTTTATATATGTATACAGATTGTACTATTTTTACAGATTCATCACATTTGTGAAATGTATACTTGTGAGTTGTTTATAAATGAAATCATGTTTTCCCTTTTGACATTCTTAATGACTTTGGATATTTGTTTCCCTGTCATTTTGAGTGTGTGTATGTGTGTGTGTGTGTGTGTGTGTGTGTGTGTGTGTGTATGTTCTTTACAGGTGAAAAAAACTGGGCATAGAGAAACTAAGTAAGTTGCCCAAGGTTAATGGCAGAGTTGCAGCTAAAACCTAATTGTCTTTACCTTTAGATCTGTCAATTAGATAGTATCCGGAGAACCTCAGCATTGAGTTATATGCCATTGGCGTTTACACATTTAAGATGAAAGTGCTCATTCATTGCAGTCTGTTTGAATTTTTGGCTTGGCTGCATATCTGATGTTTTTCAATCTTAGCAATTTTTGTAATCTTTAATTTTTTTTTTGATTTGTACCAACTACATGCATTTGCTAGTGGTGCGATGGAAATCCTATGGAGGCGACATTGCCATATCCTCACTTGGGCCTGATTCCCCCACTCAGTTTGCAGCATCTTAAGCTGGTATTTCAAATGCCTGTGACCTTTTAGGGAGGGAGGTTGCCAGGAATTTCTGATCTCTTTTTCCATTTTATGTCTCACTGTCATTTCACATTTCCATGGCATGCAGGGAGGTTGCCTGTGGATACGCTAGTTGAGAACCTTCCTCAAGTGGTGTGGGGTTAACCCAAGTCTGTTCCGCAGTGCCGTTGTCCAGGGTGCTGCACAGATTAGTGTGTTGTAGATAAACCCCCACGGGAATACAGTTCCCAGGAATACTGTTAGGATGCTGGATTTCCCACTGAACTCGGAGTGTATGATTGCATGCTAAGTTGGTGATGGCTGTATCTTTGACCTCTTTTTGTTAGTGTACTTTGTAAGTTGAGTTTGGTACAGAAGAGGCATTTTCTTTTCCATGCACTTTTAATAATGCAGGTTTGATTTTTATATGACTTTACCTTCTCTTTTAAATTTATTGGAATTTTAAACAGTTAACTATTCTCTGGAGTTTCAGATTTATTGCTCTAATATTTTCTTTTAGCTTGAATCTACTAAGAGAAGATAATTTTATAAATGTAAACTATAAAGTCTAAAAGATATGTAAGCTAGGCTCTTTTTTTTAATAAATGAAAACTGTGCCCTGCAATAAAATAATCTACAGTATCTCTATTTGGAAAATAATGTCCTCTAATTGACCATATAATTTTTGTGTATTTAGTTAGTGATGATTCATTAAGAATTTTTAAGTATTATTTTAATGACTGTAAAATGGTTTTAAATACTAGTTTCTTCTTGTGTACTTAAATGTATTTGAGATTAATTCAAATAAAAAAATCAAATGATGAAATTGTTGTATGTCTGTAATAATGTCTTGATTAATTAGTGTGGCAGAGAGTGGGTGTTTGAATTCCTGAAATTTCCTAACTGAAGGTTTATCCAATTATGCAGTGAAATTGCGTAGAATAAGGATGCTGACATTAGGGGTAGAGATTTGTCTGTCAAGATCTTTTTAGTTGTGTAAATCCATAGACGCCCCATTCTGTATCATTATAAAGAAAGCATTTTATCAAATACAGAGCTTTAGGTTCATAATCAGGTCATTAATTGAAATATCAGTACACTTTGAAGGAAGCCTCATAGAATTACAGAGCTAAACTTATGAACCTTTTCTGGAGCCAATATTTCTTAGCCAAGCAGTGAGATTATCAGCAGAAGGAAGGATGTCTGCTGCTCAGGGTTCTGATGCTTATTGTGACTTGAAAGTCATTGAGATGTTGTTCCCTGGTTGTCTGTGGTGAAACAGATTTTAGAATGTTGTTAAATGATGAAAATGTGTACATATGTCATATGTATGTATGATGTATATTAGGTAGTCACTTTTTTTCCTTTTTTTAAACATCTAAGTTCTCTCATTTCATAGTTGTCACAGAAGGAATTGAAAATAAAATCTGAATCTTCAAACTGGCTAGTTTTTTTCTCGGTAGATGAGTAGTTTTTAGTGTTTGGCTATTTCTTAATTTTCCATGAACTTTCCTGTTTTCTATCAGTTTGTCTGCTTAGTCAGAATGGTTCCCAGGAGATTTGTGACTGTGATTATTTATTTCCATGCAGATAGAATTATAACAGCTACAAGTACTATAATGGTGATATTTTTTTCTTAAAGGAGGAATTCCGAGAACTTCGAGAACAGCCTACTGACCCTCTAGCAGAACAAGAACTAATTAATAGTATTGAACAAGTATATTTTTCTACGGACTCATTTGATATTGTTAAATATGAGCTGGAGGTAAAAAAAAATTTCATTAAAACCTATCTAAAGCCTATTTTGTTCAGTGATTGAATTTGTAAGTGAGATTTGAATGCTTTTTTAGGGGTGTTATATTATTTTGATACCAGGACTGGTCTATGATGACCATATTGTGATTCAATAGTTTAACTGTCAGCATTATTTAAAGATGAAATTATTTTTAAAAATGTAAAATTAAGTGCAACTGTAGAGTATTGGTTCAGGAAACATTTCTGTATTTTTGGTTTTTAACCATTAGCATACAATATGTTAGTATACTCCCTCTATCTTATTTTATATTGGCTAAATAGGTTTAGAAAAGCTCTGAGACTTTTGATTATGAATGTATATTTACATAGTTGTTTAGTCATGATAAATATGTCTATGCCATAATATTTATAACATTGGCATTTTAAATTTATAGGAACTTCAAAAAAAGTAAGAATAGTAAAATTTGGTTTTAGATGAAACCAAATACTGTATGCATACATATTTTATATGCAGTACATACAAAGTCAGTCAGTGTCCAGCTTATTCTGAAGTTTCATCAATTAATTTACCGAGACTTGGAGTCTAACTTGGAGTTTCCCATCTACACAATGGTATGCATTTTTGTTAGTTTCCCATTGTATCCTCTGAAAGCCAGTGTATAATCTAGAATGTACTCCAACAACTGCTACTATCACACTGTAGTGCTTAGTTACCATTCATAGTAATTCAGAGGGGAAATATGTTTTGGGTTCTGTCATAGACAAGTACGGATGTACCTGAGGCTGGTAGAGTGGAGGATTAGGGTTAGGGACTTTCTCACATTCTCTTGTTAAGGTTATGGAAGCAGTGTTTCCCAGCCCAGGGGCCATGGAGTTTCCTTGGTTGGAGGCAGCAGCAGTGGAGATAGTAGGGCTGGATGAGGGATGGAACTTGAGCACGAGAAGGTTGGGTAACAAAAATGTGTAGGCTTTTGTGTCTGGAGTCTAGTGGGGGGAAGTGGGGAGGACGGGAGGAATGGACAGAAATGGGATGTGACACTGTTTTGTAAGCACAGATTGTAGCTCATAAGTCAGAGGTGTGCAGGTAAGTGAAACCAAATTAAACAGTCTTGTTTTTACTCTTCATTTATCGATTTTTTTAGAAGCTTCCTCCTGTTCTCAATCTGCAAGAATTAGAGGAGTACAGAGACAAATTAACACAACAGCAAGCTGCAGTAAGTAAAAAATACATTTCTTTCTGGCACAACTGTAAATGAAACATGGCAGAGAGGTATAATCTTTGCAGATTTTTATGGTTTAATTAATATATTAGCATATTAGGCAAATATTATTATTTAACATGACTTTGACTCAAATGATACATTTATATTAAAATTTAATACCTATTCAGTTTCTCTCATATTACCTTGAGAGATTTGCTTCCCTACCGTAGTTTTGTGATAAGAGTTTTCTTATCTCAGAAAAAAGGCCCCCCACTCCTAGTTGAAATAGGTCCAAAGAGAATACAGAGCTAAGATTCAGAAAGTCTGAATTTTGTGACGTTTACGCGCACAATTTTTAATTGTGTGACATTGGGCAAGTTGGTTAGCTTTGCTAAATCTCTTTTATTTGTGAAGTGATGGGTTAAGTCTGCATTTTCTGTAATGCTGTAAAATTCTGTGATTCTTTATTTTCCTCATGTTTGGCTGAACTCCTTTTGTAAAACTCAAGACTATACTGTAGAAGATTAAATGATGGTAGTTTGTTATCTTGTTAATTTTTTTTAATACTAAAGAAGCAATAATAATAAATTTATCTATTTGAATTTAAGATATGTTTTTTAATAATGTATCTGACAAATAAAGGAAGATATACTTCTCTTTCTTTTGTATTACACCCAGAGGTCTCAGTATGTGCTGGGATCTCCCTGGGAGTAGCAGCAGTGGTGTGGGGAAGGGACTCGAGCCCTAGAGGGTTGTGTAGTAAAAATATGTTGTGCTTTTGGAGAGATTTCAGTGAATGGTGGCATTTTTTGCCTTCTCTTGGTTTCAGCATGTTTAAATATGTGCTCCTCCATCTGTGTACTTTATGTGGTAGTATTCTTTTGGAAGTGAGCCCCATCACAAGGGCCATGTAGCATAGTGACCTTTGGAATTTGGTCATCCTGGTCTTGAATCCTGGCCTTGCAACTTACTAACTGTGGGATCATGGGTGAGTTACTACTCTGTTTAAGATTACTCCTCTGGAAAATGAGGAAGCATGTAACCCATTTTGATAGATTGTTCTGAGTACTAATTGAGATAATGTAGGAAAAGCACTTAGTACACTGCCTGGCACAGTGCAGACTAACAGTAACTATGTTGTCTATTTTTTTAAAAAACTCAATTTGGTAAAATTAGGTGGGTTTCTGTCTGTGTACATCTGTACAAATTCATAACTATACAAATCTATACATATCTGTACAAATTCAAAGCAGATTAAGACAACATGAAAGGATTAAAGCAATAGTTGAACGTGCATGTAATGTTTTGTTTTCAGTTGGCCTGGGGAAAGGGGAGCCAATTGTGTTTCTTGAGCAAACATTCACTAAACACCTTCAGTGTGCCAGACTTCATGCTAGATGTGGTCCCTATGTAGTGTAGTCTAGCAGGGGCCCCTGAAATTGTGAAATATGAGCCTTGTGTTCAAAATCATTATAATTCTAACTAGCATACTTTAGCATTATTCATGGTATTGAACAAGAAAACCTTAGATATCTTAATTGCACTCCAAAAAACACTTGTTTTCAATATTTCGGAAGTAGAGGACCAAATTACTGTTTGTCTTCTTACGTGGTACAAAGGATCTAAAGGGTACAAGGACGTTCTCTGTTTCCCAGATGTTGTCTCCATAAATTCACTTGATTAAACATTTCTTTATCTTAACAGATTCATCTTTTTAAATCAAATCCTGTACCCTTAAAAGCGGTTAAACTTTTGTGCAAATTAGTTAAATCAGATAGTCATATTAATATTATTAATGGTAATAATGACCATTCATTGAGTTTCTATTAAGGACCAAGTACTGTGCTATGTGCTCTACCTCTTTTACTAATTTCATAGCCAGAGAATTGTGTGTGGCCATAGCATGCCAATATCTGCTGTAGAAGTTATTGGGAAGACCTATGGAATATTTTTGCAAAAATTTTATAAGTAAAATGTAGTAGGAAGCATGAGACTTTTTCTTTTATTTCCTTTGTTTACTTGCATGTTCTTATAGGTCTCTAAAAAAGTAGCAGATTTAATCCTTGAAAAACAGCCTGCTTATGTAAAGGTAGGATAATATTTGTTATTTTTTAATAGTAAAATATTAAAAATGTTTGAGTGACTTACACTTGAAATAATTCATTCTTTTGTTTATAGTTTTATAGCATCATATTGACTCTGTTTGTGTGTGTGTGTATGTGTGTGTTTCTCTCACATTTCAGGGAATTTACCAAACTGAAGAAGTGAAAGTTTTTATGTCTGATTCTAGAGTAATCTACTTGGTTTTCCAAACTTTAGAAGGGCCAGTGAAAATTGCTTCTATGTACTTGATAACTTGTAGATCATCAATAATGATCGCTCAATGGTGATGTAACAATCTGCCTTTAAAATGTGATAAAATTGATACTGTCTGGCTAAATCTGCCTTTTCATTAGAAAATCAGAGACTTGAAAATCCATTGAAATATCTGTTCAAATGAAGACATTCATTGTCAAAGCTTCTTAGCTGACAAATCATGTTTATTATATCCTTGATTACCTTGTGAAGTTCTGTTGGGTAGAAACATTTAAACGGGTATATTATTAGTGTTTGTTTATATCTGTCTAAAACAAGTTGGGTCTAGATTTCCTTACAAGCAATACTGACTAAATATTTTGTCACCTGTCATTGTGAAAATCAATTGAAAGTAGTTATTTAAAATAATTTTGGGAAAAATATACCAACAGTATTTAAGTTCAGGTATTTTTGTTGCTACTTTGTTTTCCAAGCAGGCTTTTTTTGAAACTCACTAAAGATTTTGTTTAGAGTACCATATGAATAAGAAAGAAAAATTAAATGCCTCAGGCAGTAACCTACACTTAATCTTTCTATAGGAACTTGAAAGAGTTACCTCATTGCAGACAGGTCTTCAGTTAGCTGCTGTTATCTGCACAAATGGGAGGAGGTATTGCATTTGATGATATTTTATCTTTAAGCTGGAAAACATTTCAAGAAAAGCTGTGAAACTATCGTTGATAATTGATTTTTTATTATGACTCTGGTTTCTAGAATACCATTCATTAACTGAACATATATTATGATCTAAAAAGTACACTAAGAAGGTATATGGGAAATGTCTGTAGATCTGGTTGTGGCTTAAAAAATTACTGTTTTTGTATTGCTTACATCAGTGCTTTTCAAACTATCTCTGGTGAAGGACCAGTTTTTTTTTTTTTTAAACTTCTAACTTATTACAGACTATCATTTTTGTAAAATGCAATAAAAACAAATTACTGGGAAAATGAAATAAAAAAAAAAACCAACCAAACACATACAAAGTACAATTCCAATTTTTTATTATTAGATTCATCAAGCATAAAATTATTCTGTCAACTTTTGCTCTAAGTGTTTTTAAATGGTATTTTCAATTTCTGTACTTTTCTTGTGGTGGACCAGTAACAGTTTGAAGATTGGCACTAGTCCACCCACCATGCTTTGAGTAATGCTGGTATAGATTGAGCTGTTGAATACATTTGTCGAATAGTAGTCACAGTTCCTGACTATAAGAGTAATCCAGGATACTAGCTCTTTAGTTGTCTAATTGTTTGTGTGAACTGTATTCTTATTATACTAGAAAAATTTAACTATTTATTCTTCACTTTTGCAGACACTTGAATATTGCAAAGGAAGGTTTTACTCAAGCTAGTTTAGGCCTCCTTGCAAATCAAAGGAAACGTCAGTTGCTGATTGGACTTCTGAAATCTCTGAGAACTATAAAAACATTGGTATACACAGGTTACTTTTTAAAAATTGAAACTTAATTTTATGGTTGAAACAGATTTTACCTTTGATTTTTGTTTTTTCAGCAAAGAACAGATGTGCGCTTAAGTGAAATGCTGGAGGTAAGTTAACAAGGCTTGAAAATTTGGTGATCCTAATAATATTAAATAGAAAAATTATAGTGAAAAAATTCAGATGTGCATTTTCCTCAAATAGGCATATGGTGTAAAGAGTATTTTTAGATGTGTAAAGGTACTTGCTCTAGAGCATTTTTCTATTGACATAATATACTTCATTTTCTAGAAAAACTTATTTAGGGAAATGTTTACTTTGTAGCAATGTGAGAATATTAACTTTCAGTATCTTTTGATTGTATTTGCACTCAAATAGCAATAAAATTAACTTTTGCATCTAACATATAGTAGTGATTTAGGAATATGTCATGTTAGTTATGTTTGTTATCTCATAGATTAATTCATTTTCTGAGTGAGCTATCTGTTTTCTTTTTGATGCTTCTTAGCGTTCTCTATATACTTCTGTTACACAGTTCACCAAAGCCTAATGTAATATGTGTGTTTCCCCATAGTACTCGAACTTCTTTGGGTAGGTACTTTGTCATCATCTCAGCATCCCCAGTGTTTTGAATTGCATTTGTTGAATTTAGATATGAGGTTAAGGAAAAATTTTTTATGGTTTTCTTTATAATCTCTGTATTACTTCCAAACTATTACCACTAAACTAGGGTTTGAGAAATCCATATGAAAAATTCATTTGGCATTAAGTTACTGTTTAGGTGATAAAAATATTCCGAGGCTATTAATGAATATTCCACTTTTTTCCAAATTTATTTATTTAAAAATATTTTTTGATTTCTTGGTGGTAGAACTGTTGAATGTCGATTACAAGTAGAATGCATATTATTTTGGAACATTTTATATAAACATTACTGAAAGAAGATATATTTACAGTTAAAGAACACCTTCCCTGTGAAGCAGCTTATAATTCTGTATGGGCTTTATCCACATGTCATGGTCTCGGAGGGCTGTTACTGTGTATTTGAGGGAACAGGATATTTTTTCTATGCATATATTTTAGGCCTGGAGCTAGTTTCCTCTTTATATTTTATTATTTATCTATCATTGGTATTCCAACCCTTATTTAAGAGGAATTAAAATTTTCTGGTTCTGTAACTTTTGGATAGAGTATGAACAGGGATTTGTGTTTTTCAGTGGCTTTAAGAAAAATGTTTCCAGTCTAGTGACTTCTGTCGTTGTCATCTTAAGGAGGAAGACTATCCAGGAGCTATTCAGTTGTGCCTGGAATGTCAGAAAGCTGCCAGCACTTTTAAACATTACAGTTGTATAAGGTGAGGTAATATAAAATTTTTAAAGCTGCTTCTATTGTCAGTTTTTATGTAGGAGTTGTGTAACATACAATGTTAATAAACATTGAAAATTAATATTAAGTGCTATGTCCTAGTTTAGCATTCTTGTTCGTAAATAGGCAGTACAATAAAATCATAAATAGTAATTCTTTTTTTTTTTTTTGTGGGGAAGACCAGCCCTGAGCTAACATCCGTCGCCAATCCTCCCCTTTTTGCTGAGGAAGACTGGCCCTGGGCTAACATCCGTGCCCATCTTCCTCCACTTTATATGGGACGCCGCCACAGCGTGGCTGACAGGCAGTGCGTCGGCGGGCGCCCGGGATCCGAACCCGGGAACCCCGGGCTGCCAAGCGCGAACTAAACCGCTGCGCCACCGGGCGGCCCCATAAATAGTAATTCTTAATGTGTGAAAGATTAGATACTTTTTAATCCTGCCCCTTTTTGTCACCTCATTGAAACTCTTTTTTTCATATTCTTTCCAATCTGATTGATTTCATTTTTATAGAGTAGTAGTGAAGAATAAATTCATCTATTCACATCTCCATTGCATCTCTTGAGAATTCTTCCTCCTTAACTTTGCCCAGCTTATAAATATTGAGAATGTTATTGCAGTGTGTTTTCAGATCCAGAGGATTCAAGTGTTTGGCTCATCATAAGAATTCTTTTGGAAAATTTAAGTGTGACTTCACTTTATATAATAGTCACCTTTGTAGTATTTAAGTGATTATGTATTTAATGTGTTACATCTTTTGTTTAATTATTTAGAAAATGTACAATGTAAAAATGGCTGCTACGTTCTTTGCTATTAGTTCTAACTTTATTCATCCATTTATGGCCTGCTTAAAATGAAAGTTTTGCATTACTAGTGACTACTTTGGGGAGGCTCTAATCCCCAGGGGTAATTTCCATCGTTCTTCTAAAACCATCACAAATAAACATACAATCTAAGTAAAACAGTGTGCTTGCCAAGCAAAACTAGTTTTGAATTAAATTCATACTTATTCTAGAATATAGCCCCTTAGTTTCTCCTGTATGGAAATTCTGGCAGTCAGTGAGCATGATGCACTGATGTTGTAGATGTTGATTGCTAGTGTCTGAAAAATAAAAGGATTATGAGAGCAAAACTTTAAAGTTTTTCTTTTAAGATACTCTTATATCATGGATCTCTGCTGGGTATAGAATAAGGGCTAGACATTTCCCCCCTAGAGATGCTATTTAAATATTTACAGTATTTTTTTTCTTTAGGATCATTCTTACTGAAACAACACACTTTTTATTTGATTAGGAAATACATAGTTGGATAGTACCAGTGATATTTTGGTTTTATCCATTTTGACAGTGATTAACTGTCACTATTAAAAACTTCATTATGTCGTTTATACTTTTTAGATTGAATTAATAGAGAAATAGCTCTAGTATGTTGACTCTATTTGCAAATTTCTAACAAGGCCTTTTGGGTCCTGAAAAAATATAACACCCATTTAGTTCATTTTGTGGTGATAAGCTTTTCTCACTCTAACAGATTTATTTATGATTGGCTAAAAATAATTCAGGCAGTTATATATTTACTGAGTGTTCATTATATTCCAGGTGCTTTGCTTTGGAATTGGCTGTATCATGATGAACCATACATAATGTAATCAATATAATCCTGGTTTTCTAGAGTATGTAATCTGTCAAGAAGGACTTGGATTGAAGTAGGCACAAGTGGGATGGGCCTTAGAAGGAAGTTGAGCATATAGTGGAAGTGTTGGGATCTAAAGCTCCTTAGTGGTCAAGACTAAGGAGGACCTGAGGAGGAGCAGGAAGAGTTAGCAGGGCCCAGATACGAGGGGTTGTAGATATGGGATTACGGGTATCATGATGAAGTCTTTTTGCAGAGATGTGAAGCAAAATGAGGACTGAAAATATCTATCTGTTGGACTTATAGTGACAAAGAAATCAGAGTTGACCTTGTTGGGGACAGATTTGGTTGAAGTATAAGTGTAGGATGAGGATATTTCATAAAGAGGAGAGATGTGGAATTGAGAGGGAGAAACGAATATTTGAAAATTGATGGGAAAGATTGAGAGGTTGAAAATGAAATAGAGAACGTAATAATACATTAAGACTTTGCAGGGATTATAGCAGAGACTGACTTTGAAAAGATCACTATCTATTAATAATAGGAAAGAATGGGTGTGGAATTTGGTGGCAGGATATTGAGGGAGCAGGTGACATGTGTTGACACTTTATACACTTTTTTTTGACACTTTTTTCTATTAATTAAAAATGTTTATTTATCTATTTTACTTGACAAGAATTAATTATAAAAAATGTTCTTGAAAGAAATTCTCATTTGGGCTTCTTAAAGTTATGAAGTGGCTTCTAAGTACTTTTTCATTAATATATGTAGTGATTTGTGGAGGAGGTGTAACTACAGGTATCTGACCTGGTGAAAAGTATTGAAATTGAAAAATATGTAATGATGATTTAAATTAATAATTGTTTTATTTTAGATAATACAGTATATAAGAAATATGCTGTGTTTACATATGTGAGTCATGCATGTACTAATAAGAAAGGCTTGTCTTATTCTCTGAGAATAGGTAAAAATATGTGCACGAATACATTAAAATGCCCCAAGAAATTCATTGTATTGGGATTTTACCTTAGATTTCCTGGGAAAACTGTTAGAGTTGTGTTTTTAACTTGGTGATTTAGTGACAATGTCAGAGTGACTCAGAGAGCAGAGCTATTAGTTGGAATTGTTTGGTGGTGATGACAGCCCCTCCCAATTCTTCTCCCTTCATCCCTGCACTCTTTCCTTTGCTAGCCACCATTCACCCTGCCTAACCCTAAAGGGTCCCCTTTTCCCTTCACCTCTTATTTTACTCTTTTGCTCCTAGTTAGGAGACCATGAGAAGTTAATGTGATATGGGCCGTAGCAGTAGAGTTAGTTGATATGTGGGACAGGTTGAGTTCACGAAAATGATAGGAATTTTATTTTAACTTCCTTTTATTTTTGTCTTTATTAATTAGATGCACCTTTTTTATTTTGTGTATTTATTTTTCTTTCCTTTGCTCTTTTTCCTCTGGTCTTCTAAACACAATATTGTGCCTGTTCTTGAGCTCTCTAGTTGGGCCTGTTCAAACATGATTCATTAACACTTTAAAAAATTCATTTAACTTACCTGGAATTGTGGAATTTAGCCAAAGGCAAGATTTAATTTTTGCTTTGACCTGAGTGAATCAGAGTGAAAAATGATTTGACACTCTGGTAATCATAGGAATAGTAATTAATTTCCAAGTGAATTTACACTCTCATTTTCTTTAACATTTAAATTCATTTTTATTCCTATTGATGACTAGAGAATCATGAAATATATTCCCTTTAGAAATGTCCTTTAAGAGAACCACTTCATGATTCAGAGCATTTCTGGATTCTGGTGTGAATTTTTTTTTTTCACACTGCAGGCTAGTTCATATGTATAATGTACCTGCTCATCTACTTGGCTAATTTTTCCTTGGTAGGTTGTATGTTCCTCTTTTCTTTACTAGTCACATTGCTCACTTATTGGAAATAAAGTTTATTTATTTAGAGGGCAGAGACTCTGTGGTCTTAGGAGTAGATCACATGGAACAACTGAGGGCTGATTCTTATGATTCTGGAAGTAGGTAAAACAGAATTTGCATATTTGTTTCTGCATAAGGAGGCACTGACTGTATACCTAGTGAATCTCAGGTTATATGACTATGTAGTTTAATACATGAAGTACCAAGTAATATGATGCACCCAGTTGATTGTATAGGGAAGGAAGACAATTCCCCTACCCTCGAGGTCCTTCTAGCTGCTTTAAAAATTAAATTGACATGAGACAGAATAATAGGAGAAAATCAAACAAGTTTTATAACATGTATACATGGGAGAAACCCAGGAAAACTGAGGAACTCGCCAGAATGGCCAAAGCTGCCACCCTAAATACCATCTTCAGCTAAAGACAAAGGAGGATGTTGGGGGTAGCAGTTTGGGACTTCAGAGGGGAGGAAGGCAATTTACATGGAGATGGGAGTGTAAATGTTTGTTCCACAAGTATTCGCTGGGCCTTCTATAGACAATGTGACCCGAAAGACCCATAGTACATTACGTTACAGTTATCTTATGGTATTAGCCCCTTCCTGGAACAGGCCTTCTATCTTAAATTCTTTTAGGCAGTTAGAGAGAAGGTCAAAGTTTCTTTCAGAGTCTTTTGTTCTTAAAAATAATCAAGCCAAAGAGAGACATTTTGAGGTGGCCAGTTCTGATCCCCCACAACTGAAAAATGAAAGAAAACAGTTACCTCTTCAGTACCTTGGGTCTTCCTTGAGATGTGTTATTTTTCAGCATCTTTAATCAAAGATACTGTTAACACCAGTTTTATTCACTTTTATAATTGACAGGGAACGTTTTTACATTATTTGACGTTTTTTGAGTTGATTGACAGAGAGTCATATAGTTGGGATTTACTGGGAATAAGAATCAGAGTGTGTTTATGTTAAAGTATGTTTGAATGAAGCATTTAATTTCTTTGTCACTTGAAATTTATCTAAATTAGTTTCAAGAAAAGTAATTTTTAAAAATCAATACTGCGCTATTATTTTTTATTACATTTGAAAGGAACTACTTGAGTGAACCTGAGAGCATTCTGCATTATGCATGTTACTACACAAAATTGGGGTTCTCTCCTTGATGTGCATAAAACATCAGCCTTTGGGAAAAGAGATCAGCTTTATTCTGCGAGATGGATCTTCAGGGAGAACAGGCTGTGTGTGCCCTCAGATATGTCTCCCCAATTCAGGATGTGGGGCAAAATTTAAGAGGTTAGGGAGAATAGGCTGGCACGTGGAAACACTGGTGGAACAGTTTTTGATTCGTGGGCTTCAAGCATTTATGATAAGGTTTTAAACATTTATGATAGGGTTCTAAACATTTATGATGGGGTTGTAAACATTTTTGATGAGGTGGGGAAGGAATTTTAACACTGGTTCTTCCTGAAAAAGGGACCCGTTGCTTCTGATAAGAGTCTGACTTTCAAGTTCTGGTCCTGTCCCAGTCCTTGGGTTCCGTGGGAAGGAGGATATTTGGTTCTGAGGTCATTTCAGGTCATGATTTCTTCTTTTGCGCATGTCCTGGCTACATGACTTTGCAGACTTTCTGAAAGGCAATTCTTAATCACTCTGCTGATAAGAGATGGGGTCAGTTGAACTGGTCCTGGAGGGCCCATGGTTACTTGCACTGACGAGTTTGCATACCATCAGAACTAGTTTGTGGAGTACTGTACTTTAACATAGACAGATGTATTTAATTTCTCATAACCTTTAAAATATTATTTTTTTCTCAGAATATGATTTTGACAGTTGAATGAAAATTGTAGGTTGCAGAACTTCTTTAAATCATGGAATAATGAACACAGTTTTTAGGTACAAATACAGCAGTACTAGGGACTATTGTTGCCCTATTGCCATTGATTCCTCTCTAGCAAGATGTGCCTGCTCTCTCTTTCTTTAGGCTCAGGCAAGGGGATGGAACCCAGGAATCCTGCCTGGAGTAGTGTTTGAACAGTGAGTGTTTCTACCAATCACTAGGCCTGCTTAGCTAGACCCATGCACATGCGTAGATCTATAGTCCTCGTTGCTGGGTTGGCTTGGACCAAAGTTAATGATACCATGGTATTTGGACACCAACTACATTCCTTATCTTATCTTGTTTTTCTTTGCCTCCCTACTCCATGCAGCACCATTTAAAAATAATGTAAAGTAAAATCTACATATGGCAAAAATATAATATTTTTAAAAAAAGGTCTTAAACAAAAGGTGAAGGCTTTTCTTTCTGCCCCACCTACTGTTCCCTGTCCTACTCTCTGGAGTAGACCACTTTTACAGCTTTAAAATTTTTTTCCTAGTATATTTCATTGTAATTTAAAATACTATGTTAAAATATCTTTTTCCTGATTTATCACGGTAGGTTGATGCTTTGACTGTTTACTCCCATAATAAAATATCAGTAAGAGGAAGGAATTTGGCGTACTTCCTTTTATTTCTTTTTCCTTCTCTGTCTTCCATGTTTTATTAGTGAAACTGTTATTTTTCACTTGGTCAAGTTTCTAACATTTATATTCTTTTATATAATTAAATTTTCTATGCTTTTTCAATAGGTTACTCTTAAACAAATTACCTAATGGAAATCATATTTACTGTATTATGATTATCTAAATTTTATTATTAGTAGAACTGAGTAGAGTCGATATTGGCTTAACACGAGGTTGATATAAGGGAAGCCATATTGTAGAAAAGAAACCATATTGTAACTTTGCCTAGCTAACCCAGCTGAATATGCACCCTCCAGGAGATCTACCTGCTCTGTAGATTTTATGACCCTGCTTGTATATGTACTTCCCAGCTGTTGTAAGACAATAACTTTGTTCTTTTGAGTTCCTTAGGAATGTGATAACCCCCAGACAGAGAGTCTATGTTGATAGCCATCAGCAGTGACAACTGCAAGATCTGGTGTGGCAGATTCCAGTCTGTAACACCAGAGGGTCAACATTCTTAACCCCCTCCTCTATAACCCACTGGACTATATAACTGTTTCAAGGTTCTGTGCCCCCTTAAGATGGTTCTTTAGGACACTAGTCCCTCTATCTTCCAATTTGCTAGCTTATTGCTCAATAAATGCCCTTTCTCTGCCATCATCCTGCCTCTTGACAATTGGCTTTTGTCTTGCAGCAAGCAGATCATGCCCTTTTTGTGCTAACAGAGTGACTGGACTTATAAAAAAAGGAAAAGTAATCCTTTGTCTCTAAATGAAAATAAAAATCTCTCAGTGTTTTTTCTATTTCTGTTGAACATTCTTCACTTTTTTTTAGGTCCAACTCAGTTATCATTTCTTTATAATATTCCTTTTTTGTATATTCCTTTGTCTTATTTTGTTAGTTACCTCTTTGAGAATTTTTTCTTTAAAGCTTCAGTGCATGGTTGTGTATCCTAGTTGTTAGTTTAGTTTTCTATGTGAGCTGCCACCACAGTCTGGCAACTGACAGATGGGTGGTGTGGTTTCACGACCAGGAAACGAACCTGGGCTGCGGCAGTGAGAGCACTGAATCTTAACCACTTGACCACCAGGGCTGGCTTGAGAAGTTTTTTTTGATATGGGACACATGGGAGGTAAATTTTCAGATTTTGAAATGATCTTCATTTAGTTCATACACATGATTGAAAGAAAAAATATTTTTTCTTAGAAAGTGGGAGGCATTGCTCAGTGGTCATCTAGCCTCCTGTTTTGTAGGACAGTCAGGTGCTATTCTCGTTCTCATTCCACCATAAATGGTGTATTTCTTTTAGAGATTTTTAAGATTTTTCTCTTTTACTTTATGTTCTAAAATTTCACCAGTCGTTTAGAAAAGTCATCTATGTCAAACTCTTTACTCCTAGATGACAAGACAAGAATGAAGTATTATTTAATGCTTATCTGCATGAGATGCTATGTTACCTGTTATATCAAGAGCTTTTGAAATTTATTTGTTCTCCAGGAGTTTATAACAACAGGGAGAACTGTGGGATAATATGGCAGTTTAGAGCACAGAGTACAGAGATGTTCATGCTGTGAATGGCTCACTTTTTATACCCCTGCAGGAATAGGAAGTATTGACATTTCTAGGATTGGGAGTAGTAGCTAGGCACCACTAGCTAAGGCAGCACTGACTGTACTGTAATTCTGAATTAGATTTTAATAAGGTTTTATCACTAAAGCTTTGTGTTTTAGCTTTTAAAAATGGAATCATCATGGTGATAGTGATGATGATTATGATGATAATTGAAATTTTTTGTCCTAGTATGTATTTAAACACTATACTAATCATTTTCCTTACCTTTTCTTATTTAGTATTCACATAATATTCCTCAGAGGTGTTGTTATTGTTTTTATTTTATAGATGAGGAAATTGATGCTTTGTAAAATAAGTGACACAGCCGGGATTTAAACTTAGGTCTATTAGAACGCAGAGCTTGTTGCTCTTAACCACTACTACACTATGCTGTCTACTGGTGTAAGAGCTGTTATATACAGTGGAAGCTCATGGTTAGTAGGCTAATATTTATTATTCTGCTGCAGTAGCTGGGTTGTATACTTTACTAGAGTTAATTATATTTTTTTCCTAAACCTGTTGTTTCTGCCAGTTGTGTTTGTTACTATATTTATGTTGTTTAAGTAAATTAATGAAATGAAACAAGTTTTTGAAAGTAAGTTGAGTACATTTGAAAAACAAAACATATTGTTAAAAATAAATTTCCTTTTGAATTTGTAGATGAGACAACTCATAAAAATGGGGGGATATAAGGTAACTAAATGTGATTTGGCATTCGGATTGTTTCACATTTGTCTTTAAGTTCCTACTTCACCTTAGAAAAACTGAAACTTGAAATTATAGACAATTTATTTGTGATTTGGCTCAGATGAGACTAAGTAGTTAAACCTCCAATCAAATGAAAAGACGCTGGCTCTAAGTCAGAAATGAGTGAAGTACATTTATACAATGTAGTTAAAATATTCAATACACATGTAAACACACACACATATAAATATTCCTGTTTTAACATTGATCCATTGACCAACTAAAAGGTTTTCTACTGAACTGTAACACAGGGTCAGCAAACTTTGTCTTTAAAGGGCCAGAAAATAAATATTTTAAGCTTTGTGGGCCATAAGGTCTCAGTTGCAACTATTCAGCTCTGCTCTTGTGGCTCGAAAACAGCCATAGACAAAAGGTAAATAAATTCATGTGGCTATGTTCTAATAAAACTTTATTTAGAAACATAGACTGTTGGCTAGATTTGACTCCTGGGCCTGATCTCTGCTCTAGAATTACAATTCATAAAGTTTGGAGATGTTTTGAACATTTTTAGTATCCTTAGTGATGGACTCTGAGCTTTCCCTGTGGTCAACGATTGTGTTCTGGCTTTGGTCAGGGATTTCTGAACAGAGTGAGGACAGAGATCTGGATAGATCCAGAGCGATCTTAAGAGTTCTTTTACAGTCTGCTCATGGTTTGAAGGATTATTTGGACACCTCAGAGTACCTCAGGGTTGTTAGTTTAGCTTCAAAGTGTTTGAAAATCAGGTTTTCTCTGGGGTCTGTTGATAAACTCTCTGCCAGCTGTGAATAGACTGAAACCACTGGAATAGACCTCTGATCTAAACAGACTGGAATTTCCAGGGGCCATGGACATATAGTGTAAACTTGGAAGTATAAATTTTACTTAAGTTTATTATTCCAGAAGTTTTAGCACTCTACTGAATCATATACAAAGATGTGGTAACTGGGTAGCTGGTGTTCAGCATATAAGAGAATTTTGAAACTTTAGAGCTGGAAGCAACCCTTTAGATCTACCCCACTTTTTTATAGGAAACTGATGCCCGGAGAGATTAAGAGATTTGACTTAAATCACATGGCTCATTAATAACAGACCAAGGAAAGATAATTAAGATGCTGATTGCCTCTGTACTGCCTTGTCTTTCTATATGGTCAAATTTCTACAAAATTTTGACTTATGTGCAACTTTTCCAGGACTCATTTTGCAGAGGTGTATGTCTTAGATCAGCTATTTAAAAGAACACTATTAATTAGTTATTTATGCATATGTTATCTTTAATATTTTATGTAGTGATGGTAAAAATGCCACCCAAATTGTTTGATTCATTCCATTCAGCTTGCAAATAGCCTTTAATAACTTGTCGCTTTCTGTCTTAGAACCAGTAATTTTCTTGACCATAATATAGCTTTTATTTATCCAAATGTTTATGAATAGATCCTTTTAACATACTTTGATTAATTGACTGAAATGACTTGAATTCATATTTCTTAATGGTGGCTAAGGGTTTCTTTAAAGGCTGTACGGTTAATATGTCCACTCCTTAATCACATAAGTTTATATATGTATTTTTGATTAGTAGTAAATTGCTGTCAAACTGCAGTTGTAGATTCTGAAAGCATTTTTAATAAAACAAAGATGTTTGATGTAAAGATTTTATATTTAAAATCTTCCATATAGTATTTACATTACCATGTTTGCATTAACTCTTAATACATAGGATATAGAATCATTTTAACCATTAAATAATAGAAGCCATAAAAATGTCTAGATTTATGATTTTATAAGTAAACGCTCAAGTCCTGAAGCTGAAGAAATCATTACTCTCTCCTATGAATGAGTTTAGATATATTTCTTTTTCCTCCAAATCCAAAATATTCCCTGAAAGAATGTGTTTACCAGTTCTGACCTAGTTATTATTCCAGGTGTTCTTGCCTCTCCATATCTGTGTCTCTATCTTTAGGCTTCGGTGAGCTTCTGAGCCCCATATGATAGAGGAGTGGAAGGAGCTTACCTCTGCTTAGCTCTCTTTTCTTCTTGCAAAGGCACCTGTAGACCCAGAGTGTAGTGTGGTTCTTTTTTTCTAAAACATTCTCCTTTCTTTTTTTTCTACCTCCATAGTTTTATTTATTGAGGTAGAAAATAGGGGCTAAAGGAATGATGGTAAAAATTTACCATTTTCGTTTTAATTGCAAATTCGATTCAGCAGATATTTATTACCTGCTCTGAGTCAGGCAGTGAGTTCATTTAGCTCTGGGGAGTCACTGAGGAATAAGCCACAGTCTCTGCTTAGAGATGCAGTCACAGATATTCCTTACTATAACATAGGGTGCTATAAACAGACTGTTGTGAAACTTAAGGGAACAGCCAGTTAGCAGGGGAAGACTTCCTTGAAAAGATGACATTTGGATTGGGCCTGGAAAGATAGATGGACATTTGCAAGTGAGAAAAGGAGAAGGTATGTTCTAGTTATTGTGAACATTATTTGCAATAACAGAGGGTGTGACAGTCTGGGATTTGTTTGGGAAATTGCACATAGTCCGTGTGACTAAAATATAAGCAATGAAAAGTGAATGGTAAGTTAATTTTTCATGTCAGTTGTAAGAATCTTACATGCCATACCAATTTGGGGCTTTATCCTTGGTTTAGTGGGGAGCTGCCAAAGGTTTTAAAGCAGTGGATTAATGTGATTTTATTTCTACTTTACTTAGGAGCTGCAAACTCAGATTTCTTTAGGGACCAAGCAGGTAACATGTATGTGAAGTTGCCAGATGTGAGACAGCGGGAGGTGATCAGGCCCACAGGTCTGGTCAGACCTTGCCTAAAGCCTTTCACATATAAGCTATTTGAAAACACTGTCTGCCAAATCAAACAGAATATTGACCAAATCTAATCTGAAGTTAGATCCCTGCTCAGAGCTATCCCTGAAAGCTTTCTGGAGGATGTTGTACAATGTTTGGTGTAGAGTAGGTTGGTGGTTTTTGTAAATAAATGGATGGATGGATTAAAGGGTGGGGTGTGTGTGTTGTTAGCAGAGATTCATTAGGAGGCTATTAAGGTAATTCAAGCAAAAGATGATAATACTTGAGTTAGGACACAAAATGGAGAAGCATAGGTGGATATGAGAAATATGGACATGGTAGAATCATCAGAATCTGATTACTAGTTACATATGAAAAGAGGGAAGAGTTAAAGATGATTTTGAGATTTATAGCTTGGATTGAGAGGGTGGTGGTGATATGAAATAAAAAAAAAAAAGAGAGAGAACATGGGAGAAGGAACAACTCTGAGAGAAGATCCTGATTTGGGGGCGTGGGATGAGTTATGTAATTCTTTCTAAGTGCTAAGGCATTATCATGGCTATCCTTTTTGGGGTATTATTTTGGGGCCTTTAGCTCTCATTCTTAATTTCATTCATTTATTGTTTTTTGCACAGAAATTGTCCCAGAATCAATTTTGTGAGGGAAATCTCAGTCCTGCCTGCAACCTTCATCTGTGGCTATGGCTATTTTTCAGGCATAAATCCTGGTTAGAGACCTTAATTTTTCTAAGAAGGTATCAATCCTACACTATTGATTGTCAAAGGGTATAGTTTTGCTCACTCTCAGTTTTTACTAGAGAATATAATCTCCAATTCTCAACTTCAATCAAGGGTGTACTTATGATGAGTAGTGTTTGTACAAAATGGTCTAATTCCTCTAGATGTTTGGACATTTATCTTTGAGACCATCAAAAGCTGGGTACCTGTATTATTATTGGTTTTACTTTTCTGACAAATTGCTTTATATATATATCTATATATATATATCACATCACTCTGGTGTTATCTCCTCAGTTTGTATTAAAAGGGCTGTATAAGAAGTAAATGCAAGGAGTCCATGAATCCATGATTGAATATTATGTAAGGCTATTGCCAAGGGTGTTGGCCCCTTTATCAAGACTCTGGCAAAATTTTCTCTCAGAGCTTAATGCCAGCAAAAGTGATTTTTATCTCTTTGGTTTGTTTTTTGTTCTTTTTTCCCCTTGAGTTACTGGTATGTTTTGATGTTATGGACACTGAATTGTATTCTGTGGCCCACCCTATTTGCTTTGGCTGCTAGGACTTTGAGAATCAAATTTATAACAAAATAACAATTGTAAAAAACTTTGTATAACTTTGGTGTACTAAACTACATCTTTCACTTGTTCTTAATATTTTACTTTTGCCTTACTCTTTTTTGTTAAAATGTTTTCGCTATGATTGTATTTATTTTGATATCACAAAATGATTGTATTTATTTTTGATATCACAGATCTTTTTTAGTAACAGATATTATAATTCAAATAATATCAGTTCTTTTTTTTTTAACTGACTTAGCGAGAATTAAAGGGAACAAAATCAGATTTAATCACATATCCTAAGTGTATAACTCAATAAACTTTTACAAAGTGAATAAGTTGTGTACCTCCCAGAAATAGAAATAGAATATTTCTTGTACCCCAGAAACTTCTTTCATGCCCAGTCCCAGTCGTTATTCTCCCAAGATAACCACTGTTCTGGCTTCTGTCAGTAACGTTAGTTTTGCCTGTTTTGAATTTTATATAAATGGAATCATACAGTATGTACTTTTTAAACTGACTTCTTTTGTCCAATATTATGTTTTTGAGATTCAGGTGATAAATTTTCATTGCTATAGTATTTCATTGTATAAATATATCACACTTTATTTGTCCGTTTAATTAATCATTGACAGTTGTGTTGCTTTAAGTCTTTGCCTGTTACAAATATTGCTGCAAGGATTGTGTATGCATTTCTGTTAGATACATATTTAGGACTGCTGGGATATAGAGTCTGTGTTGAGTTTCACTCGATGTTACAGTTTTCTGAAGAGGTCATATCAGTTTCCCTTTTCTCGAGCTTTAAGTTGAGTGTTCCATTTGCTGTGCATACTTGCCAACATTTGTTGATATCATTTTTAATGTTTTTAAAATATTTTTAGCCATTCTGGTTGTTATGGTGTCTTATTGTAGTTTTAATCTGCATTTCCTGAATGCCTAATTGGAGTGTCTGTTTATATGTTTATTGGCCAATTGGATATCTCCTTTGTCAATTATCCGTTCAAGCCTTCTGCCCTTTATTTTTATTTTATTCTTTTGATCTGTTTATGTATCCTTATGTTGGTACCACGCTGTCTTATTGCTCTAACTTTGTGATAAGCCTTTACCTATTTTAGTTCTTCAAGAGATTCATGACTATTCTTAGCCCTTTCAGTTTCCACATAAATTTCAGAGGCAGCTTGTCAGTTTCCACAAATAAAAAAAAAGCCTGCTGGGATTTTGTTTAGAATTTGTTATTCTAGGAGATCATTTTGGTGAGAACTGGTATCTTAATTATGTTCTAGTCCGTTTACATGGTATATACCTCCATGCATTTAAGTCGCCTTTATTTTATCTCAGTTTTGTATAGTTTTTATTAGATTTATTCTCAGGTTTTTGGTTTTTTGAAATGGTATTTAAAAAAATCCCATTGTCTAATTCTTTGTTCCTAATATACAGAAGTTAATTTTATATCAATTTTGCTATCAGTTTTTAATTATTAAATTCTTAGTTTTATCTGTAGATTCTTTAGAATTTTCTACCCACACAATCCTGTTGCTGCTAGTAATGACTCTTTTATTTCTTCCTCTCTAATTCTTTTCCTTTTATTTATTTTTCTTGCCTTACTGCACCATCTGTGGAATCAGCAGCACACTTACTGCTCATACTATTGATCTGTGAATTTACTGATTATTTATTTAGCTAACGTATTTATTTAGCACTTTGTCTCTTTTAAAGATAGACACATCTAACTCTCTGTTTTATTTAATAGTGAACTGAATTCAAAGCTGCAAGATACTTTAGAACAAATTGAGGTAAGAAGGATTACATCATAAGTTAAACGGCTTTTCAGAGGTTCTTGAATAGCATGGATCCATCTTCTGTTTTGACTTTCGTGTTATTACCAGTGTTTCTAGATCACTGTGCTTTGTTATTTTTCATTTGGAATACCTGTATGTGGTCAAGTTAATGTTAATGTACTTGTCAACTCGATAATAGTTTTGGAATTATGGGATCTGAAAGCACTATGTGAAAATATCACCATATCCAGAAAGATTCCAAAACTCTTAGTCATAGGTATGTTCTCATGTAAACTATAGCCAACATACTTACCGTGTATTAATTATTTTTTAATTATCAACTACTTCTCCTTTTTAGTGAGTTAATTTATTTAAGAATAATTATTGGCTGATGAAAACTCTCCTAAATTCCTAAACCTCATAATAATATTTCATACAATTCATCAAAAATGTAGAAACTGGAAAGGAAAAGATATGTCATTGTGAGCATGATGTCTTGCTTTTCATCCTACATTTATTTGGAGTTCATCTCTTAACTTGGCAATCTTTGCAAAGCAGGGCAGTCATTTTAATAAATTTAATAAGAATTATTTGGTTTCTTCTGGTATTTTATTTTATTATTTTCCTGAGAAGAGTACTTATAAAAGTTGAAGCTGGACTTTCAAATGACCCTTTGTGAAAGTGGTTTTGGATCATAAATGCAATTATTTACTAATTGTAAGAATGACAATTTATTTGAAAAACAAGATAACTGCTTTGAAAATCCCTTAAGTAAATAATCACTTGAATATTTTAAGGAGGACTTTCTTTAGAAAGTCCAAAATCTCTTCACTCTTAGCAGACAATATTATTTGGTACTTATGCAGAAAATCATTATTTTAAAATGAAATCATTGAAATATAAACCCATAAACAAAGTGAGTGCATATAGATATAAAAGTATTTACCTTAACGTATGTACTTTTAAGATCAATGTAGTTTTGTTGAGAATTAGTTTTCAGTGATTACAGAAGGATTGTTTTATTATTTTTCAGTGGTCCTACTAATCCAGTACATATAACTGTAAGATTTTAGCAGATGCTTGAAGAAAAATAGAGTTAAATAAAAATAAAATATAAAATTTCTTTAGTAACTATTATACTTACTTTGTGTCCCTTGAAACACTAGACATGGGCTTTTAGAAACTGACATGTCAGTAACAGCTCAGTAAATTTGATTATAGTTGGTACTAAATGAGAATTATAATTTATTTATTTTTTATTTAAATTTGTTTTTGACTCTTAAATCCAGTGTGATAGTGTGTTTAGATATTAATTAAATGCAAGAAATTAGTCTTAATATTTTCTTTTCATTCCCTTAAAAACATAATTCCTTAACCATCTCTTGCTTCCTCTTTTAACTACATAGGAACAGTTGGATGTAGCTCTTTCCAAAATCTGCAAGAATTTTGATATCAACCATTACACCAAGGTTCAACAAGCTTATCGACTTCTTGGAAAAACACAGGTTAGTTTTGAAAGGATGTTTGCTTTTTCCTTAGTCAAGAATCTGTTGATCTTCATGATTGCTTGAATCTGAATATTATTAATGTAGTGTCCTGTTTCATTTAACAAAGCAAATTTTTATGCTGTAATAACAGTAACATGGTTGTTCACATAGGCTAAGAGTGTATACGTAGTATTATTAAAACACTACAGAAGTTTGTTTTAAACTATGAAGTATTAGGTTTAATATTTTCACAATTTTATGTAGTTTTTTAAAAAAGTATAAGATAATTCAGTGGGAGAGGATGTATAGCATCTCTTACCTCAGCTCTTGGTCTTGAATGAGGACTTCTTACTTTGGAGCTTCATGGTTCCTGGATGGGCTAGCATGACTCCCTCAAAGTGGTATGTACGCTTTTATGCATTGTGTACATTTGTCTGTAAAACAGGTCCGTTACATTCATCAGATTCTTTAAAGGATTCTATTATCCCTAGAATATCCTCACTACTCCCACGATGCATGGCTTTCCATACTGTTACTACTCCAGGGCTTCCTTGAAAAACTTGAAACAGGGGCCATGGTTTGAAAGTTAATTGTACCGTCTGTGTGTACAGGATTATACATTTATCTATAGAACATCTGAACATGATAGATGTACATGTTTTCTTCCCCTAAATGGTCTTCTGTCTTAGAAGGAAATTTAAGACTTTACCAAAGCATTTCAATTCTATTCACATTCTGTTCTGTCAGATTTTAAAATCTGTCAGAATAAAGAAATTTGATTGTTTATTGTACTTGATTAATTTTCATGTCTTAAGCTATACCTAGGGAAAAATACAAGAAGGAATACACTTGGTAATTTTGAGTGACATGTGTAAAGACCTTTGAAAATATGATTATAACTTCTGATTTCACCCATTAGATGAATTTTTTCACTCATTAAGTATTTATCAGTATCTACTATGTGCATTGCTCCAGGCATCTGGATGTAGACCCTCATGTATCTTATGTTCTAACGAGGGAGACAAACATTAAAGAAATAAATGAACATGATGTTAGGTGGTAACAAGTGCTTTAAAGAAATATCTATCAGAGTCAGTGGATAGAGTGATAGAAAGTACTGATTTAGATAGGATAGTCAGGAAAGGCTTCTCTGAGAAGGTGACTGCTGAGAAGCATCCTGAACAACGTAAGGGAGAGATGGTAGAGGGATTCAAAGGTGTGATTATACATGACATATTTGAGAAAGAGCAGGATGGGACCAGTCATAAATACAGAGCAATAGAGCAGTGCACAATTCAGATTTGTCTTTAGTGGTATGATGTTGTGGTTATTTGAAGGGTTATTTGCAAATAATCAACACAATTATAATTCTGTGAATAACAGTGATCTTTGTGCCGTAGCTATAATTGGTAAAGATTTTTTCCTACGTTTTGCAAATCTGTTGAAATTTATTTATTTTAATAACATGAAATTATGTTATTTTTTTTTCTTTCCACAGACAGCAATGGATCAACTTCATATGCACTTCACCCAAGCCATTCACAATACCGTGTTTCAAGTTGTTCTTGGTTATGTGGAACTATGTGCAGGAAACACAGATACAAAATTCCAAAAGCTGCAATATAAGGATCTCTGTACAGTATGTAGTAACTTAATTACTGTTCCTATGTCTCTTTTTTAGTTTTTAAATTCATATTCCATTTTTCTTAGCATCTACTATTTGAAGATGCTACTAAAATAAAAACAAATATGTTTGCCAAAAGTTTTTTTTCTCCCACATTATTCTTTTCCTCATAGAGAAACTGGAAGATTCAGTCATGCAAATGGTAAAACGTTGATGAGATGGTGCAGATTTATGGGTTACAGTTGCTTCTAAATGGTCTGTCTACCCTCTGATAGCTTCTTTTACCTTCTCTCTCAGGCTCTTAATACTCTTCTATGATTGCATCTAAGGTGCTTCTAAGCAATCGTCTTTACTAGTTTTCCATGTGTATTTTCAGTCTTTTTGTGTTTATAAATGCTGTTGTGTGAGCATTTATAACCGATTTTTCTTTTTCATTCTTAAAGAAACATAAGTCTATAGGTAATATAACACACTGGTGAGAAGTGAACTTAGTTGGGCTCTGTTTTAGAATTGGTCCTGCTGATGAATTAATGTAGAGTGTGAGGAAAAGAGAATGATGTACAACTGGGAGAATGGTGCTGTCATTTGCTTTTACAGGGAAGACTGGTCTGCAGTGGAAAGTCATGAATTTTGTTTGATATCTGTTAACATCCAAGTAGACTTGTTGAGGAGGCAGTTGGATAAAAGAACCCAAGGAGATCAGAGCTGAAGTTATAGATTTGGGAGTCATCAGCATCTAATTGTATTTAAAGCCATGATACTGGATAAGAAGATTGGGGAAAAGAGTGTAGGTAAAGAAGACATGAGAGCCCTGGGCCTTCTGGCATTCAGGGCTTGGGGGGAGGAGAGACGATGAGAAGGGTCTGAGAAAGAGTAGCCAGCTGGGTAGGAGGAAGACCAGAAGCTGGTGGTGTCACAACATCCTACAGAAGGAAGTGTTTCAAGAAGAATTGACTGTAAACCTATCTCAGATGCTTCTGAGAGTCTGAATAGGTGATATCACAGAATTGACCACTTGATTTGACAGTATGGAGGTCATTGTTGACCTTGGTCTCTTTAGTTCTAGCCCAAGAATGTCTGTGTCTCACTGGAGACTTTCTTGAGTTTTCTCAATGTCAACTCAGAATATAATAGTTCTAGGAGTAGATATCTATTCTCTACACTAATTATGTACAGGGATTAGTGTGAAATTAAGCTAATCTTCATTCTTCAGTGAGTTTATTTGTCAAAAATGCAGGTTATATGTCCATTGGGAACTAGAGAAATATTCTTACTTGAGCTACAACAAATATTCCAGAAGGATGTGATTGTATATGATAGATTAAGGATTAAGTTAATAATGACAATGGATGACTGTTAGTATAGTTAAAAAATGTCTTTTTAAAATCACTTCATAAATCATGAGGACTGTTTCACAAATTTTGTGAGTATTAAGTGTGATATGGTTGCATAATTATATTTTTAAATATCCAGTTTTAAGTACAGCCATCATTTGATAAATTTCAATGATTTTGATATGTTTTTAATTTTTTTATTCATATATTTTCTTAGGTTGATAGTATATATTTTTAAATTAAATATCCAAACAATTTTATTTTTTTATTCTGTTAGTGTTACTGTCACTAATAGATGATGCTGTCACTAACAGATGATTTAACTGGAAAGCAATTTATTACAAGTTAGTGATTTTTCTGTTAAATCAGAAAGTAACTTTTAATAATTAAAAAAACATTTTAAACAAATTAGGCTTTTGTATTTCAGTCTTCTTTACTTTGGTTAGATCTGGTATATGTGTTTGTGTATGTGTGTAGTGTATTTTGTTACCATTACAGTGTCATATGCTTTAAAAGTCAAAAACATGTTTGCGCTCATGCTTCCTGAGAAAGTCCTCTGTGCATTTACATAATACAAAGCTGAAAGTTGTATTTAGCTTATAAATTTTTATGAACAAAAATTTGTGTTTAAGGTTTTACCATAGCATTATTTTTTTAAATTTCCTTCACTTTTTTCTTAAAGCTGACTGTAAAATAACCTTTTGAAGTAGCTATGTATATTTAAATTATTAGATAACAAAGGGCTTATCTTTCTTGATTTCATGTTGAGTAAATGCTTTTTAAAATTACTCACAAGAAACATCTGGTACTTCTTTATAAAATTGTCTGTATATGTGTGATAGTAGGTGAGGTATATATAATTAAATTAAAGAAACAAATGGTTTATTGGTATACTAGAGCTTAGCCATAGAAAATACCCCCACATACCCACCCCGCCCAAGAACAGCAGGCACATATATTATTATTCATCTAACACAGTTGTACAGTTCTGGTTTGTATTCAAGCTGTGCTAAAACATTTTTGGTTTGAAGTGGGGAAAACTGGAGCAAATGCTAATGATGACTTCATGGAGGAATTTCTTTTTTTTTTTTTTTTTGTGGGGAAGACCAGCCCTGAGCTAACATCCATTGCCGATCCTCCCCTTTTTGCTGAGGAAGACTGGCCCTGGGCTAACATCCGTGCTCATCTTCCTCCACTTTATATGGGACGCCGCCTCGGCATGGCTGACAGGCAGTTCGTCGGCGGGCGCCCGGGATCCGAACTCGCGAACCCTGGGCTGCCAAGCGCGGACTAAACCGCTGCGCCACCGGGCAGCCCGAGGAGTTTCTTTTTGAGGAAAGGATTTAACAGAATTAGGTATGTAGGATCTTTGTGTTGAAAGAACAGACTTAGAGGAGCTGAATAATGAGGTGAAGAATGTGATGCATTTTAAGGTGGCCCATTTTCTTTGGCACTATTCTTGATAAAAAATGAAGGAAGTTAAGGGGCTAGCCTGGTGGCATAGTGGTTAAGTTTGTGCACTGCCCTTCAGCAGCCTGGGGTTTGTGGATTTGGATCCTGGGTGCGGACCTACACCCTGCTCATCAAGCCACGCTGTGGTGGTGTCCCACATACAAAATAGAGGAAGTTTGGCATAGATGTTAGCTCAGTGACAGTCTTCCTCAAGCAAAAAGAGGAAGATTGGCAATAGATGTTAGCTTAGGGCCAATATTCCTCACATACACACAAAAAAGTAACTGATAATTATTGAGGATGCACTAGTGCAAGAGCATATGCAGCAATGGAGTGTCAGGTGAGAAGGAGGCAACAGAGCCTTCAAAAGATATGTCTAGGATGTTGATGGCAGATTTTGGAAGTAAGAAGAAAGACCCCAGGCATTGGGGTAGTTGGGTTTCTCTGTACAGTAGCAAAATTTGAAGGAAGTCCTTAATCATAGATAGAGTTTAAATACAACGTTAAAAAATGAAATGGTACACTGATCGGAATTGAGAGAGGGATAGAGTTCTTTTCAATGCAGCACAACTGTGTTTCCTTTAAATGTAAAGAGATTGAAAATGAAAAGAGGTAATCATCTGCTTACACTTATTCATAGTATTATTTTAAACCACTTGCAGATATCAGCTTGTTACTAAATGGAATAGAATGAAATTGAACTAATTTTTTTTATATCCCTTTGCAAAGAAATCTGGGGCAAAATTAGTGTTCTGTTCTTGTTTACTCTGTTAAACAGAGAACTTCAAAGTTCTTAAAGCCGGCAGCATCCCGTCCCATTATGAAATTTTTGCCATTTGTCTCCTGTCACCATTGCTCTGAGTTTAAAAATTTAGTTGGCTTTGAGCTTTTTGAAGTCATTTTGCAATTGAATGTACTTATTTTCTTTCTTTACTAAACTATGTTTTCTAAATGCTTTCATTAGCAGCACAATGTTTCTTTTTTTGGTGAGGAAGAGTGGCCCTGAGCCAGCACCTGTTGTCAATCTTCCTCTTTTGTCTAGAGGAAAAGTGGCCCTGAGCTCTACATCTGTGCCCATCTTCCTCTATTTCGTATGTGGAATGCCTCCACATCATGGCTTGATGAGTGGTGTAGGTCTGCCCCCAGGATCTGAACCCGTGAACCTGGGCCGCTGAAGTGGTGTGTACTAAACTTAACCACTGTGTCACAAGGCCAGCCCCCAATTTTTCTTTTTATACTTTATCTTTCAGTCTGGTTTCCCTGTTTTTCTTGAATGTATTGGCTTACAGTTTTTAGATCTGTAATTTAGGTTCTTTTAAAAAATGTGTACCTTATTTTGAAGTACAAATAAATGACATACTTAGCAGCAAAATTTTCAAATGAGAATTAAACCTCGTTCATTTCTGGAAAGGGCCAATGTAAAGGGGTGTAGTGGTCACTTTATTTACTTAAAAAATTAAGCTTGTTTGTGGTTGGATTTACATTTTGATGTACCCTACATGTTTACACCAGTTTGTAGAGACATTTAAAGACACCAAATGGAAGTTTTTTATTTAGTGACCTTGTAGAAACCCTTTGTAGGTTATTTGAAAGTTTGTGAAGTATAAGAAAAAAAATTTTTTTTACAATATTTCTTGGGCAGGCTGATGGGTTTCCCTGGGGAGCTTATTTCAAGATGTTAACTAGGATGTTATTGATTGATTTTATGATAATAGAGCTGGCTAAGCTGCCTGAAGTTTTCCCAGCCATTTTTGAATTGTTCATTTCCAAATGATCTTAATGAGTTTTCAGTTCCGTTTTTGAAATGAACTTGACAATGTAGTAATACTTTGGGGGAAAATGTAGTGTTTCTTTTAGAAAAAACTTTTTGAAATCATTTCAATATTTGTTTTCTCAGAGGCTGGCACGTCAGAGGTGTTTAGTAAATGTTTCTTGAGTAATTTGGATTGCCCTGTTTGTCTCTAATTGTTGTGATGTTGACATTTCAAATTTAATCAAGTTAAGGGGAAGGGAAAACCAACACTGAGCAGCTTCTCAGTGCATGAACTTTTACAGGTGCTTTATAAGCATACGTCCTAGAAAGACAAACTAAAGGCTAGTCTAATGTTCCATTCTTCTAGGCTTTTAAATTTTCATTCTTATAAATAATATTTCTTGATATTAAATTGTAATTCAATGTCAGTTTTTTTGAGGGTCAATAAATATCTTTAGTAAAATCTCTGTTGAAGATAATAGTTTATTTTGATGTTCACATAGAAACCTAGAGAGTCAAAAACATGTTTCTGTTGCTAAATTCTCAGGGTGCTTTCTGTTGTGAACAATTAATATATTTTCTCTTATCGAATAGTGTGAGAGTCTACAGACTCTCTCTACCATGGATGATAAGCTGCCAGGAAGGTCAGAGCTAAATTTAATGTTCATGTTTAGTAACCATCTTGTTTTGGGTTCTCTATGGAATTAACTGCTTCTTTATCCTTTTTCTGTCTCTGACTTCTTAAACTAGTCTGTTATTTATGTTTTTACATCACTCACCGTCTTTATAGACTTAGACAGAATATAGATTATATAAGTAGTTGCTCAAATTAAGCAATCATTAATTAATATGATGTTTACTTTAAAAAATATACATATTTAAAATTATACAACTAAAACATTAATTATAGGAAAATACAGATAAGCAAAAAGAAGAAAATAAAAATATTTCTGCATGCAAAAGCTGGTTCTTTCAATGTTTATATAAGCAAATAACCTTTAAAAGTAGGGTTATGCTGTACACACAGATTTATAACATTTTTTTCCCACTTGCTAGGTTATAAGCAATTTTCCATTTCAGTAAATATGCTACCCACAAAACTTTTAATGGCTTGATAGTATTTCAGTGTAAGAGATCCTGTGGATTAATTAACCAGTTTCCTACTCTTAGATATTTATGTTATTTCCAGCTTTTGTCATTATGAACAACACTGTAGTAAATATTCTTAAAGCTAAATCTTTGCACACATCTTTAATTATTTCTTTAGGATAAATGATGAGAAATGAAATTCCACTGTTAAAGACTTTGCATTTTTAAGGCTTTTGGTTCATATTTCCAAAATTGCCCTCTAGAAAGTGTGTTTTAATTTACAGTCCTCATCAGCAGTGTCTGCTTTTATCCCTTTTCCTGTACACCTTAGTGCTAATTTGTATTTAATAGCTTGATTGTCGGATACCAGAAGATAGCATATCAAGAATAATTTATGTTATCACTCAGGCATATTTAGGATGCGAAGGAAATTAAACTGGAATGTTTCATTGATTGCTGAGGTTAATTAGGTTGATTTGGTTGGATAGGTGAGTGGACCTCTCCTTTCCTACTGGAAGCTACAAATTTAAACATTTGATCAAAGAGAGAAACCTTTTCTGTTAGAGGAATAATATTATTTACTTGAGTCCTTTATGAGGTCAGTTTTAGAATACTTTAAGAATTTAGCTGTCAGATTTATTCTTATCACATATGTAGCACTCAGTTAATTTTCTTATATATGAATTATATATTGATTTCTAAATATTTAAGGTAAAATAAAGAGGTTTTGGTAATTTTTAAAATTCAAAACTTAATGATCAAAAGATAGGTAATAAAAGTTTATCCATCTCTTCCTTTTTCCCTGCCATTTACTCTCTGGATTATCAAGAACTGTGATGGGTCTAAAATTTTATTTTACTTGTAAACTGGCAAGCTAGCCTGTTACCATTTCATGGATGCTGGTAGAAGACCCAAGACTCCATTTCCTTAGCACTCTGACTTGCTAAGTATAAACCCGTTCCCTTGTCATTACTCCGCTTTTTTTAATCAAGTAATCAGTTCAGCTCAGCAAGGATAAGTAAGGCTTTAAAGAGTTTATAACCTAGTAAGGTCACATTAATTATTATCAGAAGTAGAATAAGAAAGGTTTAAACAACATAAAGTGTTGATGAGGTCAAGACAGTTCTTTAAGGGATCTAAGGAAAACAAAACTCTATCTTCTTGTTAAGAGGAGGCTGCGACTTTTGAGTTAGGTCTTGGATTTCAGTGGGCACAATGTATATGACTGGGTCCAGGGATACAGGGAAACATCATGAACAATGGCATGAGAGTAAGAGAGTATAGGGCAGGTGAAAGGAACAGTAAGTTGTCCGGCTTGGTTTAACTGGAGTTCAATATGGTGATTTGGTTGTTTCTAAAGTTCCCTGGACTAATGCGTGCCTCTGGAGCACATGCTTTGGGCTGTAGTTATCTGGGTAACCAGACTTCCCTCTCTTGGCTGGAAGTGGAGGGGTTTTCTAGTTACTGGAAACTGGCTCAGGAGTGGGGAGTTTTAAGAACCCTTAAAACTATCACTGTAATTTAAATTGCTGGGTGATTTTTGTGTGTGGCGGGGGGAAGATTGGGGGTAAATGTTAAAAGAGTCAATGTATTTTTAGTGTGACACACAGCTGCTAGGAGAAACAAAATAATTTACTGGTAGAAAGCCATTCTTGAAACCTGCCAAGAGACCCTATTCTTAATTTGATAGTGTTTTTACATTTAAATACTGCCTTTTTTTGGTGATAATCTCAGCGTAGGGGTTCGCAGCATTTTATCACTTGAAACTTTGAAAGATAAATTATATATTCTGATTACACATGTTTTGCTTGTTTTATAGTATTAAGTTGCCTATTTGATTAAGGCCATTTAACAGCAATTAGAAAAACCTGAGAATGGTGCTAAAGGAGACCCTTTTGTCTATTTCACAATTTAGAGGGTGCTAGTTACTTAGTTCCAAGTTGGCATCATTTATTTCGTACATATTACGTATGTCTTTGTGTGTGTATACGTATTTAGTATTAATGATAAAATGCCTAGGATATGAAAATGACTATTTTTCCTCCATGGTATGTTTGTGTTTTTAAATCCCAAATGAATCCAGTTTGGTACAAGGGAACTTTTGCTATAGCATGTGCACATTTTTGTCTATGGAAAGTCATAGTTTTTAAAGCTTCAGAGAGACTCTAGGTTATTTGCTTTACCTCTTGGGGTTTAGATATGTGAAGTGATATGCTGGAGTCATGACCAAGTGAGTCATAAAGTTGGGCCCCAAGCCCAACTATCCAGTCCAGTATACTGGGCACCTCTCTGGTTTCTAGTGGTTAGGAAGTACTTAAGATATTCATATTTTGTACAGCTTGGCCCTTACAGAAATAATTAGAGGTTGGAGAGATCTTGTGATTGCTTGGCCCAGCCACTTATTTAGGTCCAAAGTTCACCTTCCACAGAGATGTTTTTAGTTCCCTGGGCCTGGTGCTGTTTTGACCTGCAACGTATTTCCAGACTATAGTGGTAGTCCTCCCCAGCAGCTTCTAGTGATGTGAGCTCACAGTGCTAACAGCATTCATCTAAAGATACTGATAACCCTTGGTTGTTTTTGAAATCCATCTATCAGTGTGTGTATGGGGTTGGGGCGGGGAGGATGGCAGTGCTGGGAGTTTGGATTTCTGTGAGGAGCCAAAACATCTGTTCCCTTTATGTTTGTCAGGATGTGATTACAGGGCTAAATCAAAGTGAAACAAGAACAAAATAATACTTTAAGGATACTCCGAAGAATTTGTATTTTGATGTTTTAATATAAAAATCATCTACCTGAAATTTTTGTAGATATTTGGTAATAAAGGTTTCTGATGGGTATAAAAGTAAATTAATAAGAATTGAAAGACTAAATCTATCAGCCTCCTTTTTTCATATTTACCACTTAACTTTGCACTTAAGCATCTTTGAAAAGATCACATTTTTTTCATTGTGTGTTTCAAATTTGGAAAGGCTGCTTATATTCATTTCTGGATTTACACTGTTCTTTGAGAATGGCCTCTAGATTCTTATTAAACTTATTGTTTATAACTAAGGCTGAGATGTTGCTGGTTTTAATAAGCTAATTTCATCATTTTTGTTTTGACCAGGCAGGTTGATTGAGATGGTTAATAGTAGAAATGGAAGGTACAAAGTGTTACTCTTAGCTGTAGTGATGGTATGGGAAATCAGATCTGTGGATTTTGTGAAAGTGTTAATCAAGATATGATTAAGGACCCTATTTTGATGTTTGAATTGTGAAGCAAGTGGAAATGCTGTGTTGGGCTTTTTGCATTATAACATCCAGATTTGTGAGTCTTCTCCAAATCTTGCCCCCTAGGATATTTGTTACCTTTAGTAATCACCAGAGTTACTGGGTAACATACTAACTACAGTATGTTATCTGTATAGAGGTTGTGGATTTTTAAAAAAATTTAGTTTACTTAAAGTATTCCTTTTCTGCTTGTTTTTTTTAGACATTTCTAAAATACTATACTTTTTTTCTCTTTTTCCCTCACCTCACAACCTTCGCTGAATAAATTGATGCTACTAGCTTTCAGTCAAAGAATGGCAGTGGAAAATAGCTCTAGAACACAGAGAAGTAGTTGATAATTAAATTTCTATTTTCCGTATATTCTTAACTTTAAAAAAAATTTCAAGACGTTATTTAGTTCTTTGGGGTGTCTCACTGTGTGAATATTTTCTAAATTGACTAATTCAAGATTTTCATTGCTATTATTGTTATGTGATAAAAGCGTAGAACTGGAATTACAGTGTGATGCTCCTCTCCCTTGGTATTCCTGGTTTTAGATGAAATGAAGCCCCCCTTAATTGGGACTTGAATTGAGTTGCGGTGTTAAGTATTTAGTAATCAGGGAATGGATTAAACCAGTGATGAAGTAGGCAGGAATCTCTAACACTGTTTTATGAAAGGTGAAACTGAAATCCAGAGTGTGTTACTGTCTAAGGGCATGTGACTAGTAAGCTGTGGAATTGGTGCCGCTGGGACCCAGGGCTTCTAATTCCTCATCTAGGCCTCTTTCTATCATGCTGCCAGTGTGAAGGAGAATTGGTGTCTGAGGGGAAGTTACATGGGCCATTAATTCAGAAACTCAGATTCTCTTCTTGGCCTGCCTTTTGTGTTTGATTACTTATGCAATTATTTGCTGGTTTCTTTGAATCTCTTTTGTTATAGTCATGGTTCACCCATATCTATGTGAAAAGATTCTCTATTTGAAATTTGGAGGTGATTTTTATAAATTAATGAGAGAACACTGGTTGCAAACGATTTTAGTAATATGGTGTTGGTTAAAAGCATGAGAAACTTTTGTTGTTATGAGAGTTGACACCAGTTGGTTGCATGGTGTAGTGGAAAGTGGTTTCTGGAGTCCAGTTTTAAAATGAAATGATTCTTTTAACCTATTGCCAGCATAGTCTTCAAGTATGGAGATTAACACAACTGGGCTTAAATGTATTGAAAACAGTATTTTTTATCTGTCCCATCTTGCCTTTTTTCATTAAACTATTTACTGTATATGTATTTAGTACAATGAATCTCTACATTTGTTTCTATTTTAGAATATAAATTTAGGCAAAAATCATCTTGTTGTCTGGTGCTCAGTATATCATAGTCTTACGTTGTACATATGAACATATTTGAAGATAATGAAATTTGGATTCTTTTGGGAGACTTTTAGGCGTGTGCAGTGGTTTTTGTGAATTATTTACACTTGAATCAGTTTGGTGAGACAAAGCTTGCTATAACTTAACTAAATAATTTCAACTTTTTTTGAAAAAAATTTCACATGTATATCCCTGTGTGTATATCTCATCCAAACTTATTAAACTTCGGCAAATTGTCAAGAGGTAACATAGTAAAGAACCTCTTTTTCCTTGAATAAATAGGCGAATAATGTAGCTAGAGAGTGGTTATGTGGAGAATAGAAGGGAGTAGTTCTAAGTTTCAATTTTCTGATTGTTAAATTGTAATAAGTATAATAAAAATTAATTTGTGCACTATAACAATTATTTAGATAGTCATGATTTTTCTTTGGAAAAAATGAAACACTCCCTTTTATCTCTCAGAAAGAATGTTGGGATATAATTAGATTAAATTTATTTGCATAATATCAATATAAATTTATGCAAAGTTGAGTTTATGAAAGTTAAAAAAATTGACTTGTAGAAGAGTACCTTTATTCAGTGAAATGATTGCTGAGTTGCAGCCTAGAACTTTTTTTGTGATTTTTGCTTTTCTTTGCCCTCTGCTTTTAGCTTTTTTCTGACCTTGTACATCAGTATCGGTTTTCATTACATGTGTGTGGTATAAGGGATCTGTCAGGTGTAATGATGTGGTAGAAATAAACCAAGGAAAAAAATCAAGACTGGCTCATTGTAGAGGTAGTAATTACAAAAGTAAACATAAAAAATTACCCCAAATTATGTCATAACAATGCAAAGATATTTTATATTGATCTCTGCAAGCCATGTGTAAATCTGGATGGCTGTTCTAATTGTTCTGTAAATAGGTACCTAAAGCCGATTTGGTATACCCGGAGAAGTGTCATTCCCTCCTGCATTCCTTCCATTTCATCCCTCACTCACCTCTTATAGGTAACTAACTTCAGTGTTTTCTTGTTTATCTTCCCTGTGTTTATTTTTTGATGATAAGCAGATATAGTCATTAATTTTTTTCTATTATGATGTATATATAATTTAAAATAAAATTTTTCACATATATATATCATATGAAGGGGAAAATTTTTTAATTAAAAAATTTTAAAAATGCGTATGTCTGCTTATTGTTTTTCACAGTTGTGTAGTGCTCTGTTGTGTGTATGAACAATGATTTGTTCAACCAATCTCCTGTGTTTGGTCATTTAGATAGGTTCCAATATTTTGCACTTACAAATACTCCTTCAATGAGTAACCTTGTGCCTATGTATTTTCACATTGTTGAAGATGTATCTTCAGGATAAGTCCCTAGAAGTGGGATTGCTGGGTCAAAGGGAGAATACACATGTAGTTTTGTTAATGCCAAATTCCCCTCCATAGGATTGTATCATTTTGCATTCTCACCAGGAGTGTATGAGAGTGCCTGTTTTTTTCACAGCCTTGCCAACAGAGTATACATGGTGTCAAAGATAAACAAAGCTGGACACTAATTAAAGTGTTATGGACGGATTTTAATCAGTAATATACTGTTGCAACAGGGAAAAGAATCCAGCATGAGCTGAACTCAACTTCTGTTTGTACAGAGGTGACTGGGCATTTTAAAGAGAGAATGAAGGGATAGGGAGGGGGATGAGTGGGTGCTCAGTAGATTCAGGGAAGTGAAAAATTACGAAAAGCAGGAAGAGGGGTGGAGGTTGAGCCATGTGAAACCCATCTGGGTTTGCTAACTGGGGCTTACTGAAGTTAGGCTCCCACCTTCTCCCTCAGAGGCCAGCAGGCAGGGGCCCTATCTTCAGCTGTTAGCTGGAACAAACAGTAAATTCTCTTGGCAGCTTGAGTTTTTTCAGGTAGGCACTTTAAGGCAGGCTAGGGTCATCCTAGGGATGTGGCTTGAGCTTTTAGAAACTACATTAGTGTTTGTTCAAGTCTTTTTAGGCCAAGATTGAGGCCTAGTCGAGAAGAGGGCTCACAGGAGCCTGGCTAGAGTTTGGTCAAGGAGAGAATCTTTGTTAACGGTCAGCTTTAAAATTTTCACTGATCCGATGGGTTAGAATTTGTATCTTATTGTAGTTTTAATTTACATTTGCCCTATTACGAGTGAAGATGGACATGTTTTCATACGTTCAGAGGCCATTTTTATATCTTTATTTGTGAAGTGTGTTTGTGCTTTCTTCCTATATTTGTATAGGATTTTGGTCTTTTTCCCCAAAACTTTTAAGAGTTCTTTATAAATATAGGATATAAAGTCTTTATTGTGATATATGTTGTGAATATTTTTTCAAGTTTGTCGTTTATCTTTTGACTCTGCTTGTGGTATTTTTTTTTTTTTTTTTTTTTTTTTGCCACGCAGATTCTTTTTTTTTTATTTCTATATAGTAAAATTTATCAAATTTTTGAGAAAAAAATAAATATATTTATTACTTCTGAATTTTGAGTGATAATAAGAAAGGCTTTCTCTATATCAAGGTGAGAGATGAATTAACTCATGTTTTCTTCTAGTGCTAGTATACTTTTATTTTTTACATTTAGATCTCTTATCCATTTGGAGTTTATTCTTGTGTATGGTGTGAGGAGTGGGTCTAATTTTGTCTTTTTCTAACTGACTATCCAGTTGTCCCAACACTATTTATGAAAAAGACTGTCTTCACCTAAGTGATATGAGATGCCATCTTTATTATATACCATATTTTTATATGAGGTGTGATCTATTTCTGGAATTTTTTATTGCTATCTCAGTAAATTCATAAATTAACTTAGAGAGAACTGACCTCTTGATGATGTTGAGACATCCTAACTAAGAATAAGGGATATCTTTCCACTTGTTCAAGTCTACTTTTATGTCTTTCCGTTTTCTTCTTAGAGTTTTGGATCATTTTTTGTTAAGTTTATTCCTAAAAATTTAATCTTTTTGTTATTATAAAAGGAGGTTTCTTATTCAGTGTATCTTCTTAATGGTTATTATTTGTGTATATGAATGCTGTTGTTCTTTGCATGTTAACTTTATAACCCACTACCTTGCTGAATTCTTTTATTGTTTGAGTTAGTTTTATCATTGATTCTTTAGGAATTATATTCTAGGTGTATTATTATGTCATTTGCAGATAGAAATAATTTTATTTCTTTTTCTATTCTTTTGCTTCTTGTTGTTTCCTTTAGTCTAATTGCATTGGTTAGTACCTCCAGAACATTGTTAAATAGTAGTGGAGATAGTGGGCATCCTTGTCTTGTTCCTGGCCACAGTGGGTGTGCCTTAAAGTTTCTTCATCTTGAGGAAATATCCATCCATTTTATTTTCTCCTGAGTTATTATTAGGAATGGCTGTTGAATTTTGTCAAAGGGTTTTTTCCAGCATCTATTGGGATAATCATTTAGTTTTTCTCCTTAGACCTATTAATATGGTGAATTATATTAATAGATTTTATAAGATTGAACCATCCTACCATTCTTGGCATAAACCCCACTTGGGCAGTCTGACTTCAGAGTTTAACAACTCCTTTATTTTACTACTTCCTAGATGAGTTTCAGAGATTTGACATGCTTACACAAAAGTGTACTGAGTTAATTAATTACAAAAGTGTAATTAATAAAAATACTAACTTGTATTTTTATTAATTGCTTGATGAATATTTAGTAAATGAGGAGTGTAGAGGAGGGAGAGATTATTATGGAGAGAAAAAAACTTTTTGAGGGAGAGAGGAGGACTACTACCAACTATGATATCTTGAGCATCAAACACACCATAGCTATACTTGCTAGATAGCTTATTTCTACCAGCTATTTACCTTGCAGGGCTTACACCAGAGTTGTATTAGCCTTTCAGTGTTTTATCAGTGTGATCAGTTCAATCCACCAGTGGTGAGTTGATTACAAACTGAAGAAATGCTAAGAAATGTCAAATGATGGAGCAAATGCTCCATTATGACAGACAGAAAGCCTGTAAAATAGAATGGAAACATCACTCCACCTGCAGAAAAAAAGTGGAGAACTACAAACTGATAGTTTTTACAAAGGATAGAGGGGGAAAAATCCATGCATTTCCATTAGGGAGAAGATTTGGTACCACATATTGTTTCATAGCTGTGTTATGTAAAACATTATTTTAAAATGTTATTGTCAGATATGGATTATCTATATCCATGTGATTTAAAGACTTTAGAGATTGTCAAAGGCGCTTACTTAATTTACACAAATGAAATGATTGAATTCTAAATGTGATCTCCTTTTTGCAAGTGCAGCTTAGGTCCAAGGATGAAAGCTGCATTTGCATGCTAAGAAGCACATCTTTGAAAAAATACATTTGGGGAAGTTTGCACTGCTGTTTATGAGAACACATGCCAGTTTAGTAGCATATGGATTTGTAGTACAATTTAATTCATAGTGTATGGACCGATATTCCTGATGAATACTAAAATGCCATATTGAAATGGGAATTACTTGAATAAAATTTTCTTGCCATTGAGCTTTCTTTTTAGATATTTCAGTGGAAGAAATTTTCTTAATTATCTCTCATTCTTGAATGAATTTGATTAATAACATAACATTTTAGTTTGATTAACTTTAAGTAATCATTACATTAGTTACATTAAGTAACATCAAAGTAAACATGATGATTTGAAAGTTGGCTCTTCTCATTTTCTTCAGCATGTTACACCAGACAGCTATATTCCATGCCTTGCTGACCTGTGCAAAGCTCTGTGGGAAGTTATGCTCAGCTATTACAGAACTATGGAATGGCACGAGAAGCATGACAGTGAGGACACTATTTCTGCTTCTGGTAGGAAATTACTTTGATTTATTTTAAAAACTGAACTGTAAATATGTATAGTATGTATTCGTCGTGGTGAAGCTTGATTTTTTGCTTCAGGCTAATAGTTTACATGTATTATGTATATATGTACATATGTTTATATGTTTATATTTTCATTGGGGTATAGAGTCAAACTTAAAACTTGATTTGAGCCTTATATACTTAGTCCTCTTTGCTAAAATCCGTTGGCTCTAATCTGTATATTTTAAGAATATTCTGGACTCTGGTTAGTCTAGCAGTCAGCTGATAATATCTAGGACTCTAAAAAGTCATTTGTTCACCTGAAGTCATTCCTTTCATAATCACATTAAGGAATAAAATTGTAGGAATCAGTAATTTGAAAATTATTCTTCACAGAACTTCATACAGTTGAAAGGGTCTCTAGAGTTCATCTCCTGTAGCTCTAAAGTGATACTACTGGTATCCTAACATGTCACCATTCCAAAACAAAACTCTAAAGCTGTACTTCAGGTGCTCTGCCCTGAGTTTCTGGATCCCTAATAGCCAGACCATACAGATAATAAGGGTTAAGCTGTAGGAGTGGTCAGAGGTACATTAGGCATATATCTGGGGCCTGGCCTATGCAAGGGCCTTTTGCTGGTTACCGGTGGACACCCTACCAGCCGAAGATGAGATAATATCCTCATCTGTTCCTCACAGTTTATTCTCACAAAGGCATAATCTTTTAAATATAAATGTATATTTGTATTCAGTTGCTTTTGGGGGAGATTTGTTTTGAGGCAGGTCATTGATCTTACCTGTTGAACTTGACATTGTTATATTATTTATTCTGGATCTTGAAAAATATAACATATGCATCATTACTTCATTGCATGAGCAGTTCTGCAATCTGTACTTTTGTTAACATGCATATTAATTGATAATTGGGTTAATTGGTCCTGTAATGCCCTGGCAGTAGGCAGGCAGTATATGGGTCACTGAGTACCTGGTCTCTGGGATCACATTACCCAAGTTGGAATCCCAGCTCCAATCACATATGAGCTGAGTGGTCTCAGGTGTACAGTCCTTAATATTTCAGGGTCTGAGTTTATCTGTCTTATCAAATGGGTTTAATCCTAATACTATTATTTGACATTGCTTTGGCTGTATAAATATTGAACATATTTTCTATATTTTACATGGGCTTACAAATATGAGAGTCCAAATGTATCTTTTTGGAAAGCAAAAACATTCTGAAGCAGCAAATCTAAAAATGTGTACCATCTTTTATTTTCAGAAGGGAGTAATATGATGGGTACTGAAGAAACTAATTTTGATCGTGGCTACATAAAAAAGAAATTAGAACATGGACTTACACGAATATGGCAGGTTTGGTTTTTTAAAATTATTTTTTTAAAAAGAATGGAAACCATGTCAAACTCATTTTAGAAATTATGTTTAATTTTCTCTATTTATTTTTATTCCTTGAAGATTTAATCATATGTTAGTTTTTCTTTGGAATAAGTCTATCATTTAATTTGTATAATTTAGTTGACAATTGTGTTTGTCTACAGGTGGCAGTAGAAAAGGTCTTTTAATTTGAAAATCTCCACTGGAAATACTCATATATTCCTTGATTACATTTTTGGTTTTAGTGTCCTAGCAAATTTATGCTTTCCTAAAGAAATTGTTTTGTTATTGAGATATTCTTTATTTTTATTTCATTTATTTGTATCTTCTTTCCTTTTTCTATTAATTTTAGGAAGATAACCAAATAGGTGACATACTTGAGTTGGAATCTAGTATAGAATGAAGAATTTTTTCTAAGTCACTGATTTTTGTGCCTTGAGGGAATCTTACGTGCTGATTGGCTGAATGTATCTTCTTTTCTTTTGCGGTTTAGTAGCTCAATTGTTGTTATCAGATAATTAAATTTGCTAATTTGGTAAAATTTGTTACTTTCTAGATAAAAGTGTAATTTCTTTTAAGATAACTCTTTGGTTTTTTGGAACTTCTTCGAAGCTTAAAAGACTATAGACCCTTTGACTATTTTTGGTCTTTTAAAATGTATTTTTGATTTTTCTTATGAGGCTGATTTTTAGTTTGACAATCTTTTATACAATTCTTTTGAAAAATATTGCTTAGGAATATATATAATGAAAACATGAATTTCCTCAAGAATGGCTTAGCAGTTATAATTTGGTGCTCTTCTAAGTTGTGATAATTTTATATTCAATATGCTATTTGAATTTATACTTTAATATTTGAAATTATTTATGTGATAGTTGTAAGAGCTTCGGCTTCTATATTTTCTGATATGACCACATTAAACTAATTTTTAATTTACCATTGTAAGTTTAGGCTGACTTTTTTCTGAATATTATGTATAATGTAAAGGGAAATCTCATACTCATTGATCAGATATGAGTTTTTTCTGATTTAGTCTCCTAATAGACTCTAATTGTACTTAGTTGGAATTCTAAAATCCATGGTAGAATTTCTGGTAATTCAATTTCTTTTGCATATTGACCTGGCATTTTATATAACTAGTTTCCATTCAGTCTGGCAACCGGATGTCATTCCTGATGTAAGAAAATCTGTTAAATATAAGGTGTAGTAAAGCTATTCTCCTTTAAATATTTGGCCAGTTTAATGAAAGTCATCATGCTTTTGAGTATAGATTATTTTGTTTTAGGTTTCAAGCCTTAGAATATCTTCATCTTCACCACTTTCTGAGTCTCTTTTTGCACCCCCAACTCCAGGTGTCAAGAATTCTAAAACCGGACTGTGTGTACTTTAGGAACTCATTGAGTGTTTGTTAAATTGAAATTACCAGGCTCCTAAACTGAAAAAAGCAAAAGCTCTAAAAAACAAATGTTTTTTGGTAACACATTAGCAGCTAAAACCTGACATGAATTGAATTCATTTGGTAGCAGAACCTGACCAGTATTGTCATTAGGCTTGTTATTTATTTATCCTACTAAAGTGAACATTCATATGTTGCAGGAATATTCATGTGTTTTATTTTGAGATGCTGCCCTAGACCCCATTGGGAGTGTTATGTAATGTATGCTGTCCTTACCATAATACATTTGTAACATCTAAAATCCCAAATTCCAAAGCACAAGTGAGCGTGTGACAATTTATAAACATTTATCATAAATGTGTTTTGTAGAGGTAATGATAAATGATGACTGAAAAGCATAAGAAGTTATTTAACCTCTCTGACATAACACTAAAATCAAAATCGTAATCACCTTGATTGTTGATATGAAAAGTTTTTAAGATATTGTGGCAAATTTTCTATGCATTTTGATCAACCAGAATCTTAAAGAAAAAAGGCTGTATCAGTCATCCTGTGTGGCAGACACTGTTCATGGATTTGAAAACACAGTGGTGAATCTGTGGTCCTTGACTTCATGGAGTTTACACATCTAACCATATGAAAGTCTTGGTCTTCCAAGATTTTCATCTTTAAATATTTGATATTTAAGAAAAGACATTTTAAAAATGCTTATATTAATTTCTTTTTACTATAGAGAATTAGGGTTGCAATATTTCTACTTTTTGTGAATTTGAGATTTTCTTTGTTTTTTTTTGTGAGGAAGACCAGCCCTAAGCTAACATCCCTTGCCAATCCTCCTCTTTTTGCTGAGGAAGACTGGCCCTGGGCTAACATCTGTGCCCATCTTCCTCTACTTGTATGGGACGCCGCCACAGCATGGCTCATAAGCAGTTGTGTCGGCAGGCACCTGGGATCCGAACCTGCAAACCCTGGGCTGCCAAAGCGCGAATTAAACCGCTGCGTCACTGGGCCTGCCCCTGAGATTTTCTTTACATCCTTGTATGCCCACTCACTTTTAAAATTCTTCCTTGGGCATTTGAAAAATAACCATGTATTTTTCTCTTTTTTGTCTTGGGAATTACGTTCTATATGTATATTAAAGCAAACTTATTATTAACTGTATTATTGTACGTTTTTTGTTTTCTTGGTCTGTGCAATTCTGAGAGAGGAGGTTTAATCTTGCAGATGATTGTGGTTTTCTCAGGTTTTTCTTTTATTTCTAACAGCTTTTGCTTTTTGTACTTGGATGCTATGTTTATTGATACACTGCTAATAACCACTTTACTTTCCTTCTTTGTACATAATTCCCTTCATTAACTTAAAAAGGTAGCTCTTTGTCTTGAGGATTTTTTTTTTTTTTTTTTGTGAGGAAGACCAGCCCTGAGCTAACATCCATTGCTAATCCTCCCCTTTTTGCTGAGGAAGACTGGCCCTGGGCTAACATCCGTGCCCATTTTCCTCTACTTTATATGGGACGTCGCCACGGCATTGCTGACAGGCAGTGCGTAGGCAGGCACCCGGGATCCGAGCCCACGCACCACGGGCTGCCAAACCGCCACCAAACCACTGCGCCACCAGGCAGCCCTTGTCTTGAGGCATTTTGCCGTGAATTCTAGTGTGCTTCATTATTGCCATTGCTGTGTTTAGTTTGTTCATATTTTCCTGATAAATCTTTTGTGTGTGTGTGTGTGTGTGTGAGGAAGATTGCCCCTGAGCTAACATCTGTTGCCAATCTTCCTCTTTTTGCTTGAGGAAGATTGTCCTTGAGCTAACGTCTGTGCCAGTCTTCCTCTATTTTGTATGTGGGACGCCTCACAGCATGGCTTGATGAGTGGTGTGTAGGTCTGCACCCCGGATCCGAACCTGTGAACCCTGGGCCACTGAAGTGAAGCATGTGAACTCAACTGCTACACCACCGGGCCGGCCCTTCCTGATAAATCTTTGAGCATCCCATTATTTTACATGTTTTTGTTTCATGTTTTAGTTGTATCTCCTATAAATGTAAGAAAAATTGTTTTTTTCAAGAGAGACTTTATCTTTTAATAAGGCAATTGAATCTGTTCATATTTTTCTTAGTGTTTTAATTCATAATTCTTTAGTTAGAGAAGTTGAACATTTAAAAATCTATTAATTATTGATTTGTGAGTTATTTGCTCATGTTTTATGCTCATGGGTTCTAAATGATTTATATGATAATAAGCAATCCTTTGTATATCATTTGTCTCTTTTCACTTGTTTTGTATTCTCTGTATGCAGATGGTTAACATTTTTATGAGGTCAAACTATTGAACTTTGTGACTTATGTTCCATTTATTCTTAAAATGTTCTTTCGTATGTAAAGCTCAGATCAATTTTCATGTAGTAATTGTAAATATTTATCTAATTCTATATTAATTGCTCTGTCCCTAATACCTAGAGTACTGCCTAGAACACTTAATAGGTACTCAAAATATTTTTACTTTATTGAATTAGTTTTTAGTCTCTTGAAAACATACAAAACCAGGTTTGTTTAATTTGTTTTGTGTTTCTTTTGATGTATGATGTAAAGAGAGGATTTTTTCGCCCCAAATCTAGTCATTTTTCCCTTCACTACTTTACAGATAATTTTTTTCTTCCCTCTTTATGTGTGACACCTCCTTGTAGCAAGATACAGTGAACAGAGGAAACTTTGAAGGTAGATAGACGTGGATTCACGTCTTAGCTTTGTCATTCACTGGACATGTGAACTTAGGCAATTACTTTATCTCTTTTCAGTTTTTCTTCTCTTAGGGGGATAATAAATGCCTGTACAACAGAGTTGTTTTAGGATTAAAGAGAATGTGTAAATTTCTTAGCATTAAGTAAATAATTAGAAAACAGTAATTTTTACTGCTGTTTATTAAGCTCTTGTATATATGTTAGCACTATTTCTGTGTTATTTATCCTTTTCCATTGATTTCTCTGTATATTGCTAGCATTTTGTAATAGTTTTTAATATATTTATTTATTTTTTTGTGAGGAAGACCAGCGCTGAGCTAACATCTGTTGCCAATCCTCCTCTTTTTGCCGAGGAAGACTGGCCCTGGGCTAACATCCGTGCCCATCCTCCTCCACTTTATATGGGACGCCGCCACAGCATGGCTGACAAGCAGTGCATTGGCGGGTGCCCGGATCTGAACCCGGGAACACTGGGCTGCCAAGCGTGAACGTATCTGCTGTGCCACCGGGCCGGCCCCCATAATAGTTTTTAATGTATTTAATACAGGAAGTACAAGTCCTCCAACATGACTCATAACTTTTACTCCATCTTTTCAAAGCTTTACTTTTTCAAAAGAGGTTATTGCTTGTTTGTTATTTCTGGGGAATTTTAGAGTAATTGTTCAGAAGAAAAAATTTTTTTGTGTGATTTTGGTTAGAATTTTATTGACCCTCTACATTAGTTTGGAAAAAGTGACATCTGCACACTATTTAGTCACCCATCCAGTCCCTTGACTCAATGTATTGAGATTTGTTTTGTATCCTGTTAGAGTTGTTAGTATTTTCTTATAGGTCTGATATTTCTTATTAAAATTATTCCTAAGTATATTGTATTTTTAATATTTATTTTAAAGGAAATCTTTCCATTATAAGGTGCTACAGCAGGTATGCATGAAAACTATTAATTTTCATATATTATACATAATCACTTCACATAGTTACCTTATTAATTCTAATTATTTTTGAATTGATTATTTTGGGGTTTCTAGCCTACCAAGCCATTCATAAATAATGATGATTTTTATCTTCATATCCAGTGTGAGGATATAATTCTTACCTTGCATGTGTGTGTATTAATAGTGATGATGTGTTCCTTACTATTTTTGTATCTGATGTTCATGGAATTGTCTCTATGATATCACCCTAATGGTGTTGGCTATTGGCCTACATAGATATTCTTTGTCAGGTTAAGAATGTATGTATGCCTGTTTCATTTTAATGTGTAACTATAGAATAAATGGTTCTGAGAACTTATTTTCTATATTTTGGGTTTACTTAAAGTATTTTTTGTTGTTTTACAGGATGTTCAGCTAAAAGTAAAGACCTACTTGCTTGGAACTGATTTGTCTATATTCAAATATGATGATTTTATCTTTGTTTTGGATATAATCAGCAGGTAGTGTTTGAGATCTTGTCTTATTCTTTAGTTTGATTCATTCAACCATTATAATCAAAGGAATCATGAATCAGTGAGTTATCATGTATAAATTCTTCATGGATGTGAAGATAATTGAACATTCATAATCTAATTTCTGATGGGTTTGTGTGTGAGTGTGTTTAAATATTCCTGCCATTCAGATGTTTGTAAACCATAATGGATTTTTGATCTTTAGAATCTTCAAACATCCAAATTTTTCTGTTTTGTTATCTTTGAAGAGATGACTTGGACTTCTTTTTTTTCTATAATAAAGATGTTGCTGAAATTTATATAAATCTTTTTATCCAACTAGGTTGATGCAAGTTGGAGAAGAATTTTGTGGTAGCAAATCTGAAGTTTTGCAAGAGTCTATTAGAAAGCAAAGTGTCAATTATTTTAAAAACTACCATAGGTAAGAATTCTAATAAAATAATAGACTTATTTAGGTGGTAAGAATACTTTTGTCTAATGCTTTACCTTATAACATTAATTGATTTAAACCAATTATTTTTGAATTTGAAAGGATATATTCTTTACAGCTCTTTTTAGGATGGTTAAGGATTTTTTACCAAAAATATCATAAAATATTCTCATTACTTATTTATTGTAAATTTTAATATGTTCTTTATCTTGAGGGGCTCAAAATATTGAACTATATATTGAACTGATTTCTTTATGGGTGAAAGATTATTATTATATCAGGGTTCGCCAAAAGAATTGGGCCACTATTCAGTGCTTGTGTATATGGTGTGAGCTAGCATGGAAGTTGTCAGTAGAGGCAGCACTCAGTGAGGAGAGCTTGAAAGCACCTGCCTTTTAGGAATAAAAAGTCTTCTAAAGAAGAGGGCATGGTATGTGTGGAATCTAGCTACAAAGCCAAGATTAGGTACTACATTACTTTGCAAAACAGGCACTACTAACTTTAAAAAGGGTGACTAGTAATGGTTTTGGGAATGGAGGAAGGTGGGAGAGAATGTTCATATAGCAATGTGATTATATGCTTTAAGCATCATTAAATTGAGAGAACTAACATTTATTAGACCTTTCTTGATATAAGTTGGACCCTGTGCTGTATACCTTATATATGTTTTATCATTTGAAATGAGTTATATCTTGCTTTTTAGTCTGCATTTTTACTTTTTAAAATCAAGTTTGGATTTTTGTTGTTCTTATTTGGTACCAGAGAGAGTCAGGATTTGAAATTTTGCTTTCTCTCCTTGTTTGGAGTCAACACCTGGTCCCAGTGATATGTGCCATGTCAGAAGAGAGATTACTGGAGATCAGACCATTGATTAATTAGTTATTAAATGTATTTAAGTACCAGTTTTCTGTGTTAATTGTAAACTATTAAATGTTTGTTTTGAAAGAAGATTTAAAGTGATCCTGTACCAAAGCAGAGCCTTTGAGTTTCATAATTGAATGAAGAGAATATTTAAAAAATTTCTTTTTAATTTTTAATTGATTAAACCTTAGGAAAGCAGTGATAAGGGAACAACATGAAACATAACACTGCCTTTATGTATAAATTCCTTTTCTATTAAAACTTAAGCCCTGCTAAAACAGAAGACCTGGCCTGTACATATTGCTGTACAGAAGGAAAGGGGCGTTTTAATTACAGATATGAAAGGATAAGAAACTATGAAAAGGAGCCAAAAGCCTCACTTACCCTGTCAGAAAGAAGGCATGTCAGAGGTCCATTTCCTAAAGATTGTTTTATATCCAACAAGATGAATGGGAGACCTTTTGGTGTTCTAGTGATTTGCAAGATGTGTGCAATGCAAAAACACTGATTTATTTAATGGTCTCCGTTCTGCATTCTGCTTTACTTATTGTTAACATGTGTCTGTCATCTGTGGCAACCAGGCACAGGCATTTCTAAACTCTGACCGTGTCGGATATTCCTCACAAAAGTTCATCTTGATGAAATTAGAGAATATAGAAATGAATTATTAAATTTTTCCCAAACACTCAACATTTTAACCAACTTCTCTTAGAAACATTTATGGAACATGTTTCCCATTAAAGAGGCTGTATTGTATCGTTAGAAGGAGAGCTGGACTGGGAAATAGTAGACTCGGGTTCTTATCCCAATTTTGCTGTTGGCCAGCTTTCTGACATTGAACGAATCATTTAACCCCTCTGGGCTACATTTATCAACTGTAAAATAAAGTGGCTGGACTAAAAGGTCTCTATAAGTGTTGCCTGCAGATCTTGCACTTTTTTCCTGCTGCATTGTATATTGTAAAAATTGGATAGGTTGAAAAGTAAAGATTTAATTTTTTTTTTAGTATCCTTCTCTTTCCCTAGTGTTTAAACCAGTCTAGCTTGTGTACTGGCTGTAGTCATTATCTCGCCAACAGCTGCCATTTGGAAAATTATATTGAAAGTCACTTGATAAAGTTGGTGCCAGCCATCAACATGTTCTGAAGTACATCTGTTTCTTTGTAAAGCAAGATAAACTGGACAGGCAGTTTAGAAATGATTCCAAGGTACATGTACTGAACTGACGAAAGTGATTACATTCGCCAGTGATAAATCTAAATCTACTAAGTTACAATTTAATATCTCTTTCACGAAATCCTACCAGAAAATAGAAAAAACAGTGTGAAACATAGTGAAATATAGATCAAGTGTGCTTTAATGTTATCAATAAAAGTGTTTAAACATGCTTACAATTTGTGTCATGGTCCTCTACTGTCAAATAGAGCTCTTGAGAATGAAGAAATTCTTGAACCAAGTTATTCTGACTTGGAGTCTGTTTAGGCTATTGGCTTGAAGTATAGGCATAAGAAAAAGGTGAAAACAGAAGCATTTTACTCTTTGGTGGAACATCTATTTATGAAGTGTGCTCATGTTGCTTGTGGTAGTTGTATTAAAGTATGCACGCCATTATCTTTTTCTAGGGCAAAATTGTATGAGCACGTGAGGGAACAGTCTCTATCAATGTGAATTCTTATCTTTCAAAAATATAAGTTTTATTCCCCTAGATTTATTTTCAAGTTCTAAGTTTGTATACACCCAAAGCTATCATTCTCATGTCAGATGTGGCAGAATTCCCAAAAGCACAAATAATCTAAACAGTAATGACATAGAAATTATGTAGCAGTATATAGTTGCCAAAACATTCTATTTAACAATAACATTATATTTTTAGTTATAGTCATGTGCCACATAATGACGTTTTGGTCAACAACGGACTGCATATACAACGGTGGTCCCATAAAATTAGTACCATACAGCCTAGGTTTGCAGTAGGCTATACCATCTAGGTTTGCGTAATTACACTCTGTGAGGTTCGCATAATGACAAAATTGTTCGCATAATGACGAAATTGCCTAATGCCTCATTTTTCAGAATGTGTCCCTGTCGTTAAGTGATACGTGACTGCACTTTAATAATCAAACCTCATAAAATGTTTTCAAGGATCCTAAAGGTGGATTTAGAAGAGGGAGGGGTCACCTATACTTGTAGGGAGAAAAGCTCCCCTTGCTTGAGTCATAAAGGTCTATTTGTTAAGTATCTTTAAAATGTGTGTTTCTAGGATCAAGTTTATTATCCATATACTTATCTTTGTTTTCTGCTTGGACCAAGTGATTTAATCGTCTTGTCTTTTTTGAATATTGGAGCTGATATCCTCTAGAATTGACTTGCTTATTCCCTCCTTCCCCCTCTCCCCCCCAGTATATTCTCTGTCAAATAAGCTGTTTTGGTTAAGCTTTAGAGAGAGTAGTAAATAAGTTATCAATAGTTTTAGTTGTTTTATAGTAGATTTCAGAAAGAGATTTTTTTTTTTTTTGGTGAGGAAGATTGGCCCTGAGCTAACATCTGTGCCAGTCTTCCTCTGTTTTGTATGTGGGATGCCTGCCACAGCATGGCTTGATGAGTGGTACATAGGTCCGCACCTGGGATCTGAACCATTGAACCCTGGGCCGCCAAAGTGGAGCATGTGAACTTAACCACTATGTCACTGGGCTGGCCCCAGAAAGAGATTTTCTAAGGAAAAAAACTAACAAATATAATAGCTTAAGTTTACAAGTGTCCAAGCATATGTTTTAACTACTATTGTTGTGTGAAAAATTATCCTGAAACTTAAGAGCTTAACCACCGTTTTATCATTATTTCATGTATTCTGTGAGTCAGGGATTTAGGCAGGGATCAACTGAGTGATTCGTCTGCTCCTCATACCATTGTCTGAGGTGACTGAGCAGTAGTCAGCTGGTAGAAGGGTTTGTCTAGAGCATCCAAAATGCCTTTACTTGTGCCTTAGTGAAGGTGGCTAGAAGAATGTACACAGCTGGGTTTGTTGGCCAGAGTGCCTGCATGTGGCTTCTCCAGTATGGTGCTGTTAAGGTGGTTGGACTTCTTATATATGGCAGCTGGCTTCCCATAGAACTAGGCAGAGCCTGCATGGCCTTATCTGATATAGGCTCAGAAGTCATGCAGTCCTTCCACCACATTCTGTTGAATACAAGCATGTCATAAGGCTGGCCTAGATTCAAGAGGAGCGAAATTAGACTTTATCTTTTGATGGAGTGGTAAGATCATGTTGTAGAGGAGCATGTGTGTGGCATAGGAGATATTGTTGTAGCTCTTTTTGCTATATTCCTTGAGAAAATAGGGAGAAATGTTTTTAGAAAACAATTTTTTTGGGACTTGGTCACAATGGTACCAATAAATTTATTTAATTTATTTTTAATATTTAAAATATTTTACTGGAAATTAGATTATATATAAAAATATTTTCTATCTCTAAACTATAAAAAGGGCTTAAATTTTGGAGTTAAAATGAGAACAAAAGGAACAATGTCTTCATTTTGTATGTTTTAGACTACAATCTCTATCATATATACATACACACATGCACACTAATAGTGGGTAGTGTGCTATTAAGCTCCTCTTAGTTTATACTGTTATTAATTTTCATTTTCTTCCTGCTGGTAAAGAGTTTGGGGCAGCGTGCTGTTATGAATGGCCTTGAGTTCCTACCTCCATTGTGCTACTCACTAGCTTCACTACCTGTGTGATTTTAACCAAATTTTTTACTTCTCTGAGCATCAACTTCTTTCTTTTAAAAATGTGAAAGGCTTATACTGGATACTCTACCATTTTTAAACTCTGTGACTTTATCATTTGTTTTTAGAAAAACTCATCTTTTATTGCTTCAAGTCTTTTATCAGGTTAAGTAAAAGATCTGGGTTTCACCCAGTTCTTATTCATTGATATTTTTCCTTTAGCTCTTGGGTCAACATATTTGAGATACCTTGTAGATCGGTTATTATCTTCACTATATTTGGCCTTTGACATCTCTTTAACTTTATTTTAATTGTACCTATTCTTTTGTACCAAAGAAGATTCTTTGTATCTTGTTTCTTAAAGACATAGGCGGTACCTGGAGTGCTTAGATAGTAATAATCAGGATTGCTTTCCACATAATTTTATGATTGCAGTCAATTCTGTTATTCAGCATCTGATTACAGTTTGTACTTTACATACTCATTGCTTTTTCATCATAACTCCTATCCTTTTTGTATATTAGTATAGTAAAATAGAAAGGAAGTAAAATGCATATCTTTCAATTTGTGTAAAATGTTCCTAGGGGAGGAGATGCAGTGGAAGTTTTCTGTGGCTGTAATGAATTAATTTGGATAATATTAACTAATTTATCATTCAGTCAAAAAATAAGTAGATTTTTGCCTTTGACTATTCTTCCCAACTATGGGTATGTTACAGTGAAAAGAACAAGATTTAGAAATCAGGGCCCCTGTCTCTACTGTCTACTAGTTGTCACCTGTGACCCCTCACAAGTGGATTGACATTTCCTAGGGCCCCTGTGGCCTTCTTTAAAATGGGCCTGCCCTTTATTGCAGACAATTTAGGGAGGAAAGTGAGAGGATTATTAATGTTTTTTCTTTTGAAAATAATTTATTGAAGTATAACATACATAAAACACATACATAAAAGTACACACATCTTAATGTACAACTCCATGAATTTTTACATATATGTACACCACATAAACCACCCAGATTAAGATCTAGAATTTTTCCGAAACCCCAGAAGGATCCCTGTGTCCTTTCTCAGTCAATACCCTCCTCAGATTACCCACATTCTGACTTTTATCACCATTGATTAGTCATGCTTGTTTTTGAACTTTATGTAAATACTGATTTTTTTATGCTATTCTGAATTGTATTGCTTTTTATTTTAAATTTCCAGTGGTTGCATGTGCACACACACACACATATATACACACATACACATATATAAATTGATTTAGTTTATTGACCTTAGATTCCTGTGATTTGGTGGTTAAATTAGCATTTTATTAAATCTAGTAGTTTGGAGATTCTTTTGAATTTTCTGTGTATATAATTATGTCATTTGTGAATAGTGATGGTTTTATGTATTCCTTTCTAATTGTTGTAGTGGTTATGACCTCTGGTAAAATATTGAATAGCAGTGGTGATTGTTCAATGCTTTGTCATTAAGTATGATATTTGTGGTAGGTTATTGTAGATACTCTATATTGGATTAAAGAAATTCATAACAGACAAAGTAGACTTTAAAGCAAGAAATATTACTAAAAATAAAGAGGCTACTCCGTAATGAGAAGAGATTATTCATTAAGAAGACATAACAATCTTAAATTTGTATACCCCTACTAACATAACTTCAAAATATGTAAAGCAAAAATATTCAGACTAAAGGGAGAAATAGACAATTTCATAATTATAGTTGGAAGTTTGTATACCACTTTTAGTAGCTGCTAATGTAAGCAGACAAAAAAATCAGTAAGTATATATGTTTGACCATTATGTTTAATAAAATTTGTCTCATGGAGATATATATATATATGTATGTGTATGTATACACACATATATATACATGTATGTGTATGACTCAACACTTGACAACTGGAGAATACATAATTTATTTAAGAGCACGTGGGAAATTTATCGAAATTGATCATCTGCTGGGCCATAAGAACAAGTTCTTAAAAAATGTCAAAGGATTGAAATCATAGAGAGTATATTCTGTGACCACAGTGGAATTAAACTAGAAATAAATAATGGAGAGATAACTAGAAAAATCTACCAGTGTTTTGAAATGAAACAGTGTACTTCCAGTGGTCAGAGAAGAAGTCAGATTGGAAATAAGAAAATATTTTTAAGTGAATAATAATAAAACTATGGCATCAAAATTGTGGGATAAGGCTAAAGCAGAGGGGAGAATTTCTAGCCTTAAATGCATCTTTTGGAAAAGAAGAAAATTTGAAAATCAGTGCACTAAACTTCAGAGTTACAAAAATGACAGCAAATTAAACCAAAAGAAATAGAGGGAAGAAAATTATAAGGACAGAAATCAATGAAATAGAAAGCAAATGTATAATAGAGAGAAATCTACAAGACTAGTAGCAAGATTGAACAAGAAAAAGAAAGAAAACACAAATTATCAGTATCAGCAGAAAAAGAAGGTATCTATGGGTCCTACAGATATTAAAATTATAGTAAAACGGGGGCTGGCCTGGTGGCGTAGTGGTTAAGTTTGCACACTCCTCTTTGGCAGCCTGGGGTTTGCAGGTTTGGATCCTGGGAGCAGACCGACGCACTGCTTGTCAAGCCATGCTGTGGCGGCGTCCCATATAAAGTAGAGGAAGATGGGCATGGATGTTAGCCCAGGGCCAATCTCCCTCAGCAAAAAGAGGAGGATTGGCAATGGAAGTTAGCTCAGGGCTGGTCTTAGTCACATACAAAAAGAAAAAATACAGTAAAGTGATAGGAACAACTTTATGCTCATAAAATTGACAATTTAGATGAAATGAACAAATTTCTTGTAAAATCAAACTTAATAAGCTGACAAAATATAGAAAATCTGAATAGTTCAGTGTCTTTTAAAGAAATTGAATCTGTACTTCAAAACATTTCCGTAAGGAAAATCTCTAGGCCTGCTCCCCTCACTGGTAAATTCTACCAAACATTTAAGGAGGAAATATCAACGCCAACTCTTTCAGAGAATAGAGAAAGAGGGAATGCTTCATAACTTATTTTGTGAGGCCAGCATAGCACTGATACCAAAACACAACAAGGACATTACAAAAAAGAAAAATTATAGGCTAGTATCTCATAAGAACATAGATGCAAAAATCCCATACGAGGATCAGCAAAATCCATCCTGTGATATCTAAAAAGGCTAATACGTACATCATGAACAGGTATGGTTTATTGCAGGAGAACAAGGTTGGCTAAACAGTTAAAATTAATAAATTTAATTTACCAATTAAGAGAATATAAGAAAAAGGCCATAATGACCATCTTAATAGGTGAAGAAAAAAATTTTGATAAAAAAATTCCACCCTAGTTCGTGATTATAAGAAATCATGTTTGTGTGTAATTTTTACTTTCAATTTAATTATGGCCTTATATTTAAGTGTGCCTCTTGTAAACAGCATATAGTTTGGTCTTGTTTCATTTTGTTATTGTTTTTAAATCCAGTCTGATGATTTTCATATTTTGACTGCACTGTTTTTTCCATTTCCATTTAATGTTTTTATTGGCATAGTGGGGTTTAAACTTATCATATTGTTGTTTGATTTCTAAAAGTGTTATCTATTCTTTTCTCATTTATTTTTTCTCTTCCTTTCTTTTGGATTGATCATGTGTATTTTTAATTTTATGCCTTTTTTTTTCTCAGTTGGCTTTTAAAAAATATATTCTTGCAGTGGTTACCATCAACATCTCAATATGCAATCCTGTTCTAGTATAGTCGATCTTAGGTTAGTATACTTTCAGAATAATGCAAGAACGAACTTGGCAAAACAGTTTCAAATAATGTGAAAACCAGTAATGCTTTTACCTTCTCTCACCCTTTTAATATTTTTGTCACATACTTTTACTTTTTATATGATTTTCTGTATACTTTTTATGTGTAGGGTTGACTAAGCTTCTTCCATCTGTGAGTTGGTGCTTTTTATCATTGTAATAGTTTTATATTATGTAATAAATTGCCATGAATTTAGCAGCTTAAAACAACACGCATTTATTATCTCACAGTTCTGTAGGTTAGAAGTCTGCATCACCTTGTCTGGGTTCTCAGCTTAGGGTCTCATAGGGCCAAAATCAAGGTGTCAGTCAGGCTGGGCTCTTATCTAAAGGCTTTGTGGAAGAATCCATATCTGAGCACGTTTAGGATGCTGGCAGAATTCAGTTTCTTATGGTTTTAGAACTGAGGTCCCTATTTTTTTTACTGTCAGCTAGGGAACATTGTCAGCTTCTAGAAGCTACTCTCCATTCCTTGCACATGACCTCTTCCATCTTAAAAGCCAGCAATGGCATGTCAAGTTTTTCTCATGCTTTCATTCTCTCTTGACTTCCCCTTCTGCCATCAGAAAAAGACTCTGCTTTAAAAGGACTTTCTTGATTAGATTAGTTCCACCTGAGTAACCCCCTTTTGATTAACTCAGTCAACTGATTAGTAATCTTAATTACATCTGCAAAATCCCTTTTTGCCATATATGGTAACATAGTCATGGGTGTAAGACTATCATATTCAGATCTGGAAATTAGGGCAGACAATCTTGGGGGGGCATTTTAGAATCCTGCCTACTTCAATAATTTTTAAAATAATAGCTTTATTGAGATGAAATTCACATACCCAAAATTCACCTTTAATGTTTATAATTCAGCAATGAAACATCTAATATTTCAGAATATTTTACCACTTCAAAAAGAAACCCCATATCCGTTTAAGTCACTCCTTCCCTCCTGCAGCCCCTGACAATCACTAATCTAGTTTCTGTCTCTATGTATTTCCCTATTCTGGAAGAATCATACACCACTATGTGGCCTTTTGCATTTGGCTTTCACTTAGTATGTTTTCAAAGATTCATCCACATTGTAACATGTAGCAGAACCTCATTCTTTTTTATGGCTGAATAATATTCCATTGTATAGATAAACCACATTTGTCTATCCATCCCTCAGTTAATGGACATTTGGGTTGGTTTTGCTTTTTGGCTATTATGAATCATGCTGCTATGAACATTCATGTATAAGTTTTTGCATAGACATATGTTTTCAGTTCTTTGAGTATGTACCTAGGAGTATACAGTGGGCTGAAAAGGGACCCCCTCAAAGAAAAAAAAATCAGGTCCTAATAAATGGAAACTGTAAACATTAATTTATTTGGAAAAAGTATCTTTGTAGATATGAATAAGATAATGATCTTGTGGTGAGGAGATTATCTTGGATTATCTGGGTGGGACCTAAATGCCATCACAGTGAAGAGGGAGACAGAGGGGAATTTGACACAGACATGGGAAAAGACACACACACACACACAGGAGAAAGTAATGTGAAGACAAGGCGGAGATTGGAGTCTTGTGGCCACAAGCCAAGGATTGACAGCAACCACCATAAACTGCAACAGGCAAGGAACAGATTCTCAGATGATATTCAGACCTTCTGGACAGAGTGTAGACCTGGTGACATCTTGATTTCAACCTAGTGATACTAATTTCAGACTTCTGACCTCCAGAACTATGAGAGATTAATTTCTGTTGTTTTAAGTCATCCAGTTTGTGGTAATTTGTTACAGCAGCCATGGGAAAACCAATAGAGTGGAACTGCTGGGTCATCTAGTAACTCTATGTTTAACATTTTGAGGAACTGCCAAACTGTTTTCCAGAGTGGCTACACCATTTTACATCCCCACCTGCACTGTATAAGGGTTCTGATTTCTCCAAATCCATGTGAACACTTGTTATTGTCTGTCTCTCTGGTTATAGCTATTCTAGTGGGTGTGAAGTGGTTATCTCATTATGGTTTAGATTTACATTTCCCTAATGACTGATTATGTTCAGCATCTTTTTATGTGCTTATTGGTCATTTGTATATCTTCTGTGCCCAAAGTGTCTGTTCAAAGCCTTTGCCCATTTTTTAATTGGGTTATTTGTCTTTTTATTGTTGAATTGTAGGAATTGTAAACTTCTATAGTTTTAGTTCTTATATTAGGTCTGTGATCCATTTTAGTTAATTTTTATATGTGGTGTGGGTGGAGTACAGGTACAATCACTTTTGGGAGCTTCTCAGCCATTACCTCTGCAAATATTGCTTCTGCTCATTCTCTCTATCCTCTCCATCCAAATGATGCATACTAGATGTTTTGACTGTGTCCTTCATATCTCTTACGATCTTGTCTGTTTCTTCCATTTTTTTTCAATTTGTGCTTCAGTTTGGATATTTTGTATTGATCTTTCAGTTCACTAATCCTGTCTTCTGCTGTTTTATTTATCCAATCAATTTTAATTTGAGGTATTGTGTTTTTCAGTTACAGAATGTCTATTTGATTCTTTTTTTGTTTGTTCTTACTATTGCAATTCTTTGAAATTCTCCTTTCTATCCATTTTGTACATCTTTTCCTCTATTTAACTTACTTCTGATAGGTATCTTAAAGTCGTTGTCTGTGAACTCTAATATTTGGAGTAGTTTCTGCTTTTCACAGATTTACTCATTTATTGCCTCTTCATTTTAGAACCTATGGATTTAAAAAAAAATCTAGATTTTGTTTTTAACATGGTAGAAACAGCAATGAGGCTTATTGCAGGAAGGGGGAGAGTAGGGCAGGCACTGGCCCTTTGTTTCCTGGGTCACCTGGAAGGAAATATTTGTTTTTCTGGAACTGCCTATATAATGTACTGATTACTCAGGATAGACAGTAAGAGCAATAGCATTAAAGAAAGAAGAGATCAGTATGACGTAAGTGATGAGTGCAATGTCGGATATATAAGTGTCATACTTGCTAATTTAATTTGTAATTGCATGTGGAGATAGACACTGAGCTAAATATATTTGGAGAGTAATAATCATCTTGATATTGTGGCTTAGTAAGTATGGTTAAGGTCTATGCTGTTTTGCATAGACATAGATTTATTAGTATTTATGATCTCATAAACCCTGTAAATTATTTCTGTATTTTTTTGGCATTGATATATGATTAGCTAAGGATATTTTAAGTACATGAGTTGGTGAATAGCTTTTAGTTTAGTCCCTTAATAAAAATGTTATTTCCTATGCATTCATTATTTTTGCAATATAGTAAAAATATTCTGAATTTAGTAAATATTTCAGAGAATTTTTTTCTCTCAGGATGATAAGGTATTAACAAGTAAAAGTAAATGTTTGTGTTTACTGTGTTGGTCTGAATAGGTTCTCAAAGGTGAGTATGATCATGATGCTAATCCTATAATTGTTTGTATTGTATTTTATTTTCTTAATTCTTGTGTGAAGTGTACTTTTCTTCTTACTTTTGGAGTGTTCATTTTCCTTTTTTAAGGACACGGCTGGATGAACTGAGAATGTTTCTAGAGAATGAGACCTGGGAACTTTGTCCTGTTAAATCAAATTTCAGCATCTTGCAACTTCATGTAAGTGTTTCTTAAGAACAAATAAATCTCTTTTATTTAGTCATCTTAAAAAAACCCCAGATACATGAAAGTATTTATAAAATAATTAAATTAAGGAATAGTGCCTTTCTTTCCTTCCTTAAAAGTGATTAATAGCAAGCCTCTTTTGCAAGAGTGATCCTTTTATGGATGTCAAAATCTGTCTCTTTTTTACGTATTCAGTTTATACACTTCGGGAAATCTCTTTTGCCTAGAAAGAGTCACAATTAACTTTTTTCTTTTGATTTCAGAAACACTTTTATTTAAATTTTGCAGAAGATTAATAAGTTATATTTTGATGGTCTTTAATGAAAATGCTTATATTTGCAGAATATTTGTCATTTCTTAAAGGGACTAATAGGTTCATAATTTATGCTGCCACTCAAAATTTGCCTGTAATGAGAAAATGCCTCAGAAATAAAAGAGGCACTTACAAAAAAATACTCTTAACTAATTTTTATTAGTTCATTGATTTTTTTGAATCCTTATAGAATATGTGTTCTGTGAAAATATCTTTAAGTGACTTGCTTTTTCCTTTGAAACACATTGAAGAGAAATTATTCCCTGTGTGATAGATTGTGTCCTACAAATACCAAATATCAAAATACAATGTATAAAGTTGGATCCCTGTTTAGAAGGTCCAGTGTGTTTAGTTCTTGCCTTCGGAAGGAATGGCTTTCTAGAAACATTTTTCTTATTCTGGATAAATGTAAAGAATACATGATTAAAAGTTTTTTTATAGGGATAGTCTTTATGCTCATATTGTGTAATAGCTTACTTCTTATCTAGTTCTATCATATTGCTTCTCTAATGTGGAAATATTAAATACACTGAAACATGTTGATTAATAAATGCTTTAAGGACAGCAAAATTAACATTAATTTAACATTATTTTAGAATTCTTAAGATGATTTTTTAACATTATTTAAAATTCTAACATTGATTTTAGAATCCCTGTTTAAATAATTGTATTGAATTTGTATTTAACCATCAAATTGTATGTGTGTGCATGTGTGTATGCACATGTGCTTGGTATAATTATAAAGCAACTTTGTTTTTACAAGTATGCTGAAACATTTCCATCCAAGTGAGCATTATCTCCTTTAAAGTAGTTAGTTACCTTGAAGTTTTCAGTTATGCAAGATGAATAAGTTCTAGAGATCTACCATATGAGATTTTGCCAACAGTTAACAGTACTGTATTGTGAACTTAAAATTTTTTTCAAAGGGTCGATCTCATGTTAAGTGTTCTAACCACAATAAAAAAAAAGTAGTTACCTTGAAAACTATTCATAACTGAGATAGTGTTCACTTGACGTATGTATTCCTGTAGCTTTGGTTTAAAAAAAAATTTGTCTCATTAATTTATAGTCACTTCTTGTTTAGAATTGTAAAAATAATGGCATGATTTTTAAGCACTATGATGGATCTGATTTAATGTCTAGTTGCAATTTAAAAAGAAAATAAACATATCATTTGAAACTTAACAAAACAATAATTTTTAAGATTATCATTGAATATGAAAAATTTTAAATTTGGGATTAATATTAAAAAGATTAAAATATACAAGAAAAATTTATACTACCTTTTTCTGAAAAATCATCAGATCCAAAGTGTTCTAATTCAAAGAAACTTTAGAGATCACCCCATCTCTTCCTCTGATTAGCTGAATGATCTTGAACTTGGCACTGAATCCCTCTAGACTGCTTCAGTTTCCTCATCTGGGAGATGCATGGTTTGGACTGGGTGCTACAACTCTTTAGCTTTAGCAGTTGTGATTCTCTTGTTCTAGATTGACGCTCTCGCTTTACAGATGAGGAAATTGAGGCACAGAGAAGCCAGGTGACATTCCCTGCATTTTGTAGGAAGTTGATGGAATATAATGGATTAATGGCAATCTAGGACTAGAAGATGTATCATCTGACCTTAGCATGTGTGTTTGTGTTGTCTGATTCTTGGTCCTTGGAGAAAAATAAATGAAAATTTTTAGACATCAGTATAGCAAAGATCTATCCTTCATGCCTTGTTTTTGATTTATTTGTATGGAATATCTTAAATGATGCAAGCATATAAGTATGAAAGTTGTTTGACCTAACAACAGTTAGTTTTCATAAATTACTTTATTGATTAAAACCATATCCTACTAGGACTTCTGCTGCTATGTTAAAATTTTAAGAGTTATTCAGATTTAAGTTATTTTCAAAAATTTTCTGTGCAGTTCCATAAAGTAAGCCCAAACTAATTAGATGCAGATAGCACTGTTTTCACTGGTTCCATCAACTGAGTTATCTTTAGGAAAACCTTTGAACATGTATTTCCAAGTTTGTGCTTTCAGACAACTTGCAAGATTTTAAAGTAAATAACCTGAAGAATCAGGATTAATTTATTTTTCACTAATTCTACATTTACATTGATAGAATATGTTTATGCACTTGAATTTTATTGTTGTTGCTAAAAAGTATCTGGCTCCTTTTTTTAATGTCTAGGAATTTAAATTCATGGAGCAGTCTCGTTCCCCATCAGTTTCACCTAGTAAGCAGCCAGCCTCAACTTCCTCTAAAACAGTGACTTTGTTTGAGCAGTACTGTAGTGGTGGGAATCCATTTGAAATTCAGGCCAACCATAAAGATGAAGAAACAGAAGATGTCCTGGCTTCTAATGGGGTATGTGGTGTTTTTAAAACATGTTGTGGAACATAAGTGAGATTTTCTTATGGAAAAGTGTTCTACGCAATGAACAAGGAAATTGGCTAGATTTATTTATCCATTCACCACCTACCTTCCTACCTATATACTTATGCTTCTGCAATTCTACTTGTACAGGTAATGGCTTTACAGTATGCTTTTTTGACATTGTCCTTTTGAACGATAAATTTTGCCTTTATGAATACTTTATGCTCTTATTAGATTATGTTCTTATTGGATTACTAATTGAGTAGGAGTATAGTTTCTTCACTGCATATTTATATTATTTGTTGGATAGACAGATGGATGAGGGACTAGATCATATGCCCTTTTCTCTCAATTCCACTCTTGGGCAACTAAGTGAGTCATTTTGTTCCATGTCCCTTTATCCGAGAGGGTAATGTCTTGCTTAGTTAACTGGCAGGGATGTTGTTAAGATTTAGAAGTATGATGTTTTAACAGCACTTTGAGCAGCTCAAGAACAATATAAACTAGAGATTGTGTGAGTTAATGGAAAGGATTTGAAAGCAGATGAATTAATATCAGCTTTATTATTTATTAGCTGTGTGTCCCTTGTCAAATTATTTTAACTTTATGACCCTCAGTTTCCCCGTATTTACAGTGAGGGGATGCTTACTTCACAGTTACCTGCAGGGTGTCTTCACAGTATTTAACTTGAATGGGTCCTTCTGATCTTCATGATTTCCAGAGGGATGAAGAATCATGTTTATTTTAGATTTGATGAAGCTGAAGTTGAAAACTGTTCAGATTTGACAAAAATCTGTTGAATTTGTGTCTGAATTTTAGTTTTGGCATTTTTTTTTGTCTAGTAAAGATATAATTTAAAAAATATTGCTATGAACATATACCATTATCATGTTTTATCATGAAGTAGAAATTATTTTATAGTAAGCCATATTTAAAATTATAATTTAGTGATTCTCTGTGACATTTTGCCTCTATAAAGTGGACTAAACTGAAGGGAATTAAAAGTCACTCCAATATTTTGAAATAATATATCCCCTGTACTGATGACTTGTTAATTTAAATCTCACATAGCATTTGATTCTCATTATTTGTGTCAGTTGTGTTCTATAAAGTTGCCATGAACACTGAATTGGCAAATAACAGAACCGTTGTTCCTAGGCGAAATATGGGATTAGGTTCCTGTGAGCCTCTGGTCACAACATTTTCATTAGCTCATCAATACATAACCTTGTTTTATGTGTTTTTGCTTAAAGACACCTAAATTAATAGAGTATAGTGGTGTTGATTCATTAGCATTGAACTCACAGCCAACAACACTGTAACTCATGCCTGAATGAAGCTTATCTAACACGTGTGTTTTTGCCATAAGGCACGTTACAGTTTTCTTGAGTTTAGGAACGCTAGACAGCACTTTGGTACTACACAAGGGGCTATTCTACAGTGAAATGACCAGGGAAAAGCACAAAAATTTAAAACATGTGGCACTACACAGGCTGTGAAAAGGACACTTGTTTACAGTAGGAGAACCGAAACGAGAAGGTAGAGCATCACCTTGTTTGCCCTCAGCTGGGAACCTGCATGTTGGGTGACTCAAAAATTTTGCCATGCCACACATAAATCCATGAATGCCCATGAAAGTGTCATGAAGTATTGATTTTAGGGTTACAAATAAATTTTAGTGATCAGGGAAATTTACAAATACAGAATCCTAGAAAATGAGGATCTTTTTGTACTGTGGAGTCATAAAGCTCTGTTGTTATAACCAGGAGACCCTAGTTTGTGTGGAACACCTTTCTGAATGTCATCAGGATTGCATTGTGTACAAGTGGAGGAGAATTCCTGTAATGCTCATTTGCAGTTATTAACGTGTGATCTAATCTTTCCAGGTACAACGTAAGTCTGTGAGAGTCAGGGTCCACATCTTAATGTGGCCTGTCATAATGCTTTAGACTCTCAGAAAATAGTTGTTGAATTAGAGAACTAACTTCTTTCCATGTTGTCATCATACTGGTCTCTTCAACTGGCATATGGGGATAAAACTTACCCATAAAATTGTTTTGAAGATTCAGTGACATAATTCATGAAAGCACTTAGCATTGTACTTGGTTAAAACTCAATAAATGTTAGCCATTATTTAACCATGTTAATTTAAAATATTAATAATGATGGTGATGATGATGATGCCACTGCTTCCTTTGCTGTGCATGAACTCCACTGTCCTCTCCCATGCTGACACTGGTCCATGGTGCCATAAAAATGATGAAAATGTTCCTCTCAAGAGTAAATCCACCCTTTTCGTCCTTGGTCTCAGTAGTCCCTGTGTGCTAAGCCTAATTTTCTAAGCTGCCCTTGGAATTAAATCTCATTGTGATGAATTAGATAGAACATTATTATGTGTGTTGTATGTCTTTATTAAGCTGAAGTAACACTTCCAGAGTGCCAGAATTGTATACTCAGCCTCTTTGTAATCACTTAGCAAATTGGAAGTAAGTGTGATGAAGCCACTTGGAGGCAGAGATTTTTTTTTAAATCAAATATTCACTCTTTTCCTCTCTTAAGGCCTAGCACAGTGTTTGTTTGTTTTTGTTTATTTTCTTTATATGGATATTTTGTTTTTTTCTGGACATTTATAAGCTTTGGTAGGTATAATGTTTGCATTTTATTTTGTTTTTTTTCTTTTGAGCTGGTTAAGGTAGGATGGGTGAAGAAGAAAATGGAAGGATAATATGATTCTTGATGGCAAAATTGAAGCTAAGATATTAAGAACTTTCTTCTGTAAGCTACTTCTTATAAAATTGGATACTTTTATTGTGTTGAAAGACTCCATGAAAGGTTGGCTTTTCATATCCATTGTTGAATATACTGTGTTCTCTTCAGTATGAATCTGATGAACAAGAGAAAAGTGCCTATCAGGAGTATGACAGTGACAGTGATGTTCCTGAGGAACTGAAACGAGATTATGTGGATGAGCAGACAGGCGATGCTCCTGTAAAAAGGTAATTGTTCTTAGATTGTATGATATTTCGTATGTTATGTTGCGCCCTTAACATATAGGATTTCCTTTAAAGGTTAAGAAGAAATAAAAATCAAGATTAAATTTTTCTGTTGATTATAACAGCATGTGACAGAAGTTAATATATTTAAAAAAATGATTCCCGAAAGGGTAAAAATGTAGGGTTTGTTTTTTTTTTAATTAGACACAAAGAGCTCTTAATTTAGAGATCCGTAGTTTTTGCAGAAAAACAAACTTTCGATTTATAAAAATCAGTGCTGCCTTTGGAGGCAGTTTATGCTTCACATAGAACAGAAAACCTCAAGGAGGAAAGTCACTTCTTTTGTATGTGGAGTTCCTGCCTCAATCTAGTAAGTACAGAAAGTCTCCGCCTGTCTTACAGTGTCATATGTGCACTATCTGAGCCTTCTATTAAGGTTCCTTCTTTTGTACTTGAGTTTTGTTTTATGATAAACTGTCCTCTGCAAAAACTGTGAAATATAGAAATTTTTTTTTTATCTTCTCATGACAATAGCCCTCATTAAATGGGGCTCATTCTGGTGTGTGAGTTAATTTTGACTATCAGACATTTGTTGACCACAAATATACTTTATTTTTAATGATAGACTTAAGTATGCTTTTCCCTACGTTTTACCTCCAAAGTAGCTACTTAATACTTGATTGATTTGTAATCCTTATTGATATAATCTCTCTCCTCAAAAGTGAGCAACTCATGTAGTTGTGGATATTTTAATTGGGAAAACTTGTTTCCATTGGTTTTCACATATGTATGATATTTAAATATCTACATCTGTGATTCATTGTGAACTGAGTAGAACTGCTTTGTTGGACTTCTTCATTAGATGTTTTGGATATATTTTGGCTAAAAGGAAAGCTCTAATTAAATTGAAATGAACAGGTAAGATAGTGTCTGCCAGCATGTATGTATATACTTGCATTTTTGGTAGGGTTATGCAGCCTCCTAAACTGTCTTGGGTTGCCCCTAAGAAGTATGAATAATGTGAAGTACTAACTGCAAGCAATCAGTTAACAGTTACTATCAATTCCAGCTTCTAAGTGTCTCTTGAATTTATCAAAATTCCTTGTATTTCACTGCTCCCATCCTAGTTCATGCAAAAATCAGCTCTGTGCCAGATTATTGAATCAGCCTTCTTACCTTGGCTTCCCGTCTCCAGTTCAGTCTTGCTTCTTTCTAATCCATTCTTAGATATAAATTTAGATTTTTTTCTTATATACCTAATTTGATCATGTCTTTCTTCTCATTAAAATTTTTAACGGCTCACCACTGCAATCAAGATAGGATTCATACTCCTTAGGTTTGATCGCTTTCAGTGATCTGGCCTTTACTTCTTTCCTGTCGCTTTTCCCTCTGCCCACTCATTCTAGGTGCTAGCACTGGCACTCCTTGTGCTTCTCTGAGCACACTCTTCTCTCTTACCTCTGACCTTATCACAGGTGTCCCCCTTCCTGCAATTACCATGTAACTTCTACTTTTCCTTTGAATCTAGTGCCCATCCCTCAACCCCAGACTCTACCATCATACTTTATACTTAAATCAGATTCTAAGGAGGAAATTTTTTCATATTTATAAGTCTTAAATCAGTATTGTTGGTACATTTGATGTATAATTTCCCTAGAACATCTGTTTTTTTAAAGTGACACGTCTTTTAATGATTGATAATTAATGTCTTAGAATCAAAGAAACACATTATAGTACTTTATTTCTTTGCTTACTAATTTCTCTTCCCCTCTGAAGCTTTGTAAGGACAGGAGGATGGATAATCTCTATATCCCCACCTGATACATAGTAAGATTTTCAGTAACTAATTAGTGAGTGAAGAATAGATCCTAAGTTGAATAATGTAGTGATTTACTACTTGATAACCCTAATGCAACTTTGTTTTGTTTTTCCATATTAAGTGTTTCTCGGGAAACTCTAAAAAGCAGGAAGAAATCAGATTACAGTCTAAATAAAGTGAATGCACCCATCTTAACAAATACAACATTGAATGTAATAAGACTCGTTGGTAAGTAGCCACACCTTTTTTAAAAAACATTATTATAGCAGTTAAATTAGTCTACTTTTGTTACCAAATGATTTGTATTTGGGGTTTTCATTGTATACTCCAGTGCCCACCACAGTGAAGGTTTAAGATGGTCATATGTCAGTGCTGTCTCATCTTGATTGTTCATATAGTATAATACTAATATTAATGTCAGTTTTTCTTTTTCAATTAACTAGTAAGTATTTGTGTCTTCCACTTTTTCTAAATATTCCAATTAATTGGAATGTAATGAAAAATTTTATATGTGAGTTAGAGGTATGTGTAGGATGATGATAGTACCAGTTTTACATTTACACAATATTTTGTACTTAATTGTTTCATTGATCTTCACAATCTTCCTCTCAGAGAGTGAATAGTGATTCTCTGGCAGTTTCAGACACAAGAGTTCTCCAAGCTAAATGTTGACACCATAGGAAGTGTTGTTGTTATTACAGATAAGACCTTTATTGATGATTTTTTAGAAGGCAAACAACATGAAGAAATGCCATTTGAAATATTTAGGTTTGAAGATGATGTGAATTTTTTAATGTCAGTATTTCAACATTTTATGTGCTTTCTCAGCCTTTCTATCTCACAAATAGGTCTGTACATTTGACAAATAAGTTATAGAGATGTCTTCTCACATTGATTAAGTCATCTATACGAGTCAGGAGGTTTAGTGGTTTTCTGTAAAAATCTCTATATTCTGTTTATGGAGAAGATAATTTCTTATTGCCTAGTTTGAATACTCTTAGCTCCAATAAAATGGTCTGTATTTGTGAAGATAATTTCTAAATTTCACTAATGAATAAGATAAAGTGAACAAAATGTTTTTTAGAAGTCCCACTTTCTTTAGAGAAAATATTGAAAAAGTAATAATGAATTGAGAGGAAAAGAAAAGGTATATATTTTCATGACACAGAAAAATGACAGATTCTGAAAAGCTATTCTATGTCTGATTATTGCTAGGGAAATTAGCTTTTCTTCTTTATCCAAGAGAGCTAGCTGAACATTGCAACATGAGTTACTCTCTAGAATTTATAGAATCAGGATTGGAAGGGCTCTGAGAGGTCTTCTGATATAAATTCCCATCAAATAAGGATTTCTTTCTATAATACCCCTAATATGTGGTGGCCATCTAGCCTTTGTTTCACGTCTCATGTCACTGGAAGCACATTATTTTGCAAGACTATTCATTCTACTATTAGACTGATTTACTTGGTAGAAATCTTTTCCTTATGGTAAACCAAAATCTCTCTCTCTCTGTAATTCTATCTGTTGGTCTTAGTTCTGTCCTTAAAAGCAAAAAGAGTAGGTGTATACTTTTTTCTCCTATTCTTCCATGTGGTCACTTTTCAGATATGTAGTGGTAGTTATACTGTCCTTCCTTTCCTTATACCCCTCCCCCACAATCCATTCTTCAGAGTCAATGTGCTCAATTCCCTTATGTGGTCCTCACTGATAGATATTCTAAAATCCTTGTCACCCTCCTCAGCCTTCCGGACTCACTGTGGTTTTTGGTGTCTGAACACTCTGCTTGAGATGTGGTTTAATGAAGTCAGCTTTTCCCTGGTTGTGTTGAAGTAACAGACCACCCTAATACATCAGTGGCTTTCAGCCACAAAGATTTATCATGATGCATATTTGCTCCTCATCAACTTAGTTCTGCTCCATGTGTGTCTTCATTCTGAGATGCAGGCTGAAAGAAGAGCACCAACCTGGAACATGGGAGAAGAGCAAGAGCCAAACCATGTTATGACTCTAAAGCTTCTGCTCTGTTTTGGCACCCTTACTTCCTCTAATATGTCACTGGCCAAAGCAAGTCAGGCTTGACCACGGGAGAGTATACTTCTGCGCCAGGAAGGCACTACAAGTTCAGGGCAGTGGACAAGAATGCATAATCCTCTTGCAGGGAATGTGGGCGGATAATTGGGGAAAATAATACAACCAACCACATTTAACTGGTTGTTTCTATTTTTAACCTTACCTAGTTAAAAAAGGACTAGAGGTCATCATGTTGTTTTTCACTTTAAAAGACATATATTCAGTGGAATCAAATAAAATATAAGACTCAAACAAAATTGAGGAGGGGGGATATTTTCATTCAGTTAAATCATGTTTCATTCAGTTAAATGCAAACAAGTGCAAGTCTTCACTTCTTCGTAGATAAAAGGAAATGAAGAAAGAATGCATTCTGCTGTTTTCATTATCTAAGAAAGACAGAAATGTGCTGCTGTTGCTAAATTCAGAAGACAATAGCAACAAAATCTTATATAAGGATTAATGATCAACATAGTGGACGTTGTTTTCTAACAGTGGATTTGTAGAAACGGAGAAAAACTACATTCTTATGGGCCTTTGGTATATCAGCCCTGTAACACAGAGCAGTCCTGAATAAAACCTTACTCAGTGAAGAGACTCTGACCATTGTAATTTCAGCCTTCTTCACCACCATGCTAGAGTCGCAATTAGGAACAATGCCTAGTATGATAATTTACCTTTCCTCATTTGGGCTGGGATTAGGTGCTGCCGTTATTCCTCCCAGTAGATTTTTATGCCTACCACGTTTTCTCTCCTTAGGATGTCTTTGTCTTCAGTTTGTACATATTCATAAAATAGAATTTTAAGGGAACCACTCACGAAGGGGTTTCCTACTCTTAAATGCGCTATTCCATCCCCTGTTGTTATTGCATAGAGGTGCTTGAAGATTATAAACTGGCAAAGGTAAAGTACAGTTGTGTAAACAAGACAGATTAATTTTTGGTGCCTGGTAAAATGAAGGAACTAATTATTCAGTAGTTGGGAGACACATTTTAGAACATTAAAGGCATGTTCAAAATGTCCTTTTCAATATTTATTTGGCAGATAATTAGGAGAGATTAAACCAAAGAATGTTAATGGGGCTTCCCAGCTCCAGGGGGTACCTAAATCTGTTAGAAAGGCTCAGGGAGCCTTTCAAGTGCAGAGCACTAATCAGAATGCTCGCTTGTATAAAAAGAAAATCCTGTCAGCCTGACAATTGCTTGCAGAGAGAGGCAGAGAAATTTTAGCAGATGTGTCTCATCACTGAAGTAGTCTTGGTATTCAAGGTTCTCTGCCCTGGAGGCAACTCTCACTTGAGCTGGCATGATAGGTCTGAGGGACAGAAGATAGGTTGCCAAAATCCATGCTTGTAAAAACTGCAGACCTTATAACAAAATTATTACTTAAGCAGCTGGAAAAAATACACACCAGCACATGCATCAGGATTTAACATGAAACTAGGATGTGTACATCTAAGGGATATTTAGGCATCATCTGTCTGAGATGTAGTGCATATGGTGGAGAAGACACAGAAATAGGAGGGAAGAGATCTACTCCTTCATTGGGATGTTCTTTTAGGTGGGGCATTAATATTATTATTTTAGCACGGAGTGTTTTAAATTGAAAAAGTAATGCATGAAAGTGATTAAAAATTAAAATACCCCAGGGTATAAACAGAGCCCCTGACCTCCAAGTCTCCTTCTTCAGAGAAAACTACTCAGTTTCTCCTTTTTTCTTTTAGAAATATTATTGTGCTTTTACAAGTATGTTTAATATGTGAATCTCTTCTCTTCTGTTTTTTGTTTGTTTCAAAAATTAGATCATACTATATATGCTGTTCTTCTTCTGGCTTTTTGACTTCAACTGTCTTAAGGTTACATTTAAAATATCAAAATATTACATATCTTAGTGTGTTTAGATCTCATTCTTTTTAATGATCCTATTATATACAGTTACCACAGTTTATTTTATAAGTTCTCTATTTTTTAACATTTAGATTGTTTCAAGTCATTTGATGCTACAAACAATGCCACAGCAAATATCCTTAAAGAAATATCTTTGTCCATATACAAATACAGCTGTAGAAAAATTCCTACAAATGTTTCCTTATGCTGGATCAAAGAGTGTATACATTTTCAGTTTTGATGGACATTCTCAATTTATCAAAGGAGTTACTAAAGAGGTTCTGTTAATTTACCCAACAATATATGAGAGTATCTCTTTTCCCTGTCTCAGCAACACTGTATGATCCAACTTCAGATGCTTGCCATCTGATGGGTTAAAAATGGCATCTCATTCAAAATGTATTTAATTATGAGTCAGTTGAAGCATCTTTTAATATAAAGGTATTTCTACTTATTTATGAACTACTTATTCATATTCATTGCCCATTTTTTTCCAGTAAGGAAATTGTATGTTTTAATTTCTACATTAAGGAAATTAGTCTTTTTCTGCCACGTGTATTGTATTCATTCATTTTCAATCCAACAGATGTTTTTTTGAGCTACTACTTTGTTCCAGGCACTCTGCTGTCTGTTGGAAATATAGTCCTGCAGAGGACATAGTCTGTGTAGTTAAGGAGCCCAACGTGGGAAGTAACATACCAAAGAAAATTATATTGTAGTGTTGTAAGCATAAAAAAACAGAAAAGAGGCAGAAGGAAAGAATGATTAACTTTCTTTTTTGGGTAGCAAATAAAAGGGCTGACTCACTAGAGGGCTGACACTCTAGCTGACTTTGAAAGATGAGTGGATTCTCATAGATGAAGACATTGGTAAAGGCATTCTAACCAGAGTGCAAAGAACGACGTGCAAGACATGGTGTATTCAGAGAACACAGCAGTTTAGTTTGCTGTACATGAAAAGCATGATGGGAAAAAGAAGAAGCAAGAGAGAAGGGGCAAGAAAAATGGGCAAGAACTGGATTTCAAAGGGCGTTATATACAGTCACGCATTGCTTAACAATGGGGATATGTTCTGATACATGTGATGTTTGGCTATTTCGTTGTTGTGCGAACACCATACGTGTACTTACACAAATCTAGATGGAATAGTCTACTACATATTAGGTTATATGGTACTAATCTTATGGGACTACCATCCCATATGCAGTCTGTCGTTGACCAAATGTTAGGTGGCGCATGACTGTAATGTCCTGTGGAGCTTGGGCATGAACTGGTTGAGGGTTTGAAATGGGAGAGACACAGCAGATTTGTTTTTTAAAAAGGATTACTCTGACTACATTGTGAATAATGGATTGACTTGTGGTAAAGGGGAATCTGGGGGAGGTCAAAGGCTAGGTTAGAGGCTGTTGAAGTCTCCTGGGCAAGAGATGATGGGGACTTGGGTCTGCTTAAAGCAATGGCCATTGTAATAGAGAGGTGAAGACAAATTTGAGAGATTTTGGAAATAACAATAAGAATGAAGAAGATTGGTGAATTAGTTATGAGAGATCATTGTTAAATTTTAGATTTGTGTGATTGACCAGTTATAATGCCACAACTGAAATAGGAAAGATGAGAGGAAGACTGAGTTTGGGAGCTGATGATAGGCTTGGTTTTGGACATTTGGAGGTACCTATGAGACATTTAAATGGAAACAGTCTGTAGACATTTGGATAAATGGATTTGGAGATCAGGAGAATAAACATGGTCAGGGTACGTACTTGGATTTTTTGGTATAAAATGTAGTTAAACCCTTGTAGTAGATGAGTTTATCTTGACAGAGGCTCTTAACGTTTTGGGTTCATAGAGAATCCTAATGTATCCACATCCATTGGATAGATTGAGGGGACATGTGGATACATTGGAGAAAGGACAGCAAGAGAAGCCAGGGAAGGAGGTGATGAATGAATGGTAGAGAGGCAGGAGAAAAATTAGGAGGTAAAGAGGAGATCTTAAAAAACAAGGGATAAAAGCCTGTCAAGAAGGAACAAGGCCATGCTTTATTGGTCTTTTATGATGATCTAAGCCAGTGATTCTTAAATTTTATTATGCATCAGAATCACCTGGGGGGCTTGTTCAAACACAGATTGTTGGACTCCACCCCCAGAGTGTCTAATTCAGTAGATCTGGGATGTAACTTGAGAATGTGCAACGTTAACAAGTTTCCAGGTGATGTTTATGCTCCTGATCCAGGGATCAAACATTGAGAACCATTGATTATTTTCTATATTGTCCTGTTTGAAATGTACACTGTGTGTGTTTAAAACGGATGAACAAACACATAGATACAGAGAACAGATTGGTGGTTACTAGAGGGGAAGGGGTGGGGAGAGGGCGAAAGAGGTAAAGGGGCACATGTGTACTGTAATGGGTGGAAACTAGACTTTGGTGGTGAACACGATGTAGTCTATACAGAAGCCAAAATATAATGATGTACACCTGAAATTTACGTAATGTTATAAACCAGTGTCATCTCAATAAAATAAAAATGAAAACAAACTACCATTTGAATTGCCTGTTTAAATAACAGGCAAATTTTTGAATATCGGAGAAACACTTTTTCCTCCTCTGTTGTCATAATCCACAATGGAAGAAATCCACCCCCCCTTCCAGCACCTTCTCTTTGCCCTTGTATTCCCTCCTCTACAAGTTGTGGCTCACTGAATTCCCCTGGGCCACCCTTCATGTGGCAGTCACACTTCTCTCTCTGTTTCCTACTGATGAGCTGGGTAAGGCAGACCCACTGTTCTTCCTCTTGGTTGTAGTCTTGTCCCTGCTGCTACTTGGTTGGTTTCTTTGCCAGTCCTTCTGTCTGTCTCTTCCCCATGAGTATGCAGGACTCATTGTCTGGATTTAGGCTGAGAGAGTTTCAACAGTGCTTCCCCTGTGAAGCTTTTCTTCAACTTCAGATTAGATTAGGTTCCCTTCACATAACACCCTATCCTTCTCCCTTACTGCACTCTTCATAACTATAATTATTTTAAAATGGTAGCAAGAGCTAAGATTTCTTGCTCCCTTATATGTTATGCAGACAATTTGCATGCATTTTCTCATGAATTCTTCACAGTACCCTTTTTACACACCAAATAATTGAAGTCCAGAGATAAATAAATTGCCTATGTCACATAGCTCTTAAGTGGTGGAACCCAGGTTGTCTCATCCTACAGCAGTAAGCTCTTAACTTGCGTGCTTCACAGCCAGTGGAGGAAATCAGGGAGATCAATTGTTTTTTTTAAATTGAAGTATAATTGACATACTATATTCTATTACTTTCAAGTGTACATCATAGTGACTTGATATTTATATTACGTTATGAAATGATCACCATGATAAGTTTAGTTACCATCTGTCACCATACAAAGTTATTATATTGTTATTAACTATATTCACTATGCTGTACATTACATCCCCATGACTTATTAATTTTATAACTGAAAGTTTATACCTCTTAATCCCCTTCACCTATTTCACCCACCCCCAACTACTCCCTGCTCTGGTAGCCACCAGTTTTTTTTTCTGCATCTATGAGTCTATTTCTGTTTTGTTTGTTCATTTGTTTTGTTTTTTAGATTCCACATATAAATAAAATCATATGGTATTTGTCTTTCTCTGTCTGACTTATTTCACTTAGCATAATACCCTCTAGGTACCTCCATGTTGTTGCAAATGGCAAGATTTCATTCTTTTTTATGGCTGAGTAATATTCCATTGTATACATATAACACATCTTTATCCATTCATCTATTGGTGGACACTTAGGTTGCTTCCATATCATGGCAATTGTAAATAATGCTACAATGAGCAAAGGGGTACATCTGTCTTTCTGAATTAGTGTTTTTATTTTCTTTGAATAAGTACCCAGAAGTAGAATTGCTGGATTGTATGGTAGTTCTATTTTTAATTTTCTGAGGAATCTCCATACTGTTTTCCTTAGTGGCTACACCAATTTGCATTCCCACCAACAGTGTACAAGGGTTCCCTTTTCTCCACATCTTTGCCAACACTTGTTATTTTTTGTCTTTTTGATAATAGCCATTCTGAGAAGTGTGAGGTGGTATCTCATTGTGGTTTTGATTTGCATTTCCCTGATGCTTAATGATGTCGAGTATCTTTTCATGTGCCTGTTGGCCATCTGTGTGTCGTCTTTGGAAAAATGTCTATTCAAGTCTTCTGTCCATTTTTAATTGGTTTTTTTTTTGATATTAAGTTGTATAAGTTCTTTATATATTTTGGATATTAACCCTTTATCAGATATATTATTTGCAAATATCTTCTCCCATTCAGTAGGTTGCTTTTCATTTTGTTGATGGTTTCCTTAGCTCTGCCAAACCTTTTTATTTTTAGTTTGATATAATCCTGTTTGTTTACTTTTGCTTTTGTTAACTTTGCCTGAGGACACTGGTTCAAAAAAATATTGCTAAGACCAATGTCAAAGAGCATACTGCCTATGTTTTCTTCTAGGATTTTTATAGTTTCAGTCTTACGTTCAAGTCTTTAATCCATTTTGAATTTATTTTTGTGTTATGGTGTTAGATAGTGGTCCAGTTTCATTCTTTTGCACGTAGCTGTCCAGTTTTCCCAACACCATTTATTGAAGAAACTGTTCTTTCCCCATTGTGTATTCTTGCCTCCTTTGTGATAGATTAATTGACCGTATATTCATAGGTTTATTTCTGGACTCTCTATTTTATTCCATTGAGCTACATGTCTGTTTTTGTGCTAGTACCATACTGTTTTGATTATTATAGCTTTGTAGAATGGTTTGAAATCATGGAGTGTGATGCCTCCAGGTTTGTTCTTCTTTCTCAAGATTGTTTTGGCTATTCAGGGACTTTTGTGGTTCCATACAAATTTTAAGTTCTTTATTCTAATTCTGTGAAAAACAGCATTGGTGTTTTGACGGGGATTGCATTGAATCTATAGTTTGCTTTGGGTGTATGGACATTTTAAAAGTGTTAATTCTTCCAATCCATAAGTATGGTATATCTTTCCTTTTATTTCTGTTGTCTTCAGTTTTTTCCGTCAATGTCATATAATTTTCAGAGTACAGGTCTTTCACCTCCTTGGTTAAATTTATTCCTAGGTACTGTATTCTTTTTGATGCAATTGTAAATGGAATTGTTTTCTTAATTTCTCTTTTTGATAGCTCATTGTTAGTGTATAGTAACACAACCGACTTCTGTATGTTAATTTTGTATCCAGCAACTTTACTGAATTCATTTATTAGTTCTAATGGTTTTGGGTGGAATCTTTAGGATTTTCTATGTATAGTATCATGTTTTCTGCAAATAGTGACAGTTTTACTTCTTTCCAATTTGGATGGCTTTTCTTTTTCTTGCCTAATTGCTGTGGAGGAACATTAATTCTTATTCCTGGACAAAGTTCAGAGAGGTTATATAATATAGATTATATAGTAGAAGCTAGATGCAGGAATAGGTACTTCTTGCAGTTGGTAATTTCGGAAGAGACACCTTTTTTGGTCATCTGGGCTGTATATTAGGTAACCTTCTTCAGTGTTCCCAAAGTATGCTGTGTCCACTCCTCTCACTTTGCCCTCCTTAGGGAACTCTAGAAGGGAAGAAGGGGAGGGCAGAGTGCATCTGGACCACATTTTTTAAGCTAGGCCGGCTAACTTCAGAGTCATGCTTTTATATTTTTATCAGAGTAGTAACATCTTACACTAACACATTAAATAGTAAAGAAGAGTTTGTGATGAAAAGCAGCAGTCTCCCACCCCACTGTTCCCTGCCACCAGCATGGAGGCAATTTTTTGGTCTATTTCCGTTTGTCTTTCTTCTAGTTGTAATTTCCCAGAAAAGGGTGATGAGAGGTAAATGTTTTGAATTCTTGTCAGTCTGGATGTGTTTTTATTCTGCCCTTTCACTGAATGACAGTTTAGCTGTGCATAGAATTGTAGATTAAAAATTAATTTCCTTGGAAAGTGGAAACCTCTAATGTTCTATTCATTTTATTGTAAGTGAATTTCTTTTCTCTGTCTCTGAAAGCTTTTAGTAGGTTTTTCCTTGATGTTTGAAAACTCTATTGATGTGTCTAGGTGTGAGTTCTTTTTCATTAAGTGTGTTGGGTAGTTCATGACACTTTCAGTCTGAAGGTTCGTGTACAGCTGTGACTGATGCTACTATTTCTTTGATGATTTCCAACTCCACATTTTCTCTGTTCTCTTTTTCTTTGATTTCCCATTAGTCAAATGCTTAGTCTCTTAGATTGGCCCTTTATGTCTTTCATATTTTCTCTAATGTTTTCCATATTCTTTTTGCAGTACCTTCTGGAAGACTTCCTTTTTCCCATTTTTTATATTTAGTTTTTTATTGTAAAAATCATATTTTTAATCTTACAAGCCCTTCCATATTCTCTTGTTTTTTCCCCCATATTCTCCTGTTATAGGGTTTTATGTAATTATTATATTTCTCTTATTAGCTTGAATTACTCTGTTTCCTGTAGATCAGCTTTTCTTTTTACTTTCAGTTTCTGAGTTTTCCTTATGAGCCTGGTGATTTTTTGTTATCTATTCACATCTAAAATAAAAAGTCTATATAGCTGTTGTGGGTGTCCCCTGCTACATAATTAGAACTGGTTGGAGCAGGCTCTTTCTCCTCAGTAGGAATCCTGACTGGAAACTTTGTATAGAGTAGGGCAAGGCTGAGTGGATTTACTGGCAGCCTTTACTTTATGGGGACAGGTCCCCAAATTCCCAGAATGACGTAGATTTTAATCTTTGGTGCTGACATCCACACTAGAAGCCTTAGCTTTTCTTTTCTTTCTTTTTTGTGAGGAAGATTAACCCTGAGCTAGCATCTGTTGCCAATCCTCCTCTTTTTGCTGAGGAAGATTGGCCCTGGGCTAACATCTGTGCCCATCTTCCTCCACTTTATATGTGGGATGCCTGCCACAGCATGGCTTGATAAGTGGTGTGTAGGTCCACACCCAGGATCTGAACCTGCGAACCCCAGGCCGCCAAAGCAGAGTGTGCAAACTTAACGACTACACCACCAGGCCAGCCCCTAGCTTTTCTAATTTATTGGTTTTTTTTAGGTTTGCTCAATTTTTTTTGTTCAGTTTGTTTACTTTTTTTTTTTTTGATGAGGAAGATTAGCCCTGAGCTAACAGCTGTTGCCAGTCCTCCTCTTTTTGTTGAGGAAGACTGACCCTGAGCTAACATCCGTGCCCATCTTCCTCTATTTTATATGTGGGACACCTGTCACAGCATGGCTAGATAAGCGGTGCATAGCCCCATGTCCAGGATCCAAACCCACAAACCCCAGGGCCACTGAAGCAGAGCACGCAAACTTAACTGCTATGCCACCAGGCCCGCCCCTGTTTACTTTTTTTTTAGAGAGGAATCCTAAAGGTTTTTATTTTCTTTTGTTTTTGTCTTCAGAAGAATTCTGGTAGCCAGTACTCCAACTGCTGGTGAGAGATAGTGATAGAGGGAGGGCCTGCGGACTGGTACAGTTTGTCCCATATGTGGACCTTCAATTAACCCATTATTTTTCAGCCCAATTTCTCTCGCCTGCTCTCTTGCTGTACCTGCTGATTCTAGGCAGTCACCATCTACAGGAATAGCTTCCACCTCCTTTGTGATCCTCTTTTTTGTGTGATTTATTGACTTTGCCTTTTTCCATCAACCTGCTCCTGTTTACTGTCTTTTATCTAGTATAGGGGTTGAGAAACTGTAGCCTGCAGGCCAAATCTATCTGGCTACCTGTTTTTGTAAATAAAGTTTTATTGGAATACAGCCATGCTCCTTTGTTTACATATTGTCTGTGGCTGCTTTTGTGCTACAAAGGCAGAGCTGAGTAGCTGAAACAGAGACCAGCAGAGCTGAGTAGTTGCCACAGAGACTGTATGGTGTGCAAAGCTTAAACTGTCTACTCCTTGGTCCTTTACAGGAAAGGTTCGCCAACTCCTGGTCTAGAAATTTTTTGTGATTTCTCATTTTCTGGTGATCATACTTACCGGCCTTTACCTCCTCACCCTCTTCTCTTTGTAGATATAGGCTTAAAATGTTGTAAAATTCTCTTTTAATTCAGAAAGTCTGAGGAAATACATGAGCCTCCTCAGACCTCTAAAGGCCTACTCTGCCCTCTTGAACTGGAAAGACAGAGTTCCTATTCTTATACACTTTAATACACTGGCAGCCTGCTTATTGATGGCTGCCTTCCGTGTATAATCATTTCAAGTGTGAGAGCAGGGACACTGTAATTCCTTGTTTTAACATAAGCCCAAGTACATAGTAAGCCTCCAAAAAGTGTTTGTCAAATATATTGAATGAATGTTATGTTTAAAATGTTTTTTTCAGAGTGGTGGGGGAACATCTAGTTTTTTTTCCTTCTGAATGCATGCACATTTAAAATAGCTTTTACCTATTAATAATTCATTTTCATATTTTTCCTTAAGATTAATTATGTGAACAATGGTTAACCTTATTATTAGCAATGGAGAGGAGCTTTGTATTCTGAATGAGTATCAATCCAGATATTTGCATTCTACCTTATTCTACATATTCATTTCTCTTTTTTTCTTTTTACAGGTTAAAGTAATATAACATATTTTTCAATTTTTTTCTTCACAGTGTCACATTATTTTGTATGTAAATAGTTGCAGTTTAAATAACTGTAGTGATGAAATAGCTGCATAGTGGTCTAGAATGTTCTAGGAGCATATTTTTCACTTGTGATTTTTAAAAAAAAATCTGTCTGAAATAATTAGAAAAGATGATTCTGAAACAAATGACTTGTAAATAGGAGTAAGAATAGAATCTGAGTTGAATGGTTTTTGTTTTTTGATGTGTGTGTGTGTGTGTTTCCATTCCTGACCATCTGACTGTTATTTAGAATCATCTCTCATTTAAATTAAGACAGTTGTACTGAGTTCGTAGATAATAAAGAAATGGTTTCCATAGTAGACATTTCCATTAGAGTAAATTTGTCATTTTTTTCTCCTGCAGTTAATGTGTTTTCTCTTGAGTCATGGGGTCTTCAATAGTACCAATTTAAAATTTATAGCAGTTACATTAAGTAGAGCCAGCATCTGAATTATTTGCTCATGTGGAAATTAAACAAATGGCCTGTTTTAACATCTTCTGCAGAAGAACATTTTTTTTATAGATATACCTTTTCCCCTATTGTTTCCCATAAAAAAGAAACATAATTAGGGACTTATCTATTTGATTGAGCCCATCTCCGATGCACCCTTCAAATACATTAACAAGTTTATAAGTGCAGAAATTTTGGTTTTTAAGTTTTTTCTGTAACTGTATCATATGTTTAGAGGAAAGAGAATGGAATACTGTTATCTCCCAAAGGAAAGAATGAGGAGGATATTTTCTTGGCACTTTGAGAGTATTGAGCTCTTGAGTGATGTAGTGATAAAGAAATGTTCTTGGCCTCTGACACGAGATTTCACAGGGCTAGAGTTCAGGGGAATGGGAAGTGCCTTCCTTCCATGTCTCCTTTTTCTTCTTGCTTTTTTATTTTTGCTGTGTGTGTATAAACTTATTTTAAAAACCTACTTTTTGTCAAGTACATTGTTTTTTGTTTTATTACATTGAAACATTTTTGAAGAAATTATTTTAAATAGAATCTCCAAGAATGAGGAACTGTGTTGTGTGTTTGTACAGTGTCATTTCTAGAAGAATATAGGAGTTCTGTGAATATTTGACAAACAGTAAAATATAATGATATAAAAACATCTTTGTAGGCATTATTTATATCAGTGCTGTGCAATAGCACTTTCCAAGGTCATATAACTGTTCTGTATCTCTGCTGTCAAATACAGTAGCCAGTATCCACAAATGACTGTTGAGCATTTAAAACATGGCTAATGTGACTGAGGAATGTAACAGTTCATTTTTTAAAAATGTTTTGATATTTTCTATTGTCTCTGTGATAATAGACTAACATGTTTTAATTTTGTTCTACTTAATTTTTGATTTTTTTTTCTTTTAGGTAAATATATGCAGATGATGAACATTCTTAAGCCAATTGCCTTTGATGTTATCCATTTCATGTCTCAGCTATTTGATTATTACTTGTATGCAATATACACCTTTTTTGGTCGGAATGATTCAGTAAGTCAACTATTGGGGGTGAAGTCTGTTTCTTTTAAAAATTTATTTATTTTTTAAATGTAGTGTTCATTTTCTCTGTTTAAAATACACAAAAAACATTATTTTGAAAATTATCCATCAAAAATCCAACATAATTATTGATATCAGCTTTCTCTGCACCCAATTGCCTTATTTATATATTAATTGTAAGCTTTGTTCTGATAAACATATTGTATGTTATTCAAATTTTGGCAGAAAAAGTACAGCATCTGTTTCTAACCTTGACATATTTTGGCAATGAAAAATGTGCAGGTTGCCTCGTTTAAATCTGGCCCAATGTGTTAATTACTACACAGTAAGTGAGACATTTTGAATAGTGGCTAACAACCTTAGCAGGCACTACTACATTCAGAAGATAATGGTAAATATTTATTAAAATAATTGAAAATCTTTGAATTAAACCATCTGCCTGCCACAGAGTTAATGTTTCCTGCACCTCCTTTTTGTGTTTCCAAAGCTCTGACTGAGTTTATCTTTTTCTACTCTTGAGGAGAACAACACGATATGAGGCAGGTAACTGAGCCTGTATTTGGGAATTATTATGTGGTTCACCTAGATACTTGACAGTTTTCTATGTAAAAGCATACTGCTGGGTTCTATGACTATATCATAATACTCACTTTTTATATACTATATATTTTTTAAAAAACATGTGAATTTTAATGGATAATTATATTCATCATATAAATGTTCATATCCTTGCTGTGATTACAAGCATATGAAAGACATGATCTTTTAATATGGGATCTGAATTTCCTGTGTTCTTAATTCTGCAAAATGTTCCTTAGAAAGCATACTAATCTAATCAGAGACTAAGTGTTGCTGCAGAATTTGTGTTATTATAAAATATGTACTATTTCATCATTATGAATTTGGAAACTCAATAAATAAATATTAAAGAAGAAAGACATTCTAGAGTGTTAGCTAACTGTCAGAATCTTTCAGTCTTCTAGATGAACCTTACTTTGTCTTCTGGATGGTGTTGCTAGATCAGTGCTGTCCAAGAGAAATTTTGCAGTAATGGAAATGTTCTATATTTGCAGTGCTCAATGTAGTAGCCACTAGCCACATGTGGCTATTGAGCACTTGGAATGTGACTAGTGTGACTGAGGAACTGAATTTTTAATTGTATTTAATTTTAGCTCATTTATCTCTAAATATAAATAGTCACACATGGCTAGTGACTATCATTTTAGATAGAACAGTTCTGGACCATATTATTGATGAGTATTAATATAGGTCCTTCGGACACTTTTGGGAACTAAATGCTTTTGGACATGACTTTTTAGCTACTTATATACTGGCACAGATTTGTTTACAGTGGGGTTCATTAGAACATGAGAAATTTAGCAAAGTATAGATAGGTGCCCATTGTAAAATGTGCTGCATATTTTATTTAAAATCTGTTATGTTTTAAAGAACACATTGGTCTCATATAAAAGCATTTTCAATCCTGTAAGACTCAGTAAAAGCTATTTCATTGTATTTAAACAATTAACTGTCAGTTATAAGAGTTTCTATCCTTAACCTGGGTGTCTGCCCATATGTTGTATTAGAAACAGTTTGTATTATATGAACCAGTACAAAATGTGGGTATGAGTGAGTATGTATGAGTAAATGTAGCATTTACTCTGCCTCTTACTTGCCCTTAAGAAAGACTTTTCCAATTATTAGATTATGCTTAGTAATAACTAGCTTTTAGCTACTATGTGAATATTGAAAATATGTACATCTTCAAATAGAACTTATAATTCATACTGTACTATTTTTGATTCTGCAAAACTGAAGGAATACTATTTAAAGCAAAACAAAGACTTTGAAGTTCTATAAAAAGCGGTTTTCTGTACAAGTTCTTAAAAATAAACACTCCATCTTACTTTCTACCCATATTTTCCTTTGCTTAATTTTTGTATCATTTAAAGTTTTTTTGTTGTTGTTTGGTTTTTTATCTTGCAAGATTATAGTCTTCTTAATTAACTTCTTTAAATCACTTTTGGAACAAGACAGTCTAAATAAATGGCATAAATAAGCATATGCAAGCATATAAGATTGAAGAGGTAGCTTTTAATTTCCTAAGAAAATAAGCTTTTCAAGCCTATTAGAGATCCTAGAAATTTCTATCTTCAAATAAATAAAGAAAGAAAATAAAGACTCCAAATTGCCCTGTTAGCTGTTGAGTCTTAGGTGGTGGGAGGGGAAGGGGAATCAGGTAATGGATAGAATGGGAAGAACAGGGTACATGGTTGCTCCTGCTTCTCTCTCAGAAGAAAGACACTTGTATGAGTGAATTTAGATGGATGCTACTCATGGAAGAATAAGCGTCTCTTTCCCTGTTCTAGACAGTCATTGGCTAGGGGGTACACAGTATATGCATTAGGCTAAAGGATTCCTCATGTTCATACTAATTCCTCCAGAAGCTTCTGCTCTTCACTGAACTTGTTATTTTGCAAGGTTATATTATATACATCATACTCTATTATATATCTAATCCATTTGATTGTATTATAATAATGTTACTCGTAGTGTTGCTTTATCTTGCCTTGCCCCCAGCCTTCCATAGTTCACCTCTTAAGTTACGTTTTCCTTGGTCCTTCCTGTTCACATTCTCTTGTGAAAAGCATTCTGTAGCTTACCTTAACATAGTAATAGGCACACAGTAGATTCTTAGGACACGTGTCCTAATTATTTCTTATCCAAGTAAGTCTTGTGAGGGTTTTTACTTGACAACAGTTTGTAAGCCTCATTTAAAGTTACCTTTTATTAATGAAACTGTTTCTTTGTAGAGTCTGTGATTTGATATCTAAACTTTTAAGGATAAATTAACTTCTGCTTCGGAGTATGATGGACTATGACCTTATTGGATGATGCTCCCTGCAGAAAATAATTTTAAAACCTGGATGTTACACAAAAGGCAACTACCTGAAGATACTGGAGAGTGAGCAGAAGCATATAGACTCTAGTGGGGAGTTCCTGCTAGCATTGCAGGTCGGGGAAAGGGAAGCTATAAAAATAAATTCCATCTCCATGGCCTTTAGCTCAGGACTAAGTGCTTTCTACATGGCACACAAGCGGAAGCAAACATAGGAAAACCTGCAGTCTTTATGAATTGGGGAACCAGGAAACTGGGACTATTGAAAAGAGTGAGGGGAAGTTCAGAAGGGAAAGAGTCAGAGAGGGAACCCCCAAATTCTGTCTGTCCCCATCTCTGATTAACCCATGAACCATGTTTGTGTGGAACAGACTGACTGCAGCCTGTCAAAGAAAAAAAATTTGAACAGAGACCAAAGCTCCTTCATAAGAGACAGTTTGTAGTTCAAGCACAGCCAAGAAAATTACATACCAAAAACAAAGGAAACAATATTCATTCGAGAAATACAACAGAATCCAGAATCAAATTGATGATGCTATCCAACTTGACCCAACATACATAGAACCCAAAAAGTAGACTACACGCCTAAGTAAAAGGAAAATCAATCTAGTCTGACCCCAGGATGTTGGAACTAAGGGATAAGGATTTTAAATGGACTGTTACAACCATCTTCAATAAAATAAAACAAAACATGTTTTAAAAGCATAAACATCTCAGTAGAGAAGTAGGAAGTTTTAGTGGAAACAGTAATAAAAAACCAAAGGGAAATCCTAGAATTGAAAAATATAATTTCAACAATTAAAAAAAATTACTGAATGTACTTAACAGTCACATGGACGTGACAGAGGAAAGGATATGTGAACTTGCAGGTGAATCCATAGAAATTATTCAATGAAGAACATAGAGAAAAAAGATTGGAAAACAAAATGATTAAAGCCTTAGGGACATGTTAAGTTATAGCAGATGGTCAAACATACATGTAATTGGAATACCCAGATGGAGACGAGAGAGAGAATGAAGTAGAAAAATTATTTGAAGAAACATTGGCTAAAAACTTGTGGATACAAGATGCTAAATGAGCAGCAAGCAGAATAAGCACAAAGAAATGTACAGCAGGGTACCTAATGGTGAAACTGTTTCTTGAAAACTACAGTAGACTTACTACATAAAAGGGACCAATGATCTGATTAACAGCTGACTTCTCATGAGAAACCGCGGAGGCTAGAAGAGAGTTAAACAGCACTTCTAAGATACCGAAAGAAAAGAAAAAATGTCTATCTAGAAATTTATATCCAGCAAAAATATCAATGAAGAATGAAGGTGAAATTAATACATTTTTAGATAAAAAGAAAAAAACTAAGACAATTTGTCATCAGCAGACATGTAATATAAGAAATGCTGAAGGAAGTTTTTAAGACTGAAGGAAAATGATATCAGATGAAAACATGGATCCTCAGAAAAGAATGAAGAACATTGGTAATGGAAACTACTTGGGGAAATGCAAAAGATTTTTTCCACTTAATTCCTTTACAAACCATATAGCTGTTTAAAACTGAAATCATAGCATTATTTTCTGTAGTTCATAATATATGTAAATTTATTACATATAACAAGGTGTGTGTGAGAATATGGACCCACAAGATGATGGCAAGATTTCTATATATATATTTTTTTTTGTGAGGAAGACCAGCCTTGAGCTAACATCCGTTGCTAATCCTCCTCTTTTTGCTGAGGAAGACTGGCCCTGGGCTAACATCCGTGCCCATCTTCCTCCACTTTATATGGGACGCCGCCACGGCATGGCTGACAGGCGGTGCGTCGGCAGGCGCCTGGGATCCGAACCTGCGAACCCCGGGCTGCCAAGCGCGGACGAAACCGCTGCGCCACCGGGCGGCCCCCTAGATTTCTATATTTTATGTCAAGCAGTGCACTGTTCACAGTAAATGGACTGAAATATCAAGAATATATATTGTAATCGTAGGACAACGATAAAAATAATACAAAGAACTTTAACTCTATGGCAAACAGGAAAATTAAGTTAGAATTCTAAAAAAATAAAATTTCATATAATCAGAAAAGGCAGGAAATGAGGAACCAAGGAGCAAAAAAAGAGAGAACATGTAATGGTAGATGTAAACGCAACCAATAATCACATTAAATGTCAGTTGACCAAACACTCAAATTAAAAGGCAGAGATTTTCAGAATGGATTAAAAACAAAGCCCATACTTAATAACAAAAAACACACATAGGTTGAGAGCAAATGGGTTGAAAAGATCTGCCATGCAAACAGTAAGCATAAGGATGCTGCAGTGGCTATATTAATATCAGATTAAATAAATTTGAAAACAAAATGTATTACCAGAGATAGAGGGATTCATAATGATCTAAGGGTCAATTCAACTGGAAGACATAATGATTGTAGATGTCTGTATGCCCAGTAACAAAATAGATGAAGCAGTAATTGACAGAATGCAAGAGAAAATGAAAAAATTCAATCATAGCTAGAAATTTTAACACCACACTAATAAAACAAGTAGACAGAGAATCAGCAAATACATAGAAGATTTGAAAAACACTTTCAACCATCTTAACTTAATTTATATTTATGGGACAACACACCCAACAACAGGAGGATATGTGTTCTTTTCAAGTGCACATGGTGTGTTTATCAGGATACCATATAATCTGGGCCATTAAACATGCCCTAATGAATTTAAAAGATTGAAATCATACAGAGTATATTCTCTGATGGCAGTGTAATTAAATTAGAAACCAATAACAATAAGATAACGAGGAAAACCCTAAGTATTTAGGATTTAACACACTTCTAAGTAAAGATTGGGTTAAGAAGAAATCACAAGAGAAATTAGAAAGTATTTTGAACTGAATGACAATGAAAACACAACAGATGAAAAGTTGTGATATGCAGCTAAATCAGCCCTTAGAAGTTATCTAGCTTTAACTACCTATAGTAGAAAAGAAGAAAGTCTCAGGTTAATGATGTAAGTTTCCACCTTAAGAAACTAGAAAAATAAGTGCAAATTAAACCTAAAGTGACTAGAAGGAAGGAAATAATAAAGATAAGAGCAGAAATCAAAGAAATTGAAAATAACGGTAGAAAAAAATCTGTGAAACTGAAAACTGGTTCTTATAAAATATGAACAAAATTGATAAACCTCTAGCCACACTGATACAGGGAAACAAAACAAAACGAAGACACAAACTTTCTATATCAGGAATGAGAGAGTGATCATCATTACAGGTCCTTCAGACATTAAAAGGTTAACAAGGGAATATTATGGACAAATTTTTTGACAAACTCATATTACAAAAATTGACCTAAGAAGAAATAGAAAACTTGAGCAGCTATTTATCAATTACATAAATTAAATATAATAAACACCTTCCAAAAGTATTAACCCTACACAAACTCTCAGAAAGTAGAAGAAAAGAGAATGTTTCACAGTTTATCAGGCTAATGTTATTCTGATTCCTAAACCAAACAGAGATACCACAAGAAAACATAACTATAGACTCATAAATTTCACGGACATCAATTTGAAAAGATTGTTAAGAAAGTATTAGCAAATTGATTCCTGACCAAGTGGTGTTTATCTTGGGAATGCAAGATTGGTTTAACAGCCTAAAATCCTTCTCTGAAATTAATCAGTGTAATTCACCATATTAATATCCTTCTTTAGAAAAAAAACTTATGATTGTTTAAATGGATTCAGAAAAAGCATTTGACAAAGTTTAATATCCTTTCATGATAAAATCTCAGAAAACTAGTAACAGAAGAGAGTTTCTTCAGCATGATTATGGGCATCTATAAGATAGCTAACATCATACTCAAGTGTTAGGCTTATTGCTTGCTATCTAAGATGAGGGAACAGAACTAGGATGTCAAATCTCACCACTTTTATTTTATGTTGTGCTGGAGGTCTAGGCTTTATAATAAAGTAAGACAAGAAATATAAGGCATACAGATTGGAAAAGAAGAAGTAAAGTTGTCCTTATTTGCAGATGATATGATTATTTAGGAAACCCTAAAGAATTCACAAGTAAGCTTCTAGAACTAATAAATAAATTTAGCCAGCTCCCAGGATACGAGGTCAATATACAAAAATCAATGAGTGAGCAATTAGAAAATGAAATTTAAAAAACAACTTTACTTATAATAACATCAGAAATTCTTAGGATTAATTTTTTGTGTGTGTGAGGAAAACTGGCTCTGTGCTAATATCCACTGCCAATCCTCTTTTTGTTGAGGAACAGTAGCCCTGAGCTAACATCTGTGCCCTCTATGTTGTACATGGGATGCCTGCCACAGCATGGCTTGATAAGTGCTCTGTATGTCTGTGCTCGGGATCCGAACCTGTGAGCCCTGTGTGGCTGAAGCGGAGCGCGTGAACTTAACCACTACGCCACTGGGCTGGCCCCAAAGTAGGGTTTTCTTTTTTCTTTTTTTGGTGAGGAAGATTGGCCCCTGAGCTAACAACTGTTGCCAATCTTCCTCTTTTTGCCAAGGAAGATTAGCCCTGAGCTAACATCCGTGCCCATTTTCCTCTATTTTATATATGGGATGCCATGACAGCGTGGCTTGATGAGTGGTGCATAGGTCCATGCCCAGGATCTGAACCTGTGAACCCTGGGCCACCAAAGCAGAGCACACGAACTTAATCCCTACGCCACAAGGCCAGCCCCAAAGATTAAATTTAATGGATAATTTGACCAACTTGTACACTGAAAAAATTAAAGCATTAAAAAGGGAAATTAAAGACTATAAATAAATAACGAGATATGCCATGTTCCATTAGAAGACTCAGTATTGTTAAGGTGGCAGTTTTCCCCAAATTGATCTATAGAAGAAGTACAGTCCCAAAAGAAATTTTAAAGCTTTTTTGAAGAAATTGACAATCTTATTTCAAAATTGATACAAAAAGCAAAAGGATCCAGAATAGCCAAACATTTTTTTGAAGAACAAAGTTGGAGGACTCAGTGTTTTCTTTTTTCAAAGACTTACTCCAGAACTGTAGTAATCAAGACAGTGTGGTATTGGCCTAACAATAAACCTATAATCAGTGCAACAGAATAGAGTCCAGAAATAGACACATACTTGTATGGTCAATTGATTTTTGAAAAATATGCTAAGATTATTCATTGGAGAAAAAGAGTCTTTTCAACAAGTAGTGATATGGGGAAAAAAAGTCTTGACCCTTTTCTCATACCATATACAAGAATTTAAGTAAAATTTTTTGTAGACCTAAATGTAAGATCCAAAACTATGAAACATCTAGAAGAAAACTTAGAAAATCTTTGTGACATCGAGTTAGGCATATGCTTCTTAAAAATGATGAAAAAAACCTGAACCATAAAAGACAAGATTGGTAAAATAGATTTATTCATGGTTAACTTTTGCTTTTCAAGAGACTGAGGTACAAAAAGGCAAGTCAGACTGGGAGAAAAATTTCCAAAACATTGAGAAAGGGCATGTTTGCAGAATGTGTGAACAACTCTTATGACTCAATAAGAAGACAATCCAATTAAGAAATGGGCAAAAGATATGATCAGATACATCACAAAGGAAGATATGTGAATGACTAATAAGCACATGAAAAGATGTTCTACATTACGATCATCAGAGAAATGCACAGTAAAAGCACATTGCAGTATGACTACATATCCACTAGAATGGCTACAGTTAAAAGAACTGACAATATCAAGAGCTGACAGGATTGTGGAGTGTCTTAGTCTGCTTGGCTAAATAACCATAGACTGGGTAGCTCAAACAACATAAATTTATTTCTCACAGTTCTGGAGGCTGGAAAGTTCAGGAGCAAGGTGTTGGCCTATTCAGTTCCTGGTTAGGGCTCTCTTCCTGGCTTGCAAATGGTTGCCTTCTAGCTGTGTCCTCACATGGCCTTTTCTCTATGCTCCCGTGGAGGAGAGAGCAAGCTCTCTAGTGTCTCTACTTATAAGGGCACTAATCCCATCATGGAGGCCTCACCCTCTTGTCCTCAGCTAACCCTGGTTATGTCCTAAAGACCCCATCTCCAAGTTGCAATGCATTATGGGTTAGGACTTCAACATATGAATTTTGGAGGGACAACAGACGTTCAGTTCATGACCTCGAGCATCTGGAATTTGCATACATTGTTTGTGGAAATGCAAAATGGTACAGTCACTTTGAAAAACAGTATGGCAGTACCTTATTAAGTTAAAAATATATTTATTATATGAAGCAGAAATTCCACTTCTGTTTACCCAGAACTGAAAATGTATGTCCACACAAAGACATATAGATAAATATTCATAGTGGCATTATTCAAGTAGCCCCAAATTGGAACCTGAATATTCATTGAATAAGTGAACAGACTGTGCTGTAGCCACACTATGGGATACTATTAAGCAGTAAGAGAGCATGAAATACTAATAGACTTACAACATGGATGAATCTCAGAAGCGTGCTAAACACAAGAAGGAAGTTAAATACAAAAGACTACACGCTGTATGATTCCTTTATATGAAATTTTAGAAAAGGCAAAACTACGGTGACAGAAAGCAGATCAAGGAATAAGGATGGTGGGAGGGCATCAAGTGCAAAGGGCATAAGGACATTTTTAAAGGTGAGGTAACTTCTATATCTTGATTGTGGTGCTGGTTACAAGACTGTATACAATTACCAAAATTCATCAAACTGTATACTTAAAAATGGCTGAATTTAGCTATATATAAATAATACCTTGGTAAAAAAGAAAAGTGAATTAATGAAGTTTATAAAACCTAGCGAAAATAAAATGTATTGTAAAATTACCATATAAAATTAGTTCATTTTACTATACCATGCCATCACACACTTTTAGCTCGACTGTTTCTAACACATGTGTAAGTAATTTCTTTCTTGTATCTCAGATAGGAAGGGATGAAGAACAATAAATGTGTGTATGTGTATATATAGATACATATATATTTTTCTTTGAATGAATTAGTGAGACTATATATTTTATAGTTTACTGTTAATTAAAATTTTATATATAATTTGTTATATATATTTATATATCAATATATATATAACACACGTATATATAACATAATATATATACATTTTTTAAAATGTGTTTCAAGCCCCCATCATAGAACAACTAAAATAGGATCCCATAGGATGGGGCCCAGGAATCTCCGTGTATTTTTATTTTATTTATTTTTTTATTGTGGTAACATTGGTTTATAACATTATATAAATTTCAGGTGTACATCATTATGTTTCGATTTCTGTGTAGATTACGTCCTGTTCAACACCTGTTCAACTAATTACAATCTATCACCATACACATGTGCCTAATCACCCGTTTCACCCTCCTCTGTCCTCCCTTCCCCTCTGGTAACCACCAATCCAATCTCTGTCTCTATGTGTTTGTTTGTTGTTGGTTTTACCTTCTATTTATTAGTGAGGTCATACGGTATTTGACTTTCTCCCTCTGACTTATTTCACTTAGCATAATACTGTCAAGGTCTATCCATGTTGTCACAAATGGCCAGATTTCATTGTTTTTTATGGCTGAGTAGTATTCCACTATGTATATATACCACATCTTCTTTATCCATTCATCCTTTGTTGGGCACCTAGGTTGCTTCCAAGTCTTGGCAATTGTGAATAATGCTGCAGTGAACATAGGGGTTCATATATCTTTATGCATTCATGTTTTCATGTTCTTTGGATAAATACCCAGCAGTGGAATAGCTGGATCATGTGGTAGTTCTATTGTTAATTTTTTGAGGAATCTCCAGACTGTTTTCTATACTGGCTGCACCAGTTTGTATCCCCACCAGCAGTGTATGAGAGTTCCCTTTTCTCCACATCCTTGCCATCACTTATTGTTTCCTTCTTGTTAATTATAGCCATTCTGATGGGCAAGAGATTATATCTCATTGTAGTTTTGGTTTGCACTTCCCTGATAATTAGTGATGTTGAACATCTTTTCATGTGCCTGTTGGCCATCTGTATATCTTCTTTGGAGAAATGTCTGGTCAGATCTTTTGCCTATTTTTTAATTGGGTTGTTAGTTTTTTTGTCGTTGAGATATATGAGTTCCTTATATATTTTGGATATTAACCCCTTATCAGATATATGGTTTGTAAATATCTTATCCCAATTGTTAGGTTGTCTTTTTGTTTTGTTAATGGTTTCCTTTGCTGTGCAGAAGGTTTTTAGTTTGATGTAGTCCTATTTGTGTATTTTATCTATTGTTTCCATTGCCCAGTCAGACATGGTACTTGAAAATATGCTGCTAAGACTGATGTTGAAGAGCATTCTTGCCTATGTTTTCTTCCAGAGTATTCATGGTTTCAGTTCTTACATTCAAGTCTTTAATCCATTTTGAGTTAATTTTTGTTATGGTGTAAGATATGGTCTACTTTCATTCTTTTGCATGTGGCTGTCCAGGTTTCCCAACACCATTTATTGAAGAGACTTTCCTTTCTCCATTGTATGTTCTTGACTCCCTTGTCAAAAATTAGCTATCCATAGATGTGTGGGTTTATTTCTGGGCTCTTGATTCTGTTCCATTGATCTGTGTGTCTGTTTTTGTGCCAGTACCATGCTGTTTTGATTACTATAGCTTTGCAGTATATTTTGAAGTAAGGGCGTATGATATCTCCAGCTTTGTTCTTTTTTCTCAGGATTCCTTTGGCTATTCCCGGTCTTTTGTTGTTCCATATAAATTTTAGGATCCTTTGGTCTATTTCTCTGAAAAATATTGTTGTAACTTTGATAGGGATTGCATTGAATCTATAGATTGCTTTAGGAAGTATGGACATTTTAACTATGTTAATTCTTCCAGTTCAATAGCATGGAATATCTTTCCATTTCTTTGTGTTGTCTTCTATTTCTTTCAACAGTGTTTTATAGTTTTCAGTGTACAGGTCTTTCACCTCTTTGGTGAAGTTTATTCCTAGATATTTTATTCTTTTTGTTGCAATTGTAAATGGGGTTGTATTCTTAATTTCTCTTTCTTCTACTTCATTGTTACTGTAGAGAAACACAACTGATTTTAGTATGTTGATTTTATTTCCTGCAACTTAACCATATTCATTTATTATTTCTAAAAGTTTTTTGGTGGATTCTTTAGGGTTTTCTATATATAAAATCATGTCATCTGCGGATAGTGACAGTTTCACTTCTTCCTTTCCAATTGGATCCCTTTTGTTTCTTTTTCTTGCCTGATTGCTCTGGCCAGGACTTCCACTCCTATGTTAAATAAGAGTGGTGCAAGTAGAGGCATCCTTATCTGGTTCTTGTTCTTAGAGGAATAGCTTTCAGTTTTTCTCCATTGAGAATGATGTTAGCTGTGGGTTTGTCATATGTGGGCTTTATTATGTTGAGGTACTTTCCTTCTATACCCAGTTTATTCGAGGTTTTTATCATAAATGGATGCTGTATCTTGTCAAATGCTTTCTCTGCATCTGTTGAGATGATCATGTGATTTTTATTCTTCATTTTGTTAATGTGGTCTATCACATTGATTGATTTTTGGATTTTGAACCATACCTGCATCCCTGGAATGAATCCTACTTAATCATGATGTGTGATCTTTGTAAAGTATTGTTGTATTCGATTTGCTAGTATTTTCTTCAGGATTTTTGCATTGATGTTCATCAGTGATATTGGCCTGTAATTTTCTTTTTCTTCTGATGTCCTTGTCTGGTTTTGGTATCAGGATAATGTTGGCTTCGTAGAATGAGTTAGGAAGCTTCCCCTCCTCTTCAATTTTTTGGAAGAGTTTGAGAAGAACAGGTATTAAGTCTTCTTTGAATGTTTGGTAGAATTCACCAGGGAAGCTGTCTGGTCCTGGAATTTTATTTTTGGGGAGGTTTTTGATTACTGTTTCAATCTCCTTACTGGTGATTGCTCTCTTCAAATTTATTTCTTCTTGATTCAGTTTTGGAGTGTTATGTAATTCTAAGAATTTATCCAGTTCTTTTATATTATCCAATTTGTTGGTGTATAGCTTTTCGTAGTATTCTCTTATAATCTTTTGTATTTCTGAGGTGTCCATTGTAATCTCTCCTCTTTCATTTCTGATTTTATTTATTTGAGCCTTCTCTCTTTTTTTCTTGGTGAGTCTAGCTAAAGACTTGTCAATTTTGTTTATCTTTTCAAAGAACCAGCTTTTAGTTTCATTGACGTTTTTCTTTTGTTTTTTTAGTCTCTATTTCATTTATTTCTGCTCTGATTTTTATTATTTCCTTCCTTCTACTGATTTGGGGCTTTGTTTATTCTTCTTTTTCCAGTTCCTTTAGGTGCACTATTAGATTGTTTATTTGACATTTTTCTTGTTTGTTGAAGCAGGCATGTAATGCTATAAACTTCTCTCTTAGAACCACTTTTGCTATATCCCATAAATATCATATTTTCATTTTCATTTGTCTCCAGGTATTTTTTAATTTCTCCTTTGATTTCTTCATTGACCCAAACATTGTTCAGCAGCATTTTGTTTAATCTGATTTTCTTCCTGTCGTTGATTTCTAGTTTCATACCGTTGTGGTCAGAAAAGATGCTTGGTATTATTTCAGTCTTCTTAAATTTATTAAGACTTGTTTTGTGGCCTAATTTGTGATCTATCCTGGAGAATGTTCCATGTGCATTTGAAAAGAATGTGTATTCTGAGGTTTTTGTATGGAATATTCTGTATATATCGACTAATGACAACTGGTCTAATGTGCCATTTAAGGCCAATGTTTCCTTATTGATCTTCTGTTTGGATGATCTATCTATTAGTGTAAGTGGGGTGTTAAGGTCCCCTACTGTTTTTGTGTTACTGTCTGTTTCTCCTTTTATGTCTGTTAATAATTGCTTTATATATTTAGGTGCTCTTATGTTGGGTGCATAGATGTTTACAAGTGTCATATCCTCTTTTTGGATTGTTCCCTTGATCATTATGTAGTGCCCTTCTTTGTCTTTTATTACAGTTTGTGTTTTAAAGTTTATTTTATCTGATGTAAGTATTGCTACACCAGTTTTCTTTTCATTGCCATTTGCACAGAGTATCTTTTTCCATCCCTTCACTTTCAGTTTGTGAGTGTCTTTAGGTCTGCTGTGTGTGTCTTGTGTGCAGCATATATATGGGTCTTGTTTTTGTATCCAGTTGGCCACCCTATGCCTTTTGATTGGAGCATTTAGTCCATTGACATTTAAAGTAGCTATTGATTAAGCATGTACTTATTGCCATTTTGTTATTTTTTCTGGGTGTTTTAGGAGTTCTTCTCTGTTCCCGTCTTCTTCTCTTGCTCTCTTCCCTTGTGGTTTGATGGCTTTCTTTAGTGTTATGGTTGGGTTCCTTTCTCTTAATTTTTTGTGCTTTTATTATAGGTTTCTGGTTTGTGATTACCGTGAGGTTTATATATAATAACTTATGTATATAGCAATTTATATTAAGTTGATAGTCTCTCTAGTTTTACCTCTGTCTAAAAGCTCTACTCTTTCACTCCCTTCCTCCCACATTTTATGTTTTTGATATTATATCTAACCTCCTTTTTTTTGTGTGTGTGTATCCATTACCCTCTTATCATGCAAATAGATAAGTTTAGTACTTGTCATTTGACCTTCATATTAGCTTTGTAGGTGGTTGATCTGCTACCTTTATTGTATATTTGCCTTTACTAGTGATTTTATTGCTTCTTTTTTTTTTTCTTTGATAATTTTCTTATTCCATGTGTGGTCTTCTCTCTTTCACTTAAATAAGTCCCTTTAGCATTTCTTGTAAAACTGGTTTATTGGTGATAAATTCCCTTAGTTTTTGCTTGTCTGGGAAACTCTTTATCGCTCCTTCCATTCTGAATGATAACCATGCCAGGTAGAGTATTCTTGGCTGTAGTTTTTTCCTTCCAGCACTATAAATATATCGTGCCACTCCCTTCTAACCTATAAGGTTTCGAAGCTGAGAAGTCAGCTGATAGCCTTATGGGGTTTCCTTTGTGTGTAACTTGTTGCATTTCTCTTGCAGCTTTTAGGTTCTGTCTTTATCTTTAATTGTTGACATTTTAATTATAATGTGTCTTGGTGTGGGCCTCTTTTGGTTTATCTTGTTTGGTGCTCTCTGTGCTTCCTGTAACTGGGTGTCTGTTTCCTTCTTTAGGTTAGGAAAGTTTTCAGCTATTTTTTCTTCAAATAGATTCTCTTCCCCTTTGTCTCTCTCTTCTCCTTCTGGGACACCTGTAACATGGATGTTAGTGTGCTTGATGTTGTCCCAGAGTCCCTTAGACTGTCCTCATTCTTTTTAATTCTTCTTTCTTTTATCTATTCAGCTTGGGTGATTTCCTCTAGTCTTTTGTCCAGCTCACTGATCCGTTCTTCTGTATCATCTACTCTGCTATTGAGTCCCTCTAGTGAATTTTCATGTCCAGTATTTTATTCTTCATTTCTGATTGGTTCTTTTTTATATTTTCCAATTCTTTGTTGAAGTTGTCACTGAATTCATCCATTCTTCTCCCAAGATCAGTGAGTATCCTAATGACTCTTTATTTGAAGTCTTTGTCAGGTAGGTTGTTTATTTCTGTTTCGTTTAGTTCTTTTTCTGGGGTTTTGTCCTCTTCCCTTACTTGGAATGTATTGCTTTGTCTCCTCATTTTGCCTCTTTGTCTGTGCTTGTGTCTATGTATTAGATAAGTCACCTACATCTTCCAACCTTGGAGAGGTGGCCTTGTGTAAGAGATGCCTTATGAGGCCTAGCAGTGTGTTTCCCTCTCCACACAAGTTCCAAATGTTCCAGGAGTATCCCCTGTGTGGGATAAATGTATCCTTCTGTTATGGTAGGGTTGCTCCTGCTGCAGGTGCCCAGGGAGGCTAGGCTGTCCCCCTGGCTGGCTAATTGTAATGCTCAGCTGCATGTGGCTGCTATGGTCTTTTCAGTCACTTTATCAGGCATGGGGAGCCCCAGGACAGTTGGCTGCAAGGTGTAATAGCACATTCCTGTTGCAGTGTTTCTGTTAAGTGATCAGGCCCCCAGCATGGCTGGTTGCTAGGATCAGGGACTTACAATTGCTTCTGCCTCTGGCCTGCAAGGCTGTTGTCAAGCTCTCTCAGGAGGGTAGCTGAGTAGGGCTGGCCCCAGGTATGGGAGTTGTTTCAGGCTTTGGAAGGTGAGGGTGATCCCCTGTCTGACTATTTGAGACGCAGAAATCTCCTGCAGCTGATAGGCCCTACTGCCTGAAGGGCCACACACCCCATCAACACAGTCCTGCCTGTGCGTGTGCCCCTACCCCTGAAGTGGACTCAGTCACCCCACTGCAGAGGCCCCACACACTCCATCAATGCAGGCCCACCCCTCACACATGCCCTGCCCCAGAGAGGTGGATCCACTTGGCCTGGCTGTAGAGGTTCCAGGCACCCCGCCTATGTGGACCCATAAGTTGCCTGAGGGCTTACTGTTGGGTGGCGCCAGTCCCTAGGGTGGGCTGCCTGCCCTGGCTGAGCTGGATTAAATTAGTGTTCTGGTGGGTGGGACAGACCCCTAGGCTAATAGGCCAGGGGAGGAACTCCAGTGGCATCAGCCAGCATCTGTGTCAGTACACCTGTACTTGATCACAATAATGACTGCCACCAATGTCTCAGTCCTTGGAGAGGTCTCACCTCTCACTGAGATGCACCCAGAGCCTATCAGGTGAATCTCTTTTCACCAAAGGACTGTGCACCTTTCTTCCTGGTGATTTTAGGTTGCTTTCTGAAATGGGTGAATTTGTGCATGGGCCCTTCAAGAGCAGGCTTTTTTTTCCCTTTATGTCCAATAGCTTTTCTAGGGGTATTCCCCATTGTAGTTAATAGCCAGCAAAGCCAGGTATTATTGTACTTGTCTTGGTTGTGTTGAGTCCAAAAGCTGCTTATCATAGTAATGTTCCCCCACTCAGATCTCCCACTCGTCTAGGGAAAGCTGTGTCCCTTAAGGTTGCTCCTGGCTGGCCTTGAAGTGTCATGGCTAGAAATAGCTTTTTGTCTCTCCAGAAAGGAATTTCTGCCTCTTCCACCTCAGTCAGGACTGTCCCTTGTTGCGGGGGTTCTTTTTATCCAGTTTTCAGTTCTTTCTCAGGGGTAATTGTTCCAAGAGTAGTTGTAAATTTGTTGTGGCTGTGGGAGGAGGGGAGTTTAGAGTCTGCCTATGCCACCGTCTTGACACCACCTCTAAAGTCTTAAATTTATTGGCTCATACAGAATATTTTAACTTTTTTCAGATGTCTATATGTATCTATGATTACTTCTAAATTAAATTTATATTCATCAATTGAATCATCACTCATGGAGCCAACTAACTGGCTTTTCATGTCTTAACAGTCAAGTCTTCCTTCTCATTTGTGTTCTTGTGTGAAGATTTTTATAAATGCTTTTGCTTTGTTGTAGTGAAGACAATTCGTACTGTGAAATGTTTACTGAGCCTAACAAAATTTTCATTAATTTTTGAATGAGCATTTAGGCTGTCACTAATTTGTGTCAGAAAAATGTATTAGCAACACTACATTATTATGCTTCTACATAAATATAACACAGTGTACTGTCTCTAAGTATCTAAAATCTTAAGTTTTATAACTGAAAATAATAACGTGGATAAGAAATTCTCGTGATCTGTCTCCTGATAAATGCATTAGATTGATAGATGTTGGTGTGACCTGTAAATGCACAAGTGTAAATAGTTCTCTTGTTCCCTTAAGGGCTAAAGTTTGGAATTTTTGATGTTTTGGAATATTTAAATGCAGTTTAGAAACCCTCTGAAGTCTAAGTATCCGAGTGGAAATTCATCAGATACTTAACTTTGGTTAATCTGAAGTTATAACATTTATTTGCAAGATTATCTCCAGAGTGATTTAACCTACTTTTTTCTTTTCAGTTGGAATCAACTGGACTAGGCCTTAGTAGTAGTAGACTAAGAACAACTCTAAACAGAATACAGGAAAGCCTTATTGATTTGGTAAGTAATCAATTGATTCAATTCTTTTGGGTTATATAAAATAAAAATTAGGCAAGTAATCAACTACATATAAATGTATATTTATATGCATATTGAGTGCCTGAGTCCTTAATATTACACTAAGTGCTTGTAGGAAGTAAAATGGAGGTTTCATATAGTCTTATTGGAGAGAGAAAACTAATATACATGAAAGAATATGATATTGGCTATATATCCAGTAGAAGTTAAAAGAGAGGGAAGGTTTATGTGCAACATTGATGTCAGAGAATGACTAAAGGAGGAAGTGCGACTTGTACTAGTCTTTGAAGAACAGGCATGAGATTAGTGGGCAAAAGAAGAAAGAATGGCATTCAAATTAACGTTTAAGGCTGAGCAAGGGCCTTGGGGTGGGAGCAAACCTGGCCCAAAGTTTGGCAGATCTTGGTGATGGAGCACTGGTTATGTTGAAGACTTGTGTTGGGTTACAGAGAGTATTTAGGACCACTTTCATAAATGGCCTTGAAATTCAAGAAGTTTAGGTTCAGTTGGCTGTGCAGCAGGGAGTCTGGATTCTTGACTGTATCATATGAGGAAATGCATGTTTTAAGATGATAGGTTAGGTAGCAAAACTGGGCTGACCTTCTATAGTGTCTAAGCTAACATACCATTTAAAATAAGAAAATTTTTTTTCTTGTGGTTGATCACTGTAGCCATGTTACCGAACCAAGTGGGCTCGCCTCCTGGTGCGTTAAATAAGACTCCACACCACTGGAAGCTGTCTCACAAAATAGTGTGTTTGCAGCAAATAGGAGGCCATGAGGAATCATTTCCAAAGTCATGGCTTCACTGAACAGAGGGAAGCAGGAACTTTTATTTCGGTTGGGAAATGAATTTTCAAAAGGGAGAGGCGGCTATTTGCCTGCACAGGCTCAGTTGGAGAACATGCTTCCACATAATGAGGCCCAAGCTCCCCCTGGAGAGATCTTTGCATTAAAAATAAGGCAAAGGTCATGGGCATAGCTCTTGTGGTGAGGCTTGGTCAGTTTCAGGATGTTTAGTGGTTACATCTTCCTTGAGTCTCTCACTTGGTCAGTTTCAGGATGGTGGTGGTTACATCTCCTTAACATACAAAAGGAAAAGAAACAACTTGGAAAAACAGTTAATTGCTTCCAAACCCCACTTTGAGTTTCTCGAAGCACCTAGTTGGTGACAGCCAGAGATTTTTGTTGACCAGTATGCTTCTCTGTATCTACATTAACCCCAGGATTCTCCACATTCTCCTTTATTTCTTCAGCTACTCAAACAAGCAATCATTTTCCTCTTTTTTTGTAAACTCTATATTGTGTGCATTCTGCTGTTATTGAAGTTTTCATAAAGCAAGGTAATCATTCTTTTATAAAATACTTATTGAAATAATTAATATACTATTAATAATTAATATGTTGTAGTGCTGAAAATTCATCAGTGCACAAAAGAGGTAATTCCTGTCTTCTTGGAACTTGTATTTCATTGGTGCAGAGAGACAGATAGACATATATAATACAGTGTCAGGTACATATAAGTGCTAAGAAGAAAATGAAGCAGAGTGATAGGACAGTGATGTGGGCAGCGTGATAGGACATCTCTGAGCAGAGATGTGAATAAGTGAGAGAGGCATGTGCTGCTGTCTCAGGTCAACGCAGGAAATAATCTTTATCCATCTCATCCATCTCTCTTGCTGTTTGGAGATCTTTTTTGCTCAGCATATATTTTTGTCTATATGTATTTATAACACTTACCTTGGCACACAGCCTTGCTTCAGTAAATGTCCATAGAGTAAATGAATAAACTCCAATCCATGCGTTTCATGTCTCCAGGCTTAACCTGGCTTCTTTTCTTGACTTTGCTAACCATTTAGTGCTAATCTTAATTTTCATATTCAAGGCTCCTTGTTTGACCCAGCCATCTCTTTTGTTGTTGTTGTTGCTTGTTTTTTAAAATCCATTGGCTTTCAACCCCTTTGGCAGTTATTCTGTGTTTCGATTTTGCTTTTCCTTGTTTGATACTTAGTATAACCTTGACAATCAGATCTTGTTTTCCAGATCAGTTCTTGTTTTCCAGATCTTAGTCCACAGTAGAAGTTTTTCTTGCTTCTGGCTGAACAGCTCAAAATTGATGGGCTGAAATTTACGACTAGAGTCATTTCACTCTGACCTTTCTTGGTCATCTCTGCTAGTTACTAGCTTATGATTGTCAAACCACTGTTCCAGATTTCACCCTTAAGGCTGGATTTAATGCTTCAGATTTTTCCATACATTGTATAATGAAATAGCATGACTGAGTAAACAGTGGGACCAAACTAGCTGTTCTTTGAGGCCAGCTACCACCCTGATAACAGTGTATCTATAGCATCTGTCGGACCAGTTCTGTGTTCATTGGGTAAGTTTTCTCCTGAACTGGTGTAGTAGTCAGATTTAGAAAAGTGTTTTTAAAAACCAACTATACCCCCCTCTTCAATAAATAAATAGATAGATATGCCTCTTTTTAAATTTTGTACCTTGTCTTTTAAAGATATCTTTCCTTAGTCCTTGTCCTTATCATCTCTTAAATCAAATACTACCCCTTGGATCAGAAAACCGTGCGAGCAGTCCTTTCTCCTTCAGTTTGTAAGGAGTGCTGACCTTTGACAGGGCCTCTCAAGGGTCCTTACTGCTCTGGAGGATAAGACTCTACAGCAATACACTAGAAGTTTTTCTGAAATTTTCCATTAGTTTCCAATGTTTTACATGTTAAATTATTACTGATACCGATAAGCATTGGTTTATTATTTTAGAAAATATATTTGTCATTTACTAGACCTGGATCTCAGGTTTTCATAAGCTGGTGTATTAATTTTCTTCACTTCATTAATTTGCATCTACCTTGGCAGAGAACATTAATTTGTTTCTTGCTATTCAATATATTCTTTGGCTATCAAAATAATTTATAGTCTAATCAATCTGGAACCACTAGATGGAAGTAGTATTTTTCCTTATATTTCTCCTATGTGTTAGTTAAAATTTTAATAAGCACTTTTTTTGTAATTTTATTTTCTCCATGTATATCTTCTAAGTTTTGCTTCTCTTTAAGCTGTAAAAGGCAAAATGGAATCATTATGGTCTTAAAAATGCCACCTGAAATCATTTATCGTATAAATTCATTGTAAACTAAGAAAATATGTTTGACACATCAAATAAAAGTCTAAGAAAAGGGGTCTAATAAGGGAAGGGTAGGAAAAGAACCTGGTGTAGGTGATAATGGCACCAGAAATGTGAGTTTTTAGTTATTCACTTAGTGATGCTAAATTGTTTGCTTTAAGACCTTTGGCCAACATTCAATCTTTGATAATAAAAATGTATTTTAAATTGGTCCAGAAAAGTCCATAAATATGAATTCTCTTTGTAGTAGTAAATTAGTGGCAGAAAAGGCTAAAAAAATGTGACTTTCACCGTGAGACTAAAGATTGATTAAGGTTTCATTTCTCAAAGTCTTTAAAGAATTCTGTATCCTTTCCTTATTGAACTGGTATAAGCTGAAACACTGATCCAGTTTAGGAGCTTTTCCGTTTAAGTGCACAATAAGCACATACCACTTATTTATATCAGCTTGACATTTTTATGACTCTCATGCTCTCTTCAAGCATATTTCCCTAAATGTAAACACAGAACTTTAACCTTTAAGCAGATAATTACCGTAATTTTTATGCCTAAAATACTGGTGTTAACTGGGAAGAAAGGAAGGCATCCTAATGAAAACTTTTTGAAGTGGAGGCAACAATTCCAATGATCTCTGCAGAAATGTTTTTGTGAGAGAGCTCTGTGAGCAAAGGGGAAACTCAGCACATTTGAATTGGAAGTAGGTAAGGAGGTTGCTGGAAAGTGCTTTGGGCCTCTCCTGTCATACCCAGAGATTAACTGCATTTCCTCCAGCTACAGATACACCCTCTCCTTGCCTTCCATCACCTTCTAGCACCACCTCCCTCTTCTGTCCTAAATTAACCAGTTACTATCTAAATTAAAAAAAAAACCTTTAGTTTTATAAATATGTTATATATATGGTGAGATATCATAAAAGAATGAAATTTAAAAGTAACTCTGCTATTTTAAATGTGTGGTATTCATGGTTATTTTGGAGCTACTTTGAGTTTGAAGTTGTACAATATTGGCAGAAAATTCATGTCAGTTTTTTGTTAGTTACAAAATATTTTAAAAGAGGGCATGTTTGATGCTTAGAAGGAGATTTTGTTCTTGTGGAGTATAATACTCCAGGTTTCTGCTCATAAAATCATGGAAGGAAGCTTATCTTTGCTCTTTAATCTGTACAGTGTTCATACATACTGAATAGCTGTCAGCTTCTGATTGAACCTCTCCTTCCATAGAAACTCATAACCACCCAAAGCAGCGCTTCCTGCCTACACTTCTGCCTGATAGAATGTGCTATGTTATGATATAGCCAAATCTGTCTCTCTGGAACTGTTTTTTGTTATTCCTCTTTCTACCCCGTTGGGGCCACTTTGGCTAGCCTAGCCATCTTGCCCAAGTGAGTTATGTCATCCCCCAATTCCTTTATTAGTTTTTCTTGTTTTGAGGTTTCAGGCTTCTCAGCATTGTTTGACTTGTTCTGAGATGGATATTCACAAATCTGAACTAAGAAGAAAATACAGAGTGCTATAGGAGGCATTGGAAGTAGACAGAAAGCAAGGAGCTATGTGATGAGGGTACAAGACTCAGGGGATACACAGCAGTTGGATAGCTATTTTTATTATTAGTTCATTCAACAAATACATGTTGAGTGCCTTAGTACTTTGTGGAAGACTGATGGTCCCTCTAGTGGAGGAGGTAGATAAGAAATAAATGAATATCTTATTTAATGTCAGATTGTGTTGAGAGTTATGAAGAACTAGGAAAGAAGGATAGGAAGAGGAGAAAAAGAGTGTGATATTGTTTAGTTGATCAGAGAAGGCTCCTCTGAGAAGGTAACACTGAAGCAGATCCTTGAAGGAAATATAGGGGAGTGAGCCACTTGGATGAAAATTCGTTTATTCAGCAAACATTTATTTAATGCCTGTTTATTGAACACTTTATATATGATGCCAGGCACTGTTCTGGGAGTTAAGGATACAATTTTGGTGAGGGGGAGGGGGACCAGACAAAACTCCCTACCCAGATGCAGCTTATTTTCTAGTAGAGACAGGATATTTTGGGGAAAAGCGTTTCAGGTTGAGGCCCTGAGATTGGACTATGCTTGGCCTATTCCAGGAACAGCAAAGAGGCCAGGATAACTGGAATGAGGTAAGCAAGAGGATCAGTGGTAGATGAAACCAGAAAGGTAGCCAGAGCCTAGATCATGTAGGGCCTTTGGATTTTACTCTAAGGAAGACAGGAGGCCATTGAGGAGCTTTAAACAGAAGAGTTGACATGATCTGACTTAATTATTTAAAAGAGAATTATTTTGGCTACAGTGTGTAACAGTTAAGGAGAAAGATTAGGTGGCTTGTACCAAAGTGTTAGTAGAAGAAATAGTGAGACATGGTCAGATTCTGGATCTGTTTGAAGGTAGACCCATCAAGATTTGTTGATGGATTGTAAGTGTGGTATGACACTGAGAGGAGCCAAGGCTGACATCTAACGTCTGGAGAATGGAGGTGCGATTACTGGAGATGGGTAAGACTTTTAGGAGGGACACATTTGAGGAGGACATCAAGAGTTCAGTTTCAGAAATGTTCAGTGCACTAAAGGTGAGAGAGAGGTCTGAGCTGTTCTGAGCTGTTGGCATGTGGATGGCATTTAAAACTGGGACGGGATGAAATCATCTAGGGAGTAGAAAGTGAGAGAAGTCTGAGGACTGAACTCTAGGGCACTCCGGTGTTTAAAGGTCAGGGAGAGGAGGACAGACTAGCAATGAAGTCTGAGAAATGGCCAGTGGCATAGGAGAAAGACCAGGAGGGTAGGGTGTTCTGGGAACTAAATGAAGAAAGTTTTTCAAGATCAGCCATGTAGGATGCTACAAATCTGTTAAATAAAAATGGGTGTTTAGAATTGACTATTGGATTTGGCCATAAGGGGGCCATTGGAGATCTGGATAACTGTTTCTTTGGAGTAGGGCAGACAAAAGCCTGATTGGAATGGGCTTGAAAGAGAATGACAGGAAGTGAAGACTCTTACCATCATCATTGTTATCATCATCTCCATCAGTTAAACTGATTGAGGGCCTGCTAAATGCCAGGAGGCATGCCAAGGTCTTGAGATACAAAGATGATGAAATTGGTCCCTACCCTCCAAGAACTCACAATGAGGTAGAGGAGTCAGGAAATAACAATAAAGTGCACTTTATGCCACATACAGACATAAGTATGTGTGTAGATAATGTTAACACAAGTAAGGTGCTAATTCTTCTTGGGAGACTGAGAAAGTTACAGAAAGGAGGTAAATATGAGCTCAGACTTAAAAAATGAAGAGGAGAGAGCTAGGCAGACAAGGGGAAGAGAGTAAGACAGGAGTGTCAGTAGGACAGTAGAGCAAGTAGTCCTGTGTGGCTAGACCGGAGGGGTGTAGATTACCTTGAAATGAGGCTGGCAGGGTAGCTGGTGTCAGCTGTGAAGGAGTAATATCATGGTAACAAGTTTGGGCTTTTTCCTGTAAGGAATGGATAGTCAATTGAGACTTTTAGACTAGGAAGTGGTGTGATCACATCTCCATTTTAGAAAAATCACCTGTATATTATAAAAAATAAGCCAGTTGACTGTGTGGAAAGTGGAGTAGAAACAGGAGAAGCTAGAGAGAGAGTTCTCTATTAGGGGACTTTTAGAATGGTCCAGTCAAGAATGCTGTGGGTCCTTGGTCCTGATGTAGTAGTGACATGAGGAAGGTCTCTGTTTAGGCATGATGAAGGTGAGGAAGAATGAGTGTCGTGAATGATTCCAAGTTTCCTCACTCAGACACTCTGGTAGATGGTGATTAAATTAAATAGTGCGGGCAACTGATTGGTACCAAACAGTGTATTACTTTGTGATTTTTTTTTTTTTTTTTGGCAGGAGTGGGGTGATTATTTTCCTTTTTAGTAAAAGGAAATGAATAATTGAACTGCAACATAGATTAACTTGCATAGTTCCCTTATCCTAATTCTCCCTAGAGAAAGCACAGTTGTTCCCCAAATACCTTTTAAATGCTAATTGAGTAATTAGAGATTGAAAAGAGACAATATCTTTAGTAGAAAATAGAATATAAAAAAGAACTAAAGAAGAATAAGACCATTTTCTAACTTGAAAGATTTTATTTCCATTTTGCTAAATTTATAAACCTAAGTTATACTCCCAGAATCCTATACATTTGATGTCTCTTTTATTCATTTGGAAAATGCTGGAGATTAGTGACTATGTCATTGATTTAAAAAGTAATCTACGTTTATGTTTCGTACACTTTTAAGTTTGTTTATATCCAATTTTTGTGCTATAATTTTCTTTGACGATCTTGTAAAGCTCAGCACAGCCTGCTCTTTGGGCATCCTTCTCTTTTATTCCCATTAACCATCTTCCTTCTCATCAATAATCTGTCCCCAGACATATACAACTCAGCTGGATCTGTTTCAGTTTATAACTACATTCTAGTCCTGCCTTCTTGAGATTATACTAAAGTTACTTTGATTAAGGTTTGGGTGTAAAATGGCTAGTTATACCATAATTTTGGGTTTTACCAACTTGGTCCTCGAGGGGCAATCTCTTTTCCCTCATGTACAAGTTCTTGAAGGGCATCTCACTATTGTCTCTCTGAAACACCTGTCAATTCATAAAGATTCCTTGTGTTAGACAACTTTGGTCATGCACAGATAATAGCATATAGAGTTGGATCGTTTTCACTTAGTATAAAAAGGAAAGTTCCAGTGGTTAGAAAATATGAAAGGAGGAAAAAAAATAACTGAAACTAAATGTAATTAATATATGCCTAAGAGTATTTTAATTATAGTTCTAGTTTTGTAAAATCATGTGGTTTGTTGCTATTAGATTTGCTGTTTCAGGCTGTATGTGTATGTGTGTTGTATTTTCAGGAAGTTTCAGCTGATCCTACTTCCACACTCACAGCAGCAGAAGAGAGAAAGGAGAAAGTTCCAAGCCCACACCTCAGTCACCTAGTGGTTTTGACATCTGGGGATACATTGTATGGGTTGGCGGAAAGAGTGGTAGCCACAGAATCCTTGTAAGTTGTTAAAAACAGTTACTTTGCCATTAAATATTTAAGAAAGGCTATAAAAGTAAGCATTGTATAGACTTCTAGCTGTATACATCTCCCACTTCTAAATACCACGTGTATTTCTGAGAAGTATACCCTAAAATAGATTGTCAATTGATTTTTAAAACTGCCTGGTTGGTTTTCAGTTATATAAGTGGAAGGAAGAAATCTTTTAAGTTTCAATCTTTAGCAACATGATTCTTGCTTCAAGTAAAACTTTAAAAAAGCATGTTATAGTATATATTTTCCTATCAAATTGTGATTCTAGAGAAATTGTAGTTACATCATCAGTTTAGTGTTAAATATAGATGACCCTTGACATCAGTAATAATGCTTCCTGACCTTTATAAATCCCTCAATTTTTAATACAATTAAAGCATAAAACTTCTTCCATAAGATGTAGTCTAATATAACTTAAGAGTTTTGTGTACATAACAAAAAGTAGAGAAAAACAGTGCAGCTCCAGCAGTCTTCCAGCCAAGTGGCTCCCACTCCTGCACACCAGCCTCTTGATCCAAAGTTCACATGTATGTCTCATCCAAGCTACAGTTTGTTGCATGTTATGAATGTTTGTGTTACTTCTGAAAATTGTCAGGTGTTAAATCTCTGAATGCAAGGGTCTTTTGTGTGTAATTAAATGGGATCTTTAAAAGATAACCTCTCAAAAAATACTGTTGTCTTCTTCCTTCAATCTTTTGTGTTATCTGTGCTCATCTCTTACATGCAAAGCAGCATAATTCTACACCTTGTGGTATCCAGATTAGCTTCTTTGAAGTCACCCACCTTCTACCTCAGCTCACATTCAGTCATCAGCTCAGCATTAAATCTTGTATAGATTGTAAATGAGCGTGTCAAGTGGTAGTACAAGGTAGTTCACTAAAGTGGAAAATAATTTTAATTGTTAAACTTTTGCTTAGAGACCTTAAAGATTACTTATACAAAAAAATTGACAGGCTCTAAATCCTACACTTTGTTTACACAGTGGGTTATTTATTCCCTTTAGGGTATTCTTGGCTGAACAATTCGAGTTCCTTCAGCCACATCTGGATGCTGTGATGCCTGCAGTCAAAAAGCCCTTCCTTCAGCAGTTTTATTCTCAGGTCAGAGATGGTCTTGTATATTATTTCCACTGTGAGCAAAATAAGACTGTTACATGTTACTTAGGGTTTTTTTTTTTTTTTTTTTTTTTTTTTTTACCTAGTAGTCAGTCACCAAATCCAAGGAGAGCTGGATTAGAATATTTGTTTCTTCACTCATGAATTGCTGTGTTAAATAAATACTTACTGAGCACCTCATATAACTTTTAGTCTAGTGAGAAAGAGAGCCGATTAAAACTGTATTTACAATAAAGTATGATAAGGGAAAGAAACAGTGGCAGGGTAGTTAACCTTGACTGGAGGAGGAAAGGGTGTGTGGTTGGGAGAATTTTGTCTAGAAAGGCTGTCTTGAGGAAGTCTTGTTTAAACTGGACCAGCTGGGTGAGTCCAGAGTATCTTCCAAACTAAGGGAATGGCTTATATGAAGATCAACCGGTGAGAGAGAGCATGGTGCATGTGAGCAGCTGAGGAAAACTCAGATTGTCAGAGCAGGGAAAAGGGCTAGTGATGAGAAAGATGGCTGGAGTGGTAAGCAGGAGCCACATGATGTGTGGTGCTCTCAGCCAGGAGTTGGACTTTACTCCAAGGGTACTGGGAGTCTACTGGAAGATTTGAAACAGGTGAGTGGCATGGTCAGGTGTGTGTTTTAGAAAGAGTACTTTGGAGGCAGTGTGAAGAATGGACTTTAGATGGCAAGCCTAGAGGCAGGGAGACCAGCTTGAAGGCTGTTCCAGAAATACATTTGAAAGGTGATGGAATCTTGAGGTAGGGTAGTGGGAGTGGACATGGAGAGAAGTGAAAGAATTTGAGAAATATTTGCTCCATGAAAATATGTAGTTCTTTTATAGTTGTAGTGTCAATGGTCTCAAATTTATTGAATATTTCAACATTATGTTTTGAGTAAGACAACAAACAACAATATATTTGAAGTATTTTCATAGTTTAAATCTCCAAATGTATAATGTTTCATTTTTAGATATGATATATACTAGGAATAGGAACAGAATATTCTTTATAAATTTGAGACTTGTAGAAAATATTTGTTTTCATTTCTGTAAAATTTATTTCAGACAGTCTCAACTGCCAGTGAACTACGCAAGCCAATTTACTGGATTGTAGCTGGTAAAGCCATTGATTATGAACAGATGCTGCTTCTAATGGCCAACGTGAAATGGGATGTAAAGGAAATTATGTCACAGCACAACATATATGTAGATGCATTGTTAAAGGCAAGTACTCTGGGAAACGTCTTTGTCAAAGATGATTCTACTAAGAGAACTGTTCCTGTAATTATAATAGCGCTAAAGTAGTTAGATTATAGTTATCACATTTCTAGCATTGTGATGTTAATTCATCCAATGATTCATCCGTGATAATCCAGTTTGTCCCTGAATTGGAATAGGCTTATTTTCCAAATTTTGTGTTCTGTTAGACCCAAGAATACTTTGTAGATTTTTTGTTTTTGCTCACTAATTTCCCATTTTGAGTTGGAATTTGATTGGTATGTCTTGGCTGACTTTCATATTATGTAATCTCAGTAGCCATGACTGTAGTGACAGGAAGATATTTCTGTTTATTTACAAGTTATTTCTATAGTTGTATATATTCATTAGCAAGAGACCATGTCCCTGAGTATCCTAAGTGGCTTTTTCCAGAAATCACATTACTTTTGCAATGTGTCAAGCAAACACCTTTACATTTAATGACATACGTTTATAAGTGTTCTGGAAAGAATTGTAGTCACTTTTTTTCATTTATGCACCAAGAGATATTTACAGATCACCTGACATGTGCCACATGCTGATCTAGGTGTAGCAATATAGTTGTGAATTAAGGAACGTATATGCCCTCAAGGAATTTACATGCCAGTGTGGGGATAGCAGTAAAGCGATAAATTAGGATATAATATGTCAGGTAATGAATAGTCTTATGAAAAAATAAATAACCAGCCGAGGAGAGATAGAGAGTGGCAGGGTGTGGGTGGGGGAAGAATACCATTTATTTACTTGTGGTCAGACAAGGACTCTGATAAAGTGAGAATTGAAGAGAGGCCTGAAGAAAGTGGGGAAATGAGCCATGTGGATGTCTGAGGTGAGGAAAGAGCATCTGAGAAAATGAAAACAACTTTCAGAAAAGTTTTGTTTTTCATATTTGTCAGTGAAAAGAAAACTGGCCCTTCTTAAGCTTCTGACTGTTATCTCACTAACACAAACATTCTTACCTTCTTAGTCCAAGGCAATAAACAATAGTCTGGGGCACTTGAGAATCAGTAAACAAAGCCAGAGATCAAAACAGGGTTAGCAGTGGAATTCGTCTAGCATGCCAACTCCCAGCAGCTTATGGCACCCTTGTTGAAGACTGTGAGGCTGTCCCTGTCAAGGAACTAAGGGGGCAAGATCAGCTAGCAGTTAGCCTTAGATCTAAGGGGTGAGGGACAACAAGGGTGCTCTGTAATTGCCACCCTGAAGAACTGTGATTTCTAGAGCACCCAGGAGGTTTCAGTTGGGAATTTTAATTTGGAACGTAAGGATAAATGTAATTTATAAATAATCACACCCCGCTTTTTTGAACAATTCTGTTTTTGAATAGTTGATTCTATTTTTTATGACATGATAACTGTGGTACTCATAGGGATGCAAGAAAAGGGAGACCTCTGCACTGTGAGTATACATACGAGAAGGAGGCTGCTTGCTTCAGTTCTTCTGAATTCCAAGAAACATTCATATTGTAAGAGAGAACCAATGTTATTCAGATTATTAACCTGAACCCAGATTTGAGCAGCTTAAGGCCTTCTTTCGTAAAGAAACTTTTATGATAACTTTTGTTCTTTCTATTACTTTTCCAAGTCTAAACCTTTAGGTGAAGGCAGTCTGCATTTATTGCCCCAAAAGAATCACAAATAACATGAAATGGTTTTATTATTTATTTAACAACAAGCATTCTGAACATTGAATTTAGCAATGAGTAGAATGACATTTTATAGCTTTATCATTAAAATATTAATGAAATGTATTGAATCATGACTCTTGAAATCCAAAGCAGAGTTACTGTAGCAAAGCGTAAATACAGTAGCAAATAACTACTGCTCTGCTAGATTCATGAAATGAAAATGATGAAGAGCAGTTGTATCTTTAACTTTGACTTTCAAAAGTAAGCTTAGTGGGTTGAAGATTCACTTCTTTTTCATAAGTAATTAAAAGCAGTTATCTGTCAGAAATAAATCATCAAAAAATTGTGATTTAGGGAGTAGCAAAAAAGCAAAGGATAACACAATAATCATTATATGGTAGCTTGACTAGTGATGATCAGATTAGATTTTTTTCCTCCTGTGTTTTATTAGAAAATTTGAATACATGTCAGTCTTGACTTGTTAAGCATTGTGTAGCTTCTCTATTGAGGAAACTAAAGAAAAAACATGTCATTTTAAGCCTTCTTAAATTTATTTGAAATATATTGTCAAGGAAGGATCAATAACATTTACTTTTGTCAATGAACATATTCAGATGATACTAGTTCAGAAAAACCAGAAATACATTTACTGCAGGGCAAAACCATCTGCTTCTTTCATGTAATTGTTGGAATTATCTAAATTAGTTGCATATATTTTTATTTTCAGTAGAGTGGTATCATAAAAGTTACTAACAAGTAATAAAAATGTTCAGTTTTCTGTAAGTAATACACAAAATATTTTGTTTTATTTATTTCTTTGTACTGAAAATTTGCAGCGTGTGACTTTTGAATCATTCAGTATATATAATTTATCTACTTTTAAAGAATGTTTAGGAAAGAGAATAATTTATCAGATTGCTCTCTGAAGAGTATAGTCACAAATTACAAATAGTTCACTCTGAGTCAAAAGCTTATTAAAACTTTTTTTTAATTGGGCTTCTTGAAGATATTTTTAAAGACATATTAGATTATTAAGCTCTTTTATACATACTGATAGTCACAGAAAATTTGAGATGTAGAAACATTTGAACATTGTTAGCATTGTTTCCTCAGTTAAGACACTTATTTCATTGGAGATGAAATGTAGTGTACTCTGTGTTACAACATAATTTATTCAATTTGATATACTTAAAAAAAAAACTTCACACTAAGTCCAAATTATCTTTGGCATTATCTCTTTTTGTTTTACTTGGCTTGATGCTGAGTCTTTCTAAATCTCTTTTTTGCCATTAAGGTGGGAAATATGTAACATTATAATTATTTTCACATATGTTCATGATTTTTGTCTTCTTAGGAATTTGAGCAGTTTAATAGGAGGTTAAATGAGGTTTCTAAGAGAGTTCGGATACCCTTGCCCGTGTCGAATATACTTTGGGAACATTGTATACGGCTGGCTAATAGAACTATTGTGGAAGGGTAAGTTTTTCATGAAAGCGTGATCTGATTCTTCAGTGATAAACCATAATATATCAATGACAGTATATATTATCACTAATGGATGGAGAGAATAGGTATAGATATCGATAAATAGCATAATAATTCAGGTTTGACTTTGCAATATAATTAGAGAAAACCTTAAACCCCACTTTGCCGTCTCTGTGTGTGCTTTCTTTTCTTGCTGATGACCTAGGACTAGCTAATAGAGGAGTGAGGAATGCAGCATCTAATGGTTATCTGGACGTTAAACTAATAATAATTATTATTCTCTCATAATATAGTTATTGTGATGATGGTTATACATAACATTTATTGAGCACTATGTGTCATTTACTGAACCAAGCCCTTCACAGGATTATATCACCAAATCCTAACTTAAACTTTCTTTGATAGTACTATTATTCTCTGTTTTATCAATGAGAAAACCTAGCTTCAGAAAATTGAGCCTTAAAGAGGTTAAATAACTTGTCCAAGTTCACGCAGTTTTCAAATGCAGTGAAAGCGTGTGACCTCCTGATTTTCTGATGGCAAAATGAGTCCTCATAACCACTATATCACTTTTATTAAATCATTATTATGTCATTGTGAACTGTTTACATCCTTCATACATTGAGTTTACAGATCTGTCAATAGTAATTTTCCCACTTACCCTGCCCGTAACACCTAAAACACAAATAAGAATCAGTGATACATTTAAAATATGCCTGGAAAGAAAACCGCTATCTCAAAGACTATTCACAGCGATCTAGAATTGCACATCAGTTGAATTTTCACACTATCATTTATCTGATTTCTCTTCAGTTCTTATTTGTTATAAAAAAGAATGTGCCATATTAGAAGGTGGGGAGGTGATGTGACAGGCTGACAACAGTCTTGGCACTCTATTGAAACCAACAGTGGCATAAGTCACAAAGTGGCTCTGTGTCAAAAATCTGGACTGAAAACTATTTTTAATAAATTTATTTAATAAAATAGAAAAGTGAATAATAAATGTTATATTTCTGTATAAAATACTTTTTTATTTAAAAAAACCAGATTGATCACTTTAAATAGTATAAACTTTAGTTTTCTTGCTCATTTCCTTAGGGGAAGTACTTCATTCCCTAGGGTTGGATTCTCCACGTTTTGTGTGATTGAAGGAATGAGACACTGACTTATGAGTAATAAAATGTTGTACTGTTAGGGTTAATATATTCATTCTTAGTCCTAATCCACCTTAGAACACATAGTTTTTCAGTCGTATGAGGTATCAGAATAAGTCTTAAAGTGTTTTATTATGAAAAATATATATATATATACTTTCTATGCTTATATGCTCACACATTTTCTTAGGTTTGCTGACCATTTGGAGGAGAATTATTTCGTTTGTTTCCTTTGCACTGAATAGTTACAATTTCAAACAGTTTTATGAAACTAATATTACTTTGGAGTATTCATAGCTTAGTTTTAAAATAATTCTTGGCAGCCAGATTGACTGGAATACCAGTTTAACTTTCTTACAGATGATTATGTTAATTGAGTATGGAGAACTGTGGTCTGTAGAGCAGCAAAGAACTTAGAAGTTATTGGATCTCTTTGCTTTGCAAATGAGGAAACTGGGCCCCAGAGAGGTAAAATGACTGCTGAGGGACACGGCCTGAGCACAACCCAGTCTTCTGCTTCAAGGTTCATGTGCTCTTTTTCCTGTAACCCTCTCATTTCTGAGAATCTGTCCAAATACGCATTAAAGAAAAGTTTAAGTACCTAAAGATTTCTTTTTCTAACCATCCCATTATTTATGTTTTTTTATTATTGTGTATTAGATATGCCAACGTCAAGAAGTGTAGTAATGAGGGTCGTGCCTTGATGCAATTGGATTTTCAACAGTTTTTAATGAAACTTGAAAAACTAACAGATATTAGACCCATTCCTGATAAAGAATTTGTGGAAACCTATATTAAAGCCTACTACCTAACAGAGAATGACATGGAACGCTGGATCAAAGAGCACAGGGTGAGAGCCGGAAACCGTTAATTAAGTTTTTATTCCTTTTCTTTTGTGCTGTTCTTGTCTGGTGTATCATATAATTCAAAATCACGAGTGTGAGATACAAAGAAACATTTGCTTTTTTAGCATGAACTACACAGGCCAATTCTTTACCATGTTCACACTGTGTCTGTGCAATGCACTTTGCCTAATCGAATCCTTTTGAGGCCTTTGAACTATAACAGTAATTATCTAGAAAGATAGCCAGATTCTGAACCTCAGCTATGTTTATCCTGAAGCTGTGTTGTAGGAACAGGCTGATGTTAGTGAACATCAAGACAAATTGGAGACAGCAGCACTGAAATGATTCACAAGCCAAAGTCTATTGTATAACTTAAATCTCCCTATGGCCCTCAACACTGACATGTAGTAGTCATGATTGGATATGTTAATATTTAAATAGCTAAATTTAACATCTTCTTACCTTAGATTTTACCTTAAGTATAGATGAGATTATTTTTCTTTTGTGTGGATATATAGATAAGTAGAGAAAAATACTGTTTATTAAGTGTTGTTTAGGATGCTGAATTTTTGGTACAGTTCAGTTCAACATGTATCACCAGAACATGCTCAGTACGGGAGCTTTTCTGTCTGATTGCTTTATCATTTGTCTAGATAGGCAGTATGTGAAGGCAGATTTAATGAAAATATGGGGAGTGGTGAAATTATCACCAAGTCTTATACCTTCACTAACTCTAGTGTTCACATTTATTTATACTATAAACACCATGGGTAAAAGCTAAGTAAATTTTTAATTCATTTGACTGAGTGAGGATATAAGGAATTATTTGTATTTACGTTACGAGGCTCATCCCTTCTGGTTTCAACACTCTAGAAAAATGAAATAAATATTAGCATGGACCATTAGCCTGAGTTTTGTGTAAATGTGCCCACTGTAGGTCATTTTCAGATCTGAGGGAGCAAAGTGGATATGTACATATTATTTTCAAAGATTTTGATCAATACACCAGAATTGAGACAAATGTCACCACTTTTAGTCCCACTGACCTCTGACATTTGAGAACCAAAATGCTAAGACAGGTACAGATGGACTACTGAATATTACTGGAATCCGTTTAGTAAAGGAAGCTGTGAACACTTTGGGGTTGGGACTGAGGAAGGGGTTTGGGGATAGAGTACAAGTAGCTGAAAGGAGAAAGCACAGCTCTTAGATATCCATGATTTGATGCAAGAACAATGCTCATTTTAGGGTTTCCTCTTTTAATATAGTGGACTAAAATTTTTAGCTTAGTATTTTGAAAGAGTTTTAACTGATATCTGTAATTCTGTGAAATTTTCCCAGCAGCAGGGTCTCTGTTGTCCTCAGGAAACTCCTTACAATGTCTAGTGCCATGCTTGATGATGATGGTACTCACTAAGTGTTGACTGATTACTTGAGAGAATTTACTAGGTGCTTACAGGTGCTCTCAGAGGTCAGATACACAAACTGAGCAGTTTGCTGAGTTTTTGAAGCGAGCGCTTTCTCATATTTTGAAATTGTGCTATCTTTAGTGGTTACCTCTAGTGAAGACATGTTTTCTTATTGGATAATAGCACAACTCTCCCCCAATCTGAACTCTTGCTGTTCAACCTCCAGAACCAAATCAGTATGTACAACTTGCTGATGAGTCCCTCTTCATTCTCATCCTGGCAACTTGTTCTCTGAAATTCAGGAACCAAACAGATTTGTACAGCGAAAATGCTTATAGTCTTAATTTTACTTACTAGCTACTGATTACAATATGAGGGTTTAAAAGCTAGTAACTTTCTGATCTTTGTTACCTTATTCATTTATTATATTTCAGAAGAGTTGTTTTGTGGTTGGAGATTTTTTTCTTTTACCTAAAATGTTTGCTAAATAGAGAGTGCCAGAAAATACTTATTCAGTAGCATGTTAAAAATTGAAATGTCAGTGTATTTTGATAATTTAATAACAAAGACTATCACAGAAACGAGCGTAAAGTATGTGATCTTAAAAGTAACAAAAAGAATCGGCATGTCAGATTATCTGCCGTATTAAAAAAATTCTAGTGCTTCCTGTTTCGAATGTATACTATAATATCCTTGTTCCCTATTACAGCTCAGTAGACAATTTGTCTTCCATGTCTCAGCTATAATTTCCACTGCTTTTCATTGGTTAGTAGTGCTTAGTAACTATCGACTGAGACCTGAATATCTGCCTGTTCTTTCGTTGCATGGATCAAATACATGTCTTTTAGTGTACTAAATTTGGATCTCCTTTTTTTGAACAGGAGTATTCAACGAAGCAGCTGACCAATCTGGTAAATGTTTGCCTGGGATCCCATATCAATAAGAAAGCAAGACAAAAACTTCTAGCAGCTATCGATGATATAGACAGACCCAAAAGATAATGAACATAATTCATTTTCCTCAGTGGCATTGATCTCTCAACATGTGTGACATGAAAGCCAGTTTTTCATGTTCTCCTGACAACTGTCTGCTAAGAAAACTTTGTGCATGGTCTTTCCAACTGGAGAGTGGAAAACACTGAAGTTTGTGTGGTGTTCTCAAATGACTTTTATATGCTTTGATCTCTTCTCTTCAACTTCCAGTCTCATTTGTTGTATTCCTTTCCTGAAATGATATTATTGCCTCATCATAACTATTGTTATGTGACTACAATTATACATTTTACAGAAGAATGTACCATAAGTATATAATTAGAAGGAACAGTGACAATGCATCCATGGGCAGGTTTTGGAAAATAAATTTATGTTGGCATTTTTCTACCCTCTGAACTCGGTTCTTAATAAGTATAATATGAGAGGGTTAATGTACAGTATCTCTTAATTATGACCACTGCATGAGAATTGAAAAATACATGTAAGCAAAATAATTGAAAAATCAGTATATTCTCTGTGGTTTTAAATGTGAAAGTTTATGTCAGGGTGAACTTGGTTATAACACAGTGATCATAAATGATGAAATTTAATAAATATTATACTCTAACATGATCAGCCTCTGTGAGACTGCATTTTGATATTTTTCCATGGCAGGCAGATTTCATGAAACTATAATGGAATTTTTTTTTAGCATGTTCTAATTTTAATGATCTTGCATCCTAAAACCAATGGTGAAAAGTAATCTCACTGGGTATACCTTTTCAGTGCCTGAGTAGCACACAGAATGGTGATTGTGGGATTTTCTTTTCTTTTTTTTTTTTTAAATATGGGTCATTTTTTCATATAAGCTTTGCTGTTTTTGAATTCAACTGCTGTCTTAGAACAACTGGCCTAGCTGACTCAGAAAAAACTGTCTGTTAGTCAAGCATAAGTATAGGGTCATATGTTCACGTTTCTTTTTTGTGTGTGTGAGAAAGATTAGCCCTGAGCTAACATCCATTGCCAATCCTCCTCTTTTTTTGCTGAGGAAGACTGGCCCTGGGCTAACATCCGTGCCCATCTTCCTCTACTTTATATGGGACGCTGCCACAGCATGGCTGACAAGCAGTGCGTCGGTCCACTCCCAGGATCCAAACCTGTGAACCCCAGGCCACCAGAAGCAGAGCGCGCCAACTTAACTGCTACACCACTGGGCTGGCCCCTGTTCACCTTTCTTAAACATCTGCTTTGTATCACAGATGTAAAATAATGTGAGGTTAGCCAGTGATAAACTTTGGAGTTCAGTCTTTAGTAATTGTGTACTGTTCCTCTAAACTTTGCTTTGAAGCCAGGGAACTTCTACCTACATATATGACATAAAAATCAATTTCCCACACACTCTGGCCAACTGTCTGATATGGAAATTTTTGCCTGTTCTTTCTGAATGGAGAGTAGAAGACATCTAAGCTTGTGTGGTGTTGGTGCAGGATTACTGGGCACGCCCTGTAGCATCAACAGCTCACAGAATCCTGAAGCAACTCATGAGAAATGGGCCTTGAGTCCTGTGAGTCTTCTGGGAGCTGAGGTTCTGAAGTAGAGGGCAAAGGGTGACGTGTGATCAAGCATGGAGGTGACAAGGAGATGATTGCCATTCATCGTCCATCAGTTCCTGCAGATATCCGTAACTGGCACAGTATAATGTGAAGCACTTGTAGAATATGTCTGTGTGTGGGTGTGAGTGTGTGTGTCTGTGTGATGAGTTTTTTGTTTTCAGCCTCTCACTGCACAGTTCATTTACTGTCCATTTAGTATTGACAGTAAATGCTGCTTCTTGTAAAAAAGTATGAGTTTGGTGCCATTATGATCTACTTGTGGAATTAGACTGTGTACTTAGGTAGCTTCTGCTAGTAGCTGTTATCTATATGCAGCCACTTGAAGAAAACAACCATGACATAAGCTTGGTCCTCGTGTTTAAATGTCATATTCAGCTGGACACGTAAAGAGATAACCAATCTCATTTATTTCTCAATTGATTAGGAGCCGCTTATTTCTTCTTTTTTACATGGATTTTATAGTTGGCTTCCTTTAATTTCTACTTTAGTTTGCCCTAGATAGTATGAGCAGCAATTATCTGCCTGGTAGAGTGTTTTCCAGGTGTTAGGAATTGATACAAGAGAATTACTTATCTTAGAGACTCAACCACACAGTCAGACAGACCTTCTAACTTACTCAGACTTTGCTTTTGCCATCTTCAAAATAAAAATGGTAAATCTTTTTGAAACAAGGTTTGTTTTTTTCTTTTTGCACTAAAAGGTAGCTTAATAAGTGCTTATTGACATCAAAACAGTAACGGGAAATTTGAATCATGACATTACCTAATAACAAGAGTTACCAGACATTTTTCAAATACATCATGCAGTGATATAGAATTATAACCATATAACATTTTGTGAAACTAATTTTAAAATAAATAGAATTGAAAAGCTTGAGGATGTAAATGGAATTATACATGTTCCAAAAATTTTATTGTTGTAAAATTTCTTCTTGTGTCTAAGTTTTCCTTAACTTTGACATTTTATGTGAAAGTGCCCTGTAGAATTCAAGATTTTAAGTTGGTATGAGAGCATTGTAAATTATCCCCTGAGAAAGAATGATTATTTCTACAAATACATTGTCTTACATTTAAAAGATGCTGGGGAGATGCATAGCAATTCAAGTGAACTAGTTTGCTTCAGTTTATAAAACGTAGAGATCTCATAAGTTCACTTTGACTAATAAGCTCATTTGCTCAATTTACAAAAATGAAATAGAATTTCTCTTGAAGCTAGGATCATGTGGTATTTAATCATATCTCTAAGCAGAATTTCCTTTGAAAATTTCTATTTAGCTGAGTGCTAAAGTGAAACTTTAAGTTAGATTAAATAGCTTTTTCTTTACCCAGTCACTGAAATGTAGTAATAAGAAAGGGTTGTAATTCAATTCACTTTGAAAGCATAGTTATCTTTTGTAATGAAAAATTGGACCTAAAGATGAAATATAAGTTGAGCTGAGAGCAAAAAGAAGTAGTCCAGAGGAAAAGTATTTATATTTTATATTTATTTTTGTAGTAATTTTAACACAGACTTAGTGGTTAACAAAATGATATTTAACTCTTGACAATGATTAATGATGAGAATTATTAATACTCTGGTGTAATCTTTATAAATGTTAAGACCAATGCAGCTTTTTGTAAATTTTTTTATTATGAAAAATATTTGCTCAATTCTTATCCACAGACTTTTAAAGGCCACCAAAAAGTTTAAGCTGCACAGCTCCCCAAAGATAAAACTGTCAGATTTTATACATGAGAATTCTTAACTCTTTCAAAATGAACAGAGTAAAGTAGTTCATTAGCTCTGATAATACTTTTCTTGATCAGCACATCCTTTTGTGAATATTGCTAAGTATACCTGCATCATTGTTTTTCAACTTGAAGACAAAACTACAGCTAAATACTCTACTTTACTTGGTAAGGATGTTGGGAGAGGGGGCAGGAACTTGGGGAAGAAAGATGACGAGTTTCCCTCTGGGATTTTGGTACTTTAAAGAGATGATTTATTTAGAACATTTTTTTGTTTGTTTGTGATAAAGAACCACTTTTGTAAGTTACCTTAGCAATCACTTCTTGATCTCCAGACTGAGCCTACTCTTTGCCCTGCTGAGGATTTCCAGATTTGCTCTATAAGTAGTTTTTCATACAGAGCTGAGTCTTTCAATTCAGAAAAGAGATTTTCTTGATCAACAACCTGTATTTTATTCTGTTTCTTCCCAGTCTCTGGTCTCTTGATACTGCGTATCAGTAACCAAAAGGATTCATGTTGTCAAAAAAAGACATTTCCATGCTGTGGGCATTTTTGTCCAACTACCCCAACCAGCATACCAATCTTGGCCTTAGATAGATGGGACACATTAGTCAGGGTTTCCATTTCAATGGGGGTCACTTCTGGAGTCTACACTAGAGTATAGTTACACCCTCAGGGAACCATTGGAAGACAATTTTTGCTGACTACCTGCTGTCTACCTTATCTTACTTCTGTTGTCCCTACTTCCTAATCACATTTCCACCTTTAGAAACCCAACTAAGTTGCAATCTTTTCCATGAACTGTATCCTTCTTAGAAGTAGGTGCTATGGAGAAAAGCAATAAGGAATGGTGGTAATTTTAACAATTTTAACAAAGATCATTGCAGAAGGCCTCACTTGGAAGGAATTGAGGAGGCTAGCCATGCAACTATCTAGGTAGAGTATTGTAGGCTGAGGGAATAGTGGGTGCAAAGTCCCTAGGGTGAAGGCTGTTCCTCTGAGAACAGTAAGGAGGCCAGCATGGCTGGCACAGTAAGGGGGAGAGAGTAAGAGCAGAAAGGATGGGGCAGGTGGGTTCACACAGAGTGAAGGCCTGTGAACCATGGCAAGGCCTTTGGATTTTACTTTCAGATGGGAAGCATTTGGAGGGTTGTGAACAGCGGACACCTGATTTCTGATTTAGGTTTTAGCAAAGTCACTCTACCCGTGTATTTGAGAAGAGGCCATACAGGGACAAGCACTGAAGCAAGGAGATGAAATAAGAAGCTAATAGAGTAAACCAAGTGATGGTGGCTCGGGTTGCAGTAGTGGGAGTGGATATGGTGAGAGGTGGTCAGATTCTGGGCATATTTCAAAGGTAGAGAATAGGATTTGTTGATTGGTTATGATGTTTGAGAAAAGAGGAATTAAAGATTATTCTAATACTTTTGTTTGAGGAAGTAGAAGTCTGGGAGAACTGGTGCGGAAGAGGCAGCTGCACACATGAGTCTGGAGAAGAGGTCAGGGCTGTAGGTGTAAATGTGTGAGTCATCAGTGTATAGTATAAAACCAAAGCTTTCTTGAGGGAACAGAAAAATCATACTTGGTCCATGAATATTAATGAGTAGTGGTCATTTGGTTCAGTCCCTTCAGAGTTGCCATCTGCCTTGCAGTTGAGCTCAGGACAATGTCCATATCACACAGGATGGGTTAAGGAACAGGCTTTCCTGGGGAAACTTACAAGCCTGGGACAGCAAAAAAGAGAAGCCGTCCCCCACCCTCTTGCCATTGTCACCATGAGAGATGAGACAGGGCTAGGAGAGCAGGGAGACTGTACTGGGGGAGGGTTTTTTTAATAGCAAATGTGAAAGCAACTCGCCACCCAGTGACCTGGGGCCTGTTGATGCTGTAGTTCCTCTGGCTGGCAAAACGAAGCCATCTCTTTCAGGAAGATGAGTTCCGGTGCAGCCCCTCCCCTAGCTAGCTTGTTATCCAGACAGCCTGAGTGAGCTCCAGGGTTGTACCAGTGTCTGTCTTATATCAGGCACTGGCTGGGCTCTAGTGGATTGGACAGATAGCACCTGCCTTCAGGGGGGTTAAATCTGGCAGGATAAACAGATATAAGACAAACACATTTCATTCTGGGGAGTATTCGGAAAGAAAATTCTGGAGTGGGAGTCAGGAAAGACTCCACTGAGGAAGAGACGTTCAAGTGGAGACTGAGGATGAGTTGGAGTTAGGTGAGGAAGCTGAGGGAAGAGTGTGCTTGAGGATCAGGAAGGCCAGTGTGGTTGGAGGAGGAAAGGGGCACAGTGAAGACTGAGGAGATACGGCGAACTTAGATGTCTTGTGTGGCCAAGCAGGAGAAACAAATGACTAAAGCAGCAGATGTTATTCAGTAATGAGTGACAGGCATTTCTAGATGTGGACAGTTTGGGCCAGGCTGTACCTACAGTCGCTCGAATTATAAATTTAGTCTCTGCATTCAAATGCAAGAATAACCTCCACTGGCCCATCAGCTGGAGGAGAGGAGGGAGTCTGTGTAGAGGAGAGAATGGCCCAGAACATCCATTGTGTGTTCCCCTGTGCATCTTGACATCACTAACACAGAATCTTACTTAGCTCAAAGCTACACAACAGATGGTGTCAAATGGATGAAATGCAAATACTCAGGCCCCTTGAACTAGAATTCCTCCCCAAACTGTCCTGAACAGCTGGTCAATTTCTTTGGGACAGGACTGTCACGGGTATACTTTACACTCCAGAGCTCTCGTACTGGATCAGACACATAACTGGTGTTTGTTTATTGACTTCTCAATGTTGTGGAAAGAGGATTAGTTATTCAACGATTGTTGAAGGGAGGTGCACATTGGCATTTGAAGCTGAATCATTAGTGGTTTAAAGAGAAGTGATAACTCACTTCAATTCCTTAAACTTTTTAACACCTGCAAGCTGCCTGAGATGGAGCTTGTCTTGTTTTAATTGACTACCATAGACCAGTGGTTCTCAAAGTGTGGTTCCCAAACCAGCAGCCTCAACATCACCTGAGAACTTGTTAGACAAGCAAATTCTTGGGCCTCACCAGACTTACAGAATCAGAAATTGTGGGGGTGAGACCCTGCAATCCATGTTTTAACAAGCCCTGATGCATGCTAAAGTTTGAGAACTACTGCCTTCAAACACACACACACACTGGGATGAAGTGATCCAGAGAAGCTGTTCACCTGGAACTTTCTTTCCCCTCACGGAAAGGACTATAGCATAGCTATTTCAGACACACCACTGAGAAGGCCTTTTTTTTTCCTGTTTTTAGACAATATTTATTTTTTGCTCACATTAGTATAAGAATTGTTACCCTTCCGTGAAATAAATCTTAGAGCATCGCCTTCCCCATATGGGCCTCTTTAAGTGACTAGTGTTTGAACAGGCCACCAGGCATGTGTGTCTCCTTCACACTGACTTGGGTGGAATGAGAAAGATTCCCCCAGGAGATTTTTAATTGGTGCATAAGTCATGACCAGTGGGACACGTGGGACTGCGGGAACAACTAATGTATCATATTTTACAGAGATTTGGTCTTTGACTCTCTCAGCAGTTAATTGAATCAGATCGAGAGAGAAGCCAGTTGACAAATTGGTAAGGGAAGCAGCATGAGCTGGATGTGTGTTGGTGGCTGGGGTTCTGCTGAATTCATATTCTTTCATCCTTGCCTAGCCTCTAGTTACCCTTCTGTGTCATAATCTTAAAGGGCATTTCTGTTTCTCTAAGATGGGAATAATAATATACCTACTTCATATGGCTATTGTCAGAATAAAAGAAAATGTGAAAAAAAGTTCTCAGAACAGTGCCTAGTATATAGTAAGAGTTTAATAAATGGTGGTTGTTATTATTAATCTTGTTTTGTGGAAACAGTGACTGGGGGACAGGAGGCTGAAGCAATTTTCCCAAAGTCACACTGCAAGGGGTAGAACCAGAACTTGAATCCAGTGCTCTTCCCATCACTGCCTCTAGCAGCCGTGTGATCCACGTATTGGCCACCCATGGACCTCATGGCATTTCTTCAGAATGCCGGTCTGCCTGAACTGCACCCAGAATCACCTCCTTGGCTGTACGTTTGCCTACTTCCCAAGGGGTAGCACACTGCAGAGTGCATGCTGGTCTTCAGTGGGACTCCTGTTTCTAGCGCCTTCTGATTTAACAGCAGAGCCTGTTGCAGGTGAGTGATGTGCCCCATTTTGGGGAGGTGAGGATCAGTGTTCATGCCGTTATGACAAGCGAATGCTCAGGAGTCTTTTCCTTCAGGCATTCTGTTGGCTAACCACCCAAGGGACACTCTTCTGACTCTTAAGCCAAGAAATCCAGGTGTGATTCATGTGACAGTGGTAGTGTTTCTGCTGCCACTTCAGCTTCTAAGGATATTTCAAGTGTTCTGTTCGGTTCTACTACAGAGATGGGGAAGGTCTTCTGTTTTCCCTCCTCTCAGTAACAAGATATCCAGTCATCCCAATCTCTATACAGGAGGCTAAGTCTGGGGTGTTGAGTGGTGGGTGGCCCACAGGTGACAGAAATGTCCACACTCGAGGCTGCTCAGCATAAGTCCCTTCTCTGCCCTCTTGCCCACATGGCAGAATGGCCTTTCCCCCTTTTCTGCTTTGCTCTCTGGAGACCTTCCTCTCTCATGCCAGTCACCCCACTGCAGCCCCAGTCTGTGTTTTGGGAGACAGAAGTGGTTCTGCATGCCGGCACATTTTTATTCACAGTTAGGTCAACAGTTTCTTAGACTCATTAGTTCAGCTTCGTTAAGGGTTGAAGGAGGAAAAATGGCACCTGGATGCTAATGAGAAGCAAAGAAAAGGGAAATACACCAAAGAAAAGGGAAAACCAACAGAGGCATTAGTGGAGATATAACCCTGCCATTTATCAGTATCTTGGGATTGTCAGGAGAGTACTCTCAATTCTTTTAGTAGATTTCTTTGTAGCTTGTAAACTTATAAATACAAAGACCTGATACTTTCCTCTCCAGGCTCATATGTTCACACATGCACAACTCCCCACACCCCCAACTTCATTGACTAAAACAAATGTACTGCCTGTTTCTTCAGATAATGGTGTAGTTACTTTAAAATTTGTTTGGGCTGAGGTCCATCGGTTGCCTCTTCTGAGTCGTTAATCGTTGAGACAAGACTTGTTGCAAGCAAACTAGCTGCAGTTTTATCCCTGAGATTTAAGTGTGTCAGAAATAAAATTCTACATGAGATTATAATTAGTGCACACCCGGGGACTGAGGTTTGGCAGGACCTGATATGCTTTTCTCAGTAGGTATTTTGTTTTCATCATTGAAAGCTCACTTGTTGGACGCTGGTTTAAATGCTTTTCTAAGCATCTTGTAAAGAAGAACCAAGATGATCTTCGTGAGTGAAGTGGCATTGATCACTTCAGGCATATTAGAGGAGTTTTCAACATATTGGCAATTTGAAGTCTTGTTTGGCTGGTTTTGAACCACAATAATAGGAACTTGGCTGTTGCTAAATTAAGGCATCTTGATGATTTCTTTTTTTATTTTAAGCCAAAATGGATTTTTGACTTTTCTTGTTAAAGGTCAAACTCCTCCACTTTTTCCTTCACTCTTCTTTTGCTCTTTCCGTCTTAGAGTTCATCTTCAGGAGCACATGAAGAGGAATTTTGGGAAGAGATCATGATTTAATAAAAATGTTGGTGGCATAGAAGACTTTGTGCAGGGGTTGGGGTGGGCAGGTATTGACCAATTAATGCTATGAGTTGCTATTCCCTAAGCTTCAGGGTCAATGTATGAATGACGCAGTTGTAGCATTTGAAATAGGAAGATTTAGCAATGACAGTATCATACTTAGAATTGCCCATCTGGCAAGATAGAGTTGGAGGGTAAAAAATATTTTAGTAAAAGCAGGTAACAATTGAGCATGCAGAAAAAAAGACAAGCAATTCTCTCTTCGCCATGATTTGAGGAGTCCACAATGAATCTGCATGGAGGCGGGGGAATGACAAGTAGGCAGGTAGTGTCAGGAGTCTTTTGTGAACCCAAAGTCCAGGAACGTCTTGCTCACCGAGGATCCAGTGAATCTGCCTGGGAGGCAGCATATGTTCCTGGCAACAGGGAATCTCATAATATGTAGCCCCAGAGGACAAGAAGACAAGGTGCTGAGAAGCTTCCAGAGTAAAATCGAACAGCTTTGAAGCTAGTAGGAAGCTTAGGGTTCACCTACTGCAACCTTCCTCTAGGAAAGTTATGGATATCCCTAACTTCTCGGTATCCACAAGGCAGCTTTCCCACCAGGTCAGTCCTAGCTACTTGCTGAGAATTTCCAGCGGCAGGAAACTCGCTTCCTGACAAGCTCTGATCGTCAGAGATCTTCCTGGATCTGAAACTGCACTCCGTGGGGCTTACAATCATTGTCCTGTGTTCTGCCCTCTGATCAGGAAGACAAAAGAAACCTGCTTATCTCCCTTCCATTAATGCTACCTGCAGCTGCATTGACTGATGATAACAGATCATAAGCAGAATGTTAACTCATTTTGAGCTTGTAGTCAACTAAAGCTCTTAAATTCAGTGCTGTTAAAATCTATCCTCTTCAGCCTTTGTACAGTGGATTGTTTTAAAAGTCAATTTAAGATCTTACATAATTTTTGTCTAAATATTATTTTGTTAATTTTGGCCTTGTAGCCTGTCTAGAACTTTTTATTTCCAGGTTCTGTCACTTGGAATATGAAGCATGTCCTACTTTGCTGCTCAAGTGATAAGGGAGTATTTCTTGTAGGTCCTCAGTCAAGTGAATAAAAACGTGAGTGGGACAGAACCAGAGACAGAGCGCTCAGGCCCAGCACAAGGCAACTCCAGTAATCAGAACTCTGTGAACAGGTGTCTTAGAGCCATGAATGCACTACCTTTTGTCACTTTCCCCATGTTTTTCCAGTTTGACCACAAATGAAATTTTGTGAAATTCTTTGCTGGGAATAACATGCTAGCAACACTCTCAAAATGGAAAGTGGAAATATTTTGGTATTCTTGTCCTCGCTTGGATCCATGCTGTCTTTTGATGATGACCTTTTATTTTTGTAAGTGATTTTTAATATTTTATTCTTGAATTCTGCCAAGTATTCTGTGGTAAGCTCACCAGATGGTTATGGGGGAAGCCTACTCCCTGTCAATAAATTAGAATGTTATTCATCTGATTCCAGAGTTCAGACACCTCCCCTCCATTCATATAATTGTGCAGAAATTTCTGCTAGTTCTCATTTCTAGTGCCCTTATAACCACAAGAGGAAGATTTGAACTCATGTAAAGTTTCTAGGTGTTTGTCTACTTACTGGAGTATTATCTATTGCTCACTTCCATTTATCTTAATTGTGCTTGTTCTTCCCTTTCTAATTGTAATGAACATTCTTTTTTATAAACCTAATTAATATTCTCCATATGCCTCAAGCAATGATGAATTTTCCTCCTCTTTTTGCTTGAAACAAGTATGTAAAATCCCTTGGAGTTGTCTTGAGGCCTCTTATATCTCAGGTCATACTATGCTTTAACCTCCGGAAAGGTCCCTTGTCACTCTTTTGTATTTGGCTCCGTTGTGCGACTCCCTCTCTTTTCATCTTTTGTACTTTTTACAGTGAGATGGGCAGAATTCCTTGGGCATACTGTCAACTTCAGATGACTCTTTCTGCTTTCTCAGAATGATTGCTTGGAACTCCGTAGTCAGAATTTTTTTCTCTCTCTCTTTCTTTTTTAAATGTTCTTCTATAGCTAAATTCCCTTTCAGTCTCTGGACACAGGACTGTGATATCTTTTCCTGACTGTTTTCTGAAATCTGCTCTCTTGGGGGAGACAATGGATAGCATAGTGGTTAAGCGACTCAGCTCTAGAGTCTAATGTGCTAGGTGAACTTGGGCAAGTTACTTAACTTACTTGTGCCTCTGTTTCCTTATCTGTAAAATTAGAATAATACGTCATAACAGACTATTAAAGGAGATCAAATATATAAAATGCTTAGTAAAGTGCCCGACACAAGACAATATATATTAGGTATCATTATGGTCAAGGGACCATTTTTGACCATACTACTATGAATCCTAGGAATTTGGTTCTATTCTTCCAACCTTCTCTTCATCTTCACCTTATTAGCCAGCTCTCCCTTGTTTAAAGAATGGGGTTTTAAAAAGCTGCCTTCAGGTCTGGCTGTGTGTTGTGCACTACACAAATGCAGGCGGTGACAGTCACATAGACTGTAGTGGGAAGAGTGCCTCCTACAGTTGTGCAGTGCATGCACACTGGCCCTTGTTCCATCTGCTACTTCCTGAATAATGAAGCCATCAGCAAGGCAAAGCAAGAATTCTTCAGGTGCCCCTGCCTTTAGCAGAATAAACCTTATAGAAGATGTCTTCAGATTTGTGGTCCAGTTCTGTAGTATAGCCTCATTGGAGAAAGTGGAAGCCAAATTGGAGAGTCCCTGAGGGAGAGAAGGAATTTGTGATGCGTGACCTAGGATGTGGTGAATGATATTTGTATGAACAGCACCTAGAGTTGGATTTGGATACTTCACCTTCCTTGGGCAAGTGGCCTACTCTCCATGTGTGCTTAATTCCCACTCTTGGTTACCTCAATCTCTCACACTCAGGCTTTGGAACTGAAGACTAATGGGATGCTGCATGTTCCACAGTCCTGCAGATGGATAATGAGTTTAGCTGGCTTTGCTTCAATTTCTTCGAATCCTCTAAAAATAATGTGTCTTGACAGAAAATGAGTAAACCACTATGATGTCTCTAAGATGTGTTATATTTTTCTGAGTCACATAATAAACACTTTTACTGTTAAGCCTTCTGTTTGTTTTAGGCAGTCTCCATATTTTCCACTGGCACGGGAACGTGGAAGATTCCACCTAGGGCAAGGTTCTTGACACTCTACAGTGCACCAGTTCAGAGACAGGTTAGGAGGACTCGCCACATTTGCTCTACCACTGTCGTGCAATTTGATAAAAATGGTGTTTTTGAATTTGTTTTGAAAGCAAGCTTTATCAGCTAATGAGTTGGTATTATTATTATTAACTCTTAACTGAGTGTTGGTTTTTCTGTTTTCCCTTTGCCTTGGTTTCCATGTTAGTAAATTGGAAAATGGACTTAGTCATTGTACGAGATGGTAATTTTAACTATTGTAATAGGGCAAGTAGACAGCACAAGCCTTGATACTCTCACCATTTATATCTTAGGACTTCAAAGCAGACCAAAACCCAGTTTAAACTGCCTTTGTGTTGATGCTCCTAGAGCCTATCCAGGTTGCAATGTAGTTGTACCTCTGGCCAGTGAGGAAAATGTAATCCACATGTAATTTCTCTAGCCTGTTGATGTGTGGATTGCATTGATTCCTTTTTGAAATATTGAACCCGCCTTGCATCCCTGGAATAAATCCCGCTTGGTCGTGGTGTGTTTTATGGTTTTATTTATTAATTTTGTGAGGAAGACCAGCACTGAGCTAACATCTGTTGCCAGTCCTCCTCTTTTTGCTGAGGAAGACTGGCCCTGGGCTAACATCCTTGCCCATCTTCCTCTACTTTATATGGGACGCCGCCACAGCATGGCTGACTGACAATGTGTCGGCGGGCGCCCTGGATCTGAACCCACAAACCCCGGGCTGCCAAAGCACGACCTAAACCGCTGCCCACCGGGCCAGCCTCTGTTTTACTGTTTTATATATCAGCGAATTCTATTTGTTAATATTTTTAAGGATTTTTGTGTCTACATTTATGAGGAATATTGGTCTGTAGTTTTCTTTTTTGAACTTTGTAAAGTTTTGATATCAGGATAATAATAACTTCATATAATGAATTGGGAAGTCTTGCCTCCTCGTCTGTTTTCTGGAAAAAGATTGTTTAGAATTAGTGTTAACTCTTCAGTGAAACAATCTGGGCCTGGAGATTTCTTTTTTGGGAGATTTTAAATTACAAATGCAATTTCCTTAATAGATGTACGGCTCTTCAAATGATCTATTTCACAGTGAGAGAGTTGTGGTGGTTTGAGTTTTTTGAGCATTTGCTTTGTTTCATGTAAGCTGTCAAATTTATTGGTACAGAATTCTTTGTAATATTCCCTAATTATCCCTTCAGCATTTGCAGGGTCTGTAGTGATACCTGCTGTTTCACTCCTGATATTGATAATTTGTGTCTTTTCTCTTTTTTCACTTTTAAGTCTTGCTAGAGGTTTGTCTATCTTATTGATTTTTGCAAAGAACCAGCTCTTTATTGATTTTTTGCAAAGAACGAGCTGACTTTCTCTATTGTTTTTCTGTTTTCAATTTCATTGATTTCTGCTCTTAGTTTATTACAGTCATATGCTGCATAATGATGTTTCAATCAGTGACGGACCACATATATGATGGTGGTCCTATAAGATTAGTACCATATATCCTAGGTGTGTAGTAGGCTGTACCATCTAGGTTTCTGTAAGTGCACTCTGTGATGTTTGTATGATGATGAAATCGTCTAATGATGCATTTCTCAGAATGTATTGTATCCCTGTTGTTAGGCAACGCATGACTCTATTTCTTCTTTCTGCTTGCTCTGGGTTCTTTTGATCTTCTTTTTTGGTGGACACTTAGATTATTGATTTGAGACTTTTTCTCTTTTCTAATGTAAGCATTTAGTGCTATAAGTTTCACTCGCAGCACTGTTTTAGCTTCTTCCCACAAGTTTTGATATGATGTATTTTCATTCAGTTCAGTATATCTTTTGATTTTCCTCGAGGCTTTCTCTTTGAACTAGAGATTATTTACAAGTATGTTGCTTAGTTTCCAAGTGTTTGGAGATTTTCCTATTATCTTTCTGCTATTGATTCTAGTTTGATTCCATTGGAGTCAATTCAATGGAGAAAGGATAATGCAGAAAAAGCATTTGAAAAAATTCATCATCCATTCATGATAAAAACTCTCAGAAAAAGGAATAGAGGGGAACTTATTCAGCTTAATAAAGAGTATCTATGAAAACACTACAAGTAACATTATAGTTAGCAGGGACAGGCAGAATTCTTTCTCCTTGAGATTGGGAACAAAGCGGGGATGTCTGCTCTCAACTGTCTTATTCGCTTTGACTTCAAAACTTATGATACTACAGAAATCAAGACGACTCGGTAGTGCTGTCAAGATAGAAATATAGACCAATGGAACATAATGGAAATTCCAGAAATAGACCCACATATATGTGGTTATATGTTGACTTCCAAAGCACAAATGCAATTTATTGGATAAAGCTAATCTTTTCCACAAATGGTGCTAGAACCATTGGATATCCATATGCAAAACAAAGCAAAAAGAACTGATCCATAGCTTGCATCATATATAAAAATTAACTCAAATTGGATCCTAGATCTAAATATAAAACCTAAAATCATAAAACTTCTAGAAATAAACAGGGAAAACTTTGTGACTTTGGATCAGGCAAAAACTTCTTAAATTCAATACCAAAAGCGTGATCCATAAGATAAATTTGTAAATTGGACTGCATAAAAATTAAGAACTTCTACTCTTTGAAAGACATTGTTAAGAAAAAAAGACAAGCCACAGACAGAGAGAAAATATTTGCAAATCAAATATCTGATTAAGGAATTGTATCTAGAATATATAAAAAACCCTCAAAACTCAATAATGAGGAAACAAAAACCCAATTAAAAAGTGAACAAAATATGTGAATATATACTTCGCCAAAAAAATATATTGATTGCCAGTGAGCACGTAGAAGATGCTCAACCTCATTAACTATCAAGGAATTGCAAATGCAGTTTATTGTTTGTGAATTTTGCCTCAATTTGTTGTTAGTGCCATCGATTCGGTTCTGACTCCTAACAACCCTGTGTATAGCAGAGTGGAACTCTGCCTGGTCTTTTTGCACCATCCTCTCATCTTCTGGCACTATAGCAGACAATGCTCTGCTGCTATTAGGATTTTCATAGCCATTTTTTTTTGGAAGTAGATGGCCAGGTGCTTCTTCCTAGTCTGTCTTGGTCTGGAAACTCCAGTGAAGCCTGCCCCCCATGGGTGACCCTGCTGATGTGTAAAATATTGGTGGCATAGCTTTCAGCATCATGGCAACTGGCAGGTGCCACAGTAGGACAACTGACAGACTGTTACTGGTGGTCCCTTGACAGGAAATGAACCTGGGCCACAGCGGTGAGAGTGCCAAATCTCAACCTCTAGACCACCAGGGCTGGCTCAATAAAGCTGTTTAAAAAATTAAATATGTTTATGTTTCCAGTTTCCAAGATATTAAGTTCAATTTCAGTTATGGTTTTAGGGGCCCTCATGTCTACTAAGGCCATAAAAGAATTATAGGGACTTCCATAGCTCCTGGAAAATGGGTGAGGGCCAACTGACCTTTGCCACTGCAGATGCTGCTGCACAGTCTGGTCTTCACTATGTTCTTGGGCTTCATTCTTGGGTTTACCTCAGAGACAACCTACTCATTATTTTTTTCTACCAATCAAAGACTCAGGCCCAGAGACCTCCACAGCATCTTAGGGCTCTGTAGCCATCCTCCACAAGCACCTTGCCTTCATATATCCATCTGGAGTCCTTCACATTTCTGTCTTCATCTTCTCTTAGAAAGCTTTCCTCTTTTGGAAATTTAGCTTTATTCCCCTGCATGAGCCTTGAGACCAAACAAAAGCCCAGTGAGCATTTGTCTTTTGAGTACAAATGAAACATAAAGAACCTTTTAAATAACTTGTACTCCCATACATTATCATATTTGATATCATTGAGGCCTGTCTGACTCTGAAACTCAAACTGCATCTCCAAATGTTTTGGGCTTAATATTTATTGTCAAAATATTTCTAAATATCTCAGTCCGGTAAATGCACACTCATTGGTAGATAATTGAGGGCTTTTTGTTATTGTTGTTGGTTGTTTTTTTGACAGTGATTAAAGACCTTGTAGTTACTCATAGTCATCACTCTCAGAATTCATTCTCATTGTTCAAACATGTCAATATAGGTAGAAAAGATCAACTATATCTGTCCTCTCTTGGAGGTTGGCATTTTGACTGAAGCTTGTGATTTGTGCTTCTTTAACTGTATTTTGTTTCTCACAAAATTTTGGAAAACACTGTTTAATCAAAGCTTCTGGTTATTTGAAATTTTACCTTATCTTTATTCTAAAGCTAGTCAGGGGATATCCTGGCTGTTTCGTCTTTCATGAAGGAAGGTTACAAATATCTTAATGTCAGAGACAATAGAAAAAGAATCCTCAGCCTCAAATGATCTCAAGAAGTCTCAGTTGCACAAAATTTCATAAGGGATAATCTAGATTGTACAAAAAATTCATGCCGTAGAACTTCCAGTATTTCTGATTAGTACCATTAACTCTGAAAATGTCCTAAGTGAAGTAGCATTAATTTTTGGATCAGAAAGGCAAACCTCTGGCTCTATAACCTCCATCAAACAATTAATTTGGGGGTATGGCTTCAAGTATAGTGATGTTTATAAGTGTGATGGTTAATTTTATGTGTCAGCTTGACTGGGCCATGGAGTGCCCAGAGGTTTGGTCAAACGTTATTCTGGGTGTTTTTGTGAGGGTGTTTCTGGGTTAGGTTAACATTTGAATCAATGGACTAAGTACAGCAGATTGTCCTCCCTAATGTCAATGGGCCTCATGCAATCAGTTGAAGGCCTAAATAGAACAAAAAGCCTGACCCTCCCTCAAGTAAGAGAGAATTCCTCCTGACTGACTGCGTTCGCACTGCGTTCGGCTTTTTCATGTCTTTGGACTCAAATTGAAACATCTGCTCTTCCCAGGTCTCGAGCCTCCAGGCCTTGGGACTGGAACTGCACCGTCAGCCCTCCTGGGTCTCTAGTTTGCTGACTCACCCTGCAGATTTTGAGACTTTTCAGCTTCTATAATCACATGAGCCAATTCCTTTTAATGAATCTCTCTATAAATATGTATATATCTCCTATTGGTTCTGTTTCTCTGGAGAACCTTGACTAATATAGTAAGTTTTCCTTCGTTTTAAATTGTCCTCTTGGGCCCTACAGAAATATGAGTATTGGTTAGTTTCTCTGGTGTCATTTCTCCCACTGAGCTCAACAACTTTAGCAAATGAAATAAGCAGTTTCAAGAAAAGACTGGTGATTTCAGAAAGTCCTTGCTTTGAATAGAGCCTCTCCTCCTATGTTACCCGTAAAACCAAAAACCTCATATGAGTGGACTGGAAAAACAGCACATTTTTCCAATGCCAGAGGGAATAAAGTAATGTGTGCATGTCTGTTTAAACTGATAACACCATTCATTTCTGTTTGGGGCAATGAGCAATCATTTTATTAATCAGCTTATAAGAGAAAAAAAATATGATCGTAAGCATTGTTTGAAGCTCCTGGGTTGACAAATAAATCAGATCCAGTTGGGCCAGATGTAGGATGTGCTCAAAAACAGGTTTGCAAGTTTGGGGAGAAGAATGCTCTGTTCTGCTTTGCTGAACATCTTAAGAAGGCCCCTTGAAGATTAGTGGTTAGGGAATGTCTAGAATGGGTGGGAGGAGAAAGGGCTAAGTAAGGGAATTGGAGGGAAAAAGAGAAACCATAGCAGTTCCTGAAAGTAGATCCTTTGAAGTTCATTCAAAGCTTAAAGTTAGAATATCATGTCCTTTTCCAGAGAGACACTATTCGAGATTTCCTTTGTGCCTCTCAGATTGTGAAGAGTCCCTTTCTTACCATGAAAACCAAAGTGGTCAGAAGAGTGCATCCAGAGAAGTTCCATGATGCTAACTCCCAGGGCAGGCCTGTGTGAGGCTTTCCTCCCCCACCTTAGTTTCCATGTCAGTTGGTGTTCAGTTTACCGCCATTAGGTGAGGCACCATCTGAGTTCAAGATCATTCACTGCTAAGTCGGGCAGGCCTATTTCCCTTGCATGACTTGACCATTTTTCACACAACAGTGTTGTTCAGGGTGATTATGTGCAAATGGAAGGCCTTCCAGAAAGCCAGAAAATGTTCAGCACAGAATAATATCTTCAGCAAGAGGTTGATTATATTCCAGTCTTCAAAGCAAACTGCTCCATATCATGATAAACTAAGCACGGGAGACCTCACAGTGAATCTTTGCAGGGGTTTGCGATTGATTCCTGTGTCTTCCAGGCTGACCTGTGCAAAGGCCACCATAGGCTTATTACACTAACTCCACCTCTTGGATCCTCTGGGGCAGGTGTGCTCAAGGTCATGCTCTTTCATTATTTTTACAAAGATTATTTAAAATGTACAGCAATATGGGATTTGATTTTCATATACTTGTAAGTTTTTTTGAATAACAATAAATTTGAACATCTGAAAAAATATTCTTTGTAGACCATTGCCCTGATATTGTTTCCAGAAAACATGGTCCAACTTGCTTCTCTAATGCTACTTATCACTGTTAGAAAAGTTTTATTTATTGTTATTCTTGTCTATTGTTTGTTCTACTTGAATACAAAGTTTTTGAGAGCAGGGACTCTGTCTCTCTGGTTCATTGATGAACCCCTAGTGCTTAGTATTCAGTAAATAAATTTGAATGGATTAGAGTGGAAATTCAAAAATAAAAGTGAATGAATTAATGAATTCCAAGCACTGTGCTAGGCAGTTAAATGCACGAACATGGGTAAGGTATAAGCCTAGCCCTTGATGAGCTCACACACATACATGCACAAAGAATTTTCTAGTTAAAATAAATCTCATAATACTTCCTAACTAAGAACCACAGGATATGTTCTTCCAGTTATTTTTTTTTTTTCCCTGAGCAGTGCAGAGGGCTTTACATTTACCTAAGCACAACTTCTCACCCACTTCTTTTTTGAGACCAGCCCAGCATTTTGCTAAGGGAGTCAATGAAGAGAAGCACAGGGGCTGGGAATGCAGCATTATGGAAAGAGCCATGCTGTATCCTTAAGCTTCTTGTCTTCACTGACCAACTGACTGAGCACACCAGCTGCAGAGGTCCTCACTGACAACCAGGAAGTGGGAGAGTCTCCCTGGCACGTGGAGATGCTGAAGGGTCTCCCGGTCAGATTCCTCACGGTGTGTGTCTCGGAGCAGTGAGTCTCAGGATGTTAACAGATGTTAAGTGAATAAAATAATGTATGGGCACACACACTTTGGAAATGTTAGAAGAAAACTAAACAGATTCCTTTACTTCAAAATCCTTAATATGCTAATATAGATTTACAGTGAGAGGTATATAATATTCAATATTACTCAACCTTATGTGACCAGTGTTATGGGTTGAATTGTGTCCTCTCAAAAATATATGTTGAAGTCCTAAAACCCCAGTACCTCACAATGTGACTTTATTTGGAAATCATGTCGTTGTAGGTGTAATTAGTTAAGACGAGGTCATACCGGAGTAGGACGGGCCCTTAATCCAATATGACTGGTGTCTTTATAAGAAGAACAGAGAGAGACACACAGAGAGAAGAAAGCCATATGAAGAATGAGGCAGAGATTGGAGTGATGTATCTACAAGCCAAGGAATGCCACGGGTTGCCAACTGTCACCAGAAGCTAGGAGAGGCATGGAACAGATTCTCACTCGGAGCCCTGAGAAGAAACCAATCTTATCATACTTTGATTTTAGACTTCTGGCTTCCAGAACTGTGAGAGAATACATTTCTGTTGTTTTAAGTCATTGTTTTAGTCCATTTGGGCTGCTATAACAAAATACCACAGACTGGGTAGCTAACAAACAACATAAATTTATTTCTCACAGTTCTGGAGGCTGGAAGTCGGAGATGAGGGTACCAGTGTGGTTGGGTGAGGACCCTCTTCTGGGTTGCATACTTCTCCTTGTGTCCTCACATGGTGGAAGGGGTCGTGAGGGAGCTCTGTGTGGTCTCATTTATAAGGGCAGTAATCCCATTCATGAGGGCTTCACCCCTCACCTAATCACCTCCCAAAGGCCCCAACTCCTAAGACCATCACATTAGCCGTCAGGATTCCAACATCTGAATTTTGGGGAGACACCAATGTTCAGACCATAGCAGTCACTCAGTTTGTGGTAATTTGTTGTGGCAACCCCAAGAAACTAACACCAGGAACTATTTTGTTCAAGGAGTATCTTGGGAGAACAGTCTTTAAAAAACACTTTTCTAAGTGACTTTATATGTTGAAATGTGATTCTCCAGTCCTTCTTTGTCTTCTGTATTTTAATAAGTAGTAGAGAGAGGCTTAGGTGAAAGATCCGTATTTTGTGGCCTTAATCAGAACCAACATTTTGAAGATTTTACTGATGCAATGAGCACATGTTTATTTGGCAGAGGATTTTCTGCCTTGAGAAGTCATGGTTTACCCGAATTCTTCATTCAGATGAAGACAGATCTGAGACAAAGAGCACAGTCTCCGCAGAGAGCTGCAGCAGCCCTCAGAGGCCTGATAGAGGAACGCTGAGCCTGGAAGTGGAAGGAGTTCTGGAGTTGGACAGGCCATGGGTTCAAAACCAGGGTTTGTGGCCTCGGATGAGTCACTGGGCCTCTCCACACCTTGGTTTTCGCAGTGAAAACTAGGGATACTAATGGCAGTAGCTCCGATACCAACCAGCTCACGAGGTTACTTTGCACTCTGTGGAGAGCCATGTAAATTTAAGGTTCTCATTAGGTAAGAAATGGCTCTTTCATTCTTCCTTCCTTTTGTTTGACAGAGAGTTTGGTTGTAGAGTTTTTTTGTATCAAAATTTTACACATACATATTCTCGAGGTCAAATAGCTTCTACTGAACTGTGGATTTGTTTATCAACCTTCTTTGATATAGAGGAACTCCTGGAGGTCTTCTAACCTGTGCTGTAATAGGAATGACTGGGCCTATAAGGAATAAGAGGTAGGGTCCAGAAAAAGATTTTTCAAATTGACATTTATTAATATCTAAAGCATCTTAATACTGTATTTTTTCTAAAATATGCTTCCAAAAGTAATTTGAAGCAGTCTATTAGTAAAATAGGCACACATAAAAAATAAATCAGATGTCATATGAGGAGGGAAAAGAGCAGTACAGTTTCACTTGCCAGAGAATTACTGAAGTAATACAGAAGAATTTGTGTCATTTTTTTGGCAGCCAAAGAAAAAAGGAAAATAGGTTATGATACATAGATGCCAAGTCTACTTTAAGGCTATTCCAGGTGCCTTTATAGGTACCAGAATCAAACTGATGCTTGTACCCTCTTATACAAGTTTTTTTTTTTTTTTTTTTTTTAATACAAGACAGCTTTGTATTGGGAGATAACACTCCTTGCAGGCAGGGCACAAAGGAGAGGGCCTGAAGAACCTGTAAGAATTGATTAGCATACAGTTACTACAGTGACATCTGTCTGTTTGTGTGTTCATCTATTTTCTATATCTGCTTTCAGAGATATGGAAGGTATATTTATAGGGACCATGATAGAGTAGAACGTTATTGTGTGCCATGATGCAAATCTGGACATCTACCGTTCAGTTTGCCCTGCCTTCTTTCTCTCTTCTTTTGGGAATTGTATCTCTCATCTTCTGGAAACTATTCTTTCTACCACTTCAACTATGAGGGAGCTTTCATGGTTTTATCTAAAGTTGTTGCCTCCTTGGCCACAGTGATTGGTCTAAGTATGGCACTTAATTCAAGGAGAACCAATCAGAGAGCTTTCCTAGGATTTTAAAGCATGAGTTCAGAAGGCACAAGCTCAGTGCCCTTTCTTGGGTGAAGCTGGGAGAAGAGATACTAGGTCACCATGTTTCCAGTGTAGACAAGTCCAGTCTGAGAAAATGAGACTAGCACTCAAAGAGAAGCACAGAAATGGAGAGGGAGACAGTACTGGAGGTGTCCAAGTCCCCAAAGCCCAGTTGCTCTCCTGCCCCACCAGTGGTTTGATTTTGTGAACTAAAGATCTCCTTTCATTGTCTAAGTTAGAGCTGGGGTTGTTACGTGTAGCCAACAGGTCCTGACTACTTTTGAAACCTACAGATGATTTGGCCTGCCCAGCATCCTTCTCACCTTTTTCTAGTAACAGCACTTTGATTTTCCTTTTGGGAACCACCCTTCCTCATTCTCAGTCCTTGTAGATGGGGTCACACAGACCCTTACTCACACCCCCCGCTAGTTGCAAGCATGGAAGCATGATCCAGGCATGGCTAATGAGATTATTTTCTGGGTTTTAATTAGAACTAGGGAGAAAGAGAAGCTGGAAAAGTCAGGGATTATAAAATAGTTGGGGCATGACAGTGAACAAAGCTAACACAGAGGAAGTGAAACTCAGGAGAAAGAGAGACTGAGTCTAGATGCTATCTTGAACTTCTGGATCTTACTATGCCTAAACCCAGTTCAACCTTGGCTTTTTCAGCTATATGCATTCCTTTTTTTCTCCCTTATACTGGTTTGAGTTGGCTTTCTGTCACTTACAACTAAGATCCCTGGTTAATAATAACGTCTGAAGTCAGCCTTGCGTTAATGGACTATTAGGTTACTCGAGAGGGAAGTCCCAAAGCATCTTTACTTCATACACAAATGTAGGAATTTTCTTATGCTCGTTAGATCTTGTGGGAGATCAGAATTGACCACCCCAAAATGTGTCACTTTGGTTTGATTAATTTTAAGAACAAAAGACTCTGAAAGAAACTTTGACCTGCCCCTAACTGCCTAAAAGAATTTAAGATAGAAGGCCTGTCCCAAGACAGCCCATCAGCATAGATAACTCTGGTATGGTAGACTAGGAGGATCCTTGTTAAGCCAATTTTTATCAAAGTTCTCTCTCAGATCACATTGTGTATAGATGGTCTAGCAAATATTCGTTTACCAAGCATTTGCTTTTCCATCTTCATATGAATTGCCTTCCTCCCCTTTGAAGTCCCAAACCACTACCCCCAACATCCTCCTTTGTCCTTAGCTGACAATGAAATTTAAGGTGGTGGCTTCTGCCATTTTGGCGAGCTACTCAGTTTTTCTGGGTTTCTCCCATGTATACATGTTATTAAACTTTGTTTGACTTTTCTCCTGTTATTCTGTCTCATGTCAATTTAATTCTTAGACCAGCCAGAAGGACCTAGAGGATAGAGGAATAGTTCTTCCTCTGCTACAGACTCAAGTCAAGATGAGTCACCAAAATGTGGTAAACCAAATTTAAATAGATTATAATCTATCAATATGGAATATTATTAATTGATGTTTTCCCAAAAATACATTCAAACTTCCTTAGAAAGAGTGTCAATAAACCACTTAAAATCAGATCATGCTGTTTACGCCATCTGTGAGAAGAATAAACTAATTGCCATCTATGTTTTTTTGTGTCAAAGGCACAAGAGTTACATTATTTTCTACTCAAGTTTTTCCTAGGAGGATGGGTTGGTGTTAATCCATTTTTATTATACTTGATCTACCATTTGGTAGTGAACATAGAATATTATGAAAACTTTTAGGTGAAAAATGAGTCAATGCTTCAGTTAAATGAAATGAATCAATGTTGCTCTTTGGCAAGGACTGACCTGTGACTAATTTTTTTAAAAAAGAGAACAAACATTCCCTGTTGGATATTTTTAGACAAACATTTGCCTGATTAATCTCTCCTTTATGAATAATTTCTTTGTCCTCATTGGCTCTTGATAAATATCATGTTCAGTATCCAAAAGGCACAATTTACAAATGTTTTAAGACCCAGCAATTACAATTTTTCCTTGTCACATCACAGCTCCTGGTTTTTGATATATATATATATATATTTTGTGTGTGTGTGTGGTTACAAGACCTTTCTTAATGACTGTGTGTTTCCTTATTTTTGGCAAAATATTTGATCTTGGGTAGACAGATGTTATCCTATCTTTCTCTGCTGCCTGGATGGATAAGAAGGTGTTTGTTTATTTGCTTGTTTGTCTATGGTTTTGGGGTGCTTTTGATAGAACCAATGGGATATTTTTTTCTTTTCTTTCTTTGTCTTGTTTTTTTGCTTTTTGTTTTTTTACTACTGCTCATAGAGTGTTTTCTTATTATTAAGGAGATAACTAAGAACATATCCCTTGTTTTTTCTTTGGTGAGGACGATTAGCCCTGAGCTAACATCCATTGCCAATCCTCCTCTTTTTGCTGAGGAAGATTGGCCCTGGGCTAACATTTATGCCTATCTTCCTCTACTGTATGTGGGACACCACCATAGCATAGCTTGATAAGCGGTGTGTAGGTCCCTGCCCAGGATCCAAACCTGTGAACCCCAGGCTGCTGAAGCGGAGCACGCGAACCCAACCACTACGTCACCAGGCTGGCCCCCTGAACATATATCCCTTTTGAAATCTAATATTCTTTGAAAATTATTTTTATTGATTCCTTCACATTGCCTAAAGATTCTAAAATTTATGAACTTCTATAATTCAAACTGTCAGGAATAGAATAATCACTCTAGATCTGATATACTTGAAAGCATCTTTCCCCTGACAAATGGAAGGCTATGTAAATTGCAAAGCACTTTGTTATTTTGATGCTGTGTCAAAGCAAAAGGTTAACTATAATGCTTTTTAATCCTGTTTTTAAAAAGCAATCTGTAGGAATTTTTTATGTAATAGATTTAGTTTGGCACTCTCTAAACAAGATGATTTCTAATAGGGTATTCCTAAAAGATTTTACTTTTTAAATAGTACCTTTTAATTTTCACTTATGCAAAACTTTGGTCAAGTTCAGACTGAAAAATACTCTTTTAAAATTCAAAGTTGAAAACTTAAGAATATTGAAATGATACAAAGAATATGATATTCTCTAAAAACTGAAGCCAATCTATCCAGAGAAATACTTTCACAAATAACTTTTAAACTAGAAGCATAAACCCAGAGAACAGAAATGCAACTGAAGTTATTCATAGACAGAAAACTATATCCAAATATTAAATGGGAGATGGATTAAAAAATTATTAAAAGCATAGCCCAAAGAATTCCATCATAATTTTGGGAGGCAGTATGTTCCTTCTGTCCTACTTCAGTGAGCATTGTATTGAGTCCTGACCATCTCATTACCTGAGAAATGTAGGCAAAATGGAAGGAGTTCAGAGATAAGTAGCAGACATGACCAAAGGCCTTGAAAATCTAATCCACAGGGGAAGATACTCGAAAGGCTGATAGCCTGCTTGGGAAGACTGAACAAGCTGTTTGTGCAGACACTGAGTGGATAATCAGGGTCAGAGGAAGAAGCAGCAGGATGAGGGAAACAACCTGTAGTAGAGCCACCTTCATCAACAATCTCAGAATGGGAACTCACTGGGATTGTGAAAGGACAAGACTGAGCAATTAAAGCTGAATAAATGAACTCACAACCACATGTTAAGGATTGTTAAAAGATAAACTGAGGCATATTAAAAAATTTAAGAGTTTATTTGAACAAAAATCAATTCAAATCTGGTAGCAGCCCAAATTGGAAGTGGTTAGGAGCACTCCCCAAAGGAGCCGGGGAAAGACTTGTATAGAGAAAGTGTAGAAGCAAAGAAAGGAAATTATTCAATTGGCTATAGCTTAAAGCCCAGTTGGCTGTTATGATTGGTTGTCCTTAGCATTTTTATTTCATAATTTTGAGCCATTTACAGGTTCAGATTTTGGTTTGCTTACCATGGCATTAGAGCCACCATGGAAAATTTACATATAATCCATTTTTTCTGGAGGTGGAAGTTCACAGCGTGTTTCTTAGAAAGACCAGATTCTCCACAATGTCTTGGTTACAGGCAAGACTACCTGCTGCTTGATTTCCAGACTATATGGGCTAAGTACGTTTCAATTTTCTGTCTTCTCAGCCAGCTTGAAGTCAACTCTGTACATTTGATTTCTGTTCGTTAACAAGATTAAGCATGATTCTGACCTCAAAATTCTTTTTCACAGTTCAGTGGCTCTTTATCAGTGCTTTCTCCATTGGAAACAAACACTGAAGCCCAAACTTTGTCTCTTAGTTCTTCTCTCTGTGTTGGCTTCCTTCCAATGTGGAGAGATCTAAAATGACAACAGAGTTTTCCACTCCCTCCCTGAGAAGTGGAAGACTTGAGTTAACATGAGATGACATTATGAGTTAGGGCCTCTTTTCCTTCTCCTTCTCTTGAAGGAGGCAAGACAACTCTACTCCTTTTCTACATGCAGACACAAACTTGACAAGAAACTAATGTCTGGTGACCCTCTGTGGTGATACCCCACTGGGTCCTGCCCTTCACAGAATTCTTACAGGATCTTGGCTCTTCTCGCTCATTCCTGCCAAATTTCTATGTTTAGAATTCCATTTCTTGATCTAGCCCATGGCTCAGAAATTGATAAACTATAGATGTAAATATATGAATGATTGTTTACTATTGTGTTAACCTTTCTAATTAAGGAATTTGCATTTGACAATAGTTTTCCTCAGGTAGTCTTAATATAAAATGACTTACAAGGTGTCATATTGGCAGGGATTATATTTATGAACAAGGACCCTTTAGGCCCACTCAATCATAACATCTTGGCATTGGTATATTTTATTCAAGCATAGTAGTTAAAGAGGCAGGGACCCCATTTATCCTTCAAGACTCACTTGAGGCTTAACTTTCTCAAAAGTTTTGACTCCCCCATTCTAGTATAGTTTTACCCCACCATGTGTGCTTCTGTAGCACCTGAGTCATTGGTCATTGCTGTTACCATGCAGTACTGTAGTTATTGGTTTACTTGTCTATCTCCCTTACTCAACTTTAAGAAAGGACCTATCTTGGCAAACTTTGTAACACCAAGTGTCTATTTTGTAACCCCAAGTGTCTATCCTGGTAATTGTACATGGAGGAACCCAATAAATATTTGTTGCATGACAGAATGAGTGATAGACCTATGTTAAGAAGTAAAAAGACCTTTTACAAGTCTTCTATCTTTCTCCCTTTTGGTTTTGGGTGAATCATGTCTCGCTCATTTAAACTTGCAAAAAAATGATTGTCACTTCAAAGGAGCAGAAAAGCTATAGTTAGAGAGCAAAAATCTTGCATGAAAGAATAAATGAGTATACCTTATTAGATAATTGAAATTTAAATGTAACACAACTGCTTTTATAGGGAGGAACTATCCATAGACCTTTCATGGGAATTTGAATATAGAGCTTAAAAAGAGAAACAATGCATTAGGAAAATATTTGCCCACTTTATCAGAAAGCAGAACAACCTTGATTGCTGCAAAAGTCTGAAATGGACTATGGTCTCAGATTAATATAATATTTTGGATTATATTTTAAAAAATTATACTGTATTGTAAAAGGAATATATGTTGGATACATCAGGCAAGTTTGTAAAGGAAGTCTAAACATGAATGTAATATAAGTAAGAGTCCTCTTTCCCCAACTGTGTCTACTCTAATCTTTAGAAACAAAAAGGCGGACTTTGGTTGTTGTTGTGAAAATGGGTGAACAGGCTTATTCTAATGGTTTATCATTACAGGTTCATTTAATAATATAGGAAATTTCATATTCTCCCCTACTTATAGTATAACATAATAGCCTCTTATAATTGGAAGCTATTAGAGAAGTATGACTATGTAGTCTGCCTTGATTCCAGGCATCTTGATTCATAGTCATAATTGGTTGGTTGTTATCTCCTTCTGAGGCAACAGAGTCTTGGGGAGAGCAGGTTTAATATATACTTAGTCACCAATTTCCCAATTAGGACTGGGTTTTAGTAAGACTATATAAATTACAGCAAGAAAAAGATTAAAATGTCAGTCTTTAAAGTTCTTGACCAACTTGGAACATGTTTATTCATGCTTTCATTTATATTTGAAACATATTATGAATCCAACCCAAGATTTTCTTTACCAACGTGCTTTCTCCAAACCTCTTCCTTTCTCGAAATTCTCTCTCTTAGTTAATGCCGTAAACATCCTTCTAGTCACCTAGCTGGAAATCTTGAGGCCATTTCAGCCCCTCATTTTCCTTCACCTTCCACATCCTATGGAGTACTAGTTCCAGTTGGTTCTGCCCACAGAGTTCCTCTCATACCTGCCATTTCCTTTTCATGAGCATGAACATTGGCTGATTCCAGGTTCTTAGTATCTCTTGCTTGAATTAGTACAATGCTCAATTTAAGTTGAGTGTATGTTTCTAATATTTGCCACTTTCCCTCCGTTATGCCACTGCCCTCCTTGAATGATGTGGAAGTCTTCGCACTGCATTTGAGCCTTCTTTATTGACCCTCCAGTTCAATCATAGTAGCGCACTTTCCCCCAAAACAGCCATTTTCAGATCTCTATTTGGTTTATGCTAGCAATGGCAAAATAGGTCTCAACCCTTGAGCCCAAATCAATTTCCATGTAATCTCTAGCCTTCTGAGCTAAGTGGCAGGGAAGTTTTATGTGGTAAAGAGAGAAGGAAGAATCTAATAGGACAAGAAACATACCATACTTCTCCTTTTCCCTTCTTCAGCCTCTCCATGCATCCAGTGTCTTTCTCCTTTCCCTTCAATACCCTTCTGAATGCCCCTGCATGTCCTGCCACCTGACCTCGGGTAGGGCTTACTGGGGCCTGGGGTAGCTCTTATCTAGCTGAGAGCTGAAGAAAAATGAGAAAAGCTAAACTTCAATAAACATGCCACTTTTGCATGAATAGAAGATCTGAGACATTTGTGGGAAACACATGGAATCATGGGCTTGGTGTTAACCCGGCCCCATTATTCATCTATTTAATCCAACTTTATTGGTGACCAATTTTCCAAACTTAAGGACAATATGTACAATTCCACTTGCACTTCACTTCTCTCTTATGTAAAAACACGATGGATTTAAAACAGTCAACCATGTTTCTGCTTGATGGTACATTCCTTATCATAGCAAAAATGGTTGATTGAGATGGTTATAACAGAGCAAAAGGAGCACAGACGTTAAGGTAAGAGGAGCTGTGCAAGTGTAATGTGGACGTGCTCTGAAGTATACGCCTGGTGATCTCTTCTGCCCAAACCTGCTCTCTGGCTGTGTGGAGTAGGAATAAGGGGAGGATGGGAGAGGGCATCAGAGATTCTCCCCACTGCCTATAATGCAGCCACTTCTCACGCCCTTTGCAAAAACGAATGCAAGGAGGAGACAGACAGCCCTCAACTGGCCCGCAGGCTGCTGTTTCGTGTCTTCTAGCCCTGCTAGCTGAGAGCAGACACAGTCCCCATTGAGAGGAGGTCGTGGTCTGCACTCTAGACTGAAATGGAAGCGTTTGGATCACCAAGTTAGAGAGCTGAATAAGGTTCTCGGTTATTAGGAATTGGCACCAGAGTCTTAAACTGTGAAACACATGCAGGCCACGGACAAAAGCAAAGTGGTAATGATGAAGCCCGTGGATCAGGGAGAGGGCCCGCCCTGCAAGGGCAGGTGACTGCTCACACTAGTAGATTTGCTAGGTTTTTCCAAAATGAAAAGTTATAGCTTGTAAATATAAAGTGGCCAGCTGTGAACCACTGCAAAGTCAATCTGGGCACACTTTAATTAGAATAAGACAGAGAAGTGGCCAATTGGACAAAGGAATGGATATCAACCTTAGTAGTCCTAGGGATAAAAGGTGGTAAATCAAGTGGTGGAAGCTAGAACCTTGTGAGAATGGAAGTGGGACTATGAAATATGGAATTTAAGTTTTCGTTCCATACATTAGCAACAATGCAAAGGTGGATAAATCAGGAGCACATTCATCCTTTAGTAATCTTCTTTGAAAAGATAATGTAGTTTATAGAAGCTTTCTTCTTTAGTTCTGGTAAAATAACTAATTCTATTTAATTTCTGTTTGTATATTTCTTCAGTTCTATCATTGACAGACCTCCAAAATAATAATCCTATTTAGATTTAATACAAACTAGGTTTAAACTATGATAAAATTACTTATAAATTACTCTAAGTTCTTGCTAGAGTGTAAATGCGTGTATCTGAATAGGATGTTGGACGGAAATAATCTCTAGCTGTCGTCCAGGTCTATGCCATCAATGACTAGGGATTTAATAACATGTTCTGAATTGAGTTCTATTCCTCATCTCCAGTTATTTTGCACTTTTTTTGTTTTCTCAGAGAACAGGAAGGCAGGATTTTAGGACAGGCCATCTGGGCTCTGGGGTGTGCACCCATTCAGAGAAGACCATGACTAAAATGCTGTAATAAAGAGCAGAGAGAGTAGAGCATGTCATTCCCTTCATGAGATGCTAGAGCTGGGCTAGTCCACGAGGGATTTTTAGGTGACTGAAATGAGGGACTCAACTGGTTTGGAAGGAAAATTTGTTAACACTGACTTTTGAAAGATAAAGACAGATGAACTAATTTGTAACCCTCATCACTATTTTCTCCCCTGTGGCTTCAGGTAATATAGTGCTACTGTTAACTTTGCTGAGTGTGAGAAACAGTGCTGTGGAAACAATTCCTGAAAGAATCACATGCCTCTCTGATCCAACTGATGTCTCTAAAGTGAGTGTATATTTATAAAAAAGAGATACAAATCCAAATGGCAACTGGTAATATGGAGAATTTTAGAGTTTAGGTAAAATTTCAATTAAAAAATTGAAAGTTGTAAGCAATCCCAGTCATTTTGTGAAAACACGTTTTATTTTTCTAATTTTTGAGGAAAAAAAAGTGCAGCCCATTACCAGTCCAAACAAAGGGAAACAGTTGGCAGAATTTTGGAAAGTGCTGATTGCACGTACGAGCAGTCCACAGTTTGCTTGCTCCTGGAATAGAGCATTCTGTAACCTGAAATTTTCTATTTTTTTGCCACGCCCTGGAAATGGTAAAGTGAGAATGAAATTTGGTGAGCTGACGAGTAGTTTGGCTAGAAAAGCTGAGGACGTACTCAAGGGGACCATCATGGCTGACAGGGAGTAGTGTATTTCCTGTGTACTAGAATGGGGGAGCGGGTCTTTGGGGTGGATGTGGGCTTGCCTTCTCTGGTGGTCTTGTAATAAGGGATTTGGTTCTTCTCTGACTGGGGTGGCTTAAGTGTCATCCTCTTTGGGACAGAGATGTCCTTCTGTCCCTGAGGTTTGAAGAATTTCCTTACAGACCACAGGGACATGTTTTTCACCTAGAGTATTTTTGATACAGGATTACATTTAAATGGCCTGTTCCTGGGCTTGAGTTTCTTACTTTACTACAGCATTACCCTCACTTTCTCCCCGAGTCATGTTCCCACTGCTCTGATGCCTACTTTTCTGAACGCTGAAGGAAGTTCTGCACACCTAACAGGGAGAGTGAGGTCAGCGGAACGCTGAGCCCAGCAAGACAGAAATAAAGATACGAGGGTCATTCTGGAGGGTGGTTGGGTTATGTCCTAAGAAGAGGGAAACCTGAGCATTTCAAGAACTTATGAGAGAGTTTGAGTGCTTTCTTTGCTAGCTCCTGGAAGAGATATGCCCTCCATCCACTGTCGAGAACAATTTCCCATTCTCCTTTTCTAGTCTGCATGTCAGAAATATCTGTTCCATGGAGAAAGAGTTGGCTTCCATTGTTGGGCTGTCAAATTCTGCTGAGTTTTTCACCTTTGCCAAAACATTTAGCCATTTCCTATGGACAGCTGAAATCCAAATAGAACCAAGTATCCAGTAACCTTATTTGTTTTCCTTAATTAATTAAAACTGCTAAAATTTTACTTCTCAGGCTTTTATTTGAAAGCAGTGGGAAATCTAAGAATAACTTTTTGCTGAGAAATAAGTAAGACATGATCTTAAAGGTGAATTTGAAAAGGTGACTGTGGGGCCAGCCAGTGGCATAGTGGTTAAGTTCTCATGCTCTGCTTGGGAGGCCTGGGGTTTGTGGGTTCAGATCCTGAGTGTGGACTTACACACTGCTCATCAAGCCATGCTGTGGTGGCATCCCACATACAAAAATAGAGGAGGATTGGTAACAGTTGTTAGCTCAGGGACACTCTTCCTTACCAAGAAAAAAAAAAGGTGGTCACATCCCACAAGCCCAAAGAGTTTCCATTATAATTGTCCAGCTGCTTGGCAGCATACCACGTTAATGCAACAGTGACACATTTTCGGATTTTGTCATCAAAATGCACACAGCTAAACCCAGTAGAGCAGCCCAGCACCAATGGGAGAAAATGGGTAATCCATCAAAGTATAACGTGCCGGAGGAGACCTAAAATTTTCCTTAGAGATCTTTCTTCCTATATTTGCTGATTCCCTTTAATAAGTATAGAAATAGAGACTATTTGTGCTTAGCTTTATGTAAGTTCCTATTCAAATGTGGTTTCTTGTGATGTGGGAAACATTTTTATTTTTAATTTCAGAAATATCCAGAACTGAAGTGTGACAGTAAAGAAGTCAGAGTAATGGTTTGAACAGAAAATCTTAAGATATTTGGTTTTAGTCATTGCAAAGGAGAATGGTTTCTACCTACAGTCTTAGTTTGTGGCATTGGAAAACCACGAAGATAAGAAGACTGAAAGACAATTTAACTAGATAACTCGAGAACAATGGTCTCAATTTGAAAAGTGTTTTGCAAATCAAACATTTGGTAACTTCACTTCAAATGCATTTAATGTGAAGTCAAATATACAGTAAGTACGTGTAATCAGAAAATATCCACTTTCTATCAGTTTGTGGGGATATGAAGACAATTAGCATTAATTTCCCAGTCTCACTATTTGGTAGCCTTCATGTGTGTAACTGTAATGCACGAGTTCCCAGCACAATTGTCCCCCAGGAGTGACCCACACCCTCTGCAGGGTGCTGCTGCTCTCTGAGCACTGAGCCATCCTGCCTTGTCTTCTCGTCATCAGCCTGGCCTTGTAGACATCCCTGTGTTTGTTCATGTCCTCGTGGGGGATCCTTCTGGATGTTGTCTTCTGAAACAGCCCAAAGTATCACCACATTCAATGCTAAAATCACAAAACTCTAAGGTACAAAACAGTGCTGTGCTCCTTCAGTCCTCACTGTACCCAGGCCACGCTGTGTTCTGTGTGGGGTTGCTGGTCTTCTTCCTGCTTTGAGCTTCACTTTGGACCTGGACCAGAGCATTTCTTCTTGTGCTCTGAGTCTTACAAAGTCCCTGGTGAAAATATTCCTTTGATTTTCTGCTTTCTTGAAAACTACCTCCTCGTAGAAACTAAAAAAACTCGCTAGTACAAGACTAAATAGTGTCATATTTCCCTTTCAGCCCTCCCCTGGTTTAGGAAATAAATCGGCTCCTACAATTAAACCCTGGTGTGTTGCCCCAGCAATAGTACTTCATCCTACACACCCTGAAATGACTGCATTTCCTTTAGGGCCAGCCGGCAACCCTCATGATGCATGATGATAAAACTCTATAGTAAAGATAGGAGAGCCATTAAACTCTGCAGAATTCATGCACCTAAAATTGTTTCCAGACAGATCTAGAATCTTTCAGATCATCCCCCTCTCCCTCACTCCAAACAACTCCTCCCAGTAACATATGAAAGTGAAAAAAGAGAAAGGAAACAGATGAATCAGTCTGTCATACATTCAAATGAGCACATGATATGATAATCCTGAACCTTCTGAACGGCAAAGAAGCTCGACATGTGAAATTGTTTTGGCACATGCGTCAACACGGGAGTTGGGAAAGTTCATTTCTACTTCATTCAGGTACTCTCTCTGATTTAAGTGATCAAAGTGGAGAAATACACTAATACTCTTAGTTTTCTATAAATTGATCCAGAGAAATATGGGACACAGAGGTCAATAGAGACAGTTATCCCCCTTTTATACTCCTTGGAATTTAAGAGATTTCAGAAAATAACTTCATTCATCAGAAGTATATACCAACTAATAACAGACTCTGGGCTTGATGCAATTTGTTTTACTTATTGATTACTGGATCCATTGGGAAATGCTCAAAATATATTGCCTTCTTTTCCTTACCTAGAGGGAGACATTATATCTGTCTTGTATATACCACTTTTGTGACAATGTCATGTCCCAACTGAAAGTTGACTGTGTGGACAAAAACTTAGTATTTTGATCATTATCTTAGAGGGATTTATTATTGATTGAAAAATCTTTAAGGAACTCTCTAGGGAATATTAAAGTAGGGGTCTTTTTAAGTAACACAGTTTGTCTTACTATAGTTTCTTTGCTCCCTCTCTCCAAGATAAAAATGGGGTAAAAGTTAGTGGTTTAGGGAGGGAGTGACACTTTATTTGGGGGAAATCAGTTCTCTGATTAACTGGGAGCTTATCCACTTAGAAAGTGGACCTTCTTGGGGTGGATTGTCCTTACAAAGGATGCAGGAAATTGCAGACTTGGGAACATTCTTGTAGATGTACAGATTCAGTCATGTTTATTGTCTGATCTCTTATGAACAATTTTTAGAAATACAATAGATCCTTGACATGGTAGACTTTAAAACATACCATTTAGACCACTCACAAGCAACACAAAGGATCAAAAATGTGTGATTTGCTGAGGCATGAATTTGAATGATTTTCCACTGGAAGGATGAGTGAGGAAGGATATTCCTTATCTATATAGGTGGATTAACATACATGTAGTTGGGAAAAAGAAGAACAGAGTTAAGTTATTAGAACCCGGGGACCCAAAGGAGAGATGCCACCCCCCCACCTTGAGAGCTGGTGCTTGGACCTCTGAGATGAGGGCACAAGCCAATGGTGCTTGGATCTTCGAGGGGAGCATGCAGCAGGAAGTGTGCAGTGTGGCTGGTGCTGATGCCTCTGGGGCCCACACTGCCTACTGCTTGGATCACTGATGCAGAGCAGATGGCTGATATTCTGAAGGGGTTTAGTGTAGCTAGTGTTGGGAGAAGCTGGAGATGGAGGGTCATCTGAAATGGGGGATGAGGTGAGGGGTGGAGGAGGATGCTGAGAGAATCTAGAAACCTTCCAATCACCAGCCAGTGACTCCCACTGACAAATCTTAATTGGAATCCAGCCGGCAAGGGAATCTGGGATGTGTAGTTTCCAGAGTCCCAGACTCAGCATCCCAGAGCAAATATAGAAGAGGGTATTAGCGCTGAGAGACAGTTAGCCGGTACCTCATAGAATAGCCCCACCCCATCATCAGAAATGTTGGCTAACTTGCCCAAAGTCACAGCTGGGAAGTAGAAGGGTTGGGATTCTTGGGTGAGTATATGGGGATGGAAGGAGCCAATCTCTTTTCATGATATCAAGCTGCCTCTAAGTGAAGAAAATGTTCTGCTTTTAATTTGTTTTTATTAAAAGAAATATCAGCCAAGCACATTAAAAATGCACCATATCTCCATGGTGGCACAAATGACTATTAATAGTTTATGTACTTTATTGCTAAGATTGAATAGGGAGGAAATTTTTCTTGGATGCTATGTAATATATACTATTGAAAGAACTGTGGTTCACTGAATTTTTTTTTCAAATTTGAAATGGCATTTTATGAATATAAGAGTAATAGATGCTTACTATGAAAGTTCAAAAAAAATAATAGAAGTATTTAAAGAAGGAACTATAAATGCCTGAATAGTCTAGTCCATCAACCAGGGGTAACTTCTGTTAACTTTTGGTAGCTGTCACTTTACTATGGTATGCTGTAAAATGAAAACAATCACTGTATTTATTTATTAAATATCTATCTATTTAAAATAAAGTGAACCTGTTATATAACATATTCTTATAAAATAACTGTATTTCCCAAACAAATTTTTCCAAAACAAAACAACATTTAGTGAGAAGAATGGCATTATTTTACATTTATTTTTTTCAATTCTTTTAATTTTTTTTGGTGAGGAAGACTAGCCCTGAGCTGACATCCATTGCCAATTCTCCTCTTTTTTTTTCCACAGAGGAAGACTGGACCTGGGCTAACATCTGTGCCCATCTTCCTCTATTTTATACGGGACACCACCACAGCATGGCTTGACAAGCAGTACATCTGTCTGTGACCGGGATCTGAACCTGCGAAACCCTGGGCCGTGGAAGTGGAGCGTGCGAATTTAACTGCTACGCCACTGGGCTGCCCCATTATTTTACATTTTTGTATATCTCTTTAGCGACTGTCTTAATGAAGACAACTGAATTCTTATATCTGCTTCTGCATTCAATCTGTTGAAATACATTGTTTTCGGTTGAAGTATATAAAGAAAATCTAGCCTCACACAGATATGTACTAGGAAAAAGGAGTATTTTAATAGCTCTTTTGGATAATTGTGGATATTCTTCTTTGACTCGTAACCTCTTAAAGGTTAGGTGCAATGCAATCACTGCATTTATATTTTTTGAAGTTTTATCATTGCTAAGGAAATTCTTCACACAGTCATAGAATTATAAAGCCAGAAAGAGCTTCATTTCAGATCTAGAAACCAAGATACAGTATATCATAGAGCTAGGATGAGAGCACTGGTCTTTGGATTCCAATTCCAAAAGTGATCCTTTCAGCAGGCTGCACTTCACCTCAGGTTTACCTGTCATTGTTTTTTGCTTAAAGAAACCTTTGTTTATCAAGAAAATAAAAATGTTATTTGTAAATCGTATTTTTTAAAACAATAGATACTAAGTTTCATTTTTCCTGTCTGTTTCCTCCAAGTGAGTCAGTTTTTTGAAGAAAGAGAGTAAGAGCGTTGGTTGGCTTTTGCAGGCTCTGAATCGGACTGTGGGACCCTCAATTTCTCCAAAAAGTATGAGGCTGCAGAGTGCAGTGCCATTCTTTAACCGCTAGTAGGCACTGGGATGTTTTCCAAGCTGAGTAAGTCTTGCCACAGAAACCTTACAGAATGAAATTACCATCTGCAAAATGTTTTTCTGTTAGAGTGCATCACGAAATTAAATTTATTCTTTAAAATTCTGTCAACTAGTTATTAAAGTAGCTAAAGTAGAAAATTTCTATGGAATTGAAAATTGCTTTTAGTTGTACGATTGTTCAGGAAGAATGATTTAAAAACATCTGGATTCTGCTTTCTTGGTTCATGATCCTAGTTTATTGTGTTGCTTTTTCCTCTTGTAGGTGATAAAATAGTGATTGAAAGAATAGGATAAAATATAAATGTGACTCTCTCTTCTTCTTTTTTTTTTTTTTTGTGAGGAAGACCAGCCCTGAGCTAACATCAGTTGCCAATCCTCCTCTTTTTTTGCTGAGGAAGACTGGCCCTGGGCTAACATCCATGCCCATCCTCCTCTACTTTATATGGGAGGCCACCATGGCATGGCTGACAAACAGTGCATCAGCGGGTGCCCGGGATCGGCACCGGGAACCCTGGATGACCAAAGCACAAACTAAACGGCTGCGCCACTGGGCCTGCCTCTCTTCTTTTTTTTTTAAACTGATGTCTTAATAGCTTATACCATTGTGAAGTTTTAGTTGTACATTATTGTTTGTCAGTCACCATATAAATGCTTCCCTTCAACCCCTGTGCCCATTCCCCCTCCCCCTTGCCCCTGGTAACCACCAAACAGTTCTCTCTGACCGTGTGTTAGTTTATATTCCACATATGAGTGAAATCATGCAGTGTTTGTCTTTCTCTCTCCAGCTTATTTCACTCAACATAATACTCTCCAGGTCTATCCATGTTGTTGCGAATGGGAGAATTTTGTCTTTTTCTTATGGCTGAGTAGTATTGCATTGTATATATATGCCACATCTCTATCCACTCATCTGTCATGGCACATTTGGGTTGCTTCCACTTTTTGGCTATAGTAAATAATGCTGCAATAAACACAGGGGTGCATAAGCGTCTTTGGATTGTTGATTTGGGGTTCGTTGGATAGATGCCCAATAGTGGGATAGCTGGATCATAAGGTGTTTCTATTTTTAATTTTTTGAGGAATCTCCATACTGTTTTCCATAGAGGTTGCACCAGTTTGCATTCCCACCAGCGGTGGGTTAGGGATCCCATTTCTCCACAACCTCTCCAACATTTGTTGTTTTTTGTCTTGGTGATTACAGCCAACCTAATGGGTGTAAGGTGATATCTCAGTGTAGTTTGATTTGCATTCCCCTGATGATTACTGATGTTAATCATCTTTTCATGTGCCTGTTGGCCTTCTGTATATCTTCCTCGGAAGAATGTCTGTTCATATCCTCTGCCCATTTTTTGATTGGGTTGCTTGTTTTTTGTTGTTCAGTTGTGTGAGTTCTTTATATATTATGGAGATTAACCCCTTGTTGGATATATGATTTTCAAATAATTTCTCCCAGCTGGTAGGTTGTCTATTCATTTTGATCCTGGTTTCATTTGCCTTGTAGAAGCTCTGTAGTCTGATGAAGTCCCACTTGTTTATTTTTTCTTTTGTTTCCCTTGTCCAAGTAGATATGGAATCCGAAAAGATCCCTTTGTGACCGATGTCAAATAGTGTACTGCCTATATTTTCTTCCAGGAGTTTTATAGTTTCAGGTCTCACTTTCAGGTCTTTGATCCATTTTGAGTTAATTTTTGTGTATGGTGATAGAAAATGGTCTACTTTCATTCTTTTGCATGTGGCTGTCCAGTTTTCCCAGCACCATTTATTGAAGAGACTTTCCTTTCTCCATTGTATATACTTAGCTCCTTTGTCAAAGATTAGTTGTCTGTAGATGTGTGGTTTTCTTTCTGGGCTTTCAATTCTATTCCATAGATCTGTGTGTCTATTTTTGTACCAGTACCATGCTGTTTTGATTACTATGGCTTTATAGTATATTTTTAAGCCAGGGATTGTGGTGCCTCTGGCTTTGTTCTTTTTTTTTTCAGGATTGCTTTAGCTTTTTAGGGTCTTTTGTTCCCCCATATGAATTTTAGTATTTGTTCTATTTCCGTGAAAATGTCATTGGGATCTGATTGGGATTGCATTGAATCAGTAGATTGTTTTAGGTAGTAGGGACATTTTAACTATGTTTATTCCTCCAATCCATGTGCATGGGATATTTTTCCATTTCTTTATGTCTTCATTGATTTCTTTCAATAGCATCTTATAGCTTTCAATATACCGGTCTTTCACTTCCTTGGTTAAATTTGTTCCCCGATGTTTTATTTTTTTGTTGTTGCGATTGTAAATGGGATTGTCTTTTTGAGTTCTCTTTCTGTTAGTTCCTTCTTGGCATATAGAAATGCAACTGATTTTTGTAAGTTTATTTTATACCCTACAACTTTGGTGTAGTTTTTGTTAATTTCTAATAGTTTTCCAATGGATTCTTTAGGGTTTTCTACATATAAGATCATGTCATCCACAAATAGTGAAAGTTTCACTTCTTCGTTGCCTATTTGGAGCTGTTTTATTCCTTTTTCTTTCCTAATTGCTCTGGCCAAAACCTCCAGTACTATGTTGAATACGAGTGGGGAGAGTGGGCACCCTTGTCTCGTTCCTGTTCTCAGAGGAATGACTTTCACTTTTTTCCCCGTTGAGTATGATGCTGGCTGTGGGTTTGTCATCTATGGCCTTTATTATGTTGAGGTACTTTCCTTCTATACCCATTTTTGTGAGAGTTTTATTATAAATGGATGTTGGATCTTGTCAAATGTCTTCTCTGCATAAATTGAGATGATCACATGGTTTTTATTCTTCATTTTGTTAATGTGGTGTATCACGTTGATTGATTTGTGGATGTTGAACCATCCCTGTGTCCCCGGTATAAATCCCACTTGATCATGGTGTATGATCTTTTTGATGTATTGCTGTATTCGGTTTGACAATATTTTGTTGAGGATTTTTGCATCTATGTTCATTAGCAATATTGGCCTGTAGTTTTCCTTTTTTGTGTTGTCCTTGTCTGGCTTTGGTATCAGGGTGATGTTGGCCTCATAGAATGTGTTAGGAAGTTTTCCATCTTCCTCTATTTTTTGGAAAAGTTTGAGAAGGATAGGTATTAAGTCTTCTTTGAATATTTGATAAAATTCTCCAAAGAAGCCATCTGGTCCTGGACTTTTATTTTTTGGGAGGTTTTTGATTATTGTTTCAATCTCTTTACTCGTGATTGGTCTCTTTAGGTTCTCTATTTCTTATTGATTCAGTTTTGGTAGGTCTATGAGTCTAGGAATTTATCCATGTCTTCTAGATTGTCCAATTTGTTGGCATATAGTTTTTCATAGTATTCTCTTATAATCCTTTGTATTTTTGTGCTGTCTGTTGTAATTCTTCCTCTTTCATTTCTAATTTTATTTATTTGAGACTTCTCTCTTTTTTTGTGTGATTCTAGCTAAGGCTTTGTCAATTTTGTTTATCTTCTCAAAGAACCAACTCTTTTTTCCATTGATCCTTTCTACTGGTTTTTTCATTTCAATTTCATTTATTTCTTCTCTGATTTTTATTATTTCCCTCCTTCTGCTGATTTGGGGATTTGTTTGTTCTTCTTTTTCTAGTTCTGTTAGATGTAGTTTTAAGGTTGCTTATTTGGGATTTTTCTTGTTTGTTGAGGTGGGCCTATATTGCTCTGAGTTTCCCTCTTAGGACTGCTTTTGCTGCATCCCATATGAGTTGGTATGGTGTATTTTCATTTTTGTTCATCTGCAGATATTTTTTGATTTCTACTTTCATCTCATCAATGATCCATTTGTTGTTCAGTAGCTTGTTTGGTTTCCACATCTTTGTCATTTTCCTAGTTTTTTCCTTGTAGTTGATTTCTAGTTTCATAGCCTTATGGTCAGAAAAGATGCTTGTTATAATTTCAATCTTCTTAAATTTATAGAGGTTTGCCTTGTTTCCCAACATATGGTCTATCCTTGAGAATGTTCTGTGTGCACTTGAGAAGAATGTGTAATCTGCTGTTTTTGGGTGGAGTGCTCTGTATATATCTATTAAGTCCATCTTGTCTAGTTTTTCATTTAAATCTGCTATTTCCTTGTTGACTTTTTGTCTAGATGATCTATCCATTGATGTGACGGGGTGTTACGGTCCCCTACTTTTATTGTGTTGTTGTTGATATCTCCTTTTAGGTTTGTTAATAGTTGCTTTGTGTACTTTGGTGATCCTGTGTTGGGAGCATATATAAGTGTTATGTCTTCTTGGTGGAGTGTCCCTTTTATCATTATATATTGCCCCTTTTTGTCTCTCATTACCCTTTTTATCTTGAAGTCTACTTTGTCTGATATAAGTATAGCCACACCTGCTTTTTTTGGTTTGCCATTAGCTTCCACCCTTTTACTCTGAGCCTGTGTTTGTCTTTACAGCTAAGATGTGTTTCCTGGAGGCAGCATATTGTTGGATCTTGTTTTTTAATCCATCCTGCCACCCTGTGTCTTTTGATTGGAGAATTCAATCCATTTACATTTAGAGTGATTATTGATATATGTGGGCTTAGTGTTGCTGCTTTATTGCTCATTTTCCAGATCTTTTGCATTTGCTTTGTTTCTTGTCTCATGTGATTTGGACGACCAATTCAGTTTGGTAGTTCTGTATGATGGTTTTCTTAGTTTTCTCTTTATTTATCATATGTGTCTCTGCTCTGAATATTAGTTTAGTGGTTACCATGAGGTTTGTATAAAAATTCTCGTATAAGAGATAATTCATTTTCTGGTGTCCTCTTATTTCCTTTGTCTAAGTCAATTCTGTCTCTTTCCACTTCTTCTTCTAAGTTTTTGTTGTGACAACTTATTCCATCTTGTGTTGTGATTTCATGTTTATAGTGATGAGGTTATGTTTATTTTTACTGTTTTCCTTCCCTTCACCTTTAATGTCATTATTAAGGGTTTGCTAACCTATTGTGGTAGAGAGACTGCAGTTTATCTGATTTTTGTCTACCTATTTTCTCCTTGCTCAAAGCTTTGTATCCCCTTTCTCTCTTTTTTTCAGGCATGAGGACCTTCTTGAACATTTCTTGCAGTGGGGGTCTTGTGGCAATGAACTCCCTTAGCTTTTGTTTATCTGGAATAGTTATTATTTCTCCATCATATCTGAAGGGTATTTTCACTGGATAGAGTATTCTTGGCTGAAAGATTTTTATCTTTCAGAATTTTGAATATATCATTCAACTCTCTCCTGGCCTGTAGAGTTTCTGATGAAAAATCTGCTGACAACCTGATTGGAATTCCTTCGTATGTTATCTTTTTTTCTCTTGCTGCCCTTAATATTCTTTCTTTGTCATTAACTTTTGCTAGCTTTACTACTATGTGCCTTGGGGATTACCTTTTTTTGTTGATACATTTAGGAGATCTATTGATTTAATTCACTTGTTTTTGCAGCTCCTTCCCCAGGTTTGGGAAGTTCTCAGCTATCATTTCTTTGAACAAGCTCTCTGCTCCTTTTTCCCTCTCTTCTCCCTCTGGGAGACCTATAATTCTTAAGTTGCATTTTTTAATTGAGTCAGATATTTCTCAGGGATTTTCTTCATTTCTTTTTAGTCTTAGCTCTGTCTCTTCCTCCATCTGAAGCCTTTCTACATTGCTATCCTCAATAATATTAATTCTTTCCTCCATATTGTCAGCTCTGTTCTTTAAAGATTCCAGATTTTTCTTTATCTCTTCTGTTGTGTTTTTCATCTCCAAGAATTCTGATTGGTTTTTCTTTACAGTTTCAATCTCCTTTGTGAAGAAGCTCCTAATTTCCTTAAATTGTCTATCCGTATTTTCTTGTAATTCATTGAGCTTTTTTATGATAGCTATTTTGAATTTTCTGTCATTTAGGTTATAAATTTCTGTGTCTTCCAGGTTGATTTCTGGATGCTTGTCATTTTCCTGCTGGTCTGGAGATTTAATGTATTTTTGCATTGTGCCTGAGGGTGTGTTTTTATTTTTATTTTTCATCTTGAAGATGTCTGGATGTAGATTCCACTTGCCACCACTAGGTGGGGTCAATAACTGTGTTCCCAGACTGTTAAGATATGCTGGCTTTCTGGCTGGAATGAAGTGTGGCTGGGCTGGAGCTCCTTGGGGGTGGGGCATTGCATGCAGGCCACCAGGCTGAAATACCACGGGGGTTGTGTGTCACATGCTGGCTGCTGGACTGCATCTCTGCTGGGTTGGATCCCTGCCTGCCTCCACTGGGATGCAGCACCGCTGGGCTTGGGTGCCCGAGTGTTGTGCACTGGCAACGGGACTGTAACTCTGCATCAGTGGGTGTTGCGCACCCACTGCCGGGCTGAAAGACCATGAAGGCAGGTGCTGCATGCCACTGGGCTTCAGCACCTGGGTGTTGCACGCCAGCTGTGGGGCTGTAACTCCATGGGGTGGGTGTTTCACACTGGCTGTTGGGCTGGATCTCCACAGGGGCAGAGAGTTGCGTGCTCCTGCTGGGCTGGATCTCCTCCTGGGTGCCTTTGCTGGGCTGCAGCACTGCTGGGCTTGAGTGCTGAGCTCGGGTGGGCACCAAGTGTGGCTGAGCCAGGATGCTGAGGGAGGGGGAGGGGCACTCATTTTTACCTCCCTGGTCCCAGGGGCTTCTCGCTCTTCCCTCGCTATCAGCTCTCCTGGAGTGTTAGTTTGGTGAGGACACCCCCACAATGGTTCCGTTCCCTCTGTGTAAGGGTTCCCTGCTGTGTGGGAACTTGGAGAGTGAAGGTTTTCCCATGGAGGGCCACCCCTCCCCCTCCTCTCCGAGAGCCGGGCAGTCTCAGTCTCAGGGCCACTGCTGTTGGGGAAGGAGGGGAGCCTTCCTTACCCGCTACCTCTTCCCCTAGGGTTTCCAGTACCTCCGCTGTCAGATGTAAGGCTGCGTGGTTCTTCCAATGTCCTACGTGTAGTTTGAAAGGCCTCTGTTGATGTATGGATGACCTTTTTGTTGTATCTTAGTTGGGGAGAGTTTAGGGGAAAAGCTCACTCCACCATGATGCTGACATCACTCCTGCTGGTCATTCAGCAGTGTATCCCTTTTCCCATCTTCACTTGATTTTCCTCCTGGTGATAGTCATCTACATCACAGAATTTCTATACTTGGCTGCCAACAGGGCACCCACCGTCAATTTCCTCAAGCCGCTCAAGCCCATAACCAACACTGCGCTGGGTGCCACCATGGACTCCAGTCCGGCTCCTTCTCTCTCTCTTCTTTTTAAGTCCTTACCAATAGAGAAGGAAATCTCTTCCAGATTTTTAAATGACTGGATTATTCAGCAACTTTATAAATATTTAGGATTCAGTAAAACTCAATTTGGGTTTGGTTGCATACTTATATTTGTAATTTTTGACACTACATCCTTTTAGTGTTAATGTGATGTGTATGTTTGATTCATGAGCATTCAAAAATCCACTAACAAAAATTAATAAATAAGACAATTTCAAGCATGAAAAGTGTTTCTTTTAATAAAGATATGAATTTTGTGTTCAGTAAATGAAGTATAGCATGGGCTTACCTCACCAGAATCTGTTCAGAGGTCTCAGAATTTGAACACTGTTCATTCTCTCTTTTGCTTCAGATTCCTTTTGCGAAAATTCCTTGAACTGTAATCTAAAGAAAGTGAGAGGTGGGCTGGTCTTCTCTTTGGGTGATGTTTCCTTCCATTTAGTTGATTTTCAAAATCTTAACTGGAAATAACAATAGCTGTTCTCTCCTAGTCATAGTGTCTCTTGCCACCTACTGGTTGTGTGACATTGAGCAAGTTAGCTGGCAGAACCTTACTTTTGTGGTCCATAAAATGGGATAATATCTTCCTTGATATGGTGTTTCAGGAGATAAAATTAAATAATGTATGTAAAGCACTTAGCATAGCATGTGACCAATGTAAAACCTCATTTATCATTATTGAAGAAACTCTCCTGATTTTCCAGATGAAGCCATGTTCTTCCTTCCCTCTGTCAAACATTCTAGTGGATGGCCATGACATGCTGAATGCTCAGGGCCAGAAGCTATTCAAGAAGGTGCGGTCAAGAAGCAACAGCATCGGCATCACCTGGGGGATCACCTGGGATCACCTTATTAGAAATGCGGATTTTTATCTCAAACCCAGACCTGCTGAATAGGATTCTGCATTTTTAACTATCCCCAGGTGATTCATAAGCACATTAAAGTTTAAGAGGCACTATGACAAGTACACCTGCTTAACAAATGTTTGCTCCCAAATCATTTGATACCAGTTGCTCTTGCTTTTGTAATTACGTAATTTAACTAAGTATCACATAAAGCTGAATAAGAGTGTGAAAAGAGAGAGTTGTTGTTTTTAAGAAAACTAAGTTAAATGCTTTGGAACAACAATAATGATGAATGAGTTATAAAATTACTGTTGAATTAAGTATGGGTGAGACAACTGTCAAGATTGGAAAAATGGTAAAAATCTATAGGATTTTGAGCTTTGAGTTCTTCTCTTGCCTGTTTCAGCTTCTAGGCTTCACCTTAAAGAAATTTAATACCACTTAGTCATTGGCTGGGGCCACCCTGAAAAGAGTGTGTGCTCAGCTCAAAAGATGAGGGGGGCCTGCAGTTACCAGCTGGCAGTTACCAGCTAACCACACATCTGGGCAGCTGGTCCTTTCTTAAAGGGAGAACTTGCAATGTCTGCCACAGTCTGAATCTGTTTGTTTGTTTTTTTTTTAATCTGCAAACCTATGGATACGTGCACTGTGTAAATAAATAAGCCTATGAGACCAATGTCTTATTTACTTTGTTGGATGAAGATTCCTACAAATGTGAAGACATTTGAACATTTTGAGTGCAAAAATGTATGCATTTTAATGACAAACATTCAATCATTCTCTCTGCTAACCAGTGTCTATAAATATAGTCATCAACAGCCATCCCCAGAGCTGTGAATTGAATCTTAACTGATTTTTAAATTATTGTGTATTTGCTAACTAATCAAAATTCTGAACACAGATGGGCTCATTCAGGATGCATGAGGCATATCTAAACCACCAAGGAAATATCCAAGCAATTTAGGAATGTGTCTTCCACCATCTCTATTAAGTTTTACAGACTAAGAATAGCCAATGGAGAAGGATGTTTATCTGAAGCTTCTATCACAATCTCAAGCTTTCTGACATAAAGGCAAGCTGATGTGATAAAAAGGGTGACATTTGGAGTGAGAAGGCCTGTGTTTGAGAATGGCCTCTGTCATTTAGTTCCTGATTTAATGTCATTAGGAAATTGGTGATCACAATGTCTATCTCACAGAAACTTGGAAGGGAATAAAGAAGTGAATTTGTTGACTCCCTGGAAGGAGTCAGAAATTATATTTACTTATTATCTAGTTTTATTCTCAAGAAGCTGTGAAATTAGATAACTACATTTAATAGATGAAGAATATGACACACAGTTACTAAGTCGCAGAGATCAAATTGGAACCAATTTCTATACAATACTAGAAGCTGTGTTCTTTTCTTTATGCCAATCTGCCTCCAAATAAGAAGTTTGTGAAATTCATGTACATATATGTTAGTTAGTATTATAAACAGAATGTCAAAATAGCACAATGTCTCGGTTTTGACTGAGACTAAAATGTCCAAGGACAATATGACAGCTGTCTAAGAGCCCTACGGAATATCCTAAAGCAAGAGGTTAGCCCACACTGGAGGTCCCAAGAGTTGTAAACTAGTTTCCCAACATTGTCCTATAATGCACTTTGAAAGTATAAAAGAGTTGAAGTAAAGTGGCCTTGGGAGGAGGGATTTCTTAGGAGAGTTGTATAAATTCAAGACGCCCAACTTCCTGCCTCCCCCACCAATGGCAGAAGGGAGATACTTGTTTCCTCCTCATTAAAACCAAATTAGAAATGCCGAAAGGAGAACTACTCAGATTAAAAAACTTGATATGCTTAAAGAAGCTAAAGAAAAGAGAAAGACTGATGTATGACCTTCACCAAGAAGCCTATCATTGTGAAACTGGTTGAAGCTGCCCTGCCTAATGCCAGTGTAGAGGTTTCTGTGCTTTCACTTATAGTGGGGCAGAGGCACATGATGTCCAGGGACCTAGTTGGAAGAGAACCAGCCTGGAGTGAAGAGGTGACCCTACCAGAGGGAGTGGATGGTGGGAGAATAGTTCACAGGCTGAGAGAATGTCAGCTGGTAAGAGTGTAGTATCTCTACCGCACCCTCCCCTCCCCCAATAAAAGGAGCCTCCATCAGAGGGGAGGACCTCTGATGAATTTACACTAGAAATAACCAGAAAACTGTAGGTCCTACAGTTTTTCCCATTCAGAGGGGATAAAGACAGATCACAGATGTGCCTACCATATAAAACTCCCTTTTCCCTCCTAATCCTTTCCTACTGGGCCCATCCCTGGGGTGTGGTGGTGGGGAGAGATGCTGATTAACACCCCCCACCCTGCCCAGGCTGCAGTCTGCTCTGCCAGATTGCAGGACTGAGGCACCTAGGGAGTGAAGACGTTTAAAGTTGAAAGAAGTTTGAAGTTAATGAGATTATTACCCTGTCCTGAACATTTTAATTCCTGAAATGAGATTATTCCTGTGAATGAAAGGTGCCTTCCCAAAATATCATCCAGCAATGTGGAAGAACCAGTTTACAGAATGAGTTTAAAGGAAATGATGAAAAAGAATGAAAGTGCTATGATTTCTCCCTACAGAGGGCAGTTCATTCATGTACGAGCTTTATTATTATCTAAATAATAATGGACTATATAATATAGACTACCATAATAATAGTGGTTTAAATAAAAGTAAACTTGGTGCTGGTCCTCATTCATATTCAGTATGTTGTGGGTGATGGTAAAGGCCAGCTGACCGAGATTTCTTGGTGTAGAATTAGAGACCTGGAAGGAATCTTTATGATAACCCAGTGTCTAGCACCTACCATAGAACCTGGCATCTTACAAATATCAAACATCCAATAAACATTTGTTGAATGGAGTGTAGTCCAAGATCCTCATTTACAGATTCAGAAAGTGGTGTTCAGAGAGGTGAAGTGGCTTGACCAAGGTCAGAAAACTAGTCAGGAACAGAGACCTTCTGTCAGACCATGGCCCTCTTATTACTTCTCTCTGGGGTAAGCTGCTTCAAAAACCTCAGTTATAAGTCCAGGTAGGTAATTAACATCCAAAATTTGGATTTAACACAAGAAAATTTTATTTCTTGAATGTGCCACGGGGATGGCATAGACTGGGTGGGGATTCTGCTACAGGGAAGCCAGGTTATCAGAGGTTCCACCATGTTATGTTGCTGCCATCTCAACATGCGACTTCTAGAGTTGCTGCAGCAGAGGAAGAGAGCAATGGAGAAGGCACACTGTCATTTAACTCCCTTGAAGTGACAGTGACACACATAATTTTCCACTCTTAGGCAGTGGCCAGAATTAGCACCTGGTCCCAACTTTCTGAAAGGAAGCTGGGAAATCTTCCAATACACCCATGACAGAGGGGAGAAATTGGATACGATGATGTAGTAATTGTTACCATATCCAGAAATGAAAGCTCACTTTAACTTTTGTTCTGTCTAAAGACCAAAACTCAGGAATGGTTTCTGCCAATTGCAAGGCCACATAGGAACATCGTTGCTGGATGGTCAAATCTAAATATCTCTTTAGAAGCTTCCTGTGTGCCATGTATAAGCTCATGCCTGTGTAAGGAATTGCTACAAAAGACACATTGAAGCCAATATTAGAGCAATTTATTAGAGCAATCTGTGCTGATCTGGTAAAAGAAAGTTCTGTGGTAAGATGTTTGGTTGACAGGTGTTATACCTTATTTGATATGAGGGTTTTCCAGCCAAAAATAGGCCGAGTATTCTGATAATCAAGTTTTCTCCCAGCAGGAAGATCACTCTTATTTTAACAAATAATATATACTCACAATGAATGATTTCATCTCAAAGATTTCAAACTGTGGGGACCGGCCTGGTGGCTTGGTGGTTAAGTTTGTGTGCTCTGCTTTGGCAGTCCGGGGTTCGTAGGTTCGGATCTTGGGTGCAGACCGTCACACTGCTTATCGAGCCATGCTGTAGCAGCATCCCACATATAAAGTGGAAGAAGATGAGCATGGATGTTAGCCCAGGGCCAATATTCCTCAGCAAAAAGAGGAGGATTGGCAACAGATGTTAGCTCAGGGTTAATCTTCCTCATTAAATTTCAAAATGTGGACTTTATTCATTTTTCTGAGGAAGAAACTTTTCCTGTAAAACAAACTCCTATGGCTTCAGCTACAATGGCTAAATATTGTTTTTTGAAAGTGTCGTAGAAAGACATGAGATAAGAAATTAGGGGCTGAATGGAAATGTGACATGGATAAAATGGGAATGAGGATGCGTTTTTTTCTTGCAGTCTCTTTGAATTACAAAGACAGCTCAATACTTTTATCACCAACAACATCTTTTGGTGCTTGTAAATATCTGAGATAAAGTGAACAATAGAAACTTATCAATAAGAGCACCTAAATATATAAAGCAAATATTAACATGTCTAAGGAGAGAAATAGAATAATAATAGGGGACTTTAGGGGACTTTAATACCCCACTTACATCAATGGATAGATCATTCAGACAGAAAATCAATAAGGAAACACTGGACTTTAATGACATGTTAGACCAGCTGGACTTAACTGACATATGCAGAGCATTCCATCCAAAAGCAACAGAATACACATTCTCCTCAAGTGAACATGGAATATTCTCCAGGATAGATCATGTGTTAGGCTACAAAGCAAGTCTTAGTAACTTTAAGAAGACTGAAATCATAACAAGCATCTGTTCTGAACACAATGAAACTAGAAGTCAATTACAAGAAGAAAACTGGAAAATTCACAAGTATGTGAAGATTAAAAAAAATGCTACTGAATAACCAATGGGTCAAAGAAGAAATCAAAAGAGAAATTAAAAAATACCTTAAGACAAGTGAAAATGTTTCCATACAGCATACCAACTTATAGGATGCAGCAAAAGCAGTTCTAAAGGGAAGTTCATAGTGATAAATGCCTACATCAAGAAACAAGAAAGATTTCAAACAAGCAACCTAACTTTACACCTCATGGAACTAGTAAAAGAAGAAGAAATGAAGCTCAAAGTTGGTAGAAGGAGGGAAATAACAAAGATCAGAGCAGAAATAAATGAAGTAGAGACTAAAAAGACAATAGAAGAGATCAATGAAACTAAGAGCTGTTTTTTTGAAAAGATAAACAAAATTGACAAATCTTTAGCTAGACTCACTAAGAAAAAAAGAGACAGGGCTCACATAGAGTTATATGTCACTTAACGATGGGGATATGTTCTGAGGAATGCATTGTTAGGCGATTTCATCTTTGTGCAAACATCAGAGTGTATTTACACAAACCTATGTGGTATAGCCCCATGCTCCTAGGCTACAAACCCGTGCAGAATGTTACTGTACTGAATACTGGAGGCAGTTGTAACATGATGGTATTTGTGTATCTAAACATAGAAAAGGTACAGTATATGGTACATGTATATGGTATAAAAGATAAAATGAAATATAATATAAAAGATAAAAAAATGGTACACCCATATAGGGCACTTATCATGAATGGAGCTTGCAGAACTGGAAGTTTCTCTAGGTGAGTCAATGAGTGAGTGATGAGTGAATGTGAAGGCCTAGGACATTATTGTACACTACTGTAGACTTTATAAACACTGGATACTTAGGTTACACTAAATTTATAAAAAAAATTTTTCTTTCTTCAATAATAAATGAACCTTAGTTTACTGTAACTTTTTTTATTGAGGTCATAATAGTTTATAACATTGTAAAATTTCATTGTACATTATTATTTATCAGTCACCATGTAAATGTGCCCCTTCACCCCTTGTGCCCACCCCCAGACCCCCTTCCCCTCTTGTAACCACTAAAGTGTTCTCTTTGTCCATGTGTTAGTTCATCTTCCACATATGAGTGAAATCATACGGTGTTTTTCTTTCTCTGTCTGGCTTATTTCACTTAACATAATACACTCAAGGCCCATCTATGTTGTTGTAAATGGGATGCTTTTGTCTTTGTGTGTGTGTATGTGTGTGAGGAAGATTAGCCCTTAGCTAACATCTGTTGCCAATCCTCCTCTTTTTTGCTGAGGAAGATTGGTCATGGGGTCATCTTCCTCTACTTTATATAGGACACTGCCACAGCATGGCCTGATAAGTGGTGCATATGTCTACACCCAGGATCTGAACCTGTGAACCCCTGGGCTACCAAAGTGGAGCACATGAACTTAACCATTATGCCACTGGACCAACGCCATGATTTTGTCTTTTTTAATGGCTGAGTAGTATTCCATTGTGAGTATATATTTCTGCACCCCATATGAGTTGGTATGGTGCATTTTCATTCTCATTTGTCTCTAGATATTTTTTGATTTCTGCTTTAATTTCTCCAATGATCCACTGGTTGTTCAGTAGCATATTGTGTAGTCTCCACATCTTTGTCATTTTCCCAGCCTTCTTCTTGTAGTTGATTCCTAGTGTCAAAGCATTATCACTGGAAAATGTGCTTGATATGATTTCATTCTTCTTAAATTTATTGACTCTTGCCTTGTTTCCCAATGTATGGTCTATCCTTGAGAATGTCCCTTGTGCACTTGAGAAGAATGTGTATTCTGTTGATTTTGGATGGAGTGTTCTATACATATCTTTTAAGTCCATCTGGTCTAGTTTTCCTTTAAATCCACTATTTCCTTGTTGAATTTCTGTCTGGATGATCTATCCATTGATGTAAGTGGGAGTGCCCTACTATTATTGTGTTGTTAATGTCTCCTTTTAGGTTTCTTAATAGTTGTTTTATGTACTTTGGTGCTCCTGAGTTGGGTGCATATGTATTTATAAGTGTTATGTCTTCTGGGTGCAGTGTTCTTTTTATCATTTTATATTACCCCTCTTTGTCTTTCATTACCTGTTTTGTCTTGAAGTCTATTTTGTCTGATATAATTATGGTAACACCTGCTTTCTTTTATTTGCCATTAGCTTGGAGTATCATCTTCCATCCCTTCACCCTGAGCCTGTGTTTATCTTTAGAGTTGAGATGTGTTTCCTGGAGGCAACATATTGTTGGGTCTTGTTTTTTAATCCATCCTGCCACTCTGTGTCTTTTAATTGGAGAATTCAATTCATTTACATTTAGAGTAATTATTGATATATGAGGGCTTGATGCTGCCATTTTATTGCTCATTTTCTGGTTCTTCTGCATTTCCTTTGTTTCTCATTCTGTGTACTTCAGACTACCACTTCAGTTTGGTAGTCCTCTATGATGGTTTTCTTACTTTTCTCTTTATTTATATTTTGTGTCTCTGTTCTGATTATTTATTTAGTAGTTACCATGAGGTTTGTATAAAAAATCTGATAGATGAGATAGTCCATTTTCTGATAGCCTCTTATTTCCTTAGACTAAGCTGAATTCTCTCCTCCATAATATCAGCTCTGTTATTCAGTGAGTCCAGATTTTTCTTTATCTCATCCATTGTGTTTTTGATTTCCAACATTTCTGATTGGTTTTTCTTTATAGTTTCAATCTCTTTTGTGAAGAAGTTTCTGGTTTCATTGAACTGTCTATCTGTATTTTCTTGTAACTCACTGAGTTTATTTATTTTTATTATAGCTATTTTGAATTCTCTGTCATTTAGGTTATAAATTTCTGTGTCTTCAGGATTGACTTCTGGGTGCTTGTCATTTTCTTTCTGGTCTGGAGTATTAATATATTTTTTCATCCTGTTTGATGGCGTGGATTTGTGTCTCTGCATAGTGATAGCATCTGGTTGCAGGTTCCACCTACTGCCACTGGGTGGGGGTGAAGAGCTGTGTGTTCTGAACCCACAGTGATGCTGGCTCACTTGCTCACAGCTGCTGCTCTTCTGTTGTACATGTAGGAACTCTTGCCTACCAGCTGAGCAGGAGCACCAGGTGGGGGGAGGGGCGCTTTCTTTCGCCTGTGCGATCCTGGAGGTTTTCTCGCTCTGCCCTAGCTATCTGCTCTCCTGAGGTGCTGGCTTGATAAAGACACACTTGCAATGGCTTAGTCACCTCTGTGTGGGGCTTTCCCATGGACTGTGAGGGACTTTGGAGAGTGAAGGTGTTTCTGCAGAGCTCCACCCCTCCCCCCTCTCCTCCCAGAGCCGCTCGTGGTCCCAGACCCTGGGTAGCTGCCACTGGGGGAGGGAGAGGAGATCCCCTTACTTCCTTCCACTTCCTTCAGGGGGTCCAGCACCTCCACCTTCAGACATATGGCTGTGTGGGTCTCTCAGACATCTTTTGTGTTGTGTGAATGTCCTCTGTTGGTATATGAATGTCCTTTTCATTTTATCTTAGGGGGGAGAGTCTAAGGGAAGAGCTCTCTCCACCATGATGCTCTGTAACTTTTTTACTTTATAAACTTTAAAAATTTTTTTAAACTTTTGACTCTTGTAATAACACTTAGCTTAAAACTCATTGTACAGCTCTACAAAAGTCTTTTCTTTATATCCTTAATCTGTATATTTTTTCTATTTTTAAATTTTTAGTTTTTGGTAAAAACTAAGACACAGGCACACACATTAGCCTAGGCCTACACAGGGTCAGGATCATCAGTATCACAAGTTCCACCTCCACATCTTGTCCAACTGGAAGGTCTATAGGGGCAATAACACACATGGAGCTGTCATCTCCAATGATATCAATGCCTTCTTCTGGAATACCTCCTGAAGGACCTGACTAAGGCTTTTTTTGAGGAGATATCACTCTTCAGAAATATATCTGTGGTGGTTTACTGGGCTTGTTTCTTTTTTTTCATCATAGATTTATTTGCTTGTAAACAGATAATGCACCATGAACATTTTCATCTATTAATGAAAACCTTTTAGTGTTGGGGGTCCATGTTTTCAAACTTTTTAAGGAGCTTGTTGAGGTCTGCAAAGATTCTGTTAACCCTTCATTGTGAATTTCCTTGGAGGTTCTTCTTCTTTTGCTACTCCCGCAGTTTCCTTTTCTCTTGCCTGTTCTTCAACTATGTGTTCCTGTTCCAATTCCAACAACTTCTCATTAGCTAATTCCTCAGGTACCACCTCTAGGAGCTCCTCAATGTCATGCTCATCCACACCCAGGTTGAAGTTGTTTGCCATCTCAACCACAGCCTTGTTGATCCTCATCCTTGGCAAATCCTTTGGTCATGGATGAACCTCTTGAATGTCTTCTTCCTGATGCCATTCACACACCCGTTTGTGACATCACCCCAAGCCCAAGCAAAGTTCTTGATGCAGTCATAGATGTTGTAATCCTTACAGAATTGCATCAATATCTTCTCAGTGTCTTCCTCAGTTGTAACAATAGCTTGGGCAAAGGTCCTCCTCAGGTAGTAGCTTTTAAAAAGTAGTAGGTTTTAAAAGCTGATGTAACTCTTTGATCTATTGGCTGGATCAAAGAGGTCATGTTTGGAGGGAGAAACACCCCATAATATTGGGATGAAGATCACCAATAAAAGGAGGATATCTGGGAGCATTATCAACAATAAGCAAAATCTTGAAAGGTATGTTACTCTCCATAGTAATTCTCCATTTTGCTGGCATAGCAATTCAGGAAGACATCTTGGGAGAGGAGCTGGGTCATCCATGACTTCTTATTGCTCCTATAGTACATTAGTGGTGTGTACTTATTGAAATGCTTGAAAGCTCTGGGGTGCCAGATCACAAAGGGTTTCAACTTCTAGCCTGCAACATTGCCACTAAGCAAGACTGTTATCCTGTCCTTAAAAGCCTTGAAACTTGGTATTGACTTGGCCTCCTTATGAATGAAAGTCCTTTTAGGCATCTGCTTCTAGAATAGAGAGGTTTCACCCATATTGAGCATTTGCTCTGGCAAGTAATTTTCCTCCACAGTTAGTTTATTTAGAGTTTCCAAAAGTTCTTCAACTGCCTTCACATCAACATTCACAGACTCACCACTCACTTTCACATTATGAAATGAATAATGATTCTCAAATCATTGAAACTACCCAAAGATAGCGTAAATTCAACATCATATTTGGGTTCAACCTTTTCTTTCAACATTGCAAACAAACTTTTTGCTTTGTCTGTGATCATCACTGTGCTGAGAAGGATATGCTTCTGTGTCCGGTCTTCAATCCAGGTCATTAGAAGTTTCTCCATGTCTGATATAGGCCCTTCTCAAGATTTCATTAGTCTCATTATCTTCAATGAAGCAGATACTTTAACAAGTCTGTCACTTTGTTCGTATTCTTCAAGATCGTAGCTACGGTGGAATAGGACATGCCTGATTGGCAAACAATAACCATCACTGATTTTCTGCCCTCATAGTCCTTAATCACTTCTAATTTCATTTCCAGGTCAATCAGTTGACATGGCCTCTTATTGGCAACATTATCAGTGGATTCTGTATGCTTAGGGGCCATGATGAACAAAACAACATGAGATTAAATTAAGCACAAGAGAAAATGATGCAATCAAGAGACGAGGTAAATATAAGATGTATGAGGCTGCCGCCAGTATAACATGGTGTACTGTTTTATAGTAAACTTTTTTTTTATGAGTAGAAAGAGTACACTCTAAAATAACAATAAAAATTATAGTATTGAAATACATAAACCAGGAACATAGTTGTTTATTATCATTATCAAGTATTATGTACCATACATAATTGTATGTGCCATTCTTTTATACATATGGCAGCACAGTCGGTTTGTTTACACCAGTATCACCACAAACACAGGAGTAATGCATTGTGCTACAATGTTACATGATGTCACTAGGTGACAGAAGTTTTTCAGCTCCATTATAGTCTTATGGAACCACTGTTGTATATGAAGTCTATCATTGACTAAAACCTCATTATGTGGCACTTGACTATAAATAAAATCAGAAATGAAAGAGGAGACATTACAACTGATACCACAGAAATTTAAAAGATCATAAGAGATTACTATGAATAATTATACACCAACACATTGGATAACCTAGAGGAAATGGACAAATTCTTAGAAACATACAAACTATCAACACTGAATCATGAAGAAATGGAAAATCTCAACAGACCAATTCTTAGTAAGGAGATTGAATCAGTAATCAAAAGCTTCCCAACAAACAGAAGCCCAGGACCATATGGCTTCACTGGTGAATTCTACCAAACACTTAAAGAAGAATTAATACCAAGCCTTTTCAAACTCTTCTAAAAGATAGAAGAGGGGAGAATATTTGCAAACTCATTTTATGAAGCCAGCTTTACCCAGATACCAAAACCAGACAAGGGCAACATAAGAAAGAAAAGTTACAGGCCAATATCTCTGATTAACATAGATGAAAAAATAGTCAACAAAATATTAGCAAATCAAATTCAACAATATACTAAAAGGATCATATACCAGGATCAAGTGGGATTTATTCCAGGAATGCAAAGATGGTTCACCATCCACAAATCAAACAATGTGATACACCATGTTAACAAAATGAAGGATAAAAGTCACATGATCATCTCAATAGATGCAGAAAAAGCATTTGACAAAATACAACATCCATTTATGATAAAAACTCTTCAACAAGGTGAATATAGAGGGAATGTACCTCAACTTATACAGGCCATATATGACAAGCCCACAACTAACATCATAGTCAACAGTGAAAAGCTGAAAGCTTTTCCTCTAAGATCATGAACAAGACAAGGACGCCCACTCTTGACACTTTAATTCAATATAGTATTGAAATTCTCAGCCAGAGCAATTAAGCAAGAAAAAGAAATAAAAGGAATCCAAATTGTAAAGAAAGATGTAAAACTGTTGCTATTTACAGATGACATGATATTGTATATAGAAAACCCTAGACTCCACCAAAAAACTGTTAGAATTAATAAAGAAATTCAGTAAAGTTGCAGAATGCAAAGTCAACACACAAAAAAGTGTTGCATTTCTATATACTAATAACAAAGTATCAGAAAGAAAAAAATTAAGAAAATAATCACATTTATTACAATTACATCAAAAAGAATAAAATATGTAAGAATAGATTTAAACAAGGAGGTGAAAGACCTATATACTGACACTATAAGATATTGTTGAAAGAAATTGAAGAAGACACAAATAAATGGAAAGATATTCTGTGCTCGTGGATTGGAAGAATTAACATCGTTGAAATAGCCATACACCCCCACCTAAAATAATCTACAGATTTGATGCAATCCCAATCAAAATTCCAATGGTGTTTTTCTGTCTTTATGCTGGTACCATGCTGTTTTGATTACTGTAGCTTTGTAAAAATGTTTGAAGTCAGAAACTGTGAGGTCTCCAACTTTGTTCTTTATCAAGATTGTTTTCACTATTTAGGGTTCTTTATGGTTCCATATGAATTTGAGGATTTTCTTTTTCTATTTCTGTAAAAAATGCCAATGGGATTTTGACAGAGATTACATTGAATCCATAGATCACTGTCTAGTATGGATATTTGAACAATATGAAGTTTTCTAATCCATGAACACAGGGTTTCTTCCATTCATTTGTATCTTTTTAAGTTTCTTTCAGCAGTCTTTTGTAGTTTTTAGTGTATAAGTCTTTTACTTCCTTGGTTAAGTTTATTCCCAAGTATTTTATTCTTTTTGATGCTATAGTCAATGAAATTTTCCTTTTTGGATAGTTCATTGTTAGTGTATAGAAATGCAACTGATTTTTGTTTATTGATTTTGTATCCTTCAACTTTGCTGAATTTGTTTGTTAGTTCTAACAATGTATTTGTGGAATATTTAGTGTTTTGTACATACAATATTATGTTATGTGAGCAAAGATAATTTTACTTCTTCCTTGTGATTTGCATGTCTCTTATACCCATTTCTTGTTTAATTGCTCTAGCTAGGACTTCCAATTCTATGTTGAATAGAGTTGGCAAGAGTGGTCATCCTTACCTTGTTCCTAATCTTAGAGGAAAAACATACATTTTTTACCATTGAGTATAATGTTAGCTCTGGGCTTGTCATATATGGTCTTTATTATGTTGAGGTATAGTCCTTCTATCTGTAGTTTTTTGAGTATTTTTATTATAAAAGCGTATTGAATTTTGTCAGATGCTTTTTCTGCTTCTGTTGTGATGATCATGTGATTTTTATCCTTCTTTCTGTTAATGTGGTGTGTCACATTGATTGATTTCAATATGTCCAACCATCCTTGCATCCCAGAGGATGTGCTCTTGTGCTGTTGAATTCAGTTTGCTTGTATTTTATTGAGAATTTTTCATCTATATTCATCAGAAATGTTGGCCTATAGTTTTCTTTCCTTGTGGTCTCTTTGTCTGGCTTTGGTACCAGGGTAATGTCAGCTTCATAAAATGAATTGGGAATGTTCCTTTCTCTTCAATTTTTTGGAAGAATTTGAGAAGGATTGATGTTAATTCTTCTTTAAATGTTTGTTCTTGATAGGTTGTGTGTTTCTAGGAATTTATCCATTTCTTCTAGGTTTCTCAATTTCTTGGCATTTAATTGTTCTAGTCTCTTATGATCCTTTTTATTTCTGTGGCATCAGTTGTAATGTCTACTCTTTCATTTCTGATTTTATTTGTTGGAGACTTCTTTCTTTTTTTCTTAGTCTAACTAAAGGTTTGTCAGTTTTGTTGATCTCTTCAAAAAAATCTGTTTGATTTTTTTCTATTCTCTATTTCACTTGTTTCTGCTTTAATCTTTATTATTTCCTTCCTTCTGCTAACTTTGGACCTAATTTGTTCCTCTTTTTTCAGTTTCTTGAGATATAAAGTTAGGGTGTTTATTTGATATATTTTTTCTTTTTTAATGTAGGTGTTTACCACTATCAATTTCCCTCTTACTATTACTTTTGCTGCATCCCAATAGTTTTGGCATGTGTGTTTCATTTTCATTTGTTTCAAGATACTTTTAAACTTTTCTTTTGAGTTATAATTTAATCTATTGGTTGTATAAGCATGTGTTGTTTACTTTCCTCATATTTGTGGATTTTTCCAGTTTTTCTTCTGTTATTGATTTCTATTCATTCCCTTGTGGTTGGAAAAGATACTTCATATCATTTCAATCTTCTAAATTTGTTAAGACTTGTTTCGTGACCTAACATGTGATCTATCCTGGAGAATGTTCTGTGTGCACATGAGAAGAATGTGTATTCTGCTGCTGTTGGTTGGAATGTTCTGTGTATGTCTGAGAGGTCTATTTGGTCTATAGTGTTCTTCAAGTTCTCTGTTTCCTTGTTGATCTTCTGTCCAGATGTTCTATACATTATTGAAAGTGGGGTATGGAAATAAAATAGATTTTTTCCCTTTCATTGGGCCATATTTCCCTGCTTCTTCCTGTGCCTTGTAACTTTGTATTGGTATCCATGTATTTGAAAAAACAGCCACTACTCCCAGTCTTTATGAATTGGCTTTGTACAAGGAAAGACCTTCACCAGTCAGTCTGGCTAGAAATTCTGGGGACCTCTCAAACCATGTCTGTTGATGCATCTTTTCTGGATTTATGTGCATAAATGCTCAGTTGGAGGGATTTTCATTTCTTTTTTCAAGAGCTCGCAATCTCTTATTCCTTCTGGTGTCTGTCTGCAGTACTGCAGGTTCTCTGGAGCTGCTGCAAGCCTCTCAACTTTCTTTTGTTCTCAGCAGGCCCCAGACTTATAGAGTATTCTGGGTCCCCTCAGTGCTCCTAGTGGGTGAGACAGAAATAAATGTCTCAGGCAGCCCCCACTCCAAAGCTGCAACATTGGAGGAATGCTCCAACTATTTTCTTGCCCAAGGAAAAGTCATAGCTGAGAGTGCCTTAATGACTTTCCTGGACTAATTCTGCTTTTGGTTAATTTTCAGAGTTCTGAAAAATGTTGATTTTTGACATCTTTTGCCAGTGTTCTCATTGCTTTCATGGAGGAGCAGATTTTTGGAAGTCCTTAGTCTGCCATTCTGGATGTGCCTCTCCTCTATTTAGTCTTCATTCTTAAGAGAAACTTTCAGTTAATGCATAATCTAGACTGATATTCATTTTACTTTATCTTATTGATACTATCATTCTACTGTCTTCTGGCTTCCATTATTAATGTTGAGAATCAGCTGTCTAATTCCATCATTAGAAGTTAGTCTGTTTTTCATAATTGGGTGCTTTTTAAGATTTTCTATTTTTGGATTTCTGTGGGCTTAGTCTGTATGACTCTGTGTGAATTTCTTGTTATTTACTCTTCTGGGCTTTTTTGTGGGTTCTTGTGTCTATGGATCGATGTTTCAAGTGTTATGGAAAATTCTAAGCCATTATCTCTTCAAATATTACTTGAAACTCATTCTCTTTCTCCATTTTGTTTAGAGCTCTAGTTAAATATATGTTAGACCTTCTCATGTCCCTTAGCTTCCCTTCTACGTATTTCTTCTATCTATCCATGTGTGAACTCTGGATATTTTCTTCTCACTCTTCTTGCAGTCCATGAATCCTCTATTTTTCATTAAAGTCACCTACTGTCTCTCAAATATTATTATATTTTTCAATATAGAAATTATGTTGGATTTTTTTTACCGTATTATTACACTTTTTATAATTTTTTATCCTTTGCAGATATCTTCAACCTTTTTTGTATGTTTAAACATAGTCAGCAAAGTTGTTTTATGGTATACATACAGCAATATTTCAATATCTGATGTCTTTGCAAGTCTATTCTTTTCCAGTTCTCCTCGTGAAGCCTAGTTCCTATGTACCTAGTCACCTTTGACTGTGTGCTTTACAGCATATTTGAATTTTTTTGACTGTTAACAAAGATTACACTTTTTTTTTTTTTAAATTAAGCATTTGAGTTTGCTTTTGGCAGACACTTGTGTTTTAGCACAAGTAGGGAGCACAAGTATTTCTGGAGAACTTAAACTAAGTGGAGGAGTTGAAATTCCCTAGTTTTCCTGAAGAGCAGGATGAGATATAATTCCATAAGAGTTATTTCACTTTAATTCACCCTCATGCTGAATCCTGACAGTGTAGCCTTTTGGGGATGCCAGCTCATTGTGGGGAGGGACTTTTTTTGTCTGTTAGCTGTCTGTCTTCTTTGTCTGTCAAAATTAAGGTTCACATTGGCAAATGCCTTCAGTGTGTGAGTGGCTTCTGAGCGCTTATCTTTCTAGATTATTATTTTCCCTTCACTTTTGACTTTGTACTTTGTTTCTTTCTTATTTTCATTTCTATGTTTTTGACAAGATGATTTTAACATTTTATCAAGGGTTTTAGTTGTTTTCTGCGAGAGAATTAATCTGAATTATCTAATCAACCACTAATAGAAATAGGATTCCAGCTGCACATATTTCTTCATAATATGCTGTATCTTGCTCAGAGAACTTCATGGTTACTATGCTGATTTTTCAGATGCTCTTTTCACCTTCCTCATCAGGACCACTCTTGGTTTCATAGACAGATCAATAATTTTTCCATACATTCTCAATATACTATTCTGGCCTTCTACTCCTTCAATAGTTGAGGTTTTTTGGTGTGTGTGAAACATAAGGATCACATCTTTCTATTGCTGTTGTTTCTCCAACTTTCTGTAACATCCACATGACAGTACTTCTTTATTTGTGTTAATATTTCTGATTCATTTTGGTACTCCTACACTTTGCATTGTTATACAATCTTTGTAGGATATAAGAATTATTCCTGACTTTCTTCCCAGATAATTTTCCATGAAACATACCCTATTCTTCTCCTCTGGTTCTACTTTGTCTGTCATACTGGGCCCTCCAGAGAAGGTTTTGGAGCTGTATTTGGGCACTGTTATCCCTCTCTTCCTCATTTTTTCAGTTCAAAGATTTCTTGATTTTTCCAGTAGGCTTTCTGCCCAATAAAATCCTCTCAGCCTTTAGGAAGGGCAGGCAGGCCCCCAGGAGGGACTCAATGTACTGCTGTAATAAGATTCAGAAAACCAAATTCTATTTTTCACTGATATGCTCACATTGAACTCTTTTCATTCTATCTTCTTTCTCTGACAAAGCTACTACCTTCATTTGAAAGAAGAGAAGAAAACCATCTGTGCTTCTGTGACCTCAGATTCTTACCTAAACCCCTCTGACAGGAAACATTTTTTATGACATTACTATTCATTCCTATGGGAGTAAAAAGAACATGTCTGGTGCATTTAGTGAGCCTTGGCAAGCTTTTTTTCAGGGCTTAGACATATGCTCTAAAAAGCCAATTATCTTAGTCAGGGCACATTATGATATTAGGACAGAAATCTACTGAAACTCTTTCAAGGAAAAGAGGGATTAATTGTAAGAATACATGGCAATATTATAGAATCGAATTGTTGGAAATACAGCTAGGTATCTTGAGAGATAGAAAGTAATCAGAGCTATTTTTTCCATTTCTCTCTCTCTCTCTCCTACATCATGGTCCCTTGTCTCTATTATCTCAGTGTGTCTATTTTGTACTGATTCTCTTTCTTATTTATCAGTGTATAGAAGGCTAAAAATGGCTGCCAAATCAGAATATTTGTGGAGTTATGTCTCCAAAATCCATCACCATATAATAAATAGTTTCTATGTCTCTTAGTTAAAATTCCTGAGAGAGAAATTTTGATTAGCTCAGCTTAGATTAGATGTCTGCCATGGTCCAATGTGCTGTGGCAAAGACAGTGAGGTCATCTGGTCTGAACATACGAGACAGATTCTCTTAGATGGTGGAGTGGGTGGAGAGGTAGTGATTGGTTTATCAGTACATCAACATACTCACTGTTCTAGAATAGAGAGAGATTTATCCACTTTTAAAACATGTGAAGTACCCTCTTTGATTCAATTATTTCAAGGCATATACTAACTACAGCGGTAGGCAGATTATTTCTTATTATTAATTGACTTTTAGATTGGTGGGTTTTTGGTTGTTTCATTGTTGTTGATTAAATGCTTCAGTTTCACCCTTCTTGACCACATAGCTGTCACACAAATCAGATCAAGCATTGTTTTTCCTATATGTGTTTTTCTAGTCATTAAGTTCCAACTTGACTTTGCTTTCTTTCTGAACTTTCAGAATTATCTTCTTCTATTCTTTCTTGTCTTCCAATAAACTGGAGGAGGATGGTTTTTCCCCAAATGGGGATACTTGTTTCCTCCTAAAACACATATCATCTGGAAGCTTTTGAATCAGACAAACCTAATGCCCACTTTGCAGGTTCCCCTCTCTCACAAGATGAGGCACAGACCTTGGTGGTTCTCCCTGGAAATACTCTTGTACTCATGTATAATAGTGGCATTATTGTTCTAGTAAGTAGTTCTCTGCAAACTAATAGTTTGTGTATATCTTCATTTTAACTTTTTGGAAGGTTAACCTGCTTGTGCAAATCCCATGCCTATGTTTTTCTTGTTGATTTGCTGGAGTTCTTTTCTGTTTCAGATATTAATTCACTGTCAGTTTTATCTTCCATTCTATCATTTGTCAAAGATATCTATTTAACAAGGGATACTATTCCTGTTGACCAGGTATCTTTATTTTAATGTAAACAAATTCATCTTTTTTTGGCCTTTTGGTTTATGCTATTTGTTTATCAAATCTTTCCCTGACCTCAAGCTATTTGCTTACATATTCTTTTTCCAAATGCATATACTTACCTTTTATAACGAGATTCTACTGTCCCTAGAATCTACTTTTTTATGTGAGATGAGTAAGAGATCCAGTTTTGTTTTTCTCCATATTGAGAGCCAGTTTTTCCAACACTATCTATTAAATAACTCATCATTTTCCTCTGATTTGTGACACCACCTTCGTTACATATTCTGTAAAATCTTGTATATTTGGAAAATATTTTAAGGTAGGAATGAACTATTCCTCAATAAACGTGCTAGAACTTATTTATGAAACCATCGAAGACTATGGTGTTTGACTAATTAGTTTATTCAAGTTCTCTATTTTTTGTGCCCAATTCTAGAAATTTAGTTGTTTCATTCAAGTTTTCAGATTTATTTGTGTATGGTTATACAATGAACATATACCTACGGACATCATAATGATCTTATTGTTTTTATAACCTCTGTGGTGTCTTAATTATTCACCATTTTATTATATATTTTTAAGATAAAGCCTCTTGTCTCTTTTCCTGGATCAGTCTCACTAAAGGCCTTTTTCTTTAATAATTTTTTTCAAAGAACTAAATATTTGGTTTTGTTGATCTTCTCTTTTTTGAATTCTTTATTTCATTGACTTCTGCTCTGAAACTCATGTCTCTCTGCAATATGTGTTTGATGAGTTACTTAAAATATTCATTTCTACTACAGAAGACAAGAAGAGTAAATGAAAAGTATAAATAAATAATAAGTAGGTTAGTAACCTATGAGATATATTAGACATAGAATAAATTGAATAGAGCACGTGTGTGTTTAACACAGACTATAAGATATGGAGGAACCATGAGACGCCAAGTATTTATGATACCCTAAGATACCAAGGTGTAAGAACCCCTAATATTCAAGATACTCTACATATACATGAGGTTTCTAAGACACTCAATAGTCATGAGATCTTAAATATGCCACCCATGTTGACATCTATTCTAGTTCCTGTATCCTCCACCCAAGAAATGCAGATAAAACCGATAGCTGTTAATTATGAGAATTGGCAAGCTACAACTGTAGCCATGAGTACTTAGCCCTGCATCTCTCTAACAGAGCAAATACCATGTGTTGACTCTAGGCATCTTCCATCTTCTGTGTCCCGTTGCTCAAACCTCAACTCTGGTCCTCACATCCACACCTTCAGCAGGGAATATATAGCCCAGAGAGGACCTGTGAACACTGTACCTAAGGATTCAGGTAGTGTGGTTAGTCCACCCTGCTCGTACTCTGTCCTAAGTGTGGTAACCTACTCCATCCCTTCTCCAAGCTTCTCACTGAGTGTTTTCAGTTGATTAAATAAACTGCATGATTTGAGCATCTGAACTTGGTCTATGAGCCTTTCTGGGCCATAGCCTCTGAGACAGCTTGCCTGATAGTGTACTTAGATGATACCTTTGCATCAAGGTAAGCTCTCACATAGCATTTTCCTTCTTGTGCTTTTTCGCTTTTACTCTGTTGCTCACCTTCTTGTTTCTTCTTAGATGAATATATCTAAAGTTTAAGTGTCCTTCAAGGAACTGCTTTATGTCCCATAAATTTAAATATGTGGTGCTTTCTTTCTCTAAGTAGTATTAATAGTTAAAAACAAGTATGACACTGATATAAGACTGTCACCATTCTATAATTTTTAATATCCTTTTAGAAGTAAGGGTTATATAGAAATATTTATTGTTTCCAAGATCAGATTAAGCTACAATTTGTTATTAATATCTAATTTTATGGCTATATTCTAACATCTAGTGTTAATTAATATCTAATTAATTAATCTAATTACGATCAGAGATCTGAATGGTATTAATCTTTTGGACTTAATGGAGGTTTCCTTTGTGGTCTTAAATATGGTGGCTTTTGTCAACATTCTGTGTGTACTCAAAAAAGAATGCATGTTTCCTGTTGGTAGCTTGAGTTTTGTAATTGTACTTTCCATATATTTTATAACTCTTCTAATATTTTGTTTTCATGACCTATCAGATTCTGATACAAGTGTGTTAAAATCTTCAACTACAATTGATAAATCATCTATTTTTTCCCAAAGTTCTCTCAGTAATGCTTGATGTATTTTGAAGCTGTATTTTGAGGTGCATATGAGTTTATGATGATTATAATCTTATTCAATTATTCCTTTTACTAGTACATAATTTCCTTTATGTTGTTTATGACTAGCCCTGAGCTAATATCCGTTGCCAATCCTCCTCTTTTTGCTGAGGAAGACTGGCCCTAGGCTACCAGCCGTGCCCATCTTCCTCTACTTTATATCGGATGCCGCCACAGCATGGCTTAACAAGTGGTGTGTCTGTCCGCGCCCAGGATCCGAACCTGTGAACCCTGGGCTGCTGGAGTGGGGCGTGCAAACTTAACCACTACACCATTGGGCCGGTCCCTGTTGTTTATGATTTTTTTGTCTTAAATTCTATGGAGTAGATATTAAGAGAGGATCTCACATTTCTTTTGGTTCATATTTCTCTAGCATAATTTTTCCTATCCATTTCAGTCTTTCATTTTTTTTTTTTTTGTCTTTGGTGTGTCTCTTGTTGCCTGTACATTGTGGGGCTTTAATTTTTTAATCCAATATGAGATTCTCTGTTTTTAATTGGTGACCACCACCACTTTATTATAATTCATATTATATTAAGTCTTAGTTCACATCTCTTAAGACGCATACTCATGTTTATTTACCCATGTTAGTTTCTTAATTATCCTAATCTCTATCTTCTCCCCTAAAGGAGAAAAGCTTTAGCCTGCTCTCTTGTCATGTTGATCTTGCCCCTATCTTGTCAGTATTAGCAAGAATTTTAGTTTGGAGTATTTATTTGTCAATCTTTCAGTTTTTCTTATTTGAGGTCGTTTCTCTTTCTTTAATTCTGGGGAATTTTAAAAATATTTCTTCAAATATTTCCTCTTCTCCATTTACATTTTTTTTTTGTCTCCTTCTGAGACTTATATTGTCCAGGTATTGGCACTTCCACCTCTGTATCTCTTAGTTTTTCTTTTCTGTTTTCTGTCTCTTTATTCTTTCCTGCTTCTTCTGGGGGAAGATTTCTAATCAGACTTTCTAACTCACTAACTCATTTTAGAGCTGTGTCCATTTTACTAATTAACTGTTATTCATTTCAATTATTGCATATAGAGTTATTTATTTCAACTATTGCATTTTTCATAAGCAGTATTCCCACTAGGTTCTTTTGTATTATTTAATGCCCCTTTCTATATTGCGTATATCTTTATTTATGTCCTTCAGTATATATTTTCAAGCTTATTTGGAAATCTTCATCAGTATTTCCCAATCACTCTGGTGAATTGTATACTTTGTTTAATTTGTCAACTCTCTTTTAGAATAGTTGTGTTCCTGAGATGTCTAATTATCTTGGCATATGAGCTCCTGTTCCTGGAGTAATTGGTCTCTAATGTCCACTGGGGAAAGGCCAAAGACCAAGCCTTGGCTATGTGGATCCCGGGGAATTTACAGAGAATGGAGGGAGTGAGTCCCAGAGTAAAGACATAGTCACCATAGAAGTACCATAGATCTCTCCCTATACTGGTACGTAAACAGCAGGTAAACTTAAACCCGGCCACTTATACACTTGTGGAGTGAAAGCATTGGGAAGAGGCAAACTCCTTGGTTATAACCCACCAGTCTTGTGGAATTGGAGAAGAAGAGAGGGGAGGAATGAATGCCCAGGGTGGCTGCTTAGTGCACACTTGTTTCATGAACTCCTTTCTCCTTTAGGGCTTTTGTGCTGCCCGAGAGTATCCTGTGGACACTGGGACCAGAAATAAGGCCTATTGCTGCAGGTGATGTCCCAGAGTAGTGGAGAAGGTGAAGAGCAGAACACAATAAAACTCTTTCCTACATCCTATTCTTTATTGCCTGTGGCCTCTAGGTGTTCTCTAGGCCCCCTCCTCCCTTCCTCAAAATACACTCTGGTTCAAAGAAGCCAAGAGTTTCTCATTTTTGTTTATTTCTTTTTTCCTTTTTTTCATTAAATCCTAATTCCTGAAATGACGTGTCCCCTCTGTTTCTATAGTTTCTGCCAAGTTGATATCTGCAGCGGGATCCAGCAGCCCTAACTAGTTTGCCATCTTGGCTGGTCCTACACTTCCTCCATGCTTCTTCTTTCTCCATTCTCTACCTCTCTTCACCACCTAGCACCTACTTATGTGAGTGAATGAATATTCATGGTCTTTTTCTTCCTATCTATTCAGGCCTCCATTTTTGAAAACCAGTAAGTGTAAGTCTTACTACAAACAGGGCTAAAAGCTGCTCTGCCTATTCTTACTCAGCTCTTCAGCAGGCCTCAATTTAGGCCTGGTGTGTACATTAAGAGACCGTATGGAAAGTTTCCCAAAACATATTTCATCATCCAAATATCTGCACAAAGACCACATTTGAAGTGGAAAGCTGCAAACCAGCACTGTGTGTAAAAAAATCTCTGGTTAGAGAATGAAATCATCGCTATAGAAAGAAAACCATTAAACTATAGAAAGATGAATTTCATTCATTCATTCAAAGTCTACTGATATTTGAAGAAATCTATGGATCACGAATTGTTAATTTTGAACTGAAAAGATACATGTTGCAAACAGTCCCTGTCCTCTCAACCAACAGGAAACAACTATCTGGTATCCTTAAAGTGAAGTCTTGCCATTTGAGAGGCAAGATGGTGTAGTAGGGCCAACCAAGATGGCAATTTACAAAGCAGAGGCATTGGGTGCTCTTGATTCAAATTCTAGCTTAGCCACTCGCTAACTATGTGACTGTGGTGGACACGTTATTCAACTTCTCTTCTACTTAGTTTTCTCATCACTAAAATGGGGATAAAAACAGGTTTAGTTATTATAAGGAGTAGGTAATCTAATGTCTATAAGTCTATTTATATTGACAACAGTGTTCCAATGATTGGTGTTCCTTTCTTTTTTTCTTCTTAAATCATCTCTATTTAAGAGATGTTCTCCATAACTTTACGCCCCACCATATCCCTCTCATGATGACAGCGTACAAAAGCGGTAATGCATGAGTGCAGTGGAGAAATGCTTGCTGTCCTGAGAATAATCCCTGCGCAAAGATTTCAAGAGTTTGCAGCTGGGTGTAAGTTTGGGTGTAGGGCTTCTGTGTGAGAGTCCCGTGTGCTAGCTTTGATCTGCCAGTCTGGCAGGGTTGGATGGAGACAGATTTCCTGATCTATTCTGAACTTTTTTTTTTTCCATTAAAGACATCTCGACTAGTTTTACTGAAGTTCTATTCGCACTTCACTAGTAATACTAATTATCTGTGGATTAGTTCCATAAAATCAATTTCACATAAGCTTAAGCTGGGAGTGAGGCATCTTGTCTCCTCTCTCAAAACAACAAATGGAGTTTACTTCTGAGTGTACCTGATTGTTTTTCTAAACATGGCCTCTGATCGCCCCTCTTCATGAATAATCTTATTTTAAACTCCAAAGTGTTAACTCCTATGATAAGCAGTTGAATTGTAATCTAGCCAATGGAAGAATCACTATTTCGGACCTTGTTGTCAAGAAAATGAGTCCTTGCTAAGGCTTTATGTAGAGATCTTGTTCTGAGAATGTTTCTTATAACTTGAGCTGTCCTGCCCAGTGCCAATGAGGAAAGATGACACTCAGCTACCACCTCCAACCACGTGTCACTTTGTTCTTCTCCTCGAAAGATATCTGTGGTTATGGTTTTAGGGTAGTGGTTCACTTAGCAAGTTTTGATTTTTACCATGGACACAGACAAGAAGCAGTCACCACTGCAAAGAAACTTTGCCATGATAACTGCTAGTAATAGATATTTGTTTTATAGGTGAATGAAAGATGTATGAATGTCTGTTGAATCAATGATAATGAATGAAGGAATGAATGAGAAGGATTGGAGCTCCATGATGATAGTGTTTCTGTCATTTCTTTTTGAATATCTTTCCCTCCTTCAGGAACCCAGATATCCAGGTGCACCCAAAGGTCTATTTTGGATCACTTTGTAATAGGGATCAAAGCAGGTGGGCAACTTGATCTGAGTTCAAGTTACCCTCTTGAAGAATCATTTTATGGTATGATGGAAAATAACTTTTGTTCTTCAAGATCACAAGGGTAATAATATCTATTGGTATTGCCCATTGGAATACAAAGGGAAAGATGTAGGTAGCCCTTATGTATTATTTCTGAAAAAGTTCTCCAGATCTCATGAGGCCAGCAATTTTGGATGCTATCACATAGTATGAAGAACCTACAAATTGCCCATGTTCCCCTTTATTAGTCCATCACAGTTCTCTTTAATTCTCGTATTTTCCATTTCATGCTTTTCAGATCTGAAAATCTTTCCAGTAGTGGCCTGTATGCATTCTAATGATGTTTAATTAGTTTCCTTTTATCCAGCCTTAGTCTTTCTCCCAAACTGTATTAAAAATCAATGATTGTAACAATTCTAATGATCTGATGTGATGTTGGACAGTTCAAGTCTGGCCAATAATGAAAAAAACCCAAGAACAATAAAAGGATGTGATACTTTCTTGCCCTAGATTTCTTTGCCACGCTTCCCAAACTTACACAATATAGATCTACAGTTGTGTGTGGTTTTTGCATTATCAAGGGTATGAGAACTGTGCTTTGGAGTTTATAGTCAAATGGAAGATTGAAGATGGTTACACTGACAAAGATAATAACCTTGATGTTTGTGCACGTGGTTTTCTAACCTATACTTTTGGATTATCCTTCCCCCTCCTGTAATACAAGCGAGATGGGATGTTAGCAGTCCACGACTGAAGTGAAGAAGAGAACATGGAATGAGCAGGAGACAAGATGAATGAATGAAAAGATGAAGAATATATTTCTTTAAAAAAATATGCAAATATACATGTTTTTGCTTATAACATACTCTGTATTAATTTATACATATACATGGCATAAGCATTTCACATAATTTTGGCACTGTAGTACAATTCTATGGTAAGCTGTTTTGTTGTCATCAGCCCCTACGATATTGGCACAATAGCGTCTAGAATATTTCAGCAATATATTATCACATTTGTACTAGAGCTGCCGGAAATACTCTGTTTTCCATGTTTGTAAACAAAAATAAGAACACCACTACATAAACACTGTGATTGGGAAAAATACCTTCTTTTTGACTCCTCCCTTACATTCAGTAAAGGAGACTTAAGCTACTTTAGTATCCAAAATGCATTTTCATTGAAGGAATATAATTTTCTTTGGGTGCACTAAATATATAACCAGAACAAATCAATTTTCTGTCTTTCCACAACTAAATCACTTCTGAAAGGCAGTGGCATAAGATGACATAGATGAAACTTGAGGTTTGGAGGGTTTCAACGTATCTCCTCACTGAGCATACAAACTAAATAATGGTAACTCTGATTACTGTTGCAAATTCAGAAATTAATTTCAGGTGCCAGTAATGATACTGGTTTATTCAGGGATTTTCAAAGGTTTTATACTGAGGAAGTAAAGAGAGATGTGGGAATAGAACACTGGGTTTTAATGAGAAACTCTACTTTTATTTTAAGTGAATTAGTATATGGTTAAATTTGTAGCAGTTCCTTTTTTTTTTTTTTCCTCCTGTTTCACTAATAGCAGCAAACAAGAGGTCAACTACCAACTGATCTCTAATTAGCCCTAGTGAATCTTCCTGGAAAAGACTGAGATCTTGTTAAGTTTTGAAGCTGGGTGGAGGGCAGTTAATGGACTTATATGGAGTCTTTTAATTACCAGTCTTAAACAAATTTATCTTTTACTGCTAGATAGCACCCAAGGGCAAGAGGTAATCTGCTTTATAAACCTTGGAGTGATTTGCTTTATAAATCCTGGAGTTTAGGAAAATGGAAAACTCTCTTTAAAGAGAGTATTCTCTTTCATTAGGAATTATATTTTTGGCAGTTTTGTGAAAAATTTAGGATGGGTTCTTTGTGACCTCCCAATTTATAAATGTCAGCCACCAAAGCACATTCAACATGAAGGTCAATTCCTTACAGCAGTTAGGGCCTGCCCAATGGACAGGATTATCCAATATTAATAAACCAATGAGCATCTGATATTAATAAACCAATGAGCAAATTGGTCGATCTTATGTTTCAAGCAAATTGACTCTAAATTTCTTTTTCATTCAAAGCATTAAATCTTCCTGCCAAATGCAGGTCTTTTCCCCCACATCCTTAGTCATCTTTGTATTAGAAAGCCACTTGTCTTGCAGAGGTCATGTTGTAATTTGTGTGGTTTACATTGTGTGGATGGTAAAACATCTGAGTAACATCAGAATTGATTGAAATTAAAAAAATTAAAAATCAGATGTATAGCCAAATACAGAAATATTCTAATTCAAAGTCTAGAGTTAAAAAGAAAAATATTGACAGTGATTTTAATTTTTCAAAGGTAAAAATGGCTCAAGATTAACAAGGAGCACCCTGTTTCTGAACTAGGTCAATTTAATTGTGTTTTTCTTGGATACTTTGCTTGCATTACTATGACATCTGCATCACAGTCCTAGATGAAGATGGAGTTCACAAGTGTTGCAGTGGGAGACTCCATTCCTAGACTGTCTCCCACAGCAATAGTACCAAATATAACTTTCTTCAAAATCACTATGGACAAATTCACTTAATAATTCTTCACAAATGATATGTTGGACACCTGGGAGGATGGGAATCACTGTGAACGCATGGTCTGTCTTCCTCCCAGGAGATGAAGGCTCAGTGATCACGATGCTGTATTTGCTTCATATTCAAGCGGATGACTCTTGCTCAAGGATTTCCAAAGCGATGACCTCAGCACCCTCGCCGCCCAGGTTATTGGCGGGTTCGTTCCTCGGCTCCTGGTGGCAGATGTAAACTGGGATATCGCCGGCCTCAGCCGCGGCTGCGGCATTGGAAATGGAGCGGTTGTTGCTGCGGCGACCCCAGCGCTGGTTCCACTGGGTCTTAAATTGGGCCCAGTGACGCTTCACGGTGGTTTGGACCTGGAAGAGAAACGAGTGCCTTGTGTTCATATAATTGTCAGAAATGACTCAAGCCAAGTTTATGGGCACAATTCTTGGAGCATATAGAGGTTAAAGAGGTTAAGTCTGATCTGAAGGGCTGTGCGGTGTATGCTCTGGCTGTGGAATATACCATCTTAGGAGAAGAATTTGCAAATTGGAGAACTGAGTTACTTGCCTAAGCTACCATTGGTAAGTTATTTGCTATTTTGAGCAAAGGTTTCTTCTTTAGCGCTTATGTCCAGTGAATGAAATTAGATTTGGTTTCACCCTCAATATGGCATACACATCATATTAGGGAGAAAGATTTTGAAAACTTTTTATCTGCTACCACCTCTGATAAGGCATAAGCTTTTATCTAAATCTACTCACTATTGGTCATGAAACTATATATGAAACCATAGCACAGTGGATTTTATGATAGTGGCCTCATCCTGTCAATTATTTTCCTTTATCCAGTATGGCTTGAGATGGGGTATGCCAGATAAAACTCTGATTAATGGAGTGACAACCTTTTAAGAATGAAATTTCAATCTCTTTCTATTGAAAGACTTCTAATATGTAAACAAACATCAAATTTGCCTTATAAATATGATAAACTCTATATAGAACACAACAGGAGGAGAAGATGCTAAAGTCAGGAAGCTCTAATATAAAAACTATAATAACCACAACTGAAAACAACACAGGTGGTAAATTTGCTTGTCTAGCTCTGGTTTTTACAGAACTGAATTCAATTTAGTAGTTAAGTTCATCTTTTCTATTGTCTCCTAATTTCTTGCTTTTCTCTACAGCTGATCAAAACTAAAAAATAAGAGATTATTGCTACAATATCTACTCTTAATTTCTGAGAGTTTCTTTTGCTCAGCACATAAGACAAGCTCATATACAAAATACTTGTATCAATTTATTAGTACATCCTTAGTTTATTTTGCTGCCAAATTTGAATATAACACCTAAACTTTATGGGGCACATGAGAGGGAATCTGGAAATAATATGACGTGAGATAAATCATGTCACAAGTTGATTGTGGAGAGCCATTTCATCTCCTTTACATTTGTATGAATCTGAAAGAGGATAAAACAATAGCACAACCTATCAATGTTATAAAACTATATGCACAAGGCTGAATTCTCTGGCAAATACATTTTTCTGTGTATAGTAGAGTAACAATCTTTCCAGATAATTATTAGTATTTGTCATATTTTTAAATATTTTACTCAGGAAAAGGCAAAACAGTCAAATGATTCATTGAAAAGCAAGTCAGGACAGCATGAAACTTGTAGCTGGAGAGGTTCATTTTCATACAGCAGAGCAGCTGTCGGGTTCAAGATGACAAGTGGCAATCAGAATAATTTGGTAATCTGATAATTTGGAATACTAGTCTCTCCAAATTACCGAGGCAACAAACTCTGGTTTTTAATTTTTTTTTTTTTTAGGTGATGAGTGCTTGAGTGCAAAGCACTTTATATCTAATTTTATTTAAAAGAGACAAAGACAAAAAGTTTAAGTGCCTTGGGTGAACTGCATGCCATGCAGCTGAACTTGGCACCGACAAAAGCCATACAGGGGAGTAAAGGATGGCATAGAAAACTTTAGCTACTATTTATTGAGGGTTTAGCATGTGCCATATTCCAAGTACTTGATTAGCAGTAACTTATCTAATCCTCACCACAGTCCTATGTGAGGGGCACTACTAGTCACTTTACAGATGAGGGCTGAGGTTGTGTAATGTGTCCGTGGTCAGACAACTGGAATGTGACGGGGCCACAATCCCAGGTGAACCCATGGCTCCACTTGGCTGCAGCATACACTGTAGAGAGCTGACCATTATGTTTAGAACTGAACTGAAAATAGGATTTGTTTCTTGTGGTCATTGCACAGGCAGGATGACAGCATCAAGTGTTTGAGCATATGCTCCAAAGATGTGCCCTTTGGGTTTGAGTCCCAGTTTGTTTGTTGCATGTTTTTTTCTTTAACTTAGAATTTTCTCCTTTGTAAAAAGGGGATCGTAACACTAATTCAAAGAGATATTGGTAAGATTTACTGATATTATTTAAATCACCTACTGTGATGCTGGTGCATAGCAGCAGTAATTCCGTTCTTTTTCACCTCTTTTCTACCCATGCTGACCCCCAAGGATTTTCTAGTCAATGTGGCTGAATTTGAGAGAGTCAAGTATCTCCCTTATTATTATCCAGCACTTTCAGGCTCCTATCTGGCTCAATTCTTCAATAGGGCTATTTACTGGTTGGAAATTGATTCATGCTAGTATTTTGCCTCCTACGGTTTTCTGAGCACATTACTAGAAGAGGCACAAATATAAGCTGTAATATGGATACAGAGAAAAGAATGGATTGGCAGAATGGAAGAGGTAGAGGTGAGGAAGAATGGAACAGTGAAGAAACAAATCAAGGAGGACAGTTTATCTACATCTGGTGTTGAATAACTGAGCATTGACTAGTTTGTTAACCCTTTGAAACATTTCTCTCTAGAGGTCAAGACACAAGGAGAAGACAAGGTCTGAAAGATTAAGTCATTTTACTCTTTCTAATCAAAACAATGTGCTCCTTCACACACTTTGGCTTCTTGCATTCAGCTATTGCCATTCAAATTAGCAATGGGGTGACATACTCCAAAAGGGCTGAACTTGATCAGGGTTATTCTCCTCAGGAAAAGGAATTCAATCCGCATCAAAAGTGACTTGAAGTCTTGATCTGATGGTTTTGTCCTTTAGTTATTTTCCAAAAAAGCTTCCATTTCAGTCACTTGGCCAGGCTCATATGGGGGCATTTAGTGTCCAGTAAGAGCAGTTGGACGAGTGGAAAATTCCCATCATTCCACTGCTTTTGCCTGAACCATCATCTTTCTGCCAAAGTGATTCTTAGCCACTTATTGCATTGACCCTAATTCTCCAAAAGTATTGCCTTGACCTTAATTGTCCAAACTGCCTGTCTCTCGCCACCAGCTATATCGTTTCTTCTCATCAGGCCTCGCTCACTCTGTTCCCTCTGCCTGGAATGCCCTTCTTTCATGCTTCAACAATCCCCAAACTCCTTTTTCAGGACTCTACTCTGCAGTTATCCTGGGAAACTTTTCTTGACCCCCTCATACAGAGTTAGAAGTCTCTTTTCTGTGCTCTTGTTGCACTTGTCCGTGTCTTCATTATTGCTCTTACTATATTATAACGACTTGTAATGTCTCTCTCTCCTCCTGTACAGTAAAATCCTGAAGAGCAGGAACCAATGTCCTGTTCATCTTTGTATTCCCAGAACCTGTCATGCTGTTCGGCATATAGCAGTTATTCAGCAAATAGTTGTTGACTGGTTGTCAAAATCCATTCCAGAATGAGTTCCTAACCCTTTCAGTCAAGAAAACAATCATCCATGACTACGTTACGATTAGTGCATTGGTTTCCAATGGTATTTGGGGTGGGGGTGCTGAAAATATCTATAGCGAACCTGAGAGAGAAATGAAGTTTTCTTTCACATAACTCAAAACTGAGTTTTGATGTAAGACTTAGTATCACTGGTTTTTGAGAACTTGAATTCCTCCCTGAGGTGAATTGTAAGCCACTGGACGTTAGATCATCTACAACCGTTAGCAGATTTTCTCTCATGCTGTGGTATATGTTTTTGGGAATTGCTCTTGAGCTCCCATGGTTGCTACTCTTGGAAATTATCAGAAGCAAACACTTGTCATATTGTACCAGCAACCAGCTGGGCAGCAGAGAAAGGGTGTCATCAGGTAATATCATACCACCCTTCCATTTCTTTTCCATGTGGGATCATTTCACTGGGTCTCATTTGATGCCCTGAAAAAAGTATTGAACTTTGGATCAAGAAACTGACTCTGCCCACATTAGCTGTGTAATCTTGGGCAGGATAGTTAACCTCTTTGAGACTCTTTTCTTCAATACAACTCTTCTACCTCACCTAGCTGTTTGAAGAATGAAACTGTTACCGTATATGTCAAAGTGGTTTCTAAGCTTTAAAGTACCATGCAGGGTGGCTATTGTTATTATTACTATTACTATACTGTTATTATGGCAGGATGCTGACCTTAAGTCTTTAGACGAAAATGGCTTTTCTGTCATATTTTTTTTTTTTTGGAGGGTGGTGGTGCTAAGAAAATAAAAAGAGCTCTCAATTACACCCATAGTTTCTGATCTCACGTTCGATTGTCTCTCATACATTCTAAACGAGGTCTCCACAAAGAGTGCTCTATAACCTGGGCTTATTGCTTCCTGTGAAATATCTGATATTGATGTAAGTGAAAGAGTTTTCTTCATGTTGTGGTTTGCACTGGGAAAATGGTGTTGGATCTTTTGGGAAAAAGGAATAAAACACTCCCAATGGGAAGATCATCTCTAGGAATGTATTTTCACATACAAGTGCATTTATTAAAGTATTAATGAATAAGTAGTTCAGACTCCCCTTTTCCACCTTTCCCTTCATCCTTCACACCACTCCCCAGGAAGATCCTGTGCTTCCCTGTGTAGTTTCTGGCCTTTGCTTCGTAATCTGCACAGTAGGGAGAGCTACAGAGTTCAAGAGAGACGAGACTGATTGTATTAGAAAGTATTGATGTGAAACCACAAACTGAACATATCTGGGAAAGAGTACCCCTATTGAGTTATACTTTTAGATAAAACATGAGTAAATTTTATTTTTTCCATGCAGTGAAATTCCTCCTTTAACACCTCTTCAAGAATCTAGTAAATATTTAAATTGCTTTCCAATTTTCTTTTGGACTTTGGATTTGGATTTCTTTGCAATGTATTTTCCTGTTGTGACTAGACAAGAGGTGGTTTGGCTTTATTTGCGTTTTACTGTCTATTAAATGTAGGCCCCTAAATGCCAGGTTTATAATCTAGAAACCATCAAATGCCCTTTTAGGAATTAGGAAGTATACTGGTTCAGCATATTTTTGGAGAAGCAATGTCCTCAGACAAAGGGAACTGATAGTTTCTGTGGATTCAGCATCTCTCCAATACCAACACTGTCTTTATAGCTAAAACTTACACTGATATTTAGAGGTATCTGAGTCAAACAGTTATAAGTTTAGAGTGAGTTTGCAAAAGTGCCCAGCAGAAAAACAAGAAAGCTTTTGTTTTGCCTCACCTGTCCTTTTAAATTTTCCCCATTGGAGTATCCATGCATATTAATGAAGTACCCAGCTCAACATGAAGCCAAAGGATTTGAAGTCTATTTTAATATTTTAAAATTATCATTATATAAGTGTTCATAGCCTTCTATAATTGTATTCCAGAATTATAACCACTCCTCTTGTGTGGAGATAGCAATCTGCTTCACCTTGTAAGCCAGACATATAAGAATAGGCCCTTAGCAGCATGTAAGAGACACTTCAGTAATTACAGTTTAATAAGGCAATTATCTCCTACAACACCACAGGTTGAGCCCAATGTTGTTCTGATCACAGAATAAGGATATTGAATCTGTTTGAAAAAAACAGGGAGACGTTCTTTGCTCCCAAAAGCATCCGAAATGTTAGGAGTTGCCAATGGGATAAGAATAACACACAAAGTTTTGAATTATATAAATTCATCACTTGTTATAAGAGCAATTAACACAGATCACTTTACATGTCCCTGATTATATGAATTTATTTATTGCCAACTTTAAAAATAGAGCCCTGGTCTGACAGCTTGAAGACATAATTATTACACCTGGTTCTATTATTAACCAGCTTTATAAGGTTGGTATATTTGGGCCTCAGTTTCTACATTTGTAAAAAAGAAAATCAGGTTGGAGTCTCCTTGGTTGGATTTGAATGGTTTTTGTCTTTGGCCTTTGTTTTCCTATTAAGTTCATTATAAGCACCTGCATTATGTACTGCTGAATGGAAGGTGGGATTTATCCCAGAAGTTTTGATCCGATGAATGAAGAGATTTTAAGGCCTGTTCCTTTATACCTTCACTTGCTGTCATCACAACTCAACAGACTTCCTTCAATCTGAATTTAAGATTGAAAATCATGAGTTTTAAGAACATTTTAAATTCATTTGGAAGTTAAAAAGTACTTGCATGCTTTAAATGTTTTTATATGACTTTTCCAAGCTGGCTCCCTATTAAGCCCTATTAATTAGATGCTGAAGGATACTTCTGAATATTATTCACAAAGTTATAACTGATTTTTTTTTCACCTTTTGGAGGACTTATCAGCAATATCTCTACTGGTCTTTATCTTACAGAGCTTTTATCTTATAAAATTTATTTGCTCTATAGTGGGAGGTAATTGAGGACTTGATGATTACAAGATCAGGGGTTTCTAATTCCTTTTTACTACCAACTTTCCTATGTTTGGGGAAGAGTTCTTGTTCTAAAAGACAACAATAAATAAGTCTCATCTATAATACGGTTAATATTTTTGAAAATATTTAACATTGTATTTCTTAAATACCATTGCTCTGCATCTCCCCCATTCATTAAGTCAAGGTCATTCATTGCTTGAAGAACAAATTAGATTCTATCTAGAGCAGTGGTTCTCAAAGTGTGGTCTGCAGACAGATCAGCAGCATCAGCATCACTGGGGAACTTGTTAGAAATGCAAAATCTCAGGCCCCACCCCTGTCCTACTGAATAGGAAACTGCTGGTAGGCACCCAGCAATATCTGTGGTTTAACAAGCTTTCCACGTGATTCTGATGCACACTTAAGTTTGAGAATACTGGTCTAGAACAAAGAAATCATTGCTTAGCTTTGAGTCCCAAAGCTGATTTTCTTGAGTCTCTAGAAAGATAATGGTTTTGAAAACCAGGTTTTATTGAATAAGAGAAAGAATTTCTAAATAGAAAAGCTTATCTTTGCATATGAAGTGAAAAACTTACTGATCTGAAAATAGAATTTTACTAAAAGCCACAGTATAGAGAACATGCAGGATATGATATAGGGAGAGTGCCTTATAGACGGAAAGGGAAAGAGGTGAGTGCAGAGCCCTTCCAATCCCAAGAGGAAGAGGAGAGAGATACATAGAGACACAAATGACTTTGCATTTCCCCTTCATGATGGGAATACCTGGGAAAATGAGGAGAAGAAAGAAAGCAAGGAGTAATAGAAACACTCCAGTATAGAAGGTCTTTCTCTTTGATTCTGAGAGCACAGTCCTGAAAATTGATAGCCCTGTAAAGAAGTTCCACATTTGGCCTGGTACTATGTCCACCATGGTGCCTGAGCAGTGGCTAGGGCATGTACTGAAGACAGATCCACAGGCTTTTCACAGTGTGAAGAAAGGAGCCTGAGTTCCCGGGCTCCTCAGGTGGCTTAGAAGAGAGAACTAGTGTATCAGAAAAGGGCTGGGGCCAGGTCAAGGAGGCTATAGAGTGAAAGGATCTCTAGGGTCCTCATAGTGAGGGGGGCCACCATGAACTTCAACAGGGGGTGCCAGCATAATACTTGGCAACCAGCTGCACCTTAAGGGGGCTTTTGAATTAAATATTTTCTAGAAAGAGACTGTTGTAAACTATTAGAGGCTGGTGGAATGGGCTCTTCAAAGCAAGATGAGGTAAATTACAGCAAATAAACAAAGTTTTAGTTTTTACCCACTCCAATTTGTGACTGTTAAATTGAGATCCTTCTGATCATGCTACTTTGATCTATAAATTACTTTTTTCCACAATGCATGGGCGATCACAAGAAACAAGGAAAAGAGAGAAAATCTACTGTGGTGTTAGTACTCTCTCTTAAGGTTTAAGCTACTGCTTGGGAAAATGGGACACCTTCATAGCTGTAATCATCTTTTTTGAGATCTCTTAGATACTTAATAATTTACTGAAATTAAATTATTTCAGTAATTTAATTGGATGGTCAATGGATGTGTGGATGGTCAACGTCCACACTCTTGGACGTGTTGTAGGAAATGTGTGATACATTAGCATGCTTTCATGGTCGTCTCCTGATTTCTCTTACTGTAGTTCTCAAAATTCCTTCCCTGCTTCTAATCTACCCATTGACTTCAGTAGCTGGCAATAGAAGCATGTTTTCTCATTTCTATCCCAGGCCTCTAGACTAGCTCCTAGCAATAGTGAAGGCATAATATGTTTTTGTTGAGTGAAGGAATGAGTTGATGGATAAATCGATGAAGGAAGGAATAAAATGTACCAATTAAAAGGGAGAATAGGAGCAACAAAAATCTTGCAATCTTGGGACTGATGACGAGTAATAGGTCACAGAGCAGCAAAAATATTATAGGAGCTCATTAAATAGTGTTTAACTGAAGAAATAATAGAGAATCAATTAAAAATCAATCGATAGTGGTTAGAAAATGTTTCTAATACTTAACAGGAAAGTAATATGTTGATCTCTTAACAAAATGTGATTCGCCATGATATAGAACTATTCTTAGTAGCAATTAATTTAAAATTATCAAAAATACTTTTACATTAAAAGTTATGCAGTGAATAATTGGAGAAAGAGCACTAACAGTTTCAGGGAGGAATCACAGACATAATGCAGTGCAGTGGACATTTATTTAATTAAGAATCGGGACATTTGAGTTCTAGTCCTGGTTATACAACTACAGTCATGAGGTTGGGCAAGTCACATGGTCTTCCTGGAGTTTAGATTTCTGACCTGAAAAATGCAGGAGCTTTTGAATTATGTTCCCTGAAGCCCTGGAAGTTCTTTGGGTTAAATTTAAGCAGCTCCACTTTTATGTTTTAGAAGCTGGGCTCCTATGCAAGATTTCATTGGAAGAAAGTGTACTCTGGCTGAAAACACTGGCCATATTGATCTCTAAATTTTACTGATCTAAATATTCAGATAACAAATGACTAATCTGAGAATCTTGGTTTTTTTTTTTTCGGTAAGGAAGATTAGCCCTGAGCTAACATCTGTGCCAATCTTCCTCTGTTTTATATGTGGGATGCCTCCACAGCATGGCTGATGAGTGGAGTAGGTCCGTGCCCAGGATCTGAACCCGCAAACCCAGGCCGCCGAAGCAGAGTGGGTGGAACTTTAACCACTTGGCCACAGTGTTGGCCCCTTGAGAGTCCTTTTCGAGTCTTAACTTCAGGATGATTTTCAAAATGTTAAATAAGTGGTATGACGCTGGCACCAAGCAACTGGAAAGAAAGGTAGCAAGCCAGTACAAACTGACTGGTTATTGGCTCTGCCATAGGGAGGAGTTGGGTCTTCCAAAGGGAATGGAGGCATGACTTCTCTTTCTGTGGGAATCCAGAATAGCTTTCACCATTGCTGCTCAGGGTGCTGACCAGCTTGAGGTGCAATCCAAGGAAATCAGAACTTAGGTGCCTGTCTGGATAATATCTGCCATGGTACCACACAAATATAGATAAGATTCAGCTTGGAGTAGTGGAAAAAGCACAATTCTGCTAGTCATGAAGTCCTGTGAGGTCAACTGTAGAAATGAAAGCAAATGAAAAATGTACAGGGCCCTTTGGGAACCGTAAAGTGCTGGCTTTATAAACGAGTGATGGTATTATATGAAATGCATGCTTACCTCGTTGTTGCAGAAGCAGTAAATCATCGCAACGAAGAATCCCTAAGAAGGGGAGGAAAAATAGAGCTGCAGTTATTTTTGTGCGCATTATGTTGTTTGGTAATCAACATAAACAGACAACTGGGAGAGGAATATTTAACTGCAGCAATAGCGAGTCAAGGCTCAATGAAAAACAATTATTACCATGCATGTTCAGTGCCTCACTACAAAATATTCCATTAGAAATGTGTTTTTCTTATTAGGATTCTATCATTTGGCTCAAAGAACAGCTCTAGTCATTCTGGTTAATATATTGCTGCCTTTAACATGGAGATTTATAGCTGATATGCTGATTACAGTGGATTTGAAAATCATTTTTATACTTAAAAATTTTTTAAACTGAGATCTTGTAGAGTTTAGTAGAGGAGACTTTTGCAAGCACAAGTGTCACAGTGCATGGCTGTGGGCCTGACTGTGCCCTGTGTCCTCACGGTGAACTAGTGCAAGACTGTGCCCACAGCCAAGTTCATCTCCCAAATAGGGACATGGACTAGATAACCTCTGAGGTCCTGGTCACTACCCAGAAGATTTCTGTGTCTAAGCTTTAATTATCTATGGAAATGGCCAAAGCAATAGCTCAGATTATTAAAGCAATCCCTAAACTTCATTTTTAGCTCTATTAATTTTGACCTCTTTCTTCACATTAAGCCTCAGCGGTAGAAAATAAAATCACTTTGAAATTTATAATGGAGACAGCATAACTCTGGCCTAAGGGCCTGTAGCAGACTCACTTCTGCCTTAGGACCCTCCATCTCCACCTTGCTTTCAAAATACCTAGCACTATGCCTTCAAAGCGGCTTTGGATCTGGGGCAGAGTGAATGGAAACAGGGCAGCCATTCTCAACTGTTGTGTGGCAGACATGGGCCTGCCCTCTACAGCCCCTGAGAGCCCACTCCATTTTCTTCCACATGAGGAGAGACCTGTATACGTCCCTTTATAGTCACTGAACTGTCATGGATGGATTCCTGACATCCCTCTGACAAATGGAGGGTGACAGAGCAGGAGGCATGGACAGCTCTGTGCAAATTCATAACACTTCATGGAAAAACGGACGCAATGTTTATTTATGAAATGAGGGTCTGAAAATTACTATATGGCGGACCAGGGAGAATATGCCTGGGTGGGACTGGCTGAAGGCCCTGGGAGTCATGGGAAAGCAGAAGCAACAAAGTGCCTCACAAAACCCAGTTTCCTTCACAGTTGTGGCTCGCCTGTTGACTTGGAGGCTGTAAGTTATGAGATTTTAGGTCATGGGCTTTAGAGTTAGATCTCCTGACTTTGCCACTAACCAGAAAATTCCATTTCCTCATCTGTAAGATAGGCATAATAATACTTAGCTTACACATTAGGTGCCTAATAAATGGTAGCTATAATTATCTTTATTTTTGATTAGACAGTGTGAGAATGTCAGCCATATCCATTCTCTGGGGTCTGCCTAACACTGTAGGATTGGATAAACTGATAGATATTCTAAGGTCCTGACCTCTCTAAGCAGGGCCAAGGCAGAGAAATGAAGTAATTGGAAACTGGGTTCTAGTTTAAGAGGGATATAGCTTCCAGCTCGGGGTCCAGCGGAGGCATTTCATACTGATAGAAACATCTACTTCTCTGCTCTTGTGTTTCCATGGCATTAGCGACTATGTTGATAGTCATCCAGGTTGGGCAATGATTGGCATTGGTTATGTTGGTCTTCAAAATCCCCCTCAATAAAGCAAAAACAAATGTGGCTCTCAAAATACTGGGAAGGGGAAGGAAAGGTGGAAAGGACTGTGGGAGTAGAAGCTCTGCCCTCAGTACTGTGTGATGGGTTAGTCTCTGGACAAATATTTGTCCTCATAATGATATGTTCTCAAAGCTCATACTCCTCCTGTTTCCTTTCTTAATTTTAAGATTCAATAAATAGGATAGGAGGCAATGAGAAAGAGAGGAACTGTATCCCTTCTGGGTTATGTGTAGTCTAAAGGGTCCTTCTAATCACAGACAAGATCCAAAAATTGATCATCCTGCAGCAACTAGCTGAGCAAGTAGTTGAATAAATACACCATTGGCACCCTTACCTGGAAATGAATCAGAGAGTGCATCAGGTAATCATAGATTTTCCCAAGCATCTTGTTAGAAGGTCTCCAGGGAAAGACGACAAACTGGATTCCCAGCAGGGGCACCAGGATCAGAGTGGCCCTCACAGCCTTCAGGTACATGTGGGACTCCGCCTCCTGGGTTTCCCTCATTTTGCTCACAAGTACCCGGACGATGTTAAGCAGAAAGAAGAAGTTGACCTGCAAAGATATGATGTTATGAGCAAATCATCCAGGTCAGTAGCACTTAAGGACAGTCATTTTCTTCAATTTTTGTTTATTCAGTGTGGGGAGCAGATGTCACCCACACAGGACACGCGAGTCTGCCTGAGAGGTAGTATAATTTGCTCAGCATTGCTGGGACACCGTATATAACCAAAGAGCCTTTTCAGACCTGAATTAACATTCCCTTTTTTTCTTCCTACATGAAAAAATATTTTCCTGTACACGTAAATATATTAGGTTCAACTCGAAGTTCCACTCTTTATTTTGATTTTTATAGTTTTTACAAAGGGGAGTCATAAATGACACTTTTAGATCTTGCTTTCTTGTCTTTTCATTATGAAGATTTCCCCCTTAGCCAGGACTACTTAACTGAAAGTTAAATGAGGACTGAAAAATTTACCTGTAAAGTTTATGTAGTGAAGACAGCTAACCCAGCCTTCTTTTTTTATAACATTTTTTAAAGGAAATAATTCATTAAGGTATAATGTACATTCAATAAAATGGAGATTTTAAGTTTACATTCGAGAAGTTTAGACAAATTTAGGCACCTGTGTAACAACTACTCCAAACAAGAGAAGAGCATTTCCATCATCCCAGAAAGTTCCCTCCCCCTTTGTATTCAACAACCCCCTCTCCCCCACCTCAAGCAACCACTGAGTTCTATTACCATAGAAATGGAGTATTGTATAGTATGTACTCTTTTGTGTCTGGCTTCTTTGATCTGACATATTATCTGTGAGATTCATCCATGTTGTATATATTAGCATTTCATGCATTTTTATTGCTGAGTAGTACTCCATTATATGAATAATACACATAATTTGTTTATTCATTCTCCTGTTGATGGAAATTGGAATGCTTTCCACAATTTGACTATTATGAATAAACATGCTATGAATATTGTATACAAGTCTTTGGTTGAGCATACATTTTCATTTCTCTTGAATAAGTACCAGGAATAGAATTGCCTGTTCACATGGTAAGTGTACGGTTAAGTTTATAAGAAGTTGCCAAACTTTTTTCCAAAGAGGTGGCTTCATTTTGTGTTCTCTCCAGCACTATATGAGAATTCCAATTGCTCTTCACCCTTGCCAACACTTAGTATGATAACCGTTTTTTTTTTTTTTTTTGCTGAGGAAGATTTGCCCTGAGCTAACATTTGTTGTCAATCCTCCACTTTTTTTGGTTGAGGAAGATTGGCCCTGAGCTAACATCTCTGCCAATCTTCCTCTATTTTATATGTGGGTTGCCACCACAGCATGGCTGATGAGTGGTGTAGGTCCACGCCTGGATCCGAACCCATGAACCCGGGCTGCCAAAGCAGAGCATGACGAACCCAACCACTATGCCACAGGGCTGGCCCCTGGTAGCTCTTTTTAATATTAGACATCCTGGTGAGTCACAAACTATTCTTGGCTATGAAGATTAGTTTTGAAACCGAAGTTGTTTTTAAAATTTAATTGACAATTTATTTAAAAATAATTAGACTAATATTTCCACCTGGAATAGAAATAAATGTTATTGACCAAAAAAATTCAAGAAAGGAAAGAAACCTTAGTAATAATTGAATTCTCATGGGGTGTTGTTAAATGTTCAAGATCTACGTGAGTGGGTCCTTGTGAGGACAGTTGGGCTAGTAAGTACATCACCACTCGAAAAAGGGCAGAAGAAATTGAATTTGCATTGGAAAGGCCAGGCAAGTTAGAAGACAGTCTGGTGATAACCCAGAAATTAATGGTTGCTTCTTCAGTGCAACAGCAGAACATGGTGTTTTCATTTTTCTTACTCTTATCTGAAGAAAACACCATCATTGAGGTTAATGGGAAAAATAATGTCTAAATACCAGATTTGATGGTTCTGATGCTGGCCAATATACAGCAAACCATGGGTAGAAATAAAAAACTTGGATATAGATTCAGACAGTCATATCCTCCCACACCCCAACTTCTTACTAGTCATGTGATTTGGGGGTGAGTTTACTTGAGTCTTTGGGTCTAGTTTTCCTGATAAGTACAATGTCCTGATGTATCTACTTTGAAGGATTGCTATTAGGAACTGCATGACAATGTATGTGAAGTGCCTCAAATACTTTAAGTGCGTGGTTAGTGGTAGTTATGATGATGGCTCATGTACCAAAGATGAAATGGAAGTTGGTGTTCGACAGAGCCCAGGGGAAAAGATGAAGAGGACTTTACGGTCTCTTACTTGAGTAGCAACATCTTTTCATCATTTCTCAGCCCCTTGGTCTTTACCTTCAACTAGGAGAATTTAGTTATAGAATTGTTTAAAAAAACCCTATATTGTTGTTATGGCATGTATAGAAATGAGCTTGCCCCCCCCCAACTGTATTAAATAAAAATCACTTTTTCTATTTGGATTCTCAAATAAAATTGTCCTTCTTATTGTAGATTATCATTAAATGAGCTTCATTTTGGAGTTATAATACATATGTTCCATAGAACCATCTTCACAGAAATTCCCATAAAGAGATAACACTGTTAATAAAGGATGTAAAAAGCAATTCTCACCACTAATGCTGCCATGACAGGGCCGTGGATAATGTAAAGCAAATGGGTTTCCACACTCAGCCAGCAGCTGAAAAAAAAGAGGGGGATTACATCAACACAATGCATCTTATTTACAATTATGTTAACTAAAACCCACCATAACACTTACTTGTCATTGAAGTACAGCGCCCTAGTAATAGCATGGATAGTGGTCGGCACCAACGGGAATCCTAAAAATGTGAAAAAGTACAAATCACACCTGGTTTCTTGGTCATAAGCTACAATTAAAGTTGCATGGAAAATGGTAGTTTACTTTCAAAAATAGTGGCAAGTTTAATGTCTCTGTCAAGATAGTTCCCTGAAATTTTTGCACAAATTATCTTTGGTCAAACCAGATAAAAATGCCCTCAGTTAGAACATAATGTGCTTTCAGAAAATTTGGTTAAGAACATCCAGATAATTAAAAGCCCTTCCCAAATTATCCAGTATGGTAGATACATTATTACTCTCACTCTGACTATTATATCATTGTTAGATTTGTAATGATGGTGATGATAATGACCATTAATTGAGAACAGAAAGCCTTTCACTGTGTGTGAACTGGGCTTTCTTATGGAGAGGACCTGGGTCACCTTGGAAGAATGTGACCTGGGACAACATATGGAAGCAATGGTCTGATTGTTCTGAAAGCCTTGTAGGTGTTCACAATATTTCTTTTAGGCTTTTTGTTTTTCTTCCTGTTTATATCATGTGCATTGATCCTGTTTTCTTTCCATAAGAACACTTCAGAGTAGCCAGTACTTTCCCTACCCTCTATAAGTTCTGGCTGTAGAACTTTATTAAGGCAGCTTAGTATCCATTTCCCTGACTAAACTTGAAGTGATAGTTAAAAATAACTTTGAATTTATAAATGAAACAATGGAGATAGTTACTGGAAATGCATCCCGTCAGGTTACATCTTTTTAGAATCAACTGTAGAATCAAATGTTATCTAGAGAAAAGTTGTGATTTTTGTAAAAAAAAAATCTCTCTTTTCTCAGAGGTACCCATGCACAATAGAATATTGTTTGCTTTGGTTGAGACATTTGTAGAAAGAGCTTTTAAATTACCATCAGATTAAGAAGTGTGTCTCAAAAGTGAATTAGACCTGCACACTTTTATTTTCTGTGAAATGTATGCAAAAAGAGAATGCCTCACAATATTGAGTTTTCACCTAAGAACAGCCTTAGCTTCTTAACCTATGAAGCACATAATTCAACAGGACCATTGATTAAATGTTTGACCTGAAAGAATTTTTTAAAAATTATTTTTTTGTGTGTGTGAGGAAGATTAGCTCTGAGCTAACATCTGTTGCCACTCCTCCTCTTTTTTCACTGAGGAAGACCGGCCCTGGGCTAACATCCATGCCCATCTTCCTCTACTTTAATGGGACGCTGTCACAGTATGGCTTGACAAGCGGTGCATATGTCCGCGCCTGGGATCTGAACCTGTGAACCCCGGGCCGCTGAAGCAGAGTGTGCGAACTTAACCACTACACCACCAGGCTGGCCCCTTGATCTGAAAGAATTTTGACTTTGACTATTTACAGAAAACATAATTGTGTTTTATTCATAGCAGTTCTAACATACCATTTCCCCACTTGGGTTTAGAAACAGAAATTCATTCTCTGGATTTATTCTGAAATACATATTATAGAATTAAACAGCAAGAGAAGCATATGAAGATTTCACTCCCACCTTATCATTTTGTAGAAAGGAAAACGTGTTTCTTACTTAATATAGAGGGGAGTGTAGACCTCATATCTACTAACTCCTGGGGCTTTTCGCCTTCCTCTAGCCATGATGCCTCTTTTTATGCAGTTTGCCTATTCTTTCCTCTTCCTCCTCTTCCTCCAGGCCCCAAGAGCCATAACAACCCTTCCTTTCTACTAAAGATGGCGAGGGTAAGAATAATCCTTTCTGCCTAGGATTCTTTTTTTAGGGAGACTAGATAAATTCTATTTGTTCATTGTAAAAGTCCATGGGGGGAAATTTCCTAGTTTGATTTACAACAATAGGAGGTCCAGCAAGGAGAAGAATCAATCTGAAGAGGGTTGTAAAATAAATGATTTTTCTGAGAACTAAACTTCAGTATTTGAAGTTGTTTTGATTTGAGAGAAATCCACCAGTAAGCGGTCCCATGCAAACTTGTAAGGGAGTAACTATTGAAAGAAGCATTCTTTCATTTTCTGTTGGGGAAAATTTTACCATCAGATACTTTTCAGCCAGAAGGTGATGATCATAATGTCTCATACTTCTTTGAGATCCATTCTAGATCCTGAAGTGGGTAATATTATTCACAGCTGAAATGAATTAATGGAATGTACATTGCCTGCGAACAAAGTTAGGTCTTAGGATGAAGCTTTCCTGGGCCAAATCTTCTGCTGTCCTACTTTCAGACTATTTTCAAAGTCTAGGTTATGCCTTATTTTATGGCATTGTAAAATTTAGGACCTATCATACTATTTCAGTGTGAAAATAATTTCAAAAGGACAATACAAATATTATCTAGTAGAAATGTCGTCTTCTTTGCTCCCTTAAATTCTTTGAAGTTTCTGTGACACTATTTTTCTCGTGCAGTTATTTTGGTTGTGATTTTACTTGTTTTCCTCTCATCCAAAGGTAATGCTTGTCTAAAGTTCTAAGAGAGGACTATCGCTTTAAAATACATCATCATGGCTGTGTCTCAGTTTTGTTCTCAAAGGTGAGATTTAGTACTGTGATTTTTGAATGGTAAGGAGTTCGGTGGAATTTGGGGGGGGGGTGTGTGTATGCATGTGTGTGTGTGTGTGTGTGCAGGAGTGGAGAAAGATAGATTTAGCTCTGGCGTGCTAAAAAATAATTACATTTTAGAACTATATTGGTTGACTACCTGTCTTTCCAAACATCTATCTGTGGAAGTGCAAGCTCTTCTCGTTCTTTTAAACTGATGATTCTGTACTGATCTAATGAGTGCGATGTTCTTTACGATTCTACTTGAATCATTCTGATAAAGCTGCAATAATTTTCTGATTAAAGGTTAAGGTATCCCATAAATATTTTACTTGTTTTCATTACCTTCTTTTTGGTACACCTGAGAGGCTTGTTCCTTTTTTCTTTGAATTGTTTATGTGTGTTAAGAAGATGTCTTCGTCGAGCTGTCTATGATGATGCCAAAAAGTTTTATAACTAATTCGCAATGCATCAGTATGGAAAGAGCAGTATAAATCATTCCCTCCAGGGTGTCCTCATCTCTGCTGAATGTCATAGGCAAGAATAAATTTACAGCCTTTTCTTCATACAAGAAGTATGCCATAAATTTTATGTCAAAGGAAATAAGTAAAATAGATCAGAGAGAAATGGTGTTTGTGTGTGTGTGTGTGGCAGACTTGGGGTGGGATGGTATTTTCAGGTCTTCAATTGGAAGGCATCTGACCAGCACTAATCATTACTATTTGATGATCAGAATTGCTATTGGGGGGATTAAATTGTATCCAGTTGATTCCCAGCATGACCAGCTTTGGAAGATTAGAAATCATTGAGAGGATATTTATGTGGCTGAGAAGGGCAGGGAAAGGAAAGATCAGCCTTTTGGGGAAGGCTGGAGCTAAAGGAAAAAAAAGGCCATTTTTGATGTTGAGGACAGGGAAGAGCAGGAGAACCTAGCACCCACTGTGGGTCTAGCAGGATAGTCACAAATCCGGTTTTTAATCCCCCAGGAAAGTTAAGGAAACAGGATGCTGGGGTTCTGCTGTTGCCCCTCATGGAGGACAGCAGCCTACAAGATGAGGTGGTTTGGAGTGTATTCTAGATGGCTGTCTAGTTCACAAAGGCGCTCTCTCATTTTTTCTGGATGAGTCACTCATCCCCAAACATATTTGCACTATGTGACAATATCCCCCTCAATGTTCTTGGCCCTAGTTCGTTGAACCATGGCTGGCCCCCTGACTTCAGGTGGACCAATCAGATTCTCTTGTCCTGCTATTCAGAATTGGGACTTAAAGACAAGCATTTAGTTTTTCTGTGTACCTGAAACACAAAAATGTGAACTCAGGAAACTTTGGGGTAGGCTGTATTTACCGTTAGGATTGGGGGAGCAGAGACCCTGTGATCTATGGTCTATAGAGAAAGAGAGGGGTTAAAACAGATGCTCAGAGAAAAGCAGAGACAAAACATAGAGGGAGAATGTCTTGGTTGCCTGGTCTCAGAGATACAGCCCTTTTAGCAGCCCAGCTGCGTTTTAGCTCTTGGCTTCCACGAGATACTCTAGATTCTGATCGTTTCTCTTTGCCTAAATTAGAACATCTTATTCTCTGTTTCTTGCAACCAAAGAGTTGAGGCATCATCAGTTCAACATTGAGATACCCCAAATATCTGCCCCACTGACCTACCATTATAAGATTATCCCATTGGGTTTGGGTCATGTGTTTGGTTAAAATCCATGTATTCCTGTTAGGGAGGGCATTATGGAAACATATAGTGCTTGGGGCCAGCCCTGGTGTAAATTATGGAAAAGACTTTGGGCCGCTTATATGACTTCCCAGACACATTTCTATATGGTTGGTAACAATGCTTGTTGGGCAGGGATTTAAATAAAAGGTTGATTTTTTAGGAAGCCTTTGGATTATCCTTCCTTCTTATTTAAATCTTTCTTCCTCTCTTATCAATATTTTTAGAGACTTCCCAAAATGCTTCATTAAAGGGCATGCTTAGTTGAAAGCAATCCACGGCCTGTGCTCCAAGAGTCAAAGTCACTTTGTCAGTGGATAGTGAGGGTGGCCTTTGGCCCTACGGTCAGGATCCTCCTCTGGTGTGGGCATTTCATGGGATGTGTCTTTTTTTGGTAAGGCAGCATGTGTCTCTGTCCCAGAGCTTTTCCACTCTTACTGTCTTACTATCCATCTGCTCCCCTTCCACCAGAGTGAGCTAGACTTTTAGCAGCCCTGCGGGAAGGGGAGCAATTCTAGAGAGTCCTCGTGGACCTCAGCACCCTACCTTAGTCAATGTGTACAGAAGCAGCTACATCTTAAGCAATCCAACCATAGGCTTTTCAAAGCCATTGCCATGTGCTATGATGTCAGGTAGGTTCTACTTGGAGGACCATGTGGTTATGTCTATTGCTCAGCTGGACTCCTTTCACTGACCTTTCACTGGAGGAGTCTTGCTGATGGATTGACAGGAAGGAATGTTCTTGAGGAAGGGAAGCAGGGCCAGGGCAGAGGAGATATAGAATTCAAAATGTGAAATTCTTCTTTGCTTCATAAATGGGTGATAAACAAAACTAAAGGGGCCTAATCAGATCTTCTCTCAATCAGGACATGTTTTTTGTCCATCCGTTAGCTGGACTTGTTTCCTGAAAACACTCTCATAATCATACCCCTCCATTTCCGCACTGACCCTCATACTCATCACAGTCCATATGAACTTGTTACCAAGCTCTCCTGGAGACCGAATCCTGCCAGCACCTGTGACCCCTCATTCCTCAAAGGCCCTGGGCTCCTGACTGTTCTCTGAAACCAAGACTAGAAGAAGACTGTGAATATATAGACAGAAGTGAAGTGGCTCAAAGCTCAGCTGGAGAAAATACATACCCCAGCCCAAGAGATAATACCACCGCAAGCGTTGTTCCTCAGTAAACACGGCCACCACGATGAGGGTGTGAAGATAGATCCCTTCACAGAGCATCCAGAAATAATTGCACGCCATCATGTACTGGTGAAAAAAGTGCAAAATCTTGCAGCTCACCTGTCAGAAAGAAATGAAGATACTCAGTCGGAAACATCGACAAGGGTCTGGCAGTGAACAGAGGATAAATGTGAACATGAGCCAAAGTATGTCCAATTCAGCCTGAAGAGCAGTTTCCCCAAACATCTGTCAACATGTGCCACCCTCTATATCCACAAATAAGAGTGATAGTACATAGATCAGTATAGTATACATAGATAGTATTACATGTAAACAGCCATCTAGGGCAATGTAAGCCTAGTTCTCAATGTAATGTTCTTTCTCCATTACATTGGGGTGACTTATATAGACTAGACAGGTTCATTTTCCTGCAATGTGTCTGAGATCCATAATTTTTGAGAGCATCCAAGGATCTGTCACATGACTTTCATGGCCCTTTTTCTATGGGCAATGAATCAAATAATCCAGAAATTGTTAATGCTACTCCTGAAGTTCATTGATCCATTGGTGACGTCTCCTTAGCAGTAAAGAGGAGAGAACCAGGTGATCAATTTCTCAAAAATGAGCCAGGAGCTATGCTGAACCTAACCGGTATGAGGGACTTTGTTTTCATATGGGAGGCTTGGTTTCTATATTGGGATCTGAGTGTTTGGTGCACAGAGATTAGGATGGCATTTTTGCTTAGTACTCAATGCAGATGTGGGAGCCACACTTCTGAGGGAATCAGATTAACTACATATGGTTGTCTGTATAGAAATAATGATTGCTTAAACTGAATAACAATATCCTAAATTATTTCCTAATCACCTTTGGAATAGAGCCTCTCATCTTGTCACTATTGATATTTTGCACTGGATAATTTTTTTGTTGTAGGGGGTGTAAAAGGGAGCTGGCGAATACCATCTTACTTCCGAGAACTCATTCTACTATCTTCCTGATGCCTGAAATGCCATATAATTTCATTTCTTTAGCTTATGGCTATTTTCCTTATTAAAATGCCAATACCTCTGGAAGGGTTTACATATTTAACCCTATCATTCATTCATAGAAACCTTAGAATAGAAGAATTAAAGAAAATAAGGGGATGGGGGATGGAGGATCAAAGAAAATGCAGATTTAGAATGTGGCTTAACAAATACTTATTGATCTGGCACTAGGCTGGATGCAGGCACTAGGCTAGAAGATTCAAAGTTGTCAAACACAGTTCCTACTCCCAAGAAACTTACAGTCTTAAGAGGTTCACAAAAAGAAGACCCAGGGAAGTATTGCCAAAGGCAAGCTTTCTCTACTGGAAAACTTTGGCCAGGGCTAAATCAGTGCACACTTGATTCTCATGATACGTTTTATAGGTGATCAAAAACTCTTATCTTTCACAAAAAATGCATGCAATTTCTCTCTCTCGTTGGTAAAATGGAAAATCAAGTGAATAGGTTCAGCTTCTATGTGATTAGATACAATAGCATACTAAGGAAAAAATTGTGAGATGTTTTGATTTTGTTTTGCTTTAAAACAAATTTGACAAAGGAGAATTCAAAATAACAACCACATATTTCTTAAAAGGACTTATTCTGATAGAGTTTGATTAAAATGCATATTTCATTCTTCCAGATCTTTTGGGTTTTCAAAATGGTGGCTAAGTTTCACGCAGAAACTATGCTTGAGTTTTTGTATTCAATCCTGGACTAGGTCCTAGGGTTGCCAAGATAAAGTTCAGTGCTTGCAATTGAGGAAGTCACCTTCCGGTGGGGAGATAAATATGGAAACAAGTGCAACCATGCACAATGACTTCTGAAAAAGGTAATTTCTGTAACCAACTTTAAGACTATTAAAAATTCTTTTCTTAGGGACATGGCAAAACTGGCACCTAAATCGTAGCATATAAATGAATCAAACTAATTGGGTTTGTGTTATTAACATTAAATAATCCATTCAATTTGTGTGAAAATTAACAACGAATGCACTAGTAGATTCTGCCAAGGTTGAACACGTTAATGAGCACCGTCAAGCATTCTGCTCTTCCTCCAAGTTTTTTTGTTATTTAGGGGCTGCAGTACAGACTAATTTACAGTAAAAAAGATGGTTGACTCTAAACTTACTTCTCAAATTTGCATTGACAATATTGAAGCAAATGAAGAGCATGCAAGGAGTATCTCTCCTTTCCATTCAGTTACGGGGGCTATAATAAGTATGTTTGGAAACTTATGGCAAACAATTAAAACCACGTCCTCCACTATACAAACATATTAGTAAATAATTCAAAATACTCAAAAATTAGTTTGAAATGGTCTAAGCAGTACTAACTCCATAATAGTTTGTACCAAATCAAAGCTGCCAAGTTTATTTCTGCTAAGTCTTGTTTTAAAGCAGAAATCAACTTTGCTGTAGGTTCAGAGTGATCTCCAGTGATTAAGCATCATTACACTTCCCTGAAGCTTCTAAAAATATTTTCTCATCAGTTCATTTTAGCACAGAAGGAAGAGTGCAAAGTTATATTTGCTTGAGGAAGGGAAGAAGAATTGATAAGTCAATTTCTAGATATTTTATTTGAAAGAAAAGACATTTTAAAAGACCATGAATAAGAACGATTTGGACCCTGCAACTTTACTATATTCATTTATTATTTCTAATAGTTTTTTGGTGGATTCTGTAGGGTTTTCTATGTATAAAATCATGTCATCTGCAAATAGTGACAATTTTACTTCTTCCTTTCCAATCTGGATCCCTTTTATTTCTTTTTCTTGCCTAATTGCTCTGGTGAGGACTTCCAAGAGTATGTTAAATAAGAGTGGTGAGAGTGGGCATCCTTGTCTTGTTCCTGTTCTTAGAGGGATAGCTTTCAGCTTTTCACCATTGAGAATGATGTTAGCTGTGGGTTTGTCATATATGGCCTTCATTATGTTGAGGTCCTTTCCTTCTATACTCATTTTATTCAGAGTTTTTATCATAAATGGATGCCGTATCTTGTCAAATGCTTTCTCTGTTAATAAAGTCCCATTTCTGAGTCAAAAAAAAAAAATGATGGATTTTCCAGCTTATTTCTCAAGGTTATTAAAGCATAAACAATTACTACAGGAAAAGAAAAAGACTTGTGGTCCTTATTGGTTAAATTTAACCAGGTTAATTTTTTATTAAATTTTCCTTAAGGGACAGTTAGAGTACACACTGAGTGAACAAGTAATTGCTGTAAAATGTGCCTGCCTGATTCATCTTTTTGTCTCTCATGTTCCTCCCATCTCTGCCCTCAGGACTTAAACCCAATAATATTTATACAGAAGGTAAGAGTAGATGCTTATTAAATCTAAATGAATATGACTTCGGGTAGTATTTATAATGTTGTTCATTGAAAGTATTTTAAATCCTAATTTGATGATCATTTTGTCAAGTGCCCAAGCAAGAACTGCTTAACCAAGACTTGACAAATAAATTCCAGAGTCATTTTTCCCTAGCAGTCCTGTTCTTGCAAATGTCTGAAGGCATCAGGCTACTGACATCAATAGAAAACTTACAATGCTGGGCAGCATCCCTGTGAGGGCCATCCCGAGTCTTTGTGATATTCGAGATTTCCAGCAAGGGTATCTTTAGAAGGCAGCATCCCTAAGGCCAGCTATACCCTGTCATTTATACCCTGTAGCCCTGGTAGAACAGTTGTTTCTCTTTGCACAGTGGTCGTCAAACTGGGCATATGAATTCTCCTCTCTGAAAATACTTCCTGTCTTCATGATTTGCGGTTTATCTTAATACATTCCCAGTCTTGAGATAAAGTTCGAATAAAATATTTAAAAATACAGTTGCCTATAAACTTGGTAGTTTAATTTTGATAATACATCTGCTTTTCACTCTGTAACAATGGTTTATATTTTTCAATTATTTACACTGCATGCAGATCATTCCGAACTTTTCAAGGCCCTTGAAGTTATTACATGTAAAATCCATAATCACTTTTTTTTTCTCAAAAAGGAGAGATGCAAGACTTATTTATCAGCTGAATTCAATTGCATGTGACACTAAGATGGATGTTCGCCATTGAAGTACTATTTATGTATGCAATTGAAACGTTTTTCTACAATGGCTATCTTTACATGAGACCTGTTTAAAGTATGTCTTTTTGCTGCTCCCCTTATCGTTTCAATTAAAAGAAAACAAGCTTTTGTCTCAATCAAATATACTCAGTGTCCCTTCTCCCCACCCTGCCTTCCCAAACTGAATTTCCTCAGAAAAAAGAAATTCCAGAGAAAACACTCAAATGACTGAAAAGAGTCCTACTTTATGAACCAGTCTGTCCCCATCCATGAGAAAGAACTTTGATTTCAGGATAGTTTTAAAGTATTATTATTATTAGAGAAGAGCTTTCATAATTAGCTTTTAGTTTTATATGAAAAAAGTTTACAAGTGTTCCCACTCTTTGTGATATGATTGGAAGTGTGGGTTTATTTCTCATTCATTAAAAGCATTATTGAACTCAGTTACAGGACCAAAACAAAATGGGAGATATTAGATCTGATGAGGGATGTTGAGAAGAGTCTTATTTTCTTTACTTAATTATTTGAAGTTGTGAATTGTGTCTTGAGACACGTCAAGGGAGAATGAGATATCTGAATATTTTGGTATGTAATTAAAGAAAGGTAAATTATTTCACATTTTGTAGAGTGAAGGACTCTTCTTTTTTTTCATCTCTTCTATTGCTTTTCTTTCCTTCTAAAACAATATCAGTTTTACAAAGTTTCCAAAAAGATTTAGCAAAAAATTAATGATGTTATTTATCACTGCCATTTCCTTCCTCTTCTAAGTGGTCCCTTATCATTCTGGAAGCTATTTTAAAGCAAGAAATTCAGTGTCCCCAGCAGAGAAAGATGCCCAGAAAAATGACCCAAAGTATTTTCAAACTTAAGTGTGCGTAAAAATTTCTGTACAGGGATGTATATTGTACTTGATGGATGATTTAAGGGATTTTAGAGGACAATTTTGATTCCATAAGGATTCAATTTATCTAGGCTAACGTTAATACCCAACATTTCTAGTAAGATCTCTCTCCACTCTACAGCTTCTCTCTTTAGACCTTTACTTTCAAGAACAATTTGTAAATTTTCAAACAAAACTTTATATTCTTCAAATCAATTTCTTCATTAGGTATTTGATTATTTCATACTTTCAGAAATGTCATCTGTTTCACTGACATATTAAACCACTGAACTGCTTTCCAAATGTGGGGAGTTTATGGGGAGAAATGAGAACGTTTCTCTGGAAGGTGATATATTTATTTCAAAGGCAGCACACATCACACCTGGTCCCTCATGCCCTAAATGCTTCTAGGTTTCAGTGAAGATTTTTACTTTATTGTTTTTGTCCTAAGTTTTCCCTGCCTATAATATATCTGCTTTTCAGACTAGCATTTACCTTGCTTCAGTCACAGTAGTGTTAATTTTTTTTGAAGCATTTTTATTTCTAGATTACATCTCTAAATGCTCAAGTTCTCTTTATCTTCCCATGGGGATAAATCTTGATTACTTTTTTCAGGGCAACTTTTCTTTACAACTTTTTGGGGGAGATACAATAGTGCTACTCTGGAGAAGTGTTTTGTGTCACTGAAGGATGTCTCCGGATGTTGTGTAGATCTAGAAACACTGGAAAGGGCTTTTTCTGGTTTCTCCAGGGAAACAGGCCAAGTAGGCCCAGGGGCTATAGAAGAGGAATTTTATACTTTCAGAGTCAATGTGGGGTTTCCTTTGGAAAAAGTAGGCAGTCCATAAGAGCAATGCAGTCACCTCTGAATGACTGCCTGGGTTAGGACTTTGTCCACGTTCTAGTCACTTCTACACAGAACACCAGGATCAGTCAGAGATGAGAACTGGGGTTCTTGGTCAGAGCAGGCTTCGCTGAAACCATCCAGAAGAACTAGAAGACAGGAAGGAGTGATTGATAAAAATGTGGAGAAGAAAATTCTTGTGGGAGAGAGACAGGGAGGGCTAGTCACTATAGATATCTCAACAATGCACCAGCCAGCACTATATCTCAGTGGCGTGCATATCACTCTGCCTTGTATGGACATAAACTTTTGGGGCATGGAAGTTGCATCTCCATTATCTTCCCTGAATTATTTATAACTGCAGTGGGCAATGCTGTGGAGAGAAATTACTTTTGTTTGTCTACCAGAGAGGATGGATCAAAGGAGACTGACATTTGATTAGGCTGGTGGTTCCCCCAGCTCACCTCTCTTGAAGTAGGAGAGTGATTTTGATACACAGAGAACTAGAAGGGACACATGGCTTACCATTTCTTCTTTATCCCTTCATACATCTTACAAGCTTGAAATGCCCTTTAATCTACTCTTTGACATTAAACTCTAAAAGGTGTGGGCATGGCTTATTTATAAGAGTACGAGATCTTGAAAGCAGTGATGTTATAATGAATCCCTCCAAAAATATCCAGTTCAAATATAAATAATAAAAAGAGTCTATAGTAGTATTTCTCAAATTTTAGCACATATCAGAATCACTGGGAGAGCTTGTTAAACACAGACTCTCGGGCCCCAGTAGTAGAGATCCTGATTCAGAAGTTCTGGTGTGGGGCCTGAGATTCTGCATTTCTAATAAGTCCCCAGGTGATTGATGCTGATGCTCTTGGTCTGTGGGCCACACTTTGAATGGATTAAGGGTATAGAGGGAGTTTCCTCACTTCCTGATTCCTGTTTTGGTTACCTGCTGGCCTTCCAGTACTGAAAACCTCAGCCATCAAAGTGCACACTCTTCCTGTTCCAGTGGATTCGCGTGCAATGGGAAATGTCCTGACTTTGATTCACATGCATACTAAAACCTCATGAAGAGGATTTACAGAACTTTTTGTCAAGATGCCAGTGCAGTTGATAAACTAAGGGGCAAAAAGGCTCTCATATCAACTTGAAAACTGTCAGCTTGCACAGTCTTTAAAGCTAGCTGAACACAGGAGAAAACTCCTCTAGCCAGAGAGTCAGCATTAAGTAACTTTGCAGGAAAGTCCTGCAGTCTGTTTTCTCCAGAGGAATTTGAAGATGTAACATTTTCAGTTAAATATAAATCTGTCATGCAATCCTGAATTGATTTCTGATAAAATCTTAGAGAAAATGATCTTGAATCTGTGCAACTGTAGTCATGATTTGGTGTATTTAGGAAAACAGAATGCACTGGAGAAAAAAAGTCCCATCTAAGATAAGGACATTAGAAGATGATCCAGAAATTGGCAAAGGAAATATTCTGGAAGTGTTCAGAAAACAAAGCCAGAGTAAACAGAAAAAGGAGGATACAATACATGATGGAAAGGAAAGCCTGTTAGAAATGTAACAGGAGAATAAAAATAGCTTGCTATGCTCAAATATGGTGTAAGAGGATATTATATCACTTGTCACTGGGGATTCTCAAGCTATGACTGATTTACTTTTATATTCTCAGACCACAGCCCTTTTGGTTATTTGTGATTTACAAACCCCTGAGTACGTGCATTCTGCTTTTACACTTAGTCCCTTTTGGATTTAAACAGCATTTTACAAATGCTGAATTTCCACATCTCCTATGCCGTGTAGCACAGAAATGAAACTGGGTGCCACAGATGAAAATAACAAGTGTTTAAGGCCTAATGACAATGGTAACAACTATAATATAAATAATGATAGCTAACATTTGAGAGTTGTTATGTGCCAGACACGGTTTTGTGGATTTTAGGTGTATCGGTTCATTTGATCCTCACAAACTACTCTGTGAGGAAGGTTCTATGATCATCTCCATTTTATACATTAGGAAAGTGAGGCACAATGAGGTTACGTAACTTGCTGAAGATTACAGAGTCATCTGTAAGTAAGTATAAGAGCTAGGATTTGCGATCCTGTAGTTCAGCAAGAAAAATGCTATTGTATTTGGAGCAATCCACCTATCAAATTGACTGTTGCTCCAGACAATGAACCAACAAACCCCAAGAGAGTGTACAAAACTCCTAGTGTCCCCACTGAAAGCTTTTTGAGAATGAAAACAAATCTACAAGAAGTTCTGCACTAAATTCATGACAGCCTTCTCAAAGCAGGGGAGACTAGCTGCAAATGTTGAGATGAAGACTCATTATATAAACCATTTCACAAGATACCATTTGTAAGTCACTGATTCCTGCACAGAGGTACCATCGAGATTGGCCAGAAGAGAGAAACTGGAGATTGGGTTGATGTTTATAGCCATTTTAGGAATAAATTCTTCCAATCCATATGGGAAAGTGGTTGATTATAAATAATACACTTAAAAAGGAATAAAGAAATCCACCATACTTTTATGCACCATAAGATCTTGGTTAAAAGACCATTTATTGGTTTTGACATATAAGTAAAATGAAGTAGCAAAAATGACCAGGGTAAGATATTTTATTCCATGACCACATCTTGGCATTATTCTCTCTGCATTATCCCTCAAATACATCCTACTTTTTCATTCTCAATATAATTTCTTCCATAGACTATTGAAATGGATAATTCCAATCTAGTGTTATCTGTCACTGAACTCTCATCTCAAAAACTCTGCTGTCCCTGTCACCTCCCTTACATTTATATACCCTCTCTTGCACCAGCCTCCGTTGGCCTGGGCAGGGGTCCGGTTTCCACCCTGGGTTTCATCAGTCTCTAGGGCCTCACTTCTGAGCATCCATTCCAAACTGATCTTCCTGTGACTAGGATGACATTCTGATATAGCCTGTGACTCAATTGTCCCAAACAAACGAGACTTAGAAGAAATTCACTTTGTTTTTCAGAAGTTGGGACTCATTTGACTTGACTTTATAAGAGGCTAGAGAAAATGTGACTCAATTGTTTTGGCTTTTGAGTTGCAAAGTGCTCAGGTTCCCAGTAAAAACTAATCTCCCTGCATTGTCCCTTTCAGACCCAGATAAAAAGTTCAGAGCGACATTTCTTCCCAGAAAATGACAAGTATGCTGCCAGCTTCCTTTAGATTCAGCAAGAACAATGCTTTTAATTCTGCCTCCTGACTCTCTACATGAAGATCATCGAATAAGCAGATAGAACAAGAAAATGAAATTTTAGATATTATGGAAATCAAATGCTCAAATGACACAAATGACAATGGGCAATTTTCACATCATTCAATAAACTGAGGATCTATTCAGCTCTTATTTATGCCAAGAGTTATTTTGAGTTTAACTTTTTTAAAAAAAGAATGTTAAGGAATAAGATTCTCACCCTTGGTTTTACAGGAGAGACTCTGACTAACCAAAAAACTTCCAAGGGAAGAAACTGACTACTTTGATGGGAAAGAAACCACAAACCCACAGGGATTCCTCACTGCAGAGTGAGAACACTGTGTTTTATTTTGCCCCCAACAAAATAAACTCTTACAGAAGTAGCGCGACAGCATTTGGGATGATGCAGCTTACTTTTACAAGAAATAACTTTCTTTTTAATATATTCCCTTGGGTACTAAGAAGGAAAATCTTTTTGCCTCTTAACTGCTGAGAATTGGGTGAAAATGAAAAAATTACCTACTACTCTGCCTTTAGTCAGCTTAAGAGAGAAAGTGTCTTTAAAAATTATATATTCTGCTTTTTTTAAATAAGGGACATGTGCCTGAATCACAGAGAGATGAAGTGCTGATGGATGTGCTTTTCTTTAATATATGACTGTGGTTATGTTTTTCATGTTAGTTAAAATTTCAATCAATATTTATAGATTGACAATGTCCAGTAACTTCCCTTTTCCAAAAATTTCTTGTGCTTTTTTGTTTCTTCCTTCTTGGGTTTTTCTTTATTATCTTCACTCTTCTTGGCTATGGAGAACCTTAATCTAATGTTTTCTGAAATGTCAGTTTTTCAAGAAAAATGCAATGTTTCAACTAATTCATTTAAAGTATAAATTTTGAATATATAATGTTGCATGTGACTTAGTAATATATTGATGACATGAGTCTCAGAGTATGGATGCTATTTTGTGTGTCTCTGTAGAAGTGGGGAACTTTACTTCTAGGAAAGATGGGGCTTTTCTAGCCAAACCCTTCCCAGTTCTTGTTTATCCCTTGTATATTCAAATATATTACAACAGGGAAAATTTCTTCTTCTTGATGCCTGAATTTCAGTTTCAACTGCAATTCACTTTAATAGTCTTTTGGATGGGAAAAGATACCCAAGAAATTGGGCTTCTATGAATGCATTTATGACAGAATTTGCATTTTCAAGGGGAGACACAACACAGATTTCAAGTCTTGTGTCTCTCTTGGAAATAGTAAAAAAGCAGTTTCAAGGATGAATAACATATAAGACATGTCTACTTGAGGGTTCTTTCCTGTTCTTTCTTTCTTTTTTTTTTTTATTATTTTTTTTTATTGATGTCTTAGTTTATAACACTGTGGGGTTTTAGTTGTACATTTTTGTTTGTCCGTCACCTTGTGGATGTAACCCTTCACCCCTTGTGCCCCCCCACCCCCCTTCCCCTTGGTAACCACCAATCAGTTCTCTCTGTCCATGTGTTCACTTATATTCCATATATGAGTGAGTTCATGCAGTGTCTGTCCTTCTCTCTCTGGCTTATTTCACTTAACATAATACCCTCTAGGTCCCTCCATGTTGTTGCAAATGGGACAATTGTGTCTTTTCTTATGGCTGAGTAGTATTCCATTGTATGTATATACCACATCTTCTTTAACCAATCTTCAGTTGAGGGACACTTGGGTTGCTTCCACTTCTTGGCTATAGTGAATAATGCTGCAATGAACATAGGGGTGCATACGCCTCTTGTGATGGTTGATTTCATGTCCATTGGGTAGATGCCCAAGAGTGGTATTGCTGGATCATACGGTATTTCTATTTTTAATTTTTTGAGGACTCTCCATACTGTTTTCCATAGAGGCTGCACCAGTTTGCATTCCCACCAGCAGTGAATGAGGGTCCCCGTTTCTCCACAACCTCTCCAGCATTTGTTCCTGTTCTTTCTTGAACTAATTTTGTTTGTCCAGAGAGAGTACTCCTGTGTTGTTTGTATATGGAGGACTAGATAAGAGATTTAACAAAATCTCACTGGAAAACAATGACTGTATTCAAATAGAGAAAGTACTAAAAACAAATGACCTAATTTTTTTCTTTTGGGTCAAGTGTATGTTTCACAATTTACAAACATGAATTAATTTTTGTCATTGTAGTCCTTTGTTTTTAGCTTATACTGCCTATATGTATTTGGTGAGAGGCATGTGTTTCCAAATTTTGTCTTATGGAAAAGACAGACATTTAGAAATGAAGGAGGGCACAGAGTGTCCACACATTACGACATTCCCAGTTGACTATTGTAAGTGGCTTGTTATCGGTGGCTTATTCTCATTTTGTCTGCCCTTAGAGGAAGGGAGGCTTCTCATTCAGGCACAGAGACTTTGTGCTCCTTTGTTTTCCATTAAAAAAACACAACACAGTTTGAAGTAGGTAAACGAATGACTGAACTCCACGTATATGGTTGCAAGACATGGAGAGCTGTTTCCATGTGAGGCCTGGCACGTTCCTAGGGATGGTGAAGGGAATGTCATAAATATTTTCCCCAAATGATATGAATTTAGTTTGGCCTGAAGACTAATATGTGAGTTTGGGGCACTCAATAAACACTTGATTGGATTGAATTCTACCTTTCAAGTGTTTGATAGGAAGTTTGCTCTTACATAGCTAAAAATAACAAGACTGTTAGGTTAACAATACGTGATTGGGAGAACCAGATACTAGTCATGCCATAAAGATAAGCGTCTTTCCTCTTTTTCAAACTTGGGTCACTGTGAGAATGCCTAATGTGTGTGGGAAAGCCACCCTCACCCCTCCATACCCAGAAGGAAGCTTTCTGTTAATTTCTCTGGCTCCGCTATGCTCAGACTTAATTCTCCCAGGAAATCAACTGTATAATGGCTGAGCCAGTCCCTAGACACCTGCTTACAGGCTTTGTTAAAGGTTTCTAGGCAATAAGGGAGCTGCAAGGCAGAGCTGGGCTGGCTGGCTTGCTGGTGGCTAGGAGGCAGCCTGTGCGTGGTGACTAGCAGAGTACATAGGCAGGTCTGCCCCTTAAATAGCCTATGAAAGTGAAAACATGATAATTCATGAGACCATTAAGAGCAATGGATAGAGTAGCAGATTGGTCTGGAAAGCCAAGTGCAGAGATGTAGGGGGGTAGCCCCAGAGCAAGGGTTAGCAGCAGCCCTGTGAGCAATGGCTTACTAGGCTCCCGGGAAATTTTAAAAGCTTTGTTTCTTTTGGGACTCCAGGGCAACCTCCTGGAAGTAAGCAGGGCAGTTTTTATTATTCTCATTTGATGGATATGGTTAAGGGCTTCTATAATTTAATAGTGAACTCAGAAAAACCCTGAATTTAGACTATTTCGGGAAGATAACAGGTTTAGTTCAATTTCACAGTGGATGAGAATTCGCCTTCACCCTAAGCCAGAGAATGGGCTGTGGTATGACATATGGGTATGAGACCCCCCTACAAGAGTGATGGGACAGAGTCTAATCAAGAATTTACAATACTTCATAATTTGACTGAGCACTGCTCCCAGGTTGGTGGGTTGATTATTTAATGACTGAAGTGCCATTTCCTGGCCTGCTCCGTACAGATAGTAACTTTTTCAGGGTTTCCACACTTAATGGAAGATGGGAAGCTAAAAATTTGAGTCTTCTCTGCTGAGAGATGCTTAGTTAATTGCTTCTACATCTGTTTTAAACTTACTGGGAGTTAGCTTCCCTAATTAAATATAGTGTACACGTCCAATTATGGACAGTTATCACTTTGGAGTGGCTGAGCCCATTTCTTTAAGGACACATTTTCCTAAGGAAATAAATCAAGAGCATCATGTGGTATAGAGGAGAGAGGATGAGCTTTGGGGTGAGACAGATCTGGGTTCGAATCCCACCTCTAACTATCCACAGTATGGAGGACACATGCCTTCACTGAACCTCAGTTTACACAGTTAATAATGGGGATGATATTCATCCTTTGCTAGGGTCTTGTGAGGACTAAATGAAATGAGATTACTTTTCTTAAAATAGGTTGACATTAAAAAAGAAAACTCATCAAGATAAACCCAGAATCACATTCTGCAGGTAAGATACGACTTTGGCTCAGATAACAGATGCCATGGTTTTAAAAGATGGATCATAATGCCTTTCTGGATATATTCATACTGCAAAAATTATTAACACTGTGGATCCATTAGAAGCCAAATTAAGCTGCTTTCCCATGCCATGCCACTGTCATGCAGGATGGATGCTCTGGGCAGATTTCACGCATTTTTGTCATTGGGTTGGCAGAGCTGTCAAATGCCAGTTTTGAAAGATGAAGCTATCTACAGATGCTTGTATAACACAGTTAAGCAGAGAAACAAAAATGAAAATATCCCTTGGCCATTCATTGTGTGCTAGACAGCTTCTGTTTGTGCTTTCAAGTGCACTCTCCAGCCTGCTCCACTGCCCTGGGCCCAGAGAAACGGATCTGTACTTCTCCATCAGTGATTCCTTGCCCTCTGGTTCTGGCTGAACTCAGTCAGTGGGGACTACCAGCAGAGACTGGGTGATACATGCAGACATAGAACATGATAATATTTATATGGCTTACTAGAGTAAATGCATAGCTACTCATAGCTGAAGTGACTGGCCCAAGCCCAGCCTGGTGCCAGAATGCTGAGGGAATTAATACCTAGGCACATCTGTAACGCATTAGTGACACACAGGGGCCACTGGGAAGCACTGCCTTAGTACACCTAGTATCGTCTGTGTTCACAAGATGTACTCAGTAAACTTCCCGTAGATGTTAATACATTTTTGATTAGTAGTAAAAACTCATGATTTGTTGTATAATTCTTATTTGGTCATGATTGAATTATTCCCAGCTCTTTACTATAGCATATAACAATTACTTCCAATAACTACCTAGAAATGATATGTCTTGCTTAATGCAAATCTAGACTGTAAAAGTAAATATGATTACACATGTAAACAGCTGCTTCAGTCAAATAATAATACCGTGTTCACTATTTACGAGTACTATATCCTTAAAAATAAAGTTAAAAACAAATCATGCTGAGCTTACTGGATCCCTTCTCACGAGCTCTCCGTTGGGTACGACTTCAACCAGATGGATGATGATAATCATAGAATTCAGAATATAGGTCAAAAACATGTTCTTGTGCAGAGTTACCCTTTGGCAGCCAAGGCTCCTGGAAGAAAAAGTAAAAGAAAGCATTAACTGATGCCAAAATGTTGATGTACCTGGAAAAAAAACATTTTGGTATATTTTTATTATTTCCTTTAGCAACAGATGAGAGAACATATAGAAATAAGTGAGGCTGGTCTCATCTTTAAGACTCATTACTACTTTTCTGCCTGATTTTTAAAAATAGTTTTCCAGTCACAGTAGCTCATAGTTTTCAGTCCTAAGGGTAAGTTCGTACAATGACTGAAAGAGTGAGGATAAAATCACTTTTAATTATAACAAATCCCGTGAAATTAACTAAGAGAAAAACTCTCACAAGAGAAACCATTAGGGTTTGGAGAGTGCTTCAGATGGAAAGCTGACTATTCATTGATGTAGCCAGGTAGAAATTGTGTGGCAAGTGGGATAACAGAGCGTGAAGTCAGAACCAAGGCTGCCTGTGACAAAGGACTGAACCCATGTCCTTGTCCCATCACATACACAAACTTTTTAAAATCTCCTATCATCCTTCTCTTTCGCCATTTCTTTTAACATCTTATTTCTCATTCTCCAACTGGAATCAATTTGGTGGTTCCTTCTTTCCACAGCGTCCTGATGGTGGAGTTCAGACACAGGTAAAGAAATCTAAATAGGCTCAAATTTATCTCATTATGAGGCATGCTGTGGTTTAGATCTGACAAGACTTATCCAAATGCTGCTACTTGTTGGCATAGCCATTTCCCACCTTTTGGGTACTAAACAATTTGTTGGATTTTTCATTCCTTCACCCACCATTTCATAAACTTGTACATATGTATTTGTGTGAATGTTCACATAAATAAACATTAATTCAAATATCCTATTTTACCTCTTGATGCAAATAGAGAAAGCCTGCAGGATGGCTGTAACAAAATTGGAATGATTATCCTAAATGAATAAAAATCCTGTATTTACCATATTTGATCCAGTCAAAAAATGTTGAGCACAATGTGAAAACTTAAAACATTCAGTTAATGATGTCAATGATTGATCATAGTAACTATTCCTAAAATAATCTCACAGAATAAAGTTAGAATTCCAGAAGTTTCAAAAAGGAAATTCTGGGGAAAGGTGAAATATGAGAATGGTCTGGGTTTACTTACAATGCTTTCCTACATTTCTAAATCAAAGGAAAATGAGTTGTCAATTATCTGTAGTAAAAATTAAATTTTAAGTAATGAGGGCATCTCTTAGAGCACATTTTGATTATTGTAGCTACATTTTTCAACTTTTCAGGAAGCACTAGCATTAGTAAACAGTTAATATAAAATATTTTAAAATTCTCAACTTGTTGAGAAGGGGTAAAAATCATAACTCTATATTCAGGAAGCAGCCTGGGTAAAGATGGGGTTTAGAGAAGAACTTACACACACACACACACACACACACACACACACACACTGACTACCATGTGCTACTTTATTTAGCTGCAGAAAATTCTGTTAAATAAACCGAACCTAATTGGTACTATAAAAGTAGGTTGCAAATTTAAGGCTTTAAAAAGAAAAAAATTATTTATATGTAACATCATACTCATTTATGCTGCATGAACTCTTCCATATTGCAACTGCTGCATTTAGCACTGTTAAACCTGTGACCTGACTTTTTCCATATAGTCATCATAGCATTTTATTTACTCCCCTTCTCACTGGGAGGCAAATATCTGTGGTCTCCTTGTTGGATTTAGCCTGGCTAAAACTGACGACAGTGGACATTATCCAGAACTAAGGAGAATGGATGAATGCATCATACAGCGCTACTGTTCTCAGGCCTGGTTTTCTTTTGACTGGAAAGAGTTCAATAATCTGCTGTCGTACATTAGCTAAAGGATTGGTTAATGTCCAATGTCCTGTGTAAACTAGAACCACCCTGAATAAGATATACTTCCTCCACGTCCAGCTTACTCTCTGGTCCTTGTATCCCTGCTTTATTTTTCTTCTTAACACTTATCACCTCTTGACATACATATTTGTTTATTGCCTGTTATTTTTTCCTTTTCTCTCACTAGAATGGAAGTGCTAAGAGAATTTGTTTTATGCACCTAGAATAGTGGCTGACACATCGTAGGGCTTAATACTCATTTTTTTGAAGTAAAAATCTTTATATAAGAACAATTTTCTTTTTCGAGCCATGACTACTAAACAGTTTTCCAGTACATCAGAGTACATTAAATGCTAGATGATCTCATATCTTATACTTTGAATCATACTGAACATTTGCCAAATTCTTAATATAGGTATTAACCAACTAATATTGGGCATTATCCTGTTGTTCAACACTAGCTAAAACATATATACATTACTGCATTATGTACACAATGAGAAAATGATGGTTTAAAGCTGGATTAACTGTTAGGCTCCAGAGGAGGAATATGACTAATATATAATATGAGTTTCTGTTTCTTGAAGGTTTCAATATAATTTCTGCTTATTGAGTTTTAAAAATTTTATTACACTTACTTGATGACATTTACCCTCAGCTTTTTGAAGTGAGTTAAAGGTACTTTAAATTTATTAAAATTCATTCAATAATCCAACACATATGACTGTGTGCCCCCTATGATTCAGACCTCCTCATAGATGCTAGGGACAGAGGGGTGAGCAAAATAGACAGCTTCTGCCTTCAGGGACCTGATATACTATATAATTGTTTATTTACTCTTATTATGGTAATTGTTCTGAAGGAGAGGTATAGGATGCTAAAGAGGATTAACTGAACTTAACATAAGTAATTAAACATTTAATTGTTCCCCATGCAAATATCTTGTTGCTTGAAAGAACATGAGAGAAACTGACAATATTTTACTGTCAGATCTGAAATGTCTTATGTGGAAATAGCACAAACCTGATATCAGCTATACTTCATTCCTCTTGATTAAAAAAAATAGGTATTTGGATGGACAGAACATTGCTTACTCTTTGAATGACAGGAAACCTTAAGTACTACAAATTCTCCAGTAGTGGGAGAATAAGACAACATAATCTCCTTCTGTCTTGGCCCAATCAAGGTGTCACTCAAATGTGAAGAAGAGATAATGATTTACTTGAGCATGAATCTCAAGATGTCATATTTTAAGGCTAAAGCTAAATGTCATTTTGATGGTTTTAGTTTACCTGGTGCAAATCTTTTCACACCAAAAAATTTGTTTCAAGTTACTGGTACCTTATGTATGTGCTTTTTGGGGGCTTGTAGTTGTATGAGAAGGCAGTCAATATTTGCCTTGAGTTTTGCAGATTGCATAAACCAGTTTGATATCGTAGGACAAGGAACAGCAGCTTTCACTCCTTTATAAGACAGTGTAATCATAGTCACATTCAAAGCAAACAAGGAAAGTAACAGTAATAAAACAAGGAAAAGTTGTTATGAATTTACTGGTGCATGGGAAAACATGCATTTGGAATAACTGTTGTGATCAGTACAAGCAAAATCCTATCCTCCAGTGTAACTCTAAGTATTCCCTTACCTAGGTATCATACCTTGTTCATGAAGGGCTAGAGAAGTGAGGGGAGGAGAAAGAATGGGGAATGGACTGCATTAAAACTTCTAGAAAAATTCAAAATATATTATAAACATATAATATATTCATATTATGTAAATAATATAAAATAAAATATATATTAGTTATATTTTAAATAAAATATAAAATATATAAATAATACAATATACTAGTATATATTATAATAAAATTCACAATATATTATACACCTTTCCAATCTGACAAGGGACTTTATATCTTTGGATTTAGAATAAAATATTCATCTTTAAGGAATTCCTTTTCGATCATAAATTTTGCTTATTTTCCTATTACTTCTAAGATGAACAGTATGCCCAGATATGACCAACAGTTATCTTTGGTGTCATGTCAAGGGTGGGTTGGGAGAAAGAAGGCTATCTTGGGTGCCCATGATTTAATCATTTCTCTGGAGGAACAGGAAGGCAGCCAAAGATGTACAACAGTGGATTCTGTACAAGATGAAGAGCTATCTATCTATGCACTATGTAGATGTGGCAGAGAATAACAGGGAATACTGAGTAGTAGAGGAATCAGCATTCCTTCAGCAGGTCCTGGGGGAAACTCTCCTTTTTTGCTGATGTGGCCCATGTAATGTAATGTAGACAAAGTAATGCAATGAAGACATCCCCTATCTTCCAACATATATCTCTATTAATTTTCAGGCAAGAGAAATTAATATTCAAAATATTTAACAATCAGGAAGGCATGGGTATCAAGCAGTCAAAATGGATGTTAATGAATGTTCTATTACTGTGCTTTCTCAAGAGAAAACAGTGAGGTGTTTCAGTATTTGGGATTATTCCACAGGAAAGTAATTGATAAATTTTAAGTGGAATGGTTGGGATAAGTGAATTTATTGTTAAACTTGCTTTAAATGGTCAAGAAACAAACACAAATAAAGGTCCACTTATGTGACTTTCTCAAGCCAGCCTTCCCAACAGATATCTTCATCTTAACTCTTGCTGACATTTACTATTGACATCTAGGAGTGAGGAGTCTTGCTGAACTAATCTGATGTTTCTATTTAATCCCTCTCCATATTATTGCTCCTAACTATTTTTCCCACCAAGGTCCTAAACCAGACACCATCCTAAAAAGGCTGTCTTCAACCTTAAACCAGTGAACCAGAAATAACCTGTGTATTATCCTGAACATTATTTTAACTCTTCCACTTTTGTACAGTTAAGATCTTTAGCATTGCCTTTTCTGTGATTTAAATCACTGAAAAAATTTCCGCTGTCTTGAAGAGGGCACAGAAGCTCAATTTTCTTCTTTTAAAATAACAAAGACTTTATATACATTTCCACATTCCTTTTCTGATAGCATCGGGAGCATGATTCTTATTTGTTTCAGGGTTACATAGCCCTGCCTTTTACCTTCCACTGCATACTCAGAATAAAATCACATTAAGATTAGAGGCGTGCCTTCATGGCTGCATTCTGAGTAATATCCCAGGATTTTTAGCAGCAAAGCATTGGCAGTCCCACAGCCTCCCATATATTCAGTAACTTTAAATTCCTCTGCAGGCCTTCTTAGCCTGCTGGTCTGAGGAGGACATCTGCGGGGTTATTCTTCTTATAGACCCTACAAGGCACATTTTATGAGTGTAGAGTGAGATTTCAATGAGATGATTATGAATGGGGCATTAGGTCTCAGAAGCGGAGCTGGGTGTAACTTCTCATTTTGGTGTCATGAAAGTTTTATGAAATTGATGGTTTGGATTTTGCAAGATAACTCAACCCTGGGAATGTGGAATTAAGAAAGGGAGTGATGATTATTTTTTGCTTGGGTTTCACATAGATAATGCCATTTAAGGACAGAAATCATAAAACCTTCCGTTATAACGTGCAATAAAGACCTTAAGGTGATATTGAGTGTTTGAAAACAATTCTGGGAAAATGCTGCTAATTCAAAGGTAAAGTCCAGTGATAGATCAGAATTACCTTGTATTATTTTTCACAATCACTTTTAATATTTGTGAAATGCAAATGTAAAGAAAAAAATTTGAAGAATCAAGTTTTAAGAAAACAAGTGCTCTTGGTATTTTTAGTTTGGGTAGGTTTAAGATAAGATAAAGAACCAGTATAAAAATCAGATAGGACTTCTTTTGGATTTGAATATTTAGCATCTCAGCCTGTGTGTTTTTCATATCCTGTTCATTTCTTGGTGTGTGTGCTCTGGAGAACCAGCTGTTTTATTTTATGTCTTCCCATCATTATATTCAGATTATAAATCAATAGGACTTGTTTTTTCTCCCAAGATTTAAGTTGCTATTTGGTAGGTTCCTGGAATTGAGAGACAGTAGGACAAAATCAGTTGCTTCCTAGACAATCTGCCCCCACACTCTCTCAAGAATTTGACCAGAATCATTTTGTTTTGGGACTGACTAGAGTTGAGAAATATATTACTTTGCCCAAGCACTGAACTTTTTTTTTTTTTTTTTATGTCATAATAGTTTATAACATTGTGAAATTTCAGTTGTACATTATTGTTTGTCAGTCACCATACAAATGCACCACTTCACCCCTTGGGCACACCCCCCTACCCCCTTCCCCCGGGTAACCACCGAACTGTTCTCTCTGTCTGTGTGTTAGTTTGTCTTCCACATATGGGTGAAATCATACGGTGTTTGTATTTCTCTGTCTGTCTTATTTCGCTTAACATAATATCCTCCAGGTCCATTCATGTTGTTGCAAATGGGATGATTTTGTCTTTTTTTTGTTTTTTACCACTGAGTAGTATTCCATTGTGTATACACACCACTTCGTTATCCAATCATCAGTTGAGGGACATTGGGTTGCTTCCACTTCTTGGCTATAGTGAATAATGCTACAATGAACACAGGGGTGCATAAGCCTCCTTGGATTGTTGATTTCAAGTTCTTTGGATAAATACCCAGTAGCCAAGCACTGAACTTTTAAACACCCATGTTCAGTGGCTTAATAGAGAAATGATTGTTGAAAGAACATTCTTATTTTCTTTGTTGATTTGGCTCACACGTCTCATCACTTATTTAAGTGACTGGAGAAATAAAGAACTAAGAAATGCCCCCTTGACATTTTTTATCCTTAAAGTCCTGAATACACTTAACTAGTTGCACTATTACAAGTTTGGGGACTTGTTCTTTCAATTTTCTTGTGGTTATATTAAAAAATTTTTAAATAGTATTTTAGTGACAGACTGTTTAATCAAAGTTGTATGAGAGCCACAATGATGTATTTATTCACCGTGATCAAGTGCAGTTGAAAATGAATAGATATTCCAGGATTAATCATATTATGTGTTCACTCTGCTATATTCTGATCATTACAATTAAAAATACTCTTCTGTTCTAATTCTAGTAATTAATCCCTCATGTCTTGTTACTTTATGTCTTTCTTCTGTTAAACCACGTATGGAAGGAGCTCATTCTCTGTTTATTTAAGTTATGATTTGCTATTCAGTTAACAAAAAATTGCTATTCAGTTATATCATTTGGTCAATATAAGAATCTTGACTATATAAGATGTAGACATGATATATAATTATGATAGACAACGTAGACAAAGATTAAAAAAGGATCAAGGAAAAAATAGTAGTAGTTGTGTTAAGGGTGTGTTTACAGGTGAGTCTCCCCTTGGTTTAATTTTCTTTAGTATTATCATGATAATATTTTAACAAAAATGAAATTAAGATATTCTATTATTCTATATGTGAATCACTGTATACTTAATGACATATCACATCTTTAAAGTGTGGGGGATTATTTGTAGTCTGAGCCAATGAAAGAGCTTTCTTCATCATTTGTATAATAACACCACAATTTAAAAAAGTATTAGTGGCAAGAGACACTGGGGTAGTGTAGAAGTCAGTCAGAATTCTCATGAAAGGGTAATGTAGTCCTTCCTGCCTTTGATTTAAAGAAATTTCACTAAGTTTAGGACATGTTTTTAGGACCAAATTTAACATATATTACTATCTCACATATAGTATGAAGTCATTCCTGAAAATACAGAATCAACGTTTTAAATTCTCCATTATTGTGAAATCAGTTTCTATATCAACTCAATCATTTTGCCATAGATAATGCATCACGTGTATAGACACAGCCTCAGAATAGAAACCCTCACTGGAATTTTAGTTCTCACTGTGTCTTAGAAGATAATTTCCGTTAACAATGCTAGGTTAACGTTCCGTTAACAATGCAAGGGCAAAACATTGACACTTGATAACAGGCCATCTTCTTGCAGAGATTCTCCCTGACCCTGGCTGGGTGGGTCAAGACTAGAAGACAGACTTTGCCTCCTTCTCTGGCTAAACACTATCATGGCCTCACCAGCTCCACTTCTTTTCTGCCATATCCCCTTGTAATACAGCTCATAATTAGGCATTTGAACTTGTGGCCATGGCCTTCATGTTTCAGAGTAAGGGTAAAAGAAGGAGGAGGGTCCTCTCCTCAACACTCCATGGAACCTTCGTCATGAAGAATGGAACCCTCACCATGTTAACACAGTGTACTGATGGGCTCATAGGACTGTCTCATTTTGGGAAGGAGGCATATCGCCTTTGAAAATTATTTGAATCAATCCTATTTTCCTTAAAGATAGGGTTAAAAAGCATATTTTAATTGATTTCATTTTTCTTGCTACTTCATGACTCCCAATGTTGCATGTCTCTTGTGATTTGCAGAAGACCCCCCTCCACACACACACAATTGCAGAGTTTGCCATTTATTTCAGTACCTTAAAGAAGAAAATAAAAAGCAGAGGCGATAATGGTACTTACTTGAAAAACACGAAAATCCCCAGCGAAATCACTAAGGTGAAAATCGACAAAGAATGGCCCACGATAGCCAAGTAGTACAGAACATAAGCATTCTGGAATAACAACAAAACAGTTACAAAAACAAATAGGTAAATAAAAGATTATAAAAGAGAGAAAATAGTTTCTATTTTTAAATATCAATGTAAATCAACAACTGTTTCCATCCTTAAAAAAACTACTAGAATTATAACAAATATTTCAAAGAATTCAATTATATTGAATTATAATAAATTGGATTAACAGATTAAATATTATAAGATTATCAGTTACACTAGAATATGCATGATGTGGTGGGAAGAACATAAGACTGGATTCATCAGAGCTATTCTTCATTCAGAGTACTATCATTAAGTCTTTGTGTAACCTTCATAAGTTAGTCACTTCACCTCTCTAGACCTCAGTAGTCCTCACCTGTAAAATAATTTGGCTGGACTAGGTGATTTTTAAAGCAATTACATGCTACTTATAAGAAATACCATTAAATACTGGGATACAGAAATATTGGATGTAAAAGGATGGAAAAAGATGACCTAGATAAACACCAGCCACAAGAAAAGTGGTATAATATCATACAGGTCCAGACATTAAGTCAGGAAGGTATAACAGTTTTAAAGTTTTATGCACCTAATAACATAAACTCAAATCACAGATAAAGCAAAAACTGACACCTTCTAGTAATTCATAGAACACACAAAAAATATCAAGCTATAGAAGATTTGAACAACATGATTAACAGATTTTACTAAATCACATATAATAAACACTGCACCCAACATCTGCAGAATACTTATTCTTTTCAAGTGCACAAAGAATATTTATCCGAATTGACATAGTCACATAGTCAGTAACGCGAATCGTAACATATTTGAAATAACTGAAATCTTAAAGAGCATTTTCACTGATCAATAAAGTCTAGAAATTATTGATAAAGAGATAACTTAAAAAACACCTTCATATTGTTGAGAATTAAGCAGTACATTTCTAAATGACCACTGGATCAAAGAACTTACAATGACATACCAAAACTTTTTGGATACAGATAAAGCTGTATGTAGAGGAAATGCATATATAAGAAAAGAAGAAGGTTGAAAATCAATGACCTAAATTGCCATCTAAAGAAGCTAAGACAAATAAAAATAAAATAAAACTCAAAGACTGTAAAAGAAATAGTAACAATAAAGAGAACTTGAACATACAATTGAGCAATCAACTAAGATAAAACTTAGTTCTCAAAAAAAAATTAATTTCAATACCCCCTAGCAAGACTGATCAAGAAAAAGAAGGCCCAAGAGCAATGAAACTATATGTTCACACAAGTGTTTATACCGGCATTATTCACAATAGCCCAAAAGTAGAAACAACTCCAATGTCCATCAACTGGTGAATGTGGTTTATCCATAGAATGGAATACTATTCGGCCATAAAAAAGAATGAAGTACAGATACATGCTATAACATGGATGAACCTTGAAAACATGGTAAGTGAATGAAATCAGTCATAAAAGACCACATATTATACAATTTCATTAATATAAAATGTCCAGAACAGGCAAATCTATAGAGACAGAAAGTAGATTAACAGCTACCTAGAAAATCATCTGCAATTATTTGCAGCTGATATAATCCTATGTGTATAAAATGCAAAATAATTTATACTACTAAAATTAATAAGTGAATTTTATAAAATTGCTGCATATAAAAATAAAAACAGTTTTTAATACATGAACACATATAGAAAATGAAATTTCAAAAGTGCAATTCACGATTTCATAAAAAATCAAATGCCTGAGAATAAATCTAAGGAAGTATGTGTGTGATCTCTACACAGAAATCTACAAAACGTACTGAGAGATATTAAAGACTTAGATAAGAAGAGCAATATATCCTATTCAATGTTTGGAAAACCCAATATTATAAATATCTCAAATTTCTTCAAACTGATCTATACATTCAATGCAATCACAAGGTTTCTTTGTGTGTGAAATTTGACAAACTGATTCTAAAATTCATATTGAAATACAAAGGACAAAATATAGCCAAGACAATCTTGAAGGAGAAGAATATGGAGGGAAGACCTACTCTATGGAGTGTCATGATTTATATTAAAGCTACTTTAATCAAGCGGTGTGGTACTGGGGCAAGGAGAGACAAATAGACCTATGTAACAGAGTCCAGAAGCATGTAGTGACATGTATGGCCACTTGATATATAAAAATGGTGACACTACAGAGTAGTAGAGAAAGGATCTTTTCAATAGGTGTTGGGTCAGCTGAATATCAATTTGAAAAAAAAATGACAATTGATCTATAACTAATTTTCAATAAACTAAAATGCATGTTCTGAATTGAAGAGAAATAGCAACTTTTGGGTATAATCTTTGATCACCTGTAGACATAGGATCAGGCAGATAAAGGCCTGTGGTACACGAGTGGTGAAAGTGCTATTAGAAAATCATGTTAAATCTAAGTTCTTTACTTACTTTATTGTCACATTTTTATATTTTTCAGTGTCGCCTTTTCTGTTTATGATACCAGTGGGAGAGACATTTGAGGCAGGCAGGTCTTTGGCCCTCCTCAGATAACAGTGGATGATTTCCTTCTCTATTTACTGATGGGTACCACCCCCAAACATCTCGTTTTCAGAGCTGGTCACCCTTTATTCTATTTTGTCTGGGGGAGAAAGAAACTGTAATATCCATTGGATGGATGAAAAAAACACAGGCTCTGAGAGGATAAGTGACTTGAAATGAGGACAACATAATCTCTTGACTTCTGGTCTTAAGTTCCTTCCACAGTTCATTGGGTCCTGGTATGAATGCAAATGTAGTGTAAATAAATTAGATGATTTCTATGAAGTTCTCTGAATTCCTGGGAGAAATGTTGCATTTATGTACAAATCATTACCCTTGAACATGTTGATTCTTGTCAATTTCCTTGTGAAGGGCCTGAGATTGAAGCACTAATTCCGCTAACAGGCTCTCAAAGCATGCAGGGTCCTTTGTTTGGTTATGTGCATTATTGCTGAACAGAAAAAATACTGCCTTTCTAGGCCTTAGAATTTCAAAGTGAACTAATGGACTTCTCCTGAACTGTGCCCGTTGCACCATTTGACCAGGCATTTACATATTGTTTGCCATTTTCCTTGTTAATACTATTCTCCTAATACAGCTTTTTATCCTTGCAAATAATGATAATAAAGTTGGAATAGGTGGCTTCTATCTAGAGCTGATAAAAACGTCAAAATAGCCATAGGTCCCTTCTTAGGAGGTATTTAGGAATCTTGGCAAGAAAATAAACACCCAGCTCTTGTCTTTTCTCTCAGAAATTCATTTCCTGGCTATTTTTCTAACTTCAACACTAGACAAAACCAGGAATGCCATTTTCTGAAAGTTCTTCCTTTTAAATAGTTTACCATGTAGAATCCCTTGCTATTTAAAATATTGTTCTTAATTTGGATATATATCCATGCTTCTATCCTCTGTCATATTTTATTTTTATCTCTGAGAATTTTATTTCTAAGAAAACTTTATATAACAATTCATTTTCTTTTGGTTGCCTCCAGAATACTTAAAAAAAAATTTATTCTTCTGAAATAGAGTTGTCTAAATGTGTAAGATTAAACCAACAGCTCATAATTTAGTTGCCATTCTTGTGTCATTTTTTAGATTGAGACGTGTTTTTTTTTTTTTAAATTAAGTTCTAGGTTGATTTCTTCAAACTTTTTTATACTGTATACGATGGAAGATTTGTGCAAATAATTTCAATCATTATGTTAGGAACCTAGAGAGAAGCATTTTTTCTTAGGGTACTTGATTTCCTTCTCAGATGTGGCCAGAGTGTGTGAGAAGATCAAATATGGCAGCACTAAGCATTATTTATTTGGATCTGTATTCTATAACAATTCAGTTAACAGAGTTACATTTTTTTTTTTACAAAATCATAATCAGCACTTATTCAGGAAATTCCTTACTCAGTGACATGTCATTTCAGTCAGACCTTATTAAGTAAATAGTTTTCAATTAGGGGATGACTAAGCAATTTGTGAGGAGGTAACTGGCATTGGTCCCCTCAGTCTGTGCCTGTGACGAGGTGTCCCTCTAGTCAATTGATCTTCAAGCTATCTATTCATCTTGTTTATTTTTTCGTTGTTTGTTTTGTTTTTAATAAAAGGAAATTGTCTATACTCCTAAAGTTTCTCTACAGCAAACAAAAGCACTGATGTGCTTTTACCTTCCAACTTAATTATTTAGCATACAGGCCTATCTCTGAAGGAAACAATAGATTTCTGTCGCAGTCACCAGGGTTGCTCAGAGATGCCCCGTGTGGCTAAACACTGACCAACTGTTTTTCCCAGTTCTGTGGAGAGAGGAGGCTGGTTGTGGGCTTAGTAATCTTCTCAGATTTCTGATGCATCTAAAGAAGAGAGTAGGTATGTGGGTTTTTTCCCATTGGCTTAAATGTTTTTAAGCAGAGATGATATTAAAAGTATTTAAGAGCCACTAAGACACAAGTACTAACAAATCAGAATGGACTTCCACTGAAAATAACCTAAACAGCCACATCTGTATCAACAGGCTGATAAGAAGCCCCATTCTAAGGGTTCCTTCAAGGCCTGATAGTAAAACTATCAGACATCTCAGGGCAAGGAGCGGGGGTAAGTGTTAGCTTGTGACTTGTGGAAAAATCTGTAGTTTTGAAACTCTTCCAGGAGAAGAGAGATCTCAGAGAGTCCATGAAAATGCTTCGTCATGTCTGGCATCACAGGGAATCCCATTATCTATTCCATGGACACTATTCCCCTTGCCATAAATGGCCTCATTCCATATGCTATGGAACCCTCATTGACACTGAGTGCCAACCAAGAAGTAAAATGTCATTTTCTCTGACGCTACTTTACAGAGTCCCTAGAACTTACTGGTCACTATCTGGTTTCCTTCTTTAAAATAGGTTGGCTTCTTGGTAGCAGGTATTTTATAGTCATGAATACATTTCTATGTCTAAATAATGGCATTCTTACCCAATACTAAAGTTTGAAATAGAACCTACCTTCAGTTTCTCAGGAGTGAAAGCATTACACATAGTATAGTTGGACCAGGTTCGATTGTTCTCAGGATGTTTAAACCAAACTCCTTTTTCATCACAGTATTTTGTTACCTTTTCTGTTAAAGAAACATAGCAGTTATTACATTATTATCTCAAATGCCAAGAAAGAAAAATAATAAATTAAAGCTTAAAAGTCATTCCAAAGTGTTAATCACTTTACAGAACCTGAATGTGAGTATAAGTCAATAGAGACTACCTTGAATCCTGCATTACACAAGATGGGTTAATATCCATGGTCTCATTTTATCTTCAGCAGAGCCTTGTAAAGCAGACATTGCTATCTCCATTTTACAAACAGGAACCAGACAGTGAGAGAGGTTATGGAGTTTGAAAAGACACTCAACAATGGATGAGCTAAGATTTAATCCCAGATCTGTCAGACTCCAAAGTGCTACCCACTCTGTACCTCATATTTTTTAACAGATGTTAAACTTCTGATTTTAGATAGGAACTATGTGAGAAGAGCAGGACCATACTTATCTTCACTTATGCATTTGAATAAATATAAATGAATATTTACTTATTAGGTTGACTGTATGAAACTGCAGTTTTTGTGGGTCAAACATTGGCAATATCATATGGCTAAATCCAATAGAACAAAGAAGCCCAAAACCAAGTGATGTATCAAGAAGTCATTTTTATGCCTCTCAGAAAGATTTCATTGGAATCATCTCTCCTCATCCCACAGAAAATGTATTAGGAATTCATAGATTTAGCCTACACTATATCTTCAATCATCTCTTAGGTGAGAGTGAAATTTTCTGATTCAACTGGACTGGCATATTAAAGATTTCTACCAGCTATGGGCCAGGCACTGTGTAAGTACTTTGCAGAACTATCTTCTGAAATGTTAATAATGACCTTTTAAGGTGGGTATTCATCTTCCCATTGTACATATGAAGAAACTGAGGCTCAGAGAAGTGAAGTAATTTCCCCTTCCACAGCCGGAAAGTAGTAAGGCCAGGGACCAAATCCAGGTCTACTTGATTCCAAAGCTATTGCAGGGCCAGTAAGCTCTGCATTAAGCCTCCTAGTCCTGTGGGAAGGTTATCTATACTCCATTCCAGAGACCCAACGAATCATAAATAATTTTGTTGATTGCAAGATAGTATTTAAATTCTAACCTAATTGGCTACAAATTGGAAGAAAAAAAAGTATATGTATTGAATTAAGTAAAGTAGAAATAATGAACAAGTAAACACTAAAATGGATGTGCTTGCCAAATTTTATCTGAGTTATTCACACTTCCTCTAGTTCTCCAAAGTACCTCTGCAATGCATTCATGGCCTCAGAAATCATATAGCAAACCTGAATTGGTATAACACGCAAAGAGATTTTATCAGTGTATTCAGAACCCTTACAAAGTTTTGATTTTTGATAATTTCTTAGGGAAAATACTTTTGAAGCATTTTTCTTCATTGGCAAAGGCAAAGAGCCATCACACCTATGGATAGTCCTTTTATATGTGATTTTGTTTTTTTTTAGCACAGGGATGTGGGGAAGTCAGAATCACATGTCAACAGTTGGAGGATACTGTCATTGTTTTAACGGCTAAGGAAACAATTCATGTTAAAAAAAACTTATTTGGCTGAAATAGTGAGATCGGATAATATTTAAAATAATTTTCTATCAGTAGTTTCGGTTAGTCAATCGATATGCTAAGAGCTAGTATGAAAATTCTTTTATCTTTGGCAGTTTTTAGGTGAAATTCATCATTTTTCATTGTATGACTGAAACAGATACCACCAAAGTAAACACAAGATTCAAACTTCAAATTGCAGATTAGTTTGTATGTCTACTCCAATAATTATTTAAAGTGGATGAAAAAACATATTTTTTAAGCAAAAGATGTTCTTAAGCAACGTATTAGAATCATAATTGCTTAGTGTAAATCTGTTACGAAGTTAAATAGAAAAATTTAAAATCGTCAATTTGCTGAGACAGCCATTGGACAAAAGCTATTTCAAGAATCACCATTGGACACCAACAATGTTTCAAAAAGGGTTAGCACTAATCAGCACAGAAAAGTTGACTTTGAAAATTGGTTAACGATTTTGCTAATGTTATTTGTTGACAATGACCATTCCAAGCTTACTTGCAATTTTCAAAAAAAGTGGTTTTTATCTTTATTATATTGTCCGTAGTTTTATGTTTTATCGAAATGAATGTAATTTGGTTTTAACAAAGTTGTGTAGCTATATATGGCAAAATATATGATATGGAGGAGGGGTGTTCCCGAAGAAGTCCATTCCAATCATGATGAGGACTGTAGGAAATATTATTGTTTTCTTTTAATTTAACTAAAGTCTGGATCTAGGCCTCTTCTGGTCCTAACTATTGCAGCTATCAAGAATTTGTCCTCCTCCACCTGGCAAATCTTGCAATATTTGAAGAAAGGATATGTCGACTCTGACTTCCCTTTTCAAACCAAACCTCCCGTTTACTCACACCACACAGCTTGCTGTCCCCTCACAGCCTGCAGTCTCTCTGCATGTGTTCTGATGTTGGTATTTCCCTCTAAAATATTCTAAGTTTGGACTGCCCCATGAGGAGGACTGCACGTTTCCCTCATTCTAGATTCACATGAGGGAGCTCTCAGACCCAATCCCCAGAGATTCAAATTAGATTGATCTGGAGAAGCACCAGGAATCAGCATTTTGAAAAAGCTCACCGATTCCAAAGGGTATCAAGGTAGAGAATCACTGTCCTCAACCACATGTTGACCATCTTGGCTCTGTGCCATTAACGTTGATTGAGTGTTTGACTCCAAGGGCAGGGCCTTAAATACCTTGTTAAATTTGCTTTTCACACTCTGGCATATTCCTTCAGACTATCAGCCCCTTTTGAATCTCAATACTGTTATTCACTCTTTCATGACCTACTGTCTTTTACCAAGTGCTTTGTTTAAAATGAAATCTGTCATTTCCTTGAACTGTTTTGTGTATCAAGATATACACCTTTGGGTCAACGGCAAATCCTAAAGCATTCAAGTTTGTTAAATATAGGTATTTTTAAGATGTGCTGTTCTTCTGAAGTGGATTTATCCCCCAGCTGAGAGGGTTCTATCTAAAAACTAGGCTGTACAGATGGATCCATGCTTGGAAATCCCTGTTTTGCTGACCCAAAACTTGACTTTCAGTCAATAACTATAGCCACTTTGGCAAGAACCCATTGCTGCTTTGGCACTGGCCTTGTAGCCCCAACTGAAGAACAGCTCTTGTGCCCATCAAGTTACCTCTAACATAGTTGTCAAATCAAGACCAATGAAGTATCATGTATTGGGAAGAGCCAATAAAGGCCTGAAGGATTACCATCAAATAGCATTTAGTTAGCCTTTACAGGAATGCCCTGCTCAACACTAAGCCCTCTGTCTCTTCATACCCTGACTTTTCCATCAAAATGAGAATTCCCAGATATGGCTGGCCTGAACTGGTTTTAAAAGTTCCATTATCTCTGTTTTACTGGGGTGGAACTTTGGATCTCACCTTCGAAGAAAGCACAAAAACCATCTCCCAAACATCGTCTCAGGAATAGACTAATTTCTCTGTTCTAATCTGGATTCCAGAAACTTTCTTGCCTAGATTTTACCATGTGACTGCTGTTTTCTATCTTAACTGATGTCCTCACTTTCAGTCTATGGGCAATAACCTCTTGTCATTCATAGTCAATAAGCAAAGGTAACCAGATGGGCTAGTTGACCCTGAAATGTGGTAGGTCTGACCAAACAGCTCTTGGAAAAATCCGAAAGTCAAGGTTAATTTTCCAGAGTCTCTTAAGCATGAAACAAATACTGATTTCTTTCTTCAAAGTGCTATTTCTAATCCAGACCAGATAATTCAAAGATCCTCCTTTCTCAGGACCCTGCATTCTCTTCCATTGAGTTGATGTTCTAACTGTTTTCCATAGAACCACTCCCAGAAGGACACTGAAGAAGGAAGGAGGAAGATGAGCATTGTGGGGTGTGGACACATTACTGTGTTCTGTTATATCACACCTTGTTAGAAGAGATTTGGAGTGTGAGGTGAAATGACCTGCTTGCCTGGGGCCCTGTGCCCACAGTCAGCCAGTCTCAACATCTAGAGCCACTTAAACACCCTCTGCAGGCTCAGGCTCACTCTACTCTTGGGAACAAATCTCACCCTTTATACCATGTGTCTTACACGGTGTGTCTGTAGCCGGACCCACTTAGTTTCAACATGTGAGTCTCCTTTATTACTAAGATTTATATATATTCCCTTTTTGGTATCTTTTTTTTTTTTTTTTTTTTGGTGAGGAAGACCAGCCCTGAGCTAACATCCGTTGCTAATCCTCCTCTTTTTGCTGAGGAAGACTGGCCCTGAGCTAACATCTGTGCCCATCTTCCTCCACTTTATATGGGACGCCGCCACGGCATGGCTGACAGGCAGTGCGTCGGCAGGCGCCCGGGATCCGAACCCGCGAACCCCGGGCTGCCAAGCGCGGACTAAACCGCTGCGCCACCGGGCCGGCCCCTCCCTTTTCGGTATCTTAATCCCAGATTTATTTCAATGAGACAGATTTTCTGTCTAGTTTCTTGGAATAGAACTTTTCTGGCCCTGGCACCTGCAGTTCCTGGAGCTGGGCAGCTACTACCTTTTACCCTTCTGGGACCCAGCTTCCTCCGTTGCCTGTACCAGTCTCAGCCCATAGTGTGCTCTGCCTCTCATTGGCACAGCTACTTAGTGCACTGGTTGAGCTTCACTGGTACCAGCTACTTTCTTATCTAGACTTTCTTTGCTTGACATATTTTCATCTTGGCTGCACACTGAGTCACAAGCAGAACTTTTAAATATCCTGATGTCCAGGCTGCACTCTAAACTAATTACACCAGAATGTCTAGGGAGGTACCAGGCATCAGGAAGGTTTTAAGTTTCGCAGCTTCTTAGCCAAGTTGAGAATCACTCACTACTAGCACCTACCCAATCCCATTCCCCACCCCTGTGTGTCTAGTCTCTGGATTGAGGCTGTTATACAACCTCATATAGCTCCTCATACATTCCTCTGCATTGCTCCAGACCACTTAGCACTGAGCATCTCGGATTCCAAGCCTCTGATCTATTTGGTATCTGACAATTCTAAGACATGTAACTCACCCCCCTAGCTTCTCACTCCACTTGGTACCTGGTACTACTGGACCCTTATTTTGCCTAAGCATCCTAGCCCAAATTCCAGCCACACCAGTGTGACTAGATTGAGGCCTGAAGGAAAAACATGTCCTTCCTTGAAAGTTCTAAAAGTACTTCCATCTGCACAAGTTTGTATGGAGATTTAGAAATATTGTTTCTCAAACGCTTTTCCAAGACTGTTGCACTTAAAATAGAGAGAGAGGGTTAGGTAAGAGCTCAGGAGACTTGGGTTCACTTGTGGTTATATATCAAATATTGCGTGACTATAAAATAATATATATGGACATGTTTTGAAAACTTAAAAAACTGATATTAATGAAAAGTATTCATATGTTACTTTTATAACTGAAGTGAATTTGGAGTCACTAATTTACTTAACACATATTTGTTGGCCACTCATGTTTGTGCAGGGCACAGAGCTGGGTGTTAGCATAATCCATTTTAACAGTCTTATTCTTATTTACTGAGAATATTTTGATAATCTACTGTTGGAACAGAAATCTTGTGTCTACAGTTACCATCTTCTGATTTATTTTCTCTTACACATGACAGTTTTATGTAATTTCCAAGGTTATATAAAATTTCCATCATGCATGTTATACCAGCTCAGTATATGCAAACTCTAGGTCAAGCATTTGCATAAGTCATCAAATGTGAGATAACTGAAAATTTAAAAACACATTTAAATAAAACGGTTCACAGTTTTAGAAAATTAATTTAAATTTTTATTAAAATTTACTAATAAATATTTTAAATTTATAAACATTTAATATTTATTTAAAATTTAATAGAATTTATGACCAATGTGCACAACTGACTAGTAATATGACTTAAAAAATAAGGACAGCCTGCAATATTTGTACAACTGGGTAATATTTCATTCATGGAAATGCTTCAGAACGTGCTAAAATCTGTAAAGTATGATTAGGTAGGTATATTTTATATCTGATTTTCTTTACAGAACCATGAAAATTCTAAAATCTTCATAGCAAAATATAAAATGAAAATAAATATTCTACCTGCTGGATCAAAGTCTGGAAAATAATCTGGGCAGTACTGATAGGACAGTACTCCAGCCGGTGTGTCATCCCAGCACAGCCATCCATCCCAGGTGCGGTTGCAGTATGGACCTGGCCATTTAGAAAGAAATTAATATTGCGGTTGTCAAAACTTGCAGAACCCTCAGCAGGATTTTACAGGGCATAGACTGGGACTCTCCACTTGGATATAGAAATATTAAAAACAATAGTAGCAGCAGCAGCAACAAAATAAAAGTATTAACTTTACCCACTACTAATGGAATTTACATTTTTGTAGGGTTTTCTCCATTTGTTTCTCACAAGACATACATGTCCTCTGTACGGAATCTTTCCTCCAAAACCTTACCTTTAAGATATCTCCAGAAAAGCTACAAGAGAATTCTAGTGAAAGCCTGTGCTATATCACCCATGGATAAAAGGCTTACCTTGAAAAAACTATATGACTTTGGAGCATATGTATCCTATTAACCATTAACCTTCAAAGAGGTTGGCTTGGGTAGTTCTGTTCTTAATCTAAGGGTGATGCAATTGTTCAAAATTCCTTCCGGCAATGCATTTGCAACCAGTAAATGAATCACATATAAAAAGTCTTATTACTATAGAATCACACTTTGTTACCGGCTAAAATAATGCTGTTTGGTTACATTATGTATTCATCAACATTGGCTCCAAGTGGTTGCTCACTGCTTTCAAAAATTATATCTATCCTAAAACACGCCGATTTGCCTCTATAAAGATATTCAAAAGAATAAGCCTCAGGCTTTGAAGGCAGTTCTTTAAAAAAAAAAAGAAGTTTTAAATAATGATCATAGCACAAAAGTTCAACCTCCCAAGATGACTAAGACAAAAGTGGAGACTGCGCTCACTTGGTCTTTGAAAATATGTTTTGTTTCTATTGTTTCATTTGCTTCAGAGAAATGGTTTCTTCTTTGGCCCAAGTTGCATCTAATGCCTTTTCAGTTTCTTAAAAAACACTAAAACTACTGCAAGCAGAAGAATAACATGTATCTAATCTTTCTTCAATTGATTTGATCTTTGTTCAATGGAAAATGCTAAAAATAGGAACTACAAATTTAAACTTTAACTGTTTTGAAGGCAAACTATGTGTAGTAATAGAGTATATTTAACCAATTTTCCCCCCTACCAAGTAGTATTGTCTTAAAATAAACAAGGGTGTACAAGATCAGATCGTTGGGTCTTTTTAAAGGTTTTGGGGGATAGGGAAGAGAATTTTAATGGATGTAGCAACGTTTAGCCACCACATCCTCGCTTTTGCTTTCTTCTGAGCCCTTTATAGCTAATAGAACGTGATTGCCCCTGAGAATATTTGGGCAATTACCTAGCGCATTCTAGAGAAGGTGATAGATAAACAGTGTCTGCCTAGGAGATATCTTTTTCTAATTCCTCTGGAAACTGGGGGTAGAAAAGGAGAAGGAATAGCATGAGTTGTCATCCAATTGATAGTTAAGGGAAGATACTGCGTAATTAACCCAAACAAGACAAAGTTTTGACAGATTCCACCTCAGGCAAATTCTCTGCCCGCCATTTTCCAATTCTCTTCCCGTCATTCCAATTCCACTTCCTCACTTAGTCTTGTATTGTTCCTGCTTGCCAGGTGTGAATACTGAGTTACGGAAGTAATTTTGTCGTAAGTGCAGATGTTAGCCAAAAAGCAGTCGGATGAACTTGAGCAAAGAAACTAGGCATGTCTGTCTCAAGAAATACACAAACATACCATGGTATGAAAACTGCTGTTGAAACTGCTGGCGTGTTAAATGAAAATTAGTCAATACATATTTACCCATGGAAGGAAATAAGCCTTTAATGATGTTTGAAACATATATTCACATACATCCTTCCTTTTACCTTCTCCTTGGTATGGGGGTAACTGTTTCATTCGGTCAAAGCATTTGTACTGTGCATCCATCATTCTCTTTCGTCCTAGAACATACAGAAATGGCTCGGACTCCATTATTGGAGGATAGGTGTCATTTGAAGAGGCAGGAAGGATCGGGGTTGGGTGCTGTATTGAAAAGGAAAGTCAGTTACTTATGGGAGTAGGGATAGGTGTATACATAAATAAATGAGACAATCAAAAAGTTTGAAAACATTTATTTCTTCTTCTAAAAGCAACAATTATGCATGGTCTCTATGTACGCTATTTTTGCTTTCTAACTAAAAAGCTTATTTATATTTCATCTACAAATTCTACCTACAAATTTTGTATTTGCATTCATTCTACTCACTATTGAAAATGAATAGCACCCACACAAACTCATGCACTTCTTTATCATATAAAATTGTTTTAATTTTATTTCTGTAAAGTTTAGAAGTAAACAAAGCAAATAACCTGATTTCCAAAAAATACTAATATTAAATCAACTTTGCCTTCTTTGGAACTCCTAAGAACCATGAATCATGTTATTAAAAATAGATATATTAGTGCAATGAATAAGGTTTTTTATTGGATTCTTTCAGCTGATTTTTATTTGTGCTTAGATTGTGTACACTGCCAAAAATTTACCTCATTTATTCCACAGAACAAACAAAATCTGTTCTTCTGAGATATTCTGCTTTGGACAATTGGCCTTAATCTCTTTATATTGGTTTCATCAGCAGATGACCTATACAGGGTAATTCCTTTTCACTGCTGAAAATCAATGTAAATCTTAAATATTTCTCTTAGTGTTTTTGCATTTTTGGTACAGGCTGGCATTAGTTTTGTCAGTCTCAGTTAACCCTCATCACCATCATAGGTCCTGTTTATCAAAGTTGATGTGTGTGTGTGTGTGTCTGAAAATAGCACTGTCTGTCATATTGTCCTAGGTTGTGTTTATATAGGTTTCAGTTTCTTTTGTGGCTGTGATATTTTTAGTGGTGCTTGAATCTATCATTTTTTTAAATCCATGTTCTCAATAAAGACTTTTTTGGAGATGACTTGCAAGCTTTAACCTGCGCTGACTTTTCTTCTGAAGTTAGGAAGACTTCTTGCTCTCTCTCTATCACACACCTGTTGAAACATACTTTTACTTGTCCTTATTCTGTCTAAATTATTCTAAGATTGAAGTTTTCCCAAATGCATCAATGGCAGAAATAGCATTATGTACTTTTCTCTATTCCCCACAGTGTCTAAAAAAAACTCATCCTTATTAAGTGGACCTGTATATCCCAGGCTATTCAGGGTACAGTCTCACTGTCTTCCAGGTATGTCATTGTGTAAACAGGGCACCCTGTCCTATGAGACACAGCACATCACTAAATGCTAAACCGTACAGCACATAATACAATAAAAATTCAGAGTGGAGAGAGAGCATGGAGCAAAAATAGTCAGGGATGACTACAGATCCAGGTAGAATTTGAATTGGACCTTGAGTATATGTAACATCTACATGGACAGAGAGCAGAGGGAAGGCTTTCTGGATGGAGGGGAACGGATGGATGAAAGTCCAGAGGTAGGAAGTGGCATGTGTGAGACACTGTAAGGAAACCATCCTGCTGGGAGGGGAGCATATTAGGGAGTCAGTAACAAATGGAGGTGAAGAAAATCAGATAATGCAGAGCCCTGAGAAAACAAACACAAATACAAAGTAACTGGAACATGAAAGGCTCAAGACATTTTAGCTAATGTTATTAAAACGTGATAAGAAAATAAAGGCATTTCACAGCTTTTTGATCAGTGAAGGCTGAGAAAAGAGAGTGTTAGTAGAATTCACGTGGGAGATGTCAGATGTCCACAGATTAGAGTTGGGGAGGCAGCCAGGAAGCTGAAGGCATAGACTAGGTCACCTCGCAATGGAACACAAGATGTGTTCCTCAGCACTTTCTCAAATAACAAAAACACAGAAACATATTTGAATATAAGGAATAGAGAACATATATAACCCATATATTTTAGCCTATATAACTGGAAAAAATGGTAATGCCCTGAGAAAGAGGAGAAGCTGGGAAAGGAAAACTTTACTGGGGGGAAGAAGGTAAGTTCTCATTTGGACTTGTTTTGGAGATGCCAGCAAGCCATGTGAGTATAAATAACTTGCAAACAGAAGAAGGTGAATGCTTATTACTGTTATAACATTACAGTTATAACTCTAGATGGACACTTATTGTGAATGTAATTGACACTACTCTTTAAATATTAGAATTATTTTTAATTTTGATGTGTTGAATTTATGATAGAAGAAAGAGACATTAATGAACCAACAAAAATGATTAAAAATGTATAAATCCTTTACCAATGTAGTTAAACACCACTCTGTTCCCAACTACCCTTTTCCCACTGGTTTTAAGATCAATTAATCAGCAAATATTCATTGAACTTGATATGACAATCATTGTGCTAGATGCTGAGGACACAGTGCTGAACAAAACAAGCATAGAGCTTGCCCTCAAGGAGCTTACAGTCTAGCAGGAAAGACTAACAATATAAAATATTTCCTGACACCAGAGATTGTGAAAGGTAAAGAATCATCAGCCATTAAATGCTGAGACGTTCCAATCAGGAATTGGAACGTGATTTGGGAGTAAAAAAAAAAAAGTATTTTGAAGAGATTTCATATTAAAATTCTTTCTGGATATTATTAGCCTACATTTGTGTGAATGTAAGTTTGTGTGCATGTTTTAATAACTCAACTAAAGATCATGTAACCATGATCTTTAATGGACCATGACGTCCTCACAATAAGAGATATTAATGATTGGTTCAGCTTGTGCATCTAGTATAGATCCTTTGTGGCTCTATTCTTAGAATCTTTAGTTGATATAAGAATTATCATTTGACATTTTTTATTTCTGGGTCATTTTCTCACCTCTGCAAATCAAATTAGAAAATGGAATATGATGTCATATATCAATCTCTTCTGTCACTGAGATATTTTTGACATTAGGGACTATTTTGCTTAAGTTTGGCATTCTTTCCAGAAGTCACATTATGAATTCTATCTTTAAATGGAGTGGACAACCAGTTAAGAAATGTTCCTGCACTAGTTGGAAAGTCATGGAAGCCATGGGGGGGGGTGCAATATGTGCAAGGATATCAAGTGGAAAACCTTATATTTGTACTTTCAATTACAGCATTATTTGGTTTAATGCAGTTTTAACATCAGTAACAGTGGAGATATGACCATCTGAAAGAGTAGATGCAGTTCGTGTAGATGACAGTAGCATCAATCTTATCATTCTTGCAATATTGAAACAAACTCCAGTGAACTTGGTTTGGAGCCTGGTTCAGCAGAGATTGTTTCAACACTGAAGGAATGAGGAATTAAAACCTCTGTCGTTAGATGAGCCATAATAATCTGAGTCCACTCCTGGTCTGGTTCATGTCTGAGCACTGATGACGGAATTTTTCCAGTGGTAGCTGAATGTTTCAGTGACTTTCTTCCAAAAATAACACACACATTGAAGCATTCTATTATATATATATATATATATATATATATATATATATATATATATATACCAGATATTTAGATACAGATATGTAGATATAGACATATAGCTATATAGATATTATATATGTATAAATCCAATCATGGAATTACTACTGCTTAAAAATAACAGGTGTACAAATTTCATAAAGTTCATTAAACATATTAAACTTTTTGCTGATAATGTAATACAAATAAAAATTGCTAGTGAGGTGGTATAATTTTCAGCAATAAAAAGGCAAAATAGAAGCAGTAGTGATTAGATAAAACTACCAGCCATGTGAAAGACTTAAAAATTTTCTACTTATCATAAGTGTTATGTTTATACTATATATTTGGAGGATATAAATAAATATATGACATGATGATAGAAATGAGACATTAAAGGCATATTGCTTTTCTGAATAAAGATCAATGTTCAAAGTTTTGCATATAAGCCATCTCACGTGATTCTTACAAAATAAAACAAAAAACAACCTCTTAATTGTTGTCTTATGTAGCAGTTTAGCCGCCGTATATGTGATGTCACTCCTAAAGGTTCAAGTAAATGGCGCCACACATACGACCACCAAGCTGCCACCAACAGCTGTAGTCCGCAGCCCAAACATTGCTCGTTCTTTCAGTTAATAAACACTTTAAGTCCCTCCCAAGTGCCAGGCACTGTTCTAGGTTCTGGAGATTCAGCAGTCAACAAGACTGGCAAGGTCCCTGCCCTCATGGAGCTTACATTCTAGAAGGTTTCATCCACACTAATCATGGAGCCCAGAGGAAAGTGATATGATTTGAATGGCCGTGTACTCAAGAACATGATATAAGACAATCAACCTACTTTGGGGTTACAGGTGGTTTCTAGAAGTACAGAGACAGAACAATTACAGAGCTGTTCTGGGTAGAACTTTGAGAAATCATCCATCTCTGCAATGGTTCAAACCTTCTGAATGTGGGGGCCCATGCTACCGTGCTGAAGGGAGAGATTCCTATTGATTGCCACAAGCAGAACTGCTCTAAAAGGAATATGAATCCAGAATCCACAAACTGATATAACCAACAGGATTTCCATGTTACCATCCTTATTATTGATAATGTATATGTTAGAATTATTTGTAGTTTGCAGTTACTTATACTTTTCAAATTATAAAGGATAAAATAGAACTTTGTAAAGTGTTAGCCCTGGTTCTTCCAGGTAAGATTAGATGCCTGGTTGATGTCCTATGTACTTTCCACTTAAGCATTATATAAACAACAAAACTGCTGCATATATCATAAATTCAAAGCAAATGGGGGGAATACAGCTAAGTAAAGAACAACAAAATGCTTCTCAGAAGAACCTAGTTTTTCTATGTCTTTATCATTGTTGTTGTCATTGTCAGCAGCAGCAGCACTAGCATTTTCAAGTGCTCACTATGTGCCCAGCACTGTTCTAAGCCTATTGCCTTACTGCAGATAAGGGAGAGGAAGTGAGTGGGTGGTTTTGGTTAATGTAGATGAGGCTAATGAAATGTGGTGACCCAAACTGACACTTTGAAAACCATTTGGAAATCAGGTTAGTAGAATTCAATCAATATACTGGTAGTGGTTTTTCACAATAACGTATCCAAGAAGTGACATTTTGAAGTAATTAAAATCAATGTTATTTTTTTTTAAAGTTTACTTTTCTCTGAGGAGTATCAATATGGAATAATATAATGAGTGTTTTAGAAGGAAACTGATGTATCAAAAATTTTTATGGACAAATCCTCCAAATCAAATATATAATCCAAATATAGACAGAGAAGCAAATTTCTGTTACAGCAAAGAGAGCACAGAGCCATTTAAGTGCCCGGTGCAATTATGTTTGACAGTAAAAGAGATGCCCACAAACCATAAAATATTTCTGTCCACGCCTCACACAAATATATGAAATTCTTTCAATATCTTAATTTTAAAATATATCAGGTAAAAGTTTTGAATAAAAGTGGCCTACTTTAGCTTTTTAACACATCAAAAAGTATCTGTAGTCTTCATGATAAAAAAAGGTGGTAAAACTCAAACTATCTTGTTAATATCTAGAAGTTACTTGAGTTTTTTTTCTGTCAATGTCACGTATAGTTGATCACATAGGATTTTATTTGAGCTATAAAAAATAACAATATCAATTTATGAAGAGAATATACCAATATTTCTGCATCTATAGAATAAAGCATAAGGCTTGGGCATATACAGACACAATAAAATATTCTAATAGTTTCTAAAATATTCTTGTTTAGATGTTTTTATTATATTTCCAATGGCTTGAAGGTATGTGCATTTCCAAATACTGGATTACTTTCAGCAAATTATACTGTACTTTACCTCAAGACTGAAATAATATGACAGTCTTACATAATAAAATAAACTATACTCATTATCCAAATAGGTACAAAAGGGCTACATTAACAAACATTGCCATAAACCATTTATTTGGTTTATAACATCATAAAATAAAAATTCCCTTAAAATTAAATTAACATTTATGGAATATTAGTAATATTTTTCCTTGAATAATGTAAAGAGGAACAGTTTATGCAAATTTGTAAGCCTGTGATTACACATTAATTCACAACGGAAATCCTGGAACCCTAGGCAAGCTTTGTTTAGGTGAGTATAACAGTATCAGATACTGAGTGATCTTTATTATCAGTTATAATTCATTGGCCAATGTTATTCTGATGTGATAGAGAGGACAAGGATCAATATAACTCCAAATTTATTTATGTAAAATTTACTCATCTGCCTTTCATGTGCTATTGAAGCTGATGTGATGAGGGGTTAACAAAATTGACACAAATAAATAGGCACTGATGGTGTTTTCTAAGACAATTATAGTTCTGACTACTTGCTAACTTATTTAGGAATAAAACAAAATAAAATTATATAAGTTGGACATGATTAAAAAGGCTGGAGAGTTATGGAATGACAGTGGTATGTTAAGACTTAATATTCTTAGTCAGTTTTTGATAAATACATTTGAAATTAAAACCAGACTGAAAGAATTCAGATGTTTTAAAAAGGCAGCAGCCCAGATATTGTAATTCAAGTCCACATGTCTAACAAGAAAAACATTTATCCAAGAACATTAACCTTCAACATTAATTTCCAAGATAATACAGAGATGTTTCAAATTAATACTAAATTTTTGTAAACAAACAAAGCTCACATTTCTGGGTAAACCATAACACTAATCTAAATCAGTGAAAGTTCAAAGGGAGAGATTTGTTAACAAAGTGTTAAGAAAATGATAGTTTTGAGGAACTTAGTTTTGGCTTCTGGAGAACAATGCCTACCCTTGCAAATGCCCATTCAATCATACTCAAAACACTCCTCCCTATTTCAGCATTCTTGATTAATATAGTTTAGTGTAATTTTGTTTTACTTACATTTAGGAAGATGAACAGTACCAAGCACCGGCGTGTAAGTGAGAACTTCATTTTCGGATTTTGAAGATGGTCTTCTAAGTCCTAGAAAAATATAAAAGTAACGAGGGCATTTAAATTAATATAGCTTTAAAATTGACTATAGTCTTTCTTTTTCTTGTCTTTCTATTTGATTTGAAGAGGATCGATGTCCCAAGACACCCTAAATAAAATCCATGTATGTTAAGAATGGTACGCTTGTGATACAAATGCAGCTGCGTGTTCCATTGCCCTTCCTTTCAACCAGGAGGGATTGGTGTCTGGTTGTTGTCTAAAGTCCTCCTATCAAGAAATTCTGTAGCCACCTTTACGTATCAGGACCAAAATAAAGTATTCAGAGAAATCAAGAACAATCCATGTGGACTTCAGTTCACATGTGGCATCAACAGAACTGCTGAAAATTTCATTGGAAACATCCACCTAGGAGTCACCTCATTGGACACAAATAACTGTAAAATCTGTGGTTTGTAAAGGATCAATAATCATGCCCTCCAGGTAATTTAAGGTCACTTTTTATTTAAGTAGTCTTATTTAGAGCTTTGAGTATTTTTCTTTCCTACAAAACTTTCTTCAAGCTTCAAGTTGCTGTTAAGAATAAATTTCTTCCACAGCAAGGATTGAGTACGTCACCTAACAGCTCACCATTTACTCAAGAGCACAATAGTCAGAAACAGGTTGCTTTGTCATAAATATCAAGCAGTTTTTCATGACTCTGCAGATAATTTTACACAGGAAAGATAATAAAGGGGTGAAAATTTGCTATATATATATTTGTTTTCATCAGTGGGATTTGTATAAAAACTATATTTTAACTGGGGGGGAGTGGTTATGATTGCATCTTACATCTTACACGTACATATTCTGCTAGTTATTATTTAGTATATACACTGTGTGCCTAGTGTACTCACCCCTAAAAGCATAAGTTGTATTCAATTTATATATCAGTATGATAGGAAATTGTGAATGTAAAGTATAATTTTCAAGTGTCATATGCTGATCTTTATTTATTGCTTCTGATTTACTTCAAGTCCACTAGTTAGTTAAAAACACAAACGTACGTGTATTAATTGCTAAGGCACTACAAGGGCTGCAAATATGGGTGAGCTGAATGAGATATGGTTCCATTTCAAGAAACTTAGCATGGGGAGGGGACATGGAGTAGGTGTGAATAATATAAGACGTGCTAAAATAACTATAATACAAACTTAAGAGGTCTATACTACAGACTGGGTAAAAAGTTCAATAAAATAGTACAAATATAAAGCCTCATAAAAGAGAGAGAGAATTCCTGATTGGGGGACCAGGGCAGGATTTTTATATTGACATAGAATTTGAAAACTGAATAGGATTTTGAAAAGCAAAGACATATAGGCAGAGAAAGCAGACAAAAACAAGATATGGAGATAGGAAAATTTAGGGGTAGCCAAAGAATAAGGAATATAATAGTTTAATTTAGCTGGAGTTTAGAGCTTCTCAGGAAGTGAAAATAAAGCTAGAAAAGTAGGTTTTGAGTGCCTAGGAAACTTATTACCCAAAACCCTTTTGGCACTTTATGTGCCTGCATACATTTTCATACACACACACACACACACACACACACACAAACACACACACACACACAACCTAACAACCTTACTTGATGCTAAACCCCTTTCAGATAAGAATTATGTTTTAGTTATCTATGTATCTCTGGTACTTCACACAATCACTTACACATGATTATTATTATTGATAATGATGGTGGTTTGCAGTCTAATGAATTAAATGAAGCATAGAACTCTGATTTTTTTACTGGATGCTCTCTACACCACCACATTAACAAATCTGAATGTACTTATTTTCCCTCTCCAATTCCTTTCATTCCCATGTCAGTCACTTGCACAATTATCCACGAATTGTCCGAATGAGAAACCAGGGATCATCCTTGATTCCAACCACTTCCTCATGCCCAACATCCTGTCTCCAGGACTCCAATTCGGACGATGTTTGGTATTTTATTCAAATATGTCCACCCCTCTCCACCACCTTGGTGCAGGTCTCCATCTTTCTCCTCAGGACCCCTAGCAACTGCCTCACGACCAGTTTCCCTGCTTCAAGTCTCGATCTCTCCAACCCATTCTCTATACTAAAATGAGTGTAATTGTATCCTCCTTCAGTGATTCCCTACAAACTTTAAGTAAATGCATAAAACTCTTGGCTAGGTACATAATACGGGGCCCTCCTGTATCAACAAGCACCAGTATAATCATGGAGAGAAATAAAGAGGGAGGAATTGAAGTTGTCTCCCAGATTGCTATCTTGGGTACAAGGACAGATAATGAAGGAATTCAGAAAGGGGAAGTAGGTGGAAGAGGAGTTTTTAACTTGTCTTCTCCCTTAATTGGGACTATTACTACCTGAGTATTGGATGAGACTTACATCCTGGTGTGAAAGGTAGGACTTTTGAAATGTAAACATACTTGTGAAATCGACACAGCTTTCCTTAACTAGATCCTGCATTTTTAGAAGGAAATCATAGGCACACATTGAATTTCTAAAGGTCTGCTGCTTATGATAGTCCTATGATGTAGCCTCTGAGGGAAGCAGGATGTGTGGAACATTACAGGTGTTAGAATTAAAAGCCAGATCTCTTCTTCACGTGAAAGTCTGCTCATTAATTCCAAATGTGAGAGCTAAGCACAGTGAGAAGCCAGCTTCTCTATGAAGGTGAATATGGGACGATTAGGCAGTTAATTGGCTTGTTCTATGTCATATATTTGATGTCATTTGATATTTTATAAAGTTTGAGGTGAACAGTATCATTACAATAAGGAGCTATAGAGGTGGTGGGAGACTTGTCATCCCTAAGGTGAATGGATTTGCATAGTCATCTTACTGTAAGAAAGGGGAGTGCCATGATTTCAAAGCCCCACATACTGCTTTTACAATTGTACCATGAACAGCTAAAGTGAATGAAAATACGTCTGAGAGTGAACATTTGGAAATGACAGAGGGGTTTAGCCAAGAAACAAAGTCCTTTCTTTTTTTTTCCTCTTAATTGAAGAGGTCTATAATTTTAAATACTCTTGTGTTATTTTGAACTATAACAAATTCCTCATACACAACTTTATAGTAGATCTGGGCTTTACTGAACCTGCCTCTAATCAGAAAAGTTCAACTGTAATTGTCCAGGGTTAAACAATACCTTGTAGATATGCCTCTCTTTGAGAAAAGTATTTCATGGTGATTTGTGATAAGGGGAGAAAGAACTTATTGTGAAGAAAGATAGGGCTTTATGAATTTAAGGGGGAAAAACAGGCAAAGAAGAATAGAACCAGAATGGAGAATGAGGTAATCCCCCTTCTCTAAGATTCTTCAAAGGAAAAAGAAAAAAGAATGAAGAAAGAGATTAATAAGGGCAACAGCCATGGAAAACCCAAAATGAACTAACAGAGACCTCTAGCTTAGGCGAATGGATGATTAGAGGATGGAGAGATTGCAGGGTGGAATCTAGGGAAAGACTAATGTGGACTTTTCAACAGGCAGGGTTCAGAATTCAGTGGCCTTGAGGAGAATAGTTTTGACTTAAGGCTTAGAGAGTTAAACCTGGACCCAGTAGGAAAGGACAATATCAGGCAAACAGCAGCTAATGGAGATAAAAATGCAACTTAGAAACTTTCAATTTGGAGTGGGAACAGGTGAGGCAGATCATCAGTGATCAGACAGTCATCTGGTACACCTGGAAGATGACTCAGAAGAAAACAGAACAAAGCTTAACTTTGATGTCAGATTATTTATTTGTTTACTTGCTTCTTTATGTTTTCCCTATTCCTTCTCTATGGCGATGACTTTGTTCAGTCTTATAACCCTAGAACCTAGGAAAGAGTCTGGAATATAGTAAATGCTCAGTCAATATTGGTTTCTTAGTTTAAGGGATGATTTAGGGTCAGAATTTGGTAAGGCAGGAAGCATTATTCTTTTCCTAAAGAGCCCTAATTGTGCAGCCAAGAGATTCTAATTTCTGCTTCTGCTTTTACCATTTCTTGGTTTTGGGCAAGGAGCTTCACCTCTATGCCAGTTTCCGATCTATAGAAAGACTCCTTAGTCATATTCTCCTGAATAGAACACACTCCCATATGTGAAGCATATTGATCCCCCTGGATCTGTCTCGGTAGTTTAGTTACTTAGGGCAGCGGTTTCTGAGATGTCTTTTAACCATCTTTTTTTTTTTTTTTTTTTTTTTTTTTTTTTTTTTTTTGTGGGGAAGACAAGCCCTGAGCTAACATCTGTTGCCAATCCTCCCCTTTTTGCTGAGGAAGACTGGCCCTGAGCTAACATTGTGCCCATCTTCCTCTACTTTATATGGGACGCCGCCACGGAATGGCTGACAGGCAGTGCGTCGGCGGGCGCCCGGGATCTGAACTCGCGAACCCCGGGCTGCCAAGCGCGGACTAAACCGCTGCGCCACCGGGCGGCCCCTTAACCATCTTTTTAAACAGAAACTCTCATGGGAGCCCCATACATAAACCAGATGAATGTGGGGTCTAAAAACCTGATTGTGGACCCTGATTTAGAACATGGAGATGAAGTAACCTTGGACAGTGGTTCAGCTACTGGTTGGGACAACAGAATCTGCAACACTCTGAACCAACAATGAGCACTCACACTAATCTCTGTAGAAAATTGTATCCCTGTGTTGCAGGGGTGAGTTGGTCAGTGGAAACCACTCCTCCTGGGCATAAATAGAATTTAAATCACTAATTCAATGATGATGATTGAACTGAATGATCTTCATTTAAGGAGAACAAATTTCTTTGAAAAGTAAAGTTATTATTTTTCTTTGTGGAAAGAATATGAAATGTCAATGTCTGAAAATAATGTGTCTATTCTCATAGATCAGCATTTCCAAAAGGGTATTCCATAGAATAGCAGTAATCTCATGAGAATCAGTAGAAAATAAAATTTCCATGGCCAAAAAGCTTTAGGAAATTAAGCATTTCCTATATTCCTCTTAGAGCTTTACCATAGACATTAACATGTTAAAGTATCTAATTTTCCCGTATCAAAAACACTAGTTTGACTTTAACTCTTAATTCTCCAAACCTGTTTGACCATGAAAAAAATGTTTTTATGATAACAATTATTGACCCATCTACAGAATATACTTCGGAAAACGCTCTTGTGGCTCAATGGCAATTTCTAACCCACCAGAGTCAATTAAGCCTGCAAGTCATGAGAAAGAGCTGCTCTTTTACTTAAAATTTTCTTTTTTTCTTCTCCATGGAGCAAAAGTGGAATTTCTGAGGTCTTAAATTTTCCCCAGCTTTGGTACAAAGCCCAAAGCTATAAAAAGCATCTCAGAGGCAATTGCTCCTTTGGAGCATTGTTTGTCAAGAACCTCTCCTTTAATACCCTGGCTATTAGAACAAGGAATGGGATGAGGGGTATGGGCAAAGAGTAGCAAAGAGAAAAGGCAGACATTGCTTATCTAAAAACAACTGTGGGTTTATGTCACCCAAGGCCTAGAATCTGTTTCGAATTTGAAATTTGGCATTTCTTTTGAAGATAGCTCTATTGAATGTTTCTGTCGATATAGTCCAAGTGAGTAGGTAAGTGAAGTTGGTGAAACCATGGGGTACACTAGTTTGTTGCCTCAGCAATGCCTTCTATTTGGAAACTCCTTGATTATATAACCTATTAGAAAATCATTCTTCATTACAATAGGAACTAACTTGCCAAGGCATAGTGTGGTCACAAATCCAATTTACGTTGCCACATTAAGCAAAACAGAGTGCCTTCCTGCTCCTCATCATGAGTTTAAAATGCCATCTAAATCCAGGTTCCAAGTCTTGCTGGTAAGAACTGGCACTGTCTGCACTGGGGAGCTGTGTTTGGTGAACAGGTTGGCACACAAGGTAAAAGGAAGAATCTAGATGAGAAGTGAAGCAGAATAAAAATGATGTCATATTGAAAAAAATAAGACTTTCTCTTTCACTCATGTCAATGATATGACATAGGAAGTGCTCAATAAACGTTTATTGAATGAAACAGATAGATTGCCCCTAAGCGGTTGGCTACGTAACATTAATAAATGGGGACATCTTGCAGAAATGGTTAGGAATCATGTGCAGTTCAAAGCGTGCCATTATTCAAAGGGATATTATTAATGGGTAATTAGATAAAATTTGGCTCATTAAAACTAATTTGAGGAAAGGAAAACTCCATGGATACTTTCTATTATTGGATCTCCAATAGCAGCCATGATAGGGAAAGGGGAGATAGAAACTGTTTGGTTCAAATCAATTTAATTAAAAATATATCATGCACTTATTAAATGTGTTTTAATGCCATCTCAAGATCAGGTTTAAGTTTGATATGTGAGAGATTGGGAGAAACACAATCCAGTCTAAAGGGTCAGCATGAGCAAAGATGAGGACGCAGGAATCACTGAATATATTGAAGAAACTCTAAGTGGCCCGATTCCTGAGTCCATGTTCTTAGTCATTATATATATATATATATATATATATATATATATATATATATATATATATATACTGGCATATAACGAGAAAGAAATAAACTCAGTTTGGGACAAATGGAATTTGAACTGTCAGCAGGGTCTTCTATTTGGAGAACCTAAAAGGCACCTGATTATAATTAGCATGTTCACGGGTTCTTTATAAGCACTTCTGTGGAGATCAGCTATGGCGAATGTGAGAAGAGGAGTCAGTGCAGTGTAATGGAAAAAAATACTGGGGGTAGAAATAAGGGATCCATAATTCTAATCCTAGAACAATCTCAAATACCATGTGACTCTTAAGCACATTACTGCACCTTTCGGGACATCAGTTTCATTATCTATAAATTAGACAATTGCATCATAATTAAGGGTTCTTCTCACTCCAGCATTGGCTCTAAGTTGAGCTGCAACAAAATACAAAAAATATATTTTGCAGACAGAGACAGCATAGCAATTAGTCAAATATTGGGTCTATTTGACCCTCCAATGGAAAATAAACAAAAACAGCCTTTTCTACATTGTGTTCTCCAAAACATGACCCATGTGACCACTCATTTAATAATGAAAAAGGGAAGGAGTAGGTCACCAGACAAGCTTTGAACAATGTGGAACACCAAGTGCTCTTTTCTGGAAAAATTTTGTATTTATATTAAGATATTTATGTTAGGATATTAAAAGTTCTGAGATTTCCTGCAACAATGGATCCTTTAATGAAATTCATTTGAATTACGTCTTGTTACTAATTATATTTACCAATAATAATGTGCAATCAACACTCAAGGAATGAACAGGCAGGCATGGCTAATAGTTGACTTCCACTGATTTCAGTGAATGAAAGGTGTGTTGCTCTCTCTTTACAGAAAAGGCTGTAGTTACAGACAAATGTTGCACTTATTAGCATTTCTTTATTATATTGGAATAGAAATTGCAAGACTTTGCCACAACTTGCCTAGATTATTGCAACTCTGATGAATGGATGACTGAGTTAAATGTGTTGGTGTTTTCTTTTGAAGGTCCACTTTCACAAATACAGGTATGGAAAAGTATCCTTCTCTCTCACCCAGGGACTTCCGGAGAGGCTTTGCATTGGCTGATGCAAGTTATGAACTCTTTTAAGTCAAAATGTTTATGTAGAATTCAATGTCATACACACATCAAACCATTCTACAAATATCAACAGGAATTTAAAATTGTAGATTTATGATTTAGTCCTTATATACTGATTATTGTGTCCTTATACACACATTATTGAAAAAAAATCCTCTTTCAGAAAAAGATAAGCCCAATTTCATTAGACGATGAACTGGAAAGGATTCTAGAATTCAGATTTTCTAAACTTTTCACTGGACAGATGAGCTAATAAAAAACTACTGAAATTATTTCCCTCAAATTGGTTAGAAAGTTAATGGAAGAGCTCTGGTTAAACCTATATTATAAGGGCCAGCCCGATGGCGTAGCGGTTAAGTTCATGCACTCCACTTCAGCGGCCCAGGGTTCGCAGATTCAGATCCCGGGCGCAGACAGATGCACCGCTTGTCAGGCCATGCTGTGGTGGCGTTCCATATAAAGTAGAGGAAGATGGGCACGGATGTTAGCCCAGGGCCAGTCTTCCTCAGCAAAAAGAGGAGGATTGGCAATGGACCTTAGCTCAGGGCTAATCTTCCTCACACACACACACACACACACACACACACACACACACAAAGTACTGCAAATTGAATGCACAATATAATCTCATTTTTGTAAATATATATTTGTATGTGCATAGATAAAAGGCTTGGAGAATACAATATACAGGAATTGCTTTTAAAATATAGAAAAGAGGAGAAAAAAGAAGAGGCAAAATAAACTAACTCTCTTTTATTCTGAGTTTTATTCAGTGTTGCTAAGAGGAATGTTCCCTGTGGTGTAGCTTTGGAGCACAGAATCAGAAAGCTGTAGAGGGGACGAGGGAAAGTTATACTCTTCTCACTTTAATTGTTTGGCTTTGTTTTCAATCTGCCTTCTGGTAAATGGAAGTACACTTAAAAAAAATGTTTGACAATAATCCCCAATAAGGAATACCCCACAAATTAAAAGAAGGCACTTAAACCAATGGGAGTGCCATTTTAGTGAGGACCATTCTGTGTAGTTAAAGCTTCGTTCATGATAACAATAACAAGTGGCAATAAAAAAAATGAGTTAATACTAAATTAGCAAAACATTTAAGACAGAATGTCTGATGGTCTTTCTAATTACATCTCTTAAGAGTGCCCTGATTAGGTGTTAAAAAATATTTCACAAATATAATTACTAAACTATAAAAGGAAATGAATCTCAGTGGCCAATGAAGAACAATCATAATACACCCATAAAAACAGCTCCTGACAAAACACAAACAGGGGCAGAACATGTTCAGCAATATTATAGAAAATTGTCCAAGTTTTCCATTTTACTTCGTATAACTGTTTTGCTTCTTTGGAAATTCCCACCAGCAGGGGAGAAAAACAACAATTCTATCTTGCATTTCACATTTGCCTTCCCTAATATACACTATCATTGTAACATTATTTAAGTGTAGCTAAAAATAGCTAAATTTTGCAACATCTGTGCTTGAACTAAAGGCAACTCCTGACTGCAAAATAATAAGACAGGAGGATAGTTACAATAGCCAACCTCAGCAACATCTGGTACTCAAAGAATGCCAGCAGGAATTCACCATATGTTATTACCTCTGTTCAACAACGTCTTTGTCTGTCTTCCACTGTATGTGAAAGCTGTGATCTGCCATCTTGGGCAGACACTCAAATAGCACTTGTGAATAAGATAGGCTTCTGTGTCTACCACAATCCTCGAGGTTTTAAGACCTAAGAGAGACAAGTGTTCAAAATATTCAATGACTAGGCCTGTGAGATATCTTTGACAAAAAAATGCCAGATTGGCAACTCTATGTAAATCACACCTATGTTATATCTTGAAATAGTATTCTTTTAGCATGATATTTCTCAGGAAGAGACAGGTATTGTATAAGCTATTTAAAAAAACCCCAAAACAAAAAACCCTCAACAACAAAAATCAACTAGTGCATTGAAAAATAGGCAAAGGGCTTGAATAGAGACGTCTCCAAAGAAGATACACAAATGGCCAAGAAGCACAAGAAAAGATGCTCAACATCATTAATCATGAGGGAAATGCAAATAAAAACCACAATGAGATATCACCTCAGTAGGAATGGGGGAGGATGGTGGTTACTATTTAATGGGTACAGAGTTTCAGTTTTGCAAGATGAAAAAAGCTCTGGAGACAGATGGTGGTGATGGTTGCACAACAATGTGAATGTCCTTAATGTCACTGAACTGTATACTTAAAAATGGTTAAGTTGGTGCATTTTATGTTGTGTGCAGTTTACCACAATTAAAAATAAAACTAAATAATAAGGAAAAGAAAGACACCAGAAAAAAAAGCTCTAAATATTGGCATCATGTAGAGTTCATCACTGACACAGTGGGAAAGGAAAGTAACTGGCTGGGGTGGGGCTGAGGGGGATAACTTGAGTGGGAGTCTGAAGACATGGATTCAAGTTCCAGTCCTGCTATTAGCTACTTGTGGGAATTTGGGCAAGATGAGGACTACAGATGTGTAAAATGAGAGACTGCACTATAAGCTCTCTAACTTTCAATAACTGTACAATTCTATGAAGATGGAGAATGAAGAATAGAGAATTGAGTATTAAACATTGCAATACTCAGTATTCACAGCTGAAGGAGGAAACAGAAGGGACTTTCTTGTGGGAAAAACTGCTGATTGACTAATCCTGTGTTCTAAACAGTAGCCAAGATCTTAGGACCTAGAGGATACATTTGTTCTCTTCTACCTCCATGTGGGGCAAGATCATTTCTCTCCTCTGGACTGCAGCATGCCAAACAACAAAAATTCAGTTTAGTGATATTGCTTAGAGATGGGCAGATACCATACTCCATTAGAGACTTGCCTGGAAAGAGCCATGAGGACATCCATTCCTGGATAGCTCCAGAATGTGGCCAAGAAATAGAAGACATTGAATCAGGGCTATTAGCACTTTTAATAACTCTTCTCTTTGTGGATGCTGTCTGCACAATTCCTCATGAAAGAGCATAAGAATGGCTGCCTTGAGCTATCATCAGAAACAGAGAGCTGCCTCATGAAAATGCTTCACTAGGGTGATTTTGCCCAGTTAATAGGCATATCAGTGGTGAGTGCTGAAATCGTCATAAAGCAGCGAAAAGAAAAAGCATAGAACAAAATCGAATCATAAACTAAGACAAACTGATAATATTTTCAATGAAAATGAGTTAAATGGCTAAAGGTAATGAATAAACTACTAATAATTATGACAGAGGTATGGCCTGTGTGGAAGCCAAATATGGTGAAAAGTATACCATTACGGGACAGACCTTAGATTTTGGTCACAACTAGAGACTTCTGTGTTAAATCTTTTATCTCTCACTCAGGGTTATAGAAACGCCAAAATGTACACCATTTCCTTATGCTAACATTATTTGCTTGGTTATATGTGTTGGTGAACACAATAAACTTTTAGAGTCATCTCATTTTTTTCAAACAAAAGAAATATTTGTTGAGCTTCTATTTTGTGCCAATTTCAAACAAAAAAATATTTGTTGAGCTTCTATTTTGTTTCAAATAGTGTGCTAGACCCTGGAAATATAGTAGTAAACAAAAGTATATGAGATCCCCATAACATGGCACTTAAAGTGGATTTAAGGAGACAGATAATATAAAAATTAGGAGAATAAATGCAAAATTACAATCATAGTAAGTGCTACAAAGGGGAACTAGGAGTTCTGAGCATCTCTAATGAGGGACTTTACCCAGCAAGGGTGGACAAGGAAGATTTTTGGAACAGCATAGATTGAATTGGAGTTGGAGTGACGGAAGAGTTGGAGTTTACTAAGCAGAGGAGGAAAGAGTTCTTGGTAGTGGAAACAACACATAAAGTTCTATGGTATGGGGTAATATGATGAATTTGAGATTTCTGTGAACTAAGCTGAGACATTGGGCTAGAAAGGTGAGTTGGGATCAGATTTCATAAAAACCCATATGTTATGGGCTGAATTGTGTCCCTCTAAAATGGATATGTTGAAGTTCTAATTCCTAGTACCCCAGAATGTGACTGTATTTGGAGATAGGCCCTTTAAAAAGGTAATGAAAATTACGTGAGGTCATTAAGGTGGATCCTAATCTAATATGACTGGTCTACTTATAAGAAGAAACAATTAGGACACAGACACACATGGAGGTAAGACCAAGTGAAGACACAGGGAAAGATGGCCATCTATGAGCCAAGGAGAGAGGCCACAGAAGGAAATCAACTCTGTCAATACCTCGATCTCGGACTTCCAGCCTCCAGAACTGTGAGCAAATAAATTTCTGTTGTTTAAGCTACCCAGTCTGTGGTACGTTGGTATGGCAGCCTTAGCAAACTAATCAGCCATACAAGCCCTGTGATGGCATTTGACTCTGTAACCTAAGATCCACGGAAAAGCCTTTAAAGTGTTTCAACAGGGGCAGAGGGAGGGATGGTGACATAACAGAGAGGTGAGTTGGAGGAAAATTTGGAAGGAGGAAAGAATAGAAACAAAAAGACCAGTTAAAGAGGTGATTGCAATTGTCCAGGGGAGAGACACTGACTATTTGGAAGTGATTCAGGAGGTAAGATTGATAGGACTTGATCATGGATTAAATATGGAGGAGAGGAAGAGTGACAAAGGTGTGCAGGATAACTCCCAGGTGTCTGACTTTCATAACATGACTGATGGGCGTACGATTTACTGAGATAAAGTACACTGAAAGAGAAGCAGGTTTTGTCCAGAGGCTCATGAGATTAGTTTAGGACATAAGTGGATTTAATAAGACCAATTTCACTGTTTCACTGTTTCTTTTCCATATTCTCCTAGTGATACGTGTTTCTTGGTGGCACACTTAAGGCTACATCACCAACTCATAGCCACTTTAAGAGCAGTCACAGAGGTGGTGTTTAATGTCCCTTAGTGTGTTTCCTTAATGTCCTTAAAACAAACAACGATCTCTACACTATAGAAGAAAATTGCTAAATGGCCCTGTGGAAAATAAACAGGACTCTGCTGTTGTTACTACGTGCTACCAAATATCCAATTGCTCAGTTGTCTGTTGAATCACTTGGCTTAACCGTTGTCTATGGTGATTGGACTTTTTTTTTTTTTTTTTTTCACTTCAGCTGGTGATTGGGGCATAAAGTCTGGAGAGTCTCAGCTTCCTACCTTCCTTTCTAAGCAAGAACTTTTCTTCCAGGAAGTGGGTAAAAATCAGAAAAGAATAAAGTCCCAAAGAGCCAAATTAGGGTTAGTTTCATGGGAATGATGAGTAAGCAGCCTTAGTGTAATTAGAAGGCAGCAGAACACTTCCTTGTTGAACACACACACAGTAACTATACTAATGGGGTGAGGAAGTGGTAAAAAGGGGACACATTAAGCTGGTATAAGTCAGTTAACACCTGACTGAGAAAACATTGGTGTAACAGCAGCATTTCAAAAGGACAACCAGCCGGCAGGGCAATGGAGAGCCGCGAAGCTGGTGAGGCAGGATGAAAGGGGCAGGGGCATGGTCAGGTAAGCCAGGCCCATATGAGGCCTTAATGTTGGAGTTCTTGAGATAGCCTGAAAGTTGAATCAGGCCCCAAGGCAAGGAAGAATGATTGAGAAAGAAAAGCAGAAGAAACCAAAGAAATCATCCCCTACATCACTGTTTGTACCGGACTGGAATCAGGCTGATGAAGTCCGCATTCTCTTGTGCAACTGTTCACATGGACAAGGTGAAGATGACTACCTGTAGGGCCTGGGCCTTGATTTCTCAGCAAAAGCCCACAAGCCCATTGCAACCATGTGTCCTTCTGGCTCCCTTCTGGGCAGGACGCCCAGCTGCTGGGATTTGTAACAATCCAGGGCCTGGCCAGCCCGGATCCTACCTTATCTCACTTAAAGAACATCATGTCTTAAAGGAACACGGGGCTCCTCCATGTGAACTACTGTTCCTGGGAACACTGGTTGTACCAGGGACAGCACTCTTGGTAAGCATATAGTCTTTGTGTCCCCTGCCCATATAAGCAACCCCCTCCTCACCCACGGCAGCGCGTGCACGTTGCTGTCCAGCCGGCCGCCAGTGGACCTCCCTGTAAGTAACTCCCAATAAACCTGTATGTCTCCTTTGCCATCTCCGGGTCTTTTCTTAGGTCTTTCTGCAACCTATCCTGTGCTGCTCACCCAACTGGGCGTGCGGCCAGACACTACCTCTTCTCAATTTTCATCTATAAGAATCAATGCTCCCAATTTCACAAAACCTTGAATCTCTGATTAACTTAAGGGTTTCAGAATCAAGTCTACAATATGTCATGGGATACTCTCAGAGAATCCTATGGAAGCATAGATAATAAATACAATTAACCTCTATTGCCATTTAGTATATACCTGAAGAAAGATAAGTATACATTTACTCCACAAATATTAACATAAGAGAATTCTAATGTCTATATTGGGTATTTTATCAAAAACAAATTCAATGTACTTAGTCAACAAAATGGAGAAATGAGTCAAAGCAAAATGTAATATATTTTCCAGTTGGATAGGCTACACTCTCAGAAGTGTGGCTTTCAGAAAGCATGTGGATTCACCAAGGAGGGTGGGCTTTTCAACACACTCCAATTAAAGCATTAAATGCAATTGCTTTTTAATGCAATTTAATTGAATTTAAACCTTAATTCTGCTTCTGTTAGCACTGAACTCTCATGTAGCAATAAACAAAATGAAAGTCATGACTGTATATAGTAGTTGAATGGTCTAGTGGGTAGGGTCATTGAAATATTTTTAATTAACCCTGTTTGAAATACAAGTCCAGTCAAGGGCTTCACAGGTAGAGGGCAGCCCTTGTAGTGACCTCTTTGTATGTGTGATAACAGCTGTGTGCCTGGAGAGGTGCTTAAGGCCTTTAATTTCATCACCTAAATTAATTCTCTCAACAACCCTAAGAGTGAAGGTTTGCAGGTGAGACAGTGGCAGAGCTGGGATTCAATATCAGATCTCTAAGATCTTATAGTCCACATACTTAGTGACTATGCAGTGATGTGTCCCTGATTTTAATTTCTATACAGCTGGGTTAAAAATTGGGAATTTAGGTTCCTCTTTCCTACTCCCTTACTCAAAATTAAATAAACTAGGTACTCAGTACAGAAAAAGCTAGCTAAGACTTTTCTACCTCGCACTACCCACAAAATAACTATCATACCTGTGCATTCACCAATCAGGAATATTTGGGGAAATAGTTTCAAATAAACTGCACTTATATTATGCCAAAATAGGTTCCAGAAGAGATTGAATCAATTAATGAAGGGAAAATTTCAGGCAAACTAGAAATAGGATATTACATAGATATGCGGTTCTCACATTTTCAGTTTATGGGTAACTTGAGTGGCAAAGGAATTCAAGAATCATTTGTCCCACCTATTTATGCCTTCCATTGCATGGTGTGTACACAAATGTATACTCATTACATACATATTCATTTTTGGAGTTGACAGGAAAAAAATATGTTATTAGTTCCTGCTAAGAATGAAAGTATGGACAGTGATTATAGACAAACAGATCATAAACATAGATGCTACAAGAAAAAAGTTCATGGATCATCTAAAAAGCCTTGTGACCTTCATTTGTAGATTAACAACACTAGATATTTTTCCAAACAGTCTTTAAGTTTCAGATACACCATAACTGTAGAGTAGAGCACTCTGATAAATAGGTGGTAAGAAACATATGACACGATCCAAGATTTTCATTTTTATATGATATGATATATAATTGTCTTGATTGAGTAATGTATAAATCTTTCAACATTGCCTTTGATAATGTTATAATATCAAGAAACATTTTATACATGTACTTCTTTAGGAATGTATTTCAGAATTCAAGTTAGTTTTAAAGGACTCTTCAGTTGGGGTTTGACTTAAGGGTTATTCAATTAATGATGCTTGAATCAAGGACTCTGTCCCAGATACATTTTTAATTCAAGGACTATGTTTTAAATTCTAAAAATATTTATAAAATAATTCCCAAATAAATTGTAGAACTTTGAAAATTGAGAGAACAGGGACTTAGACCATCTGCATGTTTAGTGGTTAGAAAGGATGAATTAATTAGGATGTTCTTCCTTTGGGACCTATTCAACAAATTAACTTTGACATTAAATTGAAAGGATTAGAGAGATTTTTCATCTTACCTTTAAATCCTATCTTTATGCATACATTTAAGTTAGTACATGTAATATGAGAGATGGCTCCTAAATAAAATAGTAACCATGGCCCCCTGTGTCAGTAGCCAAAATGGTAATTGCATGTCAAAATAGTTTGAATCTACTAAATTATGGTGATATTTGCTCAACTATATCAGCAACAATAAGGCTGACAAAAATGGACTATTTTCCAAAAGAAGATGTCAATGTAGTTAAGTCTTCAAAATAAAAAGTAAAACTAAGATTTTCCATCATGAAATCAAATTAGTTAGATGATTTAAAATGTTTTAACTTTTCCAGTTATTTTGCATTAATCACAACAGAAAATAATATCCTTTTGGATTTAAAGTCTGTCAATGATTCCTGTCTCTCAATATTCAGATATGTATTCTTTAATATTCCAAAATAATGAGATATTTTCTAATATGACTTTACATAATAAATCTCTAGTGAGTTTTGACTACGAACCTGCTTAACCATATTGGAAATAAAGCCAATACAATTGTACTTCTCTCCCATGAATAAACAGAAGGAAAAAATTACAATGATGATAAAAAGAAGTCTTTTAATATTTTTCAGCATACACACACACCCCCACAATGTTTCTGAAAGGAGTTTAAATGGCTCAATACATATGTTGACATATATATCTACATATTATATATGACATGTATATCATATATATATCAAAATATATACATACTGTGCCAAGGACTGTGCTGGCACTAGAAATGCAATGGTGAGTGAGAAAGCCACATGCAATTCCCTCTTAGAGCTACATTCTACATGAGGATACAGCAAAGAGAAGCGGAAGCTGTAAAATATATGCTTGGGAGGGGAAAGTTCTAGGTTCCAGGAGACATTCAATTGCCTTACTCCACTCAGCTGCCCAGATATATTATAATTTTTTTCTGACTTCTTGAGGGTCCATAGGATGGGACTAAAGTCACTTTCACTTTCCAAACACTATGAAAAATAATAAAGAAAAGAATATTGTTCAATTTTTCAAAGCTCTTACTACCACCATTTATGTAGCATTAATAAGCCAGAGCATGAAGACAGAGCATAAATTCAGAACATTAAATGTGGAGGGGATATATTGTATGTGTGTGCATGTGTTTTGAGAAGATATATTGTTAAAGCATGATTGGCTTCAGACTTTTCAGGGATGTATTCTTGGTGGAGTTGTGCTGTCTTGCCCCATTTATATAAAAAAGTGATGGACATGGTTCTCCACTTGCACCACACTCCCATAAGTAACCTCTGACTTGTGGCACACAGTATTCTCCCAAATATGGCAGCTCCACTATATATTTCATCCCACATGATCTTCTTACAATGTGATGTAGACACTCCTCCATCAAGAGGTGGGGTCTATATTCCCTCTTCTTGAATCTGGGCATATCTTAGTAACTGACTTGACCTTCAGAGTGTGGCAGAAATGATTCTTCATGACTTTCTAGGCTCAACTATAAAAGGCTGATGGTTTCTTCTTGGCTCTCTTTTTCTCTTGAGACACTTGCCCTTGGAACCCAGGCACCATGCTGTAAGGAAGCCCAGGCCACAATACATGGAAGGGCCAAGTATGGGTGTTCTGATTGATGGTCTCAGCATCAACTGCTACACATGTGATGAAAGAGCGTTCAGATGATCCTGGCCCCCTACCTATAAGTCTTCCAGCTGAAGCCCCAGACATCAAGGAACAAGGTCAAGTTGTTCCTGCTGTGCCATCTCAATTCCTGACCCACAGAAACAGAGATAATAAATGACTTTTCTTGTCTTAAGCTACTAAATTGGGATAATTTAGTTGGGGTAATTTTTTATGCAAAAATAGATAACTGTAATAAAATATGGCTCAAGGCCCTCAGATAAAAGATTAAAGAAGAGTATTGGGGTCTATTTCTAGCTCTGCCACTAACTAGTTGTGTTAGTCTAGTGCAATTAGTCTTGAATAAGTCACAATACCCTCTGGGTCTTGTTTTTTCCATCTTCTAATTTGGAAAATTGGACTAGGTCCCTTCCAGCCCTAGGATCCATGATTCTGGGATGGGGCATTCTGAATAAGGGGACATCATGAGGTGCACCCAATGGATATTTGTTGAATGAATGAAAAATTTAAAAATAAACAAATATAATAGCCATTAACTATATACCTTGGGAGCTTTAATTCTGACAGAGTGAATGGAGTGGAAACGATATATTGATTGTCCTAATCACACTGATGCACATTTACAACATCCTCAAAAGAATGAATTTCTATATGGAAGGTAAATGTTTTTGCCTGTGGTTTTCACTATGAAAAAAACAACTGAGCAGTTGTCACCACTCACCACCTCCACTTTTCAGATACGAAAACAGTATAGACAGTATTAAAAGTCACACGGGTAATTTGTAGTAGCAAGTACAAGCTGGGGAAAAGAGAGGTATTCACTCTTGTTTCATGATTGGAAACTCTAGGGCTTCTCAAGCCTGGGTACATACTAGAATCACCTGCGGAACTTTGAAAGCACACTGGTTTCCCAGCCCCTCATTCGAGGTTCTGATTCACTGGGTGTGGCCCAAGTGTTGGGAAGGGAACATCCCATTAAATTCCTGGGGAGAAGCCTGGCTACATGTAAAATTAACTTTTAGCTCTTCATTTCACTCTTGCCTTTCACTTTCCCTGAGATCTCTACCTGAAGAGAAACAGAGAAGAGAGGAAAAGGGAACTTCTCTGTCAGGAGGTATTTGGTATGCTCTTTTATTTTTAGAAACAAAATGATTCTTAACTGAAATGAGGGAAATAATTATTTTAAGGGAAGAAAATCACATGAAAATTATATGGCTCCTCTTTCTTGATCATAGAAAATCCAATTCCTATGTTAAAAACCCTGTGTGGCAGAAATGAACTATGACATAAAGGAAAACACCACCCTGTGAGGCTGGGACTCAACTGAACCATGATGAAGACCTACGTCAGGTAAGGGGCATCAATTTGTCATTCTCAGAACCACCAGCCATCTGCCCAGGAAACATACAGATGACCTTCAGCAAATTAGATTGAATGTTTTCACTTGAAAGCTGACTTGGTTTTAGGGAGGAGAATGATATGTTTCTAGGAGTTAGACCATACCTTTGAGAGATTGTGACTAAGCTGAGGGCAGAGCAAGGCACAGTGGTGCCATGTTGGTTCACATAAAAGGGCAGACAGGGATCCCATAAGATTCCCAGGCCAAATGTTTTCCCCCAAATCTCTAAAATTGTCCCCAACAATATTGGTTTTAGGACAGGTAATGATGAAGTCTTATCTTGGCACATTACTGAAATCTAATCTGGGGAGCCAGTCTCTCAAGAGTTGCTGGCAACTCAGAGTTGGCAACTCTGAGGAGCTTTAATCAGTCTTTTGAGAAAAGCTAGGAATAATACTGTATTTGCATATGTTGCATCAAATCCTTCATCTCTAAGCCTGGACAAAGAGAGCTGGAGAGCCTCTAGAGTATTAATTGGGAGAGTGATAGGATTCTGTTTGGAGAATGGGTTGGAGAAGAGCAATCCCAGAGGCAGGAATAGTCAGGGAGCTGGAGCTGGAGGATTGGGAAAGACTTCTTGGAGGAGGTGACCTTGAGCTGAGAATAGAAAGACAAGTGTAAAAATATGCAAGGTGAAAAAAAGTATATATGTATTGCTTAGGGACACAAACACATGTAATTAAGAAAATAATGGAGATAATAACTAGAAATTTTAGCATAACAAATAGTAGTTGCCTCTGAGTGGGAAGGGAATGGAGCGAGATCAGGGAAGGATTCATAGGGTACTGCTAACGATCTTCTTAAACTCAAAATTGTTGGAGACTTGGTGTGGCCAGGCATCATGCTTTTTACCTTCATAACAACCCTGTGTGGTACGTGGCATCTTCATTTTATTGAGGAAGAAACTGCATCCCAGAGAGATTGAGACTTATTCCAAGTCTTCCATTTAGTAAGAGGCAGAGTCTGAATTCAAACCTGAGTTTTTCTGACTCTACAGACCACGTTTTCATTTTCCCAGTACCTCACGATGGTTTCCTCATTTTAGAAAAGCATTTTTTTGTTTTATGGTACCAAAATTTGTAATAAAAGTAATTCAGAGCTTTAAAAATATATGTAATGTGAGACTTCTGTAAAATTTACATGGAATTGACAAGCATTTGGTGCATATAAGCACGGGGGTACCCTCATGCTTAATCAAATCCAGCTGGAGATCCTAAAATATTTAAGATGGTTATGTTTGATTCTATGACTTATGCAGACAATCTGAAAAGTTAATTAAAAAGGAGCTCTCTTTCAGAGTGGAAGAGGCTCTTCATCAGTTCTTTAAATCTCCGTGCCATGTGGTTACATCTGCCCCTTACATACGTGAGAGCATCGTATGAGTCCATAGAAAATTATCTGGTTCTCAGTAGCACTCATAAAATTGTTTTCCCTGATAAATGGCAACACTGACATAATTTACGATAACCACATTTTTTCCAATGTATGATTACCGAACTTAGGAACTGGCATCTAATTAATAAGGCAGTAGAGCCTGCTATGTAACAATCAAAACATATAAGGCAAACCAGAGGCCCAGTGAAGGCCGGGGGTGACCATTAACACTCCCCAAAATCATGTCCATTCCCAAATCCAGACAAGAGCTGCTGCAGGAGGCTGCTGTTCCTCTGTAATGCTCTGGGCCACCCGGAAAGCCCCAGAGGTGGCCTTCATGTGCATATGAATCCTGACTCCCCCTCCTCTCGATGGCTTCTAGGATGGTCTTAAAGTAATACTGGCTGCAAAGGGAACTGGGAAATGAGTAATCCCAAAGGACAATTAGAAGTCTCAAATGCTCCACAGAGAATGTGAAAAAAATTATTATTTTTAAGGAAGATCACACTAATCATTCATGTTAATAAACATTAAAATGAAAAACAAATCTTTCTAACAACATCTACAGCTCAGAGTAAAAGTGTATATATGTTTATTCAGTAGGACAGTCTGTTGAATCCTGCAGTGAAGAACCCCTGGCTTCCCACAGAATAGCTGGTTTAAAAAGATATTTTTTCTGTTTTTATATTTCCATTCAATTGAGTTATTCTTTATGTTTTATTCTTAATATTTCTATATATGTTTTAAAAGGTAATATTTTCTAGAATGTTATTTTTTCAATAAAACCTCTTAAATTTTCCACGTGGCATCGTGAAATCACCAAGCTAGGTTTGAATTCCTGCTAGGGCATTTACTAGCTGTGTGACCTTGGGAAAGTCAGTTAATCTCTCTGAGGTTCCATTTTCTCATTTGAAAAATGGGGCTTATAAAGCCTGTCTTGCAGTGTTAGTGTGAACTTCAAGGAATTTGGATCTATAAAGCATTTGACATGCAATAAGCATTCAATATATAGAAGACAATTATTTTTATTGTGATCTGGACATGTCCCATTTCTCTTTGAGAATAAACTATAATTTAAAAATATAGTCTCTAGAAAGCCTATAAGTCAGGGAGAGGGTCCAGATATAGTCAGAGAAGTAGAAAATCCTTAGAAAACTTATAGAGTTAAGATAATAACCTTTATCTGTTTGTGCAATAAAATTATTAGGAGAGATTCACACATTTATGGGATTGTTTTTGTGCATTCCTGGTAACCTTTTTCCTTTCATAATCAAATTTAAAATTTCACACATTAAAAAAAAGTTCTGTTCATATGCATACTATCCTCTACACCACCTTCTGTCATTATAGTTATAAGGAACAATGTTCAACAAGATCTTAAAGTTATTCTGCTCTTAAACTGGCCTTTTAAAATAATCTTAAAAAATATATTGAGGCTATTTGGCCAGATTTTCCATGTGTCCTGTGAATAGCCTTATGATCTTAAAAAGTGGTATCTTGGGGCTGGCCCTGCAGCCTAGTCGTTAAGTTTGGTGCATTCCGCTTTGGCAGCCCAGGTTCAGTTCCTGGGCGTGGACTTACACCATTCATTCGCAGCCATGCTGTGGCAGCGACCCACGTACAAAATAGAGGGAGACTGGCCCAGACGTTAGCCCAGGGTGAATCTTCCTCAGCATAAAAAAAAAAAGTGGTATCTTACTGACACTGTCTGAAGAAAGGATTTAGTAAATAGCAATGGTAATAATAATAGCTAATATTATTAGCATTTACTAGGTATTAGCAATGTTCAAAGTGCTTTATATATGTTGTCTCATTTAATTCTCACATTAATGAATGGGGTAGGTACTACAGTCACCCTCATTTTACAGAAGAAAAATGAGGCACAGAGAGATTACAAAGAAAGGAAGGAGTGATTGACATGGCATGTCCTGAGAACATCAATATTAAGGCATGTTGCCCTAGACATCCTGGATGCAACTGAGCATAGACCTTTCAAATTAAAGAAATAAGGAGAAAGGAAGAGTGACAATGGAAATAATAGAATCACAGCATTCCTGGCCCTCTTCCTTTCCTCTTTGAGTATATAATCCATATATAGAACAAGTTCTGTGTCCTGGGCAGACGGAGAGAGCATTTTAGAGAGTGCCCTAAGTACTTATGAGGCAATATTTATAACTAAAATTAGAAGGAAACTTAAAGAGTGTAAATAATTACTGGAGTTACAAATATTAATATTCAAGTGATGTTACTGATCCATACTTTTGTCCTGATTTACCACTCACTGTACCCATATCATCTTAGGCTAATCAACACACTGCTCTGGTTTCCCACGTATAAAATAAAAGGGCTTTATTAGCTGATGTCTAAGGTCTCTTGAAAATTGACATTCTCTAGTTCTTCTAACAGCTCAGGGAACGTCATTCTAATCTTTTATATGATGCTCTGATCTTTAATATATTTTGAGACCAAGGTCCTTATCAAATTGCACTTGACCTCTACTCACAAGGCCAGCTTCTTGTCTTAGTCATTGAAACTAAGGCATGAGAGATTTCATTTGCCGTGAAAACAGGGAAAATGATACTGACATCCTGTAGATGTAATCTGCCCCACTCTATTTGCTGACTGAGTTATTAGTTTCTGCTGCGATACTGGCCTAATAAAAAAATAAGTAAGTTCCAGTTTGCGGCCAAGACAAAGAGAACCTATTTTAGGGGAGTTATGCCCACCTTCAACATAATGAGAATAAACTGTTGGTTAACTTATAGTGCAAGGGAAGAAATGGAAAGCTTCTTCGTTTTTATGTGTTATGATGGAATTTTTATTTTAAAGGCCCAATGCTTCTGCAGAATAATTAGCACATTTGTTTGTGTCATTCTCAATCTCCTTTCATGCCAAGAGTAGATCCCTTGCACCAATAGAGACCAGAAAGGTATGAGCAGGATTCATACAAAGATTAGCATCCCGAAGAGTGCATTATTCTGAATCTTTGAATCTTATGCTACGTTATATTTTGCAATTGATTCCTACATACGTGATCTCAGTTGTATCTCATAACAAGCCTTAATGGGGACAGCAAATGCAAATATATTTATTTTATAGATAAGGAAATGAAGCTTAGACAAGTGGAATTTGTCCATGTTTTACCATATGTAACCAGGCTAGATATAGGACTAGGACCTCAAGGAAATTGCCTTTATTATCCAATTTATAAGTGCTAAAGAAAGGACTAGAACCCAGATCCTTCCACTCAAAGGCCCATTTTCTCTTTGCTCTATCATGCATACATATACATATATACACATATACACAAAGATTAAGGTTATCTCTTATTGTAGAATGATGGATGATGTTTCCTATAATGATACTTATTATCCAAGAGGGACTATATATTTCTTTTACAATAAAAAAGTAATAATCAATTGCTAGAAGTCCTTTATAAAGTATAAATGGCCCAGAAAAGAGGAGTACGTTGCATCCCTCTTAAATTCTCATGGGTTTTTAGGAGACCACTTTAGGTTGCAGAGCTGTAAGTTTATAGCATTGAAAGTGAAAAGGAATTATGGTTCAGAGCATGTAAGTCCAAGGAGGACAGGCTTGGGTAGGACATTGGGGTGTTTTTTGCCCTTTAGAACCATGAGAGCATGACATGACTGGTGTTTGGGAAGAGGATGCTATAAAGTTGCCAAGAGGGTGTTGAGATAAGCCCACTGCTTCACGGTTTTGCCTCTGCCTAGTCTATAAGGGACTTCAGAGATGACTCCACCTTAACATAGGGAATCAGAACTGAAGATTTTTTTTTCTACCACTCAATGCCATTGTAGTGCCAGGCACAAAGCCCAAACTCTGAAAATGCTTCTAACTTTAGGAAATTTGAAGTACTAGAAAGAGCTTTGGATTACCGTCAAAAGATCTGAGTTTGAGTTGAGATCTCTTTTCGTTATTTGCTAGCTATGTTCCTGGGCTAATGACTTCCATTTCTGAGACAAATATCCCTCCTATAAAATTTAGATGATATTTGGGAAGATTAAATAATTATACATTATAAACTATGAATGATTAGTATACATAAATTATTACTATTTTTATTTTTGAAAAAGACCTTTTAAATATAGCATTATAACAATTCATAACAGTGCTGCCATCTTTTTAGAATTCTTAAAGATTACATGACTAAGAACTAAGGGCAGATGAAATTACATAGAAAGAAAGAAAACTTTAAATTATTCTTATATCCAAGCTGCTAAAACTTTAAGGATTTGAAATATTAAACACACATACACACACACAACTTCTTTGTGTATAGTTGCTATGAAGGCAGCCTGACTCATTTGCCACGTAGGATCACTTTCTATCTCATAGCTATAATGAGCATATATTTTCTATCCAAGATAAAGAAACCTTGTTGAGTAAAATGTTGACCCAAGGAGAACCTTAACAAGGATTAGTTCACTATAACTATATAGAAACTCCAGAAATAAGTCCAGCTCCCCATGAGAATTTATTATAGGGTAAAGGAGGCATTTTATATTAGTAGGAAAAAAGATGAATTACTTAATAAATGGTGCTGGGACAACTGCAAAGCCATTCGGGAAAAAATTGGGTTTCTTCTTCATTCTCTATGTCTAAGTAAATTCACATGGATCAAATAAGTAACTGTAAAAACATGAAACATTAGAAATAGTAGATAGAAATATGAATATTTTTATAATGATGGAATAGAAAAAAGCCCTCCAAGTATATCAAACTTAAGAGGCATAAAAGACAAGATTGATAATTCTGACAAGATAGAGATTTAAAATTTCTTTACAACACCACATACACGTACACACACAGCCAAACAGAAGTAAGCAAAACATAAATCAGGAACTGGGGAAAATATTCACAACGCATACGACAGAAAATAGTCCAAATCTTTATAAAAACAAAGAAAAAATCAATAAGATGAAAAACTCAATAAAGTGGAAAAAATAAAATACAAATGACCAGTTCAAATATGGGAAAGCTCCACTCATAATTAAAGAAATACTATCTTAACTCTATTAATAATTAACTCATTCATAATTAAATAAATGCTAATTAATGTGAGGAACTTCCTCACCTGTTAGTACAGCAAAGACTAAAATGTCTTAGTATTTTTGAAATAGCAAACATGTGGAAACAATCTAGAATAGTTTCTTTTCATCAAGGAAATGGAACATTAACTGTTAAGGATGCGATCAATCTCTACCGGATGATATGGAAAGACCCCAAGATGCACTAAGTTAAAAAAAAAAACTCTATAACAGTATTTATAGTTTGATCTCATTTATGTTTCTAATAAACACATATTTGTATTTACCAAAAAGTATCCAGAAGGATACAAAAGAAATGATTTACAGTGGGTTCTTCTGGGGAGTTGAGTTGTGGGCTTGAGAGAAAAAATACTTTTATTTTTATGTAAATCTTTTGTATTACTAACTTTTATATAATAAGCATGTTAATTTCATAATGAAAAGCTTAACCCATGCTAAATAGTGAGTTATGCTTATTAAGTACTACACAGAATCTCCTATGTGTTGAGTCTTGTATGAAGACATTTTTAAAGTCACAGACTTGGAAGGCTTTCAGTCTCCACTCCCTCACACCAATCTTTTCCTCTGTTTTATCTGCTCTGTGAATTTAAGTTCTATAAATGTGGTTGTCAAATTATCTAGAATTCTTTACTGCCATAATTACCTGATCAGCTTAACATAAATTAGCCTAAGTGAAAACTGATACCTATCATCAATATAATAATCTAATTTTATAGGGTAGTGATTCTAGAATTAGACTTTCTGGATTCATACCTCAGCTCTTTCATTTTTTAGCAGTATGACCCTGGGAAAGTTACTTAACCACTCAGTTTTCTCATTGGTACAATGAGGTGAATGATAGTCCTTATATTACAGTTCAGCTGGGGGATTTGATAAATACATATAGAATGTTTAACAGTCCCTGGCACATAGTAAGCATTCAATTAATGTGTTGAGTATTATCATAATTTATATTATTATTAAAATACTTTGAAAGGTATGTTCAAATTCAGTTCTGTTACAATATAGTCTGGTCTTCGAATACAAAAAACTCCAAAATATGTTTATAAAAATAGAGTAAATTCCTATTATCACTGAAGATGAAGCAGCTATTTCTCATTTGTTGAAAAGCATCAGACTTGCAAATATTACCTTCAGTTTCTCATGCAGAAATTATTGAATATGCAAAGAATGAAGAAAGAAAGCAAGATGAAAATAAACCCTGAATCGAAATTGCCAAAGAGGGTTCACAAAGGAAAAGGGAAATGATGTCATTCGACCTGATGGGGCAGTGAGATTACGGATCTATGTGAGGACTTAGTTTAATTCGTTGATTTTTGCTCTATTTAAATGTAACACGTACATAACACGTGTGGCGTTTACATTTCACTGACACCATGATTTAATCATTAATGGAATATGTTGCTTGATTCTAAATAATTCCACCTATAGTTAATAAAAAGAAACAAGTTAACCCTACAAAAAACTGTTTATCACAGAGAGAGCTGCCTATGCCTACAAATACTCTGACAAGAAATGTAGGCTTTCATCCATAGAAGATGCCTGATCTTTATTTTTTAAAGGGTACACACTGCACTTTCTACTCTGCAGAGTGGCCAGTTCTTGGTGAGCCCTTTAACTCTGCGGCAAAGATAAAATTGGTGGGTGTTTTTGTGTTGACACTTTTTATGTGGCCACTTTAAATGGTGTCGGAGCCCATTAGTAATTACATGCAATTTGAGAAAGGTTACCGTGGCTTTCTGCAATAAGACGCCACGGCTATAAAACATTTGGTGTTTCTTGGTTGCCCCCTGTGCAGTGGGAATATTTCCTTTCTTTTTTTTCACAGCCAGTGAAAGGTCCCAACACTTAACCTAGTAGATGTAACCTATTCAAGAAGCCCAATAATTTGCCACATTTAACTCTAATTTAGTAAACAGCTCTAGGGCCTATTAAGTTCCAGTAAATCAAAGTTCCAATTGCCTGATTTGTTGCTAATAAGGCCAAAGTTGTCAGTAACCTGGGTGGGCCAGGTAACCTGACACAGTTCCAGGAAGCCATGTCTGTCCAGTGACCCCTCACACAGGACACAAGAGCACCTAGTGAGATGTGTCTGGTAGAGCAGCAATTGACCACCTCTTCTGGACATGAGAAATAGTAATCAGAAAGCGAGGGGAAGAATCTGCTGCTGACAAGTCAAAATTAAAGGACTGTGTGTTTCCTTTTATTTTTCATCCTGGATTCTAGACTTTTTTCAAATCCATTCTTTTTGTATCCACATAAATTCATCGTTAGGGACTCTTTCCCATTTAGAACTGTGCAGAACCACAGATATTAAGACACATAGATATCTCCATATCTATTACACATATATCTATCACATACTCTATTATACAATCACCTCAAACCTGCATTATCACTACTTTTTCTTTATCAAAATTCTGAAGGGTGCAATAGTCTGATTGCTAAATCTTTGTTTTGCGATTAGGTGCTGACTTTATAGTATCATCTTGGAGAAATCAGAAAGCTACAAATACACTTACAGACTTTGTCATTTTCAGTGAATTCTGCCTCTCTTCTCCCAATAGTTTTGTTTTTATTTTTTAAACCACAGTTCCAAGATGATATCCCAAGCATAAGTATATGAATGAAACCCTGTGTGTATGTTTCTGTGTGTATCTGGACAGGGATTTTTTTTAAAGTAATGTGAAGCTTATCACCCCTATCATGGAGGAAGCCACAAACCTCATCAACGTAAAAATTGAGTATCCAATTCTCTAGGTGCTAAATCTAGCAAAATAAAAAGAAAATAACCTTAAATCTCTCAATGCTGCTATTCATTTATTGATTTGTAAAACGTTTGAAACTATTTCTCTTTTCTATATGACATTTATCATCTCTCATTGAGTTGGATATTACACGACTGTTTGCTTTCGATAATGTGTGGATATAAAACATTCTCTATCGCAATTTTTGGTCCTCTGGGTCCTTCAAGGGCTCTCAGAACTGGAGGTAGTGTGTGCTCACGTGCACACACACACACACACACACACACACACACAAGACAGAGTATTCCCTGAGCTAGCAAAGATATCTGTAACCACCTGCTGTTATTTTAATTTTAGGAGCTGCAATATTGATAAAATGTTAATGATTTTTCAAACAAAAATTTCAGTCTGTTCATGCAAACAAAAATGCCCTTTTCTGGAATGACATACTGTAAGTCATTCTGGAAATTCATCAGGAACTTTTCAAACTGTGCTTCTAACAATTCAAAAACAGATCTCTCATCAAGCCCAGAGTCACTAAAAATAGTCAAGGAAGGGGGCCGGCCTGGTGGTGCAGCAGTTCAGGTCACACTTTGGCAGCCCAGGGTTCACAGATTCCAATCCCGGGCACCCGCTGAGTCATTGCTTGCCAGCCATGCCGTGGCGGCGTCCCATATAAAGTGGAGGAAGATGGGCACGATGTTAGCCCAGGGCCAGTCTTCCTCAGCAAAAAGAGGAGGATTGGCCATGGATGTTAGCCCAGGGCCAGTCTTCCTCAGCAAAAAGAGGAGGATTGGCAACAGATGTTAGCTCAGGGCTGGTCTTCCTCCCTACCCGCCCCCCCCAAAAGAAAAGTCAAGGCAGACTACTGATCATTAAATTGACATCTATATACTTAGGAGCCTTGAGGAAATAGTACAACTAGGTATGTGCATTTTGGTGAATTATCGAAATTTTGGAGATGTTAACGAAAGATGGTGGCATTTACTGAAAGTGTTTAAAAATTGACATTGGAAGTCAAAGCGTGGCTTAAATTTTCTTTGAGGAGATATTCGAAGCATTACAAGAAATGAGAAAATATAACGTGTAAAATAAACCTCAAATACCTGTTTATGGCTTTGTTTTCTCTGATAGATCTGTGAACCCCTATCTATATGATAGATCTATATGTATGTGAGTATATATCTATATATAATATATCTAAAGATGTATAGACAGGTATGTATATATGTGTGTATTTATACATAATGCATATATGTGTATACATGTATGAGATTGAGAAGCAGAGAGAAAAAGCAATAGAGAGAGACAAAGGGAGGAAGGGAGAGGGAGACTGAGAGAGAGAGACTGTTTCTCTTTTCAAGTAAATTTTTAGGAGTCAAGGATTTATTTTATAAAAGTGAAGTATTATAAAGCCGAAGGGTAATTCTTTTCACAATTTCCTTCAGATTTTCCCATTTTGAAGCTGAGTAAACTGAGTGACAAAGAGCTTGAGTTGTTTGCACCAGATCACAAAGCTAATTTAAGGCACAGGCAGGAAAAGCCCAGCACGCTGTCTGTAGTCCAGGCTTCTTTTAACTCCATTATCCTATCTTGTTTTTTACGGTTCGTCTCATGTTGTTACAAAGATGCAAATGACCAAGAAAAAAGGCCAGTATTTAAGTAAACAGAAACAAAGTTTTTTAAAAGTATGTTCTCTTATGCCACTTGCAAACCTTTTGGAAGCAAAAACCAAAGCATAATCAACTTCTTTTTAATTAGCTTATTACTTCTTGCGCTTTTTTTGGTGTCTGTAAAATAGGGTAAGGAAATTGAGATGACTCTGCTACTACATTATTAATGTTTTAAATTAGCATTACAAAAATGTTGCTTCACAATACCTATCTCTTCGAAGTGTAATAGAATATAGTAATTTAAGAGTTATTTGTTAAAATGAATGCTTGAGAATACTTCATCCATGAATGTGTCCCTAGTTTATTCAGGTTTCTAATTTATTTCCCTTCATACCACTCAAAACCCAGAAGCATTGTTTTAAATTTTCTTTCCAGTAGTTTCAAATGCAAACAGTTGCCTGCTTCATTCTACATAGTAAATTTCTCTTCATAAGGACTTAATTTTGACATGCTTCTGTACCCCTCACTTTTTTTTGGTAGCTTCACAGAGGGTGCTTAGTGAAAGCTTTGAAAATGAACTAGAGATAAAAGGATGGGTAAATGAATACATTTGACTCATAATCACTGGATTTCTTATCTATTTCCTCTGTGGACTCGGATGTTATCTACTGCAGAGACTGTATCCTGTTGACCACTGTATTCCCATCAACTAGTAGATATTTAATAATATTTGTTGAATGAACCAATGAATCAAGTCTATCCCTTTTATGTCTTCGATTGTTTTTCAGCTTTTATTGGGTATATGTCTCATGTCTTCAGATATACCGGCAACTCTTTGAGAACAGGATTCATATTCTGTTGGTCTTGGCAAGCCCCAAAGAGTGCTGAGCAGAGTGCCTTAAAGCAGCACTTCAAAAGTACTTGTGAATGAGTGAAACATTCCCTTTGATTGCTTTTTTCAACCTATAGATTGTTCCTATATTTTTAAGTCTAAACCACAATGATGAAATAAAATTTAGGTCAATATAAAGAAGTTTTCAATAAGTAGATATTAAAAATTCAATATCTAATATATTAATGGTTTCCTTTTGAAGTAGTGAGTTTCTAAGATCCCAAATCTAACAAATGTGCATATTACTGCTTAGAAATTTCTATAATGGATGCCCACATTTTATAGAAATTTATTATGGATAATATATTTATAACTCTAAGACTCTGATTATAGCAGTCTATAATTACCTTTCCTATTTCCATATTTAAATATTTTTCATCATAGAGGTAACAACCACTAATTAAATAAAATGGAAAATATATGTAGAATGAAGAAGAAAAATTGGCTAGAGTCCCAATCCCCAACACAACCACCTCCAATATTTTGGTTGATTTTTTTCCAATTTTTTTGTGCATATATTTATAAATTTATTTTCCAAGTTATAATCAAATTGTAATCTTATATCAAATATTTTATTTATTAATTTTATTTCTGCTTGAGGAGAAAAATGCTTCCTAGTACTAAGTAAGCAAATTTAATTCCAAGTTACCATAAACTTACTGATTGTGTTCTCCTCTCACGAGGAGCTCACATATGCAATTAATCTCAAAGAATTATCAAAATACTAGACTTGGAAACAAACTAAATAAAAATGAAAATAATGTATGTGTATATGTGAGTGTGTATAATTTTTATAAATATTTGTATCTTTAACCCTTTGATCCTAAGTAGATAATGAGACTGCAACCTTTTCCAGAAAATTTATTCCAAAGACACTTATAATAAAGTATGTTTTAAAGTGAATTTTGTGTCTATATTGGTTTCTAGTACAAAACTGAAAGTTTTAAGGCAAATCATATCACCTCTGCAAGTGTCACTCTCTCATCTTTAAAAATAAAAGGCCACTATAAATATTTACCTTATATGGTTGTTTGGAGAATTAAAGAAATTAATGCGTGCAAAGTATTTAGAGAAGTACCTGAACGCATAGAAAGTGCTTCATAAATGTCAATTATAAATATCATTACTGGGAAAATCTTGAGGTCAAATAATAATCTCAAATCTTGAGGCTGAAAATTTTTTTCTTTTCCTAGTATCAGTTAAATAAAAAGTGATAATCACTTTTTTGTAATAATAATCTTTCAGAAATCACTTAAACATTCTTATCTTTCCACTTTTCTATACATTCTTATCTTCCCACTTGACCAATTCAAAAAATATTGAAATACATGACCTTTTAATACTGACTCCCTGCTGTACTTTTCTTGAATTATTTGAATTTCTTACAGAATCTGAATTTAGTATAACAGAAGTTGCTAGGCTACTAGGGATTTGCAGAAGCTTCTGTCTCAGAAGTTACCTGGCTGGATTTCTCAGAACTATGTTCAGACTAATAACATGAAATAACTATCTCATCAAAGGCAGAGAGCCTCTCAATTTAAGGTTGAGAGCAGAGGATGATGTAGAACAGGTCGGATTGTGTATTCTAAACACAAAGTAAAAGGAGCCAGGAGCCAGGAACTCAGTTTGGGTCTGCTTCACCAGACAGCAAGCTATCCTTCTGGATACCATACTGCAGTCTACTCATTGAGATCAACAGTGAAGATGTTAGTCTAGTTTTTAGTCAGTCTTAATCCTTAAATTGTTTTCTTTCTTTCTTTCTCCCTTCCTTCCTTCTGTGTTCTTAGAAACATCTTTATGACAAGTGTTCTAACCACTTCTCTACATGCGTTGCAGAATGCGTGCAACTTCCATTCACTGGTTACTTCTTGACTGTAGAATATTTCAGTAATGGCTTCAGATATTTTCTTTTGGTCAATGTTCTTATGTGTTTTAAAGACTTGTTTCTTATTAAGTTAATTTAAAAGTGACTGAGAGCTTTTTGGAAAAGAGTTACTGTGTGGTGAGAAAAATCAGTGCTTAATCCTAGTGGAACATATAAGCAAATTTAGAATTCACCTTTTTGTATCCATTGTCACTTCCAGACATAGGAAATAAACAAGGACAGATGAAATGTGATTACAATTAATGGATATTTCTCAATGAGCTCTTCTAATGAGGAGTCAATATAAAGATTAGAAACCACTATTCCAGGATTCATCGGCAGGAAAATACGGAAAGAGCCTCTAGTATCCATCTATGTGAATTGGATTGGTTTTTGTTTGTTTAGGTGGGGAAACTTAAACCCTGAGTGATGAAGCGATTTTCTTCAAGATGACAGTGCTAAACAGTAGAGAACATGGTAGAGACACCACCTCCTTCAGCATTTATTCTTTTATTTGTATCAATTCATTACACTGTTATTGTCAATACCCTCTATAAAATAGTATGAAGAAGGCAGAAAAAGGTAAAGTATTAGCAATATTGATTCAGAGACAAGGTAAAGAAAAAATTAGATTGCAATTTATAATTAATATTTTGAATCACTTAGATTTGTATATGGATTATTTAAGTATAGTCATAAATAATGTTAATAAAAAGACCTTCAAGATATTCTAGAGAATGTAAAATAATTTAAAATGATAATTTATAAAATTTTATTCCATTCAGGCAGATCATACGGTTTAAACAGCAAATCACTGCAAAAAGAAACAAAATGATTCCATGTGTTTGTCAACAGAGAGAGCATACAAGATGTTAGTTCCTATAACTGCGTAAGTTTTAGAAATTTATTTAACAACATAGTTCCTTATGACTTCAACAAAATCTCCTTTTTAAAAGGAGAGAGAGGGTCTATGTTTGGTAGGATAAGATTATCAAGTATATGATATGAAAATTCTAGCTTTGAGTCATTCCATTCCCAGAATGCATGGCATCAGGTTAGCTACCTTTTGATATAAGATAAACTAATATTTTCCAAAGTGCATAAAACTATGGATCAGAATAAAATAGTTTTGAGAAAAAAATCTATTTTTTCTTCATGAATATTCTCTTTCTTTCAAATTTGGATTCGTATTATGAAATGTATTTTTCTTTATAAGAATTAATTGTATACAAAAGTAGCTCTAAAGCTCTAACAGAACCTTGAATTCACTCAATAACGTATCTTCTTCCTTCTCTGTCTGACAAATAGGTGGCTTGGCAAATGAATCAATTTTAGAGGAGATATATATATATATAATGTTCATATTTATGTCATATTTACATATATTTATACATACTAAAATAAATATTCATATAAATACAAATTTATATATTATATATAATTTTTATAAGTTAATATATATTATATACTGTTCATTAAAAAGTATACATTTATATTTAAATTTTATATCAAAATATTGTCTATTTCTCTATTTATAGGTGTCCTAAAAGTCTTCATATAGTTTTAAACTTTAATAACTTCCAAATTATAAAGGCTATAAACTTATAAAAACATCACTTGAAAATTTAATCACTTTATTTTATACTAGTTTTGTGATTTTTGAGTAATAAAAAAAAATTTTTTAGATTCTTTGAAGATGACAAACAACAGAAGTAGGTAGACATCTTCAGAAGATGCCTGAATGGTTCTGGAAAGAAAGCATCCAAAACAAACTTTCCCACTTCAAAATATTGTCTAGGGATAGCTCTGTATATAAGCTTCTGAGACAGAACAGTGGCCCGTAGCTATTATGAAAGATAAATATAAACAACAGAAGCACTTCACTAAATAGAAGCCCATTTCATGAGGGCAGAATTCTGTGCTACTTCATGCACGTTTGCTCTAGTGGGAAAAGAAATGTTGTCTTCAGGGTTAAAATGATTAAAGCTGAGGCATCTTTGGAGAAAACAGACCTGCTCAATTTTAATTACAGAGATGAAATTTTTGTTATTCATTGCCTCAAAGTGTGAACATTTTAAATTTCATTTAGTAAGCTTATTAAAGAAGCATAGTAATCTAATGGCTTATTGGAGGTTCCAGAGTATAATATACTATTGTCTACTTTTCTGAAATATTAGTCTTTTTCCCTCAAAGTCTAAAACTGCTCAGTACATGCTCTGATACCTCTGATTAGTCCAAAAGTTAGGTCTATGTTTAAATAAATTCTGTCCACTACTAACGAGGATTAACACTAGCCTGTGTGCTTTCAGCTCTGCCTCCAGCCTCTATCCCTTCTGTGTTACCAGAGCCTTGCATGGTGTTTGGTCCAAACTGCACCCTCAGTAGTGTTTGGGAAATTGCTGTGAAATTTTATATTTTATGATGTAATATAAATAAGCTCTAAAACATTATTCGCTATTTAAATATATCAAAATTGATTTTTATTTGAAAATGTAATATAATTTTTAAAAGCTCTTATGGGAAAAGAATTAGAAATATGTCTTACTCATATTTAGCCTTTAAAGAACAAGTTAAACACAAATGAAAAGCCACAGTGAAATTTCCCAAAGTCAGAGTTCCATAATACCAATGTTCTACTTCACCCCCAAATACTTGTCCTGCATAAGGCTTCTGATTACCCTCACCCAAGTTGCTAACTTAGCCTGAAAATATTTAACCAACTTTACTGGAGATTTTGTGAAAGAGGAATGTTTGGCTTTATTTCTGTAGAAAACCTTGGTCTCCACTTTTTCTTGGAGTAATGCTGTGTTCTGTAGCTGTAGGCACTGGCCTGGACTATGATTATAGGAAAATTAGTTTATTTTAATGCCTATTGCATGCATGGATGAATCAACTAATGAGTGAAAAATGACAAGTGGACCTGTGGTAAAGATATAAGTATGTATTTCATATAGTTTCAAAGTAAAGCAACAATTTGAAGTACCACAAAAACTGGATATTTAATATTATGATTTTTCATTTATTTTTAAATCACTTATCCTATAAAAGCCAGGTATCTCTTCATTTGTCTTATTTCTTTTAATTTCATGTTTGAACATCTTGTATCTGGGACTTACATAACTTTGATTAAAATGTAGGGTCAAGGCATAGTTCCAACCACAGTTCAAACAGAACACCAGGTATTAGTATTTGCTCAATGAATGTATGGATAAATTAATGGAAAGATGACTAAGGTTTGGACAAAGTCAGTGATTACCACTCTAAAATACTTAGAGTAGTCATTGGAAAGATAATACAATAAAATTAATGTCAGCATATGTGAAGGCAAAATTTTCCTCTGTGTTTAGATTAACAGTTTAATTTATAATCCCCTTATAATAGCAGAAGCCTCACAAACATCACTATTTGCAAAACAGAGTTCCTTCTTTCAGCGCTCTCTCAGTACTCACGTTTTATAGCATGAAGTCTCAGGTAAATTGGTTAGCCAAATTGAGCAAAGATATACTAATAAGTACTTTGACCATTATTTATATTCCAGAAAGTTAAGTTCTGAAAAGAGCTCTTTTCCATTAATCATGTTCTCATATAGTTATGCCTCAGGTCAACATAATTGTCCCTTATTATGGAACTGAGAAAATACAGTGTTTGAAAGGTTAAGTGATCCTCATAGGAATTCAGTGACACACAGAGGTTGTAAATTTATAAATCAAAATATTCATAGTTTTGCCTAGTCTGATGACCAATTCTACTATTTTTATAGGAATGTTAGATATGTGCTCTCCTGACAGTGGAGAATACTCCCTAGCCCCTTCCTGACTGCTGGACCTATTTGGGGACTCAGCAGGTGGACCAGTTTTTGTCATTCTAGAAGCTATATAGTTTATGTAACTATAGAATTTATTCCCATCTTTTAATTTAACTTTAATGCCACATCACACAAAAGGGGTGGCCCAATTTCATTTATTTGGATTAATGTAGTATGTTAGACAGGAGGCCCATAATTTCCTTTATAAAAAAAGTTCTTAAGATCGTCCATAAGTGGTGCATTTTAAAATTCATTAAAGATCTTTGATATGTTCTCCTATTAGTAAGGTTCCAGAGAGTGCAGATGGCAATTAGGCACACAGATGTTGGTAGTTCACTTCTTTGCTTGAGGAGAGCAGCACCAACTATGAAAAGAACCTCTGAATCTCCAGAAACAAACAGTAATATTTGATGCTATTCAGAGCATCTCCTATCAATACTCCAACTTTCTTAGATCCTTATATAAATTCTTTGCTCAATAAGCAACACGTTGTACACCTCAAACTTACACAATGTTGTATGTCAATTATACTTCAATAAAGCTGAAAAAAAATAAATTCTTTGCTCATTTTAGAGCTTTCAAAATGACTGGTTGGTGGAAAAATCCAATCCTAGCGGATAGATGGTCCTTTAAGCCAGTGGTTCTCCAGGCGTAGTCCCTGGACCAGCTGCATCGGCATCACTTGGGAGATTGTTAGAAATGCAAATTCTTTGGCTTTACCCCAGGCCTACGGAGCCAGACACTCTGGTGGTGAGGCCCAGCAATCAATGTTTTCAGAAAGCCTCCAGATGATTCCCATGCAATTTGAGAAGCTCTGCTATAAGCTACTTGAAGGTGCCTGGAAAAGAGGCTCTCCAGAGAGAACACAGTGGCATGTAAAAGTTAAAGTATTATTTTAATTTATATTATATTTAAATTATAAAACATTATTTGGCCATGGATAGGATGTTTAATTCTTATCTTAGATTTCTTCATTCTGAATTCATTAGAATTAACATATTTGAATTAATAATTTATCAACATAGCACTATATGGATGCTAAATGTGACTTCGCTCTGTGAAGAAGAATTTGCTTTAGGCAATGGTAGATTGAAAGTTACTGAGTGTGGGAACATAGGCTGAGTCTTCGCATCCTGGTAGGGACTTGAGATACTAAATTATCACCTTTGGTGTTTCATATGTCCATCTTGCATGCCCTATGACCTCAGGAACATTTCTTCAATCATACATCACCCTTACATATCACAAAATAGAACTGAAAATCACAAACCATCTTGGAAGATGGAGAAATTAGCAAATTATCGATCTAGGGAGCCAATATGAAAAATATTCCTTTTCCTTGAATTTATTTTTATGTACTCTACAAAGCAATTCCAGAATTTCATGGGAATATGAATATATGTGGTCATACAATTATATTTATATTCTTTTAATCCTTATTTCTTTTATTCTGATCATTCTTTATACTTGTTTCCACATCAACAGTGACAACTGTGAAAGCCACTGCTGATGGAAGCTTAAAAACAAACAAATAAAATGAATCCTCTAGCTTTAGGATAACTAAAACAACCCCAAGATTTGGTGGCCAAAGTCATAATCAAAATCCAACGTGTAGCTAAAATTTTAATATGATGAAATCATTATCAACGAATTATCGCAGAAGTTGTTTTTAAATTATAGCTAAAGAATATTTAGTATACTGCATAAATAAATCAACAAAGCTTATAATGTGGTTAACATTCCCACCAAATTAAAAATATCATTCTTTCTGAGATTTTAAGAAAATGACTTATATAAACCGTAAGAAGATGAGTTTTGTTAGTATGAACACTATTGAATACTCTCAAATACTATCTATAGACAGCTATACAGAAATAATTGTCATAACTGTGTGATATGAATGAAAGAAAGTAGTGGTAAAATAATCAAAGTTCTCGCTACTTCAAAACTTTTCTCCTCAATTTTGGGACAGATACTGCATGATTAAGTCTATCTAAAGGCAAGTGTAGGCTCTATAATAAATAGCTATACCCACAAGCCCCCAAAAGATTATATTGGTGTTGGAAGGGTTTAGCTCCAAGAGTTGGATGGTGCTGAAGACAAGAAGGGAAATCCTGCCAGTCTTTCACAGTCTCCCCCTCTAGCCGCCAGTCACTAACCTATCTTTACAAGTCCTTCTGTTGCGTGTGCTGATGTTTGCTGCATCTCCTTTTACCTTAGGCAGAATAGAATAATATTCAGGAGGTTAGGTTAGAAAAGACCCCAAACAGCAGCAGAGAATGTAGTTTATTGACAGGATGCTTTACAGATGGACAATGATAGTAATGAGAAGGCTGCATAATTGCTGTTCGTGGTGGGCCAAAACCTCTGTCAATGGCTGATACACATGGAACAAAATTATTAAGGCACTTTATTTCAGAACTGGAATCATTCCCAAATTAGAACAGACCCACTCACAGTCCATCTGGCTAGGTTTTGGAATGGTGGACAGATTGTGGCCTACGAATGCAATTCTTTAGAATAAAAATGGCAAGGGTGCTCCTTTGCCAAAAGACCCAGAGGACTTTGCAGGAATTCAATATACATTTACAACACAGAGCCTGATTGCTCATGTCCAAAGCAGAAAAATCTCAAGAAGGATGTGAGTATTCAAAGCTGTTGATGTGAATGATAATTTTACACTTCCTGGTCGATGGAGAAATGCTTGGCAAACTAGATGTAGGATCAGTGGCTGATATGCTTACAAAAGATCAACAGACTGACAAACCAGTGGGAAAAATGGTGTTCTGGCTTTCCTTCATATGACTCTGGTATACACAGGAGCCACAGAGAACCAAGACTTCTTTGGATCATGATTAAAATTAGAGCTTGCCTTAAATTTAGGAAGAAAGTGATCATATGTTCCAGTTGGTTGACTCTGAACTCCTTTTGAAATTGGCTAGTTTTGCCAATTTCAAATATGACTTTTCTGCTCAAAGAAAGACTGTGAATAAAAGCCTGCAAGGGATTTATAGTTCTAGATCAAAGATAAGAGCTTTGATTTTTTATTTTCCTCTTAGGCACATGCAGTCTAACCCAGGGAACGCAGCCAGGAGGATCACTCAGTATGGTCTGGGGCTTCTGGGCTTTGTGGTGCAATGCAAGTTGGAGGAGCCAAAGCCCTCTCCCTCCTTGGTCAACTCATAGCATTAGTGTAATGAAAGCTTTCATGGTCCCTCTCTCTCTCTGTTGTCCTACGGCCAAGCAGAGAGGAAATCCTGCAATAATAAAGAGGAAAGCCCAGCAGTGTTGGGTGGTAGGGGACCTGGCTCACAATAGGCACTCAGTACACAGTCCACTGAATAGGACAAATTAATTCTAACCTCAGCTTTGCTCACTACCTATTCAACCTTAATGACTTTTTTTTTTTTTTCTGAGCTTTCACAGAACAAGGATGATAATGGTGAATACCTCCCAGGACTCTGACAAGTATGAAGTGGGACAATACCTAGAAACACATCTTGTGAAGTCTGAGGGATTAAGGATGTTACTTCTCTAAAAGTAGCCCAGGGACTAACATTCTAGAGAATAAAAGTGGTGCTGATTTTCTCATTTTTATTCTTGTTTTATTCAGTAAAATAGGTAATCTAAATTGAAGAATACTTCCTTTCCAATGGGACTCAGTTTGTGATTTTCATTTTGAATAAGCCAAAATGTGTCTGATGGACACTTTCATTTTTTCGTGATTAAAATGCCCAAGGGATGGCTGAGTACCAATTATCTAATATAACTTTATTTTTGCCAAAAGTTCTAGTTGTCTTCCTAATTTGGCACCTTTTCCTCCAGAAGCCTGACATTTTTACAAATTATGCTTCATGTTTTCAATTGAAATGTTGATCTTTGACTTCTTTTGAAATGCCACAGCCAATGGGAGAGATAAAGCACTAAGCTGCTATTGGTTTTTATGTTTTTGTGTTTATGAAACATCAGAGATGAGGTTTCAATGGGGGAAAGATCAAGAAGACTTGGCATTGTTGGATGCTTAGACACGAACTGGGAAGTGAGGGTGGAGAAACACACTAAAATAAAAAGCTGTTCATTTCATCATTTTACTCTGGGTTCACTCTGATTGAAGGAGAGTGGAATGATAGGGTCTTTTGCTCATGAGGTTTGGTAGTAAGTAGATCTAAAATTTACAGTTTTTGAACAAGTGAATGAATTAATGTTCTCACAAAGACCAAAAGATATCTCTCCTTGGCTCCGTAGTTTTCTCTTGAGATATATAGAAAATTGCTAAAGAATTTCAAAGTTTGAAAACCAAAAGTAAATAACCTTGGCTTATCTACTCTAGGCTGTATATACTCTTTACGCACTTGCCCTTGGCCTAAGAGGCAGCGTGATCATTTCTCTGACCTAATTATGAAGTTAGGTGCACCTGAGCCACAGTGTGGCTTTGGGGAACTACCAAACCAGACTGAACTCTGTCAGCTAATGCCATGATATTTAAAGTTCTTTGGATAAAAACAGAATTTTCAATTTTTTTTACCTTTGAAATGGCTATTTGCATCCTCTCAAATCTCAGCCTTCTTAACCTTTGTTGAATTGAATATTTTGCTTTTTTACTTAATATCATATGTGTTTATATGCATGCACCAAGACAGAAAATGCATTCAGGTTAGTACTTTGCTATTCTGTCTGAGAAAAAATAATTTAGTGAGGCTGTCCAGAAATTATTTCTCGCTTCTAGTCATTGATTTTAAGCTGTGAGTGACAGGAGGAAGTATAAAAGCATTTTTAACGTGCAAAAAAAAAAAAAAAAAATCCTGATAGCTGTTTTCTATGCTAAATGCTTTTTGCCCCCAGATAGACACGTGCTATTTCATGGAAGTGAGTGGCACACTTTGTCTCCAGTCCTGGGCATTAATTTTGTTCTTGCTCTACTGATCACCTTAAAGAAATCTGCCTTATTATGGCATAAGCTTCTGTTTAAGAAATATTAATGTTTCCTGTTAACTGACTTTGGAAAGAAAAACCAGAGATCTCTCAGAAAACTCTGAGCTCTTCTGACATTATGGAAAAAATAAAATCTCTAAAAATTGTAAAGAATAGTAGAGAGCGTCATTTTTTTCCCAAGAGGAAATCTTTTTGCTTCTTTATGTTTAGTGACTTCTTAATTTTCTTGCATTTTTTTTATGAAGTTTCTTTTGGATAGTTCTTGATATAAAAAAATTAGTGATGGAATTTAAATGTGGACTGTCAATTAAAGAATAATATTCAATCGTTGTTAAATGTCCCAATTTTGAGAACTCATCTGTGGTTGTGTAAGAAGATATAATTCCTCTTAAAAAATACACACTGAAGTATTTCAGGGTAAAGGGGCACAATGTTTCCAACTTCCTCTTAAACAGTCCAAAAAACTAATTATAACAAATGATAAAGCAAATGGATTGGTAAATCTGGGTAAATGATATATAGGAATTCCTTATACTATCCTTTTGACTTTTTTGTAAGTTTGAAGTTCCATGAAAATTAGTTAAAGAAATAAACTAATAATAAGAAAAAGTTGTGAAACAATTTTCTTCATTGTAAACAAGCATTTGTAAAGCATTTATTAAAATAAATATGAAGCAATGAAAAGATTTTTTTTCTGAAACTCTGATCCAGGTTTCAGGTTAAAGTGAAATTCCCTCATTGACAACATTTTCCAATATGTTTAGTGCTTTAGAGAAGAAGAATATGATTTAGCACTATGAGTGAGAAAGCGCTCATTTGTTAGGTTACTCCACAGAACCACAGTGTATCAGAACAAAGTAATTCAAAAGCTGGTGGTGCAAGTGGGGATAGAAGCCCGTTTCTGAACAGGTCACTGCCCTTTTACTACGTTGCTTTGGACAATGTCCTATGTGTTTGTGGATATCATCTTTGTATAGGATTTAATTAGTCTAGTTCTACATTATACATTTTCCAATTTTGAACTTCTCTCTGATATTAATACAATTAAATAAAATTACATTTTAAATATTCTAAAACATAAATGAAAACTTGCAGATACAACTATACATCTCTTATCCTTTTCTTAAACTTTGTAGAATCCCATAGCTTTTGAATTTAACAGTAAAAATATATTTTTTTATTATTATAAGTTTAAGTTTAGTCTATGTAATTAGCTTCTTATTTGATCATTTTTTTGTAACATTATTTTAAAAATTAACAAAATAATTCTCATATTAATCATGTAACCAGCTTGTTATAATTCTTTCCATGAATCACTTTCTACAAATTTTGCATCCTTGTTTATAATCCTGTGCTATTTTTGAACCACTTTTTACTATATATCTACATCTATATATAGACACATAGATATATACTCAAACCATCTGGATGAAAAAGAATTTTTATTCTCTTACATAAGGTCAAACAACATGTCTGCTACTGTCATGTCTTTTTTCTTATCCAAATAATGAAGTTGACTAGTTATTATGCAGCTGTTTTAGCCAGTGCCTAAGACAATTTATACTAGTCCATTCATAAATGTACATTGACTTTATTTAGATGAGTACTATTGAATGCAAAACTTTTCACATCTTTTTCTAGTAGAAAATTAGCCAGGCAATATATGCTCAACACATGCCTTTTAAAAAATTCACTAACTGATCCACTAAATTGTAGCAGTGATCCTTTTGCTATGAAGATGGATAATTAATGAAGGACAAAGAAAACATGAAAAGGGACTAACTTAAAATTTAATTTTTAATAAACCTAAACATTCAAAATACCTTAAAAGTCATAAAGTCTCTTCCTTTATTAGGACCATTGTGGTTACTGTAATAATAAAAACAACCAAGAATGCATAATTATATTTTCTGCTGGAAAAGCAGACAGACTCGAATAATGTATCTTTCAGTGTGTCTGACTTTCTGGATAGGTGATTGTCTAGTTTATTTCCACCCTCTGGGGTATTCCCAGCAGTTTTAGTGTGAAGAAGTGTTTATGTCCTGTCTCAATTCCTTCTGCTACAGTTTTATGATAGTTCTTCTTCTTCCACCTTCAACAGAGGTGATGAGCACTTGGTCAGCATTACCATTCACTTGGCATCACTGCGTGCTCAGATCCACCCTCAGGTTAGGGTTTCCATCCTGGGCTAGACAGTTCTGATCCCCTTAACAGTGGAAACATTCTGTTTCTCTATCTTTAAAATACCTTAGCCTTCTCTCCTGTATTTTAGTGATTCTTTTTTTCTGGATCGCAGACCCTTTTGAGAATCCGACGGAAGCCATGGACCTCCTCTCCAGGCAGACAGGCACGCATGTTCAAGAGTGTGTGCCGTTTCAGGACATGCTCTACCTCAAAGCCTGTATGTGCACCCTCCAGGACAGCGGCTATTGAAATAAGAATCTTCTCGAGTTGTTGTTTAAATACGGGATTCCTGAGACCAAACCCCTGAGATATTATTTGAATACAACTGAGGAGAGACTTAGAATCTGCATTTTTAACAAACTAAGTGAAACTGATGTATAAAGACTGCATCACGCTCTGAAAAAGACTCCTCTAGAGTCTAGGAGCCTCAGATGAAGAATCTCCACTCTATGTTCTCTCCAGGTTTTGTGTTTCTTAACTCCTAGAAGAATCTGAATTTAGAAACCTTACTTGCTTTATTCAGTATACAACATGTTATAACATGTTGATGTGTTACAAAAGATCCCCAGATAATTTTCTTCTATATATAAAAAGTTCATCCCAATACCCAACATAAGGATTTATGAAATCCCAATCACTTAATCAAAGTCCCATTTCCTTTCTGAAGTTTTCTGTAAATTTTTAAGCTCATAATGGTCTACATTTATCAACTGTACCACTTGTTTCGCAAATGTATCATGTTTTATATATTCAAGATCTTGGTTGCTATTTAGGGGAGGCAAATGATTATTTCTCCCATTTTTTATTGAGATATAAATGATATGTCACATTATATTAGTTTCAGGTGTATGACACAGTGATTTGATATTCATATATATTGCAAGATGATCATCATGAGAAGTCTCGTTAACACCCATCACCACACATAGTTACAAATTTTTTTCTTCTGATAAGAACTTTTAAGATCTACTTTCTTAGCAACATGGTGACTGTAGTTAATAATACTGTATTGTATATTATTTTTCCTATTTTGATCACGAGCTTTTGAGGACAAGGATCTAGCATAGATCTGTACAACCACTAATTGCTCAGTCCAGTGTCCCAGGAAATGTCAGGAACTCAATAAATCTTTGTTGGTTGATAGATGCATGATTAAAGGAAGAAGCGTTCCTCTGAAATCATTCTCCTTAAGAGTCTATGACAATGTACCTTTTGGCCAATGACACCCAACGAGTCATTTCCATGTGGCACAGGTCTCTGAAATCAGACATATCTGATTTAGGATTACACCTCAGCTCTGATACTTGCATGTTGTGTGTTCTTGGGCAAGTCACTGAATGTTTCTAAGAGGCTCCATTTTCCCATATGTAAAACAAGGACAGTAAGAGCATTTCCACCATGGGATTGTTGTGAGTATCAAAATGAAATAATAGAAGCAAATTGCCTAGCACAGAGCTGGCATATGGCAAGTACTCAGTAAGAGTTAATTATTTGATTTCTTGGTGATGTTGGCCTCTTACAGCATGTGGTAGGCAAAATTCTAAGATGACCCCCTGCCTCCCTGGCATACTGTCCTCATATAATCCACTCCTCTTGAGTGTGAGCAAGACTGTGAATATATTCTAATTCACTCCCATGACTAGGCTATGTTATATGACAAAAGTGAAGGATTTTTGCAAATATAATTGAGGCCTGAAATCTGTTGGTTTTGCATTAATCAAGTGGGACATTTTTCTGGGTGGGCTTGAGTTAATCAGGTGAGTCTTTAAAGGAACAGGACCCTTCCAGAAATAAGAAATTGGAAGAATGAAAGGGCATGTGGACGGGGCCACATGGCAGGGAACTGTAGGCCACCTCTAGGAGCTAAGAGCAGTCCCTGGCCAATAGGAGCAGGAAAGTTGGGACTTCAGTCCCACAACCAGCAAGAAAATAGGAACCACTATCCTACAGCTGCAAGAAACTAAATTCTGCAAACAAATGTGAAACATCCTTGGAAGAGGATCCCCAACTCAGATGAGACCAGAGCAGGGCTGATACCATGATTTCAACCTTGGGGGACCCTGGGCAGTGTAGCCATAGCAGCAATAGAAAACTAATACATCTGCAAACTTGTGAATGCAGATTGAAGTTGGATAAACCACAAATCATACCTTCAGTTTTCAAATCTGAAAAAAAAATTGTTTACAAATAAGAAAAAGAAATAGGTAAATGGACCACTTTCTGTTTCTGTATGCTTCCTTTAAGATTTCTATCATGATTCAGCATTACAAGCTGGCCTTCCTAATACCATAACCGAGTACATGTTAATCATTCACAACATCACAGTGTTCCATTAGAAATTAATTTATGGTCACCTTTTTCTGTAACACATGAATAAATTTTGAAGCATTTTTGTATGTTTTATATGTTTTCACAATGGAACATATTTCTGAAAGCACTTCTATAATGGAATCATGACATTTCTTAGCTGTGTTTACAAACACAGTCTCTACTTAAAGGTTCCATTCTTATTCAACATAATACAGTTAATAAAATTTCTAAGTATAGATCATTACATATCATTAACCACAAAGATCAAACTCAGAGTTAAATTCTTGCTTTGCCATCTCAGTGATCTGCACCTGTAAATTAAAGGGGGAAAAATAAGACACAAACAGAGACAGCTAGAGTTTGTGTTCCACATTAAATTGAAATAAATTGAAGATGGGAAGAGTTGATTAAGCTTGTTCCAGCCCTTATGAAACTGAGAAGACACCATCCTTCAGAAGGGGGACAGGAAGCAAGGGAACGTTAGAGCTTATAGCAGAATGCCTGATGTCTAGTGGAATGTCTCTGGGTCCTTTGCCACGTAAATTAAGATACGCATAACTCCAAAAGTCGAAGAACTGTAATTCTACCAAGCCTTTTGAAAAGATAGAATGTATAGGTATAATTTAGAGCTGTGAATACATAATTTGTCCACTACTAACTTAAAAATTGCTTTCAGTGCAGTAATTTAATAAAGAAAAGCATTTACTGTGTTTGAGTTTACTGAAGTCCAACATCAGAGTCCACTGAGAAGTACGTCCCCAGGGAACTGGACATATATTTAGGCTATAACTTATGCGTAAAGTTAGACCTTCATTTTATTTCTCTTGCCTTATCAGATATTGAACATACACCAAAACAAATAAGAATGCAAAAATGCCATTAAAGAAAGACCACAGAAGCCCTAAAGAATTTTACTATGTTCTTTACTCCTATTGCTGAGGAAGGAAATCCAAAAAGAGGAGATCTATGTCCTTTATATAAAATAATTAATCTAGAAGTAGTTTTGTACAGCTCAGTTTGAGCTTCCAATTTAGCTCAATTTCAATTTTGACAGTTTTAAGTGTCTGAGCGGGTGTCATCTTCTTTTGTTTTCTCGTTGTAACTGACAACTGTCGTTTTAGGATATTATTCAAATAATATTTTCTAAGATTTAATTATTAGATATATTAAAACAATGTGAGCTGTTTTTTCTTTTTTATCAAGCAACATTTTTTCAAAAAAATGTGACTGATCATTGATAGAAAATGGTCATAAATAACCCCAGGTATCATTAAAATCTCACGGAGGCACAACAAAAGGATAAAATGGTGGAAATTCCTTTGATGAAGAAAAGTATTACACAGCATATATGCACATACAGAGCTATGAATAATATATTTTTAAAAAAAGCATAATTAGCTCTAACCCTGAAAGCAATATTATTATTTGCATGTAAGTGTTTTATAGAAAGATTATCACTAAGCTGAGATGTGTTAGACTAGGTTTAAAAATTTGAGGGGACACTGATTCAAGCAGCTTTTAAAATATATTTGTCTAAATCTGATGCAGGGGCTACATCCTGAGTTAGAATTTTACCGAAAGAAGTGAAGGCAGCAGACGTGGCAAATCATACTGATATGAAAACCTTGTATTAAAAGAAGGAAAAAACTAGTAATCAATCCTGACTATTATGTATGGGATTGAAAGATATAAAACTTTTAAGAGCATTGCCTCTAAGTTATCTCCTTATATAAATAATTTGGGAGCATTTACTATCCAGAGAAATGAAATGACCAGCCTGCAATAAGGCCAAGCAGATGATTTCAGTTCTCATTACCATCTTGAACGGGATTCTACTGTGGCTCCAGGATTCCATTTAGCTCATTCCACTTTATGAGCAACCTGAAAGATTTTAAACATTGCATTAGGTGTTTCCATATATCCAGAGAAACAGAATGTGCAACAGCCAATCCAATTATTTCCAGCACCTTCCAAATGGAACTCCAGGGACTGGCAAGTAATATAAAAGTCTGACTCTGGTCTAACAAAAGTGTGGAGTGCTGCCCTGCCTAATGTATTAACATTCTCAGTGTCTTGAGAGAGACACTAGCCTCCCTTCAATTCTTCAAAGTCACCTTGGAGCTGGTGCACATTCTGATTCCTTTGTTTGGATCAGAACCCCTGACTCCCTGTCCTTTAGAGGTTCAGTTGAAATAGCACCTCGTCAGGGAGGCCTTCTGTGACCACCCTGAGGTCCCCCTATTATTCTTTATCCTATTGCTTTCCTCTATTGTATTTATCATAATGGACACATATATTTCTCACAGAGTATAAGCTCTTTGAAGGCAAGGACTAGTGTTCGTCCAGTACCCAGCACTGTATGTGACACAGAGTAGGTGCTCAGTAAATATTTGTTGAGTTAATAAATTAATGAATGAATGGTCTGAGAATTAAGAGAAAGTTTCCTGGAGGAAATGACTTTCAAGTTGACAGCCCAAGGATCCCTAAGAGTTAGCTAGGCAAAGGTGTGCTGGGTGGGGAATTGGGGGAGCATTCCATGGCAAAGGCTGTGATGGGGAGAGAGCATGGTGTGTCTGGAAACTGACTATGACAAGATTCTAGAGAGTAAGAAGAAAGAGGCGGTCCATGTCTTTGTACAGCCTGAACTGGAGGACCCATGTCAAAGAAGGATCTGAGGGGCAATTGTCTTCTCTTATAGACATTGCAGGTCTGCAGTGAAATGAAGCAGAAGAGCAGAGAGGAGCAGAGATGAGAGCTAGAAAGAAAGTACTGCCAGGCTTCTTGCAGGCTTTCAATGTCTAGTTCCATTCCCTGGAGGGGAGGTGGGAGGGAGGAGAGAGCAACTGCTTTCACTTTCTGTAAGCTGCCCTAGGATCCTTCCAATAAAATATTCGTTGCTAAGGTAACTGCAAATTAATTTCTGTTGTGTGCAATCCAAAACACTGATTAATTCAGCAGGATTTGAGGGGCACATAGTTCAATTTTGGACTTGGTGAGTTTTTGTACCTGTGAAACAGTTGGATGAGTGCATTATGTAAGAAGACAGGAGTCAACAGTTAGCTTAAGGTTCTCTTGTATGGAGGATACACTGTCTACTAAAATACAGTCACTCTATATTTTGTAAAACTGTGGTTGAAAGTATTTTGTGCTGATGTTAACATTTTTCATAAATGGAACCATGTGATAAAATTTTGTTTGAATTGAGATCCAGTAAAAAGTTTGTCTTTGCTGATACATTTTCTAACTATTTTGATCTTTATGTGTTTCTTTATTTCCATTTACTTAGAGGAAAATTGGAGGCTAAATTTAGTGCCCAGTGGTAATCAATTTATTTTAAATGCCTAGTAAAGTCTATTTTTCTCTTGTTCCTTTTAAACAATTGTACTGTTTTATCCCCAATTGTCCTATTTTTAAAATATGCTCAAATTTTAAGACAACTCTAAGAAAAAGATATATGTCTTCATTATATTTAAGTGTTACAACAGAGAATGGGAATATATAAACATTAGCATTCCTCTATGAATGAACTTAATTTAACCTCTCTCTTTCCCCATTTATGATCAATCAGGAAGGATTTAATAGAAAATAGCTGAATATCAGTATCAAAAAATTCAATTTCATTAAGAAAAATGACAAGTGATTTGGCATTAAAACTCACTGTCGCCTATAAAGACTGCAAAATTTCAGATGTGTTTTGAGTTTATAATTTGTAAGCCTATGATTGCCATGCAAATTCATTCCACTGGGCTGAACAATAGACACAAATTAGATGATAAACTCCAAAGTAACAAAATCAAATTATGGCTTTGTAAATGAAACAGAAACTGAGCACTGAATTCTTTTTAAGATAAAAGAGCATCAGAATTGAAATCAAGTGATAGAAACTGGGGGAAGATACATTCACTGCTGCATTTGCATTAAATATTGACTTCAGAACAACACATCAAATACTTTTATAATTAAAAAATCAGCTGCTGGAGTGTTTTACTTTATGTTCTCTCGGTATATGTTAGACCATCTATGGGCTAGAGGGCATCTCAAGGTTGTGACTTCTATGCTAACATAAGAAAACGGTTTGGCAGAGTTCAAGTCAAGTTCCATTCCACCCATCTGTCCATCAATATGGACAAATATCCACAAATATTGAGCTTGTTGTATGGCTGGAACCAGTCACCCTTCTTAAAGGGCTTGGCCTGTGACCATCCATCCACTGTAAACTGGGTCTCTGGACTTCTAAATAATCCCTATAATATGCTATAAGACTATCTGCTATTAGATGAGTTTCTGATGTTTTTGCTTTCTGAGAAGCTCATTGGTAAGTATCATGTTAAAATTCACTTTGGTGGTTGTTTTTGGATTATAAAAACAGTATGAACTCATTATATAAAATTTGGAAAATTTTAAAAAATACAGTAGAGAAAAAGTTACCCATAATTGATAAATAGGTAGCAATCAGTGTTGCTATTTTGATATATTTACCTCTCAGCCTTTTTTCAATGAATACTACACACACACATACACACACACATGCATTTGAGATCATACTGCATCAGTTTTTCATCAAGTTTTTATCATACTGTGAGATTTCTTTCCATGCCAAAGTGTTTTTAAAAATAAAAATTTTAATAACTACAAAATATTCTATCAAATTGATAAAGCTACTCTAATATTTTTTATTATTGGTTATTTGTATTTTTTCTGTTAATGGTCTATTTATAATTATTATGATTAGTAATTAGGGTATATTTATATGTGATAATAATTGCTCTAAGACTTCTACCTTTTAAATTTCAACAGAAATTAAAGGTAAACAAAACATAGACTGTGTAACAAATAAAAAAGAAATAGCAGAATGGAGGGAAACTGGAAAATTTACAGCAAAACTTAAGAGCAATCATGCTAATTATGACAATAAACACAGGTGGAATATATTTTTCCATGAAAAGACAATAACTTTTAATTTATTTAAAAAAATCCAACTATATCCTGCTTACATTGATAAGAAACTTAACAAAATGATACAGAACTGAATAAAGCAGATAAGTGAAATTTAGTCTGATACCAAATGAAATGGAAGAAGTGTTGAAAATTGAAATCAGATGGTATAGAGTCTCTCCTTCTATATCCTGGCTAAGGCTGGATGTATAATTTAAAAAAAAAATCTTCACGTTTTATAGGCAAACATGGTATATTTATTACATTAATTTATATATCTTTTATTGTTAGTGAATTTGAACATTTTTCATATATTTTAAGATTTTACCCTCTTTCAGTGATTTGCTTTCCGTTTTCTTGGCATATTTTCAAATCAGTTTAACTCATTTTTTGAAAGAATTTTAAAACACTTTATATAGTTGTATTAATAAATTGTCTGTCATACAGATGACAATTTTGCTTTGTCTTTGCAAATTTTGTTTATGGAGGTTTCTTTTAAAACATAGAAGATTTTAAGCATTCGTGGTCAAACATACCTGTTTTGCACTTTATGATTTTTTTCTTTTGCTCTTTTCCTTAGAATGCCCTGAAGTAAAGATTCACCTACATCTCTCTCTAATTCCTCTTCATAAGTCTTTTTAACCGGGTTGGGATGGGACTCATCAGGCTCCCTGGCAACAGTGTGGCCTAAATGACCATTTCTTTATAAAGGCAGACTTGGCCAGGAGGAGATTGTGGCAAATCTTCCCACAGCTTTCCTCCAACTGCTAAACAGCAAAGATATTTATGTCACTGCGAATCTCTACACCTGTGGTCAGTGATTTCATGCTGCTCAAGGCTCATTTCATGCCGAGCAGCAGGAAAGGCCGCTGTGCAGCTTTCCCAGGCTGAACATGAACTCATCTTTTCGCGAGCTGTCCCACACTTGCCCTGGACTGTGGAGAAGGGCTGAAAACACGCCGCATAGTGCTACTGCCTGGGCTTTTCTTGAGGCTGCTTCAGGCACGAGGTTGGACCTGCTGTGTGCTAAACTGGTGGCACCGAAAGGATAAAATACCCATGAGATAATGTATCTTGGCTTACTCTGTAAACTGGGCGGCCCTATGCAAATGCTATTCCTGTTGATATTATCAGGAAAAAAGGAAACCTATTAGACTCTTCAATAAAATGTGACCTACATATATGCCGTTGCTTTTCATGTCACATAGATTAAAAATCCTGTCCTCTTGCCAGGTGTAGAGCGCTGGTTTTGTTAAATTTAGACTTAAAGGGGCAAGATAATTTTCATGGTAAATATTAAAAGAATTTGAACTATGCAATGCAAATTCTGCTTCTAGACGCACAGCTCAAATGAAGCAAATCTTGGTTAAGAAGCTGCATTTAACAGAAACTTAATGTGGTATCTCCTAGTACTAGGATTATCCTGAACTGAGAAATCCAGATCAGAAGACCTTGCCTGCTGGACTTCGGCGATGTTTTGCCAAAGAAATGATGGAAGCCCCATCTTTGGGGCAGCTGATGCTAGGCTGGCCAGGACCCTGAGAACATGCTTTAAAAAGACCCTATGCTGGCAAGAGGTATAGGGATGACTTCATGGGACTTCTGAGTCTGGAATTTCTTTGCTTCTATTACCAATTATTTTTGCTGGATTTTTGACACAGTGTTTTTAATTTTTTAAAATCTAAACAAAAATAACTGTCAACTTCCTGGAGTTAAACTTCAGCCCTGCTACTACTGTGGGGCTGCCCTCATGTCACCCCTCTTTCATCATCAGACAAGGGTGGGGATTGGAATGAACACAAGGAGCCTCCTTCTTACACTCCATGCTTGCGTTTCTCTTGCACAAAGTGAACGTAGGACCTAAATAAGCGAAACAATGGTAAGGGACTCTCCTAAACATATTCATTCGAGCACACTTTCTTTCCCCTTACTGAAAAGAAAAAGGCTGCTGCAAGTTAGCAAACTCTGAAAATAGTAATATAGAAATGAATGGAAAATACTAATATGGAACAGAAATATTTTTGGCTATAATCTCTCAGGTGATATTAATAGGATGTTAACAGCTTATTCTACCAAGGTGCCAGGCACCGTGCTCGGTGTTTTATGATAGGGCAACCTCATAATCCTGGATTTCCCAGGAAAGTCTTGACTTATTGTCCTAATGTAATTATTAATAACATCCCTGTTCACTCACAAAAGTGTACCAGTTTGAATGATACTTTATATGGTCATATTATTTATGTGACCGATTATTTGTTTTAATAAGAACTGTGGGAAAGACACTATTATTATAATCCCATTTTGCAGATGAGTTACTAATTTACAGAAAGGTTAAGCAATTTCTCTGAAGCTACACGGTGTATAAACTGCAGATGCTGGAAGTCAAACTCTGGCAGTCTGGCTTCAGAGTTTGTCACGGCGGGTCCCCAAGATTTGTCGTGAAGCCGAGTGACTTCTAATTTACAGTATATTCTGAGAGTAGAGCAGAATCTGGATTCAGCTTTGGGTTCTCTTCGTGAGGATAAGCTGCTATGTGTGCTTTCATTCTTCACTCTCTTCTCTCTGAGTGGGAAAGAATGCATGAGAGGACAAGCTCTCAGAAAGAGTGGGTCTGCCAGCCCTCAGAGAAGAAAGTGCAGAATGAGGATGGGAATTCTCCCACTTGACCTTAGCAACTTCCAGGAAGCAAGGAAAAAGGCCCCTGATCTCATGGTACAGTCCTCTCAGGAATGGTTTTGTGGCTTGTGGGAACTCTACTCTTTGAGACATTAGCAGGCAGACTTGGATTAAAAACTGGAGTTAGAATATTCTATCTGGTAGTTAGGGCATCCAGCTGGTGTGACATGAGGACAATATGTGTTAATTTCTAAAACACACTTTCCTTTGAAGTTCATGTTATACATAGTGTTATAGACAGCACTGCTTTTTGTTGATCTCTAATTCCTGAATGCAGAAAGCTCTTTTGGGTATATAAGAAATAAATGGAGAGTAGCAAGTAAACTGCATTTTTAGAATGCCAGTTATTATTATGTTAACTAGCTTACTTTTTTGATCCTTAAACCTTCCACTGCATTAAAAATGAAGAGCATAATATTTTATTTGAATAATTTTTATTTTGTGTGGTTTTGCCCATGGCAACTACATTTGTACGATTCCTCATTCAACAAAGAATTTGAAGCAGGCCACAATTAATTAACTTTTCTGTTTTATGGACAGGAAAATGGAGTTTAGTGACCCACTAGAAGTCACATAGGTCAACTATGTGGAGTTTGAATTAGAATGTGGATGCTCCTCTCCCAATCCCAGCTCTAGCTAATCCCATGAGATTATGTTTCACCATATTTGGAAAGTGACACTTGAGTATTCAAAGCAAGTAATTGGTCCCAATAACTCAGTGTGCTGTAACCAACCATTTCTGGATCCATTTGACCTCTGGATTATGGGTTCTCAGGTATGCCTTCTCATCACGGCCTCACAACAACTGTGTGGGGGAAAGTTTGCTTCTAAAAAAGGAGTTTGTGGAATTTCCCTGATTCCTAAGTATGAGACCCAATGACTATTTCAAGGCCACACTCCTTGGTTCTCAGATGATGCTCACCCTGAGGCTTCCCTAAGCCAATGGCCTTCAGATGGGTAATCACATAGTCCTCGCTATGTGAACACTTTCTAAGGTAGAGGGCGTACGAGTACTTTTGAATATAAATTACTAGATTCTCCATCTCTACATATATTCTTTCCTAAGATTGATCTGCCTTAGAATTTGTCTGAGGTATGCCAAGTTATTTTTTTCTTGTCCCTTTTCAGAAACACTCTTCTTCCACTTTTCAAAAGAACAAACAAACAAAACACAAAAGCCCATCACTCACCCATCATTAGTGCATCCTTTGGAGTATAAAGAACCTTCATGGCTCCAAATATTGGTGTTGTGTTGGTAAAGTGAATGACTATAATGATTGACTAACAAATCTTTTTGCAAGTCAGGTAGAGTCCAATTCTTTGCTTTCCACAAAATTATAGGAAGAACCAAATACATCATTAAGCTGAAAAATGATAAGACATAATTCTTAATTTAATGTCAATCACTAAGTGATTTTTGACCTATAAGTAGGGAGGAATTCACAGAACTGAGGGACATAACTATAATAAAATGTCTATTCCATTTTCCTTTAGATGTAAACAAATCTCCTCAGCTCTTAGGTCAGAAAAACCAAAAATATGAATAGAATTGATACTGAACTCTGTATACTTCTATAAATATATAATCTTTACCCATGGATATATGAACAAATTAGAGCAAGAAAAACAGAAAAATACAACTTCACAAACAAAACACTCATCCATGTCACTAAGAGAAGCATTTGCAATAAAGCTTTACTTAGATGTTTAGTAATTATTAAAATTTACGGTATATTTATGTTGTCTTGCACAACTGTAAATTGATAATAATTGTAATGATAACGTAATCCAGAGGAAATTATTTTCATGTGTGTGTATATTTAAATTTTTATTCCCTAGGACTCTTAAAATTTAAATTTGTACACTGTTTTTCTTTTTAATTTCAGAGAATTGTAATGGTGTGATTATCAACATTGTCAAGTGAAAATTATTTTCAAGTACAAAAAGTGTTACATTGGATTTAAGTTATTTCCTTATTTTTGGGAAGTGACATGGAAATATGAGTTAATGCATATGACAAAAATAAATGATGTAGAATTTCCAATTGTTAAATTTCTAGAGATTATTCAGGTAAGGATGTCTGGCTGGTCATTTAGCCTTTTTGTGCCTTCATTTTCTCCTGTTTACAATGAAGGGGTTAGATGAAATCCATTTATCATTTTCGCTGCTAAACTCTTTATTCCGAAGGGATCTTAGGCGGAGAATAGAAAGCTGAGCTGCTCTGGTGAAAGTTGGCTGTGGCTATGGCCAGGCCACTCCCCCACTGCCATGGCAACCTTGGAAGAGCAGTTGAAGAATTCATATGAAAAACGACTCCACTTGGAGACCAGGGGTTCAGCAAGGCCCTTTCTGACTCAAAAATTGTAACTAAAAAGAAATATTTCTACCCTTCAACCTCACATGGTAGTCCAACCTTACATCAGAGCTTGTTTACATATTAATTTATAACGTGATCAGCCCTTTTGTTTGATATGGAAGAACAAGATGTAGGACTTAATAGACTCTGGGGTAGGAAGTTTGCTTTAGGTAACAGCAAATGTTCCTAATGTTGACCTCTTTGGAGTCTTCTATTTATGTCCAGGGAACACATGGCTTGCTTCTGGTAGGTCTTATTGGATTTGCCAATCATTCATTACAAGAAATGTGCAACTTGATATAATCGATTTAATCCATCTAAAACATTTACAATAATATGGTCCAGCCAAACAGTTACTATTAGTATTCTAACTTTAATTAAACTGATCGCTGCTCTATCTGTCTCCAGTGTACAATGAAACAAGACCGCACACCACATGGGCACTATGATGCGCCTGGAGAGTTGTCAGTGTGAGAGACTGAATGAGGATAAAGTACTCTTAGGCCTCCCGTTTTTTACATTTAAGGACAATAACATTTTTCAGATGATTCACGTAATTCTCAACTCTATGCCCCTTTCAACTAGGGAAGGTGGAGAGTGAGACGAGGAAATCTGGTAGAAAAGAGAGAATGAGATCTTCTCAACTACTGAGTTTTTCATTTTGTTTCCTGAGCCTTCTCAGCTTGTGGACCATTTAACATACCCAGCTTAGGAAGTTGACGTTAGATAATATGAAGACAATTACTGTGGAGGCTGAAGTTATTCATTATTTTTCATAGAAAGTTTCCCAAGAGAATAATTTTAGGTTAAGATTTCTGGTTAAGGTATCAAGATGAAAAGATCAAAGTAAAAAAATTAAGAGGTTGATCTTGGAATTCATTCAGACCATTTAACTAGATAAACCCTCTGCAGACTGAAGGCTTGCTGAAGACCTTGTTAAGCAGAGTTAATGGGAAATGCAAAACTAATGCAGTTCTGCATCTTTGTAACAAGACCATGAGCAGTGTTTAAACATTATTACAATGAGAAGTACATTCAAGAGGGGCTATCCAGGAGCTAACCTGTCCCAAACTACCATAGGCTGCTGATGGAGCAGGCTTTCAAATAGTGCAAATAAGCAATTCAGTTTCAATCACTAAAAATCTTACCTTCTGGAGAGATCAGACTGGCAACATAATTAAATGCGATGATTTGCTTCAGAACGCAATGATAGAGTTCCTCATTTGTTGCACTTTAGCTAAATACAACAATATGTTAAAATGTGAGGTGGAATCTTATTTTACCCAGTGCAGAACATTAAATCAGCTTTGTTTCTTAAAATGATGATTTAGTTAGATAGCGTTTACTTCATAGTGTACTATGTGGTTTTATTTCCCACTTAAAGACAAGTTAGTGGAGAATTTTGTCAATTTGGCAGATTTTAGTGTCTTGAGAATTTACATTTATTGTAACCAAGAATTTCCATTTGGGCTACACACACACACACACACACACACACACACATACACACTCACGAGAAAATGACATTTGGGAACTGGAACTGGATTGGAAAAGGATTATTAGGCAAGTACAATATCTGGATGGACTAAGGATGGCAAAACATCTACTTGACATATTCAAATATCCACTTTCCATCTATATCTGCTTCTACTTATTCCTAAGGAAAAAATAATTAGAAGTATATAATATAAATATTTGGAGGAAGAAGACATAATGAATGAGTATAAAATTAACAAACCCCAAACAAGATATAAAAACTCAAAAATTATTTAATCTCGAAATGTACTTCCAAAATGAGATAAATATGCTGCGTGTATGTTTCAATACCTAACATCTAAAGCAAGTCCTTCCTGAGACTGTTTTTCAATCAAGTTTAAGAAACTTAACCTTTTAACATGAAAAGCCATTAACAGAGTGTTAACACTCTGCCACCTACTGGACAACTTGTCAACTCCCAAGAAACGTGCTCACGAATTTGAAAGGTGTATTTCAACAGTGAGGCTTCTAAAAGCCTTTGGTAGGAATACAAGTTCCGGGATATATGCAGGCAAGTTTTCCACCTCGTCTGACAACAAGTTATTTCCTCATTTATTACTGAATACTGTTTGCTAACATGATTCATATGCTCCGAATCAATCCTTTAATGTTCAAACAGTAACAACAACTTCCTCCAATGGGTTTTCAGTGCCAGGTATTGTAGATTCCATCCCCACATTATTATTATCAACTTTATTTTTAGGCACCAGGCCAAAAGTGACCGCAAAAGTGAAGAGGAGTCTGGCAAAAGGTTATAGGCGCTTCTATCTCCCTACCCTTTGAGAAAACAAATATGAGGACCATCCTTGTGGGGTGGCATCTCCTGGATGGAGGGGACAGAAGGTGCCAGCACCTCTCCTTTCAGCAAAGGGTACCTGTGGCTTCAAACTGCGGGAGTCAAATTCTATAATATTTAATTTTATTTTACAGATACAACAAATGTAAAATTAGATCGTGATGATATGGTATGTTAATCCAATCCAAGTAGAAATTACATAATTTGGTAAACCTGACTGAAATAAATGTTCAATACAGATAACACAAGTTAAAAATAAGGCCAGCCAGCAGTCAGTAAAATGGATAATAATAATAATAATGATAGAACAGGACATTACATGTAAATATGTACTGAAAGCAAAGAATGTCAAAGTTACAAAGGAAATAGAGAGCATGTAGACCTCACTTCTACAAAGAAGTAAACCAAGACTCAGGAGGTTCAGTGACAGAAACAGTTCAATGCAGGGAAAAGCTGCGTCAAACCCTAGCTTTGTCATTTACCAGGTGAGTGATCTGGGCCATTGTTAATTAGCCTCTCAGAGTTTTAATTTCCTCATCTGTACAAGGTAAATGTATTATCTAACTCACTAAGTTGCTATGAAGATTAAATAAGATACAATAGCCAGCTCAACTTCTTGGGTGCTCAATAAATATGATCTTACCCAAAGTCACAAAACCTATCTTCAGAGCTGGAACTGGAACCCAGGTATCTCGACTATTGATATGATGCCCTTCCCAAGGCCACACTGCTTCAGGGCTTACATGTAAGTAATTTTAAAACTAAGATTCAGCTCCACCGGTATGCATATAGATGGGCATATGCTATGACTTCAACTAAACCAAGGTCAAGGCCTGACCTTTGTGAATCAATTGATTAGCCATATTTTATTCAGCCCCACCTCTGGAAAGTCACTTTCATTGGCCTGACATATGGGTGAATCAGGTTTGATATTAAATCTTTATATTAAACTACATCTCTGCAATTACTTTGCTTTGGCTTATTTCCATCGACTCTGGAGGACATAACTAGATTAATTTCAAAGTTAATCTTTGATAATCAGCATTATTGTCATACAAGAAGTACAGCACATTAATAGATTGTTATATCAAAGAGAATTTGTGAATCTCAAACAACAAGCAATTGAGGGACATCATAAGAAGAAACGCTCAAGTAGAACTCCCCTCCTCCTTATGTAGCACCACCTCCCCTCCCCCAGTAAAAAAGGGATAACTTTTGTCCAGTCGAACATGGTGGCCACATTCAGTGGAGTATGTCTGACAACCCTTGGGAAAAACCAAAGAAGTTCTTCCTCATTGGGTGGGATAAACTGAGAATCTGCTACTATGGTGATGGCAAAAGTATCCATCTTTTTTAGCTACTAAATGGAAATATGAACCTTAACCACTTTCTTCTTCTTTTGAAATGTATAGTGTTGGTTTACAGAGAGAAAGTTTTCAAATAAAATGGCCTTCCACTCAATTATGGGTTGTTTTTAAAATCTGCTGCCTCCTTGCTTATCAAATTTCACTCATGGTAGAAAGACTTCACCGACAAGATGTTGATTGTCATCATGTGGAAGAGGGGTAGATTGGTTTGTAGATTGGTTTGTTGACACAAGTAGGATCAAAGTCATGACTCATGGGGAGGTAGATTTTGGCTCAGTATAACAAAGGGTTTTGAGAGCTTTCAATGAAGGAAGAACCCAGAGATGCTGAGATGGAACTGGGCACCAAGGACTTCCTTTCACATGTGGAAGTTTGGTCCAGATAACCAGCAAGATTTCTTCCCACATTTAGATTCTATGGTGCTAGGTTTACAAAATGCATGCTGTAGAAATATATTCATGAAATTTACCCTCTATTATTTTTTGCACAAAAAACTTAGGAGGCGTATTCATACAGTGGTAATGACACAGAGTGTGGAGCCAGACTTCCCGACAGCTCTGCCAACGAGCTTTGCTCATTATTAGCTGTATCACCTTGGGGAAGTTACTGACATTTTTCTGTGCCTCAACGTCTCCATTTATAAAATGGGGTTAGTAGTATGTACTTTTTAGGGTTATCGTAGTGATGCAATGTGAGTACATGTGAAGTTCTTTGAATAGTGCCTGGTTCAGAATAATCCTTGCCCCCACTCCCCAAATATCAGTGTACTCTCCCTTTCTGCAAAATGTATACTGTAATTTGACCACACAAAGGGAATGTATGTGAGAACCAAAACCAAGCAGGGATGGTAACTGTGTGGTACAAATCCCATCACTTCCTACTCCCGTAGCCATGACAGATATTAATTTTCTGGCATGGGACTCAATGCCACCGTGCCTAGATGTGACCTCAGCATCCTTCTCAACACAGAGCTCCAGAGTAGACAAGTGAGAGGAAACCTATTTGCCATTTCTCCTTTTGTTAATTTGTTCAAGACGTTTGGATTTAAATTTTCACTGTGAAACTTGTCAGGAAACTTTATCAAAAGATAAACCACAGATTGACACATCCACTCCACTTTTTTGCTTTAGTGTGATAGTTTCATGATGGCTTTTGGTAAACAAAGTGGCCACAAGACTTTGGCTTTCTCTATTTATTTTTTCACATGAGAAAATGTGCATTTTTAATAAGCCATCATGAAAATTGGTGTATAAAAGGGTGCTTTTGATCTTTGTGAGAGGCATCATGTCTGTTAGAAGTCATCTGTTTGACAGTATATTTACTTCTCTTGATATTCTATTTTTTAGATACTGGCAAGAAAGATTTTCAACACGTGCTAGAAGAGATCTGTTCCTATTCCTTATAGATTAAGAACCATTTACTGTCCTCAAAGAAAAGGAATCTACATGCAAAGCACTCAAAGGAGATAGAAGTTAGACAACACAAGTGATCTAAATTATTAAAGATGACCCTGTTATAATTTGTTTCCAAAAAGGAATTGATATTCATCATCAGCCTTTTCTAAGAACAAGATAGCTAAACCTAAGGGAATGAGGGACATAAGAGAACTAGAAGGATACAGAGTCCAGCAATAGTCCATTGGAAGAGCAGAAAGTTTAAGACCAATAAGCAGCAGGCTACTTCTAGTCTAAACTAAGCACTGTGTTCCAAAGGAAAGTCTCAGCTGCAGAGAGAAGACAAATGCAGAATTCTGAAGGCAGAGACAGTGAAAGGTACGATTGCCAGGCATATATATTATAAGTACATGTGATTTTATAAAGTACATAATGTCATTAATGTCTGAGCACTAATTCTGTCCAGATACTCTGCTAAGAGCCTTACTCATCCAAATCTTTATTGACACAATAACTCTGAGAGGTAATAACTAATACCCCTATTGAATGAATGAGAAAACTGAGGCATAGGAAGGTTAAATCGTTTGCCCCAGACCATGTTGCCAGTAACCAGTAAGGCCAGGACTTGAACTTAGAAACTCTAACTCCAGAGTCTCTGCACTTTACCAATACACTGGGGGTCCCTGTGGTTTGGGGATAACTGCCAGGTCCCATCTCCCTCAGGCTCAAGGGTTGGTGGGAACTTCTATGCAGGCAAGTCCCAGCCAGATGACAGAGAATGTCAAACAGAACTTCTACTCAGGTGTCAATACTCTGCATGGGGCTGGAGAAACTTCTGGATGAATAGGTCAGGAGCTTGATAGTCACAGGGGATTTTGATCTGATCAGGGTCCAGCAATGCCCCATCCCCTCAGTGCTCCAAAGCAGTGCAGGCATAGTTTACTCGGGGCCCTTAGGCCCTTAGGGTGGCTCGAGAAAGACTGACATTCTCCTCAAACTGGCTGTGAAGAAGAAATGGCAGGCCTGCATACTCCTGGGGTCATTGGAATAACTGGGATGGGACTAGGGCTGGTAGCCCCAAATAAATTTGATCGTGGTTTAAACAGCAAAAAGTCACTTATGGAGCAGATTAAATGCAAGCATTTAGAACGATGTCTCCCTTCAAGTTGTTTTGAAGGGCTAGACATTTATCAAAGGGGAGACATTGAATTCCAAACTTGTTAAATAGTGTATTGATGTGGGTCAATGACCATATCAAAGTGTGACAGATTAAGCACAGCTCGGAGCTTATCCCAGGTTTAGTGAAGCAGGTAGAAACATCAAGCTAACATCTAATCTGAAATCATATCTTTAAAAATTGGTCTCGATAAACAAGAACTTGACAATAAGGAGACAAGACTAGAGGCTGACTGGTGAACAGAGGAGGTTTATCACATTTACGAATGAACAAGTATTTCTGCTCAATTTTTAATCGAACTAAAACATCCCATATCCACTGAGGCCCTTTTCACCAATTGTGAAAAGAATAAAATTAATCTGAGATACAGACGTGAGTAACTCAGATGGCCAAAGGCTTGGCGCAGATATTTCACACTGCATGGCTTACTTTAACCAAATACTACATCCTGGAAATAGTTCAAAAATGAATATGGGCATGTAATCCTTTCTGAATTCACTAAGGGTATCCTTAAATCACCAAGATTCTTGGGGATACTTGAATTTGTTTTTCCAGGGCAAGTTTTTGCTTTAAAACAGCAGAGTCAGGATGGAGGATGAAACGGAAATGGAATTTGGATGGCTTTTATCATCAGTGGCCTGGATAGACATGAAAGCAAAGCTTGACACTCAAGGGCATTGACATCCTTGAGTCAGACATAAGTGGGAAGTATTTTCCTCGCATTCAGAGATCCTGTTCAAGAAGAAATGGTCTATGCTATTTTACTTGGAATGTCTTTGATATGGTCTTTACTTTTTAATTAAAATTTGTTTTTAGAATATTTTCCATTGCATTTTTTCTTATTTCTTTTAGCAAAATACACATTTTTAATTATGAAATCTAAATTGGAGAGAATCTATTTTATACTTCATTTTATATTATATGTTAAAGTTCTCCCTCATACCCATCCCACTTCTACAATATAACTGCTCAGAAGTGGAAGCATTTAACAATTTGAGATTTATCATTCTAGATATTTTTGTGTGTGTGCATGGATGTGTATAGAATGTATAATTTTACAAAACAGGATCTATTTATCTGTCTAGATATATTCTCCCAAAACGTTCTTTTTTCTTAATATATGATGAACATTCTTCCATATCAGTATGTATAGATCTACTTCATTCTTTTCTAAGAGCTGTATAGTATTGCACAATATGGGTATGTCACGATACATTTAACTATTCCTCATCGATTGGGGTGTAGGTAGTATTCATCTTTGAAGTATTAAAAATAATATTGCAAGTAACATTAGAGAGGTACTGAAGGATATGTACAGAAAGACCCTCATTTCTCTAGGGTAGATAATAAATAGAAATGCTGGGCCAAAGCATATCAGCATTTGTAATTTTGACAAGTAATACCAAATCACTTGCTTTTCCTTGATAGTTAGTGAGCCTGAATGTCTTATTACAATGACCTTGGCCACTTGGTTCATCTTCCACGGACTTACAACTTTCTCCCATTTTTTAAAAATTGCGATATTGTTCCTTTTTCTTTTGGATTTATAGGAGCTCTTTGTATCTCAGTGTTTAGTAACTTAAACTCCAGAGTCAGGGAGATGTGAGTTTAAATCCCAGTTTTGTCTCTTTCTTGCTAGATGACTTTGGCACTTTTTCTAAAGTCTCCAAGCCTCTGTTTATATATAAAATGAGGATAATAAGACTACATATCTGATAGATTTTTCTTGAGTCTTAAAAATAATATAATATTTTGTTAATTTTTAGGATGGTGCTTGGTATAGAGTATGTTTTCAATAAATATTATTTGTTCTATATGTTGTAAATACTTTTTTCATGTTGTTAGTTGACATAATTTTATTTTAAAAAATTATCACTTTATAGAAATTCTACATTTAGACATAGTCAAATCTTCCATTCCTCCCCCCCTTTCAGGGGGCTTTTGGGGTTTGTATTAAGCTTAGAATTATAACACCTAGACACAACAAATATATTCTCTTTTATTCCTCCTAGTACATTTACAGTTTTAATATTTATATTTAGACCTGAAATACATCAGTATTTGTTTCTGAGTATGGTACAAGGTAGATACATATTTTGAATTTCCCATCATTTCACCACTGACTTGAAATGCTGATGTTATCATATACTCAATTCCAAGGTGTTTCTGGACTCTTTAATCTGTTCCATTCATTCATTTAGCCTTTTGTGTGTCAATACCATAGTATTTTAGTTATTTAGTTTCATGGTATGTTTTGACTCTTGATAAGGCAAGACCCTAACTCCTTTTAATCTTTTATTGCTGTATATCAGTTGCCTAAAACTGCCTTGCCCAGAGTAAGCACTCAATATATGTGATGTGAGTAAACAAACTTAAATCTAGTAGTCCTTTTTACACCCATACTTTTTTCTTTTCCTTAACACTTTTTATTATTAAACAAATACAGAAAACAACAATACAAACACCCCTATAACTACTGCCCTATATTCAATTTTTAGAAAGAAATGAAGCAATTCTTGTCTTCTATATAATTATTATGCCAGCAGTAGTAGTTTTAAAAGCAGTCATATTGGTAGGATCTTTATTTCTTTGTATAGCAAGATTTGGCAATTGTTTATTTGTGCTATTTAAAAGGACATTAGTTCCCCTGCCATTTGTTTTAGGAAGAAAAAATAGCTACTTCCTGGAACTTTCACCCTTAGTGAGCTAAAGAATGCCATTTGAAATTAAGAGAGCATCGTTTTTTTTCTGTATCTCTCAAAGACTCAGTCGAGATATTGAGAGAGGAGAGTAGATTTTAGATGTCTTGCTCTTCTTGATAATTTTTTAGACAAAGATGATTCTTTTATTATATTAATCAACATTTAACTGGAATGAAGAAAATAAGGGAGAAAAACAATCCATTCTTCCTATTCACCCAGCTATGTCTCATATGAATTTGGAAATATTGGAAAGAAAGTACTGGAAATATTGGAAGGAAGGAAAATATTAGAAACATGGGCAGTGAAGAAGTACAGCATCTGGAATGCTTCCCTCAAATACAATTGCATTATTGTTGGTGCTTTGCTGACATTGGCCAGGGAATGTAGGGTTGATGTAAAGCTAGATAGTTGTGGGCATGAAGAAGTCAAGTTGAAAACCCTTGAACTATGAAGGGATGGGGAAGAGAGTATGTTGAAAGGGATACCTGGGAGGTGTTTGTGAGCTTGACAGCTTGACCAACAGCATCAGTATCACCTGGGAACTTAACAGAATTGCCAATTTGGTGGCCCCACCTTAGAGTGAATCAGAAACTCTGGGATGGGGCCAGCAATCTGCATTTTAACAAGCCCTCCTGAGTGCTTCTGTTGCTTGCTGAAGTTTGAGAACTCCTGCTTCGGTGCAGTAAGGAGAGGAGATGGGAGGTAAAAAACCTGACAACTAATAAAATCCTTGTCCCTATCATCAATTTCCATGTCACGAGGATAGAAGTTGAGAAAATTATTTTAAAAAACATGGTAAGACTGGCAGCAAATTGCAACTTTAAAATTTGGTAGGCAAATTAGACAAGTTTCTAAGGTAACTCTTTCTTAGCCAGATTCACACACAGTGCACAGGGCAGACCTGTTTGACTGGATACTAATAAGCCAAAACTTTTCTGTTCCCTACCCCCAGGCTCTAAGACAACAAATCAGCTCCCATGATTGCTGTCCAGCAAAACTGGGCTGATCTGGTTTCTTATAGCTTGCCCATTAAGAAGTGACTTCCAACATACAGCATGGTGACTATAGTTAATAATACTGTATTGTACATTTGAAATTTGCTAAGAAAGTGTATCTTCAGCATTCTTACTACAAAAGAAAAAGGTAAAAAAAATGTGATGAGAACAGAAACAAACAGAAAAGTGCCTTCCACACTCTCATGGGTTATGTACCAAAGGCCTTTGCCCTTTGTGGCTTAGCAAAATGATTTATTGCTTTTACAAGTCAAGTTGATTATTTAATCTAAAATATTTCAGTACCTGAAATAAACCTGCAGGGCCCAAAGCTAAATGCTGGCACTCTCTCCCCTTCTCACGTTGAGGAGAGGTGGTGAGTTGCTGGCAAGATACTTGGAAAAAACATGTTGAATATTTATTCTCATTACTTTTAATGGAGCAAAGTTAATCTTTGAAGAAACATGTGATCTTTGAATATAAATATTATCAAGTCATTTTCATAAGTCAGTGCAGCAAATGAGATTTTCAAATATTATCTCTGCTCTTTCATACTCTCTCTGGTGTCCCTATCACTTGTATAACTCGTAACTTCTCTTTGGAGATCTAGCCTTGTTATCTTCCCTGTCTGGTGGCTGACACGCCACGTGACAAGCTCTCTGCTACAAATTTGCACCCTAAATCACAGCAAGATATGAAACAATTAATAACTGTTAAATTCTTTATGTTCGAGATATTCAGTCTCGTAACACAGTGTATATTCAGTATATATTTGTCTCTTAATATATTAGAAGCAGCTATTTAAGATCCAGATATCTGATGAACTCAGAACAAGAGGTGGAACTCTAAATTAGAGTGTGCTATATTAAGAGAAAGCCCCTTTGAAAGAAAAGGAATTGGTTTTCCTTCCTCATTTGCTCGCTCTGAGGACTGAAATATGTCATACTTCTCCTTTCTCTTTAAAAAGACAGAAACTTCTTGTTCTTTAGGATTATGAAGAAAACAAGCTTTTGAGTAAGGAATCAATGAGATGCCCACTTTTTCTAATCTTCTATTGACAATTAAAGCCACACTCTATCCTAAGGAAATGAAGTCAGTCTTCAGGTAATTTAAATAAAAAAACAAACAACACATTAACAGTATCTGTACTTTAGGAAAAAATATCTGCTGGTACGCACTAGTCACACAATGAAGCCTCTTTTATAGATATAAAAATTATGGATTCACTTTCAAATTTTATCTTCCCATTAAACTGATGACCTTCAGCTACTGTCTCCTTTATGCACTGCAGGATCTTACTTTTCATATCATCTGATGATCTTTACAATTTCCATTCCCACCTGCATTTGTTTAAATGTTACTTTTATTGGATTGATATATACAATAAATTATTTTAAGTTTCATCTGATTTTCCTACTGAGAAGTTTATGTGCTGTGCCTGGACAGCACTATCTAAAACACATATCTACAGAATGATGGAGGCACATTTAAATCAATGGGATTTCCTGGATTTTTAACATCACTGGAACTGCGGTGTGGGATGACAAAGAGGTGGTTTGGGATTCACTTAGAATTGTGGGCAAGGGGTAACTGAAGGAAGCTTTGGGATGTGGATAGAATTGGATTCGAGCCCCAGTTCCATCACTTAACTAGATGAGTTACTTTAGCTCATGTTTTAAACTGAGTTATAGTTTTCTCATCTGTAAAATGAGTATCAGAATAATTATGATAGATAGCAGTTATTGACCGCTGTCTGCCTTGTACTACACTCAGCACTTTTTTTTACTTAATTTAGAATCTGTGAAATAATCCTTTAAGATAGAAATAATTCCTTCCTTGAAGGAAACTGAGGCTAAGAGAGGCCAAACAATACTAATAAGAAGTGTATCCTGTTGTATACTCTGAAGCCAACACCCTCCCTATTACGGGAGCACTGCATTGGGGAGCGCTGGGTGCAGATCAAATGAGATACAGAATGTGGAAGCACTCCCTAGACTGTGTGTACATTACTCAACAAAAGCTTAGATGTTTTGTGGTGGAGAGTGTTACTATATAAAAATATATTTGTACACTGACATCATTTTCTTGCAAGTGTAACCTGCTTCCTTGAAAATTCTTTAAAAACTGTAAAGTGGTACTCACTAGCATCGGGGTTAATCTTGGGCAAATTTGCAGAGTTTGCTTTGTGCACCACCCCTCATTCCCAAACAGCATTCTCTTCCTTTTTCAGATGAGGCTAAATTTTTAAATTTTATGAATAAATACATTTCCTCTTCCATTGTCCCTGATGTGAAGTAGGGAGCATAGAGTTGACAAATTTATAATTTTTCAATAAAGAATAATTTTAAAAACTATCATCAATTATCCTCATCATTAGATAAAATGAAGGGATATTTTTGCTCCAGAACAGGAAGAATATAATCTCAGAACAAAATGCAATCCTTTAAATTGAACACACTTAGTGGTAAGAGAAACCTTCGACATTGTCTTTTATCTTTCTGTTTTGCTGCCAGACAGTGAAACTCTATCACGGATCAGCTCTATCATCAGACCAAATTTGAGAACTACTATTTTAAAGGCCATGTGGGACTCTGAAAAATCATGAACTGAGCAGCACACAGACCTGGGCGAGAATGCATGCTCCGCTTTGAGTAGTACAGGACAGACAGCAATTCAAAACATGGGCTCTGTGGTTAGGCTGTTTACATTTGAATCCTGCCTATGCTTCTAGTTACAGCATCTTTCTTTGTCTCTAAGCCTCACTATTCCCTGGAGTTAAAATGGGTATAATAATAAAGCCTGTGATTATTATGAGAATTCGATGAGATAATTTGTCCAAGAACTAACATAATAAGCCCTCAAAAATGTTAATTTTTAACTTATTAAAATATTATTAATAATTATTATTTTTATTCTTATTTCTTCTTTTATTATTAATTTATTCAGCTTCTTTCATTTTCAGTTTTCCCATCTGTAAAATGGAAATAAAAGTACCTAACTTGCAGGGTTGTTGTGGAGCCTAAATGAGGTAATGCATGTTTGTACGTAGATCGGCATATATCAGAAGCTCAATAAATGGTAGTCACTATTATTTTTGTGACATCTGCCCTCCCTACTCCCCTAGTGCATTCACAGTGGTCAGACTGCCCCTGGCTCCCCCAAACCCCTCTTTCATGTCCTACTTGGAATTCTGACCCAGGTTCCAGCCAATCCCTCCATCATGTGTCTAAAAACTTACCTGTCCCATTTATTTGTCCCTTAGGGTCCTGAATGCATTCTGAAAACAATTCCATCAACAAAATGTCTTGGAAAAGTTTTGAATGTTATTTAAACAAGCACACTGAGAAATTCTAAAAGCAAAATACATGCATGATTATCTCTTAAAAACTCAGCAATATCTATTTTGGAGCTCTGCTTAAAAGTATTGTGAAGAGGCAAGTAAAAAAGATGAAGACTTTACAACAAAAAATCTCCAGCTTGGATACAATGAGTAATGGTAAGACCAGATAAGCTTGATTTCTCCCTTGCCTATGTCTATATTTTTAGGTGTCCGTCAGCCTGGACAATTCAGAGAGTAACCCAAGGTGCATTTATCTCCCACACCTACTGCCCACAAGTCACCATGGTGGTTATGTCTGGATCCTGGCCCTTTCTTTTACTTAATGTGGGGTAGAATCTGGCCAGCTGGAAGATTCTGGACAGTGATGGAGTCAAAAGGAGGGATAAACTCAGCCTATATTGCTATAATCTTGGCTCCTTGATGAAGAATGTCCTATTTTCTTTCTAATATACACTTTTCTACCCAAACCTAAAATTGTCTGGTGCACCATGGGATGAAATTGGAATAGCTATTCCCTCCTATTTCCCTCAAAACATCTGATAGAGAGAAAAAGAAAATATCTATGTGATACTAGAGAAGTCATATCTCTTTTATTTCCTCATCTGTATGATGAAGGCGTTGGATTAGGCCGTCTAAGATCTGCTTTAATCATTGAGAAGCACATGTATACTAAGCAGTGGAAAAAGGTAAAAGGTTGCTTTGGAAGACTTACAAGTAAGTGACTGAGAAGAAGAGGGAACATGAGAGAGAGGTGTTACGTCCTCTTGAAAACTCCTCAAACATACAAGTAGATCATGGACAAACACAAACTAGCATAATTAGGACTTAAGAATTTGAATGAAGGCTGGGAATGGGTATGCATACGTAAAAATTGATGGTGAGAGAGAATTTTTATTGACAAAGTCTAGTGTATTAAACTAGGGGTTTTATCCTGAACATTTAGGTGGGAATGTATAATAAATATGAAGAAGAGTTTAAATGTATTGTTCTCGCTGCACTAAGAGGTGGTACAGACTGGAAATATAAAACAACAAAAGGGGGCTTAGAAAAATCCATGACTGTTAGGTCAATAAGGAAGTATCATCAGAGAAAGCAGGCTCTACCTCGTCTTTCGAGGTTCAATGTGCCATTGCCAGAGTCAGTCTGCCCTGAATCAGAACCTTCCAAAGTTTGTAATCTGGATTGTTCTTTGGATTTCCGGCAGAGAAACATTTAGGCAGGGTCTAAACGAATTCTGTATTGCAATGTTTATGAAACTTTGGGCTCCTGCTAAACTGATTTGACGAATTTACTTGCTTGAAGGTTCCTACACGGAATAGAGTGATGACTGCTCCCCTTTATGAGAGACACTGAGCGATCTTCAGAAGCGTTCACTATATGTTTTCTGTGATAAAGATCAAGTGCTTTTTGTTCTGTCCTAAGAGGATATTTTGCATTTACTGAAGGTAATATAAATATTATTCTGTAATATTTTGAGATTGATAAAGGACAAAGATGATCTTGAACTATTTTTTTCTTGAGTACTTAGACTGTAGCATCATCAAATGGACAGAAGAAATGTTAAGAGAAGACATGTTAAGATTTTCTTTTCCCACTAGACTGAAATAAAGAGTTTTTCCTTGTGCCGTATACACAATTTCTTTTTCTCCGTGAATTTGATTACACTTGTATACAACTTTGGAGGATAAAATCTCACTTTCTGGTGCATTCATTTCCTTGCCTCTAAAATGATAACCTACTGCTGGAAAAATGACCTGATGCACAGGGAAATGGGATAATCTAATGTAAAGCAATTAGGTTCTAGATCAATATTCTGAGAAATATCCCTGAAACATGTTTCCCATTCTTCCTTCCATTATTCTTTTTTTTTTTTGAGGAAGACCAGCCCTGAGCTAACATCCATTGCTAATCCTCCTCTTTTTGCTGAGGAAGACTGGCCCTGGGCTAACATCCGTGCCCATCTTCCTCTACTTTATATGGACGCCACCACAGCATGGCTGACAAGCAGTGAGTCGGCGGCGACCGGGATCCGAACCCACGAACCCTGGGCTGCCAAGCGCGAACTAAATCGCTGCGCCACCGGGCCGGCCCCCTTCCATTATTCTTAAGATGAGCTGTGACAGTGGAGGGGGGAAAAAAATCTTAAGACTAAAACATATTACACAATAGAATGCATGAAAAATTTTAAAACAGTAAATATAAGAGCTAAAATTAATATTAGACAAAAACATAACCTCAGATATGGTAAATAAATTAAAAACATATCATAGATGATAAATAAAAATCACTTGCAAAAGCTGAGCAGCTTGAACATGGAAGTACAAACAGATTTTCCTTTGGGTATCTGAACAGATCCCTTCCATTGCACAAGTACACAGAGTGCCAACGTAGTCATCGCAGAGGGAAATGAGACCATTTAGAACACATGGAAAAGAGTTGCCATGCTCCAAAATAGATCTTGGAAAGTATATCATCTCTAAGTGAGTGAATAGGAAACTTGACCATTTTTAGGCTAATTAAAATTCAACTTGCCATTTTTAGACTACTTTTTTTTCTTCACTCATTAAAACCACATATATCATGGGTTTCTGACTAATTTTCATGTAAATAATCAAAATGTAGTTTTGAAATTCTATTTAAAACCATGCTTTGTTAAGAGTTTTGTATTTTTTTAGTAGAAATTGCACCTTTAAAATAAAAGAAAACAAATTAAGATTTTGCATTTGACTCTGCTTTTTATGAATGAGGTGTCAACTTGGCAAAGTACAATTTCTCCTTCTTGCAAACCACAGGGCCGAGTAGAATACTATTAGCATGGGTACATCCCATGACAGCTGTAGAGATTAATGTTTAGAACAAATAAGGAAAACCATTATTTGATTCTTTTCATTTTCTAAGAAAAAGAGAGAAATCCATGGATCCGCTGTTGAAAGACACTCAAAAATGAAAAACTGAAAGACATTTTACATCATAATAATAAAACTTTGGTTGTTAAGCTTTTAACATAAATTTATAATAAGCACATTTCCCTTTTTGGATTTACTTACTCTCTGGAGCCAGATCTCCTTGGTTTTATTTCCAAATCTGTCAAGGATCAGCTGTGTGTTCTTTCGTAGGTTACTTACCTCTTTGTGCTTCAGTTTCCTCATTGTGGAAAGGGGATAAGAATAGTACCTACCTGAGAGGGTGGCTGTGAAGATTAAATATATTAATATCTATAAAAGGTTTAGAATTTTACCAGCTTATAGTAGGTGCTATGTAAGTGTTAGCTACTGTTATCAATATCCTCATTATTGAAATATTTCAATAAATTTATTACTTTATTTTATACCCAAGTTTCCTTGAAAAATTTTAAAACATACTTTTCTTAAAAACTAGAAATCACACTCTCCTGGGAATCGGGTATTGATCAAAGTTTCACGTGTGGCTCTGTTTAGATTATGATCTGGTCAGTCCCAACACTGTAACTTAATTTCTATGAATCTACCATGTATAAGTTGGTTATAATGACTGAGGGGTGCCCTTCTAATTTCAGCTAGTTTTGCATATTGCAACTTGCAACACTTATAAAAAATCCCATTTGAACCAAATAATTTGTGGTAAGTTTTTTAGCATTTTACTTAGAAATGCCTTCCTTTATGTATAGGCAATAAGACAGCTAGGTGACAACTGTGGTTGGTAAAAACTACAGATTCAACAGAGGCTGTGCACAGTGGATATAGTTATGATAAAGTCATAGTTACGATAAAAGTGATTAGATTAAAAAAAACCCATATCCTCCAAGAGTGATATAGACTACAAGCTTGGGTATGGTTTTACCTTAGCAGGTACCAGGCTCATTTAGACTTACGAATACGAAACCAGATGGTCAATCTCACTATGAACAGCTACAAAAAACGGGAGATTTGAAAATCACCAAAAAGGCCCACCTGCCCTAAGCCACTATTGCATCAGTACTTAAAACGCCTGCTATTATCTTAACTTTCTTTCAGAAGAGGCAGGTTTCCCAAAGATTTTCAGCAGGATATTAAGAATTGGTGCACCACAAAGGGGTCTTATGGCCACGTGAATTGAGAAATGCTGTGGATAGGACAAGATTAAATGGATAGATTCCTTCATTTGTTAAATAGATATTTACTGAGTGATGGAAATTCAAAGAGTTCACAAGACAGACCTCACGGAATTTATATTCTAATGCAGGTGATAGAAAATAAAAGAAACAGACACAAAAAATAAAATGATTACATTGTATTAAGTATTATGAAGGAAATAAACAAGGAGCTGAAATAGAGATTAACAGGGCAACACATACCTTTAAAGTGCGATTGACTATGGCGGACCTCTTAGAGGTAGTGACATTTAAGCCTAAGGCCTGAAGTAAGAGAAACAGCTAGACATGTGAAAATGAGTTAAAGAGCATCCCAGATGGAGAGATGAGCCAAAGAATGTGGTGTTCTAGTGAATGGATCAAGATCAGTGTGGTGCAGTGAGTGGTCCGGGTAGATGAGGTTGGAGCAATAGGCTGTGACAGCCAGGTCACAAAGGAACTTCAGGCCACGGTGAGGAGTGTGTGAGCATGGGTTCAGGTGTGGTCGGAAGCTGTTAAATGGTTGTAAAGAGAGGAAACCCGATCTGATTTACATTTTAGGAGTTCACTTTGGGTGCTGAGCAGAGAATATGTAGGGGAGGGGCGCAAGGGCTAGTGAGCAGGCCAATCGGAGGCCATCGGAGTGGTCCACAGGGGATGTGGCAGTGGCTGGGCTACATTACAGGTGGCGGATATGCAGCGAAGCGGACTTCTCACAGCTTTTAATATGCTTGTGTGTAGTATAAAGCTTCAAGTTTGAGAACAAAGATCTGAACTGATTTGATCAAACAACACACATCAGGAAATCAGGTTCAAGGATCACCTCCTGAATCACTGTTAATGTAAATAGTTTTTTCCTGAAGGAAATAAGGGTTTATTCCACTACTACATTATCTGCAGACAGCAGGGTTTGTAGCAGGGTTTCTTATAAAAGAAAAGCAATTGATCTGGGTGGGCAAAAGAGAGTTGAGGGGGAGATAGTGGAAAGACTCAAGCAATGGGGCTTTTCCTTAGGAAAGCAGGCTTCTGGAATAAATGGGAACACTACAAGTGGTAGGTGTTTGGGAAACGAAGAGAAGAGAGGGGACACCAGAGACAGGTTCCACTTCTTATGCAATGTAGTCCAGGGTCACTCATTTATATGTTTAACTCTTCTCGTGGTCATCTAGAAGTACATTCATGCAAATATTTTTCTGCAAATGCTCATGACTCCCTGAAACTTTGCAGACTTCAGGGAGAGCACTGGACTGGGAGTCAGAAGGGTGGAGTTCTCACGGCAGCATTGTTACCTACTGACGGAGAAATGTGCCATCTCTGCCTCAGTCTCCTCTTTAATGAAAACACTGCACTTCTGGTCAATAAAGGTAAAATATTAGTTACCAAGAAAATGTATGGCATCACCTCGAATACTAGGAATGCCTCTTTAACAAATTAAAATGCAGCTCAATGAAACTACAATTTCCAGTTTTGATATTTGCTGACTCCAAGTTGCTACTCCTTAAATTTGCCCCAATTACTAATATTTTAGTAGCTAAGAAGAAATGCCAAGTTCCACATTGACCTTCTATTCACTAAAATAATATATCTAATTTGCAAGCATACATATTTTCCTCATTGGATGCAGTGAAATTATTTTCATTTTGAATAGGAAAAAAAAGCAATCCAGTAAATTCTTGCTTTTCCTGAATTGGCCCTCGAGCAACAATGATTGCTCACCACTTTGTTGGGATTTTTGCCTTAATGCCATCTTTGCAGTCTATATGATGTTAGGAATGAAAAAGCATTCTAATATTGTCCTGACCTTTTAGCTTTGTAGTAGGCCCAGGAAAGGAGGTACTAAAGCAATTTGCATTATTGTGTTCTCTTTGCCATGAACTTCTTTGAATCTTGGGTTAAAGAGATCCCATCTCAATGTCTGTAAACACCAACATTTTCTAGGAAACACCCTCATGCTTGCAAGAATTGTGTCCGTCAGACCTAAGGTTAGCAACAAAAAATTATGCTGAGGTTTGGGTTAATTAATGGATGAGTCAAGTCAATTTGAAATTTAAATTTGGCAGCAGTGCAATTTTCCTTTCTTTTTGCCCTTGTTGTCCAACTTGACTTTATGAACACCCCACTAGAGAGGAAATTTCCTCAAATGGAAGAGCTTTCCTTTAAAAATTATTATTATCAAAGAGATATTTTTTTCCTAGTATAATCCTGGGACAAGTGTTGTTACTTTCGGGTTCCAGGAAAAGATAAATATAGCTTTCATATTTGGCTGACACCAAATTCATATTTGTTTACAATAAATTCATTTAATGTCTACTTAATGGAAATAGATTTGGGTCAGACATGAAAACCTAATGTCCCAGAAGAACTATATCACATTTCACATTTTCATTGCTGTGCAGGAAGTTCCTGCTTACATACGTGGCTACCTAGAACGTCCATTTGACACATAGCATGAGCCTGGACTATTTCAGGCTATTCCAGAAAAATGGGCTTGGGCCATCGGTATAGCCACAGCTCCTGCAGTTCCATTCAGTTGGAAAGCTGAGCTTAAAGCCTCCAGAGAGACTGACTTAAAAGTCCATGGACAGGGGATCCTAATTCTATCTGTTGTTAAAAGCTCTGATCATTCAAGACAATTAATATTTACCAAGCATAATAAAAAGATCTTTAAGTCACCATCAAAATGTCACTTGACTGCAGTAACAGAATGAGCAGAGTCTTTTGGTATCTGGCAAACTTAGGTCTGAGTTCTAGCTCTGCCACTTCAGAGACACGTGAACCTTGGCAAGTCACGTCAGTTTCCGAGTCTTGTTTCCTCGCCTATGGAATGGGCTTGATAATATCCCATAGGATTGTCATGAGAAGTGCCTGAGCATCACTGTGTCCAGCACAGTAGGGATTCAATGAATTGTAGCTGTTTCTGTTATTATTTTAGTTATATTCCTAAAATCTGGGAGGTATTAAGTTGCTGACGATCAGTTATTCAAACAATTTAGGATTAATTGTTTCCAGGGCCCCAGTTCATATAGGGAAAATGAGAAGGAAAGTCCCATCTTTTTCTGTCTACAGAGGTATAAGTACCACTTACGTAGTTTCAGCCTAGTGCAAGAGGCAGGGGAGAATTAGAGGGATATACTTTGTGATAAGGAAGGGGCCAATGGAAAACAGTTCTGCTTAAAAAAAAAACCAGTTCTAAATGCTGTGTTCTGAATACGTAAGCTATGTCTTAAATGCTCGCTGAAGAAAACAGAGGTGGCTCCTCAAGTCAACACCGACTCAAGCTGGAAATAAGAGTGCCGGTGTAAGAAATGTGAATGGATTATTGATTTGGAGGAAGTACCAGAGAGAAGAGGCTGAAATCTCTGGGGCAACAGCTAGTTGATACTAAAAGAGGAAAATGTTAAGCCTTAATGTGAAAAGATCATTTTAGGAAAAAAAAAGCACTATATCTATGGCCACATTTAGGTAAGTTTAACTCATTTCACTAAGAGGAGAGAAAGTCTTGTGCTGGATATGGGATAAATGCACAACTCTGTCCTTTTTAATCTGGTAGGAAAATAAAAAAAATTTAACAGATATCCACAACAGAAAAGGGAGAATAAAGTGCCATAACACAAGTATAAAAAGGTATCATTTGTGATCCAAAATTGGTATATTTCCCTGAAAAATTCACTTGTGCAATTTTTGAGTGCACAAACATTCTGAGAAATATTTGGATGCTGAAATACTGGGATTTCTAGATTGTAATCCTTGAGAGGAGGGATTTATAAAAGCCATAGTTTTCCCCCAATACACTATTATAATAAAGAGATTGAGAGAGTTTATTTCAATGAATGAATGACAAAATGGAAGAATAAACACACATGTGCACACACATGGTACCTCTGGAAGCTCTAAGGAAAGAGATACCAGGATGTGATACTACATCTTGCTTGTGGCGGGGCGGGGGGGGGGGGTGGGGATGGTCAGGTCATTGGCCCTCTGGGTAAGGCTAAAGGAAGGAAGCAGCATCTAAGTTAAACTATAGGGGACTGTAAGATTTCAAAGGCCAGCCCTGGTGGGCTAGTAGTTAAGATTCAGAGCTCCCACTGCCACTGCCTGGCTCCGTTTCCTGGTCAAGGAAACACATCACCCATCTGTCTGTTGCCAGACTGTGGTGGCTGCAGCTATGCCACTGGTATTTCAAATACCAGCAGAGTCACCCATGGTAGACAGATTTCAGCAGAGCTTCCAGACTAAGACAGACTAGGAAGAAGGACCTGGCCACCCACTTCAGAGGATGGAACAAAAAGATCAGCAGGGTTCTGCTTTGTTGTAGCTAGGAGTCGGCATCGACTAGATGGCACTAACAACAAAGATTTCAAAAAGGGGAGATAAAGTAAGCAGTGCATGTCAAACTGATTGAAATTATTGCATAAACTCAGGGTTTCCATTTCCTCACTTCCTATTTATTCCTCAACCCACACCCAACCCACTACCAAAATCGATTTTAGTTAAATCCAACTGCGATCTCTCAATCCTTACCCCACGTGATTTACTTGCAACATCCCACTTAGGTGCCCACTTTCTTCTCCCTGGCTTCTATAAAACCCCTTTCTCTTGGGCTTCTTCCTTTCATCTATCCTTTCATCTCTGTCTTTTTGCAGGTTTGTTTTTTGCTTGTCTCTTAAAAAAAAATTGTTCCCCGAGGTTCTGTCTTAGATGTTTTTCTTTGTTTTTTTTTTTTTTAAATTTTCTGCCTTTGTTTTTTTCTTTCTTTTCTTTTTTTGCTTCTCAGTAGGTGATATCCTCCATTCCTATACTATCAGCTGAAATCAATACCCTTATGTCTCCCAAATCTATATCTCTAGTACAGAATTCTCTCGAGACACAAATTTCTGGGTCTACTTCTACTGGACCTCGCCATACGGACAAGCCAAATGCATCATGTTCCAAATTAAATTCTTTATCTTCCTTCCCAAAAATATTACTTGTTCTGACTAAGTGAAAGACAACCATCTCTGCTATTATCTGTGAGAGAAACTTAGAACTGATCACACAATCAGCCATTTCCCTCATTCATCCCACCTCAAATTTCCATCATTCACCAACTACCCCTACAATAATCTCTGGACTGTTTTCTTTCCTAATTGTTTCTCCCCTCTGTTACTGCAATACGGCTTCCTGTTAATTTGTTTTCATTGCCCTTTCAATCTAATATTCCTCCTATCTTTCCACCAGAGTGGTCTATCAGAATGGCAGATCTGATTATTTCAGTCCCCTACTTTAATTTCTTCCAGAATCCCCATTGTCTTCATGATAAAATGGAAACCCTTTAGCATGGCAGGCATGCAAGCCTCTTTGTGATTGGTACCTGGAACACCTCTCCAGGGGCAACCCAAATACCTATGGCTTCCCCAAATCACCATGTTGTTTCAAGCCTCTAGGCCTTTTACAGTCTGGTGTTCTACCTGTAACACACTTCATCTCTTCCCCTCATCTGGCTCTCTCTGTCTTGTCATTTCAATGCTGAATCATGTCCCCCTTAGGGTCACCTCCCTCAGAATGCTTCCCTGATGCCCAGCTCGGTGTGTCCCTCCCTGCTTCCAGAGTGCTCACGGCATTTCTCTATTGCAGTACTTACCACACAGAGGTGTAATTGTCTGTTGGTTTGTCTGTCTCCTACGGTCCTCATGAAGCCAGGAACTATAATTTGTCATAATATCTCCTGACTAGGACATAATAGGCATTCAGTAAATATTTATTGAGTTTTAAAATATGAGCAAAAGTATAAGGATGGAAATTTGTTGGATGTGTTATGGAGGAGTGAGTAATACATTTTGAAGGACAGAGGAAGGTAAGACTTGAAATGCCAAATTCTGAACTACTGGACAGGTGAAAGGCAGGGACCAGGACTACAGCTTCGGGAAGAAACCAGAACCAAAGCAAGGTAGCTTTGCGACTGAACCATTGATGTAAAGGGCTCCCCCTGCCACACACCCCAATTTTGAAGCAATAGAATGTAAACTGAGGTTGACAGACAAGGGCACAGGGTTGAAAGTGAAGGAGGGACTCTAAACCTGGAGTCAATTTTTGTGGCGTCACTATGGCTTCAGCACTGGAATTAGGGAGGTGTTGTGGTTTTCTACCTGACGTGGGTAGGAAAGATAAAATGGGATTACATCACGAAACATCTTAAATGCCAGGCTGAAGAGTGGTTCTAAGTCTTACAGTTCCTGTGCAATCACTGAATAATTATGAATAGAGGGTAACAAAATGGGAGCTTGGAAAACAAATCTGACCATGTTGTATAACACTGAATGCAGCACAGAGAGACTAAATGTGACAGAATATTAGGAGAATTTTTAATTATTTTGTTAAAGGTACTAAAAGCTTAAACTAGAGCGGTAGCAGTGAAACTACAAGGAAGAAAAATGCAGCAACCATGGGAAATATTGGGAGTAGCCTTGAGACTTAATAAGAGAGAAGAAGGACACACGTTTGCAAACAGAAATTTTAATGAAATAGAATGGTTAAATATTGATTACAAAATCAGAAAAAATATTTCACAGAGCCAGGTACTTTATTTCTTTGAGAAATTGCTCCTTAGGCTTAGAGTGTCGGTGTTATTCTTTTACAAAGAATACTAATTCATATGCTATTTTTAATAAAGAGAGGCTTTTCATTTGAACAAAGACAGAATCTTAGAGCTCAGGTATCCACAGGTACCTGGAGGTGTCATGTGACACGGGGCAGCGTCATGGAGCTGGAGCATCCTCGGCTCCGAGCCCGCCCCATATCGGAGACCTTTAACTGTACTCCTTGATCCACTCTTCCCACTCTAAAATTATTTTTCTTAGGAAAAAAAACTACATTCCAATCAGACAATGCTCTTTTCGGAAAACCAATTCCAGAAAATTGCACTTAGAAGAATTGAGGAATTGAGTCTGATGACATTTTCTACCAATGCTTCCCCTCTAAAATAAAAATTTAAAGACCGGAAAACTTTCCATATTACCAGTTTTCTGAATTCATAAATTGAAGCCAGAAACATATGTTAATATCATTTTCTGTGTTTTGATAGTAGAATTGAAAACAAGTTAATACCATTGTGGTAACACAAAATATTATCACTTGGTTTTATAATACTCATTACCCGGACCTCTGGAAGATCATATTAACATAGAAAAGCACACAGTTGTCACACAAAATAATGCTTTTAATTATAATTAAAGTGGAAGGTAATCTCATACCTGAGTGGAATATTATTTATGTATTGGTCATTCTCGATTAAACACAAAATCCTGGAGGATAGGGACATGCCTTATTTGTCTATGTATCTTCAGTTTTAATGCAACGCTTGGCATACAATAAACAATCAAAAATTTTTTTAATAAATGACATTAAAAAAGAAACCTTACATAGAACCTACTATGCACCAGGCACCTACCCAAAATTATTTACAAATATTAACTCATTTAATTCCCATTAGTAAAACTTCATTTTACAAAGGAAATTAAGGCTTGGAGAGGTTAGATTACTTGCCCAAAATCACACAGCTTCTTAGAAGGTGATGGAGCCGGGCATGAAAACCAACCAAAGCCATGCCAGAATCTATGTTCCTAGCCAATACTGCTTTAAAAAAAATGCTGTCTTTAAATTTAAAAAATATAAAAATATGTATATAAACATGTATTTTATTACAGTACTGAACTTAGAATAAAAAGACCTGAGTTAAAATCCATATTAAATTTACCTGGTTTGTGGCTTTGAGCAAGTTCATTAACCTACTGGGTCCTTAATTTCCTCCTACGTAAAATCAGAATAATAGCTGGTACCTCACAAGGCTATTGTGAGCTTTAAATAAAATAATTTATGTGAAAATACTAGAACATAGTTGGCACCCGGGATATGTTAGTTGGTTTACCAAGGAGAATGGTACTATTTTCCTCCTTCTCCCCTTCCCAAAGGGTACCTATTTGCACATTACACACCATGCAGGTCTTAGCAAAATGAGATCAAATTCTGTGTTTCATAAAGCATTATTTCTAACATCTCTTAAAGCTAGAGTTAATCTACCACAGCATTTTCTGGATGGTCAGATATGCTTCAAATTCAATAGCTGGTTTTCTGGAAAAAAGAATGTTTTCCCCAGAAGCTGTTAGGGTTTAAATATCTACCATCAAGGAAAAATACCTCTTTCCTCTAATTGGGAAATCAAGTTATATATAATTTTTAAAGAAAAAAAGATTAGACCAACAATAGAACATATGGCATTTATTTTCACCAAGACTCTCCGACATTAACAGCTCTACCAAATCCGATGGGAACCATCTTGGTCAGTGGTTCCCAATCAAGGCTGCACAACAAAATGCAGACCCCTTCCTCAGATATTCTGATTTAATTGGTTTGGGATAGGGTCTGGGCATCCATATTTTTTGAAAGCTCTCCCATTGATTCTAATTTGGAGCCCGAGCTGAGAACACTGGTTTAGGTTATCACTGAAAATATCATCAGTCTCCTATTTCCATTTCATTTTTACTGCAGTAAAAACCAACAGTAGATAATATCCTCATTCATATCAACATTGAAAGAGTCTGAGAAGTTCACCAGGAACAGAGTAGCCATGGCACTACTATGCCAAGATTTAGCTCCATTTCTTTAACTGATTGAAACTAATGCTATCTTTACCCATTCATTCTCATTCATTATCTGGAGGTCCAAAACACAAGAAAATGGGAAACAGAAGCCGTATTAAGCTAATTTGCTTCAGCTCCAAGCATCATGAAACAATGCAACTCTACGATTATTTATGTGTTCTTGCAAATAAGTTTATAATGAGGATTTCATGTTTACTAGCCTCAGTGTGTTGGTGTGGTCAATAAATAATCTTGGGAGCATTTTACAGTATGACCGAATATTATTCTTGTGGCTATAGTTCCTAAAATCAACTGTATATTAGAGGCATTGAACCAAAACAAATCTCGACTGATGGATGTTTTGAACTAAGTTAAAATATTGAGTAGAAATGAGTGCCCACTGAGAATACTGATGTAAACTGCAAAGATGCTTTACAAATCTAATCACCTATGAGTTCCCCTCATAATGCTAGTGTAGAAAACCAGCACTTTTGACTTTTTAAAGCTGAGTTCTTTAACTGAACACATAGTAGGCTAGCAACGTGCTATTACAAATTGTACTTTATAAATCCCACAGCACTGAAAGCATTGCTACTCTGTCTTTAATGGTAAGCCAAAGTGGCCCCAATGTATAAAATATTTGATTTCTATTATCATTTAAGACACACTCAAACTTGGACACTCTGCCATTTAAAGATTAATTTCAGGAACTACATGGTCATATTTCGGTTTATTTTGAACATTTCACTTTCAACCACCCAATGATTTCAACAAATAGTCTTGAACAGATGACTTGGTTCAGGTTAACCACAGCCATGAAATCGTCAGGGTCTCCTGAAGATCGGCAAATAGAACCCTGCCTTCTAGTCTTGCATTTACTATGTAGTATTAGGTTAAAGCTTTCAGGTAGAACTTTTCTTAGGTAATTTGCAAAATAAAGCCTAAATAATGAGTTAAAAACTAATTAGATTGTTGATTTTTGAATTTGATTGGATTTTCTTGGACCTCAAGGAAATGAATGTTTTGGGAGGAAGAACTAATTTGTGAGAGCTTTTCTCCATGTCTTTCACCCAGGCTTGGAAAGAGCATCATGAAAAAAAGAGTACCCTTTTGGAAACTACGCACACAACATATTTTTCCTAATAGGTGTGAAGAATGGCTGCTATGCATAAATGATTGTTGGAAAATAATTCTCTGTAAAACATGACTTAACAAGCAACTCCATTCACCACTGTACTTATTTCCCATATCCAGAACAACCATGACACATCACATAGATGCTGAGATTATCTGTTTGTTAGTTAGTAAACACTTTCTGGAAAAAATCCACAACTTTCAGCCCCGTAATTTTCATATCCAATAAGGGGGAGAATAAAACTTTTGAAGGAAAATTGATATTAACACCCTAGTAAAAGTCTCAAAAATGTAGATGACTTCAATATGAAGCCGTAAGTTGTAGCGCCTCCTTAGGACAACTGTCTTTTCCTTAATCACTGGTCAAGTGAAGCGACTGAGACTAAGCTGACCCTACATCAGAACCTGAAACACCACAATCAAACTGCAGTTTTGCAATCAGAAAACAAGGTACCTCGCACACCTCCACTGTTACCCATCCCCGGGAACATCCCAAAGCTTTAAGTCCCGCTCATTCCCAGACCGTCTTACCTGGAATACTCTCACTTGGCGGCTGGGCACAGCTCAGTAGAAGCGAAGGACATTCGCAGGTGGTGGCTCCAGAGACTCAGGAACTCAAGCTACAGCGCTCACCTCCTGAGCAGGAGACAGCAGCCGGGTGAGGTGCAGACGGTGCGCACCTCTCCAACCCAGGAAGGTCCGCCAGCCGCGCGGCGCAGCCCACCCAGCGTCTGGGGGGCTGGCCTTCCTAGTTGGACAGGAGAGCAAACTGCGTTAGTCCTGAGCCCTCTGCCTCCTGTCCCTCTCCCGATTTCCTGACACTTTAATTCTGCCTTAAGTGATGGTTTAAACCTAGCCCCAGCTTGTATTGTAGGCTAACAGCCAACTGCTTTTTCCCCATGCTTTATTTCCACCTCCCCAAAGTCCAGGAGGCTCACCTTGCCGGCGCCTTCCTTCCCTCGCCCAGCTGTGAGCTGTGCGCAAACTTCTCCCGACTTAAGAGTCTTAATACTCGCCCGCGCTCCCGCCCCACCCCCGCCCGCCTCCCCGCAGGCAGCAAAGGAGGTGGCAGCGGAATTGATGAGCGCCAGCCCCCCCGCCCCCGGACCCTTCCGCCCCCGTCAGCCCCCGCCCGTCCCTGGAGAGGGAGGGGCGAGCAGGAGAGCTCCGAGCGCCTCGGCTCCAGCCCCTCTCGCCCCGGCCCGCGAGTGGGGCTGCGCCCGCAGTAGCTGCCTTGCTCCGGTCCCGGCTGGGGCTCACCCCAGGAGTCCGGGAGACTAAAATGCCGCGTAAACAGGGGAAGCAGGAGAGGGACCCGAGTTAGACGTTGAATAGGAGGCCATGGGTGGGGGGCGACAGTCTGGGCTGGGAGATTCGTAACCCACCCCTGGAGACAGCTTTCTGTGTGCCCTGTCCCCTTCCCGGAGGATGCAAATTCCCGAGGGAGGTGAGTTTCCAAAAGAACCCACCTCCAGAGACCATGCCACCCTGGCTCCTTCAGCCACTACTCGGGGCACAGCACCACCTGGGAGCCTATGGAAACAGTTGGTAGTGGGCGAGGTAGTGAAAGTGTGTGGGGATGGGTGGGAAAACGGTTGGCTAGGAGCTGGGGTGCCGGGAAGAGGCAAGAAAAGAAGCTGGGAGGCAGGAGGTAAGAAGAGGGACTATAGTGGTCCGGCAAGCCCGGGGAGAGCGTCCAGAGTTGGGCAGCCGTCCGGAGCTGGGGGCGTAGGCTGAATTTGGGGGAACAGCGCCCTCCACGTAGGGGGCTGCTGATGGGCACAGTAGCCTAGTGAGGATGAGCGCAGTGAGGACGGCGTGAGAAGACCGGGGTCTGGAGTACCAGACTTGATGTCGGGGACTGCGACTCCTCCTTCTTCCCTCCCAAAGCCCTTGATGCCAGGAGGAGCCCGGGACTATCCGATTCCAAGCAGGACGCAACCCGGACTGGCGGGAGCACCCTGGGAGGCGGACAAGTTGGCTCCAAGGACGCACAGCCCTTAACATCCTTTAGCCCACCGCTGGGTAGAGCAAGGCAGCAGCGGACACTTTTTTCCTAACTCTTTTCAAGGGCCGTTGGGCTAAGAAAGCAGTATCCCGCGCGTCCCAAGACTGCAAAGTGGCCGTCCGCCGTTCAGGTTACCAACATTGTGTGCTCACCAAAAGAAATAACGGTAACAACAACATAACAGGATGGCAAGAAAGCCAGAGGGCAACACTTCACACTTTCCTGGGCAGTCTGAGTTTCTCTTAAGCACTAAGGAGACAGAGATGCCTTGTGAATGGGACTACAACCTGCACCCATCCGAGCTCCGATCCCTTCTCTGGAGAGATTAGTTACTCTATAGCAAAAGGTGCGTGTGTCTCTGCTACTTGGAGCTCCCACTCCCCACCCCAGAGGGATTTCAGGGACTCCTAATTCGTGTGACTTGGGGCTTTCAGGGGACCCAATAGAAGACAGAGTCCAGGGGCAGATCAGGTCGCCCACCAGACCAGGGGTTTTGTTTTTCCAGACTCTCTCTCCCCTCCATTGGCCCCCTCCTTCCTTGCCACCTCCAGTCTGGTGACCCAGAGGGATGTGTGTGACTCACCATGCATTCAAACCCTACAGCACAGCCCCACAGCAGGGGAATATTCTACAGTCCCTTTTTGGGGGGGGGGGTCTAAGTGGGAATGATGTTAGCAGTAAAAAATGTGACTAGGAAAGGAAGCTGGGCAATTTGGAGAGGAATCTTGCAAAGGAACATACACGCACACACCCATACACACAGTAACACAGATAAAACCTGTACGAGAAACCTTCTGAATTCAGGAGTTAGATACAAATATTCACTCTGCTTTGACATGGGTCCTGGGTTTGATAGCTCCCTGCTTCCCAGCTGCTGCTGACCAGTCAATACCTGACCATGCTCTCCTTTAAGAATTCTCTTTCAGAACATTAATTACCCCTTTTCAGTGCAAACAAGCAGAAAATTATTAACGTTGTTTATCTCCTATGGTCAACCGCTGGGGGTCAAACATTGAGAATTTCCCCCATTGATTTCCTCAAATCATGGAAATAGTATTGAATCAGGGAGATTTTTGCCGAATGGAGGGTGCTGCTGTCCTCCGTACTGTGTGATAGAGCAAGCAGAGGGAGGTTTTTCTGCTGGAGGTTGATCCCAGGGCATCCTACATCACTGATTGACAACCAGTATTCTGAGGGCAGGACAGTTTTGGTTCCGTAAAACTACTGAAGATATGTGGGACATAACTCTTAACCATAAATTAGAGAGACAAAATGAAAGTCTAAAAATTAGTAAGAAAAAGGGCGTAGATGTATTACAAACCTTAAACTGTGTGTGGTAGAAGCTAAGAGACTCAGACTAGCGTGCTAATTGTGTTAGAGACAATATTGGAGGGGGAAAGGAGAGTTCTCTGTAGGCAGAAGATTTCAGGGAAGGAGATAGAATAGAAGTGGGATCAAGGATGAGGCTCTCTGGTCTCTCAAGGGGATAAAATTGACTTTGTCGGCAACAGATATTTATTGAACACCAAAGGGGTTTGCGCCTGTGAGAAGCACTTGGAATTTACAGAAATTTAACTCTACTGCTGTCCTAACACTATCAAAATATTTTCTATGTAGATACAATGTTGTAGATCCTTGGAGGGTGGGTATTAACCTGGGGATGGTCTGGTAAGTGGAAATGGTAGTGTTTTTGGAAACACCATGGGACCCATTAGTCGGTTCCAAAATCAATTTAGTGGGCACAGCTACATTTTAAAAATGAAGTGGAATAGACTAGAAGATAGTAGAATTCATCTCCTGTGGCAAGTGTGAGCATGGTTTCTTGAAACCTGTGTCTCTTCTATATGTATGTGTGTACTGAGATGCAAGTAAAGTATATTTCTTTCTGTAACTCACAATCAAAAGTATCTTAAGATACTTGGTTGTAATAAGCCAGTCTTCAAATAGAATACCTTATATTTGCAAATAAGCCTCCAAATGAAATTAGTTCATCAAAGGGGAATTCAGGAAATAAGCATGTTAAAATGTGGTAATCACACATTTCTGGTATTTTTACTGATTGTTTATGACCTTAAAATTCTCTGTCTTTATGAGACTTTGCCCCTTTCCTTCTGCCCCTCCTTAAAACTTTTCCACACTGGGCAGATATTAATTTAGGGAGAATTCTATTGTAGATCTCATCTTCCATGTTTGGATACTAAAAAACAGCCTTTAGATGCAAACTCCACTTCTATCCTCAAACCCTCCATTCTCACTGCTGAGGAAGTCAGTCGCTGTGGGAAAGTTGTGTGACCTCTCAACTCCGTCCCTTCAGAACAAGGTTTACTCATCTGCAAAACCAGGGTTTGGACCATATCACTTTAATGCCATTTCTGGTTCTAGAATTCAGTGACTTTTCCGTAAAATCATGAAATTTTTGAATTGCAGTGAGTGGAAGGAAGATTGCCCTTTATTAAAAACTAACTGTACTACAATTTGTTCTTGTTAAAGATGGTAATATTTGGGAAGGTCATATTTTGGAGGGACTGAGAAAAGTCTGCCTGCAAAATGTATGCATTTTGTTATATTTGGGGGAAAAAATCATTTATTGGGAAAACTGGATTAGAGTTTGTTCTTTTTTGAAAAGAAATTTAGAGAAAAAATTTCTGGCCTCTTTTGGGAATCCAATTCCTAGCTTTGTTAACTCCCCGATCAGCCAAGTTTTCCTTACATTGAAATGCAGCTCAATCTGTCATATGTATGTGTTGGCAACTTAATGTATATTTGATGTTACCTTATGTCACACACTTTGAGCTAGCCACTCATGGGGGACCCAAAACTATAATATGCAGCCCCTACCCTCAAGAAGCCCACAGTCTATTTGAGGACATTTGTTTCTTCCTCTAGTAGCCTCCGTCCCAATAGACAACAGCTGGTGATTATCTTTTATGTAATTACCCTTCACAGGTTTACAGATCTCATCAGGACAGAGAAAATAATAATTCACCTTGGTGAAAAATAAGTATTTTCCGTTTGAAATAATTTGAACTTCCACCTGGTAGATCAAGCTCTCTCAAGGGTAGTCTCTGGCTTCGATATTCCACCTCTTTTCCAGAAATAGGAGCTGATGCCATTGTAAGGCTCTCTTCTCCCTTCATCTTTCAAAGGGTGTAACACAATTGTGTTTCTCTACAGACTGTGTCTCCTGGCAAGGGAAAAAACAAATTCCACTTAAAGTAGGAAGTATCTTTCCAGATTGTACTTATATAAACTTCACTTGGGTTAACTGTTAACTCTATGAATAAATAACTCAGGGTGGGAGGGGACTGTGGGGACATACACCATTAAGTAGCAGTAGAAACTAATTGCTCCATCTCTGATGAAGTTGGGAAATATCTAGATATTTTCTAGCTTCTATAGAGAATTCTAGAGGGAAACCCAGAAGCCAGGAGAAAAACTGCAGAAGCAAATTGATGCAGGCATCCATTCATTAATTCATTTAATAAATAATGAGTAATTGAGTTCAAAAGTTTACATTCTCATGGGAGAATAGATAGATAATAAACAAAATAAGAAAGGAGTTGTTGATTTCAGATACTGTCAATGCTATGAAAGTCACGGACAGAGGACTGAGAGGCAGGCATGGGGTAGTGCTGCTCTCGGATGCTCAGGGAAATCTCTCCTTGAGCTAAGATGTGAATGAAGAAGGAGCCAGGCATTCTGAGTCCCCTAGTAAAATTCTCGTACAGTGCTGCTTCACAGCATGCCCGACCCCGCCATTAAATGAAAATAAATACCACGAGGGTCTGGAATTTACTCTTTCTGTGAGTGTGTGTGTTCATGTTAGTGTGTGTGTATGTAAAGGGCTCTCTGTAATTTAGTCGTATTTAGTCTGTGATCAGGAATCCAGGAAATGGGAGGTATTTGGCTTGCACTAAGTGACAGAGGGAGTGGTAATTCTCCGTGCTCTTTGGACTGTCCATATGAAGTTAAATTAGGAGAAAATCTTCACATGGCACTGGCCCTTCGGCTTGGATTGTCTCAGGATATGTTGGTAGAGTGCTAAAATGCAAGAGAATATACAACTTCCCTCAGAACTAAAGCAAAACTTGACTTGTCTTTAATATCTAAGATTGTTAGTTTTCCGATTAAAAATCAGTAGCTTTATTGAACATCTACCACCTATTGTATGCTAGGCATTGTATTAAGCACTTTAATGCATTATCTCATTTTAACTCTAGGAAGTAGGTACCGTTATTATCCCCATTGTACAGATGCAGAGACAGATGCTTAATGGGTTAAATGATTGGACAAAGGAGCACAGATTCTAACGCAGGCAGTCTAATACATATATACATATATATGTATTTGACTGGCCTGGATTCAGTAATTACTCAGCACGGAGATTTTTTTAATAGATAAAACGTAGTGAAGCATAAAATTATTTTAATAGGCAATTCTGTATAGATTCACATATTTGTAAATGACAGCCCCCCCCAAAATCTTTCAAAAAATAATTTCTGTTTCAGCCAAACACAAACCGAATACCTAGCCATCTGAATTAGAGTGGACTTTTGCCTTCCAGGCACAGTATAGTCTAATGGAAGAGTCAAACCATTTAAACAATTAATAATAATTCAAATATCTGCAGCAGAAGTATGTTCCAGTGCCCTGGGAGCTCAGAAGAGAGGGGATTAATTCTGCCTGGGAAGAGATTTGTTTTTACTAGTTATCGTCTCTCTGAAATCTAATACTCTGGCACTAACAGACTCTGGTGTGGGTGGGCTAGTGTTAGAAACACAGAACTTTATGTGCCCCAGAAATAGAATTTTCCTTTTTTAGTATAAAATAAGAGGTGACATTTAAAATTATATGGTAACTATACATGAATGAAATCTTGTAATAGTAGATTATATTGTCCACACAACTTTTCTTTGGATATTGTGTTTAAACATTTATAACAGGTTGTTTCCAGTCATAGTTTAAGCAAAAATGTTATTTTGATGATAATTTGCTTGGCTGGGGCATTTGGAGAGTAGCAAATAAAATGGAATCTGTATAAGACACTGAGAAAAGATATTTTTAAGGCAAAATAAAAATTGGGAGAGAAACAATTGACCTAATTGCTGAAACTGAGGCCTTAAATGAATGAAAATGTTTTTATAGATTTTGGAATCTGATGTCCCACCAGCACCAACCCTGGCTGGCGGGAGGAGACAGAGGGAGAGAACAGAGACACCTGTTTATGAAGGCCGCAGAGTCACATGGACAGCTTTATTTCAGGTAGGACTCTTGAATTTCCTAAAATCATGTGATGCTAAATCACAAAAGAATAGGCCTATGGTGAACATCCATAAATACTTCAGAAATTGATTTTAGCTGCATATGTTACTCAGAGAGGAAGATGGTGATGAGGGTACACACATGTTTCAAAGGTGAAAACTGAAAAAAGAAAGGAATCTTTTAGCGTAAAGAGAAAGAGCAAGGACTGAAAGAGAGGAAGGGACTATGAGAGATCAGGTATTTCATCCTTGGGTGATTCTTAAACCACCTTCATCACCATGGTTGTTCTTAAAAATTGACTACAGAATACTAAATTGATTACGGATTATTATATATATTGGTGGGGGGAGTGAAAAACACGTTTTCAGAACCTCGTTAACAGCCTCTGCCACTTTAGCTTCAGCATTTACCAGCTTTCCCTTCTCTACTTCAAAGGGGGGCAGCATTTTTCCATGTCCTCTTTATTTGTGTTCTATTTAAAGAATGTTTTCTCTCTGTTATTGTTTCTCTCAAATATCTGTTCATATTTTACGTTGTTTTTTAACCCTTTTCTGATATTTCTTTCCCTTATACTCAAAATTTTTCCTCCTACTTATTGCAGCCTGCCTTCCCCTTTCTCGGAAAGAATTTTCGTCACCCGGTGATCAGCCAGCTAGAGTCTCAGCTTTTTGGAAACAGCTCTATCCTACTATTTAAAAGGAATGTTTTTACGTTTCTTATGAGTCTGAGTTGAGCTCTTCAAAAAAATGGACAAACAACATCACCTACGGTTGTATGCAGAATGGTGGATTTGATTAAGGGATTTAAGGCAGTGCTTCTCAAATTTTAACATGCCACAGATCACCTGAGGATCTTGCTAAAATGCGGATTCTGATTTGTCAGATCAGGGGTAGGGCTCCAGACTCTGCATTTCTAACAAGCTCCCAGGCCCACGGTCATGGTTTATGGATCATCCTTTAAGTAGCAAGGCTTTAGAATCATTCCCCTCAAATATGCTCTTCATCTTATAAACTTTATTCTTTTAAAATTTAGAAATAGTCCTTATAAAATATATTACTGCGAGACCATGGAAGATAGGACTAATTCTGGTCTTCTTCATCTCAAAAATGTTTTGGCAACTATCTGTAGTAGAAATATCCTTAGTAGACTGTTGTCCTGGGAGGGGAGTGTTGTTGATGAGGACATGCTCCTCAGGTAGAAGGAAGTTGGGAAACAAATTTATTCTTGGGAGACTTTATGGACATCAGTTATTTTTCCTGGGAGGATATTTGGTTTAAAGAACCTAGTCTTCCTTAAAGGCAGAAGGAAGTGTTGGTGGTGGAGGTGCTTGGTATTAGTGGTGGAATTGGTGATGGTGGTAGGGTGGTGATGGTGGTTGTGGTGGGGATGATAGTTGTGGCATTAGTAGTGATGACAATGGTGTGATAATGATGGTGGAGATGGTTGTGGTGGTGGTTCTGGTGTGATTGGTCTGCTGATGTTACTGTTGGTGGTGGTGGTAGTGGTGACGGTAGTGGTAGACATAAAGGTAGTAGTAGTGGTGCTAGTGATTGTGACAGTGCTGGTGGAGGTGGTGGAAGTGGTGATGGCGGTAGTGTTGGTATTTGCAGTGATTTGGTAGTGGTGGTGGTGGTGATAGTCATGATAGTGTTAATAGTGTTGGAGGAGGTGGGTACCGTAGTCATAATTGTGACAGTGGTAGTGCTAGTGGTTGTAATGGTGGTGGTCAAGATGTGGGAAGAGGAGGTAGTAATGGTGATGTTATCAGTTTGCACTAAATAATAGAGCAGCAAATATTGTTTTTCAATCTTGGTTCAAGTCATTTAACATCTTTCTGTACTTTGTCAAACTACTTAATGTCTCTGAGCCTTAGTTTTCTGCTTAAAAAATGGTGATAATAAAATATTTTTCTATGAGTATGCTGTAGGGATTAATCAAAATAAAGCATGTGAGCCCTTAGCAAAGTGTAAGGCATATAGCCCATATTCAATAGATGTGTTGATTCCTTATTGGTGAAATGACCTGATTCCACATTCCTTCTTGTGAATGTCTAGCTAGGTTGATTCAGACTTTTTCTTTTTATTTGGTTCATATTTTCTTTCTGTCTGTCTTTTTTTTTTCCTGGACACATTGTCATTTCCTCAGAATAAGTCATAGATTTGACAATGACCATTGAATGATAAATGAATAAAGGCAGTTCAATCATTTCCTATTTAAAAATTTTTTTCTATAATTTCAGGCTTTTAGAAATTGATACTTCCAGAATATAATAATGTATTTTTTTCTATCTATAAAATTCAACAATCCCATAAACCAGGAGGTCAGAGTCAGTGTCCTTATAAATGGATGTGGATTATTTTCCATACATCTTTATAATTTAGCCCAGGATTCTCCCACAGTACCATCTTTCTCCTGCTCACCTAGTGAGTGCTCAGGAAACTCAAACAAGTTTAATATTGGCTGGAGACATACAAAATTCCCTCCTTGAAAACTTCATGACTCCATAAAAAATCCAAACTTCCTGGCTAGGCATTCAAGATCTTCCCAAGATGTCTCCTAACTACCTTTGTAGCCAATTATTGTCCAGTTCTCATGCTATCCTGATAAGTTTTGGCCAAACTATGCTAGTCACACCATTAGTAATTAGTAACATCTTCAATCTTTTAGGTCCCCACCGTGTGCCAGCATTTTACATGTATTATCCTATTTGATCTTCATTTCAACCCTACAAGGAGCATGTTATTATCCTTAAGTTACAGATAATTAAAGCTTAGAGTATTTAAGTAACTTTATCACTATCACAAGATGAATAAATATTCCAACTCTTGTCTTTAGATTCAAAGGCCCACTCTTTCTAGGATCACATGCTGCCTCCCTAAAGCTCTCTTACTTGCCTATTTCTCTGCTTTTGCTTATGGTGAGTTTCCATTCTGAAAATACTCCTTTTTTCATTATTTCTTACAAATCTTAAAAACCTTTCAAGGTTTCACTCAAATGGTACTGACTGGGGAGTGCCTGGCTTTGAATCCTACTTGTGTGACTTTAGGCAATTTACTTTATCTCTCTGTGCTTCAGTTCCTCAGCTGAAAAATGGGAAAGGTAATAATTGTATTTGTATCCTAAGGTTTATATATGTGCCCTTATACTATATGAGACACACACACGATCTTTATATCTGTAGCTATGAAGAAGTTAGATCAGTTTTTGCACAAAATACTATATCAATATTTGTTATAAAAGCAGAAGTTATCCTGGAGATCATCAGGGAAAATTCTCCTAATTGGAAAAATGATGAATCTGAGACTCAGAGAGGATTTGTAACCTTGTCTTTTTTCACATATTTGCCGGGGCAGTCGATTCTAGAATTCAGGATTTTTACTTCCTTTAGCAGAATGCTTCATTACATTTTTATGCTGGAATACCCTGCCCTATAAAACCTTTCTTAATTTGCCTCTGAACTTCATTGTGCTTCATTCCTCTCTTATGAGGAACATGGCAGAGTAACTCTCTGGGTATGTGTCTTATTCCTCCAACTCAGTTGTGACTTCCTTGGGTGCGAGGTGGCTTTCCCACTCATCTTTGTTTCCTACTCAACAGTGATGCTCACAGTGTGAACTCACATAGCATTTCATGAATTCATTGAACATCTGCTTTACAGATGTACATTGCTGTTTACAAGAATAGGAATTGATTATTCCTTTGCTAGAAATTGACATCCAGGTGCTTTCACGTCAATTTTCGGTCCTCTCAGCAGCTCTGAGGGATGGGTACAATTTCACGGAGGAGAAAATTAAGGTTCAAAGGCTCAAAGAAGAAGAGACCAGAAGGTTACTTGCATAGGTGTTCCAAAACCAACCAAAGTGAAATCAAACCTTGCATCACTTGCTCTTTGGGGTAGACGTATCTTTGTTGCCTTTCTTTAATGCAGATAAATGAGAACTGTTGATCTATTATTTGCTCTTAATTTCTGTGTCACATTGATTTTCCTCATATTTTTCACTCTACTTGTTTTCTTTATTTAATCAAGTTTTTCAGGACCTTAAATTATAAATTTTTTCCTGTTTTCAAAAGTAATAAATGTTTGTTGTAGAATTTTTGGAAAATAAAAAGGGAGAAATAAATCACCTATAACTTCACAGAGATAAGCAACATTAACATTCTGATTCTTTTCTCTCCAGTAGTCTTTCCATGTTAGAAATATTAATTGTATCTGCTTATCTTTCTCTTATTTTAAATTACATTTAAATTGAGATTGTAATTCCCTTTGCAAATTACATCCTCCAGTCATCATCTAGGACCCGATGTGTAAAAGTGCTTTATATAAAAACAGATGTGAAATGAATTACTCCAAACTCAGGATGTTATATGATAACTCAGGGGAGTCATATGATAAGAAGTCTAAAGTATAGATTACATGGTTTTCATGCCTCAGGGTAACTCTTTTCAAATTTTCCCAGTCTGGAATCTGTTTTCCTCCAGCCACGACTATGGCAGCACAAATAACAGCAACAACCACCATTATAGCAGCGCCTGTGTGGAAATAACACTTGGTGGTACAGCTAAAGAGAGTCCGTTATCCAAAGTAATAGGCACAAACATTTCAAACAAAGCACAGTGAAACTTTTGGCATTTGCATGAATCTGCTATAGGTATTAGTATTAATCAGAATTGGGGAAATGAAAGGGATGAAATCTCTGTATAGCATTTTAGGTTTATGTTTTGAACAATTGTAGAGAGCATGTTGATACTTCTTTACATTTTGTATAACTTCCTACTGTAAGTAAATATGCTCAATCTTCCAGCAAATTCCATGATGAAGAGAAGTGAGAAATGCAGAATCTGGATGAGGAGGGAGGAGACTGTGAGACAAGAACATTGACGTTGTATGGGCCTGAGGGTTTTGCCTATCGCCTGCTGAGTAGGCCTAAAAGTTTTATCAGGAATTAGGTATGTCTGCAAGAACCCCAAATAACCATGGATTAGTAATATCAAAGTTTATTTTTCTCATAAAAAATATATTGAGATGGGCATTTGAAGGGTAATATGGCTAATAGGATCTGCTTCTACCAAGTCCTCAAAGACCTGGGCTCCTTCTAATTCATTGCTCTCCCATTGCCAGGGTGAGGATCATGGCCTCAGGAGCTAAGAGAGAGTTCCAGTGACTGCAACCACATTTCAAGCAGCAGGATTCAGGAAGCAAAAGAAAAAGCATCAAAAAGTGTGTGCCAATTTTCTTTTGAGGAAAGTTCACAGAAGCTGCCATGTGACTTGTCCTTATAGCTCATTGGGCACAACTTAGTCATATGGCCACAAACTGCAAAGGAAGATGGGAAAATCAGTCTTTATTCCAGACCACCATGTGCTAAAAATTATATCATTATAAAAGAAGGGGAGAATGGATATTGGGGACAATTTTAATCTCTTCCAGAGGAGTTATTACAAGAACCACAGTGAATATTTTGTTTATATATAATTGTGTTTCAGGTAACTGTTTAATAAAATTAAATACTTCAATCTAGACTCTCTAGAGTGGGGGTCAGCATACAACAGCCTGTGGGTCAAATCCAGTTTGCCATCTATTTTTGTCGATAAAATTATATAGGAACTCAGCCACGCTCATACATTTGTGTATTGTCTGTGGCCGCTTTTGCACTACAAAAGCAGAGTTAAGTAGTAGCAACAGGGATCTGAAATATTTACTGTCTTGCCTTTTACCTAAAAAGTTTGTCAACTCCTGCTCTAGACTCTACAATATGGATTCACAAATTTTGAATGAATACATTTTTTTTTTGTAATCATCAAGTTTCTAATTACAAGAAGCCCTTTCTATTTTTATTACATTTGGGTGCATCCATAAATAAGATACACTACTATTTTCTGTATTATCACTTAGATGAGAGAGATGGAGAAAGGATGGGGAGTGGGACTTAGGATATATAGATACAGTTTTATTTCTTAAAAAAATCTGAAGTAAATTGTGACAAAACATTAACACCTGTCAAGTCTAGGTGATGGTTATATAGAAAGCTAAGTTAATTTCTCCAGTATGTTTAAAATATTCTGCATTCATGTAATAAAAATGTTTAAAAAAGAAAATATTACAGGCCCCCTACCTTAAAAAGAAATGAAAAACAAAAAACTTGTAATCGAGTTTCAATGCCATTTCAATTTGGATGTCCAGAGGAAGCCCTTTACCGAATGGTGCCTTGAGCAGACTGACCCTTATTGGAGTGTGATATTTTTGTGAATTAAGCTCCAGAATCATATCAGCAGTTCCAGAGACTCTGCACATCTGTAAAATGTGTCTGCTTCTGCTTGTGTACTCCAAAAATAACACCTGCATCCAAAAAACAGAGGGGAAGGCAAATATCTCCTAGAAAAGGAACTTTGGAATTGGTACATTTCTGAGCTGAGAATGTCTAAAGTAATAAGACCTCTGCATTTTTTTGTTGGCATAAAATGCAGATCATTTACTCATAGTAGGATAAATTATTTAGGAATACCCAAAACCGTGCTATAGACTCTTTTAATATTTATGTTTTTGTTTTTTAAAAAAGCGTTCTTTTAATCTGTAAGCATGTGGATATGTAAAGGAAAAAAATAACAACTCTTTAAATTATTTAAGATTTACCCCTTTAGAGGCAATAGATTAAGTCTCATGTTTCTTTGGGAGAGCCTTCCTCTATTAAAGAAGTGATGTTGCCATGTATTTAAGTAGGGAGAGAAATTTGAAAACTTCGACTGTTGTAAAAATTGTATCCAGTCAGCCTTTAACACACATACATACGCATAAAAAAAAAGCTGCTTATCTGCCAAAATTGGATAGCTTTACCAAATGCAAGTTTAATTAACTGGAAAAGAGAGTTACATTTTAATAAGTAATTAGGGTGATTATTAAGCATTATGGTGCACTTAAAATATGCCATGCAAATGCAATAGCAGTACGAGTATCTCCCAGGTTTGATTCCCTGCTCATGTCAAGTCATTACCTTTGAGAATAAAACTAAAGTAATGGAGAATTTTTTTTTTCAGAAAGAGAGGAAAACATAAAATGAAAAACAACCTTTATTTGGGTAACACGACACTACATTTTATATCAATTCAGAAAAATCAAGCACCTACTATGTACAAGATAGGGTGTTATATGTTAAATATATAAAAATAGATAAAATATGCTCTGCTCTCAAGGAACTCACAGCCTAGTGGTGGAAATGGAAGTAAAAAATTAAGCACCACACAAAATATAATTGTTTGATAGATGTGTGTACTAAATGCTTTAAGAACACAAAGGAGAAGAGAGAACAATTCATTTTGACAGGGAAGCACAAAGAAGGTGCCACAGATGTACATATACAGGTAATATGAACAGCAGAGAAGGGGATTAAAGAGGGCATCTCATGCAGAGGAAAGAGCACCATGTGAGTTATGAAGGCCCCAAGTGCATGTCTTGTTTGGAGAGATGTGAATTGCTTCATGTCACCAGAATATAAGGTCATGGGAAATAAATGACAGGAGGTGAAATTATAAAGGTGGTTAGGGACAGATTGTCATTGAAGGCTTTTAAGGAGAGGTTAAGTATGGTCAGATCTGGATTTTAGGAAACAAATTGTCTTCATTTGCAGGGATAAGTGACAGGAAGGATGGAGATCAGTTAGAAGGATGTACAGTGGTCTGAGTGGGAGATGGGGGTGATGGTGGCTAATTTAGGTCATTAGCAGAGACAACGGAAAGGAGGAGATAAATAAAATGAAACTTGCAGCAGTAAGTCCATTTAGGGATGAGCGAGTAGGTAAAAATGGATAGGAAAGGTGATGATGTAACCAAGGTGGAGATCACGTGAGTTGGCAGCAGGGCAGAGGGAAATAGTTATTTTTCATTTTTAATGTCTTTGGGTTACTGATGCCTATTTGCCTTCCACATGAAGATAACAATATTCGGGTTTAGAATTCAGGGCAGAAGTGAGGCCTGGAGAGGGACATTTGGGATTCATCTGCAAGAAGTGATGATTGAGGTTGTGGGGTTAAATAAATTACTCTGTAATAAAGCATAAAACAAAATAAAGTGAGGACACAAGTGACACTTTCTGATTAGTGTGGCACCTTAATTGGATATGTTTCTTTTTAAAGCCAAGAAATTTGCTATTTGGAGTTCCCTTCTCCACTCCCTGACAGAAATTGGGCTTGATTGTCTACATTCTCTCTCATTAATTATTATTTTTTCATTCTCCCAATTAACAAATATGCATGGTGTCCCACCTAGTATTGTCCCATCACCCTTTCCTTCCTCCTCTCCTTCCTTCTGGACGTACCCTATGCTGCCCTTCTTATCTCCTGATAATTTTTATCTCTCTCAGTCTGGAATTACCCAGTCAGGTGAGGAACTCACAAAGACGATGAAACAGAAGAATCATAGCCAAACTATAGCAACATTTTGGGAAGAGATTTTAGCAAGCATACTCATGACTCTTCCACAATCTGCTATTTCTTTTATTACTAATTTAATGTATAGTGGATTATCATAAGATTTATATTTGACATATTACCTTTAGACATAGCACATTTTCTTCAAAAATATAATTTGATAGAAAAGTATAGATACTCCAGTGAATACTGGAGATTAAAAATAATTCCTGCATCTCTGTTGCATTTGAACATTTTCCTTTTATCATAAGAACATTAATTATGTATGGAACCAGCACAAACACTTTGTTGTCTTTGTTGCTTATGCTCTGTGTGTGAAATACTGGAAATGGGAGAGAAATTCAGGACAAGTTTTATCTATTATTACATAAGTTTGACTCATTTCTCTTAGGTCAGCTTTCAAATAATTATTACATTTGATACTCATGGACCAAACTCAGCTATAAACTCCATTTGTAAATTTTAAATTACTTGAATCAACTTATCATTGTGTACTTCAATTTTAAGATTATCTAGTATTGAACAACAACCTAAGTCAGTGATGATTCCATCTAATTAGTCCTGTATTGGTTAGGATCAGATTTGGCCATATAAAATGGGAAAACCCAAAGTAATTGGAGCTTAACACACAAGGGAAGTCTGAACTCACTCATAGAGGAGTTAGAGGTAGGCAGCTGCTGGCATTGTGGTGACTCCAGGATTATAAGGGATCCAGTCTCTCTTTGTCTTGCTACTCTGCCATCCTTAGAGTCTTCAGAGGCAACCTATAGTTTCTCAGAAGTCTCACCCAAGTCTTCTGGTAACATCTCATTGATTTGAGCTCTACCTTTTCACAAGAAAATATACAACACATAGCCTTTAGCTAGTAACCTTGTCACCCAAATAAAATTGGGTTCCATTACTGAGAATGAATGGAGAGAATGGATTTGGGGGAAGACAATTAACAACCTTGTCACAGTCAGTATACCATCACACTGTTATTTTAATATAAAATATAAGAAAATTACTAAGTTAATTTCCAAGCCAACAATGGGAATTTAAAGTATTCTATTCGCCAACTTAGTACTTTTAGATTTTAACTTATAAAATAATGTAGATTCTTATTTCCCAATAGCAGAAACTCAGTGCAATATAATCTATAAGATTATTTAATTCAGAAAGAAGGGATTGATTAAATGTAACAAGGCAAGAAACCCCTAATTCTTTAGGAAGTTATTACCCTGACATCAAGAAAAATAATTCCTCTTTTAAATTCCACCATCCACTTATAAAACTGTCAAACCTGTCTGCCTTTATCTGTTGGTTTCTTCTAATTGCATACCTCACTTTCTCTCACACAGACCCGGCCCTTGTGTTTTCAGTGACTAGTACTTGACCCATATCAGTTGATTTCCATGACAACTTCTGCCTTTATTGTCTAGATTTTCATCATCTACTTTATGATCTACTTTCATCAGTTTTTGGCATCCTCAATTCCAAAGTTCTCAGTCTCCACTCCACTTTGGTCTGTATTCATCTGAATGCATCTTTAGAATTTGTGATCTCCTGGAAACACCACATCTCTAAGATCTCAAACTCTGAAAAAGTATGAGATTTAGAATCATGCAGATCAGGGTCCAAATCTCAGCTTTATCATTTGCTCCTATGACTGTGGGTAAGTCGATTAATTTCTCTCAGCCTAGATTTCCTCATCTGGAAAATAATGATGAAGATGTTTACTTCGTTGAGTTGCTGAGAGAGTTAACCAAGAAACCACAAGAAACTATAGATGTCCTATATCCTCCCATCCCAATCATTGCTGTGATGTTCTTCAGAGCAGGTACAAGGTCTTATGTAATGAGCCTCTAGGAGTCTTTCTGGCAACAGAGTTGGCTCTTCCTAAATGGCTGCCATATGAAGGAAACTCCTATCTTCACATATCCTATTGCACATGTGCATGAGGGTACCTAGGGGCATATCTGGGTTAGTGGATCAAGACGCGATACTGACATTAAGAGATCATGGTTCAAATCTCGAGCCTGCCACTTGTAGCCTGTGTGACCTTAGGCATGTCATTACTTCTATGTGAATCTCAACTGGAATAATAACACTTGACTTCAAGTTTTTCTAGGAGGAATCATATACAGAAAAATGTTTACATTTTATTATGGTGATGTAGTGCTTTTAAAAAGCATGTTGAAAAGAATTTAGTCCTTTTTGACCAAATAGAAATAATAGCTTTATCTTTTACTATTTTATTGAACTTTCTGTACTCAGTCAGTGATGATGATGATTTGCCAGGCACTGTGCCAAGAATTCAACATTATTTCAATTAATACTCAATACCCCTATCAAGCATTTACTGTTAATATCCCCATACTACATATGAGGAAATCAGGGCTTAGAAAGTTTAAAAACTTGCCCCAAACAACACCTGGGCCGTGATAGAGACAGGATTGAAATCCAGGCACTCTGACTCCAGAGTTTGCACTATCAATCATCACATTATAATGCCTTCCAGTTGGTTCTATCTCTTAAATATCTCTCAAATATTTACCCTCCTTCCCACTTCTACACCACTGCAATAGTTCAAGGCCCCATTTCTTCTCATGTAGGACACTGTGATAGTCTTTTATCTTGCCTCTCTATTTCCCCAGTTTTCTCTGTTCTCCATACTTCTGTTGGAGCTATCTTCCTGAAATACATATTTGCACATGCCATTTACTGCTCAAAACCCTTCTATGAATCATTATGTCTTAAAAAAGTAGACCTAGAGGGTATTATGTTAAGTGAAATAAGCCAGAGAGAGAAGGACAGACACTGCATGAACTCACTCATATATGGAATATAAATGGACAGAGAGAACTGATTGGTGGTTACCAAGGGGAAGGGGCGTGGAGGGTGGGCACAAGGAGTGAAGGGTTACATCCACAAGGTGATGGACAAACAAAAATGTACAACTAAAACCCCACAGTGTTATAAACTATTAAGACATCAATAAAAAAAACAACAACAAAAAAAGTAGAGTCCAAACTCTTCATCTTGACATACAAATCACTTTACAGTTTGCATTTTTCTAGCCTGAGTTCTCATGAAATCTTTCTATCCAGTGCACTCCTTATCATTGCGTTTCTCCCAGAGCTGTGTTAGAGCCAATCTACTGAGATGCTCTTAGTAGCACCCTCTGTTCTACTTTTGTCCTCTTGCTCAAGCTTTCGTCCCTGCCTGGAACCCAGTTTATTCCACTATTGCTCTTCAAAATGCCTGTCTGTTTGTGTTCTCCCAAAAGCAGAACCTGAAACAAGGACTTGGGTATAGGTGGTTCATTTGAGAGGTGATTTTAAGAAACAAGAGTAAGGCAGCTGGAACAGGAAGATGGGTAAGCAGAAAAGCCAATACAAGGAAACTTCATCAACTTGGAGGATATATGTATAAATAAGTCTATTATAAATTGGAGTAATAACTAATGCTTCCAACTGTTCTTAATTGCTGGAAGGCCATTAGACGTTTCTTGCATCCTTTTACCTTAAATTTGCCCAAGAACTCCAGGAGTTACTCAGTTCTAGTGGAGTGAAATTTCAATCCTCTTTTCAAATGCCAGACTGAGAGAGAATGGGAAGTTCATGAGCCTACTCTTGCTGTTGCTTCTTTATACACCTAGTGGCACTGTCGAAGATTGGTCACACACAAGACTAGGAATGCTAGTTCCACTCTGAAGAGATGCTGTTGCTGGCCCTGTGGTGACCACAGTACCAAGAGGTCTTGATTTAGAATAACTGACATGCTGAACCATTTTTTTCCCAAAGCAAACTGGCTGGGTCCCAAAGGGCTTCCAGCCCTAGATTCATTGTGCTATAACCAGCCCTGGACTGTTCCCTGCGAGCCCTGAGGTGCCGTGTCAAAAGTCCAAACTGCCTTTTCCCACTTGGCTCATTCTTTTGGGGACCTTTAGAGTCCGTTTCTGCCAGTAGACCTCAGAAAGAGCAACTCAGTCTGTTCTGTCAAGCTGCCTTAATGCAGAGTCTTGGAGAGCAGAGACTGGGTTCTCAAGTTCTTTCCCAAAAGGTATTAGATTTCTTATGCTTATTGTCCATTCTTCCCATTGGTGAGCTTTGCATACCAGGCATGTCAGAAAAGACAGCCTAGATTGATTAAAAAAAGGTTATATTACACTCTTCCTACACAAACTTGCCCTGCAAATATATGCTTGTTGCCTTGTTTTTGCATAACAAAGAAAGTTTATTTTAGTGGCTTCTTTCTGAACCAAGATCTTATCAAGATCTCATCCATGCTGTCTCTATGATTAGACATGTCCTCGACTGACCTGAATCATTTATGACTTAATTGACACACAAATACACTGACAATATTGTAATTTTCTCTAACGTTTTTATTGTGAAATGAAATTGGAAGATTTCCTAAATATAAAAATTGTAATTTATGCAGAATTGTTGAGTTTTTAGTTTAATCATGAAAAAATGCTTAATATTATCACAAACTACTTGATACTAAGCTAGAGCATACATTTTAAAAACGGACACTTGAATAGGTTATAATATACTGACCGTCCTGTGACTGACTAATGATGGGTTTCTGACAATGTATTCAGACTGCTAGGATGATATCCTAACTCTGTTTCTTGCAGATTCAGATTTATCTGGGCATGTTCTGAGGGTTGGTTTGCGGACTTGCCAGGGGCTATTTTCATGTGTAGCCAAGGAGCCTGGTGGAGAGAAAATGAGTACCTGTTCCCAGGACTGACAACCAGCCCTGTTTTCCTCTCCCTAATTATCATAAGGCCTGGGGAAGAAATATCTTCATGACATTTCATTCATGACATGAGGGGAGCACACTTGTGTTTCGTCATGCTGAAGTCTAGCTGCCTCAGGCTCAATGCCAGAGTTCTGACGCAAGGAGGAGATAATGCAGAGAGTCAGACAGCAGATGTCGCTGATATTCTTGTACAAAGCTGAGTGCTCAGAGCAATGTTATCTTTGTGGCTTCAGTACCAGAACAGTTGAAGTGGATAAGAAAACCACCTGTTTGGTGATGCAGGTAAGAGAAGAGCATTTTACAACGGCTTCGTTGGGCGACAATGATGGGTACAGCATGTGGATTTTCTCCAGGATGCTAGGAACTGTTGGTCAGGGCGATGACCACAGTGACCTAAGACTGTGTTTTGAATGTGGAAGAAAGTGGCAATTCTGAGCTACATAAAGAATATCTCCTGGATACCTAGATTTGAGTCAGAGAAAAAGGATTGAATAAGAGAAAAAATGAGAGAGAGGCACATACAGACAGACTTTAATATTATAGTATTACCAGCCTGGTAGCCAGGAAAAGACATAGTAAATAAATATTCTTCATTTCTCTCCTTTGAAATCATCAGGTTTAAGTACTTCTATGAGTGAAATCTCATAATTCTCTAGCAGAATTTGCTGGTGGTATTTAATAGTACTTCAGTGGTTCTTTCCTGTTAAGAGATACTATCTATAGTGAGGTAGGTAGGAATGAATATTCTGGGGGTCAGCCTACCTAGATTTGCCTCCTAACTCTGTGTGGTCATCACCAACACATTTAAACTCTTAAGCCTCGGTTTCCTTATCTATAAAATAAAAATGATAATAGCACTGCCCCCACAGCATTTTAATGAAAATTAAATGAGGTAATCATATAATGAATTTGGCGTATACCAGACACTCAATGCCTACTTTTAATATATAATATTCACTTCTTTAGACTGACTATAGAGTTTTGCTTTTTAAAGTTCTTTGCGCACCAAACAGAAGGTTTTCTTAAGCTATCATGACAATGATAACTCTTGGGTCTTTTTTTATTCTTTTTTTTACAAGTGGTTAAATAATTTCACAGTTTATCAGCTGTGATCCAATTCCACAGTTCATACTCAGGCAAAACTGCCTCCTCAAATAATGGAAGTTGGATACAGAAAATACAAAATCAGGACAAAGGATGTTAAATTGCTATTTCCAATGTGCCTTACTTTGAACTTGACACTACGGAATTTTGCCTGCTATTACAGTGCCCAATTCCTGCTTGGAATAATTCTGCATTTCCTCACATTTTACAGAGCATTACCCTGACTGACAATCTGACAATCTGAAAGTCTAGGCAGATGACATTGTATCCATTTCTTAACTAGATCCCCCAATTAATGCAAGCAAACAATTCCTGCATTTCACTTAATAATTGTATATTAAAAAAACAGCAAATAACAGTTGTCACTTAAAACCAAGTAACATCTGAACCCTGCTTCTACCTCCTTTCTTGAAAGCCCCGAAGACATATATATATGCGCACAAAGAAGCACAAAGAAGGCAAGGTAATATTTCATTGTTGGCTGGGGTTTTTGTTCTGAAACCCAATGTAAAGCTGTAGTAGGTAGGTCGGACTTTGTGGAAAAGCTCTTTTTCCCTATACCTGGTAGGCTACTTCCCTCCAGACCCTCACTGGAATCTAGGATCTTACTACTGAGGGCAACACCTGTACTTGTGTTTGAGAAAAAGCAGTCAGAGAGAAGCACAATGAGAGAGAGACGGAGAGATTGATTAGAGATTGATATTTGCCTCCATTGCCTAGAATGGAACTGTGCTAAGCAGTTCACTCTAGATATTCTCCTGTTGGGACAAGAGTCCAGGTCTAGCTTCCAAGAAGGAGAGAGGGAGGAGAGAAAAAGAGATAGCTAGTTTTTTTTTAAGGGAAAATAAGTTCTGGGTTTCTCTCAGACATGTGGATAGAAAAGAAAAAAGTAGAAAGAAAGAGTGAAGAATGAAGAGTGTGTGGCCCTACTCTATGGCAGTAGCCCCATGCTTGTTACCATCTAGGCTTCATGGGAATTATCTAAATGGGGCCACACTTCTCTGTGCCAGATTTAACCAGTAGTTCCTCCCCCAGAAATTCAGTGTGGTATGTGCTCTTTCTTGGTAGTAGAGTATTTTTCACCAGATTCTGAGTCATCCTGAGGCATAATAAGGAGGAGAGAGGTTGGGGAAGAGTTTTAGTTTCTTTCACCATAAGCCCAAATTGTTGTCTTTGTATTTGTTTTTCTGTGAATTCTATGGAGTTAAAGATCAAGTCTATGATCAGCTAAGGATAAGGCTGTCTCTCCTGGGGGAAGATGTCAGCAAACATCGGTAAGGCCCACCTACATCACTGGGGTGACTTTTTTGAGCACCTGCAATACTCTATTTTGTGCATCTGGGATTAATGATAGAGGCAGTTCAGCTCTTCCATACTCTATTGTTGTGAAACAAATTACCCCCAAACTTAGTAGCTTAAAACAACAAACATTTATTATCTCACACAGTTTCTGAGAGTTAGAAATCTGGGAATGGCTAAGCTGGGTGGTTCTGGTTCAGACATTTTCATAAGGTTGCACTCAAGATACCAGGTGGCACTACAGTCATTTGAAGGCTTGGCTGGAGGTGGAGAATCCATTCTCATGATGGCTCGCTCACTTAGCTGTTGGCTGGATGTCCCAATCTTGCACCACATGAACCTTTCTACAGAGCTCCTTGAGTGTCCTTATGACATGGCAGCTGCTTCCTCCAGAGTGTGATCCAAGAGAGAGACCAAAGAGAAAGCCAAAAATGTCTTTTATGTCCTAATTTTGTACATCACAAACCATCACTTCTGCCACACATTTGTTACTGATTCCAGCCCACACTCAAGAGGAGGGAAATAAAATTCTTCCACTTGAAGGAAGGGCCATCAAAGAATTTGTGGACATATTTCAAAACCACCACACCCTTAGATCTTTTATAATCCCTCCAGAAGTTTCTGCAATCAGTCAAGAGAAAAATTAACTCTAAGGCCACATCAAAACAAGAATTTGCCATCTTTTCTATTTCCTATATTGAATAATTCTCCTTGATGTCCAATCGCATTCACTAGACAGTATTATACATTGTGAGGTGGATACTATAATCCAAATAATGTAATCAAGCTCCTTTAATTATCAATAAAATGCTTATTTCCACAGAGGAAGGCAAATTAACTTTCTTACTTTTTTTTACTAAGGAGAAATTATTTGTTCACAAATGGATCACTCTTTTTCTCACAATGGAATGATAATTCAAAGGTTTATCTTTAACATTTCTTCTTATTCTATTTGATCCTACCTAAAAGAGTCTCACTCAAGTGAGTGAGTGTGTGTGTGTGTGTGTGTGTGTGTGTGTATGTGTTTGGCCCATATCATTTTGCACAGAACTGATATGGATTCTTCGTTATCATAAGAGAGGGATTATTCCACCACAACTGTGGCATATTGTCATATTAATGGCCCTAGTGAGTCATGCCTCTAACCATCCATGCTTTCGTGTATCCCTTTCCATATTGACTCTGGGGTTGTCCTCATGGCTTAGTTTGTCCCATTAAACATCAGCATATGTGTTGCAAGCAGAGACTCAATAAACATTTGTGCATTGGTCCATGACATCCTGAAATCCAGCTGCTATGAGGAAGTCTGAATTAGCCATTTGAAGAAGCCATATGGAAAACAATTGAAGCAACTCTGCTGAATGCTCATGCCAACTGCTATACATGTGAGTGAGACCATGCAGACTAGCCAGACCCTGGCCCACCTGCCAACTGACCACGAACACATGGAAGAGCCAAGCTGCCACCACATGAAATAGGAACAAGCCATTCCAAATAGCCCTGCCTAAATTGCCAAACCAGAGCAAACAAAAGTTGTTTGGAGGTTGTTTGTTGTGCAGCAATAGTTAACTGATATGATCAGCTTCTCACATATCCTAACTTTTTGAGGTTCCGGAATGTCAACACAACACAGGACTATAGCATTGGAATAGCACCTATGTGATTTAACTATAAATATCCCCAGATTCCAACAAGACCCCAAAATCTAAAACTGCAACTTTTACTCTAAATGCTGATTCTCTTATACAATAATTCCCAAGCAAAGCGATTTCCTCAAATCAGTACCATTAAAATCTAGGTCCAGACTGAAGTTGATATCTAAAGAGCATTAGCATTATTTGAGGAAATAAAGTAGACAGGAGAAATATAGAGAAAATATATAGAGAGAGTCTCTTGATTTCAGCTTTTCCAGGCTGTCACTCAGTCTTTCAGATGTCAAGAGACATTTGAGAGAAGTCTCACAATAAGAGATTAATTGTGCTATTGTCTGTCCTTCCCCACAATCTTTGGGAAACCGGAAGGAGCTTGTCAAGTCTCTGCTACCAAAAGCTGCACTCCCAGATGCTTTCCTCAGGAGACTGCTTCATCAGGGCTGAACCAGAAGCAGTATACTCTCTTGCCCAGGTCTCCTGCTGTAACCCTACTTCCTCTCATCTCCTGAACTCATATCTTCTCATTTCCTGAACCCATCTCAATTCTCTTGGGCTATGAATGAACTTCACTACTTTAGCACATATGAGGTGCTCAATAAATATTTGTTGAATAAATGAAGAAAACATTTTTATTATGACATAATATTCTTTTTCTACTGCATCCTTTTTTCTATTTGGGATACAACCTGACTTCCCATGCAGAAACATGAAAGTTCTCAGTGCTGATTTTTTAAAAAGTCAATAAATAGGGAAAACCAAAACAAAATTAAGTCAGGTTAGCAAAGTCCCCAACAGCAATCAGTGCCCATGTCCCTGGTGTGGATTGAGGCTCCCTTGTTTCAGCCTTTGATACCCACTGAGGACTTAGCAAGAGTTCTGCTGACTTCTTGTGGGATTTGGGCCACAAGAACAGCAACTTCCCCTTTGGTCTGAGGCTTAAGAATAAGGCCCTGTATTCTCCTAAATAATTCTTGTTCTGGCCATGGCCAGATGCCTGTTCCCTTGAAGTGACTCATTCAGCAGGTTTTTAAATGGCCTTATACCTTAAAACCCCAGAATTTTCTGGATCCCCAATCCCATTAATATTAAAAAATTACACTTTCATTTTGAGGTTTAAAAGGAAGAAGCCACTTCCAATACAGAAATCTGTCCACATTGTAACTTGCTCTCCAAATGTCCATTCCAAGGCATGTACTGGCTGGCTTACTAAAACAACGCCAAATGCAAAACATTTGGGCTGAATGCCAAACATAGTATTTAGTCCAAACACCCCTAGTTCCCATTTGGCTCCCCAAAGGAGTGCATGCACAAAGGAGAAAAAGTAGGCAATGCAATGTTTTACATTAACTGGGGTTTTGTCTCAAAATCCAAGTTCTGGGCTGGGCTGTGTGAAGGGGTCCTTTCCACTAACACTGTGGGCCCAAATATCTTCAAGCCAAAGCGGGCCATGAGACCTATTTTGGTCATTTACTCCATCTTCCCAGAATTTGCCACTCCAATGTACTGAAACACCACTCTCACCACCCCAAAGAAAAACAAACCAGGAAAAACAAAATTTTAGATTTTGCTCTAAAGCTTAATGAATTGGATTTGCCTAAACTTCAAACAGGCCTTCTTGGAGGCCACATGGAAGTATCTGAACAGAGCTCCTCAACCGTGAGTCATTTGTGGGAAATGGCACATGTATATTAATGCTTCCTGTCCACTCAGTAGATGTCTTTTCATGATACTAATTAACAGTATGCTTTATATAGTCTAAGAAAATGAGCAAAATTTCTATAATTAAAAAAATATTTTAACAAGTAGCGAACTCAGATATTCTATCAAGCTTATATTACAAATATTTGCTAATGATTAAAGATAAAGGTTTGCAGTTGGGAGGTTTTTAATTCTAATTTTTGGTCTGGCATTCAAAGATTAATAATATAGACCTATAGTATCTAGAACCAAGTCACACATGACTTGAAATGTCTTTGTGAGAAATGATGTAGGGTCTCTTTTAAGACTAAAGTAATTAAGTTTGTTTTCAATATCCAGTTAACTCTAAGACTCTCAATATTACTATTGAGAAAATTTAGCTTCAGCAATATTATAATTGCTAATGCTACCTTTAAGTAAAAATTATTTTATGCTAAAAAGAAAATAGTGCTACTGTAAGCATATACACACACACATTAGAATATATATTTAAAGTATAAATTCACATTAAATACATATTTTTCTTATCCAGATTAATTTTAGTTAAATCTTTGTTTCTAGAAACAGTACTTATACATCTAAAACATTCCAATATTATTTTAATAAGAGGTAGCTTTCATTCAAGTGTACAATAAAAATTTGGATGTGCGAGGATATAAGATAAATATCAAGTCACTTGTTGAATAAGTAATTATTTAAAATATGCTTTAGGTTGATTTGACTGAAATATACTCTGTTAAATATAAAAATTTTAATTACAAATGAACCATATTTCTAACTGAGATAGTCTACTAAAAGACTTTAAAAAAACCCAGCAAAATTATCTATTTGTTTCTGCATCCTGTTGAGAGATGAGGGTATACTCATACCCTGTCTATATATATGCCTTGTTTTTTATACTTTCCTATTTTATGCCAAAGAGAACATAAGACTTTATGCAACAAGGTGATCCTGGTGTTTGCATAACTGTTTTCAGTTGCTTAGAATTTTAAGGTCTATCAAAATGTATTTATTTGGAATGATTGGACATGTTTGTATTAAATTCAGTCAGCTTGTGTTATTGAATTTTTTTGTCTCTTGGTCTTTCTTCTCTTCACATTAAGCCACTAGGAAGAAAAGACTCTCTTCTTTATTTAATAGGGGTGCATTAAACCTTTGGGGACTCAAAGCTCTCTCTTCAATATGCATGAACACTTCAAAAGCCTGAATAAGATAATGTGGTTCTAAAAAGTGATTCCTCTACTTCCTTTCTACCAGAATATAATCCATAGTCAGATAATGCATAATTCCAGATAATGGACCCTATCAACTAAACCATGCCACTAAATCCTTACACTGACCCTAAGAATATTTTTCCCAGAAAAAAATATTTTAAATGAGGAAAAATTTTCTAGTCATGCTGTTTTTGTTGCCTTTTCTTTAGGAAGGGAAGAAAAACATTGTTTGCTGTGCATAATTTTTCTTTTGAAGGGTGTCAGGGTCTGTGAAACTTTAATTTGTTATTAAACAGAGGATTATGTCTGGGAACTTGTGGTTTAAGAATACAGTGGAACATTAGAGAAAACAAAGATAAATTTAAATGAAATAAATGCTAATCAATTTTAGACACTAGGAAACTGTCATATCATATCTGACCACTTTTTTTGTCATATCATAAAGATAGTACTAAGTATGTCTTGGTAGGCTTATAGAAGAGATCATTTTGTGTGGCTCTTGCCTCTGTCAGCCATCTATATAACACCCATCCTATTTGACATTGATATTGATAGCAAGATGTTGATAGTAATGTCACAATATCAGGTTCATACTGGCATCTCACAACCCTTAAGATGCCCCTAGTTCTTCCTCAAGGTCTTATTCCAGGCAAAGAGACAATTGCCTCTTTCAGTCCTTCAACATTTAATGCATAATTTCGTCTCTGGAAGCAATAAAGGGGAACTGCATGGTGAACACAAGTGCAGTACTCTAGAGTTCCTAAAACCTTGGGAGGTTCTGGACTTTTGCCATCAAGCTTCAGAGATTGTTTAAAGGCATTTAGTTAGACATGTCCTTGGGCTTGAAACAGATTCCTACTCAGTTGGTTTGGTAGGTTATCTTAGAGGAAAGAGTGCTTTTTTTTTTTATCCTAGAGAATTCATCATCTCTAGGAGAGAGCCTTTTTTTTTTTCTTGATTTGTTCCCATTTGGAACAAGGGTCTAGATAACATTTCAAAATTTTTTGCAGCAGTGTTTCCCAAATTGAAGAACACAAGCCATAGATGGGTTGTGATACTGATTTAGTAGGTCTGGAAAGCAATTAAAATTAAAACATAAAATATAGTAGCTTAAGAGTGGCTCAACAAGGACAAAATAGAGAATATTAGTTTTCACCGTATAGTAAGGGACTTTGTTTCTATTACATGTATAGGTTAGCATATGAATGTGTTTACTGGGTCAGTGAAAAAATGTATTTTTTACTGAGCTGTGGTGAAAGAAGTCTTGAAAAACAGTGATTTATGACAATATGAGTCTATAAATGTATGTTTTACAAAGATTCAATGATTCAACTCAAGAAAATTGTCATCTTAACTGGATAGACACACACCTAAGTGGCAAGAAAGTTGTAAATATTAGTTTCCTGTGTGTAAAGAATTCGAAACACCAAAGAGTTATCAAAGTTAACAAAAAGGGAAGAAAATGAAATACGTCAGTATCTCGGAATACACACATTCTCCGTCTTCCACAGGTCTATTGAATACAGACTGGGTTGTTCAGGATCTCACAAAGAGAAATTCTCTTTTAGACACAGCATTTTCTCTTCTTGTAGGTGTCTAGAGAGTGATTGGCAGTGATGGAAGGTCAAATGAGAAATTGTGGCTACTTTGTCAAACAATAATTCAAACTGCTGAGGGTTCATTGAGTGACCATTTTCATTTCTTGTTCATTTTTCCTCTGCAGTCTCATGACCTGTTTTTATCAGATGTACAGCTTAAAAAATTCTGTAGATTCTTTTTTATTTTGAGTAAACAAAAGAAAGCTTAGGGCATTTACTCTTCTGAAATAACTTCAAAAGAATCTCTTCCTCCATGGTCATCCTATGTTTTTTTTTTTTTTTTCATTTTGAAATTTGGATAATTTCTTGGAATTACTAAGCATCCCACGCACTGTTCAGGGGACATTAATGAGTCTTTTTATTCAGGATGGCCTCTTTGCATAGTTGGACACTTTGCTAAATTATCTATTGCTAGCAATAAACCCAAATCAGTTTTTACATGAAATTCATCTCTATGTCAATCCCGTTACCTGACAGAGAAATGATTACTGATGTGGGACATGAATTCGTTGGTGTATGCATTGCATACAAAATAAAATCTTTTAACACAAATTTAAAGAGAACTAAAAATGGTGACCATTATTCCACATTAGTAATTATAAAACATTTTTCTATATTCACCTCAGTCAAGTATCTTGTTATCTTAAGATTCTTTCACTTTTTTTTTTCTTTTTGGTAAGAGAATGAGGATTGTAATATCTGTTACTATACTTTTTAATCCTACACTATATCAGCTTTGCTGAGATGTTAAAAAGATACACATATGCCTTCCTCATTATTCCTACATCCTAACAATTTATCCTGGTGACTCTCATCTTCAGGTTGCATAGTCGTGCAGTAGGCACAAACATAGATGCACTAATTGTTTGTGGCCTGTGTTGTTATTATTCATAACATCCATTCTGCTTGGTCAGAGCCCAGGCTGTGGTGCTTATCATATATTTTCAATATCTCCCCTTTCTGTGCTCTCACTCTCACTGTAAACTTTTTGAAAAATAAGTTGACCCATGCAAGGAATATTTACAATATTTTCAACAAGAGCTCTAGAGCCAATTTTAGAAATACATCACCAAATTATATTTCTAAACAATTCTGCTCTCGGGAAGGTTTTCAGGAAACACAGAGAAAAGAAATGACCTACCAATATAATGTAAATAAAAGATGAATTTAATGACATGAAAGCAAAATCTTTGAGGCTAATGTCCAATCTGCATACTTTCCTTATCTCCTCTTTCTATGTCTTATGTCATAAACTAGGACACAGCGTTATCATCCTTAACTGTGATGAATAATATTAAAAAGTGAAATAATAGTGTGGAGAATAACTGGGGGAGACTTGGGACTGATATGAACTCAGCTTTCTCAGAAAGAAGATTCCTCTCAGTAGGAAACTTCTAGTTGGACAAAACCTAATAACTCTGAGGTAAGTTCATGAAGTAGTCAGCTAAAAACTACCTGTTTTTTTTCCTGGACCCATTACTTTGTTTCCAAGATTTAATTCTGTTTTGACTGGAGGAAAATCTGCCCTGGACCTGCCGGATCTTTGGCTAATATTCCACTTTCCCATATTAGAGAAATGTGCTCTCTTTTACTGTATTTTGATGATTATTTCTATGGTAATATGGAGGTTGATATTATCCATTTGTTCACACAAAAACCCAATGCTGAATATGTTGGTGTAATTTGGTAACAGTGCTAATTATGGCTTCTTTAAAGAAATGGTTCCCATCTTTTTTTTTTTCTTGGTTAAAAGTCAAGACTTCTTTGTGAAATTTAAAGTGATTGACAAACATAGGAACTCTCTAAAAGTGCGTAAAATCAGAGCCCAATGTGTGGAAAACAAGAAATCATTTTCCCTCTGAGATTACAAATTCAAAAGGTGACTGAACAAAATATAATTACTTTTATTTGGATTGAGCAAGGCACTGGGGTTAGCAATGTCAATCTCTTGGAAAGTGTAATAAAATCTCAAATGATCACAGAAAGTCTGGATCTTCACTTCACATTTCATTTGAAAGATACTGTACCTGTAGTGATGGAAATGAATGGGATTATTAGAAGCTTAATACACTTACTTCCTTGATATAATACATTTTCAGATATCGAGTCTGGTGTTGGAAGTGGAGAATTTCATTAAGCAGATATACTGGTTAGCAGAAAGGTAGCAAATAACAGAGATGGTTTTCTTCATTATCTGGTCCTGCCCAAGTTCAATGGCTGAGAACTCCTTTCCTTGAGATCACCACCTCTATAGGCAGCAAGGATGTACAGTTGGTTATAGAAAATGGGAATACTCACAGGCAGCACAGAAGAGGCTCAACAGAGTTTCAGGCATTGCTTCTTCTGTAGGCAAAGTGAGGGCAGCTGTGTATTAAGGGCCTACAAGTTAGTGGTATGAATAATAATGTGGCTAATCATATGGGAAACATGCAGTGAGTGCTAGGATGATAATAATCAATCTATAGGTATTGGATCAGGCCTTCTCTGACTCATTGGTAAAGGTGACAGAGGGATAGGGAAACCCCCAGGTCTGATGTCTTCCCCTCAGGCCCTGTGACCTCCAAGTTTACACCCTATTATCCCTTTTCCTTCAGGACCAGCCCCACAGGACTCTCATTGGTTAATATTATCTTTCCAATCTAGCATTATGGGAAAAACTCTAGGCCCTGCTTTCTTCTGGGTTAGGCCTTGATTCTTAAGACCTGTGGTCATCACCAGTTGGGTTCACCAATACCCAGTTATCCTCTGTTTCAAGCAAATGTTTCTCTTCTCTTGGAAAGTTGCAGAATTGCACTTCTTGGCATCCTGGTTCCTTAAAGTTGGTTGAGGTCAGTAACTAGTTCTGGACAACAAATTGTGAGCATAAGTGATCTATGTTAATCAGTGACTGATGGGAGTTGTTGCATAAATACTCGTCTCTCTCACACCCAGGGTGAGAAAACTCGATGTATTTTCCCAAGCTCCCCCGTGGTGTTACACTTCAGTTGCCTACAATGGTAATACTTGGTAACATATCCTTTATTGGATCTTTTTCTCTGTCTCCTTCTGGTATTTCCTAGGATTGTCTTCCAATTCAACGATTTGTACCCAAATCCTTTTGAAGTGGTTTTAAAATGTGACCACAATCCTTAAACACTTCTTCTAAAAGGTGGAGCCAAATTTCTTCCCTTAATTCACCTGGACTTAGTGACTTGTTTCTAACCAAAAGGATATGGTGGAAATGATGTTTTGTGTGTAAGGGTAAAAGACATCATGGGTTACTCCTTGCTATCTCTCTTGGATTATTTGCTCTGGAGGAAGGTAGCCACTATGTGAAGTGAAAGCTCAAGTAGCTCTATAGAGAGGTCCATGTGGCAAGGAGCTGAGGCCTCCTGCCAACAGCCAAGTGAATCAGCCATCATGGAAACAGATCCCCTGGCCTCAGTCATGCCTTTAAATGACTCCAGCCCCAGCCAACATCTTGACTGCAACCTCATTAGAGCCCCCAATCCAGAATCACACAGTTAAGTCACTTCTGGATTCCTGACTCTCAGAAACTTTGTAAGATAATAAATGCTTGTTTTAAGCTGCAGATCTTTTGGAATAAATTGTTGTACAGCAATAGAGAACTAATTCACCTTGTCTCAGACATTACCTCTGGGACACATCAATGCTATGATAACTCTCTTGTTAGGGTGAAGTATACTGAGGCCAGGTGCAAAATAGAGCCATGACCTAAGTCCATCTGACAGTGGGTTCATGGGTCCATGGATCAACCTGTGGTTATCTAATAGCTATGCTTAAAAGGATGGATAGATGTAGAAGCTGATGGAACTTTCATATTGATTCCTTTACCTTTGAAATAATATCCATTATAGTGGGAAAGGCCATGTGAAAGCTCCTTAAACTGCGTTCCACCATGCAAGATAGGAAATCAGAAGTATCCTAGGTAGAATATCAGAGACTAGTGCCACTTTCAAAAACCAAAGAAGGCAGATGTTACCTCTGCAAAAACCAGATGGACCATGGTGGATAATGGTACACTTCTTAAAACTTAACTAAGTGGTAGCCCCAATTACAGCTGATATGCCAGATGTGGTATCTTTATTAGAGTAGATCAATACAGTCTGGCACATTGTATGCTACTGTTGATCTGATAGGAGTGTTTTTTTTCAATCTCAATCAAGAAAGAGGATCAGAAACATTTCACATTCACTTGGGATGAACAAAAATAGACATTCATAGCCTGGCACCAGGGATATGTTGTCAAATTATATAATGTATGGAGTCTCTAGCGAGCCCCAATAGAAGAATCACATTGCAAACCCTTAGCATTGTGCAGTAAAGTCATGCTATATATAGTAGGGAAATTTTTCCCATTCAAAATCAGTTCCTAATGTAGAACATTGAAAGAGACTATCATTCCCATACACAACAACAAAAACACATCATATACACTACTATAAAACCATAGTATTTCAGAAACTTTTCAGAGAGCTAAGAATGTAAAGAAATCCAAATGAGCTAAATCCTAGAAAGAAATTAGCTCTTTTTAGGACAGAAGATGCCTATACCTGCTGTAATCCCTGGGGCCTTGGTGGAAGAAGTTTTCAATAGACGGAGGTAAGGAGAAACAGTCAAATTTTTAATGAACTTTTAATGACTATATGTAGGTGGCAATGAGCAATTAGATTTCTGAAAATCCCAGTCACAAAGCAAGTTCACACATAGTCATAAATTGTTTCCTATGGGACCTTCAAAGAAGCATAGTAACAGTGTATGAAAGTTAGGTACAGGGAAAGAAAGCTAAGAGGCATATACCCAAGGTGCACAGAACCCTCATCAAGTGCAAGAAGGCAGGCCTCTGGAGGCTGAGGGCAGAGCAGGAGAGCTCAGAGAGATGGCCCCGAGGTGGATGCAACCCGCACCAAGCATAAGCCCATACAAAACTGGGGCCAGGGAAGAGGGTAGAAAGTTAGAAAGCGAAGAAAACTCTACAGCAATACTTGGTTCTGGCAGTTGGGCTGTAAAGTAGAGAGAGATCTTCAGCATCTTTCTGTGCTCAGGAAAGACCCGATCTCACCATCAAAATATCTGAACCCAGTGGTGAATTGGATCTAACTAAAGCTGCAATAAAAGCCAGGACAGATCACACAACCATAGATTATACTCACTCAGCAGCTCAACCTAGTGGCCTGTCTGAGGAGGGAACATGTCACTTCCTAGAGTAACTTTATCTCCATAAGTCCCTGCTGTTCCTTTCAGACACAGTGTGTGGCATTTGGTTAAAAATTGTAGGATATAAGGAGAGGCAGGACAATGTCACCCACAGCTAAGTAAAGAGTTAGTTGAAGCAGACCCACAGATAACACAGACATTGGGATTAGTAGAAAAGGTCTTTAAAATAACTATGACAAATATATTAAATAATTTAGAGGTAAAGGTGGAGACTTTAAAACATGGTCCCAAAATTCTTTGACACTCTTCATTGAGAAGTGATGTCTATTTTACCTCCCCTTGGATATGGACAGGTTTTTTTATCTGCTTCAAACAGATAAAGTTCGAACAGAGTGAGGCAGAAGTGATCCTTTGTGACTCCCGAGGCTATTTCAGAAAAAAACTATGCAGCTTCCTCCTCTTGAGTTGCCTCCTCTGGGGGAGGCCAGATGCCAGATAAGAAGTCTGACTACCTTCAGATTGTCATCCTGGAGAGGGCACACGGAGGTACTCAGGTCCATAGCTTTAGCTGAGCTCCCAGGTAACATCCAGCATCAATTGTCTATTATGGGTTGAGACATCTTGATATCCAGCCCAAGTGAGCCTTCAGATGACTGCAGTCCCAGCTATCTTACTAGAACCACACAAGAGACAGCAAAAGCTGAGCCTTTCCTGAATTACCATAAAATCATGAGCAAACGAGGATGGTTATTTTCAGCTGCTAAGTGTGTGACTAATTTATCATGCAGCAATAATAACCAGGACAGGTAGAGAAGAGATATGAACAGATGGAGAATTACAGCAGAGAAATAGCAACTGTAAGAAAGAAACAGGTAGAAATTCTAGAAGTGAAAAATACAATATCAGAAATGAACATTCATTTGATGGGTTTGGTAACTGACTGGACACGAGAGATGAGAGGATCAGTTAACTTGAAAATGAGTAAATGGTAATTGTTCAAATGAAGCAAAATGATTTTATATATTTCTAAGGTATATGTTCTATGCCTTCCTTAGACTCAAGGTTCCCCAGCAGGATTAAGTTTCAGTAACCCAGGATGGTAATTTGTCTCATAATGTACCTTTTATTGTTTCCTTGCCTTCTTTGTTTCATTTCCCTACCTCCCTAAATTACTGGCACTTGAATCCTTGTCTCAGGACCTGCATCTGAGGAAACAAACTATACTCGTGTTATCATATATAAGGTGAACAAAAAGCCTATGAAGTCAGTTCTATTATTAAGCCCTGTTGTAACTTTTTAAAGTTGAGGAAATGGAATATTAGAGAGGTTAAAGAACTTGGCCAAGGTCATATAGCTAGAAAGTATATGAAAAAGACACCAAAGCCTGCTCTTAACCATCTTCTATAATAACTCCCATTGTGTAGCATTGTACATGACACTGAATAATTTATAGAGTGCTCCCGATACATTATCTCATTTATCTTCAGAACAAATCACTGAGATGGGCAAAACATATATTTTTGTCTGGAATTTTTTTTATCAGATGAAGAAACCAATTTAAAAAGAAAGTGGCTTATCTAAACTAACACAGATATCTAGGGGCAGTACCAAGACCAGAGTTGGATCTTCTGACTTCTAGTTTAATTCCTCGTCTATGGTACCATGTTATAGGACTACAATGAAATGAAAAATAGTAGTCTATACTTCGACAATCCCCTTGATCTTTTCTCAAATACTTCTGAAGTTGAATTACAATTCCTGAAATTCTTTTTAAAATCTAGAATATTGGAAATGTAATCTTTGATTTTTTTTTAGCTCAAGATATTAAGAAAATTCTAAGATGGCATTGCTCATGTATATTTAGGTACTCTCAAATATGACTAACACCTGTGGATGTGGATGTGAGAAAGCAAGAGCAAAGTGGACAATGTTAATCATATATAAAGAGACAGTATGTGCAATGGTTAAACCCACAGACTCTGAAGCCAGATTGCTTGCACTGGGAAAGTTGTCTAACCTTTCTCTGCCTGTCTCCTTATTTGCAAAATGGGATTAACAGTAGTATCTATATCACTGGGTTATTGTGAATATTAGAAAAGTTAAAATATGTGAAAAGCAATTAGAATAGTACTTAATCATATTTTCTGTTTTGTATCCCATCTGGTTGAGCTTTCAATTCTTCAGAAATGGAGTTAAGATGACAGAAAATGGCTTTTTTTCAGTAACCAACACTTGGGTTTATATCTTGTTTGAACAATTTTGAGGAGACATTTGCTTCTGCCATATGACTTTTAAGGATGGCAAAAAGAGTTATAGTGAAACTTGGTCAAAATCTAAATAGGATATAAAATGCGGGACCAGGAAATGCGGGCACCGTTGGATAGGAAGATAGATGTTACCCAGTAGTGAAGATCTGTGCTGGGTAAGCTTCATTAATAGGAATAGATTTCTTTAAGTAAAAACAAGATCAGAAAAAAGAGGTAATTAAAAGATGTACTAGTGAACTTTGGGCAGAATGATGCAAAGAGGTCTGATGAGAAATAACTTCCTTACATTCCTGCCATAGAGCCTGGAATGTTCACGGTTCTATGACAACTACTTAAAATGAATGCGGACAAGGACTGGAGGGTGGCATAAATGAAAAAGTCAAGGATTGCTGGTGAGAGTGTGAAAGATTATTTTTCTTAATTAGAGTTTTCTAAATATGTGGTATCCGTAATTCAAATAGTCAAGACCACGAAGTACATTTAAAATGCAATAAGGTTTAATAATAAGGTTAATTTATTTACTTTAAGGAAGGATACACATTAGAATTAATCTGATATAAATGATCACAGAGTCACCAATCCCTCACTCTGCTTCCAAGTAAAAAAAATTAAATGTTTACAAAAAGATATCAGGTACTACTTACTTAAAAGAAACCTTTAATGTTACCCTAAAACCATAATCATTAAGCCTTACAGTAATGGAAGAGTGGTAGTATGCATTTATACAAGTATTTATACAAAGTTCATGCATCAGAGAATTTATTAGGTTCAGTATTTAAAATAATCACTTTCAAGGATGCCCAGTATCTTTTTACATTCCCAAAAGTGCTTAAATAAAACATTGCAAATTTGTTTTAAAAAGAAAGCAAATTTGTTTAAAATTACTCTAGAGATTTATTAACACTATATTTGGCAAAGTTAGAGAGGGAACCTCAGAAGATTAAAAAGGAGCTTTAAAAAGATCCTCTAATGATTATGGTAAATGCATGCAGAGGTTTTGAAGTTAGAAAAGAATATTTTTTAAAATAAAATGACAAGTTAATTGATCTTAATACTATATCATGGGGAACCACTGACTATATCTGTGAAGTTTAACAAGCAAGAATTGAAGAGATGAATATAAAATATTTATTTTGATCGGCACTGATTAGCAAAGTCAGTCCTTGAAATACTGCAGGAGAGCACAAGAAAGACAAGGAGGGTAACCTATGATATTCATAAAGTTATTCACGACGTATATATTAGAAACTAACGCTATGCTTGGTAGAGCTGATGTATAGCTCTTTGAGAGATCTTTTTTAAAACAAATATTGTATTTTAAGATTACCATACTAGAAGGTAAAAATCAATACAGATTCTGTAAATGAATGTGAACAAGGACTGGAGAGTGGCATAAATGAAAAAGTCAAGGATTGCTGGTGAGATTGTGGAAGAGTATTTTCTTATTTAGAGTTTTCTAATGTGCTGTACTGTGGTATGTTACCGGAAGCCAGACCCTCAGGCAGCAGCTTTTAAAGTATGCAAGTGTGTACAGTCCCATGAGACTGCAAGCCTATGCCCCTCTGGCCACTAGCGGTGATCTAGAGGTGTCCCCTGGGTGGCAGCTGCAAAGGCCAGGGCCCCAGGAGTCCTGTAAAAGTTCCCCTCAGGGAGATACTGGTGCTTTGGAGCCCGGGAGAGGGAAAGTGAGGAGATGGTGCCCACGAGTCTCTGTCCTCAGAGAGCAACCCAGCAGGCCCCCAGTGTGTGTCAAATCTGATGCCTGTGCCTCAGGCTGACGCTCCAAGACAAGAAAATGGGCCTTTCCCACGCAAACTCTGGGGGCCGCCTGGATTGGCCACTTCCGCGCTGAGCTCTGGGGCAGGTGAATCCAATCACAGGAGCCCTTTAAGAGCCCAGATCGCCATAGTCTTGTGGCCGAGAGCCCCGCTGGTTTTCAAAGCTAGATGTTTTGGGGGCTTTCTCAGGTGCAGGTCTTAAAAGTTGGGGGTGTCCAATGTGGGGTTAAAACCCTTTGCTCCTCAGGGAGAAGGTCCAGGTTTTGAGTTCCCTCTCCACTGTGGGTCTCTGGGGGGGGGGGGGGGGGGAGGGCTGGCGGTGGGGTTTCTGCAAGATTGTGTCCCAGCCTCTCCGGTCCGCTTGATGTGGAACTGCTCTCATCCGACTATGCTAGGAGTGGCTCAGCCAGTCTTTAGGCTTTTCTGAGAAAGTTGTTCCACAAGCAGCTGTAGATTCCGTGTGTTTTCGTGGGAGGAGGTGAGTTCAGGATCTTCTTACGTCGCCATCTTGAATTGGAAATTCGTAAATCTCTTAATTGAAGCCTGTCTCTACCTGAAACTTAAGCATATATATAATTTTAATCTTTGCTTCTTCTGAATCTATGACAGAAGGGTCTTCATTTCTGAAGCAAATAGGAGAGGGGAAAGGCCTGTGACAATTTGTTAGGAGAAGTTCATCATATCATGGGTTCCATGTCCTTACTATCTTCGTGACCAGGACTTGTAATAAAATGATTGCATTATTAAAGGAGTCTGTTACACCAACTCCATGAATCTTTACTCAGGGATATGTTTTGTAGGGGAAATCAGTAAGCTGATGAGAGTATGTCTATGTGCATAACATTTTCAGAATTTTTCACAACTTCCATTTGTGGGAATTATTTATGATATATTGTTCTCTCTTAGTCTCCAACTTGAAGAGTCAAGAAAGTGAAGGGTAAATTTTGCAAGAAGTAGAACCACCTTGAGAGAATATTCCATTCAACATTTATTCCAACAAAGCCCAGCATCTGTCAAAATGGTTCTCATCTCTTGGCTTTAAGGAATCATGATTATAAACATGACAGCGAAAGTCAAGTATTATGGTATATTTAGAGGCTGAAGGAAAAGTGCCTTAAGGTTGCGTTCTATTAATTATAGTCTTTTTTCAACAGCCTGGCATACAAGATGGAAGTTAATTCTGAAAATTAGTAGTTAACAAAAACACATTTGACATTTTTTCCTCAAAGGACTCCCCATAAAATTTGTCTCCATAGAACAATGTGTCTTCAAGATTGCAAGGTAGTTTTTTTTTTTTTTTTGCTTGTTTGTTTGTGTTACTGGAAGTTGTGCTGTAAATTTGCAGAATGACTCTAACAGAAAAGAGTTTTCTTATTATCAGGTGGATTCAAAAGCATCTTGAGAAGGAGTTTGTTTAAACCAGTGAAATCCACATCCAGTACAAGTATACATGACATGGATTTCCAGAGAACTTTCAGAATGTTCATATCATGTGGTAGGGAGGGGGAGGGAGGAGCATCATGGGGTAATTTTATCCAGATTTATCTGTGGCAACAATTCCCCTCAAGATCAAAACATAATTTTCTTTTGCTCTAGAATCGAGCTTTTCAAATTGAATCTGTTTCCTTGGTGACATATGGCAGGGTTTCAGTAGCACCCAAAGCTGCTTGATTAACAGTGTATATCTTCATGTAATATCTGTTACTAAAATGTTTTGAAGTAAGCATTTTAATAACAACACAAATAATACAAATATGGGTAAATAATAACTAGAATACAAAATTCTCATGCCTAAGGAAAGCCACTTTGGCTGGGCCTTCAGAACCAACAGAGGGCATATATACATATACAGTCTCTGCCATTTGTGTTAATTCCATTGATATGCTTTAGAAGTGATGTTCTAAGGAAAATAGGAATTTGATGAATTTGAGCTATTTCAAAATTCTCTCTATGATCACCAGGGCTAATATTTAAAAATTGTTGCTATCTTAGATACAAAGTATCAAAGGAGAAGAACCCAAATGAATAGGTATCTACTTACCCTCTAGTCATAATAGACTACTTAGTAACTGTCTCTACAACTTTATTGCTCCTGCCTATTGTACCATCATAATCTATGGGTCCATTCTCCATCTGGAGGTTCTGAGATCTGCCACATCTTATCGGGGAAGAGATTTCTGGAAATACAGATCTATGCCTGGGGCACTAAAGATCGAGTCAATTTTATTGTCAGTCCTGATTTGACCTTGGCTCCTAGTTCTAATACTTGGGCTTCTGCTTTGTTCCTAGATTTTAAACACCTATTTTTGGCAAGTTCTTATTTTATTTCTGATTGCCTGAGTCCTTTATTTAAAGTCGTCCCAGTTTTCCAGCTCCTAAAAAATAGGATCCATGAATTATTTTCCAATTGCCCTTCTCCAGGCTCATTCTCTCTACTCTCTCATCCCCTCTTTCTTTGTTTCCATGAAATTATGTTCATTCCACTGTTACAGAACCTATCACTATCATCTGTCAGGGATCTCTTGTACTAATTGTGTATTCCTGTTGCTGACAGATCCTGGCATATATACAGCAGGTTTTCAATAAACTTTTTCAAATGAATGTGTCACCCTAGGTCTATGCTCCTTTATTATAGAAGATAAGAGTGGTGAAATTCTCATAAGACCATCTTCCTCTTAGCTAAGCACATGCAAGGGATCCTGAAGAATGTCTAAGTAGTCTTCTGCTTCAGATTCAAATGTCACATTCCAATACACGCAGAGTCACAGGGTGATGCTTCCTCTCACACATCCAACTTATCCCCGTGCTTTTGTCTTCTGGTTTTAATTCTTAGTTCTGTACTCTCCTTCCCACCTTTTCTTTCTGTCAGCCCCCAGAGCTGCTTTGTGCTTTTTAACTTTTTGTTTCTTCCTGAAAAGCATATCTTCTAGCCTGGGTTGTAAGTCATCCTCAGTCACTTCTAATTCTGTCATTGGATAGGGAGTGGGAGAGAGGGTTTTACGATCTTGAAAGTTGGGGGGGGGGAGGAGCTGAAGCCACCACAATGACATTATCTCAAAGCGGGGAATCTGAAGGACGAGTACACCTTTCCTATTGCAAATAAGGATTGTCAGTCATTTCTTTATTCTGTTGATCAATAAAAGAGCTGGTGATACAGAATTAAAAAAGACATCTTCCCTTAAGGAGCTGTTCTCTTATGTCTTTTTACGTTAAGAGAATATCTCCTAGGGCCGGCCAGGTGGCGCAGCGGTTTAGTCCGCGCTTGGCAGCCCGGGGTTCGCCGGTTCGGATCCCGGGCGCCCGCCGACGCACTGCCTGTCAGCCATGCCGTGGCGGCGTCCCATATAAAGTGGAGGAAGATGGGCACGGATGTTAGCCCAGGGCCAGTCTTCCTCAGCAAAAAGAGGAGGATTAGCAACGGATGTTAGCTCAGGGCTGGTCTTCCTCACCAAAAAAAATAATAATAAAAAAAAAAAAAAAAAAAGAGAATATCTCCTAGTTCACCTGAGGTTACATTACAGAAGCCCCTTCTATAACCTCCTTTTATAACCTTGGTCTCTGTACTATAGGTTTTCCTCTATTACTCTAGCCATTGCGGGTGCCAGGCAGTAGAAAACAGTCTAGTAGGGGTGGGATAGGTGTTTGGACTTGTTTAGTCTTGCTTGTTTAAACCAGTGAAATCCACATGATGTAGAAAGTTATCTGTCAACCTACATATTTTAGTTTGCTTATCTCCTGTCTTTCTAAACTTCTCAGATGGCAACTGCTTATCTAGACACAACTTTTTACTTGTCACCATGTTTTCCAAATCCCATGCTGTGCTTGGCTGGGCTTCCTTTTCCTGCAGCTAGATTCCCATCCATTCCCATTCCTGCCATCAGTGCTAGCCCTGTCCTAGTGGTTGAATATATTTTTCTCAATAATGGTTCTTAAAGTACTTCTATGACATTTAATCTTTCGGATCAAGATAAATTCTCAAGAGAAGAGAATGAAAACATTAAAAAAACCTTGATTTAGGAATCTAGTGTATACAAATATAGAACCAAAACTTGCTTCCTTACAAACCAAGCTTGAATTTTTGGTGACTGTAGTGGACAACATGTATCTGCAATCTCTTCTGTTGATGAAACCTTTATTTCTTGTTGGAAACTCTTTCTGCGTGATTAAGTGAGAGTAGCTCTTCCCTTTCTGGCCAATGAGGGACGGGGAACTTGGTATAGGCCAGGCAAGTCAGAGTAACCTATCTCCCTGGCCACTTTGATTGCTCAGTGATGAGCATCTGACCTATTCAGACTGATCAGAGCCTCTCAGGGATTTTTCAGCCAGAGATGTTAGGGAAGCCCCCCCCCCCCCCACACACACACACAAAAAAAAAAAAAAAAAAAAAGAGAGAGAGAGAGAGAGAAAGAAAAAAGCCACTAGCCTATAAGTGTGGGGTATATGGGGTAACTATTAATCATCGCGTCTATTCTGAAAAAGCCATAGAGAAAGCCAGTGGAGACAGAAGATTCTAAGAGGTGACCAAAGAGGCAGTGTCTTCTGTCTAGCCAAGCTTGAAACCCCAGGATCTAGCTACATTTCCAAACTTCTCAGTGGTATGAGTTAACACCTAAATTTCTTTTCTTGAGTGGGTCTTCTACTACTGGTAATCCGAGTCAAATTTTACATTGTAAATGCAAATTGAACCATTTATAATGTTATATTCTATGAGACCAGGGAGCGGTCTTGCTTCAAATAAAGGAATAATGTAGGAGACATGAATTTATATCTAAACCAGCTAAGACAAAGAAATCAACACAGCAACAAGATGAATAAAGAAATACTTTTTCTAGAGACTTGAATCACAGCCACAAAAAAACATATTTCTATGTGCAGTGTCCTGGTGACTTCATTTATTATATAGCCAGGGAAATGGAAGAATTAACTTCATTTAGTGAGGTTGAGTGGGAGGGTCAGAATCATTCCAGAACTAGATATTCAGACTTGAATGGACAGGAAGAGGGAATGTGGAACCAGTTGGATATTGGTAAGAAATTCCAGTCTATTAAATAGAACAATAATGATAATAACCATTTTTATTAGCTATTATGGCTTTCAGTACCTTCTATGTGCTATGCATACCACATACCTTATCTCTATTCTTTGCAACAAGTCTGCAAGTATTAATAACTCTATTTTACAAGAAGGAAACTGAGGCTTAGAAAGTTGGTGAAGGCCATAGAGTTAAGGGACAGGGATAGAGTTTGAACTCAGATCTGAATTTCAAAACGCAGAGTGTTTTTTTTCCCACTGCACCAATCTATTCCCTTGAAACAGGGATGCCAAAGAGTGCAGCGACTGATAATACATTGACTTCATCAGGTTTTAGCAGATGACCCCAAGGTGAGCAGGAAAATCATTGAAATGGTAATCCTATTTTTGGATATTTCCTTAAATTAAAAGAATATGTCCACTGAAAGGTGATTAGCCAGTTTCATAGTTTAGGGAATGGACTGTGGAGCCAGGCCCCCTGGGTTCAAATTATGGCTCCAGCACCTTCTAGTTGTGACAAGCAAGTTGGACAGGCTATTTAACCTCTTTGTGTTTCAGTTTTGCCATTTTTAAAATGGGACTATTAATAATACATACCTCCTAGGGTTGTTATGAGAATAAAATATGTTAATGTTTATAAAGTTCTTCAAAGAGCACTGGACACATTTTAAGTACTACATAAGTGTTTATTAAATAAAAGAAAAGCCAGAAGGTGTGTTCTGGTTTAACACTAGTTTCTTGTATTTTTATCTTTGAACTAGTTCCTCTCGGTCAGGATTTCTCAAGTTGGACCCTCTTTTCATTTTGGGCTGGTTTATGCTTTGCTGTGGGGGCTGTCCTGTGTATTGTAGGATGCTTAGCAGCACCCCTGGCCTCTACCCACTAGATGTGAGTAGTACCCCTCCCCCCACAACTAAAATTGTGTCCAGACATTGACAAATTTTGCAATTGGGGGGGGGGCAAAATTGTCCTCTTTGAGAATCATTGCTCTAGATATAAGAATTAATAGCCCAGAAATCTTGGATTTATGTACAATTATTATTAGTTACAATGTTATAAAGTGGAGCCAATTGCTACTTTTCACTGCTATTACAGAACTTTCCAAGTCTAAACTCAGAAATCCGTTTGAAAAGTTCTTGAAGGAATGAGGTGTTGTCACCAGCTTGCTCTAAAGCCCACTCAATTTTATCACTCTTTTCTAAATATCATTATTTCTCTATTCAGTGTAATCTGGTCTTTCCATTTCTTTGTGTGTTTCCCCTCCCCGCCCTTCTCTGTGTAGCAACGCCGCATGTCTACCAGCAGGTGGTATCCATGAATAATGTGATTACATCTTTTCCTTTACAGGCATCAACAGATTACCTCTCCCACACTGCCTTGCCGAGGCTTAGATGCTGAGAGTTCTATAGGGATGCTCTATATCTTTCCCCTAACTTGAGGAAAAAACTGTTTTGAAATAGAATTGTGCCCTTCCGTATTCTGAAGGCTGTTTGCTACACTTTCTATCTAGCAGCAGCTATGATGTATAACTATAGCATATGAGTTGGATGGCATTACTTGTAAGCAGACTATTAGAGGCATTTACTTTGCTGGATATTCAGAATACTGCTACCTGAGTACCTAGATTATGTTATTTCACTCTTCTTAGATGACCACCAATTACTACATTCCACAATTCCATGTGTCATTATGGGGGGATTGGCTTAAAAAGATAATAAAAGAAACCTAATAATATCTTTACTTACAGCATTTTAAATGCCCATAAAAGCACACTGCTTCCTCCATTTGTATATCAGTCATACTCTTGATGCATTTCAGTTCTAGTAATGATTATGATCATATGGAAATGAATAAATATTTTCATGTGCCATAGGGTATTTAAAGGTATTCATTCATTATAAGAGCTTTCAAATTTCAGGAAGATGTATGTTAGATAATAATATTATGGTTTATGTTATAAGATTTCAGTTTATTACAATCTTGTTCCTTCTCATCAAACAGTCTGACTCTAGCAAAATTTCCTTCTTTGGATCTTACATTCTGATTCTTAATTCAGCATAGGGGAAGCCACGTCCCCATTTAAAGGTATTGTCAAAATAGATTGGACCTGCTCTTTGGAAGATGGGTATAGGAAACCTTCAGAAATAATGTAGTCATTTCTGAGCCCCAAAAGGCAGAATTAAGAGCAAAACTTTTACCAGGAGATAAAGTAGAGGATTAATAACCAAAGAAAAGTTGAAGGGTAGGATTCTAAATGAATTTAATTCATCTGACACATTGGAAGGATTTTGCTGTTTCACATCCCTTGGGCCACTTCTACACTGGCTGTAGAATCAGGTTGACCCAATCATTTCCTCCAGCTTCCCAATCTATATCTGGCCTTGTATTTCAATCAGTGTTGTAGTGATTGGTATTGATCCTGAAGAGAGCTGAAATGACTGGTTCAACTGTGCCTTGGTTTGATCAATTGTTAGGTATAGATCCAGTGTTAGAGTTCTGTTCCTCATGAAATTATGACCAAACAAATGACTCCTAATAGAACTTTGACAGCTTAGTAATAATAGATTATCTTCAATTAGTAAAATAAAGTGAAGCTTTATTAACTAATATATGCCTGGTGATTTAAGACATATTTCCATTTTAAAAATGATTAGCGGAAGTTTAGAAAATACATTTTTGTAATATTTCAAGATCTTTTACATTATGAAACATTTGATCTATCATCTATCTATCTTCATCATCATCATCATCATCATCATTCATCCTTTCCTCAGGTTTGTCAATCATAACATTTTGTCACTTTTTAAAAAAAAATTTAAAAAGAAACTATTGCTGGAAATCCTTACATGTACCATCCTTTCCTCGCTCCTGTTGATCCTTCTCCAACCATTCTCCAGAATTTAGTGTTTATCTTCTCACGTAGGTTTTTCTACGTATGTTGTTGTTCTGCCTGTTTTATAATAAACGATCTCATACTCAGTGTTTCCTCTAACAACTTGTTTTTTTATTCAAAGAAAAATTTTTGAGATTCATCCATGTTGATGCAGCTCTTACATAGATGAATAGAGTACAATTTATTTATCCATCCCTCAATTGAAGGACATTTAAGTTGTTTACAATTCGTCCCTATTACAAACAGTGCTGCACTGAGCATTTGTGTACGTCTCCTTGAGTACATGTGTGAGAGGGTCTCTAACAGGAAATCTGCTAGATCAGAGGAAATGCACATTCAAATTTATCAGATATCCCTAAATTGTTCTTAAACTTACATTTTCCCCAGCCATGTATAAGGGAGTTCTTTTTATTCCATAATCTCATCAACAATTGGTATTATTAGACTTTGTTTTTATTTATTTTTTTGTCAGTTTAGAGGTATGAAATTCTACCTTATTGTAGTTTTATTTTGCATTTATATGATCACTAGCATGTTGTCCTATGTTTATTTGCTATTGGGTTTTGCTTTTCTGAAAATTTTTTGTTCATGTCCTTTGCTATATTTTTCTCTTTGATTATTTGATTTTGTTCTTATTGATTTACAGAATCTCTCTCTTCCACCTTAGCTGTCCCTATCTTCCAATCTTATTTTGTTATTTGTGATATCACACACAAATAAAGTTAATTTTTTGTATGTTATTTTTAACAAATATATTTAAATTTTATTTTCCCCACGGTAAAACAGTTACATTTTATTCAATATTAAATAAATAATATATCTCTATGTTAATGTATTCAAATGATACAAATATAAGTTAAGATCTTCTGAAATCTCACTATCCCTAAATAACTACCACTAACATTTTAATTCATCCTTTAATGCATTTTTGTGCATTTGCCCACACACCCAGACACATGATTTTACATATAATTGGATCATATAATTTTCCCTCTTCCTCCTCCTTCCTTATCACCCTCATTTCCATCTTCTGTCAATCCAGGTAAGGCATGTTAATAACCTAGATCTTCAAGCTAGCAATGACAAGTCAAATCTTTCTTACACGTTGAAAATCTGACTGTGTCTTCTGTGACCAATTGAAGACAATTTTCTACTTTTAAAGGCTCATATGATGTGGTCAGACCCACCTGGAGAATTTTCCTATCTTAAGGTCAACTCTGCCTATAACATCCTAATCACTGGAGTAAAATCCATCATATTCAAGGTCCTAGGGATTATGCAGGGCATATATGCTGGGGGGGTGGTAATTCTTTGGGGCTATCTTAGAACTCTGCCTACCACAGTCTGCCATGTGGCCCCCAAAGATTCTAGTCCCTGCCAAATGCATAACACATCCATTCCCCCTCAAGGATTCCACAGGTCTCACCCCATTACAGCATTGGCTCAAATGCAGAATCTTATCTAAATATTACTAGCTCAAAAGTTCAAACTCTCAACATTAAGATATCTAAATCACATGCAGATGAGACTCCTGGATATAATCCATTAAGTGTAGCTCCTGGGGCACAATTACTCTTCATCTGTGGAACTGTGAAACTAAAGAGACAATTTATATGACCCCACCACTCCCTACATACCATTGGGGGACAAGAATAGGCTACCAGTTATAGGCATTCCAATTCAAAAAGGGCAAACATGGAAGGTAATAAGGAATTATTGTTCCAATGCGGTTCTGAAATTTAGCCAGGCAAACTCTAGCCTGAGTTCCTTGGTTAGATTTCAAGATGGGGATAATCCTTCGTGGCTCTCTGCTCTGCTCCCTGAGCACTTGTTTGTGCCCTGGGGGGTCTTGGCTATGCTATCTCTGCTCTTGGTTTCACCCTTAGTCATATTCCCTTTTTTATGCAAGGTAGCATGTGTCTCCATCTCAGTGATTTTATCAGCCTGCTTCCTTCCAGTAGAATTTTGGTAGCTATTTGGGCCTAAGGTTTTCTTTGTGAGAAGGTTTTCAAATATGGATTCCATTTCTTTAATAGGTACAAACTTATTCATGTTATCTCTTTTTTCTTAAGTGAGCTTTGGTAATTCGTGTCTTTCAAGGGATTTGTTAATTTGATCTAAATTCTCTAATTTTGAGATATAAAGTTATTGATAATATCTGTAAGATCTGTAGTGATTTCCTTTCTTTCATGCTTGGTACTGATAATTTGTGTTTTCTTTTTTCCTGACCAGCCTTAATAGAAGTCTTCAATCTGTTTTAAAGAACAAACACTGGTTTCCTTGATTTTCTTTATTGGTTTTCTGGTTTTGGTTTTATTGGTTTCTGCGTTTGTATTTATTATTTCCTTCCTTCTGCTTGCTTTCGGTGTAACTGGCTATTCTTTCTCTGGTTTCTAGTGGAGAAGATTAGATCATTGATTTGAGAATTTCTTTTCTTATATAAGTGTTTAATGACTAAAATTTCCTTCTAAGTACTGCTTTAGCTGCATCCCAAAGATGTTGATATGTTGTGCTTTTATTATCAATGGTTAAAGATATTTTCTAATTTTCTTTGTGATTTCTACTTTGACCTATGAGCTGCTTAAATGTATGTTGTTTAATTTCCAGATAACTGGGGCTTTTCTAGGTGTATTATTTTGGTGATTTGTAATTTAATTTCATTTTGGTCAGGGAATATATTGTGTAAAATTTCAATCTTTTCAAATATTTTTAAGATTTGTTCTATGGTCCATCATATGATCTACCTTCAGTACATTTTATAAGCACTTGAAAAGAATATGCATCTTTAGTTGTTGGGTTTAGAGCTTTAAAATTGGCAATAGGTTAATGTGGTTATTTTTTACAGCTTTATTGAGATATCATTGACAGATAACATTGTCTAAGTTTAAGATGTACAATGTGATGACTTGATATACATATATATTGCAAAATGGTTGCCACAATAAGGTTAGTTAACACATCCATCACCTCACATAGTTACCATTTAGGTTAATGTGGTTATTAGTGTCATTTGATCTTCTATATCTTTACTCATATATATATTCACATTTTTACCATTTTTGATTTTTCACATTTGTTTCTGTAGATTCAAGTTGCCCTCCAGAGCATTTTTCTTTAGTATTTCTTTTCTTTTTTTTTTTTTGTGAGGAAGACCAGCCCTGAGCTAACATCTGTTGCTAATCTTCCTCTTTTTTGCTGAGGAAGACTGGCCCTGGGCTAACATCCGTGCCCATCTTCCTCTACTTTATATGGGATGCTGCCATGGCATGGCTGACAAGCAGTGCGTCGGTGGGCGCCCGGGATCCGAACCGGCGAACCCCGGGTTGCCGAACTAAACTGCTGTGCCACCGGGCCGACCCTTTAGTATTTCTTGTAGTACAATTCTGTGAGGTATAAATTCTCTCAGTTTTTGTTTATACGAAATTGATTCATTTCACTTTTATCTTTGGAGTTTATCTTCACTGGATATAGAATTCTTAGTTGACGACTTTCTTTTTTTCTAGTTTTATTGAGAAATAATTGACATACATCACTGTATAAGTTTAAGGCATACAGCATGATGGTTTGAGTTGTATATATTGTAAAATTATTGTCACAATAGATTCAGCTAACATATGTCTTCTCACATAGGTACAATAAAAAGAAGAGAAATAAAAAAAGAAAAAAGGAAAAAATATTTTCTCCTTGTGATAACTCTTGCAATTTATTCTCTTAACAACTTTCCTGTATACCATACAGCAGTGTTAGCTATAGTCATCATGTTGTACATTACATTCAAAAACTCATTTTTTTCTTATATCTGGAAGTTTGTACCTTTTGACCACCTTCCTCCAATTTCTCCTCCCCCTACCCTTCACCTCTGGTAGCCAGAAATCTGATCTCTTTCTCTATGAGGACTTTTTTTTTTTTTTAGATTCCACATATATGTGAGATCATACTGTATTTGCCTTTCTCTGTCTGACTTATTTCATTTAGCATAATGCCTTCAGAGTCCATGCATTTTGTTGAAAATGGTAGGATTTTTCATTTTTTATGGCTGAATAATATTCCATTATATTTATATACCACAACTTCTTTATTCATTCTTCCATTAATGGACACTGAGGTTGTTTCCATGTCTTGGCTATCATAAATAATGCTAGAACTTTTTTCTTTCAGCCCCATGAATACAGCCATACCTTAGAGATATTGTGGGTTTGGTTTCAGGCCATTGCAATAAAGCAAATATCGCAATAAAGTAAGTCACACAAAGTTTTTGGTTTCCCAGTGCATATAAAAGTTATGTTTACATTATACTGTAGTCTATTAAGTGTGTAATAGCATTATGTTTAAAAAAAAGTACATACCTTAATTAAAAAATACTTTATTGCTAAAAAATGCTGACCATCATCTGAGCCTTCAGAGGGTCATAATCTTTTTGCTGGTGGAGGGTGTTATAAAAAACACATTACCTGCAAAGCACAATAAAGTGAAATATTATAAAATGGAGGTATGCCTGTATGTCATTTCAATGTCTTCTGGCTTGGAGAGTTTCTGATAAATCATCTGTTATGTAATCGTTGTTATTCTTTATATTATGTACCATTATTCTCTGGCTGCCTTCAAGATTTCTCTTTATCTTTGGCTTTCAGTGGTATGATGAAGTCTAGATGAGTACGATGTGTCTAGAAGAGTTTTATTTTTATTTCTCAGTCTTGCTTGGAGTTGGTTGAGGTTCTTAGATCTGCACTCAGTCAAAAAAGTCATCAAACTCACAGATCTGGCTCAATATCACTCTACCTTTCAAGAGTCGATTTCTTTGTGGTCTCTGTAAGCCTTTCCTCTGTGTCCCTGGGATCTATCCCATCATACATAGTACAGTTGTCAGCAGTGATTTAGGTAGTTTATACTCTGAATTTTGGTCTCACCTTTCTTCAGTTTTCTTCTTACATTGCTATGATTTCCCCTTTATATTTCCATCTTCTTTCCCAGATCTGAACTCTGATTTCTGAAACTTTTACTGATAAAGCTGGTTTTCTTTTTCCCACTACCATTTTCTTATTTCTCTTCTTCTGGAACTCCTACTAACTTATAATAGGTTTTGTCTTTACACATTCTGTATTTTTTAATTTTTCTATATTTTCTGTGCCTGAGTAACTCAATATCTAGTTTCCAATTTAATAATTCTTAAAATTTCAGCTGTATCCATTTGTATTTTAACTTTTCATTATGTTTTTAATTTTTTTTTGTTCTCTTGTTTTAAATTCTAACTATATCTGTAATTTACTTTAGGTATTTATTTTCATAGTCTTGATTTGATAGTTACAATGTCTGATGACTTTGGGAGGGAGGGTCTCATCCCAGTGGTGTTGTGACAAGTGACTCATCTTTATGCAGAGCCTTCAGTTCCAACTTTCTTCTATGCAAGATGCAAAAGCCTTGTCCCTCCTGAACTTTGAACTATAAGCCCCTTGGTGACAAAATCCAGCATTGGTCCATCCTGTAATAAAATATGAGTGCTCTTTAAAGAGAAGCAGTGTAGGACTTGTTTCCTTGTTTGAGCCACACATAGAATTCTGGATAAATATATCATATAGTACCTGTTTTAAATTCTGTTTTTGGTGGTGACAGATGATTTTGATCAAAATAGATTAAACAGTCATACTCAAGTGGTTATTACTTTTAATCAAAGTTAAAAAGAATTAAATGACAATCTCATTTATAGTCAGAACAATAGAAAGGAAATTAACTCCTCATCTAAGACTTTAGGAAATGAAGCCAAGTAATTATTGTAGGAATAGGAATGAAGTGTCAGTTCCTGTATTGTCCAATATTTCTTCTCCTGCATAATTATTCTGACCTAGCATGCTCAATGAGCTATAAACACAAATCTTCCTTGGAAGAACCAAGCTTTAAGTCATTTGTGGTTTATTTGGGGTTCTCATTTTTGGAAAGGGAAATGTCTCAATTTTTAGTTTCCACTTTCCAATCAAACTTATATGTATACAAATTACAATCAATATAGATTTTATATTCTTTATAATTTGTCTCCTTTTCTATACAATTAACATTAAAATTTGCATTCAGCTTGGTCAATAAATCCTGAATTAAATTTTACATACATCTATTAGAAAAAATGCAGTGCAAAAAAATCTTTTTAATCATTAAGGCATTTTCCTTCAGTTTAATGGATTGGATGAAACAATATACTTAGATTCAAGAAGCCAGGATCATACTTTTGGTTATATTCCTTAGTAACTCTTGGCAATATCTTAACTTCCCTGATTTTCAGTTCCCACATTGTAAAATGAGAAGGACCAAAAAAGAAAATTATTAACGTTTCTACTAATTTTGAAATTTTGAATTAGGGACTCACACAGACTTACTGAGTGTAAAACACTTATGACTATTCTGAGTTCCGTTCTAGTTTCCCACACACTTTCGAATTCTTTCTCAGTGTCCCAGAGATCCAAACTGTGCTTATTCCTTTTCTGAGCTATAGACCACCTAGACCAGTAACTCGCAAATTACATACTTCAAATGTCTGGGAGCTGTAGAATTATTGGAGTTTAAAGAAGATGTAAGTCCTTCAATGCATAAAATATTTTCTGTAGACTGAAAGTGGCTCATATGCATGTATTTTAATTTTTCAAATATAAATAGATACCCCTGTGCTTAGTAAAAGTAAAATAAATAATTTTAAATGTCCATTAAATTAAAGGAAAATACTTTAATTATGAAAAAGATTTTAATAATTTAATATTATTTTCTAACAGCTATATGTAAAATTTAATTTATGATTTATTGACCAAGCAAAAGGCAAAAGTTTTATTATTCTGAGTTTTCTAAACAATGCAGAATTAAAGTAAAACTACTCTCATATAGAGATATTTGGAAATTTTGATTTTTGATAATGTTAGGAATAACTGATCTTACACTATTTCCTTCTATTTCTTTTATTTCAATATGGATTGTCTCTGAAAATAAATCCAGATTTTTGGTAAGGCTTCCTGAAAAATTACCAGGAAAAGAAAAGGGTTACAATTTGATATCCACTCTATGCCCCATAGTACTTTATATATATATACCTTCACTTTTTCACTTTTGACACTACATTTTAATTGATTATGTCTGTCTTCCATACTGGATTATGGATTACTTGAGGGTGGGAATAGTTGCTTACTTACCGTTGATTTCTCTCACAGTGTCCACTGGTCTTGCTGCATAGATGGTAAATGCTTAATAAAAATTCTTTGATTGAATTGAATGATTCTGTGATTCTACTAGCAGACTGGGAAGATGCCAAAACATCAGAAAGAGTGAGAAGTCCCGTTACTGAGAAAGTAGAAGTGACCAAAGGACGAGACTAGTGATTAGGATAGCACACAATAAGATCAGTATTCTGGGCTACCTCAAGGACCATCTTGATTCTCAGGAAAGTCAAACGACCCCAGGTAGGTTAATCTTATTCTCTGGGTTTTGCATGGTTAGGGGATCACTTAGGAGTGGGATTGAATCTGCCTAAGGAAGTTTAGGCAACAGGAATTTGTTACATTTATTTAATACTTTACAGTTTTCACAATGCTTTAACTAACATATATGTTGGTTACATGTTGATTTTGTATGAAACCTATATTCTATTTACATATTTCATGGCTAGGTTGATATCTAAGAAATTAAGGCTGAGAGAGTTCCAGAAGATTCCTTGGGTCTTTGATGATGCTAATATCCTAGCAACAAGACTAAATTTAGTTCCAAGAAGCGTATATACGGAATACTTATTGAATGACTGAGTGGTGGTTTAGTGAAAATCAGGATGACTGAGTTCAAGTTTTGTCAGGTATCCAGAATGTCTCTAGAATCCATCCCTTTTCCTCCAGAATATCTGCCTAGTTCACAGTCTGGCTTATTTTATAGTTTTCTTAATGGTGTCTTACCTCTTGTGTTTGTTCTCTTACCAAATCCACTTCTCACATTGTTGCTAGTCATCTTTTTATACACTGACCTGATCATGTCTGTCACCTGTTTGGAAAGCTCCAGTGGTTCTCCCACCCTGGAGAATAAAGTATAATTCTGTTAGCATGGTATGGGGAGATGCAGTCAGGAGTTTTCTGATGTGTAGCCTTAGTCTTTCTGGGTTGCCCACCTAAGGGACTAAGGTCTCCCGTTCCCATTGGGAGAGACTACCGATATCTCCAGGTTGTAGGTACCCAGCTTTTCTAGTACTCTTCTGAGAAGCTGGCACTTAAGCTCAGACTTTTTGATACCAAAGCAGTTTATTTCAACCCAAACTCTACAATGACTACCTTGGCTTGCCCCACAAGTCAATGTGGGAGCAGGTCAGGGAGGGAGTGGTATAGTTTCTCTGCTAACGCACAGCCACATGGTATGTCCTGCTGCACCCTATCCTCAGGGAGTCTCTCCAGAGGATGCCATAGGATGCCAAGAGATGGAAAATCTTTGAAACCATTTCTCTTATGCCCATGAGTTTCAGTCTATAACAAACCCCTTTGTAGTACTCAAGGAAAATGAGATTCTTCATCATATACTTCAAATATGCCTTTCTAGCCTCCCAATTTTCATGCTTTTTCCCCCTATTTTATCCCAAGATGTTTGCTATTACTCACATGTTCTGCATATCCATGTCTTCATTACTTCTGTTGACAGTATCTTTTCTAGCCCATTTGCCAGGCAGTCCTACCATTCTTGGTCACCATAACAGTTAAACAGAGCTGTTCCATATAGCTATTGGCTGTCTACGACACTAAAATCCCATTTAAATTCATTGTCCTTCTGAGGAAGCAAACTCTGTTTCTTCCTCATCTAAAAAACTGTCTTTGTGAGCATGTCAATTAGTTGATGGTTTAACCATGAAAATATGATTTACATACACTGAATGGGCAACTGGTCTGCAGTATCACAAAGCTCTAAATATGCATGTTTGAATTTTCATATTTATACAAAACTCCAACTCTCTCTTTGTTTGATGTCTGTTTTTTATTCTACCAGGTTTCCACTCAGCTTTCACTGGATTGTCTATACAAACTGTCCCCCAAGGTGACTCCAAGAACTGACTACTTACATGCTCAAATTAGATTTGTAATTCAGATCATTGAACTATCATGTCATTACAAAATAAGGAGTAGTCTAATATTTGAGGCTATTTTATTTGAGCCCTATGCAGTTCTTCCCTACTGATAACCTTTTGCTAGATAATTATCATCCAATTTTGTGAAAATTATATTATACTTCTTTGATCAAAATATTACAAGGGCTTAAATGTTTGCTTTCTATTTTGTCTTATGTAGACAGCAACAAAAAAATGCATGGAGTATATTCAGTGTCAAAGTTGGGGTATGGTGTGATTACTTTGGCCGAAGCATGAATTAGCTGTAGGAGGGGGCAAGAATAAATATAGAGACTATGTAAGGCAGAATTTTTAAGATGGTCCCCAAGATTTCTATTCTCTGGTGTACACATACCTTCTCCCAGTTGTTCAATCAAATACTAATCTGCAAAGATATTTTACAGATGAATTAAGTTCCCAAATCTGTTTACCTTAAGATAGGCAGATTATTTGTGTGGATCTGACCTGACCTTAAAGTCATTAAAGGCAGAGAATTTTCTTTAGCAGATTGCAGAAAAGGAGGCCAGAGATTCAAAGCACGAGAAGGATTTGATGTGCCATTGATGGCTTGAAGATGGAGAGAAAGGAATGAAGGAAGCCGCTAGGAGCTGAGAGCAGTCCCGGATGACGTGCAGCAAGGAAAGGGGAATGTCAGTCATATAACTGCAAAGAACTTAATTCTGCCAATAACAAGAATGAGCTTCGAAGCAGATTTTCCCCAGAGCCTACAGGTAAGAACTCAGCCCACCCAACACATTGGTTTCAGCCTTTTGATGCCCTGAGCAGAGAATCTAGATATGCCTTCACCATGCTGGATTTTTGACTTACAAAACTGTGAGCTAATAAATTGGTGTTGTTTTAAGACACTCAGTTTGTGGTGATTTGTTACTTGGCAAAGAAAACAAATACAGAAGATGTTGCAGTTACTGGAGTGAGAGATAGTATCAACTTGGACCGTGGTGGTGGCAGTGGAGACAGAGGAAAAAATAGAGAGAAGTAAGAGATATCCAGGAGCTAAAATTAATTTGAGTTTGCAACAGATTGGGGGATAGGGATTATGGATTAGTTAAAGCAGGTGTCTGGTTTGTCACCATTCATGGTTTGTTACACATTGGAAGAGCACCATGCTAAGTGGATTATGTGGTGGTTCTAGGAGGTGAAAAACACAAACTGGGCTTTAGATATGTAGAGTTTGATATGCCTTTGAGACAATTAACAGGAGATGCCAAGTAGGCAGTTGGCTATGAGTCATTAGTATAATGGTGATAAGTAAAGTCATGGGCATGGATGACATCACCAGTGGAGAGTATGGCAGGAGAAGAGGACGGAACTTTAAGAATTTTAACATTTAATGGCAAAGTGGAGGTCAATAAGCTCATATGGGAGACAGAGAGGCAATCAGTTGTGGAAGTAAAAGAAGTATTTGAAAGTCAAGAAAACAAGTCTTTCAAGGAAAATAGCATTGTCAGTGTGACAAATGCTCCTAAGATGTCAAGTAAGAAATATTTCTCTTGTGGTTAGTCAAATGAGGTTTATTGGTTCCCTTAAAAAGACCTGTTAAAATGAAATGATGGGGGCATAAGCCAGACTGAAGTGAGATGAAAAAGTGAAGGTGAGGAAAAAAACACTAATAGAAAACTCTAAAGAAGTTCACTTCTGAAGAGGAAAAGGTCAGGAAGTGCCTGGAGATGTTTGTTTATTTTATTATTTTCTATAGGAGACACAACGTATTTAAAAGCCAAGTAGAGGAATCCAGTTGAAAAGAGTTGTTAAATATATAAAAGCGAAGGAGGAATAGATAATGTAGTTTCCTGAGAAGGAGGAGGAGATGAGATCCAAAGTACACATGGACATTAAGTTCCTCTAGTGTAACAGGAATGAAGGGATATTGATAGGTTTTCATATAGACAGGTTTGCATATTAGGAAAAATAAAATTAGTGGAGTTCCAGACTGATGGCTTCTCTTTCCTCCAAAAACTAGGAAGCATTGTCATCTGTTGAGAATGTGGGGAGGAAAGGAGGTATTATAAGTGGGAGGAGGGGTGGATAAAGTCTAAAATAGTCATTATGGTAAATGGGGGACTTAAATGAACAGACCCATACAGGTAGTTTATGAGGAAGCTTAAATGTTTAACGTTCATGAAGATTTTCTTTTCATCTTTCCAGCAGCTGTCACTCTTTACCTTCTCTCACTCTGAGGTAAAACTAATCTATAATATCTTCTCTTGAAATAACAGCACATTTTCATACCATGATTGAGATAATCTCACTGTATTATAACCATCTGTTAGCATGTCTTGTTCCTCTGATAGGAGGACAACACTATTTCTGAAGTCTTAATTTATCTTTGTACTCCAATAGCTTAGCAAATAATGAAAATAAAATATTCTTATTAGGGCCTGGCAAAAAATAATAATAGTAATTTTTAAGAATAAAGTTAACATTTATTGAACACTAACATGTCACTTTGTTCGCTTTGCTAAGTACGCTTTCATTTTCTTATTTATAATTTCATTTACCCCTTACAACCACTCTAGTTTGTCTATTTAATAGATTAGGAAAGTAACGCTTAGAGAGGTTAAGTGTCTCCATGATGATACTGCTAGTAAGTGGAAAACTCTTTGGTGCCCAGGTCTACCTGATTCAGAACCCCATGCTTTTGACCACTATCTTCTATTGTTTCTCTGTGGTACTTAGTAGATGTTTATTCAGTAAGAGTCTCATATTTCAGGAGATGTTTTTAATGAATATTTAGAAAAATTTCTCCCTTAACCTATTGTAGAGAGAAAGACATTATGGAGCCGAAACAAATTCATTTATTTATTTTGTGTAGATGAACATTATACAGAGAGCTCTATCATAAAAGTACTGCAAAAGAACATTGATGTGGGAATATCCGAACAGTCTTAGTCTGCTCAGGCCACTATAACAAAATACCGCTGGGTATTTTGGACTGGGTGGCTTATAAATAACAGAAATTTATTTCTTATAGTTTTGGATGCTGGAAGTTCGAGCTCAGGATGCCAGCATGGTCAGGTTCTGGTGAAAGCCCTCTTCCGGCTTGCAGACTGCTGACTTTTAGCTGTGTCCTCACGTGGTAGAGGAGTTAGGGAGCTCTGACAGGCCTCTTTTGTAAGAGTACTAACTCCCCTTCATGAGGGCTCTTTCTTCATGATTTAGTCCCCTTGCAAAGGCCCTACCTCCTAATACTATCACCTTGGGCATTAGATTTTTAACATATAGATTTTGAGGGGACACAAACATTCAATCTCTAGCACCAACCATCTGAATGATACAGTATCACCATTACTGTATCATACAAGAAAAATATAATGCAACTTAGTTTGGCCAGGCATGAGTATCTGCTCAGCCTATTCATTAATGAAAATGGAACAAAACTTTGATTTCAGGGCATGAAAGGATCCCATAATGATTGAGATAAAAAGTGAAAAAATTGAATCACCTCAGAAGTAGGTTCTGAGATTAATTTGGAAAGTGGTTTAATACGTTGTAGAAATGTAAGCAGGTACCCGATCCAAATTAAATGACCAAATGGCAGCCCTGTTGCTACTCTCCATTGTGCTGTTTTTAAGGAAAACATACAGAGAAACAAAGATATAAGAATAAAGAACACGATTTAGGAATAAATGGAAATTCCTTATGTGTGAATCATTCCTGGGCTGATCATGCATTCTATATGTTATGGGTCATTTTCTTCCCTTCTTTAAGCTGTTCATTGATAGCAAAGAGCGCCAGATGAAAGAATGAGAGGAGAGAGCCCCAGTCATTCCTAACAATCAAAGAAGAGAAAAAAACAAACTACAGTGATGTTTAGTAACCTGTGAATGTGCATTTTTCTCATAATATTTACAATTCTCTAATACCATAAATCAGAATTCTCAAATCTAGAAAAGTTTATCCCAAATACCTGTCTATCCGTCATTACCTGTCTAAATTCTTTTTTATCTATTGGAAATGTTTTAAAATTAATATTTTTGAATATTCATCTTAAGTCTAACATATATTACATAATTTCAGATCAGAATGTCATGAAACTCATGATATATCAGTATATGTATATATTTTTGAATTTAATATTTAATAATATTTATCTAAAGGCAAATTTCACATAAATACCATTTAACAATTAAGGATTTTAGTTTAATTTAGTTTAAATTCCATTTTTTGGAGAAAGTGCCTCATTGGCAACAAATCAATTTAAAAATGATGTATCATTTTTAGCTAGGAATTGAATATATGTTATAATATAGATTAAAGTGTAATTGTAGTTGAAACTGTGAAAATATATGAAAACTATTTTTATAATCTAATTGTTTGATATGCATGAGTTTTATATATAAAACAATGGACTGGATTATCTGCATGTGTTTTCTACATTGTTGATGATTGATGAGATGTATCAGTAAAGATGCTTTTGGAAGCAAGCAACAGAAAATCAATTCAAATTGGTTTAAAAGTAGGGAGATTTATTTACTCACGTAACTGGAAGAAAAGTGGTAAAAAATTAGGTATTGATCCAGTGGCTCTAGCTTTATTTTTCACAAATCTACTTTTGTGAGGTAATTGTATATGTCTTTGCATACAGTAAAATACAACCATTTTAAAGGTTCTATTTGATGAGTTTTGACAAATGTATACAACCACAACCCTAATCAAGATAGAACATTTTCTTTACTCCCCAAAAGTCCTTGGTGGCCTTTGCAGTCAACCCTTCTCCCCCATCTCCAGCCACTGATGCCACTGATCTTATTTTTAACATTACAGACTAGTTTGCCTACTTCTATCCCATTTCAGTCATGTTTAATGGTATCTCATTGTGATTTAATCTGCATTTCCATGATGAGTAAAGATACTGAGAATCTTTTCTGGGTGTTTATTGGCCATCTACATATCTTCTTTAGTGAATGTTTATTTAAATCTTTTTACCATTTCTATTGTGGGTTTTTTTTTTGTCTTATTATTGAGTTTTAAGAGTTATTTATATGTTCTGGATACAGGTTGTGTGGAAAAGGGTTATCTCATCAGTCCTGAGTTGCTCAAACCTTGCATATTTCCATGAAAGGCCTGTTTTCATTACTGGCCTTTGGCCAGCTCTTGGGAATTGAGCTCATGGAATGCTTTGACTTTGTAAGAGTGTTTTGCATGCTTAGGGCCTTGAGCCATACTATAACAGTTATCTATATAGTTTACACAAATAATATGATTTATGTTGAACACCTGATTTTTTGGGGAATTAGATAGAAATAATGGTTGCACTACATTGTGAATATACTAAATGCCATTAGTCTTTGGGTGGTGAACATGATGTGATCTATACAGAAATCAAAATATAATGATGCACACATGAAATTTATATAATGTTATAAACCAATGTTACTGCAATAAAAACATTTAAAAAATAAATGCCATTGACATACACTTTTAAATGGTTAATTTTATGTTGCATGTGTTTTACCTCAATAAAAAATCCAATAGCAATTTTAAAAATGGGCAAAGCATCTGAGTGAACATTTCTCCAAAGAAAACACATAACTGGCTATTAAGCATATCAAAAAATTCACAACATCAGTAGTCATTAGGAGAATGCAAATCAAAACCATGGTGTGATACCACTTCATACACAGTAGGATAGCTATAATCAAAAAGATAGATACTGACAACCGTTGGCAGGATGTAAAGAATTTGAAACTCTCGCACATTGCTAGTGGGAATGTAAAATAGTGCAGTTGCTGTGGAAATCAGTTAAGCAGTCCCTCAAAAAGTGAAAAATAGACTTACCATATAGCCCAGCAATCCTGCTCCTGGACGCATACCCAAGAGAAATAAAAACCACGTCCACTTGTACATAATGTTCGTAGTAGCACAATTCATAATAGTCAAAAAGTGGAAACAACCCAAATATTCATCAACTGATGAGTGGGTAAATATAATATATGTTTATTCAATGGAATATATTCTTCTATAATAAAAATAAATTGAGGTGATACTTATTACAACATAGATGAATCTGTAAAGCAATATTCTCAGTAAAAAAAGTTATCCACAAAAGACCATGAGGATAGGGAAATTTATAGACATAAAGTAAATTAGTGGTTCCTCAGAACTGATGGAGGTGGGAGATGAGGGTTGAAGAGGAATGGATATTTACTATTAATAGGCATGGGATTTCTTTTAGGGAAGAGAAAATATTTTAAAATAGATTGAGATGATCATTGCACAACCCTGTGAATATAATAAAAATATTGAATTGTACACTTTAAGTAGGTGAATTGTATCGTATGTGAATTATATATCAATAAAGCTGTTTAAAAAGCAATCGCTGTGGTGGCTGGTATTTTTCATTGAGTTATAAACCAAATGGTGACTAAGTCATGAATATATTCATTATGTAAGTGATAAATATATCTATTCATACATACCCAACACAACTCACAAGCTCTTTTAAAAATATATATAATATAAAATATATATAATATTATAAAATATATATTGTGTATAATTATATATTTATTATTAAATTATGTATATTTATATATTATATATTTAATTATGCATAATTAAACATACATAATCATATATATTGAAATAAAATATATATTTATATTGTTATTTTGACGATCACGTCTGGGATTGGTAATCCCTGACCCCATAGAACTATCTACTACTCCAAACTTACTGGAACAGATTTCAAAGGATAAAATACTTTCCCTTCTACATTCAGCATTGGTAGACTAGCCAGGAGACAGGGGAGGTTTGGGAGCAAAAAACATAAATTGTTCCATGCACTGCTCCTATGGTCTTTGTGGTCACATGCTGTGAGAGTCACATTTTATCTCTGGAATCTTGGAACTGCACTTTATTTTCAAAGTCTTGAGTTCTCCATTATGTATAAAAGAACTGGATATTATGCCCCATCCTATTATGAGAAGGTAAAACCCCCAAACTCTGTGGCAACCAGTTCTGAAGACACAAAAGACTTTACAGATTAAACAGTGAGCTGGTATTGGGAAATTCTGAAGCTATTTTGTTTTTCCCTAACACTCCTTGTAATTGTATAACTGACCACAATACTGAGCAACTCAATTTTCTCTCACTACTGCAAAGTGAATTCCTCTCTAAAGACAGAGGAAGGTTTCCATTGTGTGACATTCTTCCACCCAAGTTACTTCTCGGTTACTCTTCAGAAATACATTGTTCGTAGAGTAAAAATGCTCAAAGGAACCTACTCAACTTGACAAACTGTTTTCTGTTTTTAAATGAAACGATGTAAGAGATTGGATTTTCCTGCTGGTTAACTTCCAGTTACCTGGGAATGAGAGAAAATGAGAAATGAAGGAAAACGAGGTTGGAAATATTTTAGAGATTGACTCTGTCAGATGATCAAGCAAGTCCTTTCTACTAGGTTGAAAAGAAAAGAAAATATTCCCTGGCTGAGAGCATATACTTATTAAATAGGAAAAAGAGCTTTTCCACATTGTTTGTGCCACTGTAAATTTTGGTTTAAAAGATCATCATCTTCTATGCATTTGTTTGGAATTATCTCAGAAGACTGAAATGAAGTGGGTGGCTTTACTGTCCCTGGTACTTAAGAGAGAACACTAGAAAAATTATTACATTGTTAGCTTCTTTTGCTCAGTTCTCTCTTTGGTGCTTCTCTCTTTGCTTCTGTTCTAATTGAGCTACCCAACTTTGACATTCACCCCACTCAATCTTACTTTCTGGTTTAGCATTTTTTTGGTTTAGAGTTTCCATTAATATTAGTTCTGGTTTCCTTATACTACCCACAATTTTATTTTTCCATATCACAGCTCTTGGGGAGGCTTTCTCATTTCCCTTTGCACATGTCGTGCCAGTTAATTAGGAGAGAATATTGTCAAACAAAGGGAGATGGGAGATTCCAGAATGAGGAATGTTAGAGTTAAAAGGCACTTGGAGATCAGCTGCTATAGACTTTTTGCTTTACAGATGAGTAAACTGAGGTCCAGAGGATGAAGTACATTTGCTAAGATCACACATTACCTAAATGACATTAAATCCTCTTTCCCAATCATTAGATGTGTCCATGTTAGGCTATCTTTCTTTTTTTGTTGTTGTCAATAGAGGACACTGATCAAGTAAATGATAGCAACAGTGGGTTCAGGCCTTTTTTCCACTGACCAACTTTGTAGACATTTAACTTGCTATTGGGTTAACAACACTGCTATACATCAGGCAGGTTTTTAAAGAATGTGCTGGTCTTGGTGGGGCATGTGGCTACTCCTCTCTATTCATACTAGAATGGTAGAAACAAAGAACACTTTAGTTTGCTATTCCCTATATGGAAAGCTTCAATTCTGAGTTTCCTGGATGAATATCTAAAACAAAGTGGACAACATCACTCAGTGAAGCTGCAGATATCTGTCCTAAGGGCTCATCTCTGCGTGAGTCTCTACAGTAGACCTATTGAGTCCTGAATTTCAATTGGCTTGACAAAATAATGTTCTGATTTATCTCAAGACAGAACAATGACTCATTATCTTAGAAAGGTATCAACTTTTAATAATATTATTTGTGGTGTAAAACCTTAGATAAATTAATATAACTTGCTAATTTATTAATAAACATAGGAAAAAAGATGTCGCCTTAGGCTGACTTATCTTTCAAAAGTATGGCTACTTCTCTTTTGAAGCACCATTTGGTTGTCATCTCTAGGTAAGTACACATGTCTATTTCATTTTATTTAATGAAAGGCTTCTACTGGTAATTTGTTGGTAATTTATTATGTTAAATGTACCCATTAAAGTTCCTGACAAATCCAATCAGAAATTGAAATATACCTAACAAATTGAAATAAGGAGGAAACACTGACCAAAACAGCGAAATGAATGTTATCATGCTCATCAATGTGAATTTTAGCTTTATATTATCAATAAAGGTAAGGACAGTGAGACTTCCATAGTGCTACTAATTGCAGCCATCACATGTTGAATGAGCAAGACATGAAATAAAAGAGTTTTCATCAGTTGTTTATTTGTTTTCTGAGAAGTTTTTTCTATTGCATTTGAAGTTTTTGAAAGTATATTACTGTAACATATGGGCATTGAGTCATACTAACTAATTAATTTAAAAAAGAATGGTTATTGTGTGTATCAGTCAAGGTCCAAGTAAGAGAACAGACACCTCTTCAGGTCTTTCAAAAAGGGGGGATTTAATGCAGAGAATGATAGCTGGAAACTGATTATCTATTTTTTTAAATAGAGAGGATAGCTGAGACACCAAAAAGCAGCAGGTGAAGCAATCTGGAGGTTTGCAATGGCAGGACAGTACGACCACCCCAGAGCTGGATGGAAAAGATGAAGAGGTGGTATTACTAGAGTCCAGAAGCTAGATCTTTCTAGGAGTGTTAGAATCATGAGGGCAGTTGGAAGACTGCGTGATGGAAGTTGGAGCCAACAGGGTGTGTGACCCCTGCCAGAGATATCACCGGAAGTAGAGAGAAGATGGAAAGAAATACACTGGATTTTACCCTGTTCCTGCCCTTCAATCTTTTGCTGCTCCTCCTAATGGCCATGCCTTTCTGAAAGTCAGAGGGCAAGGGAAAGGCAAATAAATGTATTTCCCTGGGATACTGAGAAGATCAGAAGTCAGGGGGGAGGAGAAAACTTGCACAATGAGCATTTGCTGATATATAAAATAAGAATACTTGGGGATATTGAGAAAGGCAACACTTATCTTTTAAGCAAAGAAACATAGATGTCATGGAATTTCCGCACAACTAATTTAACAAGAGACAACTCAAATTACAACAAGCAACATTTGTCACTTAGTCTTTTAGAAATACAAGGAAGTAGAATAAAACACTCTCAGCTTTAATTTTGTGTTAAAAGCTCTTTACCCAAATGACTTAGCTTTACTTTCATTACAGCTCTAAGGAATACCAAATATTTGTACAAATAACTGCCCCTGTATTCAGGCTAATGTTTAAGAGGTTAGCTTTAATCCTTATCCTGGTATAACCTATGCAGGGTGTGTCAGACAAGTGATAGATAGTATTGGCAACAATTTAGTCTTCAAGCCAACAAAACTCCCATTATTTTAGGCATAATTATTGTGACCGTTTCCTTTATTTACTTAGGCAAAGATCTAGCCCAGAGATTTGGAGACAATAACTTTATTTTTAATCAATCAGCAACCCTTTCTCTAGTTGTCTTATGTTAAGTATTTTAGGAGGAGTAAGAGAAATGACAGCCCTGGTTTCTATTCTTAAGAGACAGTGACAATAAAAAAATGCTATGTTAAAGTGCTTATTCATACTGACCAAAAGAAAGCTTAGGATTGACTGTAGTATAATAGCCTCGAGAGCACAGTCTTCATACTCAGACAATCTTGGCTGTGCTTCTTTCTAGTTGTGTAATATTTTGCAAATTGCTTTTTGAGCCTAGTTTACTATAAAGGGATAGGGATAATATTACTTATCTCCTGTGGCTGTTACGAGAAGCGACTAAACTAGTAAAGCAGCACAGGGTACATCATGTAAAATGCTCAATAAATGGCAGTTATTATTATTAGTGATATTAACAATAATAATAACGGCAAGAGTAGATGGGCAAGACTTAAAGGAGATTAAAACTGAGCTTTAATTTGGATATGTCAAGGAGGACAATATTCCAGAAAGCACAAATAGCTTTGGGAAAGGCTTATAGGGACGAAAAAAAATATTTGGGGAGGGATACACGAGACTGGTGGATTGGGAGAAAGCTAAGCAAAAGAGGACTCCAACCCCTGAAGAGGTAACAGTGAGGTCATGATAGGGTTCAACCTCTCTTCTAAACACAGGATGCAAGCAGGAAAAGTCTACTTTTCAATGTTTTTTTGTTTTTTAATTGAGGCATGGTTAACATGGAATAAAATACGTGGATCTTAATTGCTCAGTTTTAACAATTGTATACACCTGTGTAAACACCCAAGAAAACAAGATACAGACCATTTCCAGCACACCAGAAATTTCACTCATGCACCTCTTAAATCATTTCCTGCCCCCACCCCCACACCTTCCATGACTTTCTAATATCTGTCTCTGTTAATGGAATTCATCTGTTCTTGTAATTCATACAAATGGAATTATTGGGTAGTATTCTTCCATGCCTGATTTCCTTAATTAAACAAGATATTTTTGAAATCCATTCATTTGCTGGATGTTGTATTTATCCACATTTTATTTTATTGTTTATAATATGTCCTTATTATCATTTTGATGTTTTTATTGCTGACATTAATTTGTAGTTCCTCTATTTTTTTCTTGATCATTCTACCTAGATTACTCTTTTCAGTTCTTGATTTTCTTTATTTTTTGTTGATTTTCTATCTCAATGGTTTCCATTCATTTTTAATTTTTTCTTCTGCTTTACATATAATTTGCTTCTCTTTTTCTAGCTTCTTCAAGTAGAATCTTAGGTTATTGATTTTAGACTTTTTTTCCTTTTTAAGAAATTGCATTTCAAGCTATAAATTTCCCTTTCAGCATTGTTTTAACTACATCTCACATATTTTTGTTTGCTGTAGTCTTATTATTGTTTTATTCCAATGTATACTCTAAGTTACCTATATATCTTCTTTTACCTACAGATAATTTGGGCATATTTTGTTTAATTGCTACATTTTCTACATATTTATAATTTCTATATATTTATATATTATATTTACTTTATATATGTATTTATGTACTTATTTAAGTATGTATTTACTTGAATACATATTTATTATATTTTCTATGTATTAAAATTTCTATATGTTCTAAATATATTTCTAGATGTATTTATTGACTTCTAATTTAATACTGTTGTAGCCTGAGAATATAATCTGTGTGATTACAATTATTTGATATTTATTGCAATTTATTTAAGGCCTACTATATGGTCTTGGTGAAAGTTCCAGGTACATATAGTTTGCATTTGGGATGTAGTATTCTATAATTGTCAATTGGTCAGACTGTTTGATAGTTTTTCTGAAATCTATATCTTTACTGACTTTTTATCTACTTATTCTAATAATTACTGAGAAAGCTTTGCTAAAATCTCCAACTTTAATTATGGATTTATCTATTTCTTCCATTAGTTTTGCCAAATTTGATTAATGTATTTTGAAGCTGTGCTACAATTAGGTGCACACACATTTGAAATTTTATGTTTTCTTGATAAATTGTTTATTTTGTCACGAAATGCCATCTTTTGTTTCTATGGTCATGCATTGCTTAACGATGGGGATAAGTTCTGAGAAATGCATCGTTAGGTGATTTTGTCATTGTGCAAACATTATAGAGTGTACTTACACAAGCTTAAATAATATAGTTTACTACACATCTAGGATATATGGTACTAATCTTATGGGACAACCATCATATGTGTGGTCTGTGTATGCGAAATATAATTATGCAGTGCATGACTGTGGTAATATTCTTGTCTTGAAGTCTTTTCCTGCAATTAGTATAGTCATACAAGCTTTCTTGTGCTTAGTGTTTGCATGAGAATATTTTCCAAATTATTTTCAACTTGTGTCTTTATACTTAAAGTTTGTTTTTTATAAACAGCATATAGTTGGGTCTTGTTTTCTTATTCCGTGTAGTAATCTCTGTCTTGTTTGGAATGGTTATTCCATTTACATTTATTGTAATTATTAATGTGGTTGGGTTAAGTATCCCATTTTGGCATTGGTTGTTTATTCCATTTGTGCTTTGTTTCCCTGTTTCTGATTTTTTTGCTTTCTTTTTGGTAAATAACATTTTTTTGATCTCATTTTATCTCTTGTATTGACTTTTTAAGCTATATCTATTTTATTTTTTTAGTGGTTGCTCCAGAAATTACAACAGAAATCATTAAGTTACCACAGTCCACCTTTAAGTGATAATAATATATCACTTCAGAATCTGCATAAGAACCTTATAAAAATCATAATAGTATAATTCCATTTATTTTCCCCACTCTTTCTTTCTGGAGTTATAAATTTACTTCTACCTATATTCTAATTTCTGAAAATTTTTAATATTTTTAAATAAAAATCAAGTCTTTAAAAATGTATAAATACAACATAACACAAATATAATACATGTAATTTTAATAGTATTTTATGTTTACTCAGCTATTTACTCTTTCTGATACTCTTCATCCTTTATGAAGATCTTAGGTTTCTTTTGGTATCCTTTTCAGCCCAAATAACTTATATATATATATATATTTGTGGATTTGCTGGAGACAAATTCTCTTAGCTTTTGGCTATCTCGTAACATCTTTATACTGCTTTCAAAGTTGGAGGATATTTTCACTGGAGATAGAATTCTAGATTTGACAATTTTTATCTTTCAACACTTTAAAGATATCATTCCATTGTCATCTGGCCTTTATTATTTCTGGTAAAATGGTAGCCATCATTTATACTCTTTTCTTCCTCTATGTATTGAGTCTTTTCTTCTGTGGCCAATTTCAAGAATTCTTCATCTTTGATTTTCAGGAATTGATTATGCTGTGCTTAGGTATAGTTTTCTTTGTATTTATCCTCCTTGCTTTGTTGAGAATTTTGGATTAATAGGTTGATGTGTGTCACTAGTTTTTGAATGTCTTCAGCCATCATCTCAAATGTTCATTCTGTCTCATCCTTTCACTCTTTGGGGGACTACAAATTACAGATAATTGTTTTGTTAAGTTCACTTAAAAAATCCTTTAGTTTTAGTTGGGATTCTTTCTGTTTAGTCTATCTTCAAGTTTTCTGATGTTTTCCTCTGTTGTTAAGTCCATTAAATAAAGTTTTTATTTTGGACATGATAATTTTCACAATGAGCATTTCCATTTAGTTTTAATTATAGTTTTCATCTCTCTGATGAATTTTCCCATCTCTTTACACATCATATCCACCATTTTTACTAGGTCCTCTAGCATTTTGATCACAATTATTTTAAAGTCCCTGTTAATTCCACCAACGTAGAAATCTCTGAGTCTCCATTTATTAATTATTTCGTCTCTTGAACACGGGTCTCATTTTCTTCCTTTTTCACATGTCATATACTTTTTTTCAAATTAAATACTGATAATTTTGTGTAAAACGTAGTTAGAGACAGAAGTAAATAATATTTATCTCCAGAAAGGGTACATTGATTTTTTTCAGGCTACTAGAGAGGTGGCTAAGTCATTTTGATTTGTAGATGAGTTTGATCTGAGGTTTGTTGTGGCTTTGATTTATTTTACCACTGACTTTAAACATTTTGAGGCTGAGATCATGACATTCCCTTTAGTAAGATTTGAGATATAAACACTGGTGACAACCTGGAAATCTTCCTGTTTTACAATTGAGCTACCAGTTTTTGTATATGTGGGGAATATTTTTCTACTTTACATCCCAGCTACTAGGGTTTGGAGAAGCTGTGGAGTTTTTTTGTTTTGTTTTGTTTCCTTTCCTTCTAGTCCCACCTCTTTGTTTCTTGGGCCTTGATATATCTTTTTGAGCCCCAAGGTCTCACCATGACATTCAGAGATCAGCTGCTTTCCACTCTGTGATGACCTTGATTGCCCTGGACATTTTTCTCTCAGTTCTATTAATGTGCCCCCAGTCTTTGATATTTGAAAGCCTGAGGTAGCTCTGATAAATTTTTTTTTCATCTTTCTTTTTCTGAATTCCTACCTGATAAGGTTGTTACCTGGAACATGTAGGAAGTCCTGCATACTTTAGAAGGATTTCTCTGAACTCCCCGTCCTTGCTCCCAGGTTTTGGTACACTATTGTTGAATATTTGGTGGAGATCTGAGGGAAATAATTGTCAGGTGGTAACAGATTTAATCTGTAGCTGAGATTCCTTAGGATATTAATATGTCACACTAGCCTGCATGCAGCTGTTACAAGTTCAGCTGTTTCTTGTACCTCTTCTGTGGCACATTCTTTTTCCTCTCAGTAGTATTATAAGGATATGAATGTCTTGTCACTTTCTGTACTTTAGCTCATTTGTATTTCTTTGTGTCTTTAACTTAGTATTATTTTGAAGCTTGTCCAGATTTTCTTGTTTTGGGTTTTAGGGTAAGTGTGATGGTCTCTTGTGACTTGAAAAAACATCTGAATGAGAAGAAGGATCTAGAAAGCTCAATATTTCAAATTAAATAAATTAAATCTCACAATAAAGATGATGTGAATGAGTGAAATTCAACATGTAAGGATTCGGAAATATTTGTACATATTAAAGGGATTTAAATGTACAAAGAAATCTAGATGTATCTTCTGACCTTTATGCAATGATCGCAAAAGATCATGCTGCTGGTTAGAATTGATCAGAAGGGAAGTCTACTGTATAAGATGGGAGAAGTAAAATAGGCTTACTTAGGAGAGATAGAATATAGTAAGATGTTGAAATAAAGGAGGCAATGGGAAAAATAAAGACAAGTTGGAGAAAGATATAGAATGCTATATTTTTACCAATTTTAAGAATAGGACAAGCCGAGAACAAGGTGATAGTTCTATCAGTAGAAGAAGAGAATTGACTTCTACTTCTGGCAAAATGTTGGGCCAAGTTATTTATATTAAATCTCTGCTTGAAAATGACTCAAAATATTAGATAAAATATAAATACATATTTTCAAATGCATTAAGTGGTAGTATTAAATAGCCTTTGATGCATATAGTATTTAAAAAAGACAGCCAAAAATTAAAGAACTAAGATGTTCCTCAAGATGTCAGAATAAGAACAAAAAAATAAGGAAATTAACTGAAGATAAGAAACTAATAAAATAGAAAATAAACAGGCAGTTGGAAAGATCAGCAAGAACAAAAGTTGATTATTTGAAAAGAACTAACATCATGGACAAAATTCCAGTGATACTGATAGAAAAAAATTAGGTACAATTATCAGGAATAAAAAAGATGACATCATTATAAATGATACAGACATAAAAAATTGTAACAGTGTACTATGGAAAACTTTATACTAATAATTTTGAAATTTTAGGCAGAGTGGATAAATTCCTAGAAAAGTGTGAGCCACCATAACCAACTAAGAAGAAATGAACCCAAATTTGAATTAGAGAAATTTGATTGGACTAGCAGTCAAAAATTGTTTCACAAGGAGAATCCAAGTTTCAGTGATTTCAGGGAAGAAACTATTCTAATTTTACACAAAATCTTACAAATAATGTAAAAAAAACTTCTCAAGTCATTTTTTGAATCTGATATCATATTGATGCCACCACTACCTGAAGAAGGAAAATGACAGGCCAACTTCAGTCGTGAATAGGGATGCAAAATCCTAAACAAAGTATTAGCAATTATACTCCAGGAAACATAAAAAAATAAGAAATCATGGAATTTATCTAAGAAATCAAATTTTGGTTTAGTATTAAAAAATCAATTAATATAATCCATTACATTGAGTTTAAAAGAGAATAATTATATTTTTATTTCAATGCATGCAGAAAAATCCAACGTTCATATAAGATAGAAACCTTAGAAAATTGAGAAAAAAAACCAAAGTTTCTTAATCTGGTAGAGGTTATATAAAAATATCTATAGCAACATTATACTTCATAGCAAAAACAGAAAGTTTGCTTTGAGACTGGTAATGAGACAGGAAAACTTGCTTTTATTACTTCTATTAAACATTGTATTAGAGGTTCTAACAAGACATTCTCATTCCTCTAAAAATCATGAGGAATGGAAAAGAAGAAACAAAATTGTCAGTATTCACCAATCATATGGGTGTACATATAGCATTTCAAATGCATTGGTAGATAAATTTTTAGAATTAGTAGGTGAGTTGTTAAAAGCTGTTGGATATAAATTCAATATTTAAACATTTATTTATCAGCGTGATGCCAGCAGAAATCACAGAATAAAGAGCTCCAGAAATCCTTTTGTGCATAAAAACAATAGAACACCAGCAGAATTCTCATAATCAACTTTATTAGAATTCTGGAAGTTAACCAAAGGCTTGCAGCAATCTGAGGAGCATTTATTCAAGAAAAATACACGAATCTCAGTAAGAACACTGAATTTTGTGACATTTTATCTTGCTCTATTCCCAATGTAGGTGGACTTTTCTTACTAGATGTCAGGATCATTATTAATTTCCAATAAATAAATTTCTAATAAATAAAACACCATGCTTCAGTGACAGACATATAGAACAGTGGGCAGAACAGATAGCCCAGGAAAAAATCGTATGTAAATGGACACTTGATATGTGAGAGAAATGGAATAACAGATCAGTGGAGAAATGCAGACTTTTCAACAAAGGATGCTGGTACAGTTGGAATCCATATAAAAAAAAAATGAAATTGGACTACCACTACTTCATACTATATCCCCCTCCAAATTTCCAGATGAAATAAAGGTCTAACTTTTAAAGGCAAAACTACTATTTTAAAGATATTAATATAAAAGAATATTTTTTTGATTTTTGAATAGGGAAGAAATTCTTTAAAAATAAACAAAAGCATCCACTACCAAAGTGATAGTTAAATTCATTTACATTAAAATGAAATATTTGGTCCTTAAAGTATTACAAGTGAAGACAAGCCACTTTAGGAGATGTGAGACGAGATAAGCACAAAACATATAATGGACAATTGACTTGATTTGGGAAAATATACACAACACTCCTACATATTAAAAAAAATAAAATCCACCTGGCCACATAACCCCATGAAAATGTGTTTAATCTCTTTAATAATCAAAATAATACTGCAGTAGCATAACACTACCAATCAGAAAGATTTTCAAAAATTTTAAAATCAGAAAATACCAATTGTGTTAGATTGAATTATTGGTTCCGACACTTCTTTCCTCTGTAATGCAATTACACATGTGCATCCTTGCCATGGCTTCTTGGTGTGTAAAATGAATGTCCTCGCTCCTTGACTTTGAGCTTGTTTATGATTTGCTTTGACTAATGGAATGTCAGTGTACATGGCATAAAGAGTGGCTCAAATTAGGCTTGCACTTTGGGGCTTGCACCTAAGCTCTTTAGTAGTTCCTTATAAAATTCCCATACACATATATCACATGACATTCACAATATTAATAGTCTGTACTTTGATTGACTTTGCTTTATCAGTAAACAATCTGAATTATGAGATGTTTCATAAACACACACACACACTTTTGGCTTTTGTACATTGTTTCCAAGTTTGTTTCCACTGTGGGGTCATGATCACTCAATGACTGTTTTTTGGAGAAATGAAGAAGCCCGTTAAGTTCATCCTGAATGAACTGCCTTTCGTCAACAGTGTTTTCTACCTCTTGCCTTTCAAAAGACAACCAAACTGGCCCAGAGGCAATTGTTTAGTAGTCTAAAGAATGACTTTTACTCTGAAACTTTGGAAGAGGTATAGTGATGGTTTCTGCAACTGTCTCTGTTTTGGGTATAATACCAGTCTGTGACTTTTGTGTGCAAAATGCTAGACTGGAAGCTATTTTATTCTCTGCTTTTGTTTCTGGTTGCCTTTACTGCAGGTCTCTGGCCAGTTTTGGTAAGGAGAAATTCATTCCACCAATATTTATTGAACGTCTGCTGTGTTCTAGGAATTGAGGATATAGCAGCAAATGACTAAGTCCCTGCTCTCCTGCAGCTTACACCCTGTTGAGAAATATAAAGTCTAACACTATAACGTCAAATGCCTTAGCTTACAGGCTTCACTGAAACCTAAAATCATGTAACTCCCTTTCTAAAGTTCTTTGCCTGCCAATCAGTCTTTTTACGCTGCCATAACAAAATACCACAGGCTGGGAGTCTTAAACAACAGAAATTTATTTTCTTAAAGTTCTGATGACTGAAAGTCCAAGGTCAATGTGCCAGCAGGGTTGTCATTGTCTGGTGAGCGCTCTGCCCTTGGGTTGCAGACAACTGCCTTCTTACTGTGTACTCACATTGCCTTTCCCGGGTGCCTGCACAGGAGAAAGAGTGCACGCTCAAGTGTGAGAGAGAGCGAACTCTGCTGTCTCTTCCTATAAGGACACTGATCTTATTGGATCAGGACCCCACCCTATGACGTCATTTAATCATAATTGCTTCCTTATTCCAAATACAGCCACACTGGGGGTTAGGGCTTCAACATATGAATTTTGGGGGGGACACATAGATTCAGTCCTTAATGCTCGCTGACCTCCTAGCTCCTCACCCTCCTCCTGACTCAGAGATTCCATTCCTGTGACCCTCAGTACTAAGCTCAATACTACTTATCTACTCAGTACCACTTATAGTACTTTAACTTGCACTACCTAGCTCAGACGCTTGGCTGATTCTGTCCTCAAAACTTATTATCATCATCAACTAACGTTGATGAAGTGTCTACTTTCTGAGTTCCCTTATTGGGCACTATGAAGTTTGACCTTATCAGACTGACTATTAGCAAATGCCCAAAATCAAACCTGTGGCTTAATTTCTTCCTACCTCTCTATCTGCCTTTTCTGAGGCTTCTACATTTCCATTACCAGTTTCACACCTATGGCCTGATGCTGTTTACTCCTCACTGTATGACAAATGGCCTCTCATTTCTAGAAATGCTGCCTAGTGACTTTGTAACACAGGTATTTCCCCATCAGGCTTTGTGGGGCCACCCGTGACCTCAGTGGGGCTTGCTCCAATATCATGCCCTATATTATAGTACATTTGTCAGCACTAAGGCCAGTGATTGCCTCAAGAATTTTAGCAAACTCAGGAAATTAAATAGATGAATTACTTGCTGTTCATATCTAAATTGTCTCTGAGAAACACACAATTAGGTAGGTTATTTCTTTTGAAAAGAATTGGGTGAGCTATAAATCTATTTGGACAAAGCAAAAATCATGAAAGAACCCTTATAGAACTGTGGATAATTGTGCCAGCTGTATCTTCTAAGGTGGAGCCCATATTGACATAGGTGAATATTTTTATTACTGAGTGCTTCAGAGCAGGGCAATTGTGTCATAACTATGGCTTATGTTCCCATCATGAGATAAACAAGACCCCATGGGATCTTCTCTACTTGAACAAAATGAATTATTCAATTGACAGGGGAGATTTAGAATGTTTATCAGGCAAACAAACACAGGCTCACTTGCCCATGCAGAAAAAGCCTTTCTAAAGAACTTTTCATAGATGAAGATTCTTCCAAGGTGCATATTACTAGAAATATTTTCTGTTTTCAGTAATAGCATAAGTCATTTCCATGAGATCCTATGTGATTAGGGACATACTGTGTTTCATTGAAAATACCCCAATAGGCACAGAGAAATCATGTAGTTCTTTCTGTGGATTCATTAAATTATTAACTAATTGCTAAGTCAGTCCAGAGATCCTATAGGGACTTGTCACTCTGTTTTCAACTAGGATAATGGAACATGTAGTCTTTCAGAAACATATCATTCAGTCCTTATATTATTCTCACTTCTGTGGGATCCAAGTGTTTTTCTCTCCTAATCCCCACCACATGATACTGTGATAGCCAGGGAAATGCTAAAGTGATCATTGATGCAAAGATAATTAATATCGATCATTTACACTTTCTTCTCAAAAAAATTTTGTGGATAGTAAAGATAAATCATTTTTATTTACATGCTGAGTAGGGTAAACCCAGCTCCCATGCAATTTGTGAAGTAACATTCTGGTAGAAAATAATTTGTGTATTATATAAAATCTCCAAGAAAAGTTCTAAAAGTTTAGACTTTGAAACAAATTCTCTTTATTTTATCTTTTGTGCCCCCATTGCATGCTATATATCCCCCTGTCATTTCAGCTGTAGTGATTTATCACATTCACCTATGTGTCCATTTCTGTGACTTGAATATACTCAACTAAAGACAAGTCTTTTTCTTCTTTGTATAAACAAGCACCCAGCATAGAGCCTAGCACGTATTGTACACTCAGCATTAGTGAATAAGCAACTGGCTTACATGCAAATGTTCTTTTTCCCCTAAAAAGAACGGTTATGGAGGTTTTTCTGTATTACCATGAGTTTAGCAAAAAAGAAATCTGAAATAAAATATCTGTAAGCTCACCTTTAATAGATGTGCCAAAAAAAAAAAAAAGTTGATTTTCCTCTATATGGTACTGTGTAGAATTTTAGCTCATGGATTGAATAGTCAAAGATTTCCACACAAGATGGCTAATGATGACTTTGCTCCAGCCTGAATCTCCAGATATTTGAATTTTCCTATTCTGAGAATAAGGCCAATATGTTAAGACACATATCTTAGCTTTCTTTATTAGCTTCTATGTGTACCAACACATAAATCAAAGGTTTCATATTCTAGTAAAAAAAAAATTGGTAAACCTATGTTTTATTTCTTGTTTAGTACCTATTTTGGTTCTTCTGTGAGATATCATCCAAGAGAACGACATTTTAGACCTCTGTACTTTTCTATAAAATAGAAGTAATGATAATAGTCTTGTCTCCCCCCAAAAAGGATGATTATGAGTGTAAATAAAAATGACAATATATGGAAGTATTTTGAAAAGTATAAAGTGCCAAGCAACTACAGGGAAGTATTGAAGCACTGACAGATGTAGGAATATGATGATGAAAGTGCTGGGGTTGATTAATACCTTTTGTTCTTGGCTCAGTTCCCAAGGCTCTTAAAATCATAATGATTACATAGAGGTTGGATTAGGATGAGCACCGCTTCCTTCTAGGTCCTGGAGAACAACATTGTGAATTCTACCCTCCCTGGCTGATGCTTCCGTATCTTTCTGAGCTCTTTCCACCTTGGCCCCAGGCAGCCCATCCAAACTGGGCCACTTTCTACTAGTGGGGAAAGTGCTTTCCCTATTCCCAATCTTTCCTTCCTGTGAATGGAACTCAGTCAGTATAACATTGATCTCTCTCCTCTGCTTTACTCGCTCTGCCCTGAGGAAGTAGAATAATTTATCTGAATGATAAACTTGGGTAGGATAACTAGACAGGCTTGGCTTAACACCACTTCTCTCTCTCTGGGACCAAGCCTGCTTACAACAGGACAAGTTCTCCTCTACTTCCTCACACTGTGAGTCCTACTTAGGCAGATCTCCACATTGCAGGGAGGACTTTGCTGGTCCAAAACTGCCTAAGTCTATTTAATTCAGGGGCCCAATATTTGCAGTCTACTTCACTATTCCCCCTAAAGTTCTTCCGACCTAGCCACTGGTTAATATAAGTGATAATCTGCTCTCCATAACTACTGTTTGTTGTATTTCTCAACTTGTTCAGAACCTGGACACTGAAGAAATGTGATATTTATTGCTTTATTCCTTCCACCCCAGAGTTCTGCACATGTATATTGGCAGTGTCTAAAAGTTCTATCGCAAGCAATGACCCTCTAGCTCCAGAATTTGTCCACATTCTTTCTTTTTTTCTCCATTTTAACCTAGTATTCCTCATTCTTATATTCCTGGTTCTCTGGCCACCATTTTTGTCTGTATCTTGGCATCCCCTGCTCATTTCAAGCCCCCTTTCCCATTACAACCCATTTGGTAACCCAACTCCGTGCATTTTAACTTTGGGGAAGAAAGCACCCACTACAGAACCAGCCTTGAGAGATCCCAGATGGTCAGTACCCTTGTCCTACCCAAACCTTCCTCCTGATCAGGGAGGTTGACACATTCTATAGCAAATGAAGGCCAGCACCAGCTGTCCTGTCTTACTTCTGTTAGCCTTTTCCACGTTTTTGCAGCCTTTTTTTCTCTTAACCCAGAGAGAGTTTCTCAACAATGTTGGGAGCTACTTGGATGCTAGAGGAAATGTTTTGCTTTCCTCCAATCCTGCCAGTAGACCGCTCATACTTCCATACTGCTGATACTCGTACTGTGCATACTATGCATGAGACTGAAATTGCCTGTGAGAAGTTTGTAAATACCAAAATTTCTATTTGGATTCTGAATGGAATGCAGTGCAGGAGATTATTCAGTGGTACTCCTCCTTTTTTCGATTTGTTGGTATTTAGCTTAAATGTCTTGTTTCATGGTCTTGACAGTGCTGTGATATGACATTACTTTGCAATCAGCATGGAGCCACTATTTCAAAGGTCACTGAGATACTCAGCTTGTGTTTATATTCCATTTCCTACTTGGAACACTGTGCCTAAAGTCCTGATTGACTTCACCAAGTTGCTGAGGCTTTAGAAGACCTCTTGGAAGGCAGAAATTTCAAAAAGAATTAAAAACTGTCTTAGGCATTTGAAATATAAAAGGGAGAAGCAAACTTAGAGGTCCCTTAAACTCTCAGTTTAAAAATATAAACTGATATGACACAGATTCAGTGATTTGCCCAATAGAAATTATACAAAATGTAAATGTGAGGATTGTAGCAACGTTGACTTTATGCCTGATTTAGAGCTTTTCCTCACTTCACATCACTGCCCTCTCATTACCAGAGAAGTGCTCTCATCACCAGAGATGTGTAAAAATATTCCATCAAGCACTTTCTAACTCAAATAATTTACTCATTTTTTCTGTATAATTCATCATTGGAAAATTTCGTCTTGCTTTAAGTACTTAGATACTCTCCACATAGAACAAAAACAGTCATTTAATTCTTAAAATTCTTGCTCTGTGGAATAGATATCTAAGAGTAGTTATTCTGTTGGCTAAAGACTCATAGAGATTAAAGCCTTCCTGAATTTATTTGGGATATGCAGGATATGCTCACTTTGACTTCAGATTATGAACATGTAACCTGCAACACCACCGTGGCCCCAGTGGTGGTTGGCTCATGCTTTGGAAGCATCATCTACTTTCATAAAGGGATGAGGAGGTTCACGCTGCCCACCTTGAGTCCATGGCAAGAGTATGGCTGCACAATTCTATTGCAGGGAGATGAAGAATTGGGATCAATAAGGCCCATCTTCTTAACTGCACAGTGAAGTTAATGCACCCATCTGATATGAGAGCAGCCCAATTACAGAATTACATTTTGAAGGCCTTTTTCGGGGGCCAGACCCAGTATAAATTACTGTATCAGACAGGAAATCAGCAGGAAAAAGATAGCAACATCATAAGGAGTTATTGAAAATAGTTTAATAAACCAGTTTTTTACATATATGTGACCAGGTTTAAAGAAAACCTATGAAGAATGGCAAAATACCCAAGAGCTAGCAAAAGCCAGAAGCTGTTATTATCTGTGGGTTTGGAAGGTAAAAGGGAGCAAAAGTTTACTGGAACCTTCTGAGACCTCCAGCTATAGGAAAGACCCATATGTAAGAAGCTGAAGTTTTGGTCAAGGAACACAGCCTTAGTCAACCCAAGGCAGAGCAGGGAGGAACTGCAGGGATAAATACCTTGAATTCTCTCCTTCTACCCTTAAACTTTCTGACAGTGCCTCATATTGGCTGAACAAATCATGAACCAACAAGGAAGCCGGTTCATATGAGTCAGTCCTGAAGTGCATGGTGGGGCAGAGCAGGCAGAAAGTCTGTGCAGAGGGACAACCAAATATGGTCCAGCCACGTGCATTATCCAAATCTGTTGAATAAATGCATTATTTCCTTACTGAAAAAAATACCTTCAAATTTGACCACTCTACTAGCTTCAGCAGAAACTTTCACTGGCTTATAATTATTTTTCAATATTAATGCAGGTTCTCATACTCATTTTTAATCATAAGAATTTTCTCTCTTCCATAACAATCTCAACTCCAAAATTCAGCTCTAAAATTTTCCAGTTAAGAGAACCAATAAATTATCTTTTCTTTTGACAAAAGCTTGTTTGAGTTTCTGTCACTCGTAGCCAAGAGTCCTCATATGACCTTACTTGCTTTCTTCAGTCACACTTGTATTCAGTTCCTTAAACACGTTCCTATGAATGTTTCAGAAATTACTACAGAACAATAAGTGGCAGAAATTGAAAGTGCCCTTCTCTAGGCACTTCATGAAAAACGAAGGAGACAAAAGACAAGGTGACATGCCTGCTTGCACTGTTTCCTTAGTAGAAAGCCAAAAGATATCATAAGACAATGATTACTTTATTTAACTATTTAAAACCCAGCACATTCAGCATCCTTTCCATTGTACCCAGAACTTGGGGAAAGTGTCTGAATTTCGCAAGAGTAAAGGGGGATGGTACAGGTAGTTATAAAGATTCATGATTTTAATAAATTTTATTGCAACCAAATTATAATTAGGCTCTGAAGACCTTCCAGGTGGTGGCACATTTCAGTCTCCTTCAGGATTCATTTACTTAAAAAGGACTCTGAAATAATAATGATTTTGATAATGCTACTACTACAAATAATAATCAGAGGTACTATTTTTGAGGGTTTGATCCTGTGCCAGGTACTTAAGTCCCAGACACTTAAATATATTTTATCTCATCCTCACAGCAGTTCTACAAGGTAGATATCAATCCCATATTATATCCAAAAAAACAGATCTCAGAAATTAAGTAACTTGCAGCATTATTTCTTTTATTGTCTGATCATGAGTTTTTCTATTATTACACTCACTGTACTTATATGTTAGCACATATTAGCATTTATATTAACAATGTAAAAATATTTGCCTAAGGAAGGAATTGTGTGGAAACTCCATAAGAGAGAGAAAGAAGTCTTAGTTATGTGTTTGTTTAAAAGTCTTAAAGCTAATCACTTACATAATCTATGTTAAAGCTAGGATTAACCAAGAAAGTAGAAAGAAAAAAACAAAAGAAAAATACATACAATGATCTTATTTCCACCTGACCAAGTGAAATTAAGGGTGGAGAAATCAACTTATCAATAAGATTTATAAGAATTGGGGGTGGCAATAGAACTGATGATACTAATATAAAAATAGAGACCTTATATTCTCTTTCATGACATATTGATGTTATGCTGACAGTTTTTTACGGTATAGATAGTCAGAGTGAAATTGTACTAAGGATGAAAATGGTAACTGTGGCTTCTCATCTGAGGCCAAGCTGTTTTTATTATTGTTTCTCACCTAAAATTGATTACCTGAAAAAGGGTAGAGCCTAGTATCAATTCAGTTGAGGACTCGATGAGTCAAATACAAAGCCAAATGTGAACCATATAGCATCTTCTTGTTATATTTCTTTTTAAAACACCACGAGGCCTATACAAACCACTCATTGAAGTGTATATGAAAGTAAAATAGAATAAACATTAAGTGAAGAAAATATGACAATTTTGTCTAAATATAAATGCAGATACTTTGCATTTATGTAAGGCCTTCACTTCCAGGTGTTCAAAACCTACTGGAAATAGTATCTCATCAGGCATTATGATGTTGGAAGCAAGAATGCTTTGCAATATTTGTTCTGAATAACTGGCCTAATGGGGTCAGGTAAGCTGAGGACAGCATCCAGCCTCCTGTTTTTGCTTTAGCTACCTCCCAGTATTGCCTCCTTAAAGACTGGAATTGAAACAAAAGAAAGAAAATGACAAAAATTTCTATATTCATAGCAACAGTCAATTTTAATTAAATTTCAAAAATTTCCAAAACTATCAATGTTTAGTAAACTGTGGATACTGGTAGGTCTCCTAACTGAAAATGCTAAGTATGTGCAGTATAAGCAACAGATTTTTCCAAAGGAGTCATGAATGTGCATGTCATTTTTTTGTTGTTTTGTGGGTTTTTTTTGTGAGGAAGACCAGCCCTGAGCTAATATCCATTGCCAATCCTCCTCTTTTTGCTGAGGAAGACTGGCCCTGGGCTAACATCTGTGTCCATCTTCTTCTACTTTATATGGGATGCCGCCACAGCATGGCTTGACAAGTGGTGAGTTGGTCTACACCCGGGATCTGAACCCGCGAACCCCAGGCCACCTAAGTGGAGCACACGAACTTAACCGCTACACCACCAGGCCAATGCCATGCATGTCATTTTTAACTCCAAATATTAGATACCTTTGTCTACATTTTATCATCCCAATCTTTAACAAATGTACTGCTTTTAAAAATCACTAAGATTTCTCTATCATCAGTGGTGTGGAATAAACATATTGGTTTCCAACAGTACACAGCACTTTTATTGATGCTTCTTACCAATAAACAAGAAATAGTTTGAAATGAGAATAAGGTGAATGCCTAAGACTTGAATCATTTTGCATAACTTGATCTCTCCATTGCAAGATTACTTAATTGCTGGAGGGAGGAGGTATACATAGCTTTAGCACTGTTGGTCTTATCAAAAGAAGGTTAAATCCATATCCTCGTGGGCACTTGCTCAGTGAAAACCCAAGAGGCGTTTTTATCTCCATTTGAAAAACACACACGCGCGCACACACACACTCTTCTTTTATTGACTCTGAGATGATTTTAATTTAGAAAGAAATTTTCCTCACTGAGGACCAACTAAATGTAAAATTAGAGCAAAAGTCAATCTCACTAGAAATGAAACACTGGAAACTGTGTATGTTTCTCCACGGTTCTCAACTCTGACTTGATAACTACCACCTTTACTTTTTAAGACCATGAATTGGGGGAGAAACATCTCAAGTTTTGTGAAAGTATGAGCATTTTCTCAAGTGAAATTTTTAGATGAGTTAATGTCAATGAACCAGAATCACCCCAATTAATTTTTTTAAATTTTCATATACATTTTAAACAAAAATAGGGAAATATTGTGAAATGTTCATATTGGGAAACATTAATAAGAATGACCACTAGCCAGGTTATCTATTTTTGATATGTAACCAAGGTCGAGGAGTGGACTGAGGACTGGAGAAGTTCATAGTGGTGGTATAGAATGTGCCACCCAGAAACGTAAGCCCTTAATCTATTTCCTGAGTTCCTTGGGCTCAAAATATCTATGGTATGCTGAATAATGGTCCCCCAAATATGTCCACAGCCTAAGCTCAGATACCTGTGAATATTACCTTATATGGCAAAAGGAATTTTGCAGATACAATTAGGAATTTTGAGATTATCATGGATTATCCAGGTGGACCCATGTGGTCACAAGGATCCTTATAAGGGAGGGTGTAGGAGGAAGAGAATCAGACAGAAGGCCATGTGACATTGGAAGTAGAGGCTGGATTGATGAGCTTTGAAAATAGACAAAGGGGACACAAGCCAAGAAATATTTTTAGTAGTTGGAAAAGGCAAAGAAACGGATTTTTCTCTAGAGCCTCCAGAAAAAACACAGGCCTGTGGACACTTTCACTTGAACACAGTGAAACTGATTTTGTCTTTCTGGCCTCCAGAACTACAAGAGAATAAATTTGTGTTGTTTTAAGCCACCACGTTTGTGGTTATTCATTACAGCAGTCATGGGAAACTAATTCAATACCTTGCCTCTGCATTTATAAAGCATATATATTTTTTCTGTTTAACTTTTAAAATAAACATTTCACCTCTTTGGTGGAAAATCTGGGAAGAATATAAGAAAATGGTGCTAGGGAAAGATGAGTTTTAAAATGAACAGAATTCAGGACACCACATGATATAAAACAAGATTGAAACAGCAGGAATCAGAGAATAGTACCTACCACCGATAGAAACCATGAAGTAGGAAAAACATATTAAGCCCAAATGAGGAAACAATCTGAGTTTATCTGGTGTTAACCATAAACTGTCACCAACATGATATTTCTCAATTGTAGAGCATGTGCAGATCTTTTTCTAGTTATTTCCGTCATAGCATTTCTCTCTCTCCAATATAAGTGTTATTTCTTATTGTCTCCTTTCTCGGATTATGTGAACTCGCTTAGAAAAGAAACTGTCTTTCCTCTTTGTGTTTTGGAATCTAGGACTTGGTATTTAGCAAGCATTCAATAAATATGCTTGAATGGGTAAATTAAAATCCACAAATATAATAGCTGCTTTTCTTATTACCAATTCCACCCCACACTCCCACCCGTAGGTGCTGGAACCGAGAGGATTTTGCAGTCCCATTTACACATCTGAATGCGGAAGTGTTGTCTGAACAACCTCCGGAAGACATTGCGAAGGAATTAAACACAGAGTTCCTGAGGAGTCTGAAAGGAAAAAGAGCCCCCACTAGTAGTCAGCACCTTATCCGAGTTCCCAACAGTGAAGAGGTGCTGAATTCTCCAAGGAAGGCAGTTCACTGAGATGAATGGGATAAATGCTGGTGTAAAATATTTCGGTCTTTCTGGCAAGTTGGTGATCATCAGATTCCTTGTGGAAGTGGGTGCTTTATGAAACTAGCAGCAGTAACTTTGGCCCTATTATGCATATCAAAGAATGCGAAAAAGAGAGTATCAGAGGCCTAGACTTTTAGTGTTTGATCAGATCTGAAGTCCCGGAAATGATACATTTCAGAATGGAATTTGAGTCAAGGTGAGAAACTCTTCACCTAACATCAGTTTTCACCTGGGCACACTGTGAGACAGTGTTCTGAATAAAATTCATGGGAAAGGAAAAAGCAAGGAAGGGCTTTCTGCCTTCACCATGCAACTAAGAGCAGGAACTAAGCCATTTACTCTGTTCCCATCGATCTATCATGCCTTACTCTCGTTCAGGGCCACTTGCTCTCCGGAAAACATGAAGGCCTTTTCCGGTTGAAAATAGTTAGGATCCAGGAAGCATGAGAGATCAGATTCTATGCAGCCTGCGAATTCAGATTTTGTGTTCAGTTTCTGTGACAAACGTCAATAACCCAACAGCAGTCAGGTAGGCAACTTTATTCACCATATGAAGTCTTATATAATGATTCGAAGTGTTCCCACTTAGTCTCCCGTGAGTTATTTTTAAGTGAACAAAGGTAATTAGGCTAAATTCAGTGGACTTGCCCAAGGGAACATTAATGTGCCCTAGAATAGGGATTAGAATATACTGTTTTCAGTCCTTGCTTGCACATTCAACTCTGCTACCTTTCTGTTCAATTATTGCCAAAGCTAATCCTTCTGCTGCTGGAGACATCCAGAAATTTTGCCCATGAGATGGTTAACCAAAGGGTTCCTGTGTGACTAAGCTTCAAAAGCAGAAATCAAGAATGAATTAGGCAGAGCCAACTTTTCCATTAGGTACAGTGCCTGGGGCCCAAGAAAATATTTATAAATTCTTTTAAAGTAAGAAAAAATGTATTATAATAATGAATATATAATAATGAATTCAGCCTGGATTATATTCATCTTTGTACAACACAGCCATAAAAGGTCATTTTTATTAATATTTTTTTAATCAAGGAAAGGGCCCATGACCTGAAACTAGGATGGATAAAAACACTACATCTGGGAATACAGAAAATAAAACCCAATATTTATTCAAAATATCTCACTTACATTTTGGAGAGCATAACTTAAGATGATTTTGTTCACAGAGTGTTATACAGAAATAAATCGGGAGGAGTTGGCCACCATCTGAATGAAAAAGGAAGTGTTTTATTCAGTAACAAGTTTATTGCTATACAAATTCAATTGCACATTTAATTGCAATTGAACATGAAAAGTATTTGAAGCTAGAAAGCTGGATGACTTTGAGACAGACACACAAGCAGAGCCCCCCTCCCTCCTGGTACACCTTGGCACATGGTGTGCTGTGAATGGGTTATAACCAGGTTGAGATAATGATCTGCTTGGGCTTTGCAGTGTCCCGAGAGGGGCAGGGTGGGTGGGGGTGGAACACCTGGGCCTGCTGGAGCTTTCAGGGAAGCTTCTCCCTTGGAGCAGTCTCGTTCAATTACCTTACTGTACTGCACAAATGTTAATATTTTGTGTGTGTGTCATGATGTGGGAAAGGTGAAGAAATACTGGTTAGGCTAGGCTTGAGTTTCTTTACCTGTAAAATGTACACATCAGACAAAATGAACTCTAATTCAATTCAGTTCAACAAATATATTGAGAGATCACTACACTAACTTCTGGGATTCAAAGATCAACAGAATGTAGCTTGTCCAAAGTCACATATTTCAAAGAGTTTATGCCCTCACAGGAGAGACAGGCATGAAATTATCTTCCCATAATACAATCACAGCATGACAAATTTGAAGATGAATTATTATCAAAGTGATATTAAAACTCAGAAGAAATGAATAATTCTGATTGCAGAAACAAACATGGAGGACTTCAGAAAGGAGGTGACATTTAGCCTGGTATGAATGTCATATCTCTAGAAAAATTGATTGGGATTCAATCTCTAAGGCAAGGGGAGTAGGGTATAAGAGTTGACGTCCTAGTCTTGGAGACAACTCAGATAAAGAGAAGTTACATTACTACTTCTCCAAAATCACAGTACACGTTGTTGGCAGAACTGAGAACTCAGCCACTTCTTCACAGGAACTCCCAATGTAGCAGCTGAGGAAATGGGATTAAATTTGAGTGTTCATAATTTCCTTACAGAAAAAATTTATAAGCTAGTTTAAGGCATATTATAGCTTCATAGGGAACCATTAATCAGTGGCTAAAATAATAGTGAGAAGGAAACTCGGAGGCAATATGAAAGCAGCCTCTTTCCTTCCATTCCCTGGGTACTGGCACAGAGTGTCCAATGCCCAAGCCCTCGTAATCTCATAGTGTATTGAATAAGATTGTTGAGATGTGGAAATGCATGAAAATCAGGCATTTGGCTCATTTATAATTGAGGAGACAAATTAAATTGAAAGTGGCTCTCTAGACCTATTAGAATGATAAATGACTGAGATAGGAAATATTAGGGAGTTTAGGTCAACACAGTTATTGGTTAAAAATGAACGTGGGTGTTTAGGGGTATGAATAGTATGTGCTAATAACACACCAGTCAGACTGTGTAAAAGAAGTTGCACAATAGATCAAAATATGAATCAGTTATTCTTTTTGCTTTTAATTTTTATTCTGAAAATCTTCAAACATACAGAAAAGTAAAAGGAAGAGTACAATGGACCCCCCCATTACCCATCACCTAACATCAACAATTATAAATATACTGTCAAGTTTATTTCATCTAAACGTCCCACTCCAACCCCTTGTTGGCTTTTTAAAAAAATTGTTTTATTAAAGTATAATTTATATACCATAAAATTCACCCATTATAACTATACAATTCAGTGATTTTTAGTAAACTTACAGAGTTGTGCACCCATCACCATGATGCAATTTTAGAATATTTCCATCACTCCAAAAAGCTTTCTCATGCCTGTTTGTAGTCAATCACCGTTCCTACCCCCAGTCCCTGACCTTTCTGTCTCTGTAGATTTGCCTTTTCTAGACATTTCATATAAATGGAGCCATATAATATGTAGTATTTTGTGTACAACTTCTTTCATTTAGTGTAGTATCTTTGAGGTTCATCCACGTTGAGTATATATCAGTACTTTATTTTTATTGATGAATAATATTCTATTGTATGGATATACATTTTGTTTATCCATTCACCAGTCAATGAGCATTGAATTGTTTCCAGTTTGGGGCTATTATGTAAAATGTTGCTATGGATATTTGTGTCCAAGTCTTTGTTTGAACAGATGCTTACATTTTTCCTGAGTAGATACCTAGGAATGGAATTGCTGAATAATAGATAAGTTTATTTTTAACTTTTAAAGGGACTTCCAAAATGTTTTTCAAAGAGGTTGTACTATTTTACATTCCCACCAGCAATAAATGAAGCTTTCACTTTCTCTTCATCATTGCCAGATTTTCCATATAGATGATCATGTCATCTGTGAATAAATACCATATTGCTTTTTATTTTTAGTCTGGATCCCTTTTATTTCTATTTCCCAATTATTGCACTGGCTAGAATCTCTAGCACAGTGTTGAATAAAGTGTTCAGAACTAGCATCCTTGTCATATTCCTCATCTTGGGGCAAAAGCATCAAATATGATATTAGCTGTAAGGTTTTCTTAGATGCCTGTTATTAGATTGAATAAGTTCCCTTCTATTTCTAGCTTGCTGGAGGTTTTTATTATGACTATAAGGTGGATATTTTCCATTGAAATGATCTATGATTTTTCTGTTTAAGTTACTTGATATGATGGATTACACTGACTGATTTTTGAATGTTAAACCAACCCTACATTCCACATATAAATGACACTTGGTTTCATATATTGTCATTTTCGCATATTATACAACTCATTTTACTAATTTTTTGTTTAGATTTTGCATCTGTACTCATCCAGGTTATTAGTTTGTAGTTTTCTTTCTTGTATAGTCTGTCTGCTTTTGGTTATCAGCATAAATCTGGCATCTTAGAAAGAAAATATCCCTCCTTTTTGAATTTATCAAAGACTTCAAATAGATATTATTTATATTATTTATTTCTTAAATATTGTCAGAATTTACCAGCAAAGTCATCTGAGCCTGGAGTTTCCTTTATAAAAAGATTTTAAACCTCATATTCAATTTCTTTTGTAAGTATAGGGCTATCGTGGTTACCCATTTCTTTGTAAGTGAGCTTTGGTAGTTTGTATTTTTCAAGGCATTTGTCCATTTCATGTAATTTGGTGAATTTATTGACTTAAAGTTGTTTTTAGTATTTCCTTATCATTTCAATCTGTATTAATATCACCTACTCATTAATTATCTTCTTTATTTTTTCCTGATTAGTCTTTTTAGATGTTTGTAAACTTTATATTTTTAAAGAACCAGATTTTGCTTCCATCTATTATTTATTCTTATATTTTCCATTTTATTGATTTCCATTTTTATCTTTATTATTTTCTTACTTCTGCTGTGTTTTATTTGCTCATCTTTTTCTAATTTCCTATAGTATAAGTTGTGGTCATTGCTTTGAAACTTTTCAATATATTCTCTAAGTACTGCTTTAGTGGCACCCCATAAATTGTGATATGTTGTGTCTTCATTTTTACTCAGTTCAAAAACACTTTCTAAGGGGCTGGCTGGGTGGCACAGCGGTTTAGTTTGTGCTTGGCAGCCTGGGGATTGCGAGTTCGGATCACGGGCGCCCGCTGACACACCGCTTGTCAGCCATGCAGTGGCGGAGTCCCATATAAAGTAGAGGAAGATGGGCACAGATGTTAGCCCAGGGCCAGTCTTCCTCAGCAAAAAGAGGAGGATTGGCAATGGATGTTAGCTCAGGGCTGGTCTTCCTCACACACACACACAAAAACCCACTTTCTAATTTTAATTTCTCTTGACCCATGAGACATTTGAAAATGTATCGTTTTGTTTCCAAGTATTTGGGGATTTTTCAGCATTCTTTCTAGTACTGATTTCCAATTTAATTTCATTGTTGTTCTAGAACATACATGAATCCTTTAAAAATTTTGGAGCATGTTTTATAGCCTAGAACATTGTCTATTGGTATATATTCCATGTGCAGTTGAGAATAATGTGTGTTAAGCTGTTCTTGGGTGGAGTGTTTTATGTCAATTAAATCAAGTTGGGTGATATAGTTTTTCAAACCTTTTATATTGTACTGATTGAAGTCACCTTGTCCTATTAGTTATTAGGAGAGGAGTATTGACATCCATAATTATAATTGTGGATTTGTCTATTTCTTCTTGTGAGTCTATTAATTTTTGCTTCTTTATTTTGATGAATTGTTATGAGGTGCATAAAAGTTTAGAATTGCTCTATCTTATTGAATTCACTCCTTTATCATCATGAAATGATCTCCTCTTCTATTCCTGGTAATTTTCCTTGATCTGTAGTCTACTTTTCCTGATATTAATATAGCCACCCATGCTTTCTTTTGATTAATGTTAGTGTAGTATATCTTTTTCCATTGTTTGACTTTTACCCTATTTGTGTTTTCATATTTAAAGAGTGTTTCTTATAGGCAGCACATGATTGAATCTTGCTTTTTAAATCCAATCTGACAATGTCTTTCTTTTAGTTGGAGTATTTAGACCATTTACATTTGATGTGATTGTTGATATAGTCAGCTTTAAATCATCTGTTAACTTGCTATTTCCTCTCTTTTTGTTCCAGTTCTTCATTGTTCCCTCTTTCCTCCTTGTGAATTAGTTGAGTATTTTTTTAGGATTCCATTTTCATCTCCTTTGTTGGTTTATTAGCCAATTTTTTTTTTTAAATTTTGTGGTTGCTTTAGGGTTTTTAGTATATATCTTTAATTTATCACAGTTCACCTTCAAGTGATATTACCACTTTCTGCATAGTATAGGAATCTTACAATAGTATACTTTTATGTACTTCCTCCCAGACTTTGTAATATTAATATCATCCATTTTAAAATATGTGTCATAAACTCCACAACATATTGTTATCATTGCTGTTAAAATAGTAAATTATATTTCAATGTGATTTTTAAAATTAGAAATAATATTATATATTTACTTATATGGGCATCATTTCTGGGGCCCTTTTCCTCTTTTTGTACTTCCATATTCTCATCTAATATTGTGGATTTTTTTCTCCCCACAGGACTACCTTTAACATTTCTTGTAGTGCAGGTCTGCAGCTGATGAGTTCTTTTAGCTTTCACATGTCTGAAAAAGTCTTCATTTTGCTTTCGTTTTTGAAAGATATGTTAACTGGGTATATGTTAATGGGTTAACAGTGTTTTTTCTTCTAATTCTTTATGAACATTACTCTACTGACTTCTTGCTTGCACTGTTACCAATCAGAAATGTATTGTTGTCCTTATCCTTGTTCCTCTTTACTGTCTTTTATAGCTTCTTTTAAAGTTTTTTCATTATCATGGGTTTTGAGCAATTTATTTATGATGTGTTTGGTATATTTTTCTTTATGTTTCTTGGGCTTGGAGTTTGTTGGGCTACTTGGATTTGTGGGTTTATAATTTTTAATAATTTGAATGCCAGACAATTTGAATTTTACCATGATGGATGCTAGATTATTTTATATTCCTATAAATACTATTAAAATTGTTTCTGGGATGCAGTTAATTGTTTGACCATTTTGGGTCTTACTTTTAAGATCAAATAGAAAAGTAGATCTCAGTAGACCAGTTTGTTTTTAAAATCCTTTTCAATATTGAATCTAGGTTCCTCCAGATCTGGCAGGTCACTGACAGCTTCATGTAATTTTTGTATTTTATCTTTCTCCTCTAGCTGTTTTTGGTAGTATCGTTACTCTGCCATAAGCTACTTCGTTTAAGTGGCATAAATGGTGGCAAACAACTTCATAATTTCTTAATTTAATGAAGCATGGTTGTATATCCTAGTTGTAAGTCTTTCTAGTTCTTATATGTGAGCCACCACCACAGCATGGCAACTGACAGATGGATGGTGTGGTTCTGTGACCAGAAAGTGAACCCAGGCCACCGAAGCAATGAGTGCTGAACTTTTAAACACTAGGCCATCAAGGCTGGCTCTCAATACATTTTTTTAAAATGAAAAATATGCTTCCCTTACTTTATCCTCTTAAAGCTTCCAAAGAATAAGTTGTGACACAGCAGATCTCTGGGCCAATTCCTGACTCTTGGATCTTTAATGAGTTTCTAAATCTTGGAGAAGTTATGGTTTAATCAGAAGTGACCTGGGATAGGAGAAGTTTTCAGTTTACAACATGTGGTCACTAGGGAAGCAGGAAAACAGATTACCTCAGAAGTGATGAATAATGATTGACAAATACACTCTGTGAGGTACTATGTTGAGTGTTGGACATAAAGAGTTATGTGACATAATATTTTCTTACTCACCTTAAATTAAAGGAGTTTTTAGAGCAAATTAGTGGTTCATTAAGTGAACTGCCATAGCACTTTTAGCCCAACGTAAATGGTCTTCTTAAGTAGCAGATCCATTGGGATGATGGAAGTGAATCTTTTCCCTCTCATTATCCTTCTCAATATTTTTTATTTCAAATTAATGATTTTCTTCATGACACTATTTACAGAAACATCGATTATCTTTTCGTTATACACCTTGCCACAAATGTAATATTCTTAAGGCAGAGAGTGTATCTACTACATCTGGGAGGAAGGTGGATGTCATCTCATAACTCTGATCAATTGATATTTGGGTCCAACAGAAAAAAAATATTGTGGTCAATTGGACATTTGTGCCTTGGATGCAGAAAAGGAAATAAAGGCAGTTATTCCACATACTTGTCAATTTCACTTATATACTGTTAGATGTATACATTTTAAACACTAACACCTCCCTGAGATACTATAGCAAGAGTTTGTGTGTCAAATGTGGGACATACTTCAGTATCCAAAATTTTGAGCAATTAGGTAAGGATGAAGGTGAGATGGAGATCAATCTTTAATTAGATACTACAATAGAACATTTGAGTTTTCAAGTAGGATATGGAATTTTCAAATAGATTAGGACACAAAGTATTCAGAAAGAAAAGAAAGACAGCATCTGTGCATCACACAGAAACTAGCCTTTCCCAGCTTAATGGGTGATAAAAAGCACAAGTTTTGAATGTAATGGAAGAAAGTAATACCACCTTAATAACAAAGTTATAAGGTTTCTATACTGAAAGGAAGCTTTGAGGAAGCCTATAAACAAAGATTAAAAATTTATTCCAGATGGTAGTGATATCTGATATAAAAAGACAATATCCTAGCGCAGACTCAGCAGAGACAAGGAGGGGGGTCAGTAGTGTCTACGTGAATAGGAATCCTTATTCGCTCAGAAAAGTGATGGTGCTCTTAGACACACTGGTCAAGGGGTTTACCAATCGCCAGTGAGGAAGAATTGGAAGTTTATATCAAAACATCACTTTAATATAAAAGATTATGTCTGTGTTAAATATAGTGAACACTCTAAATATGGTTCTCTTTTCAGAGTGTACGTTCAGCGATGTTGTAGACCACAAGAGTTCCAGTTAAAGACCCTCTCTAAATATTAATATGTAGAGAGATTTCTGAACTTGGAAGATGGAGTCTGCCACAGTGGTCAAGATTCAGGTGCTCACATTAGGCATAAAAAGTATAAATATCACTTTTTAATGAATGTTAATTTGTCTGGGTAAACTATAGGACAATACTATAGTTTACAATCATGAACTGGGACTCAATGTATATTGCTCTATACTCTTACTATACAGATAACATGACAGTGAAATTATACACTTGAAAGTAATTTATGCCTTAAAATGGGCATTGTAGAAAATAAACCTTCAAATCTTCTGAAAAGATTATACTTTTTGTAGTAGAAAGGAAAGCTATATTTAGTAAAGCACTCTTAGATCCTTCATAAAGAAAAAATAAGAAAGTAATGCAAAGAAAACACTACTTTCCTAAGAACTTATTGCCAAGTTATATTATTTTTTCCTCTTAAACGTGTCAGTGGCCATATTTCTCACCATTGCTTCTAGATGTGAATTCATTGGACTTGTTTCCAATAATTTTCAAGCCTGAACATTCACAAAGAATAGAAATGGCTGCATACTGTTTTTCTGTGAATGGATGTATGTATGCGTGTGAGCACACACATGTGCTTATGTGTTTGGGCCTTTACTTTTACTACAGCGAAAATAGATAAGATTTAAAAAAGTTTCACATGCAAATAAAATAAGAATCAGTCAATTCCCTAAAAGAAATATAGGAAAAAATACAGAAACCTGTAAAAAGAAGCATAAGAGTAAAACAAAATATTTTCAAAAAAAGGTTCCTCATATATTATTTCATTTTATTTTCCAAGAGCTCTGAAAGGTTAGCAAGAGAGATATTATGAGAGGGAAAAGGAAAGTTCTGAGAATTTCCAAGTTCAGGCAGCCCTGGCCCTCACTATTTTCTCTGAAGATAGAAACTTAGGGAACAGTTTTTTAACACCAAAGGTACAGGAGACAAAGAATAAAAGAAAGAGAAACTGTCTTGAAAATAACCAGCAATCTCAAAATCAGATAACTGAACACTCATATAAGAATTAAGTTGTGAAACTGATTAGTAGTCATAAGCGATGGTATGATAGGTGAAAAAGAATGATGTCAGAAACAAAGAAGTTAGAATGTATGTCACTGTCCATAGTCATAAAGTCACACATTGTCTACCTGATTTTTTCTGTCATCAGTGTGAAGAAATCAACTCCTTCTGGATGTTCCTGTTATGGCCAAGCACCATCCAACACCTGTCACTAATGTGTGCTGAGCGACAAGGTTCAGATAACACCAAAGTGCCCAGTACCAATTGAAGGGGTCATTTGGTGAAAGCAAAAGGAATGGAGACCTCAGTTTTCTGTAGCCTTTCCTATGGAGAAAGCATAAGCAGGTCATGTGTGATTCCATGTGGTCTGGCAGTTTGATTTGACTGACGATGCTCTGAGGCATGTTGGGCATTACAATTTCAGTCTGTTTTATTGATCTCCACTAACTCTTCAAGAGGAAGGTCACTTCCAGTACCCCCACTTGTTGAGTGAGTGTGTTGGATATCTTTCCTTGCCTCTCCAGATTCGTTCTTCACCATTCTCCAACATGCTCTGACCTTGTCTTCTGGGCTCAGATTGAGCACTGGATTTTGCCAGTCATAGCATCAGCAGGAGGCCAAAAGGAGGGAGAAGAGGCATGGAGGAAAGTAAGGTCAGGATATTTGTTTCCCTAGCTCTTTCCTATGGTGCTTGTGAGGGTTGGGTGAATCCCTCCACCTAAGCCTCAGCTTCTGACAGGTGGCTCTCATTTCTTGGCTCTGTCCTTCCAATTCCAATAAGTGCTCCCCCTCTTCATCTGCATTCAGGGCGGTAAACTCTCCTCTCCCTTCTTAGCCCCAGGGTCCTGCACTGTCCCTTCTCATTTCTCTGTATCCTGACCATATTTTGTAAAAATTCTTCTCTATTAAACTCTCATCAAGTTATTCTAAGCTAGTATAATTCCATTATCCCTTTTGTTTTCTCTTGGGTCCCTGACTGATAAAAGGAGTTTAAGACAAATGAGCCAACCAGTGCACATTTACCATCACTTGGCCTCTCACCATGACTGTGATGCACAGTAATATGAAGAGCATCAACAATGTGTTCTTCCCATCCTATGTGAACAATTGTTGGTCCTGGCAGATGACTGAGTACCCCACCCTCCTGAGGTCTCCATGATGGAGCAGGAGGCTACAGAGGGACAGATATTTGTGAGGCTAAAGAACACATCTTCTGATGAATTGGTCAGAGCTCAGTAGTTCCACAAACAGGCTCAGGACAGGAGTATGCTTTAGTCACCATAGAATCTTGTCTAGAGCCCACTTCAGTATCATCTTGGGACAGAGAAAACAATCCAGAAATGATTTTTGGATTGTTTGAGTTTAAAAACCATGACAACTACTATCTAAGAAAGAAAGAAAGACGGAACCATACACTTCTATTAGAGGAATGTCCCCACTGCCCTTTTAAGGTCCTGAATATTTTCCTGGAGAGGCACACTAGGTGCTCTCTCTATGTGGTATATCTACCAGTCAATCAGGTACCATCCTGGCTCTCTCTGCCTTTGAGCCATCCCAGCACACATTGCCACTTCCAAGGCAGACATGTGGAGGTCAAATACCTAAAACCCAGATCTAACAAGCTGCCTATAGGCCTTTTAGCAGGTTTAGCAAAAAGAAAAGTTTGTAATTGGCAAGTGAAGTTTGGAAATTGCATGTGTATTTTAATTTTCTTGGCACTTTCTGGCTCCCATTACCAGATTCGGTTGTATAAAGTACCAGATGTCTGCATATTTGTATAAGACATGGGTATTTGCTTTTCAAGGGGCCAATTATAGTGAAAGAAGGTAGAATTTCTCTGGTGTGATACAAGGAGCAGGACTGTCCAAAAAGGACCCCAGGTGCTCAATCTAGGCTTCCTGAAAATGAGCTAGCTGGGTCCAGTGGGACAAAGGGCTTTTGCATTGCAGTGGAGACTGTAAAGTCCTCTAACAGTGCTGGGCAGATAGCATTTTCAGACAGTTCCTGTAAATAGTTGATGCTCTAATCCAGACTGCCTGAGAAGGTTGCTTTCATGCTTGCCTTGCAAGAATGAGAGCCGTCGGCGGTAGACAGTTTCTATCTACTCTAACTTGGACTCATCTGGGGTTCCAGAAGATTGCTCAGGCTTCTATTCACCTCTCTATAGGATGACAACGGGTGGTTGAATTATACATGACCTTAGTTTTGTAAGTTCTTTTCCTGGTTAAAGCCTATTTCTTAACTGGGCTGCAAAACATTAAGGAATTCATTCTCAACATCGATGCATGGCAAATGGAGATCCAGATGGGATCTATCTAACATAATAGTGGTGTTCATTAAAGGGTCCTAACTTGCACAACGTATGATTAACAAAAGACCCCAAACTCACATGAGTTTGACAGTCACCTGGTGTTGATAATCCATATTTAGTTTTAAAAGAATTTTTAAAGATCTGATATTATTGTAGTTAGTTCAGCATTACCATTTGAGGATAACCATCCTCCTCAATTTCCCAAGAACAAGACAGGCTAATTCAAGCACTAAAATCAGGGGGTGAAGGAGGAATCAATCCTTTCCAAGTACCAAGTAAACAGAAGACCAGAAAGACTGACCAGTTTACTACTACTGCTCCTTGTCATGACATAGAGTTGCTGTCGAAGTTTGGACCTGTACAGTCCAGTGGACATTTGTCCACTCTGGGGGAGGCCCTTGCTGGTTCCACCATGTGCAGGCTGAATTGCAACCTCTCTGGTTACTTTCATGCTCAGTTGCAGTTCTCAGAAACATAGTAACATATCAGCGTGGAGGATGCTAAGGGCCTCTAAGTCTAAGCCACCCACGGTGTCAGAACTGGCCCTTCTCCATGCACATGATGACCAGAGGCAACAAAGTTGCAACCTGTGGCCCAAATACATGCATAAATCTGTTTATCTTACATAACACATTGAGCTATTTGCCTGCATTTAACACCTGAGATATTTTGCATACTCTGGATTTCTGGCTTTTCTTGATAAATTGGGAACTCTAGCACAACTATGGTTGCATTGGGGTGGAACTGAGTTGCCACAGCCCCTTCTATTTACTGGTTCTTCTATTCTTACACCTCATTAATTTCTCTTATTTATGACACCTGCTGAATCTCTGTAGGCATTTGAGTTTTCAAATTGGAGGCAGTGTAGAGGATAGAGAGGACAGGGGGAGTATAAATTTTTAGGGATTGCACAGACCCACAGTTCAATATGAAGGCTAAATAACTTAGGCAGGAAGATCTTTCCTTACTTGGAAATAAAGTAGATAGAACCAACAAGTCTGCATCTGGGTAAGGGACTAAGCAATCTCAAACTGGGAAAGAAGTGAGGATTGAGCCATCACGAAGGGATACGTACGTGGATCGCCGAGAGTTTTAGCTGACCAGGGACTGAAACCCAGAGCAAAGACACGTTAAGAGCCTCATTTAATGAATTAAACTTTGTCTGGCTGAATTTAATAATGAGACACTGCTTATCAGTTATGTACCTAATTTATTTACTGAGAATAACCCACAACGTAGTAAAGTAGTTTAAGTATGTGATTTTGTTGTGTTTAAACAGACATTAAAGGAAGAACTACTTCAGAAGAAGGGAGAAGGGAAGTTACTGTTGCCAAGTGCTTGGAGGTAGAAACTCTCACCTTTATTCCTTTGCATGAAAACAGCAGAAAAGTCCTCAGTGTTCAAAATATTTAAGAACTTTCTTGTTAGAGGCTATACTGGGACTACTATATCAAAACCTATGATCCTTTTCCTTAAGTTTCTGGCTATTTTAATTACAGAAAATGAGTTGGTAATTAGATCACTGAAGGTTTTTCTAATTGAAACATGCTGATCAGTTGTTTTGAGATGAGACGGGAAAAAGGACGTGAGGGACTGGTGAAATGCGAGTCAACGCGGTGTTTCTCATTAATCAGTCCTGTGTTGGCACGATGGCTGAGAGATGGTGATGTGACTCTCAGCCTTCCTGAAATTAGTGAGATGATACGCTTCCCCTGGGCATGGGCCCAGTTAAATATTAATTTGTTTTATCCTCTTTCTTTCACTCCATACCAAAGAAATAAATTTTTGAGTTGCCTCCATAACATCTCTATCTCCAGCCAAGTTTAAAAGGTGAATGTCTTTCCAACTCCAAAGGAAAACACTGTTTTATAAAAGGTGCCAGCATAACGTAAACCTTTATATGGGCTTTGGGGCCAAGCTGTATTGCTTTAAGGAGGAAAACTCTTTATACCTGCTGACAGGCGAAGGCAGAGCCGCACCGACACTCTCCCCATCTCTGCCAACTTGAAGAGGATTCAGTTTCTCCATAATTAACAACAAAAAAAAACCTTGGGGAGGCTTTAAAGAGACCAAACAATGTTAGAACTCTCTGACTCCTGCTTTCTACTGATTTCCTAAGAGCACATTAGGAAAATAGTCTCCTGATTATTATTTTTTTTTAAAGGAGGAGAGGGTTGGCTATTATTATCTCTAGAGCACAAATTTAGATGTAGTTCACATAAGCCATGATGACCTCAGGCTGGTCATGTGAGGAAAATCCCACACTTGTACACTCTGCCTCTCCTGTAACCCTCTGATTGTTGCTGACACACCTACTTCCATCTGTCTTATTCTCTGCTTCCCTCAGCACGTTAGACGAGGTGCCTCACCTCCTACCTATGACTAATATCATCACTTGTGCTCTGACTTCCGCACCCCCCTTTCCTTCCCAGGAACCTTAAGCTATCCAATACTTCTCCTTTCTACTGTACTTTCAGCTATTCCTTCTATATAGGCTCTTTTTCTTCAGTATGAATATGAAGTCTTTCCCACCTGAAAAATCAAATCAAGTCTCCCTGAACCCTCTTCCTCCCTACAATTCTCTTCTCTTTGTGCTCCCCATTGGCATTTCCTCACAAATCACACAGTCTTCAGCTACTTCTAATCTAGTTTCCAACCCCACCACTTAGCTCCCATTTAAAATCTACTAATGACCTCTATGTTAAATCCAAACCTTTACCTTAGCTCAGTGGCATTCCATGCTCTCAATCTGCCTTCTGTTCTGAAACACTGTCTTTTCTTGGCTTCCATGACACTACATTTTTCTGATTTCCTTCTGAATTCTCTTTCTATTCCTTAAACACTTCACCTCTTCTATAGGCTTCTTTCCATCCACCTGGCCTTTAAATGTCACGGATCTCAAGTCTGAATTCTAGGGCCGTTTCTGATTACAACGTCTACTTTCTCCTTTCATAATATCATCCACACATATAAAAAATTACCACTATCCATCAATGACTAACAAAGTTATATGTCTATGTCAGAGTTCTTCTTTGAGTTTCAGATGTGTGTATTCAACTGCTTGCCCATCACTGACGGAACCCCTCAAATGTATAGCCAACTAAACCTGCCCCAAACTGAACTCATGACCTTCCACCCAATCCTGATCCTTGGGCAATGTTCCTTAACCCAGTGAATGACATCACATGCCCCTGATTTCCTAAGCAAAACCCTGGGAATCATGCACGATCACTCTTTTCCTCACCTATCATATGCAATACATCAAAATTCCCTGTTGATGTTTTCTCTGAAATATCTTTCATCTTGCCCCACTTCTCAATATAATCTGTCACTATCATTTATTTGGACTACTCTAATAGCCTCCCATTTGGAATTCCTACATCCGTTCTTACTCGACTGTAATCAGTCTACTAAATGGTGCCCAGAATAATCTTTAAAAACAAAAATTTGATCATGCCGCTCCCCTGCTTAACCCCTTCAATACTTTCAACTTGTTCTTATGATAAAGTCACAAATACTTAATGTGCTCCCAATGGCCTTAAATGATTTGGCCCCTGTCTACCTGTCTAACCACAACTTCCCTTACCTTTGATCTAGGTGACCTTCTCAGTTCTCTAAACACACTGAGTTCCTCTTATCCCTAAACCTTCACTCGTACTGGCCTCTCCACCTGGAATGTTTTTCCCTCTCACCAACTCCTACTTCTACTTAAGTCCTATTCATCACTTACATTTCAGCACAAACGTCACTACCTTAGGGAAGCCTTTCCTGGCTCACTAGATTTCATCAGGTTATAAACTTTTCCTTCATAATATTTGATTCAATTGTAATTTTAAATTTTAAATGTGACTATTTGTTAATGTTCATGTAACCTGCTAGACTGGAAACTCCATAAGAGCAGGTATGATTTTCTAAGCAGCTCCCTGTAGTATAGAAACTTAATAAGCAATGTCTTAGTATCAATGTTAGCAGTGGATCTTAGATATGTTGGGATGAGTGGCAATCACTGGTAGACCCATGACTTAAGCAGGTAAAAAGACAGATGTTGAAGAGAAAACCTAAAAGGAATGGAAGGTATTGGAGGAAAAAAGATACAGATAATGAGAATCTAACAGGCACCATCTCCTAAATCAGGGATACAAAACAGATTTCAGCTCATATATTATCTTTGATCTACTGCTCTTGCCTTCCAGGAGCGATGTATTGAGAAGAATTCTGAGCTTGCATTAGGACTCAGGTGGAAAAGAAATGCCATCATTGATTAATGATGTCTTTTCTGGAGTGGGAGAATGAAGTGGTGGCATGTGTGCTATAGGTTTGCCACGTCTGTTAAAAGATATTACCAAGTAGTTATGGTCCAAGTATTAATCTGCCAAGAATACTGGGCAAAGCTAGACCACTTTAAGAAAATCCACTGAAGAAACACAAATTTACTAAAAACAAAACAAACAAAAACTCAAATACCAAACACAAAAGCCAAAATTCAATAAAGTAGGAGAAGGCTTATTGGTATAACAACTGATTTCACCAAGGAGCTTTTCCTTGTGGTTAAACACCATAGTTAGTTTCCCCAATGCAGGTAGCATAATAATATGAACACTTTTTGAGCATTTACCACATTCCAGATAATGTGATATAGCTTTACATTTGTTAACTCATTTAATTCTCACAGTACCCTATGAGATACGTACCATTGTTATCCCCATTTTATAGAAGGGAAACTAAAATTCAGAGAGATTAAACAATTTACAGAATCACTTAAAATACAATGCAAGAGTCAGGATTTTAATCTGAATTTCTAAGACTAAAAAAAAAGACATATATTCTTGACAAATGTTACTAGAAGTTCTGTTTATACACAACTTTTTAGAATGATCTTAAGATATATAAAAAGATTCATCTGTAAATGAAGTAAGCTCTGCCTGATAATGAACAAATGTACCAATATTTTTCTTGAAGTACTGAAAGACATAATCTTGCAGCTCTAGAAGGACAGCTGAAAGGAATAACTTGCCACAAAACTATGATAATTTTTATTCCAGGGAGTTATTTTTTATGTAACTGCAAAATGATTAATTGAAGGTTTGCTTAATTATTCTTTGAAGCATCGAAGTAAAACTAATCAGTATGATATTTCTAGAGTCATCACTTTCCAATTTTTGATAAATAGTACTAAGTGTGACTTTTCCAATCTTAAAATGGTCCTTGGATTCTATATGAATTCATGAAAATAGTAACTTAGAGCCACAATAAAACATGTAAATTCTTGAAGTGCCCTTTTATTTGGGTTGAGTCAAGATCTCTTAAGGAAACATCTGTACTGTGAGCCCTGCCTTGAGAAATGACTGTAGTTGATACAAAGTGCCTTGGCCACAAAAGGGAAAAATTCTCTGAGTCTTTGTAAAAGGAAGAACTTTGATATTAAGAGCTCCATAGCCCTCAGCCAAGTTCAGCTATTCTTCTAAAACAAAAATAGACCAGCCTCCAGGACTACCAGTCTTATATCTTTCTTAAGCATGAGAAATATTCTAAAATGACAAAAGAAAACTATGCACTGGGTATGATGTCTGTGTCTGACATGTTATTTTACATCAGTGGAAAGGATTTCTTTTTCTATATCAAGAAGATATTCAGCCATTACCTCTTGTCAATGATTCTCTCCCTGTCGCTGTCTCTGTCTGTCTCTCTCTCATTTAAAAATTTTTGTACAATAATCTATTACCCCAAGGTGATTAGTCATGTTGTCTAACCCGACCCACTACACCAAGGACAGAACTTGAAAGAGTAGAGGTTCTGTTGTGCTATTCTGCCATCAGGAGATGGTCACAATTATGAAACTTCCAGTTGATCATGTGAGCTCTGGCTTTTTACACCAGCAGTTGTCAAACTGTAAAAGGCCAGATAGTAAGTATTTTAGACATTGTGGGCCATGTGGTCTACATCACAGCTATTTAGCTCTGATGCTGTAGAATGAAAGTGGTCATAGACAATATGTAGACGAATAAACATGACTATGTTCCAATATAACTTTATTTACAAGACAGTCTGAAGCCAAATATGGCCCATAGGCCATAGTTTGTCAACTTCTGCTTTGTACCTTCATCAGACAAAAACCTACCACTTCCTCCACCCAAGGTTTAGATTGTGCAGGGAGAAATCCCACATGAGCTACATTTTCCAGACAGGATTAAGTTTTGCAGTAGCACTAAATAAATTATCACCAGTCTTCTATTTGAAATGTCAAATAATGGATGGAATTTCTTTCTTGTTGCCTGCCTTCCTTCCTTCCTTTCTTCTCTGCCCACCCACTCCTCCCTCCCCTGGCCCAACTCTCTCTCTCTCTCACAACATATATTTTTTGAAGCCCAAGCATATGTTAGGTGCTAGGGATACAATGGTGAATAAGACCTCGCTTTCTGACTTAAGAGATGCTTTCAGTTAATATGGGAGGCAGCAGAATAAAGAGACCATTTCAATACAGTGTTTTAGATATTACAGTAGAAGTATGAAAAGACTATTATGTGAACAAACTGCCCCAGCTTTGGAGGAACAGTAAAACTTTTCCAGTAGGATGCAACAGCTAAGCTTAGATCTGAAAGATGACTATTATCCAGGTCACTGTCAGGGAAAGGTAGTCTGGAAAGTGTCCCAGCAGACAGGTTTCACAACAAGTCTGGAGGTATGAGAAACTGTGTGGAGCTCATTGAACTGCAGGAACACCAGACATAGAGCCCAAGATGGAACTGACAGAAGGTGAAGCTGGAGAGGCAGTCAAGGACCACACCACAAAAGACCTTTCAGACACCCTAGTTCGGGTCACCCTCAGTCTCACCAGGACAGCTCAAAAAGTCTCCTAGCTTGTTTCCTGATCCCAGATGTTACCCTTCTTGAATCTGTTCACCATACCTTTGCCAGAATGGTCACAGTATCATGTAGTTCTTATTTATCTCTACTTAAACCCCTTCAGTGGATACTCTCAGAATTATTTCTAACCACTTAATAAGGACCCCAAATCCCATCATGATCTGGCCCTGACTACATCTCCTGCTTCATCTTTTGTCAGCTCCATCTTCATGTTCTGGTTCTTCCTTCATTTAGGTCTTCAATGTCTTCCAAAAGTGTTTTTATAATATCTTTTGTTGGGTTTATTTCCAGGTACCATAGACACCCTAAATCCTTTGTTGCTATTGAAAATTGTATCTTTGGTTTTAATTACATTTTCTAATGCCTTGTTATTGGTGTAGAAATGCAATTGATTTTTGCATATTGATCTATGTGTAGTATTCCTGCTGAACTCTCCTATTAATTCTAATAGCTCATCTATGCATTCTTTTGGGTTTTCTATGTAGGCAATTCATATCAACTACAAATATTTAGTTTTGCTTCCGTTCTATTCCTTTAATGTGCCTGCCTTTTTCTGTGTTTTTGAGCTGTCCGCTACCTCCGATACAATGTGGGATTGATGTGGTGTTAATGGACGGACTTATCTTGTTCCTGATTTTAAAGGACTGCTTTCCCATTTATATTGAATATGCTCTTTGTTTCAGGGGTTCTGAGGATATCATTTATCAGATTAAGGAAATAAATTCTATTCCTAGTTTGATAACGATTTTAAACTCAATCAGATGTTTAATTGTATTTTTCCCCTGAATCTATGGAGATGATCATGTAATGCAATGTGAGGAATTACATAAATGGATTCTCTAATGTTGACGAATTCTGCATTTCTGGAATAAACACAGCTTTTCAGAAACACTTTGATGGATTATATCTACTACTATTTTATTTAGATTTCAGATCTATAGTCATAATTGAGAATAGTCTGTAATTTTTCATTCTCATAAGGTTCTTATCTGGTTTTAATGGTGAGATTATGTTGACCTCATAAATTGAGTTGTGGAGAGTACCTTCTTTCACAAGCTCTAGAAGACTTTGTATAACAATCGTAATAACAGCCTTTGAATTTTGGTAGAATTTACCTTAAAACCATCTGAACTTGGTGTTTTATTTGTGGGTATACACTAACTGCTTATTCAATTTTTTGAAATGGTTTAAGGACTCTCCTTTTCTATGCTTAGTTCGTTTCAGTAAAGTTATTTTTTTCCTAGGAATGTATTTTAGTCTAAGTTTTCAAATGTATTCTTTTTTTTTTATTGATGTCTTAATAGTTTATAACACTGTGGGGTTTTAGTTGTACATTATTGTCTGCCCGTCACCATGTGGATGCATCCCTTCACCCCTTGTGCCTGCCCCCCACCCCCCTTCCCCTTGGTAACCACCAATCAGTTCTCTCTGTCTGTGTGTTCATTTATATTCCATATATGAGTGAATTCATGCAGTGTCTGTCCTTCTCTCTCTGGCTTATTTCACTTAACATAATACCCTCTAGGTCCATCCATGTTGTTGCATATGGGACAATTGTGTCTTTTCTTATGGCTGAGTAGTATTCCATTGTATGTATATACCACATCTTCTTTAACCAGTCATCAGTCAAGGGGCACTTGGGTTGCTTCCACTTCTTGGCTATAGTGAATAATGCTGCAATGAACATAGGGGTGCATAAGCCTCTTGTGATGGTTGATTTCATGTCCATTGGGTAGATGGGATTGCTGGATCATACGGTATTTCTATTTTTAATTTTCTGAGGACTCTCCATACTGTTTTCCATAGAGGCTGCACCAGTTTGCATTCCCACCAGCAGTGAATGAGGGTCCCCCTTTCTCCACAACCTCTCCAGCATTTGTTATTTGTCTTTGTGATTATAGCCATTCTAACAGGTTTTAGGTGATATCTTAGTGTAGTTTTGATTTGCATTTCCCTGATGATTAGTGATGTTGAACATCTTTTCATGTGGCTATTGGCCATCTGTATCTCTTCCTTGGAAAAATGTCTGTTCATATCCTCTGCCCATTTTTTGATCGGGTTGTTTGTTTTTTTTGTTGCTCAGTTGTATGAGATCTTTATATCTTCAAATGTATTCTTAATGTCTTTTATAAATCTTTGCTGTAACAGTTTATTCTCTTTTTCATTGTAAATATTTTTATTTGGGTTTTCTTTTTCTTCATCAGTATTACCTGAGATTTATAAATTTTACTAGGTTTTTCATTAAACCAAATTTCAGCTTTGTTGATCTTTTTCATTTTATGTTCTTTTTTCTATTTCATTAATTTTTTAGGTCTTTTTTTATTTCTTCTTTCTACTTTCTGTTGGTTTATTCTGTTATGCTTTTCCTAACTTAAAATGGAAGCTTAGCTCATTCATTTTGTCTTTCTTTTTTTTCCTTAACATGAGCATTTAAGTCTATAAAATTTCTTCCTCATGTTTCTTTGGATGCATCCCACAATGTATTAGAGAAACAGAATAAAAAGATATAATAAAAAATTTATTCTAGAAATTGATTCATACAGTTATGGAAGCTGAAAAGTCTGGTGCTATGCCATCTGCAAGCTAGAGAACCAGGAAGGCTAGTGGTATAATTCAGACCAAGTCTGAAGGCCTGAGAATGATGTGTGTGTGTGTGTGTGTGTGTGTGTGTGTGTGTGTGTGTGTGAGGAGCTGATGGTGTAAGTTCCCATCTGAGTCTGAAAGCCCTAGAACCAGGAGCCTGATGTCTGATGTCCAGTGGCAGGAGAAGATGGATGTCTCAGATCAAGCAGAGAGAGCAAATTCGTCTTTCCTCTGCCTTTCTGTTCTATTTAGACCCTGAAGGGATGGATATGTCCATACACCGTGGGGAGGGCTATCTCCTTTATTCAGTTCACCAATTCAAATGCTAATCTCTTCTGGAAACACCTTCAAAGACACACCCAGATACAATGTTGTACCAGCCCTCTGGGCATCCCTTAGCCCAGTCAAGTTGACAGATAAAATTAACCATCACACGCAAGTTTTGAGATTTTCTATCTTCCTCTTATTTAGCTCTGAATATTTTCTGTTTTTTGTTATGATTTTTTGTCTATGAATTATTTATGAAAGTTTTAAAATATGTGTGGTTTTGAAAGATATATTTTGTTATTGATTTCTATCTCAGTTACATTTTGATGAAAGAAAATAGTCTATTGGACTGAAAATAATTATTGAGATTTGATTAAAGGCCTGAACTCTGGCCAGTTTTAGTAAATGTTCTAATTTCAGTTAAAATTGTATATTTTTAAGGATCGTCTACTGGCTTCTTACATATATGGGGTAGTGTTTATTATTTGCATTATTAGTTCCAACTTATTATTTCTATTGTTCAATCTTTGTCTTTACTGGGAATTGTTTTCTTGAGCTATAAATTACTGAGTGTTAAATGGTGGAATTTCTTATTTTCCTTATTGTTCTGTTTATTTTTTGCTTAATATCTTTTTAAAGTATACTATTGATATATACAAGTTTAGAATTATTATATATTTCTGTTGACTAAAACTTTTCATCAATATGCAAATGTTTCTGTCAGAAGTAAGGTGTGACCCTATTCTAATTGCCTGACAAACGAAAATTAAATTCCCTGTGGGAGAAAACAGTAACAAGCAGATAGTCCACAATGTTATATACACAGTGTTCAGTATTCAAATAAAAATGTCTGACACCAGCCAAGTGACAAAAATGACAAGCAAACATATCAGTTACTGTAAACAGATTCACAGGTGAACTAGATTTTGGAAGTATCATACGTGAATTTTAAATAATTGTGATTAACATAGTCAAGAAAATAAATGTCAAGATGGAGAATTTCATAAGACAACTGGTTTCTCAGCTTTTAAATGTCTTATCCTACAAAGCATAGGATTTGGAAATGGATCAAGAGAAAAAGCAATGCAGAATATTAGGCTTATTCTCTGTATTTTCTTAAACTCCAGAATCTTGGTCTCTCAAGTTCTTGCTGTCTTGGTAGCATTAAACTCTGTCTCCCCAGCCTTGTGAAAATGTTGAAGGTTCAGAGGTACTGCTTTCTGCTAGATCTCTAGGTTGACAACAATTACTTATTAGAGAATATTTCAGGGATAAAAGGGGAAGGTCACGGCCATCTCAATGTGTTTCCATTCTCTCTGAAGTCTAAGTTCACTCTGGGTGTCTCTGCGGCTCTCTGATGTGTTCAAACAGTTGTTTATTCATTTTTATTACAGCCAGCAGTTATTCTCGATGGGAAGGTTGATCTTTTACAAACTACTCTATCATAGACAAAAGATTTGTCTCAATATTTCCCCTTTAACAAGATAAGTTAATTGATTTTAATAGTTTTAGTTACAAATATACATAGGTACATTGTTGTCATCTTTTTCAGTCATTTTTTCTACCTTTACTCTCTCTCTCTCAATTTTTTTCTTCTTCCTATTCAAAGTATGAGGCAAGAGGTACACACTATTTCTAATATTTTAGTGGTTCCCCAGAAAATTTTGGTATTCATATTTGGCTTACTATAGTCTAAAGTCATTATTTTGTCGTTCTTCTGAAATAAATCAAGAATTGCAAATATCTTATTTTCATTTGCCTTCTCTCCTGAGTTAAATACTTTTATTATTTGCTATTTTAGTTCCCTCTTGCTTATTTAATTTCTCAACATATGCATTATTATTATTTCATGCTTATTATGTCATATTTATTTTCATTTAACATATGCTTATCATTTTATTTTTTCATCATCCCTTCTTGCACCTTAAATTCTCCTTCTGATATCATCTGATGTTGATATTTTCTTCTTCAAGCATTATTTTCTCTAGATGTTTTAAGTGAGAGAGTATATTGGTGGTAAATTTTCTAGATTTCTGTTTGTCTAAAACAATGGTTCTCAAAGTATAGACTATAGAACTCTGGAGACCCTGAGATACTTTTAGAGGATTCATAAAAGTATTTTCATAAAAATGCTGAGAGGTTATTTGCATTATCCACTGTGTTGACATTTGGACAGGTGTTGAAATGCAAATGATGAGTAAAACTGCTGGCTCTGTAGGAATGTTTTGATGAATTAGAAAAAAACTATTAATTTTACTACATTTTGACACTTGAATACATATCTTTTTTATTATTCTGTTTCAAGGAAGAAGAAACATGCATAAAGCATATTGCATGCTAAAAAGTACGTTTGTTGTCCGAAGGAAAAGGATCTGTCCGACAGTTTGTACTGTAAGATGAATAGGCTGCTTTTTCTTGGAACACTTCCTTTTTTTAAAGAACAACTTTCAGGCAACCTATCATTATTTAAATTTAGGGTATTTGGCAGAAGATTTTTCTTCAACAAAATGTAAACCTGTCACTTCAAGGAAAACAACCTGTGAAGTCCTGATAAATGTTTCACAACTAGCCCTCTGGGTGAAAAAGTCCCAATCTGTAGCCAGTTTCTGTGGTGTAAATGCTCCCAGAGTGACTGACTTCCAACTACCAACTTGATGTCACTGAACACAGAGCTGAGAATAGATCCGTGGTTCTCACCAACCGTTGCAAACCGACCACGGCACTATTGAAAACAGTGCCAATGTTAAAATTAGACATTCTAAGTGAAAATTAGAATTTTGGAAAATTCTTATTCATCAACATGAACATGACAGCTTCCCAATAAAGACTTTTCCGAAAAGATTGTTACAGATATTAACAAATGTAAGTTTTTATATTGTGTAATGAAATGTGTCAACATTTACGAGGTCTGCATAACTCACTGATCCAACATTTTCCAAATGGCCAATGTATGCTGTTGCCAAATCTTGCATGGGTAAAAGATTTCTTCAAAATTCAAGATAGACAAATCAACTCAATGTGACAGAGTACAGAAAGTTTATTGATATGGTTTCAGATTCTGTATTGCAACTAACCATTAAGAAACTATTGCTTACCAAATTTTGGTGGGTATGAAATTGTCTTAAAAAGGCTACTAAAATACTCCTCCCTTTTCCAGTTATATATTTGTGTGAGGCCAGATTTTCTTTATGTCCTTCAACCAAATCAACATGTTATAACATAAGGAATTCCTTATTTTCAAAATAGAAAATCAAGTTGCAAGTCTGGAATGACTATAGAGAATAAAGAGAGGGTCAGAGCAGAGTCGTACTTTCCTCACGGTGTGGTGTTAAGATTGAGAGCGGACCCTTGATGTTCCTGATGCTTCTAGATGCAAGGAAAAGTCCTCCACAGTTTGGGAGGTGGGCAAAGCAAAGCGCCTTAGGGAGAGCATCACCAGTGCAGCCCTTCACTGTCGCAAAGGGATGCATTGTAACCTTTCAGAACACTTTGGGGATTATTTTTCTGAGAAGATCAGCTCTCATTTAATTCAATTTATATTTTAACTGATAAATACTTCTTATTTAAATTACATATTTCCTGGACCTCTGTAGCTTTATTAGAATAGTCTATATTTAATTTTAAGTTCACAGAGGGAAGAGACTAGCTTTGTTTAGTTCCTTTTGAAATGGCCAAGCATAGACCACAGCCAAATTTGTATATAATAAACAATTGATGGTGATTAATTTCCTCTTCTCTAAAGACTGGTTTAGGGAAGATACATCATCTTCCTTGCTAATCTAAGAAAAGGTTTAGCCTTATCCCTAGTGCCCAGAAATTTACAGTAATGAAGAAAACAATGCATACAAATATACCTGAAATTCTTACCATAACAATGATTAGGGTTCCAAAAGTTTGGTTGTAACTCAGTTGTTCAGAAGTTGGAAGACATTTTTCTTTGGGAGAAAATATCATATAGGATATTTTCATCTCTTGATGAGGCCGAATCTAAATATACCTGAGGTATAGTAGTGTATTAATTTAATAATAATGCAATATTTCTATGGGAAACATATTCAAAATTGTCTCTCAAAGAAACATCCCACCCTGTAGAGAAATATTTGATCTTTTTCATTAACGTACCACCTTCTGGGTAGTAAAAGAAGAGACTCCCTGCGATCTAAGTCACTGAAAATGTTCTGATACAGGAACATGAGCTGAATAGGGGATGGGGATAAGATTATGAGATGAAGGGAGGAGCTAGAGATTCTGTGATAAGGAGAGGACTGGGGAAAGAGAGATGTTGACAGATATTCCAGAAACAGAGAGACAAAGGAGTTATAGACTTGAGTTTTCTGCTAGGGTTACAGTGTAGGGATGCTGGGTTTTAGGTTGGCCACTCAATCTCCCCACTCTTCCCTAGACCCAAAGGATCAACCCGGTCTCCCATTCCATGGTCATCACCTCTTATGTTTACCTCCTGTGTGGTCCACACATCTTTTCTCATTGATCTCTGAATCCTAAACACCAACATTCATCATAAACACATGCCAGTATATTTGAGGCACTCCTCAGTGAATCAGGCAGAAGCAGAAAATGACATGTTGTTCAACTTTTAATAAATCCTCGTATTGATTCATCAACACTAAATTTAGAGTGCAACACTTAGCTACTCAGGATATTATCCAAAATGGAGAATTTGTCATTATAGTATTGGATTTCTCTCTAGAGAAATTGTGTTAATTGAGAGTGGTCTGATGCAAAGTAAGGAAATTATGCACCTGTACATACTTACATACAAGTTTGTGTTTGAAGTTTGGTTCAATCAGTTCCTCGTATCCCTAATATTTCCATGGCCACGAAAACAATATAACATGGGCACGGGGGCAGAAGAGCTGCAAGGGTTTGAGAATAGCTTCGTTGTAGGGAAACAGTTGAATATGATTTCTTCGTGTCCATTTTGATGATTTTCCTTTTGACTAACTGGTTTTAGGGACGTCTTTCAAGCTGGTTAAGACCCTGATGAAGTTGCCTGTTCCACTAAGACTAGCGGCTTTTTTAAGAAATTAGCAAAATCCATAACACACCTAAAATGAAAGTGTTTTATTTTCCTCTACTGGACAAAAGAAAGAGAAACAGGTGAGAGGTAAAGTAGATAATGAAGGTTTAGAAAAAGAAATGCCAAGAAGTTCCAAGACTAACATTGATCACATCTAATATTGTTTATAGGATCAAAGCAACCTGATCCCACAATACTACAACTTCCTTTCCCACCCCAAAAGAACCCACCTTATATATTATTTATTCAAGTTTATTTTTCATTAACATGCAGATGTAAGTAGGTTCCTGAGAACAATGAGCTAGCACTAGAAAAAATGAGTCACATCATATGTGTCTTTCTCTCCATTTATTTACTCTTAAGGTCTATACTTTTTCACTGTTAATAAAGATAGTAGCATTCTGTGTTTTCATGCTCATTAATCAGCCAGTGGCTTTGTTGATTCTTCCTGTTGGACAGCTCTATTCAGAAAACTACCAAGATAGCAGATTCCCTTGCTTAAAGATCAACCACACGTGTAGTAGCAAAGATTTATCAAAAAGCCCATAATCTCTTCTACCTCCATCCCTTTGACAGAGTATTTTAGCAACACTGCTGAGTATATTGATGTCTTTCTAATAGGAAGACAAGAATCCTATTACTTTTCTTTGTTCAGATGAAATGTTAGAACAGTAACAAGGGTTAAAGATAGTGAATTTTCATTCTCTTTTAAGAAAAAACCCTACATATTAATCTGTATTTGGTTTTCTGACTCAAATAGAAATTTTGGGGGATATTTTAATCTTTTCCAAATTTATTTTATATTTAACAATAAGATTCAATCTTTATGTTGCATGGTTCTATGAGATTTGACAAATGCAGAGATTCATGTAAGTACTACCATAATCAAGGTACAGAACAGTTTCAAAACTCCCTCCAAATGTCCTTGGGCTGCCACTTTATAGTCAGACCTACTTCTTTAACCTTTGATATCACTGCTCTGTTTTCTATCCATATGATTTTGCATTTTCCAGAATGTCAAATAAAATAAATCATATAGTATGTAGACTCTGGAGTCTAGCTTCTTTCAGCCATCATAATGTATTTGAAATATATGCATGTTCTTGTAGGTATCAGTAGTTCATACTTTTTTATTCTTAAGTAGTATTTCTTTAAATAGGTTTAACCCAATTTGATTATTCATTCTCCTGATGGGGACCTTGTGGGTTGCTCCTAGTTTTTGACAAATGAAGCTGCTATCAATGATTGTCAGCAGGTTTTTGTGTGGACATATGTTTTTATTTCACTTGCATAATACCTATGAGTAGAATTTCTGGGTAGAAAGTAACTGTATGTTTAAATTCATTAGAAACTGCCAAGACTGTGCCATTTTGCATTTCCACCAGAAATGTATAAGAGTGCTAGCTGTTCTTCTGCATCTTTGCCAGAACTTAATATTGAGAGGTGTCTTTGTTGTTGTTTGTTTGTTTGTTGGTTGGTCATTCTAATAGGTGGGTAGTGGAATCTTATTCTATTTTTAATTTGTATTTCCAGAATGAATAATGATGTTATCTTTTCATCTGCTTATTTACCATCTGTATATTTTCCTTGGTGAGGTGTTTGATCAAATCTTTTACCCATTGTTATTGGATTTTATTATTGTTGAGTTTTGAGAGTTCTTCACATATTTTGGATACAAGTCCTTTGTCAGAAATGTAATTTGAAAACATTTTCTCTGAGTTTGTCACTTGTCTTCTCATTCTCTAAATGTTTTTCACAGACCAAACACTTTTAATTTTGATGAAGCCAATTAATCATATTTTTCTTTCATGGATTATGCATTCGATGTCATCTCTGAGAACTTATTGCCTAACCCAAGACCTCAAAGATTTTCTCTTATAGTTTTATATTTTACATTTATGTCTATGATCCATTTTGAGCCAATTTTGTATAAGGCGTGCAGTACATATTAAGGTTTATTTTTTTGAATATGGATGACCAAATGTCCCAGCACCATTTGTGGAAAAGACTATCATTTCCCCATTGAAATGGGCTTTGCACTTTTTTCAAAAGTCAGTTTTGTGTATAGGTCTATATCTGAACTATCTATTCTGTTCCATTGATTTCCATGTCCATTCTTTTGCCAAAACCACACTGTCTTGATTACTGTAGTTTTATAATGAATTTGAAATCAAGTACTTGAATCCTCCTACTTTATTTTCTTTTTAAATTTTTGGCCATTCTAGTTCCTTTGATTTTTCATAAATGTGGTATATCTTGTTTCATTCTTTTACTTTTAATCAATTTATATCATTCTATTTGTTATGTTTTTATAGGCAGCTTACAGTTGAGTCTTTTTTTAAACTCTGATAATCTCTGCCTTTTAATAGGTGTGTTTAGACCTTTTGCATTAATGTAATAATTTATATGGTTAGATTAAGTCAAACATTTTATTACTTTTATATTTTTTCCCTCTGATATTTGTCCCTCTGTTCCTCCTTATATACCTTCTTTTGGATATTTGAATTTTTTAAAGCAATTAAATTTTAATTTATGTACTGGCATTTGACTAATATCACTTTGTATTATTTTTCAATGGTTTCTCTAGGAATTAAAATATACATACCTAACTTTTCGTAGTCTTCTTTGAGTTAATATGTAAAAACTAGAGGCCTTACACAACCAGTCAGAAGACCAATAGGAGAGAGAAGATTTAAACAACACCATAGACCAATTTGACCTAACAGACATAAACAGAAACACTTTATCCAACAACAGCAGAAAACATGTTTTTCTCAAGTGCATATGGAACATTCTCCAAGATAGAACACATGGTAGGCCACAAAACAAGTCTTAGAAAATTTAGGAAGATTAAGTCATACAGAGTATCTTCTCTGACCAAAATGGAACAAAACTAGAAGTCAATAGCAGAAAGAAAACAGGAAAATCCACAAATGTGTGGAAATTAAACAATGTACTCTTAAAAAACAAAATGGGTAAAAGAAGAAATACAAGGGAATATTGAAAATATCTGGAGGCAAATGAAAATAAAATCAACATTACAAATTATGGGGTGCAGCAAAAGCAATACTAAGAGGGAATTTTATAGCAGTAAACACATTAAAAAAGAAGAAAGATCTCACATCAACAACTGAAACTTACACTTCAAGGTACTAGAAAAAGTAGAACAAACTAAACCTAAAGGTAGCAGAAGGAAGAAAATAATACAGGTTAGAGCAGAAATAAGTGAAATAGAAAATAGAAAAACAGTAGGAAAAAATCAATGAAACCAAGAGTTGTTTTTTTGAAGAGATCACAAAATTAGCAAAGCTTTTGACAGACTATGAAAAAAAGAAAAATATCTCAACAGCTAAAATTAGAAATGAAAGAGTTGACATTACAATGAGTGTTGCAGAAATAAAAAAGAATATGAGACTACTATGAACAATTATACTCTCCCAAATTGGATACTCTAGAAGAAATGGATAAATTCCTGGAAACATACAACCTACCAAGACTGAATCATGAAGAAATAAAAAATCTGAACAGATTTATAACTAGTAAGGAGATTGAATCAGCAATCAAAAATCTACCAATGAAGAAAAGCCCAGGACCAGAGCCTTCACTGGTGAATTCTTCCAAACATATAAAGAAGAATTAATAACAGTCCTCCTCAAACTCTTCTGAAGAATTGAAGAGGACTGAATACCCCTAAACTCATTATATGAGGCCAGCTCTACCATAATATAAAACCAGACAAAGACACAAGAAAAGAATACAGAGCAATATCCCTGATGAATATTGATGCAAAAATCCTAAACGAAGTACTATCAAACCAAATTCAACAGTATAAGGATCATACACCATGACCAAGTGGGATTTATACCTAGAATTCAAGGATAGTTCAACATATAAAAATCAATCAATGTAATACACCATAGTAACAAAATGAAGGAGAAAAACCACGTGATCATTTCAATTGATACAGAAAAAGCATTTGACAAAATTCAACACTCTTTCATGATAAAACACTCCACAAATTAGAAATAGAAGGGAAATAACTCAACATAATAAAAGCTATATATGAAAATCTCACAGCTAACATCATACTCAATAATGAAAAGACTGAAAACTTTTGCTCGAAGACCAGGAATAAGGCAAGGATGCCCACTTTCACCATTACCATTCAACATAGTACTGGAAGTTATAGTCAGAGCATTTAACAAGATAAAGAAATAAAATGCATCTAAATCACAAAAGAAGAAGTAAAATTTTCTCTGTTCACAGACAATATGATCCTATATGGAGAAAACCCTAAAGATTCCACACACAAAAAAATTGTTACAATTAATAAACAATTTCAGCAATGTTGCAGGATAAAAAACGCAAAAATTAGGGGCCGCCCGGTGGCGCAGCGGTTTAGTCCGCGCTTGGCAGCCCGGGGTTCGCGGGTTCGGATCCCGGGTGCCCGCCGATGCACTGCTCGTCAGCCATACTGTGGCAGCGTCCCGTATAAAGTAGAGGAAGATGGGCACGGATGTTAGCCCAGGGCCAGTCTTCCTCACAAAAAAGAAAAAAAAAAAAACCGCAAAAGTTAGTTGCATTTCCATATAATGATAGGGACCCATCCAGAAAAGAAATTAAGAAAACAATCTCATTTACTATTGCATCAAAAAAAAGATAAAATACTTAGGAACAAACTCAACCAAGGAGGTGAAATACTTGTACATTGAAAACTTCAAAACATCGCTAAAAGAAATCAAAGATATAAATAAATGGAAAAATATCCTTTGCTTGGGGATTAGAAGGCTTAATATTGTTAAAATGTTCATATTACTGGGGCCGCCCAGTGGTGCAGCAGCTTAGACCTGCACCCGGGGTTCGCGAGTTCGGATCCCGGGCGCCCGCCGACGCACTGCCTGTCAGCCATGCCGTGGCGGCGTCCCATATAAAGTGGAGGAAGATGGGCACGGATGTTAGCCCAGGGCCAGTCTTCCTCAGCAAAAGGGGAGGATTAGCAAATGGATGTTAGCTCAGGGCTGGTCTTCCCGACAAAAAAAAAAAAAAAAAAAAAAAATGTTCATATTACCCAAAGCTATCTGTGGATTCAATGCAATGTCTGTTAAAATCTCAATGGCATTTTTTGCAGAAATAGGAAAAAAGAAAACCTTCTAAAATTAATATGGAATCACAAAAGACCTGAATAGCCAAAAATCCTTGAAAAAGGAGTACAAAGCTGGAGGCTCCATACTTCCTGATTTCAAAACATACTTCAAGGCAACAGTAATTAACACAATGCGGTACAGGTATAAAGATAGATATATAGCAGAAACAGAATAGAGATACCAAGACTACCCAATCAGAAAAAGACAGTCTCTTTAACAAATTGTGTTGGGAAAACTAGATATCCCCATGCAAAATAATAAATTTGGGTCCTTACCTTACACCACTTACAAAAATTAACTCAAAGTAGATTATGACCTAAAAGTTAGATCTAAAACTATAAAATTCCTAGAAGAAAACATAGAAGGAAAGCTTCAGGACATTGGATTTGGCAATGATTTCTTGGATACAATACAAAAAGCACAGGCAGCAAAATAGAACATAGAAAATGTGACTTCATCAAACTTAAAGACTTCTGCACATAAAAGGAAACAATCAACAGAGTGAAAAGACAACCTATAGAATGGGAGAAAATAATTGCAAGTCATATATCTTATATGGATTATATCCAGAATATATAAGGAACTTCTACAACTCAACAATCAAAAAATGAATACCCAATTTAAAAAATGGGCAAAGGACTTGAATAGACTTTTCTCCAAAGAAGATATACAAATGGCCAATAAGCACATGAAAGTATGCTTACCATTACTAATCTTTAGGGGTATGCAAATCAAAACCACAATGAGATATCAGTAGATGCAGAAAAAGCATTTGACAAAATCCTACACTCATTCATGATAAAAACTCTCAGTAAACTAAGAATAGAGGGAAAATTTCACAACTTGATAAAGCTGTCTACAAAAACCTACGGCTAACATCATACTTAATGGTGAGAAACTCAAAGCTTTACCATTAAGATCAGGTACAAGGCAAGAATGTCCCTATTATCACTCCTTTTCAACATTGTACTGGAAGTCCTTCCTAATACAATAAGGCAAGAAAAGGAAATAAAAGGTATACAGATTGGGAAGCAAGACATAAAACTGTCTTTATTCACAGCTGACATCATCATCTATGTAGAAAATCTGAAAGAATCAATTAAAAAACTCCTGGAACTAATAAGTGATTATAACAAGGTTGCAGGATACAAGGTTAATATACAAAATTCAATTTCTTTCCTATATACCAACAATGAACAAATGAAATTTGAAATTAAAAACATAATACCATTTACAATAGAACCCCCAAAATGAAATACTTAGGTAGAAATTGAACAAAATATATACAAGATCTATATGAGGAAAACTGCAAAACTCTGATGAATGAAATAATAGAAGAACTAAATAAATAGACAGATATTCCATATTTCATGGATAGGAAAAAATATTGTCAAGACGTCAGTTCTTCCCAACTTGATCTATAGATTCAATACAACGAATCAAAATTCTAACAAGTTATTTTATGGGTATCAACAACCTGATTCTAAAGTTTGTAGACAGAGGCAAAAGACACAGAATAGCCAACATAATATTGAAGGAGAAGCACAAAATTGGAGAACTGATGCAACCCAACTTCAAGACTTCCTATAAAGCTACAGTAATCAAGACAGTGTGGTTTTGGTGAAAGAATAGACAAATAGATCAATGGAACAGAATAGAGAGCCAGAAATGGACCCTCATAAATATAGTCAACTTATCTTTCACAAAGGAGAAAAGACAATACGATGGAGAAGAGACAGTCTCTTCAACAAAAAGTGCTGAAACAACTAGATATCCATGTGGAAAATAATGACTCTAAATACACCTTATACCCTTCACAAATATTAAATCAAAATGGATCATAGACCTAAATTTAAAATGAAAAACTATAAAACTCCTAGAAGATAACACAGGAAAAAATCTAGATGACCTTGGATAGGATGACGTCTTTTTAGACACACGTCAAAGACATAACCCATGAAAGAAATAACAGATGAGCTGGATTTCATTAAAATTAAAAACTTCTCTCTGCAAAAGCAATGTTAAGGGAATTAGAAGACAAGCCATAGACCGAGAGAAAATATTTTCAAAAGCAAATCTGATAAAGGACTGTTTTCCAAAATATACATAAAATTCAATAATAAGAAAACAAACAGCCCAATAAAAAATGGGCCAAAAACTTGAACAAACACCTCATCAAAGAAGATGTACCAAAGAAGATTAGATTGCAAATAAGCATACGAAAAGATGCTCCACATCATGTCATCAGCGAAATGTAAATTAAAACAAGATACCACTACACACCTATTAGAATGGCCAAAATCTGGAACACTGGCAACACCAAATGCTGGTGAGGATGTGGGACAATAGGAACTCTCATTCATTGCTGGTGGGAACACAAAATGATACAGCCACTTTGGAAGACAGTTTGGCAGTTTCTTACTAAATGAAACATACTCTTACCATATGATCTAGCAATTGCACTTCTTGCTATTTACCCAAAGAATGGAAAACTTATGTTCACACACAAACCTGCACATGGATGTTTATAGCAGTTTTGTTTGTAATTGCCCAAACTTGGAAGCAGCCAAGATGTCCTTAAGTAGGAGAATGGGCAGGTAAACTGTGGTACATTCAGACAATGGAACATTATTCAGTGCTGAAAAGAGATGAGCTATCAAGGCATGAAAAGACATGGAGGAACCTTAAATGCATATTACTAAGTGAACAAAACCAATCTGAGAAGATTGCGTACTGTATGATTCCAACTATATGACATTCTGGAAAAGGCAAAACTGTGGAGACAATAAAAAAATCAGTAGTTAACGTGGGTGGGTGGGGGGCTGAAATGAATAGGCAGAACACAGAGGATTTTCAGGACAGCGAAAATATTCTGTATGATATTATAAGGATGGATACATGTCATTATACATTTGTCCAAACCCACAGAATGTACAACAGCAAGAGTGAACTCTAAGGTTAACTGTGAACTTGGGGTGATTATGATGTGTCAATGTAGGTTCATCCTTGGTAAAAAAATGTACCATTCTGGTGAGTGATGTTGATAATGGGGGAGACTAGGCACATATGAGTGTATGGAGTATATGGGAAATCTTTGTATCTTTTTCTCAACTTTGTTGTAAATCTAAAACTGCTCTAAAAAAATAAATTTAAAAAGCCACAATAAGATATCACCTCATGCCCCTCAGGATGCCACTTTCAAAAGAACAGAAAATAACAAGTGTTGTGGAAGATGTGGAAAAGTTGGGACCCTTGTGCAGTGCTGGTGGGAATTTAAAATGGTGCAGCCGCTTTGGAAAACAGTATGGAGGTTCCTCAAGAAATTAAAAATAGAATTACCATATGACCCAGCAATCCTATTTTTGGGTATATATTCAATAGAATAAAAGCATGATCTTGAAGAGATACTTGCACACCTGTGTTCACCACAGCTTTATTCACAATAGTCAAGAACAGGAAGCAACCCAAAATGTCCATTGACAGAAGAATGGATTAAAAAAATATGATATATGTGTATCTATGTATATACACACAATGAAATATTATGCAGCCTTAAAAAAGAAGGAAATCCTGTCCCATGCTACAACATGGACAAACCTTGAGCATATTATGCTAAGGGAAATAAACCAGTAACAAAACAATACTGTATGATTCCATTCATGTGAAATATCTAAAGTAGTCAAAATCACAGAAAGAGAAAGTAGACTGGTGGTTGCCAAGGACTGGGGGGAGTGGGAATTGGTATTCTGTGGGTGTAGAGTTTCAGTGTTGCAAGAAGAAAAAGTTCTATGGATCTGTTGCACAATAATGTGAATGTACTTAACACATACTGAACTGTATAGTTAAAAATGGTTAAGATGGTAAATTTAATGTTATGTGTTTTTTACCATATTAAAAAAATGTTAAGAAAAAAAATGAAAGTGATAATAGGCACTCTCCTCTAATAATGAAAAAGCAAAATTCCAAGAAAATGTTATGCGTATTTTCCCTGTAAATGCAGTCCAATAATTTATTAGAACTGAAATTTCAAGGGTTTCTCTTACCTGAATATTTGTAAACTTGCATAATGCTTGTTGCTGGAAGAGTGACTTCTAATATAAAATTATCAGTCACAATCCAAAAAACAAACAAATAAACAAAAAATAGAAGGCTTACAACCTTATAGGCCCCTTAACTCTTCTCCCTTATGTCATAGTTACCAAGTGTATTATATCTACATATATCAAAATCCTTTTCCCAGACATTATGATTTTTTATTGCAACCATGAAACATATTTTAAATAACTTAAGAAAAAATACAACCTATTACATTTTCCAAAATGTTTATCACTTTTGTCATTCCTTTTTCATTCCTGAAGTTCCAAGCTTCCCTCTGGTATTGTCTCCTTCAGCCTTAAAAGCTTTCTTTTGTAAATTTTTTATTATTTATTTATTTTTGAAGAAGACCGGCCCTGGGCCAACATCCATGCCCATCCTCCTCTACTTTATATGCCACAGCGGGGCTTGACCAGCGATGCGTCTGTCCACGCCCGGGATCTGAACCTGCGAACCCCAGGCCGCCAAAGTGGAACTCATGAACCTAACCCCCACGCCACTGGGCTGGCCCCAGCCTTAAAAAGTTTCTTTAGCATTTCTTTTAGGAAAGATCAATGGAGACAAATGCTCTTAATTTTCTTCATCTGAGAATGTCTTTATTTGCCTTCATTCTTGATGGATTTTTTTTCTACATAAAAAATTCTAGGTTGACAGTTCTTTTTACTCAACATTTTAAAAATGGTATTTGTCTTCTGCCTTTCCTGGTTTCTGATGCAACATCTGCAGTCATTCAAATGCTTGTTCTGCTGTACATAACATGATGCCCCCCACGCAGCTACTTTCGTGATGTTTTTCTCATTCTTCAGTTTTCAGCAGTTTGATTATGAAATATCTAGGGTGTGGTTTTTTGTTTTTTGAATTATCTAGTTTGGGGTTTGCCTAGTTTTTCTTAATCTGCAAATTTATATCTTTCACCAATTTATTTCTGTACAGGATTTTCTAGAAACTGTACACACATTCATTCCTCCTATAAGTTGAGTTAATGGCTTATGAATTGACATCTCCTCACTCCTGAACCCCCACTGGATATCAGTAATTGATCTCAGAACTCCTTTTTATTAAGCCTCAGTGAAGCTTCAGAATTGTTCACACAATAGTCAATAACCAATCAGATATTGTTGCCACCCCATAATCTAAGTATTCTAAAACTTCCCCTGTATTAAGACGTCCACCAGGAACTATGAATGTGGATCATATCATTTTGGTTCTGAATAGTTTTACTCTAAGTGAACTCTAAATGGCCAGCCCTGGTGGTCTAGTGGTTAAGATTTGGTGGAGCACTGTGGTGCAGGTTTGTTTCCCCATCAGGGAACCATTGCCAACTGTCTTCAGTTGTCGTACTCTTGCGGCTGTGTGTTGCCAAGATGCTGAAAGCTATGCCACTGGTGACCAGCAGAGTCACCCCTGGTGGACAGGTTTCAGCAAAGCTTCCAGACTAAGAGACTAGAAAGGAGGATCTGGCCAAAAATTGGCCGTGAAAACCCTATAAATAACAGCAGAGCATCGTCTGATAGAAGATGAGAGGATGGTGCAAAAAGACCAGGCAAGGTTCCTATCTGCTGTCCACAGGGTTGTTAGGAGTCAGAATCAACTCGATGGCACTAACAACAAATAAAAGTGAACTAAATTTTGATGCTATGGGATAACCTACAGTATGTGGTATTTAATTTACAACCCTATAGTATTTTTCCCTGGAGTGAGAGTAAGGGTGTCTTTGAAGATGCTGTTTATTGCAATTCTCAAAGGGCCAACTTTCAGTCCAGTTATAGGAGAAACTGATCACTGGTTTCAAAACTTGTTTTAGTCTTAGAGAAACTGTTGAGCTCCCTCTTTGCAATATTTTCTCCATGGCCTGAACAGAGATTTGTGGATGCCCTTCACTGAGTGTGCAGAAGCACTGGAATGCATTTTGTTTATTGACCTCACTTCTAATTACACCTTATGTTTTGTTTTCCTCCTCTTCTTGTCCTATTTTCCTCATCCTCTTACTGAAGATTTTATAATGTATGAATTGATATAATCTACCTAAAGTCCTTTTGGAACAAATCATGGATATAAATAAAGTGTAGCATGTTCTTTAATAAAGACACTGAATAGCCTGAAAGTATTGATTCGTCCCAAATAATTTATAGTTTTAATGAAATTCTAATCACAGTCCCATTTCAGAAGTAGGCAACATAATTCGAACTTAACTTTGTAAGAGTAACGTGATGAAATACCTGAGAAAATGTTTAAGAGAAAGTGAAGGCACCACTGATGATGAGTTGCCCCATCATATAGCTAAACATTTTTAGAGTTACAATCATTGAAAGAGTATGGGCTTTACACAATTCTAGGCAGAGAGATTAATTTAAAAGGCTCATGTTAGCATATGGCAAAATAAGTATCACAACTTAATATGGATGGGATACATTAGTTATCAAATAGTTTGAAGGAAAAATTTATTTCACATTGTACAGCAAAATAAATTCCAGATGCATTAAAGGATTAATATTTCTTAAGAATAACACACTCAGGGACTGGCCCAGTGGTGTAGCAGTTAAGTTTGCATGCTCCACTTCGGCGGCCTGGGGTTCGCAGGTTCGGATCCTGGGCGTGGACTGATGCACCACTTGTCAAGCCATGCTGTGGTGGCGTCCCATAGAAAGTAGAAGATGGGCACGGATGTTAGCCCAGAGCCAGTCTTCCTCAGCAAAATGTGGAGGCTTGGCAATGGATGTTAGCTCAGGGCTGGTCTTCCTCACAAGACAAAAAAAAGAATAACATACAAATCTAGAAGATATATGTTGAGCTAATCTTTGTGAGAGGAAAATTTTGACACATAAGCAATGGGAAAACACACACACACACACACACATACTCTACCTGTGCTAGTCAGAAGAGACAGAAAACAAAGAATAACAATCATAGTATATATCTATATTTATATAAAATAAACAGTAATTTACTATATTAATATATTAATAAAAATTAAGGGAGGAGAGATGGTATTGCCAGCAGCAGCAAGGGAAAATTGAGAGAATACATGCTATTTAAAAAATGTTTAGGGAAAATGTCCAGGGCCGTATTCCTGGCCTTGTCACTGACCAGTGGGCAGTGGTTTAATAAATTTCAGACAGCAGATTTCTCTTCTAACAGATAGCTGACAGCACTTCCTCCTAAGCACACACTCACTTAGCCCTGAATCATTCCTCAAACCTCCAGTGCCCCAGCAATTCTTAGCAATAAATCAAGATGGCGACATAGGAGGCTCCTGAAAAAGGTAAATACGTGAGGTGATGGATATGTTAATTAACTCAATAGTGAGAAATACGTATAGCAAATCATTACATTGTACACTTTAAATATCTTACAATTTTATTAGTCAAAGATACATCAATCAGGCTGAAAAGAATAAAAAATGGTGGTCAGGGAACGTTTTGCTGAGATAGTGACGTTTGTGGGAAGACCTTAAGGAGGTAAGAAAGCAATTCACTTTCTCCTGGGCTCCTCTAGGGAAGAATGTTCCAGGCACAGGGGACAGCAAGTACGAATGCCCTGTGGTGCACTTGAGGAACAATAAAGAGGCCAGTGTGGGGTGGGGGGTGGGGAAGCAGTGAGCAAGGAGAAGAATGGGGGATTTAAAAGTGATCACAGAGAGCCAGATTATGGAAAGGACTTTGGCTCTTATCCTGGGTCAAATAGAGGCAATGGGAAGGCTTTTAAACAAAGAAGTGACTCAATAGTACTCATGTACTGAAAGAATATCTCTGCCTATTGTTTTGAAAAACAGATTGTGGAGAGGCAAGTCAGAAGCAGAAAGATCAGATGTGAAGATTTTGAAATAATCCTGGTAAAAGTTGATGGCACCTTAGACCAGGGAAATGGTAAGAAAACAGAGAGAATTTGTAAAATTCTGGATATATTTTGAAGTAGAGCCGACAGGAATGCTGACAAAGGTGGTATATATGACAATTAGTGGCACAAAGTCCAGAGCTGGACTCCTGGGCTCAAATTCCTAAGTCAGAATTTGCTAGCTGTGTTACCCCGAACAATTTATTTGTCATCTCTCTGTCTTTCTTTCCACATATTTAAAATGTGGACACTAACACTGTCTACATCACATGGTTATTTAGAGGATTTAAGGGGATAACCTATGTAAAGTGATTAGAATAGTGCCAGGCACATAGTAATCAGTAGATAAAGTATTTTTATTACTAGATTTGGGATATGCGATATAGAGTTGAATCAACACTGACATTGGAAAATACTTAGGATATAAAGTACAAAGTGTTAAAAAATATCTGGTTAAGAAACCAAAAATAAAAGTGTAGCATAATCCAAATTCTATTTTGAAAGCTATTTACAGATATATACAAATGTAGTCTAAAAGGAAATATCCTGAAATATTTCTAGTGGATAACTCTAGATAACAATATTGTGGGTAAATTCTTATTATTTCCCAAACTTTCTACAATAAACATACATGTCCTTGTATAATCAGAAAAAGTTATTAAACTTTTTAGAAAAATATTTATCAAAAAATGAAACATGAGTCACCTCATGTTTTATCTCATAAATAAAACAAGGAGGGGAATGAAATAGAGTAGAAGGGTAAAAAAGGAGAAAAAAGATATTTTCTGAGGTAATTGGAAAAGAGTTGGAAGAGAAAAGGAAAAGTACATTGATATACGAGAAAGATTACACAGTGTAGCATCAACTGAATTCTAAGTAAAATCATCAAAGAACGGAAGGCTCTCTAGGGTGTCTGTACTTCCCTCCAGGTTTGGGAACTGGAAGAAATGTCTAGTATGCAAGTTCCCCCAGTGGCCACTAGGGGGTTCCTGTGATCCAGGAAGCCTCATAGTCCAGAAAAAACCTGTGGCTGGTGGAGAGTGAAAGGGACCTGTCCAGATACCAGGAGGTGGAAGAAAAGGAAAGTCTTGTCCATATTTGTGTGGTATATTCCTAAATCCTAGAACCAGTGAATACTAGACCCGGAAGAGACTTGATGGCTTTCCCAACCTGAGACCTCATTTTAAAATTAGGATAATGGAACCCAAAGAGGTGAGAGGGACTTACCTGAAGTTACACAGCTGGTGAGACACACAATTGGATAATACTTCAAATCTGATCGATGCTTTTTCTACCATCTTACAGATTTAGAAACTCAGGACCGTCAGAACACAGAAATGACATCATAGCATTGCAACCACGGAGTGATTTATGTGTTGAAAGGACTGATCTCCAGTATTGCATTCACACGATAATAATAATGGTGTGTGATCTTTGGAAATATGTGTCTATTACAGCTACTTCATGTTTTGTTGTAGAGCTTCGCTCTATTCAAATGCTCAAGAACTGTCACATAAAGGCCCATTACTCACAGTTTGATAGTTCTTAATAGAAGTTGGGTGTAATTTGGGTTCTGTCCTCTGCCTGCACTTGGACCCCCAGTACCTTCATCATTTTCAGCTGCTCCTGTCTCCCCCCTCAAATGTTCACCTGTACCTCCCACTGGTATTCCCATGGTCTGCATTGCCCAGTGTCTTCCTCCCTTGTCAAGTGTAGACTCCTTCTTTTCATTCATTTTTTCATTCATCCAGTCCACAAGTATTTATTGAACTCCTTCTCTAAGCAAGTTTTTGTACAAGAAGCTGTGGGGCAATACAAAGGAAAATAAATATTGGTCATTGATTTCAAGGAATCAATGGTTTAGTAGGGGAGGTAAAGTTGCATGTAAATAGCTAAATTGCAAGCTGCCTATGGTTCATGAGAGTGGTACAACCAAAATGCTGACGAAATCCTAGATTGTCAATATTGCTTCCAACTAGGAGAATCTGGTACAGTTTCATGGGGAGCTAGTATTGAATTACAGCTTTGAAGGTGGAGAAGGACATAGGCAGATAGAGGACCTGAGTCCTTTCTCCACCACAATCCAACTTTCCTATGTAAAAACGGAAATTAATAAACATTATCCAGCTTAAACACAATTCTGAATATGTGGTGGCTACAAATTTATCCTCCCATGCGAGAAAGTTTTGTTAACTCACAGGAAGAAAAGGCATTAGTCCTGGACAGTTAGACAACAGATCAGCTGGAGGAGGAGGTAAATTGTCAAAGATGCTTCCTCTCTACCTCCAACTCAACTTTACACATCAACGGACAAGCCATGACAGTTAAAGATGACTTAGCAAAAGTTGGCCACACAGCTATAGTGACAAGGTTGATAATGACCAACAGTGATTCAGAATTGTTTAAATTTACTAGGCAAGGGGACTGATTAATAGAACCATTTTGTATGATATAAACATCAATAAAAGTGGCAGCCAACTAGGCTGAGCAAGGCCAAACAAGCAGCCCTACAGTGTCAAGCCAGAGAGAGAACAGTGATCAGAATTTTAAAAGTCTTTGCAGTCAATGTCAGCGGAGGTTAAGATGACCTTCTGGAGGAGTCTATGTGGTGAGGGATTAGAAAAGGGAAGAAATGCTTAGCATGCTGTTTCCATTGCAAGGCAAAGACAGAAAATATTAAATCCAGGGCCATATTCCTGGCCTTGTCACTGACCTGTGGGCAATGGTTTAATAAGTTTCAGACAGCAGATTTCTCTTCTAACAAATAGCTGACAGCACTTCCTCCTAAGCACACACTCACTTAGCCCTGAATCATTCCTCAAACCTCCAGTGCCCCAGCAAGTCTTAGCAATAAATCAGAATGACATAGTGCAACAAGAGAGATAATCACCATTGGAAAAGTTGTGTTAGTGTTATTTTTTAAAACCACATCCCAAACTACATAGCATAAAGCAACAAAATCAGGTGGAGCCAGGTGTACTAGAGACACTTGCAAAGCCCTCTAAACATAGGAGAGGACAAAAGGGATTAAAAATATGAAAACTCTGAGAGTGAGGTCACTGCATACTTGCACAATTGTACACATTGGGTCCTTCTGTAAGCAGCGATTTCTTTTTCTGGGAAACCCCCACTGCATTTTCAGTCAAGGTGGAACTGTGTCCCTGTACTCAACAGACCCACCATAGCCAGTTTCCTGAGTCTCGGGCAGTTTAGTCAATCAAAGTTTGGTGCTAATAAGATTGACATCAAGCGTACAGTCTTCCTATGGCCATTTCCTGTTGTGCCAAGCATCATTCTGCTCCACACCTCCAGGCTAGCAATAAAAGTGTTTAAGTGATAGTAGGAGAACAGAGATAAAAAGGTATAGGATTATTAAGAAAAAAAATCCAAATGTATGAAATTCAGATATCACTAACAAGGAGTAAGTATCGGTATCTTTATGCCCCAAGAACGGTAAATGGAAGAGGATCTCAGAAGAGAAGTGGTGCACTGGATGGTATTAGAATCCGTTTGGGAGACTGATCATTAGTCCATTAGACTGTTAACATGTAAGGCCTCACAATAGTATCATCCTTGAGTTGAGTCCCTTGGGGATTGTGTTGGTTATCTATTGCTGCATAACGCATCTCTCCAGAGTTTAGTGGCTTAACACCACAAACATTCATTATCTCATAGTTTCTGAGGGTCAAGAATCCTGACACGGCTTAACTGGGTCTCTGGCTTTGTGTCCATCACAAAGCTGCAATCAAGGCAACAGCCAGGCCTGCAGTCATCTCAAGGCCCAACTCACAGAGGATCAACTTCTTAGCTCACTCATGTCGCTGTTGGCAAGCCTCAGATTCTTGCTGGCTATTGTCTGGAGATATCAGTTACTTGCCATGTGGATCTCTTTATAGTTCAAAACATGGCAGCTAGCTTATCTCAGAGAAAACAAGTCAAGAGAGTGAGAGAGGGCTCAAAACAAGCCACAGACTGTTAAAAATCTAATTGCAGAAGTGACATCCCACTACTTCCACCATACTTTATTCATTAGAAGTGAGTCAGTAAGTCCAGTCCAAACTCAAGAGTTGGGGATTCCACAAGGTCAAGAATACCAGAAGGTGGGTATCATGGGGAGCCACTCTAGAGGTTGCCTACCACAGAGATGATTGCTAACACTCCAAATGTTTAGAGTAAAGTTGGCAAGCAGCACATATTTTCTGCTTTATTTACATTAATTTTATGCTGATAATGAGGCAGTGGGAAATAGTGTATGTATTGTTCTTGAAAGGCCAATGAGTTGCCAGAGGATCTGCAATTTTATTCCAGCTTAATCACTTAAAATTATAAGATGTGCAAGCTAGGGGGTGTAGGAGGAATCCCTAGTCCTTATAAATATTCTGGTCTACTGCTTTTTAAACTTTCCCGCTGAAGATATCCTAAAGGACAAGGCGAGTTAACGTATCTTTTTCATCTCTATACTTGGTGTTGGGGGTATGGATGAAATCTATCTGCCACAAGGACACATATTTTTCATAATATCAAGATAAATCTTGAAAAGTTATGTGAATTTTATATTCTACTTTATAATATACTTCTGTTTCTTATATTTAGGTATGTTACCATTAAATCAAATGATACTCTAAGAAGATAGATCATGTTTATATTATCATCTTATTAATGTCCTAGCACAGCATACTGCCCACTGTGAACGAGGGCTCTTCCTATGGTATGCTGATAAACTGCTGTTGAAAGAAAGGAGGGAAGGAAGGAAGGAAGGAAGGAAGGAAGCTCTGGCTGTAGTGTTTGCCGACTTTTCTGATGTAAATATTTTCACCATGTCCAATTTATTGAATGTGGAATTGGGAAATGCTGCTGACAATCGTTTCTTGATAGCCGGGTTTGGGCTGGCTTCTACGCCACTGTTTATCATTTTTCCTACTTGAGCTTTTGTTATTCATCTGTAAAATGGGGATAGCATTTTTGGCCCTGCCATTTCAAAATATAACTGTTTAATCATTTGCTGGAGAAAAGAAATTTTAGATAACTAAGTTACATACCTTATAACAAAAGTAAACTCTATCTGGATTAAATGTTAAAATGTAGAGACTGAAAAAAAATTAAGATAAAATGCACATGAATGTTATATAATGTTTGGAGAGGAAAGGATTTCTTAAGCATAATAATAAAAGCATAAACTATAAAGGAAAAGAGTGAGGTATTATGTGGAATAAAAATAAACTCCATTTTATGGCAAAAAAAATAGCATAAGCATAATTAAAGTGCATAGGTATTTCTCCAAAAAGTAAGAAAATATGTGCAATTTTTAATACTGTAATATTCCCCCATGATTTCCAGAGTTCTTTTACATACATGGTTATTATTTAATCCACAAAATAGGTTTTGAGGTAAGCAGTCATTATGATCATTAGATGTAAAATGCATGATCTGAGTTGCCCTACTCTAAGTGTTACTTTTAGGGAAAATAGGAAATAGTTGCTATTTCTGGATTAATGACTCTGTTTAGGCCTACAGTAACACAACAGTTGCTAAACTGGGCAAATTTCTTTTTTTTCCCCCTCAATTTATATTTTACCTAGAGACCCTAATAACTTGAAAGAGGTTCCATACTAAAGGAAAATTATACTGATGAGGAAATTTGTTTGCTGGCCAGGAATCACTAATCATTACCCAGCAAACATTTACGTTCATCACCTTGGTTATTTTATTTTCTGATGTTGAATGATTGTCTTAAATAATGCTATTGCCATGAATTGAATGATCCAGTGAAGGTAGGGAAAAAGACTTATCAGTATGATACGTTATTGTTATATATTCAAAGGATCTAACATTTCCAAATTTGCATTGTTTAGTAATGTTTCCTACCAACACAGGCATACAGGAATATTTAATTAACCTACAAGTGATACAATGGCACATTTCCCACAAATTGCAGTAAACAAGCAAGCAAGGAAATGAACAAATTATTCCCCAAATCAGGAAGATGCAATAAAAGTGAACTTTATAATACAGTTCCCCACTGGGACAAAACAAAACAAAATAAAATAAAAAACCTCTTTGAGCATAATAAGGGACCTAACAATATGCAGACAGTGTAGGAGATTTATCCTTGAAATAAAGTATATGTTTTATTTTTTTAAAGTAACTATCTGGAGTTAATCAGAAGAAGAAACAAAAGCAAGCTGCCAAAAGGAGACTGGACCATCTTGGTGAATTTTTCCACCTCTTCTTCCTCAGAATTAAAGAGTATCTTCTCCAATCTCAGCAAAAGAAATGGGAGAGAAAGAGAAGACTTCTAAAAAAGAGGTAGGAAGCAAGCCCAGTTTAGGAATGGAGGGGAGATGGGGCATTTTTAGTGAATGGGAGACGCTGTACCACAATTAGCAGTGTGCATCCTTTCCCCTTTTTCTCTCTGTTTATTTGGATCTCTTTTTTGTGTGTGTGAGGAAGACCACCCCTGAGCTAACATCTGCTGCCAATCCTCCTCCTTTTTTTGCTGAGGAAGATTGGCCCTGGGCTAACATCCATGCCCATCTTCCTCCTCTTTATATGGGACGCTGTCACAGCATGGTATGATAAGCGGTGTGTTGGTCCATGCCTGGGATCTGAACCTGTGAACACCAGGCCACCAAAGAGGAGTGAGCAAACTTAACTGCTGTGCCACTGGGCTGGTGCCTATTTGGATATCTTACTGTGAATCTTGTTGATTCTTCCTCAGGGTCCCATGTGTGGGAGAGACAAGTCTTTTCCCACTCCCATCCACTGACCCATCTCTGATCACAGACTGGCTCCTGGGACCTCTTCAGTAAAAATGATGGGAAGACCAAAAAGCTGTGTTGGCATCACATGACTACCCAGAAAGTCTGACCACCCTGACAATTATTCCTCAGCAAGAATGTGCGTATATTTCATCCCTCAGTACGAAACTGAGGTTAGCACCTAGATTTGTGAAATTGCCATCTCTTTGATTTTATGAAACTACTTTTCCTAAAGCAAACAGACTCCAAGTGCCATGTTGTTCCATTGGTGAAGTCAGCAGCTGTGATAGAGGGGAAAGAACTTCCAGTTACTTGGAGAACTAGAAACTATAGGTGTAGCTTAGCCATAGTGTCTTTCTGTGCTTGCGTAATTTTAGCACTCGACCTTGACTAAAGACTTTTCGGAAAGCAATCCTATGAGTGTTGGAAGGTAATTTTCTCTGCTGGGGGTTTGAGTTTTTGCTTGTGGAGTAGCTTTTTCTGGAATTTTTTGGCAGATAAGATTATCTTGTTAAAACAGATGACTGTTACTTTCCTTCAGTTTTATTACCCATTGTGTGTGTCTGTAGCAATTCATTAGGTATTCTCGTTTACATCCTGGGAATGAATGTTCATTCAGCAGCTGAGGATAATGTCTTCTACTGTAGCAGCAGCTGTTTCTTGCCAGGTGTGAGGTGGGCAGGCTAGATACTATTGCTCTTAACAATGCATAAATCAAAAACATTACAAAATATGCTTCGAGAAAGACCTAGAGTACAAATTAAGAAGCTTAGCACCTGTTTAAAGACTGCAGATCTTGGTATCCATTCTGATGAGTGGAGATTTGTGTTTCTTCTTCCAGATATTTGAGAATACACTCTTTCCACCTTTGGCAAACATCTCTCTTTTACTGGTAGCATATGTCCAACTCCTTGTTCATTGAGAAACACTGGGGATATAGCATTATAATGTTTATCAAGTTTAAATCAATAACCTAGTCTTTCTGCTTTTGAGTAAAACCAATGGTTGAATGGAATATATTGACTTATCTCTCACCAAAATTCAATAGAAAAAAATTAAAAAAAGAACACTTGGTTTGGTAGCAGACTGAGAACATATCTGGAATTAGTGAAAATAAGTAAAGTAACTGAAGTGATTCAAAGTTTGTCCACATTTGGGAAACTTTCATGGTTTGACAGCAATGTAGATGAACCTCAATCTTGGGGTTCCATTATGAGGGATTTTGTTTCCAAATACTGGTTCAGATATTATATTGTAAACTGTATAAGTCAGGCTTCTCCAGGGAGATGGAATCATTTGTGGTAGTGAAGTCTTCAATTATAAAAGTAGATTTTTCTATTTCTCCTTTTAGTTCTATCAGTGTTTGTCTCTTGCATTTTGATGCTCTATTGTTAGGTGCATACACGTTTAGGATTGTTATGTCCTCTTACAGAATTGACTCCTCTGTTATTATGTAATGTCCCTTTTCATCCCTGAAAATTTTCCTTGTTCTGAAGTTGGCTTGGTCTAAAATTAATATGGCTACTTCAGCTTTCTTTGATTTGTGTTTGCGTGATATAACATTCTCCGTCCATTTACTTTAAAAGGTTTTTTTTGAAGTAGATTTCATATAACACAAAATCTACCGTTTCAAAGCATCCAATACAGTGGTTTTCAATATACAGATTTTCCTCGACTTATGATGGGGTTATGTCCTGATAAATCCATCATAAGTTGAAAATATTGTAAGTCAAATATGCATTTAATTCACCTAACCTACTGAACATCATTGCTTAGCCTAGCCTGCCTTAAACGTGCTCAGAACACTTGCATTAGCCTATAGTTGGACAAAATCATCTGATACAAAGTCTATTTTATGATAAAGTGTTGAATATCTCATGTAATTTATTGAATACTATACTGAAAGTGAAAATCATAATGGTTGTATTGGTACAGAATGGTTTTAAGTGTATTGGTTGTTTACCCTTGTGATCGGTGGTTGACCAGGAGCTGTGGCTTGCTGCTGCTGCCCAGCGTCATAAGAGAGTGTTGTACTGCATGTCATTAGCTTGGGGAAAGATCAAAATTCAAAATTTGAAGTGTAGTTTCTACTGAATGTATATTGCTTCTCACCATTGTAAAGTTGAAAAAGTGTAAGTCAAACCATTGTAAGTTGGGGACCATCTGTATTCACAATGTTGTGTGACCATCAGTATTATCTAATGCCAGAATATTTCCATTACCCAAAAATAACTTCCAAGTCTGTTAGCAATCAATCCCAATTCCCCACTTCTGTCAACTCCTGGCAATTGCTAGCCTACTTACAGTCTCTATGGTTTTGCCCTTTCTGGACATGTCATATAACATGTGGCATTTTGTGTTTGGCTTCTTTCATTTAGCATAATGTTTGCAAGGTTTTCAGCTTGCAGCATACATCAGTACTTCATTGCTTTTTATGGCTGATTAATATTCATTGTATGGATATATCACATATTGTTTATCCATTGATCAGTTGATGGGCATTTGGACTGTTTCCATTTTTAGGCAATAATGAATAATGCTGTTATGAATATTTGTGTGCAAGTTTTTGGATGAATATATGTTTTTTATTTTCTTGGATACTATACTTAGGAGTGGAATTTCTGGGTCATATGGTAATTCTACGTTTACTTTTTGAGGAACTGCCAAAATGTTTTCTACAGCATCTTCATCCCTTTATTTTAATCTCTATAACTTTTCATATTTAAAGTGGATTTCTTGTAGACAGGATGGACTCGGGTCTTGCTTTTTTATCCAATCTGGCAATCTCTTTTAACAAAGTGTGTTTAGACCATTCATATTTAAAGTGACTAGTGATGGTTGGGTTCAAATCTATTGTCTTGCTGTTTCCTATTTGTTGCTTTTGTCTTTCTTTTTTGTTTCTTCTTTTTCTGACTTATCTCATTTCACTTGAACATTTTTTTCTGATTCTGTTTTATCTCATCTATTGATTTATCATTCATACTTCATTTTAAAGCTTTTAAAGTGCTTTGTAAATATAAACCCTAGGGTTTACAATATACATTTTTAAATACTCCATGTCCACCTTCAAATAGTACTGTACCTTTTCATGTGTAGTGCAAGTAACTTATAACAGAATATTCCCAATCAGTCTCCATTTTCAGTAAAAGTAAACTCTTCCTAACATTTACTAAGACCATTAGCTGATAAAACCACAATGAAATATAAGCTCATATAAAATATTCTACAAAACTACTCCTTCAGTTAAGTGGCTCATCTTATATAAGTTGCTATTCAGTTTGAAGATGGAGAAAAAAGATTGCAGATAATTATACCATAATTGAAAGCTCCTTTTCATGAGTGACTACAGTTAAGGAAAATATTAGCACAATTTTATCTAATAAATCATAGTGCAAAGAATCAAGATGATCCTGTTTGTGTAATGATGGCACCTTAACTGTGCCTTATTTATCTTTGTATTGCTAGTGTCCATAACAATGCCAGATCATAATCACCATTCAGATGGGTTTTTTTGTGTGAGGACTAAAGCAGGTTCTTATTTATAATATAACCCAAACAATCAAATAGGAATAAGCCTAACAAAAATGGTTGCAATACAAAGTGGTTCAGTCACATTGGAGGAGAGTTTAGGAGTATTTATTAAAAGCGAAAATGTGACACTCTACAACTCAGATGTCCTGCTCTCATGAGTATACAAGGTGATATGTAGAAAGATGTTTTATTACTATAGTGGTATAAAATTAAAAATGGCCTAAATGTCTACCAACAGAAAAATGGATAGTGTGTATACATGGTAATCAAAATAGGAATAGATAAAAGTAGCATATTCATATAATGTGATATTATTTGGTAGTTAAAAGGAATGAACTAGCTCTCCATGGATCAACAGAAATACATATAAACACTTTTTATGAGAATAAGCAAGTTGACCATTACACATTGAGAGAGAAGTAGGAAAAATGCCAAGAAGACCCACAAAGTTATACTGTAATTAAATGTTTTCAGGGACAGAGTGGGGGAAAACTGGAATTGTTTCATTATTTGCTATTCAAGTAAAACTTTAATTTTTATTGCAATGTTTTAGTTTTTTATAAACTGTATCAGTAAGAAGAATCTAAATTATACCATGATACACACACAGACACATACACACACACCAAATATCAGTGGTTTAAAATAACAAAGATTTATTTCACACTCATGTTTCTTGTTTATCGTAGGTTGGTAGAGGTGACTATTTGTTTAATTTACTCAGGAACTTTGGCTAATGGAGCAGCTACTATCTCAAAAGCTAGAGGATAAAGGAAACTCTTGTGGGTTTTGCACTGGCAATTAAATTTTTGGCCAAGAAGTAGTATGTAAAAGTTCTACTTACAACTAATAGGCCAGAAATAAATCATATGGTGCCACTCACCCATAAGTGGATCAGGAAGTGCAATTCTACCGTGGGTCAAGGAAATGAAGAGTCAGAAATATTCACAAAGTAAAATTAATGCCTACCACACAGGAGAATGAATTTACCTATTTTTCCTACAATTGATTGTTTGAAAATGTAATGAAACAGTGATTCAGTTAGTTAATGAAAAATAGATGTCTAGATGCAAATATATAGGCTAATATGACAATTAGGTAAATTTATAACATTAAAAACTTTGTGTAATGGGTTAATATAAGTTTTGAAAGAGTATTCTCACTGACAAGGTAAAAAGCTTTGTCCCTGGTTCTGAACTCTTCAGCATTTTTTCTGAGTGAACTGGTTGAAGATAAATTATGCAGATGACATTCCCTTAAAGGTGAAGGGCAACTTACTGCATCTCACAATCACTATTAGTGAAAAAGAGGCACAGGCCCTTCTTCTTCCAATCAAGATGGAGTATCAGGGAACCCATTTACCTTCCCACCTGAAACAATTGAAAAACTGTACACAGTAAAATAAACAATAATATTCAAAACTTTAAAGATAAGACTACAAATGACAGTAACTCCTGAGACATGAGAAATGAATGAGGTGGGCCCTATGATTAACCCAGCCTACCACCTTGAGAAAGTTACTGAGCTGTGGTTCAAGGAAGGGAAATCCAAGTAGAGGCCAGCAGTCTCACTGGTTAAGGAGAAGAAGCTCTAGAATCTGCAGACACCAAGGTGGTTAGAGTTCATGGACAAAGTACTAGAGAGGAGAAAGTTAATAGAGAGAGAGATTTGGATAGTATTTAGAAGATTACTGATAAGTAGATATTTAGAGAGAGACTCTTCCGAAGGCTAGGAGAGAAGTACCAAAAAGGATTAGAGGGAACAGTACCCAGAGACCACTGCAGTCAGGAATGGTGTCTTTCCCAGACTGGGAAAACTCATAAATCACAAATCATTGGGTAGAACACTCAGAAGGATCTTGCCTCAGTAATGGAGAATACAGTCATGCATTGCATAATGACATTTGGTCAACAACAGACCACATATATGATGGTGGTCCCATAAGATTAGTACCATAGCCTAGGTGTGTGGTAGGCCTGAACCATCTAGATTTGTGTAAGTACACTCTTGGACATTTGCACAATGATAAAATCACCTAACAACACATTTCTCAGAATGTATCCCCATCATTAAGTGACACATGACTGGAATTAGCTCTAGACTAAGAGAGATTCCATCTAGCAAATCTTAAAAGCAAAATCTAAAGTGAGCAAACTATTTCCAAATAACTAGATCCCAGAACAAAGCTCAAGAATAGAAATAGAAATATATTCAGCATTTAACAAGGTAAAATGCATAATGTTTGACATCTAATCAAAAATTACCAGGCATGCATGCCCAAAAGCAGGTAAATACAATCCATAATAAGGAGAAACATCGACCAGTTGAAACCAACTCAGAACTGGCACAGATGTTAGATATAGCAGACAGAAATATTAAAACAATTACTATAACTATGTTCCATACATTCAAAAAGCTAACATAAAAATTGAACATGTTAAACAGAGACATGAAATGTATGCAAAGACCAAAGTCAAACCTCTAGAGATAAAAACTACAATGTCTGAGATGAAAAATATTCTGCATGAGTCTAAAGGCTGATTAGACATTGTAAAGGAAAGATTGGTGAACTTGAAGACATAACAATACAAATGACCTGAAATGAAACATACAGAGAGGAAAAAAAAGATTCAAAAGAAGCTGTGGGACAACTTCAAGCAGTCTAATACACAGATCATTGGAGCATCTGAAGAAGAGTCAAGAGAAAGGAGGACAGAAAAAATATTTGAAGAAATAATGGTAAAAAATGCTCCAAATTTGATGCAACTTATAAATCAACAGATCTAAGAGACTTAAGAAATTCCAAGGCACATCATGATTTCTCCTCAGAAACAATACAAGCTTGAATACAGTGGAGCAACATCTTTAAAGTAATAAAAGAAAAAAAAACCTGTTGACCAAGAATTCTATACCCAGCAAACACATCTTTCAAAAAAAAGGAAAATAGGATGTTTCCAGACAAACAAAAGCAAATGAATTCATCACCAGCAGACCCACACTATGAGAAAGGTTCGAGGAAGTTTTTCTGTCAGATGGAAAATAATACCAGATGAAAACATGAGTCTACAAAAAGAACCAGAGAACATAGTAAGTAGTAACTGTATGGATAAACATAATACTTTTTCTTATTATTTAAATCTATTTAAAAGATCCTCAATTGTTTATACAAGAATAAATAAAGACATAGTGTGGGGTTTATAACATATAGAAGAAAGGAATTCAGCCCTGATTTATAGAGTCCTTATGGTAGCACCACCTGAAAGTTAAGATTTGCAGTGTTACAGCACCCCACAGTTGGCCTAAAAGAATATGGAAAAGGAAATTGCCATAGGTCTGATTTCACATCGACTCTTAGCACATGGCTTGGAAGGAGCAAGACTTGAAAATTTAGATCAATGATAGATAGTAGATAGATAATTGTATCTAATATACTAGTGAACTTCTCAGGATGAACAGAGTGTGAAGATATTTGTGTTTCATGTTTATGTTCACCAGTTATCCAATTCAGAGGAGGCTCTGAATAGTTAGGTGGACATAATGATATCTTTTCTCTGCCCTTTCAAAGGGCAGGTTGTTAATGGTGACTTTTCTGACCTTTACTCCCCTATCCTTCCAATTCTATGTAAACCTATAATTCCATTTATGGTGATGATTTATACACGGAATGCAGAGAGTAGCTTCTGTTTTGGTGATTGATCTCCGACAGATATAACATGCTATAAAGACAGTAAGCATGAAATCTTATATTTAATGGCATAACTCCAATTGCAAATGCATAGGATGAGAAAAATATGGTTTAGCAGCATGGTTGAATGACAGGAGTATTCGTTAATACAATGCCAAGATGATGAATTGTGCAATATGTCTATTAGAAATATTTCCACTCCCCTTTATACTTCTTCAGAGCAATACCTAGAGTATTCTGTTCATCTAAAACCATTCTGTTTTAGATGCTACAATACAATAGACACAAAGGAGTAGGTTAAGAGAATGGCTATTGATGCCCAGTTTAAACTGGGCCCTGAACATTACCTGGCAATGCAATGTTCCTCTAGTCAGCTATCTCTCAATCTCCACACAAGATGTTCAAACAATCCTTTGCTCTTTTTAAATCCCTGATATCTCTTTTTTTTTTTTTTTTTTTTGTACTTTAACTCTTTAGCCTATAGGTTACAGACAAAGCAGAAGCCATTGTTGCGGGTCCCACAACCACAACCTGTACAACTTCTCACAGCCACTCTACCAACCTACTTGTACCTCCTGTATTCCTCTCTACCTAACTCAGTGGAGGAATTATTCCTCCTTGTTCCTAAAGCCAAATTCCCTGGTGTGCTCAGAATATCCTTCCTTCCTTGTTTCTAACTCTCCTGGTGATCTTATACTGTTCATATATATTCAAAACCTTCCTCTGTACTAGATAACTTCCCATCCACTTTTAAATCTTTGGACCCCATATTCTTCTCCAGTTTGTTTCTATCTTGTTCACTTCACTGTCAAATTCTTGGTATCCCTACATCCTCATCCCCCCCTTCACTCCTCAATTCAGTCCAATATGACTGCTGCCCTAGACACACCTGTAGAACAAGTCCTCCATGTCACAGGATGTAATGGACACTCTTTCTGGCCTCTCAACAGCCTTAGACATAGCCGAATGGTCATTCTGCTTTAAAAGACTCAATTCCCTTGACTCCACTTCACTTTCATCGCTTTGCTTCTAGCTCTTTGTCTACTTTTCTTCTATCAGACTTTTAGTTAAAAGTAGGAGTCCTGATGTTTCACCCCAGTCCCTCTTTTCTTCTCTCTCTAGCTGTTCTTAATCACTGATTTTTACCACTTTGGTGACTTCAATTCCATTTGCAGAGTGATTATTCTCAACTTTGTGTCTCTAGCTCAAATTTATCTTCTAGGCTCCAGAACAAAGTAGTGAGCATTCTATTCTAAATCTCCACCCACGTGTTTCATACGTCCTTCAAAACTACCATGCCCCAAACTGAAATTATGATTCCGCCTACCTTCTATGCTCCCTAAACCCCAAAATGGCACCCACAACCAACCAACCGGGAAGCAATGAATCATTCTTGATTGTTTTCTCTATATCAGCTCCCATATACAATCACACATGGTATGTCATGAATTCTACCTCCTTAATAGCTTTCAAATGCTTCCACTCCTCTTCATTACTTTTTTCCACCCAAATTTGAGTCACTGTCGTCTCTTGCCTGGACCAATGCATTCTCTTCCCATCACTGTCTTGTTTTCACTCTTGTCACCTCTGATCCATTCTCTGGAGCAGAGCATAGTATCTGGAGCAGGAGCTTCTGTGAATGCTAAATGTGAATCGTGCCTCTCTGAACTGCAATGGCTCTGATCTGAAGTAATCTTCTAGAAACAAAAATTAACCATGATACTACTCCACTTAAATTTTTTGGTGGCTTTCCCCTTCTCTTAAATTTTAAAATACTTAACTTAGCCTATAAATTTCTTCATGATCTGGCCCTGTCTCCCTCCTTATTATGCTTCTGCCATACAGAGTTTTTCATTCCTTGAATTCCCAAAATTCCCCTGACCAGAGCTTTGCATGTGCTATTCCTTCTCCCTGGGAATGTCTTTCTCTGATTAGTCACCTGGATAAATTCTACTTAGTTTTCATGTCTGTGCTTAAAGATCATTTCTCTGTGGAAGATTTCCCTGGCATCTCATGTTAGTTAAGATTTACTCATTAGAAACTCTCAGAGACACTGTATTTTTCCTTCTAACCATCGTTACAATTGTAAGCTCCAGGGAGGCAGAAATTGTGTCTACCTCATTCATCTATACATCCCCAGTGACAAAACAATAATTACTCAGTAAATATTTGTTTAAATGAATAAAGTTTTTGGACTCTCAATGAAAACAGCAACTAAATTATTTACACAAAGAATTTACTTTCTGTCATGAACTGATTGTACCGGCTGCTTACATAGTCAAAAGTAATCATCTGATTCCAAAACTGTGTTTTATCCCATGCCCTTCTAGCATATAGAATGATCTAAAGATGATTCTAAGTGATATTTCACACAGACTCATATTACTTTCAGAAAATGTGGCTGAAGAAACTTGTATTTCGTAGGTCTTGGTTAAGTGACATCACGGTATAAAAGAACATATTTATTGAGATCTCCACAAAAGATTTGCAATTAATTAATTCAGCAGACACTTTTGAAATTATACCTTTATTTTCAGAAAATTTTATGGCTTAAAATAACTATAGCATCATCAAGACTGTACACGAGTGCAATTTGATATCCTCATAGTTAGTATTATTGAGTCTTTACCAACTGTGAAAGCAAGTAAGACAGTGAGTAATCAACAGGCAATAAATATATCAGAGAATGTTATTGAACATGGCCTTGGGATTCTGTTTTGCTAGAGGCTCAGGAATTTTGGAAACAATGAAATGCTTTTGATTTAAGTAATTGTTCTATTGGATTTATCTCAAAAGTGAAAATGCCGGTTTATAATTCCTCCAAAGAAGTTGCTTGAAGTAAACAAACAAACAAACAAAAAAACCCCACTATAATATGATAGATTATAAATCAGGAAAACTGAATTCTTATTCCAGCTCTGACAATTACGGTGATGATAACAAAGGAGAATAGCTTAATATCTCTGAGCTTTCATTTTCTAATGCATGAAATGGACATACAAATGTAAACCCCACTTAATACACAGTGTTGTTATTTAAACTAATGAAAAACAAAAATTACTTAGCATGGCATAAAGTACTCTTCTCAATCTGATTCAAACTGGCTTCCTGCACTTCATCTGTTAGTCTTCTTACCCACCTTCCCTTCTAACCTAGCCTCCTCCCAACTCACACACACAGCGACACACACACAACAATCAATTCTACACTTATAACACCAAATTAATCACTATGTCCTGCATTTTGAACACACCAACCCCTTTAATACTTAAGGAAAAAAATGAGAATAATATTTTTGAAACATGTACTTTTCCTGTTTAGGTTTCCTTGTGTGTTATTTTCCCACTATTGTTCAAGAAGCACGTTTATCTTAGAGGGGACTAGGATTGTTATACCAAGAAGATAAACAAAAGGAATTAGTGTTGAGCCTTTGATACTCAGAATTTGGGGAGTCCATGATAAGACAATGGTTCTGAAAGGCAGGCTCTAGAATGAAAACATTCTTTTTAAAAAAATATTTTGGTTCATATTAACATCAAGAGCCAGTTCTGGAAACCTTGAACATAAATTTTACTCCAAGCCATACAGAGGTCTCAGGTTGTGATGTAGGGAAATACCTTTTCAAGATGAAAAGGAAGAATAGTCTATGCCTTCTGGCCCAGGGTCTTATGGGGAGAAAAGACAAAGATAGTCACTCCTGCAGTGTGCCCTTGCTTCTCTGAGGCAAAATTTCAAGAATAAAGAGGGATTTTTTAAGTTGAAGAAAAAGTCGAAAACATAAGGAGACGGCCATGCCAGGTGGCCCACATGGCAGCGGTAGTGTTGTAGCAGAAAGACGGAGCTCCGCAGGTGACCTGAAGCAGTGCTCCTGGCTCCCGGCGCCGTGCGCACAACAGAGGAAGGACCAGAAGTTCCCACGGGCTTCAAGGGGGAGTGAATACTACTAATAATAGCAAACACGCATTGACTGTAAGTATGCCAGCCACCCTTCTCAGCATATTCTATTTACTAACTCATTTAATCTGTGCGACCACACCCCGAAGAAGGTACTATCATGATCCTCATTTAACGGATGAGAAAATTGAGGCATATGGCATTGAAGTAAATTCCCCAAGGGGATATAGTTAGTGAGTGTTAGAGCTTCTTTACAGAAGGGCTCCCTGCAGTGGGGCTAAATGGCACCGTTTTAGCTCAGGGCTTTAGGATAGGCTGCTTGGTTCAAGATAAAGAGCACTGACAGCCAAAATTCAAAGGGTGTCCACACTTCCAATGAGAAAAAATATTAGCCAGGAGGACCATTGGGTCCTTATAAAACCAGGAGATCATACCACAGAGGAGGCAAAGTGATGGTACTAGCCTTCCCAGGCCTCAGTTCATAGCAGCACTGAGTGAGGATCTGCCCTGCTGCAGAAACCAGCATAAAGGCCACTCAAGTGCTTCCCTCCCACTGCCATTCAGTCCATAAGCTGCTTCTACACCCAGCCACCATCTTGACAAGGAGGTCGGAGGGGAGAAATGGCTTGGACATGGAGTTGAACTTGAAACTGTTGATTATTTATCCATTAGAGGTTGTTTCCAATTTTAAAAAACTATTTAGGTTAGGGGACACGGATTCTATTAATTGGCAGTATTTTTTGGCAGCTCCTCCATAACCAGTGATGATGGTCATCAGCTTGTTGTAGAAAACAAAGAAGCCTAGATGGTCTTTGCATGACTGTGTTATAACGTGGGTAAAATTCTACTCCTTTGCACTTGTGCGTCTGTACCTGCTGTTATGTCTGCTGTTACACCCTTTCCTTTTCCTCTACCTGGCAAAGTCTAACTCATTCCTTAAGTCCTAATCCAAGTTTCATCTCCTTTGTGAAAAATATCCCCAGAAGCCCAGGCAGAGTTAATGACTTCAACCTGGTGCTTCTAAACCACATAGTCCATACACCTCTATTACATTGTATGGCGCCCATCTATCGGTCTGTATGCCCCTTCTCTAGACTCAGAACACTTGCATATTGTAAGCCTCAAGAATATTTGATATATTTATCAAATGAATGAACAACCAAACGGGAATATTTGTGTTAATGTCATGGAATTCCTGCAACTATAAAAAATATATTTTGACATGGAACACGTTGTTGGCCACAGTGTTAGAGCTCCATGAAGACCACAAAGTAACAGCTGAACTGGGTACAGAGCATACAAATTTAAGGCCTTTCCATGCGTGGGTTATTTTTGTAGGCATAAGATATGAGAAAAAAAAAATCAGCAATTTCTTCAACTTTCTTCCCATAAACTAAAACTAAATCCATAAAACCATCATAAGCCTCTCCTATATTGTTTTCTTTATTTATTTTTAGATCTAGTTGCCCCAATTTGATCAGAACCATCTGAAGCATAAATCCATCTCTTTAGACCCTGCAGTTACACAGTTGAGAACATTCAGAAAATATTTGTTAAACAAGAAAATGAGTGGATTCTTGCCTGAGTCTTGATGGTTTTGCATTAGACAGTTTTAGTACTCAAATATTAGAGTCCTTCAGACTCATCCAAAAAGCTTGATAAAGGACAGATTCCCAGGATGTATGCCCAGGGATTCTGATTCACTAGCTGTGGGTTGAGAGTGAAGAACATGCATTTTAATATGCACCTCAGGTGATTCTGGTGCAGGTCAGATCCAGACTTTGAGAAATGCCAGCCTAGATAATCAACGTCCTTTTACTTTCTACACTGGCTGCATTTCAAGCCATCCCTGAAGTTATTCCTAGTGTGTGTGCACCTTACAGAGAGGTAATTTGCCATTGGCTCTCCCACAGTGCCCAGTTCCATACAGGTAGTATATTACTCACAAGGCTGTTCTTAGTGAGGCTCTCACATACTTAACATTTGCAATGCTGACCCCACCACCACCAGTTTATTTTTCTCTAGTTTATTTGTCACATATATTGTTTTTCTCCAATAGATTGTTAATGCCTTAAGGAGAGGGGATTTTCTCTGTTTCCTCACTCACACATCCCCAGTGCCTAGAACTGTGCCAGTTACTTGTGACCTGGAACAAAATAATTGTTGACTTGAAAAAAAAATTAACGGCCAATTATTGGAAACTCTACCTGCAGGCATAGAAATCACAGGGAGTGTATCTGGTTCACTCTCCATTAATTCTTCCCTTTCACCTATGTACCAGTTGCTAAATAGAAATAGGAAGCTACCATTTCCTGGCACTTCTTTTAAAATCACTAGTAATACAGTTTCTTTGAAAATTGCCTATATCAACTGCAATAGGTTGAGAGAATGCTGTCTCTTCCCAGCCACAATTTCATGAACAACAGTACTTCCAGCCAGTTATCTTTCTGCATGACTTGTATTAAAATCTGTTCAGTCTGGATCTCTCCTCAGGGCTGTCAGGTTAAAACTTCCCTATTCATGGTACTGCTCTGGAAACAGCCATTCAGCTTATAAAGAAGGCCAACGGCTGGCTATTGACTTGGGGGTGAGGCGGGGCCACGTCACCTTCTCATAGAAAGCTGAACAGGGCAGGAGGTCTGTAACCGTGGTCCAGCCTGCATTCTCACAGATTCAATGATACTTTTTTATGTCCCATTTTTAAATGAATACTGGTTTAAGTGCTCTGCGGCCTACTGAGTCATTGATGTTACAAACCAAAGAATTGAAGTTATAATTGAAAAACATTCAGTAAAGGTAGTACAGAAGAAAATTGCATTTATAACTGCATCTGCTCGGTCATTTTAAAATTTATAATTGACATACAAACCTGTTTCGGGAGAGATATATCTTCACCTTATACATGATCGCTTATTACTAAAAGAAGCGTTGATTTTCTGACTTTTCCCACTTTACACGTGAGTTTGATATAGAATCCCATGCTGACGTCGTCCAGGTGCACAGACAGTAAGACACAGTCAGCCATAATCCCACTAGTTCTAAATACCTTGAATCTAACAGAAGTAGAGTACTGGAAAAAAATATAAGATCAGGAGGGCAGAAGCAAAACTGGGCTTTTTTGATTCCATTTCGCATAAAATCTGTCATTCCTCTGGCAAGTGGTATAGTGCTTTGAAATTTTACTTACGTCTTCTCATCCGGTACTATCGTAACCTTCTAGTCAGAGTGACCATAGCATGCTGCCCTGGGCTATAAATAGTGCTCACTTTAACTCTCAAAAGTATCCCAACTTGATGAAAAATTATATGTCAGTTTACCTATAATATAATCAAGGGAGATTCTATTATCTGTGCATCACATATGAGAACTCAAACTCTCAGATTTTTTTATTGTTTTTGCTTAATTGTTATTGATTTGTTTAATGCTATGGATACAAATGAAACTTGTTTCCTAACTTTAGATTACATGGTATTTCCTTTGAACCAGAATCTATAGTATAATAAAACTAGGCATTTGGTAAACTCTTCCAAAATCAACTCTTTTTAGATCATAACTGGATGATTAAATACAGATGGGTCAATGGGGAAGGAAACTGCATTTATAAAATGCCTATTTTGTCTGGCATAACATTTGTTGTATAATTAATGCTCACAATACCCCCTAATTAATGTAAGTCTGACTCTTCCCATATCATAATGAGGAAATTGAGTTTCAGAGAGTCTAAGTAACTTGCTCTGATAGATGTAGCTAGTAAGTGATCCAACAGAGATTCAAACCTGGATCTATCTGATTGCAAACCTCGTGCTGCAGCACAATGTTTTAAGGCTGTAGGCTTAAGTCCATACATGCATGCAAAGTATAGCCTTTTCAGTACAATCCTTAGAAACCATGAAATGTTAGAGGATCTAGATCTCACCAAAAACAAAATGGAGACAAAGAAGTGTAAGGTAACTCAACTAACGTCTCACAACTTATTGGTGGGGACTACAATCCAAGTGTTTTGATTCTTAGTTCAGTCATTTTTATTCCTTATCAGGCTGCCTTTCCTGTTGTCCTGAAAATGGATATTTAAGCTACTATTGGTTTTTAGAGTCAGAGCCAGTTAACCTGGAAGCCATCACTTTAAATTTCAGAAAGTCCCTGTTGGATGAAAGGCTGTGTGTTTGCTTGGGAATAAAATACTACTTTTCTCTTTCATTATATTTTCATTTTCTCTTTTTAATTTTCTTCCTTTTGGCTACCACAGAACACAACTACCAGCTGCTGGAGGTCAAATACAAGCAGAGGACAATGAAGTATATTCAAGTCTGGGAAAAAAATCTTGCAGTTAGAATTAGCAGTTGAGTTGATTTCCAATATATTTGTATCCCAGAGAACCTGTTTGAGGAGGGACCAAGTGTTCTGTTTATTTTCCTTTACATTAATACCCAAGACAATGTCTTTTGAGAAACTAACATTTGGTGGAATTTCTAATTTCACATTAGATACATAACTTTAATCAAATCTGCGCCATTTAAGTCACAGACATCCACAACACAAACACAGTACATTTTCTATTCCATGTTGCCAAATATCTAATTAGAAATTTTGTTTCTTAAGTAAATAAATATCTACCTATATCAGAGAGGATTTTACGGGTGGTAAAGTCTTGAAGATGACTCTCCTGTTCCAGAAAATCAAATGTAGCCATTTGCCCAGACTTGTTTGGGAAAATGACTTCTATTATCTAAACTCACAGGAGACTGATAAATCCAAATGTCTATTAATTGATTTTACTGTAAAGTATATCTGGGAATATAACAGAGACAGATTACTTGCTGAATTGTGTTGGAGTCACGCTGCTGAATTCTTGCTCCTTCACTTTTTTTACTTTTAGACTCCTCAGACACTTCTTTTTGTTATTGTATCATTTCCTCAAAATTCCATCAAAATTTTTATGAACTTATATTCCTTTTGGCCTCGGTGCATGGTCGAGAATTCCTGAGACACGCTAAAGCCAGAATTTGAAAGGATAAGAAATAAGCAGGGAGGTGATTTCTACAAGATGGCAGAATAGGAAGCCCTTGGGCCCTCCTGCTTTCCACACACAGATTCAACGAGAATACACAGAACAGCCCCGTCTGTGAGAAATCCAGACACTATTTGAGAAGTTCCTGCATCTCAGGCAAGCGTGGAGCCAGCTAGATCAAAGCTGGTAGGAATATTAGAGATATGCTCTCACCATAAACCCGAACTCCAGTACAGCTCCGTATGATCAGAGGAAAGCCCCAGCTCCCAGCTTCTCCCTGTGCAGGGAAGGATAGGACTAGACCATAATCCAATGTTCTGATTTTTCTAGGGGCTGCCCAAGGCACTGGCTTCTGTCTTGCATATCTTGGAGCGTTGATGGGGCCCAGCATACCCTAGTCACCTGGAGACGTTGAGAACAGACTGTGACTTGAACTACCAAGCTAGCACACACCATGGCCCCACCCTTTGGTGTAGCACAAAGCAAGTGGGAGAAAAAAAAATCCCAGCTCCTAGCTTCTCCCTGGAGAGGGAAGGAGAGGACTGGACTATACATCCAATGCTCTGATTTTTCTAGGGGCTGCCTATCAACCTGAAGAATCAGGATGAAGTTGAAATAACGAGACTGAATACCAACCTCTCTCTACCTGATATCACCCTTCCTTGTTATGGCCCTAAATCCTAGATAACAACAATGCAATTTTAGACTCAGTGTCTTTTCAGTCTGTCTTGTCCAACAGTCCATCTTTTGCATCATCCTTACTAGCAGCTTTATTTGACTACCCACAAGATCACAATTCCAAAACACCCTCTCAGGCATTCTTTCTTGCTTTTTCCTGAATATGTATAATCAAATATACATCTTATAGTCCATCAGACTTCAAGTATTCATCCATAACTGAATTCTCACTAAGAACATTTTGCTGTAGTAACTTGCAAAATGTTTTATCTAAATCTCACAATCTAAATCTCAAACCTACTATAATAAAACATGATTAAGTTGACTGGCAGCGTGTTTAGGCCTATGGTGAGTGTGGTGTGTGTGGTTGTGTTTCAATAGCTCTCCCAAAGGAATCATGTCTTGTGCTCACATTGTCTAAAACTATTGTATATTGATACTATTACCTTACAAAACTAATTGAAAATGTGTTCTAATAAACTGAAAAAGTCTCTGAAGAAAACAGATGATATTAAAAGGAAAAGCTAAAAAGGAAAATCCACAATTAGAAGAAAAGTTGGAAGTCACAAGTATATCAACGGAGGTGGATACAAAATAAACAAAGGCCATGAACACATCCTCTATCTACATGCAGGTAACTGTGTTTTTATATATGAGCAAGAAAATATCTGTGAACTATAAAAGTGTTGTTAATTCTGAAAAGTTTCACTTTGTTAATAGGGCATATCATAATATGTAGTTTTTAACTGAGATAAGTTTACATACAGTGAAATTTTCAGATTTTAAGTATGTACTTTGATGACTTTTGATTACATAGTCACTCTTATAACCCACAATCCTACCAAGATAATCTATCACCCCAGAAAGTTCTGTTGTACCTATTTGCAATCAATCCCTGATTCCCAAGGCATCAACTGTTCTGATTTTTATAACCACAGATTTACCTTTTTCATTTTAGAATTTAATATAAATTTAATCATCCAGTATGTACTCTTTTGTATGTGGATCTTTTAAATCAACAATAATGTTGTATCAGTTGTTTATTTTTAATGTATTTTTTATTAAAAAGAGTAAAGGAACCACACTGAGGAGAATAATAAAAGAGAGGAATAAGAGAAGAAGGTTAGGGGAAGCAGGAATGAATACGACAATTAGATAGAAATCATTCAAGGACACTTGCTATGTGCGAGACTCCTAGGTGCTCCATGTGCATTCTCCTTTCATCCTCACCACAACCCTATTGGAGAGGTACCAGAACCATCACCATTTGGCAGATGAGAACACTAAGAAAGAGATAGGTTAAGTAACTTCCCCAGAACCACGCAGCTCTGGGCAGTCTGGTCTACTGTCACACAATATCATCTCCCAGGAATTATGTTCCCACATCAATTCAGTTGAGTTCTGTTCCCCCTTAGATAATTTTATAAATATTTTGTAGTTTTCATTTTGATTTCCTTTTTGGTCTAGCCCAATTTTCAAGAAGTCTGTTAATTTTATGATGATATTTTTTCAGCTGAAAGAGTTTTCATTGCTTTTTTCTTTTTAAAAATTAATTTTAATGAATTTTTTAGTTTAGAATGTTTTAGATTCACAGAACAGTTGCAAAAATGATATAGAGAGTTTGCATATACTTCACAGCAACTTTCCCTATCAGTAATGACTTACAATTAGTATGGTACATTGGTCACAATTAATGAACTAATATGACACATTATTATTAACCAAAGTTCATACTGTATTCAAATTTCCTTAGTTTTTACCTAATGTCCTTTTTCTGTTCCAGCATCCCATCCAGGGACCACATTAGAGTTAGTCAGCATGCCCTCTGAGGCTCCTCCACACTGTGATCTTAGAGAAAAAGCTTTGTTTTATACCATTGAGTATGATATTAGCTGTGGGCTTTTCCTATAAGGGCTTCATTATTTTAAGGTAATTTCCTTCTATTTCTAGTTTGCTGAGAGGTTTTTCTTTTTTTTAATAAATCATGAAAAGGTGTTGAATTTTGTCAAATGCTTTTTCTGCACCTATTGAGATGATCATGTGATTTGTTGAGAATTAATTTGGCTACTCCAGCTTTCTTTTGATTAATCTTAACATAGTATATCCTTCTCCATCCATTTACTTTTATTCTATTTGAGTTTTTATATTTAAAGCTGACTTCTTGTAGAAAACATGTGATGAGTTTTGCTTTTTTATCTATGAAATCTGTCTTTTAATTTATGTATTTATACCATTCACATTAAAAGTGATTATTGATATAGTTGGACTAATATCTACTGTGTATTTATCTTTTTTAGATTTGTTATATTTGTTCTCTGTGTCTTTTTGCTATTGTTGTTCACCAAATTTACTAAGTTGGCAAACTATAGCACGTGGGCCAAATCCGGTCCACCTCCTGTTTTTGTAAATAAAGTTTTATTGGAACACAGTCACACTCACTCATTCACAAATTATCTATGGCTTCTTTTGTATTCCAACCACGGAGTTGGTAGATGCAACAGAATCCTTATGACCCACGAACCTAAAATATTTACTAGCCTTTATAGAAAATGTTTACCTACACCTGAGTTAGAGAATGGAGATATTGTTTTATACTAAATATTTTATCATACTCTGAACTCATCCTGAAATAGAGGAAATTATAAAAACATTATCAAAACACATAAACTCAGTATATTCCAGATACAAACTGAATAGCATCTAAAAATTTTAACTTGAAACAGCTTTGCCATGCATTAAGTCCAAGATACCTAATTTATAAGGCTCACTTATAATACTGCTTTCTCTGTAATAATTTTTTATGACTTATAATCTGACAATATACTAAGGAAAGTTTCAGTACATAGGCTGTTTTCTTTGCATATGTACAATATTTATAATTGATCTAAATTATTGATTATATGCAAACATAAAACTGAAGAACATGAAAACTTCAGTAATTCAGTAGACTTCTATTTCTATTTGGCTGCCTAAAACACCTTTCCTTTGGGAAGTGCCTCTCCTCTACTTCCTGTGATTCTCTTGGAGGAGTTAATATATAGCCCCAACTCACTCATAACAAGAATGACTATGTAGCCCAAGCAAGGGCCCATCAAAGATCTTCTCAGGAACTGATAGGGATGTTGGTGCAGGCACAGTTGCCTCTTTTCTATGGGATCACAAGTTGTAAGGACATTATAAGCCTAGGACTTTCTGTGATTATCTTTGCCAGAAATTGAAGCTAACCATAAAGCAAGCAGAGTAGAGAGATGAAAGAGACAGGATCTTAATATTATTTTGTAAATTTCTGGATACAACTATGTCTAAAGTAACCTGGAAGTTTCCACTTATGTCACTCAATAAATCCCATTATTTTAATTAATCTAGTTAGACTTGGGTTTCTGTCTTTTGCAATTTAAATATACCTGATTAATTTAGACAGAATTATCAGAGTTCAAGGCAAATCTTCTCATTGTGCTTTCTATGTTATTCCTCGTACATATTATTTTGCAAAATATATCTAGACCTAGACCTTTATTTTTCCTTTCCAGTGGTAAGCAAAATCTTCCCATCAGAACAAAACAGAATAGCTCAATGACATGATGTATATGAAAAGGTTTATCACAACGTCTTATATGGTGTAGGACTCTAAAATACAAATTTAGGCAGATGATTTTAAAATGTGCTCATGAAGGTGGCTCTTGATGACTTAGCTCAGACTGGAAACATGCCCAGAAATTTCAAATGACATTAAAATCAAGGGATGTGACAAGGGTTTCCTGGTCCCCACAATGTGGTATGATCTCTCCACAGACGCAGTGCAAAGAATCAGATCTGGATTTGAAGTTGTAATTATTCAATCATATGGATAATAATTCCAAATACTGGTATATCACACTAATTTCAGAATCTAATGTTATGAATAAGTAGGTGAGGGTATTCTTAGTTATAGGCCCTGTTTAAGGCTCCAAAGAAGTATCTTCTAATGTCTCTTCAGCTGAAGGAGCTTATAATTTAGTTTTGGAGAGAAGATGCTTATATACAATAACCAAGTGAAGTAGGGAAAGTGGGAAGTTGTCTACGCGATGTAATTTCAGTTGCATTTAAGACAATTTCCGGTCCAAACAAAATGTTTATAAACCTGGACAAATTTGGCCCTAATAGGTTTATTTCTACAGGGCTAAAGCTTTAAATGCCAAATGACTTAGGAAATGACATGTGCTGACTCACCTGTTAACTGAGAAGTAAGTGACTTACGAGAAATTATTTCCTTAATAAAATTTCAAAAGGACAAGAGTGAAACAAGAAAGATGCTGAAAACAATTCTCTTAAATCACACTTTTGTCCAAGGAAGACTCAATAACTAAGAATAATACAAGGCCGAATGGCAGTCAGGTTATGAAACCAGGACTCTACTAGCCATTTGTATGAGAAAAAGAGACCAAAAAATCTAATATACAATGGCAATTAAGGAAAACTTGGTGAAAAAATAGACAATAAATAAAACTGCAGCATTGCTAATTAAAGGGAAAGGAAAAACAATAAAACAAGACAGTGACTATAACCTCTTTCCCCCAAATCTAATCTACCTCCAAAAGGACCAGTCAAATTGAAAAGTAACTACAAGTCATAGAAAAATGTCCTTAAGGTCTGAGGTTCATTAGAGGAATTACAGAGCAGAGATTTGTTGAAGATGAGTCTCTCCAGTCAGCCAGTGTTAGAAACATTCTGGGTTCGACAGGGCCCTTGGCCCAGCAAGGTAAAGCCCACAACTCCCCTGTGTTCTCTGTCCTCAGAAAGCCCTTGCCTCCTCCGAGTCTGACAATTCATTACCATATGGAGAGATTCATGCTTCTAAGCCAAACAAGTTGAACTCTGAAAGTTTTAGGGGATTCTCAAAACTTTTGATCCCTTTGGAGATTCTATAGGAAGCAAATCTGTGACACAAACTATTACTGCCAGTCTCACTTGGTGTGTATGGGAAAATCAAGGCTTGCCCAAGGTCACGTAGTAAAAGCCAAAAATAGAAAAAAGTACCGTTATAAATATCTTCTGAGTTTCTATATAAAATGTTCTTTAAATAGATGATTCTAAAAAATGCTTGCGTTTTGGTCTCAAAAGAACTTTCCATCAATTCCCTTTTCTGCTTCTTGTTGTTGCCATTACATAGAGAGAGCTGTATTTACACCCTGCTGGATTTTTAAGGGCATATTCTAATCATTTCAAGAAAGAAAGAAAAATTCCTAAACATATATGTATAGATTTTTTTGGCCTCTCTCTTGTGAAACAACTGGTATGTAGTAAATACTAAACCAGAAACATAATTTATTAGTATGTTCCCATGATTTGAGATATAGATGTTTTCCTACAGAAATAGAATGTTGATAATAGAGCATTAAAGCTTTGAATAGGCATAGTTAGAGATGAATAAGGAATAATTTCTATTCAATATTGGCTAGTAAATCATTCAAATAGTGAAAGAACTGGAAAGTGAAATAGAGACATAAAATGAGCATCAGACAAGTGTGAGAAAAGTTTTTTTTAATATATATAAATATACATCTTCTTAGATGAATGTTTTTAATTCCAACTATAAATATTCAATAACAATGACTGAATATGATCACTAAGAGAACTTCCACCCACGGATTTCTGCTTCCCTGGCTTCTGGCTCATCTCTTACCATTAACAATTTTGCAGTCACTGTTTGAACTTTACCATAAAAATATCAGATTCCTCTGACTCCTTTTTTAATCAGCCATACTGACTTTGCCATCTTGACAATTTTTAATTGTTTGTTTTCTTTAATTACTACTGAATTTGAAATTGTATCTCTCTGGTACTGTAGAGAATTCCTTGTGCAATTTCAATTCCTTCTTTTTCCGAGATTGCTTGTACCAAACGTAGCCATGCTTTACAACTGAAATTAATTCAATCAAAGGGTGATGTAGAACAACCTCCCAAATGAGACAAGGAATAGCTGAGGGATTCCCTGTTGTCTTTCCTCATTTCATTTCAGATATGCTTTCTTACATTTACAAAGATCATGCTATTCCCAATGTAATTAAGGACAAAAGTGTCAGAGTTATTTTCCTACAATAACAAGTCAAAATAAGCTAAACATATGCATTCTGTTGTTTACTCAATCTCAAGGCCACTGGCATACATCTAAAATGTAGCTAACTGGCTCTTTTGTTTGGTAGGTGTGTGTTAACTAACGTGTCTTGAACACTGTCCCAGGTATTGCATTAAAAGTTGTTTCATACAACTTGTTTCATTTAAAATCCTAAATATAAACCCTGTGAGCTAAGGATTACTATTACCCCTATTTTACAGATGAAAAAGTTAAGAATTATCCAAAGTACTGGATTCATTTTATGTGTCACTGAAATCTGAGCATTTGCTTTGATATCTGGACAGAGTGGTCCTAAGAACAGCTTGCACTGCCCCTGTAATCATGAAGATAGATCTCTTTGTGGTAGACTGAATTATGGGTTCTAATTCTTCACTTAGCTGTGGAAGATGATTCTTCCACACCCTTGCCCAGGACTTCATGGTTGGCGGCATATAATTTTTCATCACTTGAATTTGGCCTCGGACATGTGATTTGATTTGGCCAGTGGGATGTTAGCAGAAGCGAAGCAAGCAGAGACTTGAATTGTGTTCAGAGGTAAGTCCTGTGCTCTGGTGATCTCCCATGAGAAGAACATGTGTGAGATAACCTCTACACTTCAGCCTAGGACCAATACATGACTCCATAGCCTGGAGTCAAATCCAGATGATTTGCGTCCTAAAACAAAGCTTCCCAGCTGAGCCCAACCTATTATATAAGCAGAATTTCTTATTGTGTTAAGACATTAAGTTTTGGGGTAATTTCTTAGGCAGCACTGTGTGACAATAGCTGACTGATACACTGCTATGGCTACCTGCTCTCACTGCCACCACTACAGCCTAAGGGTTTACTAGAGTGTGGTTGCTCCAAGTTCATTCTATAGCTTATGGACACAACATGATGGTGCCTTGCCCCAAGCTCAAAGTTTACTTTGTGCATCCTGCCCTGAGTCTTCCCTGTAGCTTCTGAGGCATAAGATGCCATGGAAACCGCTGTCCCCATATTATGCAACACTCTATGAGGATAAAGCTTGACCAATGAGAAATAGGAGTGGGCAGATAAACTTCTGTCCCTTACTCCTATGGATAGAAGTTTAAAGAGAGTATTAGGATTAGATACGACTTCTCTGAAAATGTCCTTGGAAATTAAGCTATCAACATGGCTGTGGCCAACTCAGTGAAGCATTTTGCCTTTGCTTTTTTTTTTTTAAGGAATCTGGGCTGAAACGGAAAGGTTAAGTAAATTTGCCAAGTTCAGGGAATGAGCAAGTGGGATAGTTAGTACTCAAACTCAGGCTTTTTGATTCCAAAATCCAGCACTTAGTCATTTTGTTATATTGCACTATTTTAAATAGCTTTAACAATTTAAAAATAAAATAGAAAATACTTTTAGGTAATTTGGTTATTAATCATTATCTAATGACCAAGTATTGGGTGTAAGAATTTGAAAGTAATCCTGGGTAGATATTTTCTGTTTAATATTTAGAATATTTAAATATCAGAGTAAGAGGATTTTGAAGTCCAACAGACCACAGGAGTTACTCCATATTCTTTTCAACAAAAATGAAAGAAATTACAGTCGAACAAATTTGATAACTTTTTCTATAGTTAGCAGAGTTCTGCTGGTTTTGATTTCTAAAATTTGGTTACCATACCAAATGACTTCAAAGGAATTCTCTTAGATATGTGTTGTAGATGAACACCTGAAATACAGCTATTTGCAGATAATGTCACCACACCAACAAGTTCTTTTGTAATGAATAGATATGAGAGGTGGGAGATGGTGGGTGAAGGGAGTGGTGGGTATGTATTGCATAAAAACACAACCTTCTTCCTCCTGCAGTGTCCTTATTCTTTGTGAAAATGTTATGGTTGCCAAAATGTTAAGGTGCAACCATTATTGTGACCTTGAAATGCAAAGACTTGAACTAGACCTTCCCAGGATCTGCCTGTGTTTTGGGGAGAGAAATGGGAAGGGAGCATCCACTCCAGTAAGTCTCCATGGATTTTTTTTTCATAGTGATTTAGGCTAATTGATCTTATTCAGTGATTTCCAAGCCTAGCCACAAATTTGGACCACTTGAAAGCTTTTCAAATGTAGATTCCCTAGGCTCACTGCAGACTCTCCGGAACACTGGAAAATAGGATCACACTCAGAGCCCACGTCGGGGTTGGGAAAATAGGGATTATGGGCTTTATTAAAATATCTTTCTGCTTTTATTGGGATTCAGAAGGCCAAAAGACCAATCTTTGGATAAGATATTTTATATATATGGTTGTATTTTTGGTACAGTCATGGGCTGCATAACAACATTTTGGTCAATGCTGGACTGCATATACCATGGTGGTCCCATAAGATTAGTACCACACAGCCTAGAAGTGTAGTAAGCTATACCATCTAGGTTTATATAAGTACACTCTACGATGTTCGCACGATAATGAAATCACCTAATGTCGCGTTTCTCAGAACGTATCCCCGTCGTTAAGTGATGCATAGATTATTTTGTTTTATTTCCTTCCTGTAATTATTTCCTTTTTGGTTCCACTGGGTTTTGAGCAAATTTTGTTTTGGTTTGTTTTTACAGTGTCAACCTCTCAGCTCTGATGAGGGAAATAAGGGAAAGGATTTAGGCCCATTATTTTTAAGGTAAATCAGCATATTCTGGAGGACTAAGCTTGGTGATGTTTAATATTTCTTAGAACAAAAGTAAGACAATTTGATGTGTATATTAATTGCTAGGTATTGTGCGAAGCATTTTATAAATGCGAGTTCAACATAACAATTTTGTAGCTGTTTACAGATGAGAAGGTTGAGGATCAGCAAAGAGAAGTAATTTACCCAAGACCACACCGCATCTAAGAAAGGGAACCGAGTCTAAACCTAGTTCGGTTTCACATCTTACAGAAGCTCTAATCACTAGGCTGTATTACTTCAAAATGAAAAGCACTCCAAAGGAGATACATGACAAAACAGAAATATTGGGGATTCTTTCCAGAATTCTTATATGGTCAAATCATAGCAGGATTTTTTGTTTTATAAAGAAGAAGACCGTTGTGCTTTCTTCAACTGTAAAACCTGTAGAACTGATTCTTGTAACTTTATCCTTTAAAATATAACCTCTAATTACATAATTAAAATAATTGTATTATTTATTTATTGAAATACATCTTCATGTTTACATAGATAATAAAAAAGTACCCTTAAATTTTATTTTATTTATAAAACAGTACTTTTTAGGAGTATATTGCTGTAATAATCCATTTTACTCTTGGAGGGATATGCCATCCTAAACCTTTCACTAGAACATTTTCCACCCTCTATCACAGATTATTTGGTGCATTTTACATGTGGTGTTCTATGTCACAATGATCATTTGGGGTGACTATCTAAGTTATTTGTTAATTTTATATTACCTTTGGGAAAACAAACGAAAAGCTACTCCCTTTTACACATCTGGTACCATTTCAGAATTATATAATAAATGAATAAACCCAAACCTTCAAATCCATTCTCTGAAATAACAGATTGCATTTGAAAGACATTTTGAAATATTGAACAGAATATTTCCATAGAATGTCAGCAAAAAGAATAGTTATCTACATTTTGCATCGAATTTAGGCAATATTCTAAGGTAGTCAAGAAATTTCCCAAATCAGACGCTAATGTCCCTCTCCTGTTCCCTACATAATAAAGCTTTTTAAAAGTTTAACTTTAAACAAATCTTTAATTTCAGTAACTTTATTTAGGAAAGTCACTGTTACTATTTTGAAGTGACAGTGATTTCCCAGGGATACACATATGATTATAGTTTGATGAAATATGACTCACCATATGTTCCACGTTAGAATGACTTAATTTTCTGACTCATTTTCTACCTAATTTTCTGACTCATACACTCAAAATGATATTTATTTCCTTCAGGAAACACATACTTTGCAAACTTTTATTGAAATGTACAACTTTTATAGAAAAGTGTACAATTTATAATAAATTTATAGCTCATTGAATTTTCAAGTGAACACATTCCTATGTGTAATCAGTGTCCATATCAAGAAACAGAACATTATCTGTATCTGAGAAACTCCTTTGAACCATTACCAATCCCTGTGATAAACTTTACCTGATTTCTAACACTTTAGATTACTTTTTACAGTTTTTAAAATTTATATAAGTGGAATTATACATTAAGTACTCTTGCTTCTGGTTTTTTTCACTCAACATTATGTTTGTGAGTTTCATCCATGCTGTTGTTTGTAGCTATAGCTTGTTCATTTGCATTTATTAATATTCCATTGGACAAACATATCAGAGTTTGTTAATTTTATAGTTGATGGGTATTAAGTTGTTTCCAGTTTTTAGCTGTTTTTTTTAATAATGCTGCTATGAAAATTATTGTCCATATCCTTTGGTTTACATATGTGCTCATTTCTGTTGTGTTCATACCTGGAGTGGACTTGCTGGCCTCTAGGTTTTGTATAAATTTAGCTGTAGGAGATCCTACCAACCTGATTTCCAAAGCAGTTTTATCAATTTCATTACCATAAGTTGACTGTGGTGTTTCAATTGTTTCTCATCTCAACACTTGATATTGTCTGTCATTTTCAGGTTAGCCATTTTGGTAAAAGTGTATAAACATAAAATCGTGATTTTTAGTTTGCACTTCCTTGATAATTAATGAAGTTGAGCATATTGCCATATGTGTACTGGCCATTTGTGTATCATTTTTTTGTGATGTACTTATTCAAGTCTTTTGTACAATTTTTCACTAGTTTGTCTACCTTTTAAAAATTGTCTTGTAGGAGTTCCTTATATATTCTGGACGCAAATCCTTTTTCCAATATAAGTCTCCAAAACTCTTCTCCAACCTATGGCCAGCCATTACACTCTCTTAATACTATCTTTGGGTGAATAGCAGTTTTTAATTTTAATGTAGGGCAATTTGTCGCATTTTCTCTTTATGGTTAGTGGTTTTTTTGTACTGTTGAAGAAATATTTCCCTACCCCAAGATCAAAAACACTTATTCATGTGTTTTCCTCCAAAAGCATCATAGTTTTACTTTTCTCATTTAGGTCTATAATCCATGTCAAATTAATTTTTATGTGTAGTGTGAAGAATGGGTCCTTTTTTTTCTATATAGATATTCAATTGATTTAGTGTAATTTTTTAAAAAACCATTCTCTCTCCATTGCACTGATAAGTTAACTTTACCATGTATCAGAGAATTGTGAATCCTTTTCCGTACTGGTATTTTTGTTTATCTGTGCATCAATATAACACCATCTTAAATAGTAGAGCATTATAATAGGTCTTGTCTGATTTTCCTGCTTTTCTATAAGTTTGCCTTTGTTATTCTTGGCCTTTTAAATTTTCATATAAATTTGAAAATCAGCTGTTGATTTTCAAAAAATATATCAACTGGAATTTTGGTTGAGATTGCATTGTACCTATAAACTAATTTAAGGAGACGACATCTTTAGAGTGTTGAGTCCTCCGATCTATAAAGATTGTGTATTCCTCCATTTAAAAGCCTCTTAATTTTGTACTTTTCAATATAGTTGTTATACACATTTTTAAATTAGATTTATTGCTAGGTGTTTGATGTTTTTGTTTTAAAATTATAAAGGTAATTTAAAAAAAACTTATTTTATCAATATTTTCTATGTTAGACTTTCTACATTAACTTATTATTTTTAATAATTGTAGATTCCTTTGAATTTTCTACACAAACATTTGTGTCATCTGAAAATAATGATAGTTTATTTCTTCTTTTCCAATCTCAATGTATTTTATTTCTTTTTCTTGCCTTGTTGCAGTGGATAGAACTTCTAGTCTAATTTTGAATAGAAGTGGTGACAAAGAATATCTTTGTGTCTTTCCCATCTCAGAGGAAAATTGTTACCATTCAATGTGATGTTTGCTATATGTTCTTTTGCAGATATTTTTTTTTTCAGATTGAGGAAATTCCTTCCCATTCTTAATTACTAAAAATTCCATTGTGAGTGTTCACTGTCTTCTCCACACTCCTCCCCCGTCTCCAGCAAATCTTTGTCGTTCCAGCACTCTGACATTGAAAAAATTCTGCTCCACTCTTCAGAGGTATTTTATTTTCTTCAACTCTCACTGCTTCCATAGCTCTGCAATGTCTATATAAACATAACATTTTAAATTTATCTCACTTTGTCTAGTTATTGCAGGAGCATAAATTAGGCTGTAACCTAATCTGTCCTGTCCCAAAGTGGACTCCATCTTAATATTCAAAAGTTTTGTCACTTTGTTTAATCATTATTTATTTTAAGTTCCATATGGGCAAATTTTTATTTCTTTACCATTCAGAGCAGGGTTTGCTCTTTTATTGGGGAATTTAAAACAAATACTTTTGTGACACATTTATTCTTTTGTAATTTTTTTTTTTTTGCTTTCTCGTTTTGATGCTTCTTTTTAACTCCTGTTTAAAAATCTTTTATTATGTGTGTTATGTTTTCTTTGCTTAATACTCAGGGGCAATATAGAATACTGGGTTTCAGCCTTTTTCTTCTGCTTTTACACACATTAGGATGACTTTCACTTGTATATCACTTTCTATTAGCAAAACCGGCACATATGATCTCATGCCAGAAGTATTAATCTGGCTTTGTGCTCTAATTTTATATTTCTTATTTCTCTCCTGTCAACACTTCAATTAGTAGAAAGTATCTGTATACGGTTAACCTGTTATTCTTACTTCTAGTATATTTCTGAATTGTCATTTTTGTCAGTATAAATTGTATTTTGATAGAAAGATGAGCTCTTGTCATATCTTAGCCTAAAAATCCACCCCAAGCACTTAATATACCAAATGGACTGAAGTCAAAGTTTTTCTCATGCCACAGAAGTGAAAACTCTAAAATATGTGTATGTCAGGTGGTCTGTCATTAAACTCTCAAGTAGAAGTGGCTTATAGGAGCATCTGCTGCAAAGACCTTCTGTAGTTACTGGAGTCAAGGTGAACAAATTGGAAAGAATGATTTGTCCATCAAATACACTTGTGATAAAATAAATGAAAATTTTATGTTAAGTAAATGCATGCTGAATTAAAATGATTCTTACTGATATCTAAAACTTTACAATATTCCTCAGAGTTTAGTCTATTTCTGTAAAAGTTACTGAAAATGTTAAATATTGGAGCTCAATTTTTCCCTGAGAGCTCCTTTTTCATAAGACTAATTGTTAAAAAAAAAAATAATATGCTTGATAAAAAGATACTGCTTTGACTTGAAATTGGTCACATCTCAAAATGATATTTTTCTGATTAATTTTTAAAACAATAAATTATATAGCCCCCTATATCTAGCAAGATAAGTACAATGTTAATCTCCCTTTAAACTAGCTTTTCATCTGTGGAAGGCACAGATGTCTTGCAATTCTTGCACAATTGAAAATGAGAATTTTTTTGTTTTTTTCTCATTCCTGTTAGATCATAATAATATCAAATCATGTACACAGTCCCTCTTCTAGAATATTTGCTGTTAGTCATAAAATATTTATTGAAGCCCTCCTGTGTGCTATGTTCCATCCTATGAGAATCATATTCCAAGTGTAATATTTGACCTCAAGAAAATTACAATCTTGTTAAAGCTTGTATACTTACACGAGGTACAAAATAGATAGGCAATCTGATGTAGGGTAGTGTTTCTTAAAATATAGTCTTGGAATATATACATCAGATTGTCTGGGCTGCTGGCCAAAGATGTTGATTCTGAGGCCCTGTGCAGACAAAATTAATCAGAATATCTCTGAGTTAGGTCTGAGCATATGCACTTTATACAATTTCCCATTTATTTTGCTGTACGTGTAAAACTCGAGGACCACTGGTAAGGCAGTAAGAAGCCTGGAACTGGACAGTGTCAAATTCAAGAATACCACATATAATTAAATGTGATCTTCAGAAAGTTATTTACCCTCTCTCTAGTTCATTTTCTTCTATGTAAAATAGGGATAACGTCTGTAGATGGGATAATTAGATGTAAGTATGCATGCTGACCAGTATAGAGCATGTCAAATAGCAATTGCTCAATAAATCTTACTTATTACTAATGTGCTTTAAAAAAATAGCCAGGAATTATGTTAGAAACTCAGAAGTGGCTCACAGAGGATTTCCATTGCTGATTAGGATAGAGTGGCTTGCAGCAAACATGCTCCCACCAAACAGCTAGAAAGTTTGTTCTGTTAAAAAGAAAAATCACCAAAGTAAAGGCCTTAGAGAGCTACTGAAACAATTAAGACTAGAGGAGTGAAGATTCTAGAGAGAGGGGAACAGAGTCGAGATGATCTTTGCAAGTAGTATTTCCAAAGGGACATTTGCCAATTCTGAATGAGGGAACTGGGATATTTATCCACCAGCTCCTGTTTGTCATTGATTGACAGCTGTCCCCACTGGATCGTGGGGAGGTAGGGGAGTTATTTCCTGACAATTCCAGATTACCACGTGCAAGGGAAAAAGTGACCTTTTCTTGCTTTGGAAAAAGCCTTGGGGCAAAGGGTTGCAGATACTAGCAATTAAAAGAACTGGAAGTCAGCTGGAGTCCACTGAAGTGGTAAAGCCTAAAGCCAGAGTGAGATGAACCAGATAAACAATCCTGGTTAAGGTCCACACATTAATATTCTGATTTTCACATGCCCTCTATTAAAGTGATTCTGTCCTTTCATTCATTCTCTAGAGCAGTAGTAGCCAGGGACAATTTATAAACAGGAACTGGTGGGACAAACTGCAGTTGTTTCTGAACCCACAACTCATGTTCATCAGCTTCCTCCTCAACTACTCTTAGATTCCCCTCAACCTCAGCCGGTACTTTTGCTGGCCTGGTGGGAACCCAGAGGTCTGAGCTCCTATGGTGATTATGCCATTTTCAGGCTATGGTTGCTATAAATGCCCATTCCTGGCTATCATTGAACATGGAAGCAAAACAGGCACCCCAGTGAATTCCTCAAGTTTCAGACATATCTGCCTCCATTATGCACCAACAACTCTATTTCCTCATGATAATCAGGGTCAACTAGAATGGCTAGTACAGTGACTCCTTTTTTTGGTGCTCTGAAGAACGTCATATGACCAGGTGGCAACTCACAGGTTACTGGATCCTTTGGTGAAATAATCCTCCCTCACCTCAGCCCCCATACTCACCAAAGAACAAGGTCTTCAAGTGAAGCAGAGCTTAAACTTATAATGATAGAAAACAAAAACTCCTCAAGTCGCTCACTTGGAATGATGGTGAGAGCAGTCACTCTTACTTCCATCCTTTGGGTTCCAGGACTCATATTCTGCCTACAACAGCACCATAAACATGTCCTGATCCTGTAAGTCATCCCTATGTTGGTGCTTTAGCTGCCCCTGTAAGAGGTCATGCCAAGATTCTATCAGTCCAGCAGCTGATAGGTGGTGCGGTGTGTGGAAGACCAGTGGCTCCCTTGGTATGAAGCAATGTTATGCAGCATCACACTACAATTAATCAGACATTCTGTGTGTTCTTGGGCTCAGCTGGCCAAGAATATGCTACCCCCCCAAATGTGTCTCTTGGGCTTGATTATTTTTAAGAACAAAAGACTCAGAAAGAAATTTTGACCTTCCCCCTAACTGCCTAAAAGAATTTAAGATAGAAGGCCTAGGGGCTGGCCCCATGTCCTAGTGGTTAAGTTTGGTGCGTTCCACTTTGGTGACCCAGGTTCGGTTTCTGGGCACAGACCTACACTACCCATTGGTGACCATGCTGTGGCAGCAACCTACATACAAAAAATAGAGGAAGATTGGCACAGACCTTAGCTCAGGGCAAATCTTCCTCAGTAAAACCCAAAAAACTAAAAAACAAAAGAGAGAGAGAGAGATAGAAGGCCTATTCCAGGAAGGAGCTATCACCATATATAACTATATTACAGTATGAACTAGGTGTGGTAGACAGGGAGGAACCTAGCAAAGCCCATTTGATCAAAGTCCTCTCTATGTCCCATTGTCTTTGCAAGGCATGCCAAACATGTACTTTTCCATATCCATGTGAATTGCCTTCCTCCCCTTTGAAGTCCCCAAATCCCCTTTTGTCTTTAGCTGAAGATAGTATTTAAGGTGGTAGCTTTGACCATTTTGGCAAGCTACTCAGTTTTCCTGGTTTTCTCCCATGTATACATAGTATTAAACTTTGTTTAATTTTCTCCTGTTATTCAGTCTCATGTCAATTTAATGCTTAGGCCATCCAGAAGAACCTAGAAAGGCAGAGGAAAATTTCTTCCTCCCCTACAGTATCAATCCCAGTAAGGATAAGTTGCTGCTGCCTCGTGGGAGGAAGAGGTCAGATGTATTCAACTTGCCATCAAGGAGCTGAATGGGCTCATCAAGGGATGGTACCATATTGAGGATTTTGTGTCAGTTTTGCTATTGGCTTGGACATTCAGCAGCAAGAATGGATGATCAATCTTAGGGGGAGAGAATACATACTGTTAAGTGAATTCATTGCCTCCATCCTGGCCGCCGTGGCTATTCCATTCATATGCCCCATTGTCAAAGCACTGGGAAGACTGAGGAGGAAGGCTTGCTAATTTCCACCAGATGAGTCAAGTTTTCCATCTGATTGCTCGGTGCCTCTGCTGCCCTGGATGTTCTTGGGCATTGACATGAGATACAAAGAAGCACATACTTCTTTTACAGATCCCTCTAGCAATTAGTTGAGAAGAACTCTCTTTAGGAAATGGCAGTTCTGGTGCTTGAGAACCTGAGAAACCAAGTGATGTGTAACTTTTAGAGCACAGGGTATTATCAAGGGAAGAAAGTAGAGAGACCAAAGACATTTAATAAACCTTGAAGGAAGTCCTGAGGAAATTTAATAAACAAGTAGTTTCTCATCCTAGTGCCTTTACAACAGACATGAATGAAATAGCCATAGTGGCAAGAATGCAGGCAATGCGTATATCTAACAGGGTGTATTCTGCCTCACTAATCAGCCAGAGACAGGCAGAAGACTCAGAGTTTGAGGAATTTTGTTTCAGGAGGTGGTAGAAAATTACAAAAAAGACATAATACCTTCACCTCTCTGACAACTTAGCACAGAGATGGGCCTAAATATGAGAAAACTATAGTGTTCTTATTGCATATTTATCATCCTAGTATAGTGAAGCCCTTTAAGTAGCATGAATAGTACAGCACTTTCCTGCATTCAATCAACACCTAAATCACTTAGTCCTTTGTTATGAAATGTCCTTTCAAATGTATTTCCACATATATTTATTTCAGTGGCACTGAGGAAAATTGCAAGTTTTGGAGCCAAACAAACCAAGTTCAGATTTTATCTCTGTAATTTGACAAGGTTATTTAAATTATCTGAGACACCTAATACAGAGTCTGTCACATAGCAGGGACTTGCTCAATGCTAATGGATATTGTTATCAGTATCATTACTTATCAGAGCCCTAAAGAAATTTAATAAACAATTAATTAATTCCAGAATTGCCACCATATTCGCTAGGAAAAAAAATCCTTCAACCTTTATAAGATAAATTTTACTTCTTTTGTGAAGAAATAGATTAAATGTCACTATTTACATGTTTTGTACTGACATTTCCAAAGGAGGCATATTTGGCCTAAAGGTTCTCAGAAAACAAGACCTTTACATTATTTATTTTATAGTTTTCCACTCCTATGGTCAAATCAGCTGCATATCAGTTGCTGCTACTTCCTCAAGGGTGGTTTATTTATCAGGCCAGCTAGACAGAGCTCAATACTGACTTTTAAAATTAAGAAGGAAAGTTAATGTCCTTTCCAGGGTAATACCTACATCAATATTTCAGTCATTCACACAGGTCATGTAAAGCTGCAGTTTAAAATTCCCAACACACCATGGCTTAAACATTTTATGACCCCAAGCATTCAGGGCAGTTGACTTATTAACCAAAAGATAGTGTTTAACTTCTTCTGGTTCTCACCAGGCAAATGCATTCTGGCTTGTCAAATGCATCTCTCTATATATTCTTAGGGTCTGAGAAATTATTTAAAAGAAAAAAGCAATTTTCCCAAGCTATAACAGCTCCACCACTCTGTCAAGATGAGGATTGCTTTAGCTCAAACATATATAAATGGTTTCTGTTAAATGCAAACAAAAGCAGCAACAGTCATCTGATGGTAATGCTTTCAAAATCATGAAATATAATATATTACATAGTCAAGTCACAAAATCTTAGTCAAATTTCTCTGGTCAGGGTTCATTTACAGAGACTGTAAAGCTCTTGAGCAGATATGAGCAGAGAGAGATTTATTATTGGGTATTTAAGGCTTAGAAAATCTTTTATTTGCTGAAGAAATGGAATAAATCAATACTTCAGGCCAACTCTCCAACTGTGGGTCGTGGACAAGCAGACCAACTGGAAAGATTTCTTTCACTACTGTCATTCAGGGCCAGCCCTGAGGAGCTCTGTTATGTAGTGGCTATCAACTTTTCGCTGGTGCCAGAATATCATGCAGAAAAAAGCACTTTTCTTCCTCTGCTAACTCTAAAACAGACCATATTTTTTCCTCCTTGTGTAACTGGCCATAGGGAACTTCCTATAAGAATGTGGGTGTAGTTAAGGCCAAGGCAACTAAACAGTAGGAACAAGTACTCTGTGGACTCTATTCATGCAAGTTATTCATCCTTTCTCATCTGCTAGGGCCCATCCTATGTTCAACATCCGTTGAAGAATGACATGCTTCTGCACATGATTCGGTGGATCAAGTGATACTCTATTCATGATGAGCAGTTTGAGTGTTATGATCCCTTTGTATTCCTGGGTCCAACATTCAGTCCTTTACTGAGGTTCAGTAGTAAGCCAGGAGCTGACTTTTCACACTGAGACTAGTCCTTCTTAGAAAAAGGCATGAGCTCACTCCAAACCCTGGAGGCAGTTGTGCACTGTGGTTCTTCTTTGAGATTGGCAAGAGGCATCATATGATATTTCTATGTGTCATGCACTCATTGCCACTTGGACTGCTTTGTTATGTGACTCAAGTGATAGGACAGCTTTAACCACAGTTTGGACCTGCTGCAGAGCTTTCTTTCACTTTGGGCACAACTTAAATCTGGCAACCTTATGGGTCTCCCAGTAAATGAGTAGGATTGTGAACTTGAGTATGATATACATTTCTTCTAAAATCCAAAGGGGCCCGATAAATATTGTGTTTCTTTATTGTACAGTGTAATGTATAGCAACTTTTCTCCCACATTAGAAGGGATTCCTGACATGCCTCAAACCAATGGACTCCTAGATATTTCACTGATGTACAAGCTCCTGAATTTTCATGGGATTTATTGACTATCTTCTCTCATGCTGTGTTTTAAGGCATTGTGATCCCTCCCATTTCATGTTCACCTGATCCAACTAACATAATGGTATCAATATAATGGATGGCATGATGTTCTGTAGGATATCAAAATGATCAATACCTCTCTGGACTATATAATATTAGAGAGCAAGAGAATTGACATGGTCCTGAGATAAGACTGAAAGTATGCTGCTATTGGTGCCATGTTTGTGCCATGTTGATTATTTTTAATTATTGGGATAAGGGAAAAGCATATTCTAAATCAATAGCTACATTTCAGGTTCCAAGAGTATGTCAATTTGCTCCTGGAAAGACAGTTATACTAAGCACTTGAATACTTCAAGGTACATGGAATTTCTTCTGATTCCTGCATGTGGTATCTTTCTATCAAAGCAATCTATCACCTGACTATTATAAGCCCTAACATTAATTGGTAGATCACATTAGTGTTTTGAAATTCTGGGGATTAGTATTAGGTCTGAGTTATATCTAATTATCTTCAGAATATTAAACCATTTCTCTTTTCTCAGTGCATAGCTGCATTAGAAATTATTGTCAGATCACACTGGGTAAGTCTTAGAAAAAGTGAGTTCCAGGTCTAGCAACTGGCTTATGTCTGTGAATTAAGAAGCTATTACCTTATTAAGGAAAATTTTCTTGGGCTCTCAGGGGTACACAGTCAGGAGTAAGTAAGAAATCCATTCCATTTCAACATTTCTATCTTCCTACATTTTTAAGTTTTCATTTTCTGCATTTATAAGGAATTTCTGTCTTTTGTACTTTATCATACACCCTCACTGGGGTACTAATCAACTGAGCAAACAGTCAGTCTGTGCTAAATATGTTGAATCCAAGATCTCAGGTACTTATACTTCCATTAATAAATGTGGCTCAAATTAAAAATTTTCTTTCCCATTGTCAATCATGTTCCCAGGTATTTATCATTATAAATTAGCAAATCCTTGCAATTAATTTGTAAGAAGACCCTATAAAGATTTCACTTGAGGTAGTTACCGTGTAAGTGGATACACAACACCTCATGCCCAATCTATAACCTTATTGCTTACAGATTAAAATTAGTCAGGTCCCACTCTGCTACTTAGGAAACAGAATTCAGGTGGCTATTTTTAAAAGAAGCCTTCAGCACTAGTTGCTAATGCTTAGCTTGTTCCCACAAGATTTTAGATTCACACTTTAAAACCACAATGATTACTGGGTTCTCTTTGGATTCTCTGTGGCATTATTACACCATCTTTGGAACAAAAACAAAGCATCAGTTGAGTACTCCACAAAAAGAAAATGAATAATAGCAGAAACAACAAACCATTAATATTTCAAGAAATACTTAGAAAGCAGTTGCTTTGCTTACATTTGATTCCATTAACTTATTCTGGGGATTTTCTTTCCACAAAATTGGTTCTGAATCTTCCCACTTCTCCTGGAAACCATACAAAATAATAAGGGGAACAGTGACAGATAGCAGACTACCCATCAAATATTTATGCTTCCTTTCCCTTGTTTAGAGTTATTTCTGGGAACTAGCTCCTCATCCTGGACAGTCTGGAGAGTCCCCAGCTTAACATTTAGGTGGAACCACATTTATAATTCCCATCTAAAAATGTGAGCAGAAATGGATGTGTGTCAATTTTAGGCTAAGGTGGTTAAGAAGTGGGTCTGTCTCCTTGATCTTTTCTTCCTCTCTCTCTCAGCTAAATGTAGAGGACTTTGAGGCCCAGCCTAGTGGAACAACAAAATAGAAGTGTAGATTTCGAAATCATCAAGTGGAGGGAAGACGCCAATCAACAAGCACTCTCCCATTTGATTTTTGCATGATGAGCAAGAAACAAACTTTCCTTTTCAGACCATTGAAATTTAGAGTTTATTTGTTAGAGCAGCTAGGATTATCCTAAATAAGACTAGCAAAGCTATAAAAATGTCATACACAAGCTACAATGTCAGCAAATTTAAAAGAAAGAGAAAACTTGCAAATTCCAAATCATATGTAAGTTCTGACAAAGGTAGAGTTACTTAGAAAACCCATATAGAAAGTTGTAAAGGTGCTGTAGGGAAGAATATGGAAGGAATAGGAGGTTTTAAGGTCTGGAGAGCTCATAAATCTATAGCAAATATTCCCTATGAGAAAAAGAAGTTCTCTTCTGAGACATGAGATTCTTGATAGAATCAGGCAGGAGCTGAGAAAAGTGAAGAGAGAGGCATAGAAAATTTTAGGAAAGTATAAAGGTGGCAGATTTCAGAAAATACCAGCAAACTATAACATCTAAATATGAGTGCACCACGTTGGAAGATGATGTTTATGAAGAAACCTCTAAAACAGGGCAGGAGGTAGAAACCCTTCTGAAACCAGGTAGGAAGTAAGAATCAGAGTGAAAGCAGCCACTGGGGAGAGCCATATTTTAAAATCTGCATTGAAACAACAGATAAAGGAACTTTTGACCTGTGAAGCTTAGAAAAGGGCCTTGGATCTTCCCATCCTCACTTTCAGAAGAACTCTTGCTTCAATTTCAACAGAATCCATCCATTTTGAATATGAATAACAGAAAAGAAATTTGATCATCCTTCATCTAAAGACACCAAAGAAATAGGATAAAAACACTATAACATATAACATAATCAATATAACATTCTGGCAGATAAAAACTCACCAGAAATATTGCCAACACTAAGCTATATCCTATTAAAATCACTGAAATGTAATTATAAAGTATTCCTTAAACATCCAGACAAAAGTACTGAATCTCTTGTAAGCAAAAGAAAACGTTTCCTATTAGTTATCTTTTTATAATAAAATTCTGCATCAGAAAAAGGATATTCAAAATATATAAGGGGGAAAAGTGTGAACCAAGGATATAGTACCCACTCAAGCTGTCTAGTGTAAAGGCTATTGATAATTTGAATATACAGAAAATTCGAGAACATTGTGTTCATGAGCCCTTCCTGAAGAATCTGACAGAACACAATGTTTATCCATCCGAGGAATTATAGGAAAAACTCATGAAAGGAGTGGTAAGGAATAATGAATACCCTCACAGTAGAATTTTGACTACAAGAAAGATTGACATAAAAGTGGCAGAATAGTTTGTAAATGTTAAATATTCTAACAACACAGAAATGACAGCTAACAAGAATGGTGTGATAAGGGGAGACAAGGTGGAATGCTGAAAGTCAAAGTATATTCTTTAAAGCTGACAAATTAAGTAGTAGAAGCTTAATCATGTAAGAGTACAAAGGGGAACACAACGAAAGATAATGTTATTGAATAAGATTAAAAGGTAGAAGAAATGGAGAAAAGAGAGGAAGAAGTTACATACCACATAGTTTTCCACTTCATATGAAGATAAAAGTATAAAGTTAAACCCTTGCTATATAAATATAAACTAGTTATCAGAAGAGCAACAATAAAAAAGGAAAAGAGTCCACATAGTGAAAAGGTAAATGAAACATTAGATAAAATGCAGAACAGGAACCAAACTTACTGTCATGCCAATAAACATTTTAGGCTTCATTCAATTAGAAGAATATTTTAAACTGTCTTTCAAAGCAAAACCCAATTCTATACTGTATAAAAGAGACATATCCTGACTGATTTAGAAATGTTGAAAAATGAAAAAGATAGGCAAAGTGAACCAGAAAAAGGCAGATAAAGAGATAGCAGGTATCTTCTAGTTTTCCACAGGATGATTTCCTACATTTCAATATTTCTGCTCATCCTCTCGCAAAGCATACAAGAAACAACAAAATAAAATAAATATCGCCCACCTACAGCATAACTAAGGGACATAGAAGACCCAAAACTCCAATGTTTATGGAAATGGGCACTAAATAGCCAAGACCAGAAGAATTCTCTCTAGAACCTACTCCAGAGCTGAAAGTCAGGTGGGGACTCTGCAGAGAAGAGAGTGTGCCTGGGGCCTGCATTGGTGAAAAACAAATTATATCAACTGACACCAGTCTCATTGGGAAATACTCAGCATGAACTTTAAACCTTGTGGATTAGAGCATAGCTATTGGGAGTCAAAAGAAAGGAGCTTGGAAATAAATGAGCCCAAACATCACAGCCTTGGAAAGTCACAACCTCTGGAGAAGAAGACACCTTAGAAAGGGAAATGTCCTTTGGAGAGTGGATGATGATAAGAAAGGTGATGCAAACAAGAAAGGGCCATACTAAAACAAAACATATGTCAAAAAATTAGAAGACAGAAAAAAAGTGCTGTTTATTTAAGACACTTATTTCACTGTATTAATAGTAGGTGGTACAAAGGTATACCAAGCAAAAACAAAAATAATGAAGGGATTGTTACCTTGATGACTGACCAAGTAGAATTTAGGCTAAATTAGAATAAAAGTACAAATTGAGAAACAATAGGACACTTTGCAATGCTAAAATTTACTATTCACAAGTGTTATATAGCAATTATCTGTACCTGTGTTCCAAATAGCACAGCATAACCTTAACAAAGCAGAAACTACTATAGATGCAAGGCCCAATGGACATCAATACACTAGTCACAAAAGATTTTAACATATACTTCTCAGCCCAAAGAGAAATAAAGTGGCTACAAAAATAAGATATCATATAAAATACTTAATTTTAATTTTAATAATGTTTATCTTATGGATATATATCAAACTGTTTTCCTAAAATAAGGAATGACATTCCTTTTCAAGTGCACATTGAACATTCACAAAGTTGATCGTATATATGGACATGAAGAGATATAAAATTTAATAATTAGAAATAATGTTTTATCTTGCTCTTATCACAACTTAATAAAATCAATAATTATTGACTAAACCAAAAATAATCAAGCCATGTACTTGTAGTTATGCAATGTACTGTGAGTATATTTTACTTCAAAACCACTTTTAAAAAATTCAGAAAAAATGATGATGAATATAATTCAAAAGGACAAAGGTGAGAGTTTGGAGGACTTCTTCTGGCAAAGTTTGGGAGAACTTGATTATTTAAAAAATAATAATAATGAGGCACTTCCACTTCCAACCATGAGAAAGTAACTGGTTCTGAACCTGCCATTTTGTTGTAAACAGCTAGAATACTGGACAGAATGTATGAAACAACTGTTTTCAAACATAGGACAGCAGACAGCACAGGACTGTTATCCCCAAGAAAAGGTAAGAAATGAAGTAATCCCTATGATTGCCCCGGCTTTCTGCTGGAGGCATGGTAGAAAGAAATGTAACCCAAAAAGAGCGTGGAAGACACGTTGATTTGAGAAGACAGAGATGATCTAACTTTCAGAAACTTGCCCAAGGGCACACCACAAGAAAGTTGTGGAGCCAGTATTCAACCCTAGGCAGTCTAGCTTCAGAGTCTATGCTCTTCCCTGCTGCTCTGTTGTGCATGTATTGCACTCTAGTACATAGAATCCAATGCTATCAATTAGTATCCATAACTCAAAGCTTAGCTGAATTTTCTCTTGGAACCTGAGCAAGATAGTAAATTCAAGACAAAAAAAAAAATAATGAATTGCTTTGGAAAATTACAGTGTTTGTTGACTTTCTCATGTTTATAGACATATTGTTGTCATTGGAAGCTAATTTTTGCACTACTGAACCAGAATATGCCCTATAGCTGCATCAATAGCATAGTTAAAGATCTTTTATTGAAAGAAAGTTTTATATATCATGAATAATTTGATTAATATTCCACAATCTGAGAATAACATGTTGATCAATGAAATTTATAGCACAGTGGGTTGACAGACCACATAGAGTAGGCTAATACACTTCAAACAGATTAGGTGGGAAGGTGTCCCTTCACTTTTGCCTTTTCAGGAAAAGTCCTAACATTAAACTTGGACAGGGTTCTGATTCTGAAGTTGACAAAATCTACAGCACAATTAAATGAAAGCCTAAAATAACAAGCAAGTGAAATGTCACTTAAATAGTAGAGTAAGGACTTTCAAAAATCTTCTCATCCATGAAAGCAGCAAGAGCAATGGCAAAACTGTTAGAATCAACTTTATAAGAACTCTGAGAATTACATAAAGTCTTGTAGCAATCTAAGGAGCATTTATTCAAGAAAAACAGCTGAATCTCTGTAAGAACAGTGAACTTTGTGGCATTTTAGTTTGCTCTATTTCCATCTTCCATTCCTTAACTCCACAATAGCCTTGAAAACCAATAGCCCCCAATCACAGTAAAAGGAAGCCAACTGGAAGTCACTGGAAGGGGTAGAATGAAATTGAAGATCCTTCAAAACCCCAATCTCAGAGAATTGTTATTATTTGACATGTCTGGTGGTTCAATGGAACACCCCATTTTCAAGAATGTCTTTATTTGAACTGATTCAGAGCTTGCCCTGTGCTAACAAGGGTATTTTACCTGGGGCTTTTTGTCAAAAAAGATCAGAGGCAACTAATTAACATCATGACTGCTTGAGGCAGTGGAAAATAGCTGGGGAAAAACGACATGTAAATTAAGAAATTTTAAAGGAAAATCTGAATAATGAGATCTCTATAGAGGGAAATCTAGAAGGCCATATATACGCATAGGATGTGCCCCATGCCCAAGGTTGTACACATGCTTAGGAAAGTACTGAGAAGGCCCTAAGTTCTCATCTCAGACTGACCTCAAGGCTCTGTACAAACAGGAAATGAAGGCTGAAGCACATTGTCAACTGCCTGGCTGAATGTTAAAGGTGTGCCCAAACACACAGACAGCATCCCTTAGCAAACTCTGGGAGATTTATTCATTGTAGGCATTTAAGGAAATTTCTGTCTAATCATTAGGTGAGCACTAAGCTAACCAAGTAGAGACTTCTGTGGTCACACATGAGAAAGAATACAGACTTCACAGAATTATTTCAGAAATGTCACTAGAGAAACAACAATAGCAACTAACATCAACCACAACAGACCCTAGGGAGGGAGAAGGTCTAGGGTCCAGAGTCACCATATTAATATTTAAAATGTCCAGGTTTCAACAAAAAATATGAAACATAAAATGTAACAAGAAAGAAAGGCCCAAGCACAACAAAAAAAAGCAGTTAATAGAAACTGTCCCTGAGGAAGCCTGGAGATTGGACTTACTTGGCAAAGACTTTTAATCAGCTTTTTAAAATATATTCAGAGAACTAAAGGAAATCACGTAAGAAGAACTAAAGGAAAGGATAAGAACATTGTCTCACCAAGTAGATGATATCAATAAAGAAAAAAAATTATAAAATAGAACCAAAAAGAATCCTACAGATCAAAAGTACAATGACTGAAGTTAAAAATTCACCAGGGGTCTCAAAAGCAGATTTGAGCAGAAAGAAAAAAGAATAGGTGAACTTAAAGACAGGTCAGTTGGGATTATCCATTCTGAGGAGAAGAAGGAAAAAGAATGAAGAAAAATGAACAGAGTTTCAGAGAGTTGACGAGATTCTGGGTGAAGAGGGATGAACAAAGAGTGATGAATTAACTTGAGGGAGACTTTTTGGAATGGTAGGCTTTTGCCTGTGATCCAAAGCGTAATACGCTTTGGGGAAGAAGCCCATTTCCCTGCCAGTTTCTGCCTAGAGGCCAACCATACCCTGGCATTCTGAGAACCAGCAACCTTGGCATGAACACTGGAATCACAGTGAGGAGCCATGTAGTGGCTACCCTTCCCAAATAGCTTCACAAGCTACAGATAACTGGAACAACTGGGAGCTGGAGCAGGAGAGAAGTGGATACTGACAGACTGGTTTGTGAAACACACACCTTTGGAAACCATCAGAAATCATTCATTATCATTTATTTTATTTCTGGCAATCAATTTGATACAGCTTCATGCTATGGTAATGCATTTAAGAAGGACTTTGTGTAGTCGTCACAAAGCAGTACAACCTAAAACATTTGGATTACATTTAGAAAAAATAATTGTACAGAAACTACTTATTTGTAATGCTGAGTACACATCAGTACTAACATTGCAGGTGAAAAAACTCCATTCAGCTTTTGCTATTTTCATTATAGCAATTAATCAACAGATTAGGAAGGGAATATAAGTGTCTCATGTTTCACAAGTATCTGCTGCCTCCTGAATAAAATTTATTTTTCTAGGAAATATAAAGAAGGACTGGTTTCTTTTAAAGTAATGTGCCAAGAAATCTGTCCATTATCTCTATGAGTGTATTATGACTCTTGTAATTGCTTCATTCACTCTAGTTTTGTTACTACCAAGAACATTTAAGGAGCTTTAATTTTCATATTGTTTTCTGTTACTGGAAATACACTGCTGAAAATAGTACCTTGCAAACTGTTGCAAAATACTGCCATTTATGCATGTCCCAGAACACAGTTTGATTTTCTTTTCCACGCTCCACTCAAAACCCGAACTTTAAAATATAGCAGTTACAGAAAATGTAGAGGAAACCATATTATTTTATTACATGACTTTAGATGACCCAAGTCATCAAGTTACTGAGGCTGATTTTGTGCTTAGACGCTTTACAGCACAAATAACAGTTTTGAAACTGTTCCCTTGAAGGAGTAGATGCTACTACTTCTAATAATAATAACAACAAAACAATGCACTTAATGTTCAATGCAATAGTACTCAACGTTCATTGAACATGTGCTGTGTGACCAGTACTAGGCTAAGCACTTTTCCTGAATATTCTCATGTAATCCTAATAACAATCCTATAGAGACTTTTATTGTCCTCATTTTATAAATATCTTAACTTGGTTATTCAAAAAAGAGAATGAAAGAAAATACTTACATATTAACACTTTATAGGGAATTCAAGAAAGAAAGCAGGAGTCTGTGAAAAGAATAAGGGAGGAAAAGAGGGAGAGTAAATATAAGGGAGTATGTTAGTGAGCTGGCCACAGTTTCATGACAAAAAGGTCATCTTCAGAGAGGCTCCAAGAAGGTGCTGTGTCTCTAAACAGCACAAAAGAGGAGAAAGTGAGAAGAAATTATCCATCCACCTGATCCTATCCCCTATTGATCAAAGTTTATCCCTATAGACTATTAACTCTTCCACACCATCCCGGTTATGCACACTTGGGCACCAGCTGGATCTTGTGATATCTCACATGTAAGTGTCAACAGGAAAGCCCCACTGGGAAGCAAGAGGCATGTGGCATTGGTATCAGGTGAGGCGTTGTTGTGTATGTCTGTAAATAAAGTTCCCTTGTTTTCAAATGCATACTAAGGATAGATACACTTAGCCACTGTTCAAACTCTCACATTGATTCTCTGAAATATGGTATAAGGGCGACTGTGGTAGGAAGAATCAAGTAGAAGATCCTGAAATTGCCTGCCAGTCAGGATAGCAAATCAGAAGCAATACCAGAGTTAATGGCACCATTAAAGAGTTGAGGGATGCAGAGTGGTATTCTCTGTTGTATTCCCATTCAATTCACCAGACTGGGTCTGAGGACAAAATATGGATCACGACAGATGATAGTGGGCTACAGTAATTGGTTGGTAGTCCCAATCACAAATACCTTGGTATATTTACTGAAGATGATCTACACAGACTCTGGCATGTGGTTTTCAGCTATTAATGCATTCCTCTTGATTCATATGCATAGGAAAGATCAAAAGCAATTCACTTTTGTGTGGTATTTTTTATTTGTCTTAGATATCCTGAGAACTCATGCAGCTCTCTGGCTAACAGTAAACCAAATGAGCTTATATGGTGTATCAGGGCCCATAGTTACTGGGTATCCCATATGCCTTTGAATACCCATGCTGAGGGCAGAGATTTCAGCCAGTATACTGGCTCCTCCTAATCACCACAAGCCACATTGAAGGTTAGGAGGGTAAAAACAGGTGGAATCACTCTTCCTCCATCTTGGCTTCAGCATTCTTACTCCCTACAGCAGAAGAGACTAGATGTGTTGAGCAAAATGGCTTTAATGACACAGGATTGCTCCAAGACCCAAGGGCACTTAGGGAAGGAATATTTGTCCACTTCACATTGGGATCCTGAGGGAGCATAGGTCTTGATGATGGGAGTCTTTCCACTAGTCTACTCTCACCATATCACAAAGAGCCCATAGGTGAGCCATTTCTCTCCCCTTTTCTCCTCCCAACCCCCACCAAGGATCATGAGACCCTTCCCTTCTCTCCAGTGTGCTTCTTCAGAACAAAAATCTTTTGCTTGCTACCTAGGAAAATGTGGTATCAGAGGAGTTAATAAAATAATTGTTCTATGGAGGGAGTATGAGGAAGCCAAATGTTTCTGAGACGTCAAGTAAGATAGGGGCAAAAAAATTGTTCTTTTATTTTTTTTGCGAGGAAGACCAGCCCTGAGCTAACATCTGTCCCCAATCCTCCTCTTTTTGCTAAGGAAGACTGGTCATGGGCTAACATCTGTGCCCATCTTCCTCTACTTTATATGGGACGCCAGCACGGCAGGGCTGACAAGCAGTGCGTCGGCAGGTGCCCAGGATTCGAACCCGCGAACCCCGGGCTGCCAGAGCACGTTCTAAACCGCTGCGCCACCAGGCCGGCCCCCAAAAATTGTTCCTAATATTTATCACAAACTGTGTAGTCATGTCCTTGGTAAAAACAGTTTCAAGGAAGTTTTCAGAAGAGAAGACAGATGGGAGTGAGTTGAGGAGTGAGTGAGAGGTGAAGAAGTTAAGTACTAAGATCAACTGTGAAGCAGAGGAAAGAGTTTGGAACTGGTGAATATGGGGTCAAGTAAGTATTTTGTTCACTTGCAAAAGACTTAAGCACTTTGAAATATTTATGTATTGATAATAAAGCAGAGGGGATGACAAATGCATGAAAGGCTAGGGCCCAGCAATAGCATGAGTTATTTGCATTCTTCAAATCATCTTCCCAGACTCATGGAGCAACAAGTGATTGCTGGAAGTAGAACTTGGGTCTTCTGACATTTACTAAGTTATTCATTCAGACATATTCTTTGGTATGTATCAACTCATAGAAGAAATATCCTTCAGATTTATATGTTCGTAGAAGCTATTTTTTAAGATGTCTACCAAAATTAGGCACTTCAACTGGGCCGTTCACACATAGGGATATGCTCTCCGTAGCTATGCTTTTTTTTTTTTTTTTTGTGAGGAAGACCAGCCCTGAGCTAACATCTGTTGCTAATCCTCCTCTTTTTGCTGAGGAAGACTGGCCCTGGGCTAACATCCGTGCCCATCTTCCTCTACTTTATATGGGACGCCGCCACGGAATGGCTGACAGGCAGTGCGTCAGCGGGCGCCCGGGATCCGAACTCGCGAACCCCGGGTTGCCAAGCACAGACTAAACCGCTGCGCCACCGGGCGGCCCCGTAGCTATGCTTTTGCTGAAATATCACTTCCCTCTGCCACAGGTGACTGGTCCAGAATGGGCAAATGACTTGAGCTAGACTAAGCAGATTGACTCTCCTGGAGTTTTGGAATTGGGATTCAAAACAGTACAGTGCAGATTGGCCTTTGAACAGAGGAAATGTAATTTATAAGCTGGGGACTAATATGCAAGCTGTGGATTAATATGCAGAGAAATCTGTTCTGCAGAGAAAAAAGATTTAAACAGATTCACTGGATGTCTAGTTATTGTGAAAGGCCATGGACTCACCTATTTTTTTTCTTTATTGTGTATCTGGCATCTGATGCTATACTTGGAATACAGTAAATGCTTACTAAAATATTTGTTGAATGAATGAGTGAAAACTGAATGAATGAAGTATTCAGGTGCAAGTACTGGTAAAGTAAATATGATGTGATGTATTATTCGTCATTATCTCCTTCTCTGAAGGTGTTAGTTATACAAAGATCCAAATATTGGTTTAACTTTATCAGAGCAGCAAAATATCCGAAGTTAAGTATTGTAGGGAAGAAAGAAGACACGTGTTTATGACTTTTCTTAATTTTCATAAAATCATCATTTCCTGGCATTGTTTCATTTTAAATCTCAATTTAATTGATTTAATAAAAATCAAAGACCAATTTGATTTTATTTTAAGAGAAATGCATTACTACAAGAACTCCGTCAAATTCATCTAGGGGTTTTGTTTTGTTTATTAGGGCTTTTTAGTTAGGGTTTTTGTTTTTTGTAATGTGTTAATTGGTTAGTAAGGCCTGTTTTCCCTTGGATCTGGCATCATGAAAATTATATAGAGAATATTTTATAGAGATCTTAGGACTTCAGACCACCCTCCTTCTAGATTTTTGAAATCATTTTGGTTCAAACTGCTCTGATAAAGCACATTCATTTCTACCTAAAGACTTAAAAAAGTTAGCCTCTGAAAATGCTGATCAGAGACAGTTCGGCCTGATGAGATGTTCTTCCATGACCACTAAGAGAAGTAGCCAATACTGAAGGTTAAATTCCGTTGCTAGGCAACCCAGAAATATCCAGTACACCTATGGGCTCTCCTCCACTCAAAGACAAGTTGTAGAGAACTGCATCAATTAATTCAACAATCAAATGCCATTTCTTTGGGAGAAAGCTTATCTGATAAGGACAAATCCTTCCATACAAATCCATCCAGCTTAAGTACAATTATACATCTGTAGTTTTCATATCGTCTCTATGTGCACATGTGTCCACATAAAAAATTCCTTTTTATTTATTTTTTTCTGGATCAGAGACTTTTAACTCATTAATTCAGTCCATTAACTGAACACTTGCTTGGCCATATGTCATGTCAGGTACTGTAAATACAGAGATAAATGGGGAAACATTGGCCCATAGGGAGCTCACATTCCAATGTAGAGACAAAAAAGTAAACAAAGCATTTCAAGGATGACAAAATAGGCAAAAAATAAATAAAATAAGTATATACAAAGTATAGTGGAATACTGAGGAAGGAGTAATTAACTTTTCTGAAGGACTTGTGTCTAAGCTGAGTTTTAAAGGAACAACAAAAAGTTTCAGGCAGAAAAGGAGATACAGACATTCCTGGTAGAGGAAGTTCTGTATATTTGGAAAGTCACAGGCCTATGAGACAACGTGATATTTTTGGAGAGGCAAAGACAGTTCAGTATAATGTAGGATTAATGTGTTGAGGATAAAGAATGAAAAATAAGACTGAATATGTAGACAAAGTCCAGATAATGACGCCCTTCTGTTCTAGGGACTCTTCTATGCTTTGTATGGCCTTAGGACATTTTATCTTTGGAGTTAGGGGATCAGTGAGGGTTTTAATAGGGAAGAGACATAAGCACATTTTCTTTATTAAATATTTTATTGATTTATGTTAAAAGAATACTTATTGAGATTTTTACTGAATGAAATGTAAACCAAAAATTAGACTGCCTCATAATTTCATGATATCCTACTGACATTTTAAAATGTACCCTTAGAAAATGGAAACAGTTCAAGATGTACAAATGAAATTAGAAGTTAAAGCCTCTCTCTATTCCCTACCACTTTCACTCACACCTAGTCCCTTCCCAAAGTAAATTGTTGTTAACAGTGTTTGTGTGAGTGCTCCAGAAAATACAAACACACACACACACACATGCACGGACACACCCGTACCCCATTATCTATTTATATATTAAGATATCTACATATTTACTTACCTGTCTGTCATTAACTAATCACCTATCTATCTATCCACTGATCTATCGATCCTCAAGCTGTTTATCTATCTATGTATCCATCAATCGTTAGTAATCTTTGTGACCTGTTTAACTATGTGTGGACTACTGAAAAATTATAAAGTTTGTATATCACTTGTTTAAATAGACTAATCATCTGGAATTTACATTTGGATAAATAAGAGGTAAGGCTCAGATTTATTTTTTCTTCCATTTGGGTATCCAATTGAACCAGCACTATTTATTGAAAACACCATAATTTTCCCACTGAATTTTAATGGCATCTTTATCATAAATCAGGTGATCACATACATGTGATATACATATAGTTCACATTTTACATACATCTTTCTGGGATTTCTATTCTATTCCATAGTGTATTTTTTCCCCCAAACTGTACTACCTTTGTAACAATCTTGATACCTGATAATACAAGTTTTCTGACTCTGTTCTTCTTAGCTATTCCTGGTCTTTGCTATCCTTGACGTGTATATTTGGAATCAACTTCTTAAATTCCAACAAAATTTTTTTTCTTCAACTTTTATTGTGATTATATATTACACTGACTCTATATATCATTTAGGGAAGGGGAGATTGACATCTTTACAATATTGACTCTTCCAATTCTTAAAATTAACCTTGTATCCAGCAACCTTGCTGAACTTTTCTTATTAATTCTAATAGTAGCTATGTATTCTTTTAGATTTTCTGTGGACAAGTTATGTTGTCTTTGTATAATGATAGTTGTATTTATATCTTTTTAATCCTCATGTCTTTTCTTTCTTTTCTTCTTTCATTATTCAACTTGCTGGGACATCCAATACAATGTTTAGAAAGGTGGTGACAGAGAACATTATTGTTTCTTTCCCAATATCAGAGGGAAAGTTATCAATATCTCACCATTAAGTATGATGTTTCATATATTTTTTGTAGATGCACATTATCAGATTAAGCAAATTTTCTACTTTTAGTAGTTTTCTAAGAACCATATTTTGAAATCATTATTATTGTTGTTTACAGAGTTAATATTCTGAAATAAATAAAAGATATAAATAAATGGAGAAGTAGTCTGTGTTCATAGATTGGAAGATACAATATTGTTGAGATGTCACTTATTCCCATTTTGAAGTATAGGTTCAATGCAATCCTAATCAAAATCCCAGCAAGCCATTTTGTGGATATCAACAAAGTGGTTCTAAAGTTCATATGGAAAGGCAAAAGACCAGAATAGCCAACACAATTGAAGAAGAAAAAAGTTGATGGACTTACATTGACTTCAAGACTTACTATGAAACTACAGTAATCAACACAACATGGTAAAGGCAAAAGAATAGACAGTAGATCAACTGAGTAAAATAGAAAACTTAGAAATGGGCCAACACAAATATAGTCAACCAATCTCTGACAAGTGTGTAAAGGCCACTCAATGGAGAAAGGATCAACTTTTCAACAAATGGGTATTCATATACAAAAAAAAAAAAAAAAAAAGAACCTAGACTCAGACCTTACATCTCTCACAAAAATTAAATTAAACTAGATCATAGACCTAAATGTAAAATGAAAAGAAAAATTTTTAATCTTATATATTTTCTAGAAGTAAGCAGGATAAAAATCTACGTGATCTTGGATTTGGCCATGAGTTTGTAAATATGACAACAAAAGCAGTGTCCTTGAAAGAAAAATTGATAAATTAGACTTTAATAGAATGAAAAACTACTCTGTGAAACACACTACAAAGGGAATGAAAAGACAAGCCACAAACTGGGAGAAAATATTTGCAAAACATATATCTTATAAAGGACTTGAATCTAAAATATATGAAGAACTCTTAAAACTCAACAATTTCTTATTGAGTTAAGAAAAAAATCCAACTTAAAATGGGGCAAAATATCTGAACAGACACCTCACCAAAAAAGATATACAGATGGTAAATAAGCATTTAAAAATACGCTCAACATAATTTTTCATTAGGAAATTGCTTACTAATACAAAAATGAGATACTTCTAGCCCTTTTAGGATGGGTAACCTCCAGAAAACTAGCAATACAAATTGTTGGTGAGAATGCAGAGCAAAAGAAACTCATTCACTGCTGATAGGAACGAAAAATGGTATAGCCAGTTTGAAAGACAATTTGATAGTTTCCTACAAAGCTAAATATAGTCTTACCATACCATCCAGTAATTGTGCTCTTAGGTATTACACATTTGATTTGAAAACTATGCCCAAACAAAAGTCTATATAGAAATGTTTATAGCAGTTTTATTCATAAATGCCCCAAACTGAAAGCAACCAAGATAGGTTGCTTTCAATAGGTAAGATTACCTTTCAATAGGTAAGTGGATGAATAAATTGCTATGTCTATACAATGGAAAGTTATACAGCAATAAAAAATAAATGAACTATTATCAAGCCATGAAAAGACACCAAGAAATCTAAAATGCATCTTTCTAAGTGAAAAAAAGCAGTCTAAAAAGTCTGCACACTGTATGATTCCAATTATATGACATTCAGGAGAGGTAAAATTATACAGCCAACTTAAAAAAACTCCCAATGATCAAAGCTGGAATGATTCAAGCAATAAAATAAAGTGGTATTGCATTATAACCCAAAGTACATAAAATAAATATACATCAAGTCCATTTTAACATAAATGAATGATTGAATAAGTTAGATGGGGGAGAAGAGACAAATCTCCCATGCTTAAGAATTCCAAATAATTTTTGTAGAGGCTCCTTAAGTGTGCATAGCCCATAGTTACTTCTTTCCAAAGATGGCAGTATGGAAAGGGAAGAAGAAGAGTAACTTTACAGTGGAGAAATCTCATAAAAGCCACCTTAGCCGGGTGATCAAGTTCCACATCAACATTGATAAGTAATAGAGATTATGTACCATTGATATAATATGATGAAACGGCATTTTACTTCTATGGTCTGCCTCTCCAAAATCCATAACCCCAGTCTAGTCATGAGAAAAATCAGACAAATCCCAATTGAGGAATCTTCTACCAAATTCCTGACTAGTACTCCTCAAAAGTGTCTGGATTATCAAAGACATAAACCTTTCTGGTGTCTCTTATTCTTTCCTGCATTACCATACTTCTTCCAAGAGACCATTTGTCTTCTAACTGAAGAACTGTTCTTAGTATTTCTTCTAGTGTCCATTTGCTGACATTGAATATTTTTGTTTTTGCTTTATGAAAACACCTTTATTTTCCCTTCATTTTTGAAAGATGTAGCCTACAAATGCCAGCCCTACTAAATGTGGACGGTACAACACAAGAGTGTAAATGGCAGAAGTCAAGGGTCTTTAATAACCATTTTGGAGACAGTCTGCCATAGCAGAAGAAGATGAGTCAGCAAAAGAGAGGGAGAAGGAAGAGTCAGAAATTTAGAGGAGAACTAAGAGAGATTCGTGTCTCAGAAATGAAAGGAGATATTTTATGAAGAAGAAAAAAACCCACTATTACAAATAGCAAATGTACAAATAAGAGAAGAACTGAGAAGTGTGTGTTGGATTAGACATTTAGGTACTCGATGATTCATTTTGCTGGCATAATTTCAGAGAAGTGGGGGAGAAAGAAGCTATGGTTTGGGTACTTGTAACTTGCTTTGGCACCTGAGAGGAGCAGGATTCTAGAACTAAAGCTGTTTCATTTGCAGATGTTGATGAAGTCCAGACTTTGATTAGTGCAAGAAATTAAATAGGAATAATAGAAGACAATAGATGATAATCCAATTGATTTACCTATTACTTGGGGGAAAGAATGAGAAATTACACTAAAAACAGGCTGTACTAATATGGTCAAAAATAGATCAAAACCTAAATAATACTTAGCATCACCAACAAAAATTTTGGCTCAAGAAAGTCTAATATGTATTAGTAAGGTTCCAGCCACCAAACTGAAGCACTGGGGTAGACCTAATATGCTGGGGATTTGAAGAGAAAAGGATAATCGGGGCAAGGATGAATAAGACCTAGGCAGAATGGTAACGAAGACAAATAAGTCAAAAACCCAGTCACAGGATACAAAAACAAACCTTATTTATTAAAATTGTTCTAATCATACCAGGATTGAAGTCCCAAACAATACTATGAGTGAAATGCATTGATCAAGAGTCATTTCATCCTTATGATTTGTAGGCTTATAGGAACTTTTCAGGTTGCTCTTGTTGACTGCTCTCAGGTACGACAGTGGATTTTGAGCAAGAATGATCTTTGATTCTATTTCAGTATAAGATCTTTAAAACTTCACTTGTCAGGAGGTGCTTTTGTTTTGTATACACTCATTCATTCATATATACATACATACCATACACACGTATGAAGGAGCCACAAAAAAGTTTGAACTAATAATCACTAAAGTCAACATTACAAATAAAGATGCAAAAACATTATACCATAAAAAACAGTCCAGATCCTGGAGAAGTAGAGGTGACCAGGAATAAATGTGTTAATTTTTAACATTCTTCAGTTGATCTCAAAAGAATTTTGATCTTTCCCAAATTTCAGTTCTATATTTCCTTCCATCACTCATAGTTCTGTCAATGTCCATAATCAACTTTTCATCTTCTCTCTCATTGGACTTGCTCCCAGCTATGATCTCTGTTTCGGATATATTCTCTTTACAACACCAAATCCATTCCCCACTCTTTTCTACCGTGCACTGTGCCCCAGAAATCTGACCAGTACAGTTTCAACAGTTCTCTTACCTGCTGGCTTCTATTTAGATTTTGCCACTGGAAAGTAACAGCAAGAGATCAGTGGATGGTAAGGGAGTGATTTAGGATATTTATTCCACTAGCCTCCTCTCTATTCCAAGTCACTGCAAGATGGCTGTCGCCCTTATTAAAAGTCACAGCTCCTATCAAGCAGCCCTCATCAGCTTCCAGAAACTCTCAATTCCCCTTGCCACTTCAAGCTTAGAGGGTAGAAACAGCTCACAGTTAGTGCTGGTGTGGGAAATGTAATTATCCAATGTAGTTTCCTAAACCTTCATGCCATTCTGTAAATAATCATTTTATTAAATTACTCAGTTTTATCAGGCCAACTGATTCCTACCAGGATCCTGAAATAGCACCTACATTTGTTGGTTCTTTCAGTACATAAATTTATTATCTTTTTTTTAAATCCATGTTTAAAAAACACATCTGTGACTTTGCTTATGCTCTTGGTTCTATCTGACCCTCACCCTATTTCTATTTGCCCAGCTCCTAGCCATTTTTCAGTTCTTAGATGAAATGCCATCTCTTCTCTAATACCCTCCTTCCAAGATGACCCATGTGTCCCAATTTGCCTAGAACAATCCTGGTTAACACCTGTTTTCCTGGCATAGTTGTCAATTGCTCCCCCTTTCATTCTTAAAAATGTGTAAGGTTAGGTGATAAATTATACTGCCACCTTATCTATGAGTACTTCAACCAGAAGTAATTTCTCTTGATTCTGGTCTCCATATAATTTTATTTGCATTCCTTACATAGAGCATTCTTTCTATTGATATCATGGTCATTGACATTTATCTTCAATCTTTTCATGACCTATAAGCTCCCTGAGAGCAACAAGCATGTGTCTGACTGCCCCGTCCCTCTTAGTCCCTAGCATGCTAGAAATTTTATATAGAGAGAAGGAAACTACATATATATTATATATTTTACTTTTATATATATAAACTATATATATTTATTTATATACATGTATTTTTGCATATATATTTATATAGAAACTATGTTTGTGTACACATATACACACATGTATACACACACACACACACACATATATATATACACAGAGAGAGAGAGAGAGAGAATGAATAATATGGTCCCACCATGTGTCTCCTTCATGATATAAAACATTCCAATTTAATCATAAATTAGATGAGATTGAAATTTTAAGAAGGAAAAGGTGATTAGGCAAATACTTACTTGACTTTGAGCAGTGTCACCTGTCTCAGATAAGCCTTGACTGGGTGTCAGGCTCATGAAGGTAACCAGCATCACGACAGAACAAAGAGATGAGAACAATATAAACTGAGGATTTCTTCCAGAATGAATGTGTGGCTTGGAAACTCTCCAAAAGCTGGAGCACATTGAGGGGGCTAATTTTACACAAATAGGTCACAATAATTTGTATATAAAAACTAAACTCTTTTTAGGCACAGTTTTGCCAGGCTGGAAAGTCAAATGTTCCAGAAAGAATGAAGAACATCTGAAATGGGAAATATCAAGTTAAATATAGAAGACTATGTGTTCTTCTTAATTTATTTAGAATATATGTGATTATATAAAACAAAAATAAACATTTTCAAGTGAGATTTATAATACATGTAGATGTAATTTGGAAACAATCATAAAGGATGATGCCAGGGAGGGAGAGAGTAAATGAACTAATAGTTGCAAATGTTTTAAATTTTGTGTTAAATGGTAAAATATTAACTCTGTGTAGATTGTGAAAAGTTAAGTATGTGTATTGTAATCTGAGCAACTACCAAAAATAGTACAAAAAAGTATAGCTAAAAAATAGATAATTAAAATGGAATTCTAAAAAGTATTCAGTAATACAAAAGTAGACAAGAAAGGAGAAACAGAAAAAACAACAAAGCTGAGGGAACAGAAATAATAACAAAATGGTAGTTCTAAATCCAACCATCTCAATAATTACATTAAAAATTAACGGACTGAATATTCTGATTAAAGATATTATTGTAGTAAAGAAAGATGATCTGGACAACACTAACAACCATCATGACTTGTTAATATTTATAGAATCCTACATCCAACAACTGCAGAATACTTGTTCTTTTCAAGTACACGCAGACATTCACCAAGCTGGAGAATATGCTGGGCATTAAAACAAGTCTCAATAAGTTGAGAAGGATTAACAGCATAGAGAATGTTCTCTGACAACACTGGAATTAAATTAGAAATCAATAACAAGATGATATTTGAAATTAACAACACACAATAATCTGTGGGTAATATCAAGTGACACTGGAAAATATTTTTAACTGATAATGAATATGCAATTTATGAAAATTTATGGGATGCAGCTAACATATCAAATATATCTGCCAAACATATTTTTAAATCTTGATAACTAGAAGTGTTCTGTTTAATAAAATACTGGCAATAGAGAATGGGGGATAACTCTTGGATTTCATAATAATGGGCTTTGACTTCTAAATCCATTTTCAAGATATATACAATTACGTTGGCAACATTTAAATGAAGGCTCTCATACAAAGTTTTCCAAAGTTCACAGTCCATATATTTGCTTTTTCCATGTACCCAGGGGTCTTGTTCCCCAAAAGCTGCTTGGAAAATAGTTGTCAGGAATGAGATCCATAACTACAAAAGATCCTGTGATCAATGGACATGGCTATTCTACTTTCGGAAGTCCTTGAATGGGTGAATCAAGGAAAAGGGGTTGATTGAAATAGTGACACCACTTTGTTCAATCACTAATAGCATCCCTGCAATTCCTGTCTCTTCCGATCCCTGTCCAAACCATACCGTATACTGAGTCTTTGTTCTTCTGTTTCCATGGTTGTGGCAATATTCACCTTCCCAACTGAAACATGTATAGATTTTTAAATTATTGCTGCAAAGCTTACTCCCTCTAATTCTTGCAAACAAACTTGTCATGACCAATGTGGTTAATGAGACACTACTCCAACTCCATTTCAGTATGTGCTATATTAACATGCCATTTCAATACATGCCTCAGGGAGAGCTCATCAGGATTGCAGGAGAAAGGGATGCTCACCATCCAATTCACCAGATCCAAGGGCAACAAGCAGTGGGACAGAATGTTTTGATGTCAATGGAAAGCTATAAACATTCTCTACTTTGACACTTGAAATGAAAAAAATTATGCCGGGATGTGAGACAGTATTTATGTCCTCGCAGAACTCACTGATCTTCCTCAGTGGACCAGCCCAGCTTGAGTTCTTCCAAGACTTGAATGGTCTGAATACAAACTCTATTCATGCCATTGAAAAATTATTTTAAACCTCTTTGGAATTAGCCTTACTCTTCTTTGTACGTTTGAGCACAGAATCCAAGTCCTTGCTTACCTATCTATGTTCTTCCTCATCCTACTGCAGTTTCCCACTGTGTTCCAGCCACATTTAATAGCTTTTCCACAACTTAATTTGAATAACTCTTACTCATCCTTCAGATCTTAGCTTAAATATCACATCTTCTAGGAAACCTTCCCTTATGTCTCTCATGCACGTCCGTATTACCATCTACCTTGACCATCTTAGTGATTCCGGCCCTGATATCAGTTCCCCTACATTAAACCCAGCATATATGGGTTTAAAACCAAAAGCGCTCACCATCTCCATATAATATTAGCTTGAACACTTTAATCTTTATAGTTATCAGTCTGAGCAGCCTAACGGTCGCTCCAAACAATTGTCGGTCAGGTTTCTTATTGTGATTTCTGCCTTCTGCTTTTTAAATGTTTTCAAACCGGGGTGAATAGAACAGGCTTGTCTGAGGGCCTTTAATGTTGTGGGGGGCAATAAGGGGTCCCTTTTAGCCCATCCAACCTGAGGCAATGTTTTATTAAAACCTTTGTTTTAATTTTATTCACGTCTGTTCTATTTATCCCATTTTCCTTTTTAATAACTAGTTAAAGCTTTTCATCCTATTGGGATGAGTCCTGTGACTCTTCCTTTTCTGATTTCTCTTTGTTTCCCCCCCTTTAATATCTGTCATTTAATCTACTGTCTTATTTACCTTATTATTATTTTTTTAACTCCTCTAAAAATTTCCACCTGTTGAAAAGAGTCCCTTTATTTTTCTCCCAGCTTCCCTTCACTCCTCTGTCAACTCGATGTCTTCATTGGCATCTGTAAGACCATGAGAAGAAGCTGAGACCCCGAATTTAAGTTCTTAAGACCAGTCATTGTATTTCCTTTTCATAGGTACCAATAAAACAGCTATTTATGATGACAGCACTCTAAACTTTTCCAACTTAAGGATCCACTATTTGGCCATTTTTTTCTCTGGAGTCTAAAGAATATTGCAGCCATGTGGTGTTACAAAAGAAAACCATCTTCATTTTGGACATGGGCTCTTAGTTGAATACAGCCCGTTTAGCCAAGAGGTGGCCCAGAGGGCTTTTCTTGGGGACAGATGGAGTCCCCTCACCCCGTTCAGAATTACAAACATACAGAACAGACAGCCAGGTGCACCCAACAAATTCTGAGTAAAAGTCCTACAACTATTCCCACTCTGATAGGGTGCCTTATTAATCAGATGGCCCTGCCTCTCAAAGAGATAGGACCCAGAGGGAGGGGAAGGGAGTTCTCAGGGTGCACCTGAGGTGACTTTCCCTACTCCGGATTGAGTCCATTGACTCACCAGAAGCAAAAACAAACAAACAAACAAATCTAGAGCCTGTTTCCTTGCCATAAGAAAATGTGCCTAGGGCCAGTGGTGCTGGGTCAGACGAAAGTACTGGGGGCAGTCCGTAGGTCAAATCATCTAGGCAGCTGCTAGACTGCTTCCCAGGAAATCCCAGTCAGCCTGGGGCTGTGGAGCCACTGGCAAAGAGCCTCTTATCTGGCTTGCCAAATTGTTACCGGACACAAACACAGGTTCTTCAACTGCCACACAAGAGGGGCCAAATAAAAGTGGAACGCTGGGCTAATGGCAAGGAAAGAGTTTTTATTTTGGGTGACATCAGCCAGGAATCGAGAGCTCTCAAATTTGTCCTGTCTCCCCGAAAGATGGGAGGCAAGGGGTTTTAAAGGTTGGGAGAAGTGCAGCTGCTTGTAGGGAGGGGGAGCCTGTGGCCTTGCTGGTTGGCACTTTCCCATCAGCCTGCATTTGGCCTTGTGAGGCTGCTTGCAGGGAAGGGGATGGCCGAGATAAGGGAATCGCAGGTGGGTGTCCTTGATTGTCTGTCTCCATTGTGGACAGTGGATTCTGGTGCTAGGATGCCAAGGAGTTGAGATCTGGAAAGCTTTAGCTTCTTGATAGTCTCTGGATGTCAGTTTCCCTGTAACAAACCTCAAGAACTGGTAATTAGCCAAAACTTGAGTGTGAGCCCAGCTTGAGGCCACCTGGACTTTTAACAATTTGTAATTTCTATTTGCCTTGTGAAATTCAGGGATACAAAGCTTTAAAAAACTGA